>OX276344.1:9163130-10413130 GCA_946251885.1 Cosmia pyralina
CGTTTTAACCCGAGGGCAACAACAGTCCCAGACCCTTTTTTTTTTAACTCTTCATTTTTTTTGAGATTAAAAAGATATAAATTTACTTTCCACTTGCAAAATGTTATGTTAGAATACACAAGTTATGAAGAAGCGAGCTGGCCACAATGAATTGCACTTTAATTTCCGACTCGCTCATATTCCCACTGACATTTGTAGAACTCTTATGAACTTGAAACATGATAAGTACGTAACTGTCACCGTAATTATGTCGTGAGGGAATATAAAACGCTTTGAAATACATCATTTTGTTAAAGTTGTTAATTTTGTTGCAGTTTGTAAGTAAGAGCCTGCTTATGAAATTGATTTAACTTTGCAATGCAATTTTTAAATAATATGGAATAGTTTTGTTTAAATTTCAAAGTTCAGTATTAACAAAACGCACATTTCATATTATATCATTTATTATGTACACTAAGAACTTGATCCAACCAAAAATGCGCTTGTGCAGTGTGCTTGTACATTCGAACAAAATGTTTAGTATACCAGGCAAAAAGGTTTATCTTAATTGTGTCCTGTATGACTACTCAGCACCCTCACAACATTTTTTAAAAGTAGTTGCAAGTTTACTGCCTGTAGACCAATGTCATTGTTTGACTGTCCACGCTGTGGTAACTTGAGCGTGTAAAATGTGTAGGCTAAATGCGTAGGTTACACACGCTACACACGCAGATAACACGTGTACATTAACAACGGTCAGATCCCGCAACACATGCGGTTGACCTTTATTGATTGGCCAATGATCCGTGTATTGTGGTTCAGTATAGGATTAAAGTGGTGCATAAATGTCGCAGGCAGATTGTATGATTCGTCATTATATATACGACCGTCGTCCATTTAAAAACGCTCGCAGTTATGTAATATGCCGAAGGAAAATTAATTCCGCTTTTTACAAATAGAAAGCGGAATCATACAAATCGCCTGCGACACATATGCGGTGGAATCGCTTTTTGTTTTAGGTATTTTTATTTGTTTAGGAAAAGACACTCTTTTCGTAAACAAATAAAGACATTTTTTGATGAGCTATCACTTCATTTACTTTCCTGTCGTATCTACATATAAGTATTCTTCAGATCAGACCATGTCCCTCTTGCTAGATTGTCCTAAGTGTCCGTTCACTTGCACGTTTGATGACCTGAAGAATGCCATTGATGCCGCAATCAACGTGGCCATCTTCTGGGCTCAAACAAAATAATAATCAATCAATGTAATAGGTCTTTACCTATGAAATTGCCGTTTTGTATGAAAAAATTTAAACGAATTTTTTTCATGCATTTTTTATTTGTATTAATCGAAGTAATCACCCATGCAATCAATGCATCTTTGCCAACGCAGTGGCAGTTTATTGATGCCCTTCTTAAAGAAATCAGCTGGACGGGAGGCAACAAATTCTTCAAAGGCATTTTGTACTGCCTCTCGGGTATTGAATTTTTTTCCCGCCAAGAAGTTATCCAAATTCTGGAAAAAGTAGTAGTCTGTAGGCGCAAGGTCTGGTGAGTAGGGCGGATGACGGAGAGCTTCCAACCCCAGTTCTTGCAACTTGGAGACCGTCTGCTGTGCAGTATGAGGTCGCGCGTTGTCGTGCAGGAGCAGCGGAGACGAGCGATTGACCAATGCTGGTTGGAGATGTGCCAGCTTCTCCATCATTGTGTTCAGTTCTTCACAGTACACATCTGAAGTAATGCTCACCCCGTTTGGTAAGAAGCTGTGATGAATCACACCGACGCTAGACCACCAAACAGTGACCATCACTTTTCTAGGGGTAAGTTTTCGTTTAGGGCATTGTTTAGGTGCTGAACCAGGATCCAACCAACTTGCTGAGCGCTTGCGGTTATCAAACAGAATCCATTTTTCATCGCAGGTAACAATGCGGTTCAAAATTCCTTAATTTGTCTATCTGTTGAGCAGTGCAAGGCACGTCTCGACGCGTACTTCGCGCTGTCGATCATTGAGTTCGTGGGGCACCCATTTGTCAAGCTTTTTACCTTGCCAATTTGACGCAAATGGACCAATATTGTTTTGACGCTAACGTCGAAAGCTGTTGCTAATTCAGCCGTAGATTGTGTATCATCAGCTTCCACAATCGCCTTTAATTCGTCATTGTCGACCAAAGAAGTCTTCGGACGACCGCGAGGTTCATTTTTCAGGTCGAAATTTCCAGAACGGAAGCGAGCAAACCAATAACAAGTGGTGCGTTGGTTTGTAGTGTTAGCTCCGTAAACGTCATTGATGTTGCGTGCCGCTTGTGCCGCGTTGCTGCCACGACGGTACTCATATTCCATAATTACTCGAATTTTTAACGTATCCATGATGACGAAAAAGATTGAAATGTGATGAAAATGTAACACTAATCAATAAACAAATGACTACTTTTGGAAAAAAAAATCCATGTTTTTAAAATAAAATTAATTTGAAATTAGAATTCTTAGCCAAACAAAAATTATTTTGATTTGAAATGGCCAGTACTGCAGAACGGCAATTTCATAGGTAAAGACCTAATATCTACTGTCGACACGAAAATAAGAAGACTTATAAGTTGTACCAAGCTATTGAAAGGTTCTTGGAAAGAGAAAGTCATCGGTGTTCTTGGAAAGTAGAGTTTTATCGGATTTTGACTAACAAAAAACACACTATGTCCTTTCTAAAGACAAGGGGAAGGGAGAGTGAGTCCACAATATCTTGTAAAATGCACCGGGTCCCCTTTTGTGCTACGCCGTTGGCACGTGCCGGGACAACGAAGTTATTTACTTAAGAGGGGACAGGGCCTGCGAGGAATTTGAAAAATAGGTATTTGAAGAAACTATTGCCGCCGCGCTGCGCCCCAACAGTGATACGAGAGCGCGCTAGGGACAGCTGCAGCTAGGACCAATTACATCACAATAATGTTGACAAGATCGACGTTTCGTATTCCCCTTTTTTCTCCTCGGAAACTGAGCCCATTGAATTATTTTTTACATTAATATTTTAAGAAAGAATATGTCCAGGTTCCTATCATTTTCTTTTATGTTAAAAACGTTTAGACTTTGTCTGGTGATCCTCTAATCATGGCGGTAAAAATGGGGCATTTATTGTAATTTTTAGATTGTCATATTTTCTTTACCAATTAGTTCCTGAAAAAAAGGAAATGACAGGGACGTGTCTACAGCAGACCTTGATTTTATGAAAAAAAAATATTGCTCTAGAGACATAATTCAGGAAGAAAAACGGGGACCACATTTGTATGGAGAATCGCAGGCCGTGTTCCCTCTTAATAATCTAGCTCTGCGAAAACAGGGCTTCTAAATATTTGAAATAGCTCAGCAAAATATTTAATTTTAGGTAGCAATACCGTTCCCTAATCTCACAAAAATTAAGTCACTGAATAATAAAAACATAAAAAGAACAAATTCCAGCCTTACTATCGGCGACTGCCGCACAATTACTCGTACTGCCATAAACATCATAATAATAGTTGCTATGTAGTATACGACCTCATTACCAGCCCCCTCTAATGACTTGCCAAGCTTAGTTTTTATGCGATATTTTATTACCAAGGATAAACCTTCATAAATTAATCTCCACCCTGTACAGCACCATTCATTTTGGCACCCCCCTCGATATAAGTAACGGAACTTGATATTTACTAAAGTAAAAAAGAAGATTTACCTGATTAATGAGAGAATCAGAGATGGATAACAACACTGTACTGTGATTGTAATGAATGTTTGTATTTCAATATCGTCAAGTGAAAACTGATTTCCTTGTTTTTTGACCGGTGCTCCCGAATGGGACTTTGTGCGAATGGGACATTGTGCGAATGGGACATTGTGCAAATGGGACTTTGTGCGAATGGGACATTGTGCGAATGGGACATTGTGCGAATGGGACATTGTGCAAATGGGACTTTGTGCGAATGGGACATTGTGCGAATGGGACTTTGTATGAATGGGACTTTGTGCGAATGGGATATTCTGCGCCAGTGGGACTTTTTTCGAATGAGACATTCTGCTTCAGATCCAAAAAATAATTTAAACGTCATAACTAAATTCATGTTTTAAAAGCTATGGCTTCTTAGAAGAGCGGTAACCGCCACATTACGGTCGCAGTGGTGGCCATCATGAAAATGATGGCAGCGGGGTTTGACCAACTTCCTTTCATAAATAAAGTTTCAGTGACGTCATTCGACGGTAAATTGCGGACGCTATGTGGCGTCCTCCGCAGTCCTAGGAAACTCTAGTTTAAGAGTCCTAGTACAAGAGCCCACTACCAAAACCTTGTCGCACGTTTTACGGCCAAAACCGTATAAAATCGTTAGTTTAGTTGATTAGCAGTAATGGTCAGAAGTGTCGCATTTTAGTTAGTTTTCAGACGGCAGCTAAGGGCTTTTTTGGCCTAATTTTTTTATTTTATCAAATGGTATCCTGGGTACCTGTGACGCGACTGGTGTCTAAAAATTGTGTTTTTGGTATCTAAAATCTATCGTTCAACTAGGTACATTCTGAAGATCAGACAGAGTGCTATGAAACAGTTCGGTATTTTTTTGTTTTACATATTTTAAAATGCATTAAGGTCTACTGACCGGAAAATTTCTAAAGTTTATTTTTTTTTTAATTTGGAATAAACAAATCTATTGGTTTCATATGGGTTTGATGATAAAGCAAAAAATTTGGTCATGGGCTCTCTCTCGTACTATCCGAAAAAGAAAATTATTTTATTTTAGGACATAAATTGGGTAAATACGGGCCGGGTGGCCAATTTTTCCGATTAAAATCATAAGTAATCGAATTTGAAATAAGAATCGCGTTAAGTCTATTTTCGAACCAATACACTTACAGATCAGTGTCAATTTCTCAAACGCACCAAATCAATGCTTGAGGTAAAGCCGAAATAACGAATATAAGGAAAATATTGGGTTTCTGTCGGTTTTCCTCAATTTAAGAAGACGATGATATATGAAATGGATCTATTATTAACGGAACTTAATTTACTTTTTTTTTTACTTAAGGGATATGATGTAAGGATCGTAAGGAGGTGGCGTTATGTGGTTTCTGCCTACCTCCAGAAGGCTTGAGTTCATGTGTGTTAATTTATTTTTCACGTAACTAGTCAAACAGTAAAAGAATCAATGGTCACTTTTTATTTAGCCATGTTTTTTTTTAATTTTTATTTAGGTAAAATGTATTATCGTTTGTATCTAAACGTCTGCAAAATAAACTGTTTTTGAGAAGCGTATCATCAGCAGCGCAAAAAGACTTGACAACAAAATAACACAGACAGTTGACAATTGTTATTAATTCTCAACCTAAAAACACCTAAACGTTATTTATATAAAAACTTTTTAAAATGATTTAATATAATATAATGTAAATGAATAATCTATATAACTTATGATATGAAAAAAAAAAAAACTTTTTTACAAAAAAATACAACCGACTTCCAAAAACAACACCAAAGTGAAAAATAACTTTAATTTCGGAAGTCGGTGTCTGGTTAAATGTATTTTCAGAAATTAAAGTTATTTTTCACTTTTTAGTTGTAGTACCTACCCCACGCAAATTCTAATACCACTACCTGCAAAAGAAACTAGAACATCATCCATATAAAAGTAAGGAAAAAATACGTAATATTGAAGTTAACTCAAAAACTACCCAAGCAAAGTTAATCAATTTTATATGGGACCAACTTTGTGGCATAGCCTCTCGAATAAAACAAAAAAAAATCAAATCAGACGACTCTGTAATACATAAAAAAATATATAAAAAAAAAACGAAAAAAAAGGAGGTTCTCAATTCGGCACGAATTGAGAACCTCCTTTTTTTTCATCGGTTAAAAACCAAATTAATAGTAGTAGTATATATAGTAGTAGTATATATATAGTAGTAGTATTAATAGCAGTAGCGCGCGCGCATTCTTCAGTGCCGGGCGCTGTGAGCGTATACTCCGTATGTAGTGTTGATAAGTATTCAACATGTCGGAAATTATCAAGTGTAACTCGTGTAATATAGTGATCAACGAGCTTTTATCCTATATTCAGAACAAAATTTCGATAATAGACGAGGAAACGCTAGTGCGAATATGTTCAACGTCATTTACGAGCGAAGAAATTAAAAAAGCTAAGACGTTATTGTTTGAATCTATTCCTACGGACAAAGTCAAGATAAATCGGAAGAACAAAGGGAAGGAAGGAAGAGACCTAGTCGATATACTGAGCCTCTTTAAATCGACGGAACCCGACGTTATACCTATTTTTGTGGCTCGCGAGCTGGAGAAACTACCCCCTATTCTGTTCGATCATCTTGATTGCACGAAATTACTGAAAGACCTACTAAAAGTGCAAAGTGAATTAGATGTAGTTAAAGCTAACTACGTTACAAAAGAGCAGCTGGGTGAGTGCAGATCTGAGTTACTACAGTTGAGAAATAATTCATTACCACCTGTGTCTCCACAGAACGTGAATGTAAGGCGCGGAGCATGGCAGCTGTATGATAGTGGGCCAGTTGGTCTCTCGCATGATATAAACAATTCCACGTTAAATGAGCCGCTACATAACCAGAAGAACAGTTCCGGTGATAATATACAGGAATACCGAGAAATATTGAGGGTAAACTTAAAAAAGCAAAATGCACGTAAATCATCTGTGCCGAGACAACAGTCACCGGTATTGTTTGGAGGTGAGAATATAATGGCAAGCGGTGTGAACCGGCGAGCGGTGACGTCACCGCTACCTGCGGCGTCGGTCGGTCAGTGCGCCGATAGCTGCCAAACAATGGAGAAAAGAGTCGAGCGCCACAGCGCAGTAAACACAGAAGGTGAATCTGAACCGAACGAGAATGATAATGAAGGCTGGAAGATCATATCGAGACGCAAAAAATTGAATTACCGTTATCGTGGGAGATTCGGAATTTCGAAAGATATGGAAGGGGGCTTCAAAGCCGCTGACAAAAAAGTTCCGATATTTATAACAAAAATTCACATGGATACGACAGATAATGACATAATTAGCTATGTATATAGAAAGACGAAGGAGATGATATCTGTGGAAGAAATTACAATAAAACAAGAGAAGGATCATAAAGCTTTTAAGTTTTTTGTATCGGAGCAGAAGCTATCTATGTTCTTAGATAGTAATTTATGGCCAGAAGGAGTCATATTTAGACGATTTATAAATTTTAGACAAAGGAGTATGAACGGTAATTACGCTGTGTCGGCTCATCAAGAAACAAAATGAATAATATGGCAAATACGGAATTATACAACTTTGTAAGTTTCAACTGTAAGAATGTGAAACGCTCAGTGGAAGATGTGCGGCAGTTATGTCGAACATCCCATATAATTGCCTTGCAAGAACACTGGCTACTGCCGCACGACATTAATTTCCTGAGCTGTATAGATGCTGACTTCGCTTATACGGGTGTATCACCAATGGACACGTCAAAGGGGATGATTTCAGGACGACCGTGGGGTGGAGTTGCATTGTTATGGAATAAGAAAATCTTTAATAATGTTACTGTAGTACGATGTGATAATTCTCGAGTGTGCGGTATTAAAGTAGTGATAGGGCAAAGGTCATTTTTAGTGTTCAGTGTGTACATGCCGACTGATAACACGGTGAATCTGGTCGAGTTTACGGATTGTTTGGCGACGCTGAGCGCAGTAGTGGGCGATGAAGGTATTGAGTGTGTCTACATGCTCGGTGACTTCAACGCCCACCCGGGTGAGCAATTTTATTATGAACTTTCAAATTTTTGTAACGATTTGAATTGGAAATGTGCCGATATCATTAATTTAGGTTTATTGTCTGACACATTTAGTTTTATAAGTGACGCTAATGGGGCGCTGAGATGGTTAGACCACTGTGTTGTAACTGAGTCGGCTTTTCAAACTATAGTCGATACGCACATCAAGTATGATCCGGTGTGGTCTGACCACTTGCCACTCATTATTAAATGTAATATAAATAATGTAAAACCAAAGATTTTAGAAGAAAATTTTGAATTTAATAAAATAAAATGGGGGGAGAGAAACCTCGAACAAATAGATTTATATAGTAAATTATGTAATGATAGTTTAAAAGGCATTGATTTTCCGCATGAATTCAGTAGCTGTGGCGATAAACGTTGTGACAACCGAGACCACATGCGTGTTATTGACAGTATGTATCATCGGATTGTTAATGTTTTGTGTAATGCCGCCTCTGAGAGTCATACTATTGTGAAGCCGAGTAGAAAACAACCGGTGATCGGATGGAACAAGCATGTGCGTGACGCTCACGGAGTAGCTCGGTGTAAATTTATAGAGTGGGTAGAGTGGGGAAAACCGAGTGTAGGACGTGTTTGGGAGGAGATGCGGGAGAGTCGTAGAATCTTTAAATCACGCCTAAAGTGGTGCCAAAATAATAGGGAGCAGATAAAGATGGACATCCTCGCTTCTCACCATTCGAAGCATGACTTTCGTAAATTCTGGAAAACTACTAGTAGGCTAAATAATAAGCCAGGCTTACCCGTGAGCGTCAACGGTGTGAGTGATCCGAAATGTATTGCGGACATATTTAAGGATCACTTTATGGTGAAATCGCCACTGGGGCCATCGCGGTCATACAGTGTGGAGGGGTCGCATGGACAGGAGATAAACACCAGAGTCGCAGCGAAGGATGTTCGGGGAGTTATAAAGTCAATGTCGCGTGGAAAGTCTCCTGGCCATGACAGCCTGAGCATTGAGCATTTAAAGCATGCCGGCGTCCACCTGCCCAGAGTTCTTGCCATGTTATATACATTTTGTTTAGGGCATGCGTACTTACCAGCTGAGATGATGAGGACCGTGGTGGTACCAATTGTGAAGAGTAAAACCGGTGACCTAAGCGACACGAGCAACTACAGGCCAATCTCACTAGCCACAGTGCTTGCGAAAGTTCTTGACAGTTTGCTTAATGCACAGCTTGACCAGTATGTCAACACTCATGACAATCAATTTGGTTTTAAACCGGGATTGTCTACTGAGTCAGCTATTTTGTGTCTGAAGCAGACTGTCAAGTACTACTCCGATAGAAGCACACCTATTTATGCCTGTTTTCTCGACCTTTCGAGGGCGTTTGACCTGGTTAGTTATGACATCTTATGGCAAAAATTTTATAACATCTCAATGCCTCTCGAACTGATAGAAATTTTCAAGTACTGGTATCTTAACCAGGTCAACGTCGTTCGATGGTCGAGTGCTCTGTCGGAGCCGTACAGGATGGAGTGCGGGGTGAGGCAGGGAGGGCTGACCTCACCGAGGCTCTTCAACCTGTACGTGAACGCACTGATAGAGGAGCTCAGCAGCATCCGTGTCGGCTGCCATATTGACGGTGTGTGTGTCAACAATATTAGTTATGCGGACGACATGGTGCTGCTGAGCGCCTCGGTGTGTGGTCTGTCCAGGTTGCTGGGCATCTGCGAGCGTTACGCGCTGGATCACGGTTTGCTCTATAACGCAAAAAAAAGTGAATGCATGGTCTTTCAGGCCCGGGGTCGGAGGTGCCCGGATACTGTTCCACCTATTATGTTGAACAGTGTCAAGTTAAAAAGAGTTGAACAGTTTAAATATCTCGGGCATATCGTGACCTCTGACCTGAGGGACGGTGCGGACATAGACAGGGAGCGGAGGGCGTTGTCTGTGAGGGCCAATATGATCGCCCGCAGGTTTGTTCGTTGCTCGGGGGCCGTCAAGATAACTCTTTTCAGAGCGTTTTGTACGTCCCTGTACACAGCCAGCCTGTGGGCGTCATATACCCAGAAGCAGTACAACGCTCTCCGTGTTCAGTACAATAATGCGTTCAGGGTGTTGTTGGGGCTGCCCCGGTACTGCAGCGCGTCGGGGATGTTCGCCGACGCCCGTGTCGACTGTTTCTACACGACGATGCGAAAGCGGTGCACATCTCTGGGGCGCAGGCTCCGGACCACTTCCAGCACCATCCTGAGCGTATTTGCGAACAGGTTTGATTGTCAGTACATTAACCATTGTTATATGGTTAATGTAATGACAAACAAACAAATGACTCAGGGGCAGGCGTATTATTGATAATGTTGATTTTGGATTGAATTTAATTTTAATTTTAATTTTATTATATTAATTTAATTTTATGATTTGGTTTTGTGATTTTAATTTGAATTTAAAATTTGAATTTTATTTATTTGTATTATTTAATTAATTATTTTTATAGAATATTTGTGATTGATGATAACGTATGATCTGGAAATGATTGAAATAAATGATTTTTGATTTGATTTGATTTGATTTGAATAGAGTAAATAAAGCAAATTAATATTAGTCCCAAACATTCTGCTGTTACATGATTCTGGAACGTTCTACATTTATCATAAAATTAATTTTGATAACTACTTCTCTTCTTCAATCTTGGGTAACGAGATATTTTCACGCTTCTGAAATGTTTATTACGACAATATATTTCAGGAAAAATCGTGAAAGAATTTTGCTTCCTCATTAAAATTATAATATTTTACATGATCGTGTAAAAATTTGGAGAGAATTTTGAAAGTACATTACAGCGCCTACATAGAATTTATATTTAGATGCGACTACATCAGGTAACTGCTGATCGCAAGTGACAACAGTCATTTTATTTGACCATTTATAGGCACTTTTGAACTGTCAAGGAACGATTCCCGGCCACCGTAGGCGCGGGCTTGCGGACGACGATTAATGGGCAGCTCGCCGACCGGTAAGGACCAGGCCCGGGTCGACGGCGCGTTGTGTTCCACGTGCACCTCAAAGAGATGTCAGTAGTGACGGGGTCCAATAGGGCCGATGCCGCCGGGGTCGCGGGTAGTTCGAAAGAGATACCGTGGCCCTGGCACGGGCAACTGAAGGAACACGGGTGGGTTTTAATAAGTAAAAGTCTGACACGCCCTCCCGCTCTGGGCAGTTTTTTTTTTTTGTGGATGGGAATCCACAAAAAAAAACTGTCGAGGTATTGGTCAGTCAGAAAGATGAAGCTAGTTGCCCATTCCAAAGCGTAGAATAAACATAAGCATAAGCACAATCATATTCCCACTGCTAGGACACAGGCCTCTTCTCGGTGAGAGGGAGTGGGTCGTAATCCACCACGCGGGCCCAGTGCAGGTTGGTAGATGTCACAAATCTTTGAATTGTTGGTTCCAGGACATGCCGGTTTCCTCATGATTCCTAAGCGTAATAGGAAATTCCATTCCATAAATCTAAAATATTACTAAAAAATTTTGGTTACATCATCCATGTTGAAATTATTCATATAGGAAGACAATTATGTGCGAACGATGTAGAAAGATGTGCATGTTAAAAGCGTCCAGAGCAAAAATAGACAAACAATAATACTTGCTATAGCCATAAATAACTGCTTGACTTAAAAATAATTTCTCATGTTGACGCGAAATTTGTCATGGTAATGTTTATTAGTCTGTGCCGAGCAACCACAAACAAGTTTGTTTTTATTCGATAGCCCACATTTCACTCGGAAATATAAAAATCTGATGTGATTCGATTTTTTTTTTTCGTTTGAACGTTGAACGTTTCAAGAATTAAAGGCCTAGTTGAACATAAGTCTAAACAGACATTGAAAGTAATCTAGTTTTATTAGGTTCACCTGTATAGATGAATCTCGAAACCTGAAACCTTAATTAAGAGGTCTGGACATATCATAGTCCTTGATGTCACCGAAGATAAAACGGAGACAGACCACAGACCAGGGTAATTCAATCAGCTCCCTACATATTCTGGGGTCGACCCAATTTTGTGGAACTCGGTTTTTGCTGGTGTAGGTTTAATCGCCTTACGAATTAATTACTCGAAATCAGTTAACAAGATAGTTTTTAGGGTAGGCAACTGAGTGACAAAAACTGAACCCTTTTATTTTTGCCCGTGTAGTGACCAGTGTTTAGAATGAGAGTGCAGTTATGTATTTATTACTACGCAATACAAAAATACATAAGTAATTTATGATAAGGGTTACCCCTTATCATAAATTACTTATGTATTTTTGATCGGCTATGTTACTGGCAAAAACGGGTCTCCCTTGTTTGACCCAAAGGAATTTGACAAATTTTCACTTCCCAAAAAATTTTTCGCATAATTTCATTTGCCAAATTATTACTTAGCAAAAAATCTATTCACTAAAAGTTGTAACGCAAACCTAATGTTTGGCAAATGAACGTTTAAACTATAACTTGTTTACCAACTAGTACTTCTAACATTTTTTATTTAGTCAAATATTTCATTTGGAATAACAGTTTTTATGCAAAATCACATAAGCCAAATACTTATTTAGTATCGTCAGTTTTCAATTCACCCTTTTAGGAAAGGGTTCAGTCAAACTTCAATGGCAAAAATGTGAACTAATAAGTGGGTAGGAGGTAAATCATAAATGGCGCTCAATGTGTGCTCTTTTTTTTCTATATAATGTAGTCGTTCCTGGCACAGTAGGTAGTAGGTCACAGTTTTAACCTAACCTAACCTAACCATTTTTTAAAAATAAGTAATTAACCTAATCTAAATAATTCAGTTCCGGGTAACCTACTAAAAACAATCTCTTTTTTCTATTAATGCAAGTCGTTTCTGGCACTCGCCGGCCGCTGCCGCGGCACCGCTCGCTTCGCTCGCTCGGCTCGTGCATAGGAGGTCACAGTTTTAACCTAACCTAACCTACCCATTTTTTTTAAAGAAGAAATTAACCTAATCTAAATTGTTGAGTTCCGGATAACCTACTAAAAACAATATATTTTTTTCTATTAATGCAAGTCGTGTCTGGCACTCGTCGGCCGCTACCGCGGCACCGCTCGCTTCGCTCGCTCGGCTCGTGCGTAGGAGGTCACAGTTTTAACCTAACCTAACCATTTTTTTTTTAATAATTAACCTACTCTAACTACTTCCATAAATAAACTAATATCAAGTAACCATAAATTTGACTTATTACAGACAAATTCAAGCACAAAAACTTACAAAGAAGTATGCAAAAGACATCAAATTTAACCAGCAAGTCAAATGTCTAAAAATCTTATTTTTGCCTTAATATTTTTTGTCTTAACAAATCATTTCACCAAACGTTTATTGTCTGAAGATTGTTTGCTGTAATAAATCATTTGATTAAAGACCAAATTCCATAATGACATTATACTTAGTAATATTTTGCCAAGTAAAAATTTGACCAAATGAAAATATGCGTACTAAAATCATTCGAAATATTGCAATGGTATAAAAAAAGGTTGCTAAAATTTGTTTGGGTAATGAAATTTTGTCAAAATCTTTTTGGCAAAACGGTAGGCACCCGGCAAAAACACTCTCGTTTCATCTATTATAATAGGTCTTTACCTATGAAATTGCCGTTTTGTATGAAAAAATTGAAACGAATTTTTTTCATGCATTTTTTATTTGTATTAATCGAAGTAATCACCCATGCAATCAATGCATCTTTGCCAACGCAGTGGCAGTTTATTGATGCCCTTCTTAAAGAAATCAGCTGGACGGGAGGCAACAAATTCTTCAAAGGCATTTTGTACTGCCTCTCGGGTATTGAATTTTTTTCCCGCCAAGAAGTTATCCAAATTCTGGAAAAAGTAGTAGTCTGTAGGCGCAAGGTCTGGTGAGTAGGGCGGATGACGGAGAGCTTCCAACCCCAGTTCTTGCAACTTGGAGACCGTCTGCTGTGCAGTATGAGATCGCGCGTTGTCGTGCAGGAGCAGCGGAGACGAGCGATTGACCAATGCTGGTTGGAGATGTGCCAGCTTCTCCATCATTGTGTTCAGTTCTTCACAGTACACATCTGAAGTAATGCTCACCCCGTTTGGTAAGAAGCTGTGATGAATCACACCGGCGCTAGACCACCAAACAGTGACCATCACTTTTCTAGGGGTAAGTTTTCGTTTAGGGCATTGTTTAGGTGCTGAACCAGAATCCAACCAACTTGCTGAGCGCTTGCGGTTATCAAACAGAATCCATTTTTCATCGCAGGTAACAATGCGGTTCAAAATTCCTTCATTTGTGTGTCTGTTGAGCAGTGCAAGGCACGTCTCGACGCGTACTTCGCGCTGGCGATCATTGAGTTCGTGGGGCACCCATTTGTCAAGCTTTTTTACCTTGCCAATTTGACGCAAATGGACCAATATTGTTTTGACGCTAACGTCGAAAGCTGCTGCTAATTCAGCCGTAGATTGTGTATCATCAGCTTCCACAATCGCCTTTAATTCGTCATTGTCGATTTGGTCGACAATGACGAATTAAAACAACTAAATTAAATATTAAAATTAAATAGCCACTACTTACCGAATAAATTAAAAATGGAACAGAATTGTATGGAATTATCTGAAAAGTAAGTTAATACCTTAATAGGAACTTTATCGTAGGTAGTGAAACTGGTTCTTAATCTTTGCAGATAATATTATTTATTACATTACCGAAGAGAAAATGTAATATAAAGAGTGATATTTTATTTTTTGTTATTTATTCAGTAAACCAATTTTTTTTCAAAGATTGTTTTGTTATTTTTCTATATCATGTTTTGATTGAAGCATTACTTATTAAGTATAATATTATTATTGCCTACTTATTAATACTATGGTATTCAGCTGCTTCGGTTAGACTGGAAACTGACCCGAATACAGTTAGGAAAAGGCTAGGCACATAATGATGATGATGTTTTGATTGGAGTATCACACTAATAATAGGTCTTTACCTATGAAATTGCCGTTTTGTATGAAAAAATTTAAACAAATTTTTTTCATGCATTTTTTATTTGTATTAATCGAAGTAATTACCCATGCAATCAATGCATTTTTGCCAACGCAGTGGCAGTTTATTGATGCCCTTCTTAAAGAAATCAGCTGGACGGGAGGCAACAAATTCTTCAAAGGCATTTTGTACTGCCTCTCGGGTATTGAATTTTTTCCCCGCCAGGAAGTTATCCAAATTCTGGAAAAAGTAGTAGTCTGTAGGCGCAAGGTCTGGTGAGTAGGGCGGATGACGGAGAGCTTCCAACCCCAGTTCTTGCAACTTGGAGACCGTCTGCTGTGCAGTATGAGGTCGCGCGTTGTCGTGCAGGAGCAGCGGAGACGAGCGATTGACCAATGCTGGTTGGAGATGTGCCAGCTTCTCCATCATTGTGTTCAGTTCTTCACAGTACACATCTGAAGTAATGCTCACCCCGTTTGGTAAGAAGCTGTGATGAATCACACCGGCGCTAGACCACCAAACAGTGACCATCACGTTTCTAGGGGTAAGTTTTCGTTTAGGCCATTGTTTAGGTGCTGAACCAGGATCCAACCAACTTGCTGAGCACTTGCGGTTATCAAACAGAATCCATTTTTCATCGCAGGTAACAATGCGGTTCAAAATTCCTTCATTTGTGTGTCTGTTGAGCAGTGCAAGGCACGTCTCGACGCGTACTTCGCGCTGGCGAATCATTGAGTTCGTGGGGCACCCATTTGTCAAGCTTTTTTACCTTGCCAATTTGACGCAAATGGACCAATATTGTTTTGACGCTAACGTCGAAAGCTGCTGCTAATTCAGCCGTAGATTGTGTATTATCATCTTCCACAATCGCCTTTAATTCGTCATTGTCGACCAAAGTCTTCGGACGACCGCGAGGTTCATTTTTCAGGTCGAAATATCCAGAACGGAAGCGTGCAAACCAATAACAAGTGGTGCGTTGGTTTGTAGTGTTAGCTCCGTAAACGTCGTTGATGTTGCGTGCCGCTTGTGCCGCGTTGCTGCCACGACGGTACTCATATTCCATAATTACTCGAATTTTTAACGTATCCATGATGACGAAAAAGATTGAAATGCGATGAAAATGTAACACTAATCAATAAACAAAGGACTACTTTTGGAAAAAAAATCCATGTTTTTAAAATAAAATTAATTTGAAATTAGAATTCTTAGCCAAACAAAAATTATTTTGATTTGAAATGGCCAGTACTGCAGAACGGCAATTTCATAGGTAAAGACCTAATATTATAAAGGCGAAAGTTTTTGACTGTGTGTGTGTCTGTGTGATTGTTACTTCTTCACGCTCAAACGGTTAGACCGATTTGGATGAAATTTGGTATGTAGATAGCTTATACCCTGGATTAACACATAAGCTACTTTTTATCCCGGCGTGCGCGGGCGAAACCGCGGGGATAAAAGAAAGTTTTATTTATTTGTCATTTTCTCATTTCATATTTTATTCCTGCGATATTTATATTCTAAAGACTCAGATTACATCTAGGTACAGTTACGTATCCACGTATATACGTAACGTACGTAACGTATACGTGAGGCGAGCTCAAACTTTGGCCACTTTTAAAATTCTGGTAAAAAAACACTTCCTCTCTCTTTAAACGTCATTATGACATGTATAGTTCCTTGCTCTTGTTTCATGTTTATTATTGTATAAGTATAAATATATATAAATTTATTAATGTATGTATATGTTGTATAGGTATATGGTACACCACGGACTACCTACAGAATTGTCTCTCCTTGTCCCCATACTCCATCCAAAGGTTGTCTGTAAACCTGTAATTTAAATGGTGTGCATACTATAGAGTATTCTATTCTATTCTATATTAATTTCTCTTACAAATTGGATAGTCCTTCATTACTATTGCCAAATATCAAGTTCTATACCTATTAATAATTCCTAAAATCAGTATTGTTTTCTAGTCGTCTTGTGTTAATCGGTACGCAGAGTCAAACACAACTTTGGTCTCTAAGTATATTAAAACCACAACATGCGATGGTCACACAGTACACAGGGTGTACTGTAGAGCACATAAAACTTTTACAGTGCTTCTATATGGACGGGACAGTAAAAGCATTGTAGCTACAGGAAAACTGGTCCAAAAAATTCATTCTGTATACGTATTTCAGGGCATGATAACAGTAGTAGTTCTAATGATAGTAGTAGTTCAAAGTCCCCAAAATAGGAACGTGTAGGTTTAATCGACTTATCTATACTCTCGTAGGTTCTTGCTACTATCACAAAGAGCCTGCGGTTAGGACATGATGAGGCACTTAAATCTTGAGTTATTTCAAGTAAATGGTCACAGAATCTAGGAACGAATCTAGGAATTATCTCTTGCCCAATATTTGTACTTTTATGTATATGTTAACGGAAAAGTGTGTATTCCGTCATTGTATACAATTCCTAGGAAATCTAGAAAGAAAGAAAGAAAGAAAATACGTTTATTTGCGGTAAACATGACGCAAAGGACAACAAAATCAAAAGCAAGTTTTGGGGAAAATATGCATCAAATCTGTACAATTCCTAAAATAGATAGGAAATCTATAATATATTTTGTAATATGCACTTTTCCTAGGAAATCTAAACATTTCCTTAATAGCAATCGGAAATGTATTACATTCTTGATGTTCGTATTAAATTATACGTAGATTTTTATGTGTGCTAGATGGGCCTTAAAAATAAATAAATAATTGATTTTTGAAGTTTAATTAGTAATAAGCCCTATGATTATTAATATATTTTACGCTTTGATTGTTACAGCTAATTATGTCAGCGTGAGCCTTAATAAAAATTCTGATTTCAGTTTACAAACGTGTTTTATTTCTTTTAGTCACAGAAAGCATTACTTTTTATATATTTCCTAGTATCATCTCGGAGTAGCATACAATTCCTAGGAATTGTCGAAAATCGATCCACAGTTTCGCCTGATGGTTTATTAATTTTATGTTTTTAGGTATTTGATTTAATAGAATAGATTTTAAATAATATTTACTGTAGGACTAACATAGAGAGGCCTATACAGGGTTACTGGTAATTCAACGTATATCCGTCAGGGGCTGATAAGGGGGCCAAAGTGCAACAAATTGAACCCCCCATATGTATGGCTGAAATTCAATAGTTTTCGAGATATTTGAATTTTAAGAGTTTTTCGATATTTACCCAAAATTTGACATTTAATTCTAAATTAAAAAAAAAAAATACATATTTGAATGGGTACCATTAAAACTTATGTTATAGCTGGCACTTCATTTAAGCTATGGACATAATTAAAACTACTTAATTTAACAAAATAATTAAAATAATGAGCGATATAAGAATAATATCTTACCAATATTTTCATTTTACGCTTCAAAAATGTTGTCTCGTCACAAAAATTTATATGACATTAATCGTACAAATAACTAAAACAACTTGCCTATGCTGTAAGCTTTCCAAAAAGGTACTCGTATAAAAGTCAATTTTAAAATACATAATTCGTGGCATGGCATGTGTTTGAATCGGTGCGGAGAGAGAAAGGGTCATTTGTATGTGTATGAAATAAAATGCATTAAAAAATTTACGTTAAATTTTATAAAATTTACACATCCTGTTCAAAATGAGCCCCTCGATTACGAATGCAGGTTCGAATTCTCTTCCTAACTTCGGTTTTCATCACTCTTGATGTGAACGTTGTTCTCATCTGTTGCGCCGCGTTTATTATTCGCTGTCGAAGTTCTTCGACTGAATTTATTGGGGTCACATAAACTAATTCCTTCATATGACCCCAAACGTAAAAATCAAGTTGTGTGATATCAGGGCTTCGTGCTAGTCACGGAATTGGCCCTCCCCTCCCAATCCATCGGTTTGGATATCTCTCGTCTAGGCACTGTCGGACAGTAATCCGGTAATGTGCTGGGCAACCATCATGTTGAAACATGAGGTTGTTTTTATTTCTTCGGGAACATCCGCCAACAAATCGTCTAGGTTGTTTCTTAAAAAACTCCTCGTAATTTTCGCCGTTCAAATTTTGGGGCAAGAAATGATGGCCCAGCAAATAATTATCAAGGACACCCATCCATACGTTCAGGGAAAATCTCATTTGCAACGCAGTTTCTTTTAGTTTTCTTGGATTCCTGCCTACTTTAGGTGCCCAAAACTGTAAGTTATGGTAATTCGTTATACCACCCCGGTCAAACTTTGACTCGTCAGTCCACAAAATATTTCTTAGGAAATGTTCCTGGTCAGCGTTAGCGTTTAACATAAACCGAGAAAATTCGAGTCGCCTGGCAGGATCTCCCTCGTGCAATGTTTGGACAGGTTGATAATGGTATGGGTGTCTACCTGATAGATGTACTACCGACCACACTTTCCACTGGGACATACCGAGCTGTCTTGCAACAATGTTCGTTGAGATGTTTGGGTCATCAATAAAACACTGAAGAATGGTGCCCTCTTCGTCAGCCGTGTACCGTCGAGGTCTGCCAGCGTTGACTTGTGCTATATAGCAGTGGACTGTGATAGACTGGGTTGATTACATATAATAATATAAATTTGTACTAACATCGTGTGGACCAAAAAGTTGTCTTTTGAATAAATGAATAATAATAATAAAATTAACTAGAAAAATGCTCCAAGATCTGAGCACAGCAAGTCTTGAGGTTGGACTTTCAATAAACAGATCCAAAACAGATGACATGAGAAACGAAACCAGCCATGAAACGTAGGGTCGAGGTAGAAGGACATGTGTTACAATATGCCGATGAGTACACATACTTGGGCCAGATAGTGTCCTTCAACAATAGACAAGAACAAGAAGTCGACAGACGAGGTCAAAATGCTTGGAAGATCTACCTACGGGGCCCTTAAAGAACACATGAAAGGTAGTCTTCCTATAACACTTAAAAGTAAACTCATCGTAATGTGCATCCTGCCCGTCCTAACCTATGGTGCACAAAGTTGGTCACTAAACAAAAGTCCAAACTCAAGATTTGCCAACGAACAATGGAGCGCAGCATAATAGGTGTCAAACGTTTACAACGAGTTAGAAACACCACCCTGCGCTCCATAACTCAAGAAGCAGATGTTGGACAAAAAACAGCCAGCCTGAAGTGGGAGTGGATCGGATACGTCGCACGAATGCACCCGGAGAGATGAGAAAGATCATCACTCACTGGACGCCTGAGGGAGGACGTCGCCGTCGAGGTATACCATGGCGAAGGTGGTATGACGATCTGATAAGGTTTGCAGGGTTAACATGGCCAGAGATCGCACAAGACAGGGAGGTTTAGAAGGAAAAAGCGGAAGCCTTTGCCCATCAGTGGGACGCAATATAGGCTAACAAAAAAATATGAATAATAAAATATTGCCCATTTTCCAATAGACAGAATTTAACAAAGCTCATTTACATAACCATTAATATTCAGGGTACAACGGCGGTCTTATCGTCTAAATATACCTACTATGAGAGTAGTGGTATCGTCCGTGACTTACGGGTTGTACGTAGGTTCGAACCCTGAGAGGCCTACTTTGTGTAAATTATTTAATTACCACTGCTCTCAAAACGATGAAGGAAAACATCGTGAGGAAACCGGCATGTCCTAGAACCGAAAAATTCGAAGACATGTAACATCTACCAACCCGCACTGGGTCCGCGTGGTGGATTACAGCCGACTCCCTCACAAAGAGGAGGCCTATGTCCCAGCAGTGGGAACAATTACAAAACCATAAACATTCAGGGTACAACGGCGGTCTTATCGTCTATAACATACCTACTGTTTGAACATTAACTTTTAGTTTGACTCTTTTGACGTAACCTTTCAATAAGATATTTCATAAAGCCGACAGAATTGCGCACGTTTACCCACCAGAATATACCTTCATCAAATGATATCTCGCTAACACAGCCCTTATTTATGGCTGGAGCGTGTCACTCGAACATTAATTGGTGAGTATATCGGTCAGGGTCATGACCCTTTGCCAGGGGTTGCACTCGAGCAAACGTGAATCATGGGAATTCTGTGGTTACGGCCCCGTCACGGGGCGCGGCAGGCGGGTTACAGGCCCTTAAAGCCTCGTGGTTTAATACGGTGCCCGTCAATAACGGCACGTTCATTGGGGGCCACATAGGTTCTGGCTATAGGTGTGGATGCATTGGTAGCGAAGAATGGGACGCGAACTCTTTCTAATGAATAGAGATGTAGGTATAGTTGATCTCGTAATTGCCACTTTGACAACAACTCCCAGTAAATTAAGGGGGATGTGCTAAGGTGGCCCGCGAAATTCTAATATTCTGACGTTTTTTGCAATTTGCAGGTTAGTGTCAGGTTGTATGTTGATTAAAATATGATTCGCGGCCGTAACTAATATGGCTTTACAGAGTTATAATCATTAGAATCAGCAATACAACTCCATAAGTTAGAATTGACCTGAAATTTAGCGATTTCATGAAATCATGAGGTTTGAGGTCAATTCTAACTTATGTAGTTGTATTGCTGATTTGCAATGCTGATATTGGGGTCAGCTTCCAGTCTAACCGGATGCAGCTGAATAATGGTATCCAGCTGCATCCGGTTAGACTGGAAGCCGACTCCAACATAGTTGGGAAAAGGCTAGGCAGATTGCAGATTGATTGTAGTTGTATTGCTGATTCTAATGAGTATAATTTTGTAAAGCCATATTAGCTACGGCCGCGTCTCATATTTTAATCAGCATACAACCTGACACTGACTTTACAGTCGTCTATACAATAACTTTGTATCGAAAACCAAAACCAGTTTGAAAAATATTCTATTGAGAAAAGTCTGAATATATATTTATTGATTGGCTTGGCCTGAGTTTCTAATTTAGATTCTCGGGTCAGACAGTGTTAAAAATCGTGTGAACAACCTTCGTTCTCATTCTTTGTTTTGATTTACTCAGCGTTTTGAGACAAACATTTTGAAGACATACCGTAGAATAATATTAACGTGATTAACTAAAACTCACGTAGTTTTCAAGTCATGAATTCTATTCATTTGTCATTATTTGTACATATAGTTAGTTAGATAATCATCTAGTTTAAATAGTTATTTGTATGATAATTTACCATTGTATATAAGCTAATGCTTATATTTTGTTATATATTATATTAGGGTTGAACAGGTAATCCTCTTCAACCCTATTCAAAACTGAACCGACCCATTTAATAAACCCTATTCATTTACAACGGTTCTATTTGTTTTTCGTGGAAATTATGATCGAATAATACCTACCTACTACAACTTCCCCCCTCAGAAAAATAAACGTGATGTTTAGATGAAAAAAGCGAATAATTCTTGCAACAGTTCTGGTGACGCTACATTTTGTTATCCTACATGACGCGACAATATTTTGCGGAGACCATTTCAAATGCTTGTTTGTTAGACGGGTATTTGTTAAGCAATTTTATTCAGCGTACATTTTACTTTCAGCAAAATACGTATAAATAAGGAAATAACGTAATATAACATAACTTCACGGCTTATTCCCATGGGGGTAGGGGGCAGAAACTACAGAACGCCATCAGCTACAATCCTTACATACATACTCCTTTTGCTTCGTTTACGTTCATACTTTAGGTCATACACCAAACCACCATTCCTAACCTTTCTGAAGAACATCACCAATAAGGTCACTACAATTATATCTTTCTAGGGCATCCCCTCCTGGTGTTCCCATTCACATCTGCCTTTTGTTAGTCACCTTTCACTCTTCTCTCAACATGACCAAACCATCTAAGCACACTGTTTTCAATGTTTATCACTACATATTCTTTTAAACTGCATCCACATGCCTTATCACATCATTCCTCAGCATATCATTCATAGTCACACCACGCTTCGCAAGGAACGAAAGTCGATTGAATGCTGTGGAAATCACAGCATTTTTTCTACTTGTATGACTTATTACCACATCCAATATTCACTTTCATGTACAGGGCTACTCGACGTATTCTTTGCAGGACATCATAGTAGGGTTAAAATGCAACAAATTAAGCCACCAAATGTTTTTTAAATATATTTTGTTGCACTAGACAACAGTTTTTATGAAGTATCGGCAAAAATTACGAAAAATAAAATGTATGATTTTTTAAATTCTAATAATTTACAAAGGTCTGCTACGGCATCAACTATGATCAATCTGCCTAGCCTTTTCCCAACTATGTTGGGGTCGGCTTCCAGTCTAACCAGATGCAGCTGTATACCTGTATTTTACATGGAGCGATAGCCTATCTGACCTCCACAACCCAGTAACTGGGTAATATGATACCCCTCGGTAAGACTGGTTGTCAGACTTTCGGGCTTCTGACGACCCGTAACGACTGTCAAAGATCCACGAATGACAGCCGGGACCAACAGCTTAACTTGCTTTCCGAGGCACCGAGGAGTCTCGATATGTAAAGATGGTCACCCATCCACGGACCAACCCCAGCACTGATACACTCAAAAACAACTGAATTTCGGTAGAACATCTGTGCCAGAGTTGTACGCACGGACTCTATTAAATATCTGGGAGTAGTAGTTGATAGCAAACTTTCATGGAGCGAGCAGGTCAATTATCTGGTTTCTAGAGTGAGAAGATTGATTTCTGTTTTTAAAAACCTTAGAAGCTCCGCAAACGTTTCTACCCTGAAAACAGTTTACTTTGCACTTGCTCACTCCGTTCTTACATATTGTATAACGGCTTGGGGTGGGGCTGGGAAGTGTCTTCTCCTTCGACTTGAGAGGGCACAGAGAGGAGTCCTTAAGGTTATGGCACATAAACCCATTCGTTTCCCGACTCACGATTTGTACTCGTTATGGAAGATACCCACTGTAAGGCAGTCTTTCATTCTATGCACAATGTTACGTAACACTCGGAGTTGCCTTACGACCCTAACGCCACTATTGAGCGTTGACGTGGGTGTAGATCGGACAGAGTTTGTGCCTTAGTGTCGGCGAAACTTGAAGTGGTCCGACGGCAATACGATTTCTTTAGTTCGAGGCTGTACAATAAGGTAAACAGTGTACTCCATATTCATTCTCGTTCTTATAGGGACTGTAAAAAACTCACTGACGATTGGCTTCAAACCCTCACCTATGAAGACCTGGAGAGCTTGGTCAAACCCTGATTTGTTTACAATATCGACCTTTTCCTTCCGAAATAGATTCATAACATATAAATTAAGACACACTCACGCACACACACACATACACACACATACTCACATACCTATGCAAACACCCACACGCACATAATACATTTGCTCGTACCTACACATATTCACATTTTTAACCTATTATTCTAGTTTGTAATCTATCTCCTGTGTTTAGTATAAATTCTAGAACGCTATCGTCCTTTTCCTGAGGTGGGCGTTAATTCCTACGACACAGTATTTCACAAATGTAGGTATTATCGCACTAAATGTTTTTGTCATACTGTGTTTTTTGTTCAATAAAAAATTTATTATTAACATTTGGTGGCTCAATTTGTTGCATTTTAACCCTACTATGACGTCCTGCAAGGAATACGTCGAATTACCTACTGGTAATTAATCAAGGATTAAGGATTACTATCCTGTATATGCGAAATTATGGAAATGTTTTTTTAAATATTTATTTCCATATGTATTCAGAAATATTTGCCTACTGCGTGATTTTTGTGCCGAGGTCTTTCTCAAAGTTGAATTGCTTTCATTCTTATGATTGATTGATTTGGAATTATAGCGAAATAAGATGTAAAATGTGTATGTAGGAAAAGGCGTATTCATTGTAAAAAAAACCTTTTTGAAGTGAATACTTCTTTATGCGTACTTTGCGCTGCGTAACGCTCGGGTCGGTGACGCAAAATTGCTTATACTCGGCGATGAATCGCATATACTCGGCTTTAATCGTAAGTTTTCACTTCTATCGTATATTCTTCTATTATTTTCAGTATGTGCGGCCTAAAGATTCTTCAAGGATTATTGGGTGGTAGTGAAATAAGCACAAGTAAGAAATAAATTAAAACATTTAATAAATCACTTTATTTTTTAATAATTTATTTTCTTCTTTTTTATTATAATTTGAAGAACACCATTTTATAATCTTCTGTTAGTTCATATATCTTTTTTATTTTACAACATAGTTACTTATTTTACAACCATCATTAATACATCGATTTACAATAAATATTACCTATCAATAAAAATGTATATTATTATAAATAATTGTAAACGGGACGACTTTATTTACGTTTTCTTCATTTATTTTTGTTTTTTATATGTTATATTTTAATACATACCTATAAAGAAAATGTTATTCAGACAAACATTTATATTACACTGCTACGAAGGAAACTTTTATGTACAATATTTCGGAGATTAAGGTCCGCTTGTACACACGGCTACATATCAAGCTATAAATTTCCAGTATAAACTGACCTCTCATTGTCTGGAAATCCTATACAATGCTAGATCAGCTTATACTGGAATTGTGAAGCTTGATATGTAGCCGTGTGTACAAATGAGTAAATGTATTTAGCGCTAAACATATTTATTTAAAATTATCATACCGTCTCTTCCGTCTTTAAATGATTGACAGAAACAACGATGTTTTAAATACGTTTAAGGCTAAAACAGCAGGTAGCCCGCGAAATTTAAATTTCCTTAATTTTTTTTTCCAATTTGTAGGTCAGTAGCAGGTTGTTTATTAATTTGAATATAACTTGCGACTTTAACAAATATGTATTTATATAATTATAATCATAAAAATCATCACTACAACTCTCTAAGTTCATGTTACCCTGTTGAATGACTATTTCATGACATCATGACATTTGAGGGCAATTCGTAATTAAAAAGTTATATTGCTGATTCTAATGATTATAATTCAGTAAATATATGTTTCTTACGTTCGCGAATCATACTTTAATCAACATACACACAGACACTGAGCTGCAAATTGCAAAAGTCGTAAGAAAATTTGAATTTCGCGGGCTACTTTAGCGCTTCCTCTTTAACGCTAAACGCATCAATTTACTGATTAGTTGTGAAATTAAAGTTGATAGTTTTTTCAATTTATGTACAACACTTTTACATAAGTATTTTTATGTTGTATGGAGTTTATACAACCACAACAGTCTGAACAATAGAAATAACATAAGAAGTCCCGCTGTAAATTTCGATTGCCTTAAAATCTATGTCACAATGAGTTTCATAAGTAGGGTACATTAGATTTGGCACAGTTTTGTACAATACAAATAAAAATCTTTAGCTCAGTACTTAGGTATTAAAATAGGATTACAAAATAAACATTTAAAAAAAAATATTTTTCGTTTCTAAAATACCTATAAATAAGCCGTTAGCAAACTTAAACATGATGATAAGTTGAAACTGTCAAACTATCAACAAAAATAATACAAAAAAATATTCAGTCTTTAAACAGTTCTCAAATGCTGCTGGCAATTTTTTTTTTTTCAGTTACAGAATTAAGTAATACAAACGTTACCTAGAAATAAGACCCAATGACACATTTATTATTCTCTACCTAAACTACTTTTTTTTGTTATTATACCTACCTACTTGGTGTTTCACTTAATGAGAATTACACATCATCTAATTATCCTCACAAAAATATATTATTATTTAGGTACTTTAGTTGTGTTCGGGTCACTACTGAATAAGTATCTGGGAGTGCCTTTTAATTATATTCTTTCTACAAACTCGTGTATTTAGAATTTAGCTTTCTATATTAACTTACTTACAGAATAGAATTGAAATTACACAATTTACAATTCAAAACCTAGGTTTAATTTTAATAAATTATTTATAATTTTACCACGTACAACAATCTAACGAATATTTAAAATAATCTTAAATATATTTTCGTAATATTTATAAATACCCTTTCTATACATCAATATTTTTAGAGCATCACGACTACTGAGACAGAGACACTTCAAGAGCTTTATGTACAATTTTATGACATCAAAGTCAATGTTCTTAAGTATATTTACAGAATGATCTTGTAACGGACGATTACAGCGGCCACATGTAGGATATGTTGGGCAAGATGGCGCGGGCCGGCGGGCGCGGCGAGTAAGTCGCGTGCAGCACGTGCGCAACGTGTGGCACGTGCGGTGAGTGCGGCGCGTGCGGCACGTACGGAGCGGGCGACGCGGGCGGCGATGGCGACGCAAGCGGCGCGGCCAGTCGCGCTCAGATCGCGGGCAGCAGCGGGCTCGGCGAGCGCGGCACCCGCCGCACGCTGCCGCTCCACGCCTCCCCCATCATATCCTCGTCTCCCTGCACACGCGCACTCGACATACTCTCAGCATCACACTCCTCAACTTCCCAACTCTGAGAGCGAGATGTTTCATTCGTTTTACTATGAGTAGGGCAGCTAGGACTAGGACGCCACTACCACGGAAGAGGAAACTATGCGACAGAAAGTTTCTCATCCTCGTCATGCATTCAGCTCGCAGGCAATCTTAGTCTACGACTCGCGGGGTCTAGGGAGTTGACGTGCGGGATTGTGCGAGTGAGTTAAACCACGTATTACGGTGTCAACACTTACATATAAGAAGTAATTACCATCATCGTGTGAGGCGCAGGCGCGGAGTGCGCTGGCGCCGGGGGGGCGGGAGGGGCCATCGGCGGCGGTGGCGCGGGAGGGGGCTCCGGTGATACCGCCGCGGGCGAGAACGACGCTGGCGCTAATGGCGATTGCGCTGCGAAGCGAAGAAAAATGTTAGGATTATTCCTGATCCCATGTTTGTTGTGGAAGGACCATTCCATCGAGGCAGACTTCCACTATACTCGTATGTCCACTTACCAGCGGCGGTCAGAGCCAGTACAAACTGACTCCAATGCACGCAGCAGCCGCAGCACAGCTGCAGAGCCGCTCTTCGTAAGGCTCGATGCAAAGCCATGAACAGCAGGGGATTTACTGCCGCGTGCACGTACGAGATATGTAGAGTAATTTGGAAATACATCTGGAAAGAAATGCACGTTCAAATCTGCTTGTATCTTGCGGGTAAGTTTACTGTAAAATACT
This sequence comes from Cosmia pyralina, assembly GCA_946251885.1. Lineage (NCBI taxonomy): Eukaryota > Metazoa > Arthropoda > Insecta > Lepidoptera > Noctuidae > Cosmia > Cosmia pyralina. Next base: position 9,190,908 of record OX276344.1, read on the forward strand.
CTATAGGTTTACCTATGACTAATGGTACAAAGATATATCATTAGTCATTATGTAAGGTTAATCATTAGATTAATCTTAATAGCATTTAAAATCTATATTCAGAAAACTATAACACATGACAGAATATAGTAATCTAATGTCCTTACTTCATAAGCTATATGTGACGTAAGAGCCGGATGATGCAGCAAGGTGATGAGGAACAGAGGCCCCCAGAACAGTACATAAGCCGCTGTGATGACAAGGAACATGCGCACACGGCGGACGCCCTCTCGCTCGACCCGAGCCAGGTAGCCTCGGAGACGACGACCTCCACCCAGAGGCAGGTTGTTACTGCCTGATGGACGGCAGTGACCGTCTGATAGAGTGCCGTCCACGGTCTAAGAGAAAATAAGTAATTTTTGAAAAGATCAAGACTGACTGTCAAAATATTACAAATGAAGCCCGGATTTTGATAAAGAAAAATTTATAATAAGATAATAAAAATTTATGCCGAAAACAAAATCAACAAATTGTGTCTAGTGAAATCAAATAATTTAGAAACAAAAGCCAATTCATGAGGGAACGTCTGGGGACGTCACTCCGGAGTAATTTAGAAGCCCTATTTAGATAGCCTTGATGGTTTTGTAAACAGAAACGGAGGTCAGTGGAATAATTAAATAGACGTACTTAGATAGACATTTTTTAAGGAGAATAGAATCAGTGTATTTGATAGGTTTGCGGAAAACGTAAAGAGATATAGCAAGATAGATAAAAAGGAACAGAGTAAAGTAGCTGAAAATACAAATGACTAAGATCTACGAGATGAGACAAGCATGCATCACAGTCCTTACCCTGGGTCCGACGCTGTTGGGCAGGTTATCCATTCGCCTGTTGTCTCCTGCCATGCTGACAAGCGTGGTCACTAAACCGGCTACTCGTACTGCTTCTACGTTAGCCTGCATGCGATAAGATTTAAATTTATCGAATAATTAAATCTGAACCGCACTTGGCAACGCTAAGCATTGAGTATGGTTTTGTTGTTTACAATTTATGTGGACGGTGCACTTCTAAATGCGAACGTCCATTCCGAGTGGGGCGAATTCCGAAAATTTAAATCTTATTTGCGGTACACCGCAAGGAATATTGGCAAGGTACCAATAAAAATTCCTATACCGGCCAACGTAAGACTAGAATATATATGCACAATATTGTACAGCGACTTGGAGTTATGTGGATGACTTCGTGAGTTTCAACGTGTTAGGAGCGCACCAGTTCTGCGTCTCTCGCAACTGTGAACTGCATTACACTACGGAACTTGTTACATGTCATTCAAAACAACTGCTAGCTAGTATCATTTCTCAGAAAGCTGTGGGTGACATGTTATGGTTACAAATTACTTCGCAATCAATGATAATCATGGAGAAGTTTGTTCTGTGAGAATGGAAGATGATGCAAACAATGTAAACAAAGCATTACTTTTATTATTAGTTCTCGTGAAACTAACCTCTCCATGCCATCTGTTATAGGGTCCCGAGGGTATTCTTTGAGTGTAGTGTGATTAATGATATACAAACCTTCGTGAGATCCCGGTGGAGCTTTTTCAAGTGGAAAAGTGTCAGTCCAATACAGACTGCATTAACGCCTATCCACAGCGCGTTAAGCACATAATGCCTGAAGGGTCCTCGGACTAACGGACACGACGGGGCTGGTCCGTAAGACCCGTAAGAGCCAGCACTGGCAGCCAAAGCTCCAGATAAGAACGTAGGCCCAAGATTTATCGTTATTGATGCGAACCAAATCATGAATGTTCCGAAAAGGACGCACTGTAACAAAAGGTTAATTTTACTTTAGGAGTTTTGTTTCACAAAACATTTAAATGAGCTCAGTATTTCATTTGGGAAACCTCTTTAAAATTGGCAAAATTAAGAACAGGAAATGGGCTGTTTTTATCTCCCTCAATTTCCAAATTTTCTCCTCGGGTGAATTAAAGAAACGGCAAGGGTTCGTGTAGGGAACGAGTAGTCATAATTTTACCTGTGGGCTGTCCATTAGTAATGGCGCTGATAAATCAGCTTGTTCCTCCTCATTTTCAGGGAAAATTGGACTGTCGTTGAGTACTGTTGTGAGCATGTTCACTGTTGACACCGTCACCTAAAACGTTTTGAACGTTAATCATCAATTTACTGACAAAATTGTTGCAACAAAAATTCTAGTGTCTATGAAAATCCTGATATCAAACTAGATTGCTATATTGTCGCATTCAGTAATACGCTGCGATTAATTCATCCTCCTAAAAGTGCACAAATATATTTTGGACTAAAAAAGACATTCATGGCAAAACAAATTAATCTACAAATTGCTCAAATAATTCCCCATCTTAATTCTAGCATTATTTTCTTAATCTACGTCATAATTCTATACTTTTAGACACATTCGTCTACAAACACTCTAACTATTCAGAACTTATAAGATACTATCAAAATTAAGCATCGAAGATTATTCTTGGCGCTTTTCTCGTTCGTCCCAACTGAACTTAAGTGCTGATAAATCACTTTTATGTGCCAACTGCCTCCAGTTTCAAACAATCGTACTTTTGTCAGTAAAGATCTGTTACTTTTGGCATTCCATTGATGCTCATCTGAATTTGATGATACTTAAGTTCAGTCTCATTTTGATTTCCAACAAAGGCGTTGCGTCTGTGAGTTTTAAGTTCTAGACTTATTCTAGTCGGTGCCATTAAAATCAGTTACGTCTTCACAAACTAAAGCTATTTTGATTAACTAAAAGCAAGCATTCATATAGGAATTAAATGTCCATGTCAGTAATTTATATTAATTACTTAAATACATTATAATAATTACTAAGAGATTGGAAATATCTGTTTAAAACTATTCAACTACATATAGTAGCCGGCACGAGTCGTGAGCATAAATTAGCGATGTTTGCTGACGCACAAGTGGATGGCTTCCATGCCATAATCCGTAAGCGAGCAGCATCGCTGATGCGCAGGGTGAGGGACAGTTCCAACAGCTACCTGAGGGTAATTGCTGAGAGGATAGAAAGTCCTCTATGGAGGCAGTGGATACGCATCCACGTTAAATAGTTCCTCATGTATATGTACTAACATTTATTTTTAAGTTCTTTTTCCTGCATTTACTAACACTTTATGGACACATTAGTCTGAATTAAATAAATTGTATTGAATAAACTTTAATCTTAAACCTAACAAACCTTATTTCCTATCACGGCAGATGCACACGGGTGGGAGCAATTAAATCAATATATTATCAAGCATATTTATATACAGATAGAAAACAGAATACAAGAGCACGCTGACGAGGGCAGATGAACTTTGTGCTCACGACTCGTGCCGGCAATTATACCACTGCAAATAAAAGGCAAAAGAAAGCCCCCAGAGAGCTAATTCCACTAATTTATATAACTGATAACCTTAACAGTGACATTCACAAAGATAAAAAGTTATGGGTCAATGAACAGTCAATGGCTCATATAAGATAATGGGGGGCCAGCCATATGGCCGAATGGTCAAGTTATAGCCTTATAGGCCATTAATATAGATAATCATTTGCAAACATTTCCGCAAATGCTACCAGCCAATGGGAAAAGGCCATTCCTAAATGTGGACGTATACATTATTGATTCATAATGGATTCTCATTCCAGGTCTTTTTTGAATAAAATTGTATCATTGTATCCAGAAAGGCTTTTACCCCGCGCCGGACTCAGCTAAAAATGTTACTTTGATAAAAAAAAGGCAAACGTGTTCCTTTTTAGTGTTCTACATATCCAATTTTAGCGAAACGTAACATTATTCGATGTTGATAACGTCCTTAGCAATGTTTGGAAGATAATAAAATAGATTTTTTTAGTTATCTATTTCAGTTACCTACTCATGTATTATCATGACAGAACATAATTAAAGGCTATTATTTAAAATTTAACTACCTATATAACCTTACAAACCAAGCCAATTTGTACAGTCAGCGTCAAAAAATATCGGAATGTGTTCGACCCCAGACACGTCGCGTCGTGTTGTGTCGTCGTCAGACTGTTCAAAATATACATATACATTATTTTGAACAGTCTGTTGACTGTTCAAAATAATCTCCACAACTAAGAAAATTAAACTTTATCTCAATTGTATAAAGTTCTTGTCAGAATTACAGTCGTCGTGTACTGTCTTCATTCTGAAACATTCCTTGTGTCATTGAGTTAATATTTCATTTTCATTTTTGTTTAGATCATTTTGAATAGTCTGTTTGTCCTGATATTATTGACGCTGGTCAGCGTCAAAAATATTGGCACGAACAGACTGTTCAGTAGGCCTTACGGCCTAGATTATACGCAGATGGCGAGCAATGGGTAGCTCGCCGTCGGTAAGGACCAGGCCCGGGTGGACAGCGCGTTGTGTTCCACGCGCGCCTCAAAGAGATGTCAGCAGTGATGGGGTCCGATATGGCCGTCGCAGGTTTTCCGAAAGAGATACCGTGACCCTGGCACAGGCAACTGAAGGAACACGGGTGGGTTTAGTCAGTAAAAGTGTGACACGCCGCTCAGAGCAGGAGAAATCATTTTTCCCATCAAAAAAAAAAGGCCTGGATCACACTATTCGAATTTTCAGCTTCAATTTTTGTGCAGTGTTTCCAAAAACTGACCGTGACACAAATGTAGTGGCACAAAAAAGCAGCAGAAACGCCAGTGCAGCCTATGCGGTATTTAATTTCTAACGGTCGGACGGTTTTAGATTGTGAAGGTTCATCTCGTTCGGTCGGGCATGTTAGATTGCGTGTTATACGTGTGACCGAAGTGTGTCACGTAGGGAGGAAAAAATATAACCAGACCGTATTTTGTTGTATTTTTAGAACTGTTTGTATTGCTGTTATGATGTCTACTCGTTTAAATGTTTACAAATAAATAGCAATTCAAGCATTTATTGGAGTGAACGATATTTTAGCTGATGTTATTTCTAAGGTGCTGTTAAGTCTGTGTGGTTCTTTTCTCAAAAGACCATTTCAGATACCAATCTACATGGTCTTCACATGATCTGACCAAGATTATGTCTGGTCTTTAAAAAATACTGTGACCTCTCAGTTTGTTTCGGCCTCTCTTCTCAGAGTAGTCAGATAGGAAACGCCGACCCCATCTAGTTTTTAAAAATATGATTGACTTGTAAAAGTTTTTTACAAACCTACGAGGAATAAAATAATTTATCATTTAACAGTCGTCGAAAAAGCTCATTCAAAATCCAACTTAATACGTTTGTTTTTGGATATTTGTCTTTAGATCTAAAAGTTGTCTCAGAAAACGAACACCGTTTGACTTTCAAAGAATAAGAAAATAAATACTATCAAGAAACCTAAAATCACACCGAGGGCTTGCTTCACAGTCTAGGGATTAGCATTATCTATCCCACACATTAAACAATGGAATACAATTTGTATGAAATTATTATTCTGATAAGTTAACCGTATTAACCCAAGTATTCCCAAGGTATTATTAGTAAAACAGATGTGTTAAATACTTACCAGTAACAAAAAAGCGGTTTCAACCAGTGAGCACTTGTACACGGGTTGGCAGCGGAACACAGCAATGCCAAGGGGCAGCAAGATGGCAGCCCGGGCCAAGTCCACAACCGCTTGGTGGAACAGCAGACCGTGTGACCATCTACGACAAAATAATGAATAAATCAAATAAACAACACGTTTTAATACTTTATTGATACCTTCTGGAACTCAATCCTCAACAACAAATCATTCAAGTATAAATAATATTTCCTTTCACTTTTTCTAGCTCAATTATGAATTTATAAAACATTTAAAGAAGTTTCTAAAACATATTTCCCTCAACACTGTAACACAAAATGACTGTAAGTATAGTTTATTCCAAAGGTATCTGAAGAAAATGTAAAGAAATGGCTTCATGGCCTCCATGTGAATAAACAGTTTTTCTTTCTTTATTTTTCTTTCTATGGGTTACTTTGATATATGGGGTTACTTTGATAACAATCTTTTGATTTACGAAAAATTTTATTCGGTGTGTGAATAAGGTTTTGTTGGTGTATGTGTTACTGAGCATTTTTAAGGTAAGAAAAACTTTAGATGCCTCCAAAAATCTATACTTATAGATTTTTTCATAAGATGAAAGTTGTTATCAAAGTAACCCCGTAGTATCAAAGTAACCCCATTCTACCGTACTGTAGATGCCAAGTTGCGCCACTTCCAAATTGAGTGCTTTGATTACTTATACCCGAAATTCTAATTTTAAATCACCTTAAAGATGTTTTTAATGGACAATTGAGGTTAATTTCATAACTTGAATTTTTTGAGGTTAATTTCATAATCACAATTTTCATCGATGATTTTTCAATTACAATTTAATAATGTTATTGAAGCAATAATTATATTTTATTACCTATTTTAATTATTTTTTATTTATTATTGGGAAAAGTGCTCAGACATAAAGTTGAAAGCTTCTAAATCCCCAACATCGTACTGGCGATGATTGCGGGAAGGCTGGACTGCCCCTTCATCCGACATTGTTCCAGCAGACATGTTGCTGTACCAGTGTCGGAGAGAATTTATTAATTTTAATTTTAATGTGACGATTGATTTAATTTTACTGTATGATTTATTTATTTATTTTTGATTTAATTGTATTTGTTTTATTATTTTAATTTATTTTGATTTGATTTAATTTTAAATTTTATTTGATTAATTTTTATTTGATTTATTTTACATGTCTGGCAATGGGTGTAATTTACCTGAAATAAATGAATTTATTATTATTATTATTATTAAATACGGATGAATGTTTTACTAATTCCCTTTAGTGAGTAATTGCGTAACAATTTAATCTAAACAGGGTTTGTTTACACTTTCAGTAGATACTTTTGGAACAGACTTTAACAATCTATCTTTAACAGTCTTTAGCATTCTATATAATTTTAATATCGTGAACTACATATATTCAGATAAAATTATGAACACAATACGAGAGCGATGAACGATGAATATCCAGCACTGAATTGAGTACAGGGACCCAGTTCAGGTAACAAACTGAACGTCAATTTAATGTTAAATACTCTTAATTGCCTGGTCTGTAAAAAGTTTTGCCTGTACGTAGGTACAGGCAAAACCGAACCGTTACGCTATCATTCACTCCCTTCTCTTTCATATATACAGGGTAAGTAACATTGACCTTAAAACTAAGTGTTAGTAAACACACACACACACACACACATACACCCCCTCACACACACGATACTATGACACGTGTAACTGACAGCAGCGAATTACATATGGACAGTCCACTCTGTCAGCAATCGTTTTCAGAACCCTGTTAGGGCTGGCCATGACTCGAGCCACCATGCTGTGCGCTTGCGCGTTATTGTGTTAACAATCTACACGCGCCGCACTGCCGCAAACATCCCAGACGCATTTCAACGCCATGGCAACCCCATCAGTTTTCCGAACGCGTTATTGCTTTGCACACGAACGGCTTCATACGACGCCTGCTTATACATTTACACGTCCAGACTACTCCAGACGTTCCCGAGAGCCAGATAAACGTTATAATTCATTCTGTCAAGTAACAAGTATAAAATTTCGATAAACGATTTATCAATCATCCAAAGTGTCACGCACTTAGGGTCCCCCTGGGAGCGGCAACACTGGCGGGGACAGGGAGGTCTTCCCCTTCGAATCTCGGACGTAAATAATACGTCAGGTGAATGCTTGAGGTATTTTTCGCAAGTTTCACGGATAAGGGACAAATTTTGTTTATTTAAAGTTTCCTGGGAACCTTTTTCCTTATAGGAATCTTTCTTCGATATTATTAAAGGGAAGTATAAACTTTTTTCTGACATTGAGGTAGGAAATGGCATTATTACAAATGTTAGAGTAGAAAAATTGTAAAAGGCGACTGCCTCTTTAGTCTAGTGGTCGCAAGCGGTGCTGCTGGACATGAGGTCCTGGGTTCGATTCCCAGGTCGGGCAAAGTCAATCTGCCTAGCCTTTTCCCAAATATGTTGGGGTCGGCTTCCAGTCTAACCGAATGCAGCTGAATACTAGTATTTTACATGGAGCGACTGCCTATCTGACCTCCACAATTCATTAACTGGGTAATACGGTACCCCTTGCTAAGACTGGTTGTCAGATTTTCGGGATGCTGACGACCCGTAATGACAGTCAAAGATCCACGAATGCCAGCCGGGACCAACGGCTTAGCGTGTTTTTCGAAGCACGGAGGAGTCTCGATATTTAAAGATGGTCACCCATCCACGGACCGATCCCGGGCAAGCGTAGCTTAACCTGATAGATCGACCCGTGTGGCTGTTATTACTTAGCCACGAGCTCCTCGAGCGGGCAAAGTGTTATTGGGTTTTCAATCCGGAATTTGTCAGTAGCAGCCCGGAGTCTGGATTTGTGCCCGGTTGATGGCAATAAGCTCGCCCCCTATTAAATAAATAAAATAAATAAATATGTTTGGACATATCACACAACGCCATCTAGCCCCAAGCTAAGCAACCTAATGCTTGTGTTATGGTAACGAGATGGCTGATAAACTACTTATATACATTTTTTTTTTTTTTTGTAAATACATACATATTATAGATAGAAAAACACCCAGACTCGGAACAAATACTTGTAGGTCGTAGAAATATTTGTTCCGTGCGGGAATCGAACCCGCGACATGCTGCGCAGCAGTCAATCGCTCAACCACTGCGCCAACCGTGTCGTCTATTACATGAGACTTAAATACACACATCAAAAGTGTCTAGGGATCAAGCATTTTTATGCGGATTTCTTGAGATTGAGATGTGGCTTTGTAATAAATTTATGATTTTATAAATTTATATGGATCCTTTTTGGTGCATTTCATAATTTGAATCAGGAACTGTGAATCAAATTCGAGTAAAAGATGAAAATCAGCTGTCAATATTTTCCCTATAAAAACATACAACGCATTGAAGACATTATTAGTGCTACTGTTTCCCTACTACTGATTAAAACCAACGTTATTATGGAGCGGCGACGTCATTTAAGCAGGGAAGAAATGCTCAGAGCCGTGGGAATGATAGAAGCTGGTTCCCGGCAACGTACTGTGGCTTTAGCTCTGAATACAAGTCAGAGTGTTATCAGTCGACTTTGGACACGTTACCGAAGCACTGGTACCGTGGCTGAGCGCCATGGAGGACGGTATCGCTGCACCACACGGAGACAAGACCGATACATTCAAATCTTAACTCGAAGAGCTCCAACTATAACCGCCATGATGTTAGCCGTGAGGCTTCATCACTCTTCAGGGAACTTAATTAGCGACCAAACAGTCAGAAACCGCTTGCATGAAGTGAACCTTCATTCCCGAAGACCGCTACGGGTACCACCTATAGCAATGCACAATCGTAGGATTCGATATCAATGGGCTCTTGAACACAGAAATTGGGCAGAAGAACAATGGCGTTTCGTGTGCTTTTCTGATGAGTCTCGTTTTGGTATGAGACCGGATACAAGACGTATACGACACTGGAGAACCCCTGGACGCCAACAGCGATTAAAATCCTGCCAGGAAGTCCATCCTTATAGTGGTGGAACCATCATGGTATGGGCGGGTATTTGGATCGGCGGAAGAACTGAGTTGATTTGGATCAGAGGCAACCTCAACGCTCAAATTTATGCTGAGACGATTGTATCAGACGTCATCGTTCCTCTACAAGTGCAAATCGGTCCCTTATTTCAGTTAATGCATGATAATGCACGACCGCACACCGCAAGAGTTGTAAGACAGACTCTCGCCGCAGCTAACATCAATGTCCTGCCCTGGCCTGCTCAGTCGCCAGACTTGAACCCGATTGAGCATGCATGGGATATGCTACAGAGAAGAGCTCTGCCGAATATGGAGGGTATCCAGTCGCAAGAAGACCTTTTTTTGTTGTTGCAACGAACATGGGCGGCCATTCCACAGCGTGATTTGGATGAACTCATTTTGAGTATGCCAAACCGATGTTCTTGTGTTGTTAGTGTTCGCGGTAGAAACACGGATTATTAATTGTTTAAGTTACCCAATAAAATTTTAAAGAAAACTGTTATTTCAGTCTTTTTTTCGAACTTTAATGTTAGTGGTTCAAATGTCAAAAATCCCTTTATTAGGAAAATGGCAAATTTCTTTATTAATGCAAAGGTGACTTGGTTTATCGTTACTGTGACAAACGAAAACACTTTATTTGATGAATCCTTAAAGAAAATTTTAATTAATATCAATCAGGAGAAAAGTTATTGCAAAAATATATGTTGATCCCTAGACACTTTTGATGTGTGTATAACTGGCGAAATGTGGGTGTTAGGTACATCTCTGTCTAACCATTCGGGTATTAAAGGCGTGATGGTATGTAATGTTCAAAATAGTAAAAGTTTCTAGAGAAATAGTTCTAAAAAAAAAATAGTAAAAAAAAATAAACAAAAAAAAAAAGAAAAAAAAAAAGAAAAAAAAATTGAAAAAAAAAAGAAAAATAGAAAAATAAAAGAAATAGAAAAATAGAGAAATAGTTTCTAGTTTATAGAGGAATATTTAGAATTACTAATTATTCCAGTACCTAGTATAATAACTACCGAGTACCGCAAATGGCATTGTTAACACAAAACATTAATTAAGTAAAACATGTTCTAAACCTTTTCAAAACATTTTACCAGCATTTGGTAAAGTTTTGCCAGCCAGTGTACTAACAACAATGTCATTAACATTGAAGTGAAGCTTTGTAACATTAAAATTTTGCTAAAATAAGTTCGCAGCAACATTGTAATAAGTCGTTACATGAACATGTCAATGACAGTACCGAGACTTATTTCTAACGCCTAAATTACAGTTACAAGGATATTTCGGCTGTCGAATGACGTTGAGAAACACTTGTGCAATAAGGTATTTTACTGTACATGAGAACAAATATATTATTTAGATAGCTTAAAATGTTAGTTTTAGTTCATAAAATAACAATATAAATTTTAAAATTCAATTCACAGTTTCCAGTTTTTTAATCTGTTTTCTTACACCATGAAAGTAGGCGCAATGTTTTTACGTCATACGGCTGTGTAAATTAAAAAGTGTCAATGTCAACTGTCAACTGATCAGCGTATAAAAAGTGTTTGTTCACACAGCTAACTGACGTCACGACCACGGAGCAATATGGCATCCACTGCGTCCAGCATTTTCGTCAAATTACGCGCGAAATTTGAAAATGTAAAATTTAAATGCATTTTTGTGGCACTTCTCGATTGAATAAAAATTTTGATGTTTTTTTAGTGGCTTATTAGCAATATAGAATCTAATTGAGACACTTTTAAAAATGGGTGTAATACCCTATTGTTTTGTCAAATGTGGCTGACTGTAGGTTCGGTTTCGGTTTCGGCCAATTTCTGCCAAAAAATCGGGTTTCGGCTGGAGTTTCGGTTTAGGTCAAAAAGTGGCTGAGTCTTAACTTTGGCCCGACCGAAACTGGCGTATGGCGTTCGTGAGCTGTCGGTTTTGACAGAATACGAACGACTCACAGATAGACAAGCAGCGTAGACTTAGCGTCGCAGGGGGACCAAGGGTGCCCAGACACGGGGCCGTCGGCACCCATGTGCTGGTTTGGTCCCTGGGGTAGTCACGGCATGCGATGTGTTCTAGTGCGCCGGTGATGGGGAGTTCTCTCCATAGGAGGGTCCGGTGACGGTTATCCGCTGCAGGTTCACGGATGAGTGCTAACGCGTGCCCGTGTTCCCACTGTAAGCGGCAGAGAAGGACACCGTGATGTTATAGTGGGTTAGAGACCCACATAACTGCGCTATCTCCCCGTGCAGTATGCATGAGCATTTGGCCACGATAAAAAAAAATCATTTAGGGGTTTAGCAGACAAACTAGTTTTGAGTATCAGCGAGTACGGATTTTTTCACTTTCTGGAAGATTGATACAAGCTCTAAGGGCAACAGCAGATGCATCTTAGCCAACTGCGTTCGGTCACAATATCAAAATCATACGTTTCAGAGATTACTTCCGACTCTATTATGTTTGAGTACGGTTTAAAAAGTACGTTTTCTGACGATGCTGAATTGTTTGGCGGAGAAATAAAGCTAGGTATATCGAGCTTCCGAAAAGCGATTAAATCGCAGACTGCTAATATTAAAATTATGCGGGGTTAGTTAGTGTTAAGAGTTGTAACGAGAATCTTAAAAATTACTAAAATCTGCTAAGGCCTTTATTTAAGAAAGGGCTCATATTTCAATCGTCATTTTGAAATTCATACAGTGTTTCACACAAAATCGGGGAAAAGTATTTTTTTTTTTTTTGGATAAAAGAAATTTGATAATTCCAAAATCAAATTATTTCTAGCAAATTTACTAAGAACAACGGGTTTCAGAAAATAATGTCATTCAATTAACTAACTTTTTCTTAACTACGTGAGTTTAGGTTTCGATTTCGGCCGAAAGTAGAAGAGGAGCCGTAGGTTCGGTTACGGTTTTGGTTTCGGCTAAAAATCGTGTTTTGGTCGGTCACCGCTTGAAATGTATTCAAAAAGCAAGATGGCGGTGCTAGTTGCGATTTTGGCCGCACACGTTTTAAAAAGCAATCAAATTGAATCATGTAAACCAATGATATTATAAAGGAAAGATACACTACGTTCATACTGAGCGGCGTTCAGACATTGTTGCGTTGTTATTACAAATGTACTTACATATAGGTGTATAGTAATTTGCAACTACAACTGCGTTAGATATTACAGAAAGAGATAGCTTGGCATTTTAGATATATTATTGTCATGCCACGGACACGTTTTGTTTCGCTCGCTGCTATTAGCCGACTAAATCAAATTACAACAATTGTCTGAATTTGTCTGTAACAATTTGCACGCGCTAGTTTATCTATGTCTGTATTTATATAATGGATGTAAACATGAAAGTGAATCATTGAAAGTCAGCCATACCCTTCCTGCTAATCAAAAAGGATCACTTCTAATTCTATGCCTTTCAATAAAATTAATCAAATACGGTTTAAAGTAACTTAATCAATTAATTTCTGTTTGTATTTTGTTTATCAAGGAAAATATTAAGATCTGACAGATGACAATATAATTGTTAATAATTTCAGTAGCAAACCTATTAAAATAACAACACCGACAATAACAACAACCCCCATTCATATTGTGGATATTTATTTTCAAGGAGTGTGTAAAAAAAATATGCCATAGAGTATCTGATCACCTAAGGACATCTACAATAACAAACTCAAACCTTCGACAAAAATCTTTTACACCTTCTCTACAAGTTACAATAAAAATCAATCTGCCCCAGACGTGGAAACCAAACATAGTTACAATGTCACCTGCCTGGCCGCCTTGTAAGACAAGAATAGTGGCGCCCGAAATACTTTTTACACTGACGTGTCAATCGTCTTGAACTAGGCTACGTGGATACGTGGCTACGTGGCTAGACATAGAAAAACCATTTGGAATTCTGAAAGTGAAAAGGTCAAGGTATCTTTTGATAGTGTGAAAGAAAGACGTTTCGCAGTCTATTCGATTACTTCATCTAAACTGGATGATGGATTTTGATGCGATTTTACTTGTAGGTCACACACACACACACACGTCACACACACTTACCTAACATATACACGGCACACAAAAAGGAATTTGCTATAATTTCCTAAATTAAACTTTTACTTTTTCCGATTTTGTAGATAGATCGTTTGTTTTGTTCAAAAAACGCTAAGCCTGTTTTAAATCCTTTAAATTACATATGTTTTAGTTCTAAATTAGTTTCTAAAATAAGCCAAGCTTGTTCACAAATTGTTTAATCAAAAGATATCTAAATCTTAATTAAACTATAATCTCTTGAAATGGAATTAAACATAGATTATAATTAAGATAAAGCTTGATTTAAAACTTGACTAGTAAAAATAAATTGGCTTTAAAGCCCAAGGGTAATATTTTGTGAGGTGACAATGACTAGCAAAATGCTGTCTGAATTTTAAGCCGCTCAATTTAATGCAAATAAGAAAATTAAGAAAAAAAAAGTTTTGCAGACTGTACCGTGCATAGAAATACTATCTTCTTTCTTATATCCATGGTACCGTTTGAGATATTAAATGAAAGGACTTACTGTGAGGGACTCAAACAAATAAATATTTTTATAATTTTAAAATAAATTTATTAAAGTTATTTAAGAAAATAGACGTAAATTTACCATTCCCTTCCTGAAACTACTGAGCCCAAAATTTTGAAAAAAAAAAACAAAAGAAATATTTCTACCTATAGATTATATACATATATAAATATTATAAATATTGGTATAAAAATATTTTTAAAAGTCTCACAATATTGTGCGTAAAAACTTACATTTGCAATTGGAATGTATGCGAGAACATGTTTTTCAACTACAATGTTAAGTTTGTTCTTGGAATAATTGTTTCTCTTCTTTCTTCATCCCCACTACGGAACCCTTCATTATGCGTGGTCCGACACTCACTTGGTCGGTTTTTTAACATTATCTTAAATCAAATTCTGTTCAGCACAAGGGTTTAAACTAGGAAAGTTTTCGCCTAGCGGTGCGACATTATAGGCACACTTCTATAATTAAAATATTAATTCGTCTAATGCAAAACGCTGGCTATCGACAATAGAAGCTCCAATTTGCAAATAATTATAATTATGCTGCTTACAAATTGATATCACATTGTGGTCTACACGCGGGTGTTCAGAAACCAATCAACCAATCTGCCTAGCCTTTTCCCAACTATGTTGGGGTCGGCTTCCAGTCTAACCTTATTTTAAGATCATAGACTTCTTATATGTTTTTTTCTATAATCTATAAGTATAGAATATTTTCTGTACTTTTTTTTTTCAAAATATTAGACTGAACAGTTTTGGAGATAAGGGTCCCCCTTGTCTGCGGTAAATTTTCATACATTTTCTTAATAATAATAATAATAACCCCACCGCCGTATCTCTACGTTGACGTCGTGGTGGGGCTTGCGCGCTCCGAACTCTGGGTCTGTGCCGGTGGAGTTTACTTTGCCGAAACAGGTCTAGAGTGAGGAGCCAGACCAAGAGAGATACGTGAACTCGCAGGGTAGCATGTGGCGAGCTGTTGGGCAGTAGCGACCCCACGGACCCTATTTCCCGGGAGAAGTCTTGCTGTTGTTGTTGTTGTCTTGTTGACCCGTAACGACTGTCAAAGATCCACGAATGACAGCCGCGACCAACGGCTTAACCTGCTTTCCGAGGCACGAAGGAGTCTCGGTACGTAAAGATGGTCACCGCTCCACGCACCAACTCCGGCAAGCGTAGCTTAACCTGATGGATGTTATTACTTAGCCATTGTGAATTCACCCCAGTGACATGTAAATATATCAATACTTGAGAACCCCACAATGAGCCCTTTCATTTGACATGTCACACGGTACAGTTTGCAACACTTATTTTAATTTTCTTATTTGCAGCCCAAAAGACTCTCATATTCAAAATACATTTATTTATTTACGTTACATGCCCAGACTCCATATGTGTAACAAATTTCAACTTTATCGGTCCATTAGATTCGGAGCATATTGACTGTAACAAACGGACAGACAGACACACTTCTTTCGGACTTACGGAACCCTATTAAAGAATTCTCGAGGTTTTGTCGATTCAAAAAAATCGTGTGAAGCAGGGGTGGGTCGCCAGTTAACGTATAAAACATGCCATTAGTGGTGCCACTGCAAGGGAGAGGGTTTTTTGGGCAGTGAGTTTTTTTTTTCAAAATATAAAAAAGAGAACAAGATA
The DNA here is from genome assembly GCA_946251885.1 of Cosmia pyralina. Classification (NCBI taxonomy): domain Eukaryota; kingdom Metazoa; phylum Arthropoda; class Insecta; order Lepidoptera; family Noctuidae; genus Cosmia; species Cosmia pyralina. The sequence continues at coordinate 9,206,703 of OX276344.1, forward strand.
ACGATTTTAGAAGATTATCTTATTATTAGCGTAAATAATTCGTTATAAAATCGCTGTGCATAAGCAGTTATGGCGTCCAATCGTGCACAACATAATGAAAAAGTTCTAATAATTATTATGGAACCATGGAATTCATCATTTACTTTCATTTTCAAAAATCTTTATTTACCATTAGAACAATTAACAAAATGCACTTATCCTAAGCTACATGAAAATCTTAATTTCTATATAAAAAGAAAAGTCCTGACTGACTGACTGACTCATCAACGCTGAGCCCAAACCATTGGATCTAAAAAGCTGATTTTTTTTTGCAGAGGTTCCCTTTATAATGAGGACAAGAAATAAGGAAGGATTTTTGCTCCCGTGGGATATTTCCTGACATCCACGCGAGCGAAGCCGCACGGGAAGTGCTAGTATTATAATAATTGAGGCACTTTATGAGGCGATGCAACTTTTAAAGCTTATGACTATGAGAGAGTTTTAACTGATAACAACTTATACTAAATACACAATGGGCAATAACTTTAAGAACGATATAGAAAACATCCTTATTGACAATACAGTACTTACAGACCCCGCTGAAATAGCTAATGCGTTTAATAATCACTATATCAATATAGCACACTCTTCCAGCACAAGTACAAAGACTAATTCTGACCAAAGTTCACAAGTTCATTCGATGTTTCTGAAACCTGTGTCCGAGAATGAAGTCAGAGCGGTAATAACATCATTAAAAAACACAAATTCAGCAGGTTATGACGAAATTAATACGAGGATTATAAAAGCATGCACCAATGAACTTATTATTATTATAACATATTTAATCAATCTATCATTCGCACTTGGCACCTTTCCGGAAACATTGAAAGTGTCAATTGTTAAGCCACTTTTTAAAAAAGGTGAAAAGTCGGATATTAATAATTATCGCCCAATAACATTAATACCTATTATATCGAAAATTTTTGAAAAGTGTATGTGCAAGAGATTGTTAGACTACTGCGATAAATTTAACATTATTAAAAAAGATCAGTTTGGCTTCCAAAAAAACAAATCCACAACTCTAGCTATCTTCTCTCTTATAAAAACCATATTGACTAATATTAACCAAAACCACTTTACTACAGGTTTGTTTTTTGACTTATCTAAAGCCTTTGACCTAGTATCTCACGACCTGTTACTACAAAAATTGGAGGCAATTGGCATTAGAGGCGTTGCACTTCAATGGATATCGACATACTTAAGTAACAGACAACAGCGTGTTATAATTACAAAAGTGGATAGATATAACGTCATGACACAGCACTCTTCTGAACTCAAATGCAACAAATATGGCGTCCCGCAAGGCAGTGTGTTAGGCCCAATTTTATTCCTATTGTATATTAATTCTATTACTGACATAACTAATCATAAATGTATATTATTTGCTGATGACATTTCCATTATTGTGACATCTGATAAAAATAATAATACAATTGACGATCATGAAATTGACATTAATAATACAATTGACATACTCATTAATTGGCTAAATAAAAATAATTTATCATTAAATCTTGAAAAGTCTGTATATATACAATTTAACCGATCGAATAATCCTAAATATAATTACAAAATGAATATAAATAAAATTGGTGAAGTAACACAAACTAAATTTCTGGGCATTACTTTGGATCAGGACGTAAACTGGAAAACCCATGTCGACTCTGTCTCAAAACGAATAAATAAGTTTGTTTACGCGCTAAAAAAAATTAGGAATATCACAAACATCCAAACGGCAATAACAACATACCATGCATATGTTGAATCGGTGTTACGCTATGGGTTGATTATGTGGGGCAATAGCACCGATCAAAATAGAGCTTTTGTTGCACAAAAAAAATGTATTAGAGCAATATACGGACTTCAATCCGATGATTCTTGCCGGCCGGTATTTCAAAAACTTGGTTTGTTACCGCTACCTTCTCTTTATATATATGAGATATGTATGTTTGTGTGGAAACATAAGGAGTTATTTACAAAAGCAGACGATGTACGTCCTCGAAACCGGCGCGACCCTCATAGGCTCGTGCTGGATGTAATACCAAGACTAACCAAATATAAAAATAGCTGTTTGTATATGTGTGTAGAAATATTTAATAAGATACCGAGCGACCTAAAAATCCTAAATACCAGAATGTTTAAACGTAAATTGCATGATTGGCTGTCCACTAATAGTTTTTATAGTGTTAAAGAATTTATTGACAAAAAAAAATGTAAATGAAGTGACTGTATGCAAGAAAAATTTGCACGCTTATAATGTTAAGCAAAAACATGTATGCTCTGTATATAATTCCTGTACCATCTTATATACCATGTTTTTATGCAAATAAATGTTATTCTATTCTATTCTATTCTATTCTAATAATTATGGGTACATGAGGGACCTGTGGCTAAGTAAAAACAGCCACACTGGTCAATCGATTAGGTTAAGCTACGTTTGCCACGGTTGGTCCGTGGATGGGTGACTATCTTTACATATCAAGATTCTAGCTGTCATTCGTGGATCTTTGATAGTCGTTACGGGTAGTCAGAAGCCCGAAAGTCTGATAACCAGTATCATAAAGGGGTATCGTGTTACCCAGTAACTAGGTTGTGGAGGTTAGATAGGCAGTCGCTCCATGTAAAATACTGGTAGCCAGCTGCATCCGGTTAGACCGGAAGCCGACACCAACACAGTTGGGAAAAGGCTAGGCAGATGAGATGATGACATGATGAAAATAATGCAAATTATTTAGTGCCTAAGTTACAATTTTACTGATTGCATGTAGATGTAACAATTTTTTGAAGTAATAAGGGCAATTGTATATGAATACGATCAATGTCATGCTTAGCAAGCGGGTCCGAAACCTTGTATAGATAAAGACAGTTTTTACTATCACCTATTCTGTCACGACACCTTTGAATTCAATCCGATTTTAATAGCTCCTATCTTATTGAATTACCACTGGTCTGGACGGGTACTTACTCGGTAATTTGATTTCCCAACAAATTGAGAACCCTCCGGTGTTAAATCATATTTTCTGGAGGCTTTCTCTTTTAGCTAGAGGATAAAGGTACTCAGAATAAATTGGTGAACGGTTTGGTTGTCTATTATTATAAGTCGTCCGACTTATAATAGTAGACAAAGACATGCTGATACTTTAAGTTCGCCGTCTCTAGAGATCTATACTATTTCTTGACCGTTTATATAGATACTAGCATCGACCCACGGCTTCGCCCGCGTGGTATGTCGATAAAAAGTAGTCTATGTCCTTTTTTAGTTCATGGTCTACCCGTGTGCCAAATTTCATCCAAATCTGTTCAGGCGTTTTAGCGTGAAAGCGTAACAAACAAACCAACAAACTCACTTTCGCATTAGGATTATTTTTCGCTCGTTTCGATCTGAGTTGTTTGTTATAATGATGACTAAACCCTATATATTATATTGCCTACATTATTGGTACAGTCAACAACAGAAGTCGGTTAACACTGCTACTTTTTGACAACATCTAAATTAACACAAAATGATACGATAACCTGCTTTAGATAAGAGTCAATTTTCTTTAAAATTTACATCTGTTCCGATTTTAATGGAGTATTTTTCTCAATAATTAAGATTTAGAAAACTCAAGTGTTAATCGGCTTTTGTTGCTGACTGTACCTTATTTTGTATAACCCATTACTTTTGCGAATACTTAAAACTTTGTTCGCAACGGCCTGTTATGTATTGGAGGTCCGACATACTCATTTAGAGAGGTATTGAAACGTCAGGGCCTTAATGTGGTTTATTCACCTAAGAGCTGATTTTTCCATAGGTAGATAACTTTTATCTGAAGAATAAACGTGACAGTTTGACATGTTTTCTATACAAAAGCTCTTAAACTGCCATATTTATTTCTCAGATAAAAAATATCTAACTATTGAACAATCAGTCATAAATTGAATCTTGCATGTTTTTAATAAAAGCTTTATACAATGACTTCATAAATTTAAAACAATATCGTCAAAGTGTCTACCAGACTGGTACGCTTTTCTAAACAAATATTTAGGTATTCGCACCAAATGAACTGAACTTTTTAAATGGAAGTCCTATATACACAGTTCGTTTCTTTAAATATCTTGTTCATTCAAATAATAAGACAGGGCCCTTCTAACTGAAAACGCCTGATATTATCTAATTACGTACACATCTTCTAATTTCGTCAACTCCAAAGTTATTTTCAAGTTCGATCTTGATAAATTTCAGCCTAACTAAACACTTATTAGACCGACGCCATATAAAATGCAGATTCAGTGGTCACGTAAGTAGTATTCCGTGTTCCCGAATACAGACGTGCCCAATCTGTGGCGCCGATCGCTGGCTCAACAATAACAGATATTAGACCTACATTGTTATGTGTATGTGGCGAATAACGTTAATTTTATCGGTGTAACGTCTTCAAGTGTCGTAACATTGTTATACTAGAGATTCCTACGGGTGCAAACGAATCACAGTATCGTAAAATAAGAAACATTTGAATAATGATAAACATTCATTTTTTCCTGTTTTCTCATTATTCGTATCGAAACGGTCCCTGTAATTTATAGCCTTTATTTCTTGGAAAGTACATCGGCTTGATTTATGTTTGGTTTTTTTGCGACAATATTTGATAATATTTCTGTGGAGGTTATAGGTATTCAAATGTAGCCAGTTATCGTGATTTACTTTCTGTAATGTTATTCGAATATTCTTATTTAAGTCCTTGTGAAAGTCCTACAAAATTGTAGATAGTTAATGTGCCCAGAGGATAGATAGATATACAAAGATATAGATAGTTTTCCATCTTGTGATAGAGATCTCACTTCCTTCACAAACAAACAGTATTTCTTAGGTAACAACAAATTTGCCAAAACTCACCTCCGTAGCTGTTTTTTGCTAAGGATCACAGCCATCAGCGCCAAATTGGCCGACATTCCCAATCCTGAGAGTGCAAGCAAAGCCGCAGCGCTAGCAGCGCCACCTGGCGGACAATGCCGCGTGTTATTGACCACCGAGGAGTTAGTGGCGCCTGCCGAACCGAAGCGGAGGTTCGCTCCTATCATGGCCACGGCAGACCCTGCTTGAGGAATAACTCCTGTTAAAAAATCAGGAATACAATCCAACATGAACATAGAAATAGGCCCATAGTTACCTATTGTTATTTTGCTATTAGTTTCGTGATCTGAAAGATGAAATTAATATTGTTCAAGTCAACATCAACAAATTGCAAATAAATAACAGTAAAAAGACAAGATACGACCAATGTCTATCGATTATTCTTTAATCTAAGACAAAGATCGATTGAAAAAATAAAATTGAAAATTTATAAATTTTGGACTTTCTTTAATAAGACATAAAAAGCCAATTTGCTATTTCCAATCATTCTACAACGTTTAACATAAACACATATGTACGTATCACAAACACAATAGATTTACCTGCTGACATTTTGGCGATCAGACGTCCGCTCTTAATGGAAGTTAACTATCGAATGCAATGAATCACTGTGACAGCCAATCAGAACTCCCCCCACCCCCCCACCGGCCCATTGCATTTTTGCACCAATGATGTTGCTATTCACTGACATTACAATGAGGCTTAAGTCCTTTATTTTGTCACACTGTATCGTTTGTCACTCAGATTTAACACTATTTGTCGATGTTGGTGGAACTTTTGTAGTTTTTCTGTGATTTTATATTCGTGCACTTTTGTAACTTTTCTTCAGTTTCTTTCAAATCAGTTAGAGATTGTCTGTACTGTACTTAAAGTCAAATTAGCACGTAATTCAATGTAGCAAAAGCACTTTCTGAAAACACATTAAATTGTTAGTTTATGTATATTATGCTAAATGTATATAAAACTACAGAAATTACATATCTCTACATATCAGAAAAATGCTTACAGTCGTATTTTTTTTTAACAAACGAGTACTGAGTTGTGTCTCTCGTACATTTCCGATATTGACAAAGTGAGATGGGTCATTGGTCGAGGTGGGGCCAACGCCTTTGTTTTGTTTTGAAATTGTTAAGGCCCGTTCATATTGAATACTTCCAAAATTTATTGTACAGGAGACATGTCCGCCATGACTCACGCACAAACAATATCGTCTGATTCACTCACTAAAACACGTGCGACGCACAGGTAGTCGATAACTCGACTGAATGTACATACATGTAACTACAGCGTTTGGTTTGTGTGGAACGGACTTTATGTTGATTACGTGGACCAATAGCAACACAGTCAAAATTTTCGGTACTCATTTGTTAAAAAAAACAGACTATAGTAATTAAAAAGGCCAAGAACAAGGATGGAGTAACAATTTAACTCTGGCTAAGTGGCAAACTCCTATGTCTATTTTCTAATCAACGCAAGCAAAAGAACCTAGTTAATGTGATTACGATTCTGGCAATGGAAAGTGGCACGACGCGTTGCAAATATACGCTGATGACACGTCAAACGTCGCACTAATGAATAGATCACAGAGGAATTGAGTACAGCAGTACTATTCTGTATGAATACACTCTGTGAATGAACTTAGGTGAAGTATGTGTGAGTGCTGATGTCACCATGTGTGTTTACGTTTTTTGATCCCCAGTAAAGTCCGTTGTGCATCTGTAATTTATATTGTGTACATACTATCTAAAGCGCCATCTACCGGTAACAAACTTATGCAACATTGTTTTTGGTTTATACGGGGCTTGATTGAAGGTAAAAATCGGGTAAGTACGTGCCGAACCACGCACAATGAAGCGTTCCGTAGTTGGGATTGATTTTATCCCAAGAAGAAACTTAACATTGTAGTTGCAAAATATGTTCTCCCATACATTCCAACTGCCAATCTTAGTTTATACGCACAATATTGGGAGATTTACCATGTTATTTTAAAACCATAGACTTATAGGTTTTCCTATAATCTATAAGTATAGAACTATTTTCTCTATTATTGATATGTCATAGTGTGTAAAACTTTTTAAATTATTTGTCTCCCAAAAGTGACCCCCATATTCAAAATTCACGTAGCACGTCCGTGTTTGGGTCCCAGAAATTGTTAAGTGTACCAAATATCAACTTAATCGGTCCATTAAATTCGGAGTAAACTGACAGACGGACAGACAGACAGACACACGACTGATCCTATAAGGGTTCCGTTTTTTCATTCAAATGTGCGGAACCCTAAAAATAAAGTGAGAGTGAAGTGACGTAAGTACGGGTACGGGTTTGATCTACGAAATATTTAGATTATATAAAAGGGACTGGTCTAGAAATACCATTCAAGATATAATTGCCAAAACACTATTGAATGCAATAATTGCGAAACAGTAAAGCAATATAGAGCTACGAAATATATTGCTTACTTTTTCATATACATCTATTAATAAGCTTAGGGAATGATCGTGAAGTTAGCCGTCTAACATTGTTATAAGCTCTAGTTCTCACAGAACGTCTAATTGAGTCGCAGTCAAAGCTCAATCCCTTTACGTTCGATGTGCAGTCAACCTCTGCTTCCCTAGTACTTCAGCTAGTTAACATAGTGACTTATAGCTTATGATTTTTGACAGCAACTATATTATAGGTACCTCCTACTGTCAGAGCAACTACATTTACGATTAAGGGCCTATATCACCACGTATGATTAAGTTCCTATTAACTTACTCGGCAGATAATTTCATACAAATTATGTACCATTTTTAACCGACTTCAAAAAGGAGGAGGTTATCAATTCGTCGGAACCTTTTTTTTTTTTTTTTTTATGTATGTTCCCCGATTACTCGAAGATGGCTGGACCGATTTGGATTATTTTTTTTTTGTTTGAAAGGGTATACTTCCCAAGTGGTCCCATGATCATCAAATCAGGATCTGATGATGGGATCCTGGAGAAATAGAGAGAACTCTTCCAATTTTATAGGCACACTTGAAGCGATTTGGATAGTTTTTGGAAGAGTACTTTCTTGGAGTGGTCCCATTTCAATTTGGTGAAGATCTGATGAAGAACTTCTGAGATAGGCAACGGAACTCCTCAATAAATGATAGCAAATGGACTGGGATTGCTGAAATCTCATGTCTGTTTGTTGTTCACACCAGTTCATAACATAACATCACGCCAGTACGCTGTGAAGGGGTAAGCACATGTGAACCACTAAAAAGTGAAAAATAAAAACTTTTTTACAAAAAAATACAACCGACTTCCAAAAACAACACTACAAAGTGAAAAATAACTTTAATTTCGGAAGTCGGTGGCAAAAACGAAAATACATTTAATCACACACCGACTTCCGAAATTAAAGTTATTTTTCACTTTGTAGTGTTGTTTTTGGAAGTCGGTTGTATTTTTTTGTAAAAAAGTTTTTTGAATTTATTCGGTAAGTAGTGGCTATTCGGACATCGTAAAATAGGCTCTAAATGCTATTTATAATAATGTGTGGATTGGTTTTATAATTGTAGAATGTATTTTCTTATATTATAGGGCCCGTATAAAAGGAAATAAAGTTAAAAAATACGTTGGATGCAATACACAAGCAAGAGATTTTTTTTTGTTATTTTTTGATATTTTTTTTGTTTTTATTCATTTAATTACTTTTGCTCTGACTTTAGTTAACGTTTGCCAACAGTTTGTAAATATTTTAAGTTGTAATCTGTGGAAAATGTATTGGGTAGTATATATTTGTTACGTTATTTCCGTTTATTTTTAACTAGCTTTTATCAGCGGCTTCGCCCGCGTGGATGTCGGAAACAATCCCACGGGAACGTACTACCGAGAATTCCTTCCTTATTCCTTGTATACATTAAAAAGGGAAACTCTGTGCAAAATTTCAGCTTTCTAGGTCCAAGGGTTTGGGCTGGGCGTTGATGAGTCAGTCAATCAGTCAGTCAGTCAGGACTTCTCTTTTTATTTATATAGATACTACTGTTTGTTTTCCCTTTTGAAATAAAATAAAATACCTCTTCCCATATATTACCCAATTTATGAAGGGTTTATTAATTAATCTATATAAATAAAAAGAGAAGTGCTGATTGACTGACTGACTCATCAACGCCCAGCCCAAACCCTCCAAGGGTTTGGGCTAGAAAGCTGAAATTTTGCACAGAGGTTCCCTTTATAATGTAGACAAGGAATAAGGAATGATTTCCTAGAAGAAGGTTCTCGTGGGTTCCGACAACCACGCGGGCGAAGACGCAAGCAAAAGCTAGTGTACTACTAAAAGTACTTCTAACTTAACCTACTTCTTATTTCCATACCAATCAATGATTGATCCAGAACCAGATTCTCACTGGTATGATGATTGGCAATCATCATAATACCATTGAGGATCTTATTCAACAATACAAAAGAATCATCTACCTAGCCTTTTCCCAACTATGTTGGAGTCGGCTTCCAGTTTAACCGGATGCAGCTGAATACCAGTATTTTACATGGAGCGACTGCCTATCTGACCTCCACAACCCAGTAACTGGTAATACGATACCCCTTGGAAAGACTGGCTGTCAGATTTTCAGGCTTCTGTCGACCCGTAACGACTGTCAAAGATTCACGAATGACAGTCGGGACCAACGGCTAAACGTGCTTTGCAAGGCACGGAGGAGTTTCGGTTTGTAAAGATGGTCACCCATCCATGGAAAACCCCGGTAAGCGTAGCTTAACCTGATGGATCGACCCGTGCAGCTGTTATTACTTAGCCACGAGCTCCAAAAAGAATTTTCTATTGATAAGTAACAATAAAGTGAAAATAACAATATTAAAAGTAGTTACATAATTATTTAGCCGTATAGGAAAGTGTTAAAGTCTTCATAGTTCCAGTGCAAAAAAGGTATGGGGCTATACGCCTTGTATAGTTTTACTTCTTTCTATATTTCTATCGTCAATAATAATATGGCTGAAAGCTATAAAAAGCTTTTTATTCATACCACATCATATTTACCATAAAGCACCCTCTATTGCTGTCGACTAGGATATCATATTTGATGAGGGTGAAGCAATCCAGTCCTATAAGTTATGTGTCGTTGCCTTTATAACTGACAGCGTAAGGAATTATGAAAATGGTTTATTTACTATGTATATTGTATTTCTATTTTGTGTGCTTGATTGAATTCTGTTTGATATAATTTATGTAGAGCTGCATCGTGCTTTGTGATTGTAGGTTGCCCCAACAAAAAATTAAGACATCCTTCCTTTAGACAATATAATGTAGCTTAATACATTGTTAGATTAAAACAATATCGTAATATACTTAAAGATAATAGCAAATCTTCCACGAAAATACTATTAGTGGAAAAGAGAACTTTGTGATGGCTACGCTTCATCTGACGTCACTGCTACGCTAGCTACGTCGTAGCTAAACAACAATGTGCTACACATTGATTATACAAAAGAAAAAGTAATTTCGATACCTTGACATCACCACAATACTTTTAGAAAAATAAATTGTGTTAAATAATAACTAAGTACGCTACGACTGAGCTGACGTCACCGCTACGCTTGCTACGTGGTCGTAGCAGATCGGTGTTCAGCTACGAACACGTAGCAAGCGTAGCGGTGACGTCAGCTCAAACATAGTTATAGCGGGTGTAAGTGTAAACAGTGGCAAATAAGGGGCTATTGTACTCATCATTATGACCAACTTTTACTATGGGACCAAACCTGAAATCGCGAAAAAATTCAGTTGTTCCCTACATTTTGACGAATTATGCGAACATAAATGTACTGAACAGCTAATTTTTTTTTTCGCGATTTCAGGTTTGGTCCCATAGTAAAAGTTGTTCATAATGATGAGTACAATGACCCCTTAAAATATTGCCACTGTTTACAGTTACACCCTGTATTTATCAAAATCCATTAGACATCACTAAAAGTACTGTGTGAGCTGAACACTGATCAGCTACACGACGATTTCAGACGTTCCTATTCATTAATTGGATATGATTTAGTTTGAAAAGTAACTACCTTCCTGCCAGGAAGAATAAAAACATTTAAGAAACAGTCGGGCGGTGTCGTGTGACAGGCCGGTTGGAACGAAGTTCCTTTCGCGTATAAGTTTTTAGCTTCTAAAAACTTACACTAGATGGCTCTGTATTAAAAAAATTGGTCAAGTGCGTATCGGACCACGCACAATATTCCGTAGTTGAAAAGAATTTATCCCAAAAACAAACAACATTATTATGTAACCCCAAAAAAAATGAAAGTTTTTTTTGGGATTTCATGTGATAAAATTACAAATTAAGAATTATTTTTTTATTACATTGACTTAGAAGCTTGATTTTTTTAGTACTCCAAGGGACCATAGACCTACGTATTTGATATTAATTTGAACTGGATACCTCCACGCGTTCCTAAGAAGAAGGGTCTTGAGAGAATGAAAGACAGACAGACTGACAGACCGAAGGACAACGAAGCGACCCTATAAGGGTTCCGTTTTATCCTTTTGAACAACGTCAACGTCAACGTCAGAATCCTAAAAAAATAAAAACTTTTGACACTTGAAACTCACTTTTTCGGACGTAACGTTTTTTCATTACGTGACTATTTCTACCAGTTTACTCCTACCGCAAGCCGCGTTAAAGATCTTCGTTCCAAAAAAACATTTATCTCAGTCTGACCTTTTACGCCTCCATAACTAATATTTTAACAAATAATTTCGGTACAAAAATAGCTTTGTTACGATTGGCCAGCATAAATTAGTCCAAATTAGCATAGAGAAGCAAACAGTAAAATGGTAGGTAACAATAGAAAGCCTTTGTTAATTTCAGGCTGAATTTCAGGCTAGACGATCTAATTCTGAATTCCCCATTGTAGCGAAGTGTTTAATCTGAGTACAATAGAACCTATTATTATACAATGAAGGTCACTTTTCAGGCGTACGTCGTTATAAGATTGTGAATGAAAATTTTCAGTAGCTCAATTCTGAGCTTTTGATAGGTGTTTGAAAGGCAACAGAAAGTTTTTTTTTTTGCCTAAAAACTATAATTACAGCTCTTATCCTAATGCAATAGCAAAGTCACACACCCAAAATTTAAATTAAACACATAATACATCTCAAGATCATAAAAAGAAAGGAAAGCTTACCAATAATTTATAAAAAATAACAAAAATTTTGCAATGATTATTTCTTCAAAATTATGCCTACCTTGAATAAAACCGGAAGTCTCAGTAATAACAGCCACACGGGTCGATGCCTCGGTCAGTCTGTCATGTGGATGGGATCTTTACACACCGAGACCCCCCCGTGCCTCGGAAACCCCGTTAAGCTATTGGTCCTGGCTGTCATTCGTGTATCTTTAACAGTCGTCGCGGGTCGTTAGAAGCCCAAAAGTCTGACAACCAGTCTTATCCATCAGTTACTGGATTGTGGAGGTCAGATAGGCAGTCGCTCCATTTAAAATACTGGTATTCAGCTGCATCCGGTTAGACTGGAAGATGACCCCAATATACTTGGGAAAAGGCTAAGCAGATGATGAATAAAATCGTGACCTATAAAAAAATTATGCTATACATAATATGCGGTCAAAACAAAATAAAAACAACAAGGTTATGTTACAATTTTACTTGTCTTTAAGACATAACAGAGAAAGATTTATATAAACCTACAAAGACATCATACTTATCTCGAAACTCGCACTCATCTCGACTTTATGGCACTTTTAGAGCTATACCTTATAGTTACGACTAGGCTTAAGACAACGACTATTTTATGAACAGCCGCGAAAATAAAACTGCAAACAACGTAGGGTCATAATGACCCCAATCAGAGCACAGAACCTTAGAGAACTGAAAGTCACAAGTGAAAAAGGCCCGTATGTTAGTTACTTACGAGTATTTTTGGTTATTTGACATCTTACCGCTGTTTGTCCAAAAATAAGTACAATAATAGGTTTTTTTAACTAAGCTAACCTAAACTTGCTTAAAGACTTAAAGAGGTGAACTTATTATATTTATTTAAAACTATCTGACCCAACAGACGTTGTCCTATCCAAATTTCAATAATTCTAACAAAATTCCCATAGAAAATGCACTTTCAGTTTTCACAACTTTTCCAATTTTTCTCTTCATAAGAACCTTCCTCGGACTTCAACTTCAAATTGCCGAATTCGTCCAGCCTTTCTCTAATTTTGAGCTTATCAACACATTTAGCCATTCATTTTTATTTATATAAATTTCTGATTTTGGTCACGCTCACATGTTTAACGTCCCTTCCAGTTTAGGACATTGATAATAATACTCATATTATTATTATTATTTTTTTCAAATAAACCAATTACAGGCACTTTTGAATTGTCAATGGGTCGGTCAGTCAGAAAGATGAAGCTAGTTGCCCATTCCAAAGCGTAGTAGATCCCTATGGAGAAGAACGGGCAAGAAACTCCACGGACACTCTTTTAAATCATAATATTTTTACAAAATATAGGTTACATCATTCATGTTGAAAATATACATATGAGAACAATGTAGAAAGATGTGCACGTTAAAAAGCGTCCGTAATAAAAATATAAAAACTAAAACAACTAAATTAAATATTAAAATTAAAAATAAGCCATGGCAGCTAAGAGACGACCAGTCCCAACTGACGGCGCCCGTTCACGAACATGACGCATGGATCAGCACCAATTAGCTCAACCATTTTGAAGGGAACTTAATGATCCAACACACACGCCACCACCAGCGAGACATTTGAGTGAGCATGACATACTCTCAACCGCCAGGGCACACTCAAGTCATTGAAAGACGTACCCAGTAAAAGGTAGCTTAATAGTAGCTACATAGTGCTCACACATGTGCTATGCAATTATATAATACTAAGAGATTGAATTTAAACAATGCAAAGAAAGTTTTCTCTCTTCTTAATCTTCAGCAGCTCCAACAATATATCCAAATGCTAATCAATTAATTAATGCGTCCCTGTGGAGCAGGACAAGCATTCAGCCAAGCATTTTTGTCAGCGATGTAAACCCCCAACTTATAATATGCCTGGCTGCATAGTGTGCGTTTTATACAAGATTTAAATTTCGTTTCATTCAGCTGGAGTATATGGGGATGTATTTTATTATAACATTTTAAACAGTACCCCATGAAGGATGAGTCTACTTTAGCCAGTCTGAAACCTGGTTGAACTAATTGGTCCCTATTTCTAGTCCTATAATTGTGTCCTTCACCTCTTTTACCGAAAAGATTTAGATTTTTCCTTACGTAATTATACGAATGTAAACTTACGTATAACCTTAGAACATAAGAATAGCCGAAGATCGCATTATCCTTTTGTCATGTCAATAGAAACATTGTACTTCGCATACTCCTCACAAACATGTGCTATTTCAAGCAAGGAAAGAAAGCTTCTTTGATTTATGATTTCGATAGTTTATATAATATTATATTTATAATTATATAATAGAACAGAATACAATACTTTTTATTAGGCACACCATTAAAATTATAGAGTTGTTACGAAATATGTTTTAAATTGCAAATCAGATAAACGAGTTTTGAAATGCACATTTTCATATATTTGTAGCACTCATAGCAGATATTCAGATAACTTGCCAGGGTGAGATCAGATATACGCGGAATAAAATTTTACATTTCAAATTATTGCCATTATCTGTTTGCCGTCTACGTAGCTACGTCAAAGCAAAATATGCCATTTTCGCTCTTTAACCTTATTAAAAATATTTTTTCATTTGAATACTTATTTCATAGATTTGGAGCTTAAAACTTTTGATTTAAAATTCCGAATAACAGTACAACATTATTTTTAGAGTAGCATCATAGAAACATTAGTTTATCTTTGCATTATAAAAATGCATTCATTTTATTAAAACTGCATAGCACATGTGTGAGCACTATGTAGCTACTATAAAGCTACAGTTTACTGGGTACCTCTTTAATTTACTTGAATGTGCCCTGGCGGCTAAGAGTATATGTCATGCTCACTCAAATGTCTCGCTGGTGGTGGCGTGTGTGTTGGATCATTAAGTTCCCTTCAAAATTGTTGAGCTGAATGGTGCTGATCCATGCATCGTGTTCGTGAACGGGCGCCATCAGTACGGACTGATCATCTCTTAACTGCCATGGCTTATTTTAATTTTAGTTGTTTTTAGTTTTTATTATTTTATTACGGACGCTTTTAACGTGCACGTCTTTCTATATTGTTCTCACATGTATATTTTCAACATGAATGATCTACTCAATATTTTGTAATAATATTTTGATTTAAAAGAGTATCCGTGGAGTGTCTTGCCCGTTCTTCTCCGTACGAACCCACTACGCTTTGGAATGGGCAACTAGTTTCATCTTTCTGTACTGACCGACCCCTTGACAATTCAAAAGTGCCTGTAATTGGTTTATCCTAATAATAATATTATAAATGTGAAAGTTTGTATGTTTAGATGTTTGAAATAAATGCTTTGAGTTTGAGTTTTCCCCTGATAAAATGTAATCTAATAAACTGCCAAGCCCGACTTTTCAACAATCTCGAACTTGATGAATTATTTAATTTTGTTTTTGACGTTTAATTTTGATACTTAGTACCAAGCGAAAGAGTGAATGACATTATTAAATCAGTTTCAAATGTCCACTGCTAGACAATGAACATACTCTCTCTATCATTGTCATATCTACTCAAACCTATTCCAAACCATACTCAAATACATACGAGCACAAGATAAATCAATTTCACAAGTACTTTTAATTCAAAATATGAGCCATATCTTACGTCTCCTAAAATATCTTCTAACGTCAAAGTCCTTCATCATGTACTAACGACGTTCGTGGCAGCCAATTAGTGGCACTAACTGGCACATATTCCGCGTAACACGAACTATCATTATGCCAATTAAGTCGACAATTGCTTGGCACATTAGACCAGTTACCACACACTGGGGACCAACGTCGCCACATTGTTATAGGATATCTCAATAAGAAGCGACTTTATCAGTGAAGCTATGTCTGCACAGACATATTTCAAACACTTTTATTCCACCTTTCAAACTTGTCGGCACTTAGGACCTCACAATTTGTGCCGAGAGATAGCAAATGTATCACAGTGCGGACAAGGTATGACAGTGCAATTCTCGCCATCGCATCTTGAATTCTGCTTGTACTCTCGTATCGAGATTATGAACTTCCTACGGCTCTCTTAGATATAGTAACACGCCAGCAAAGTCATAGTGGGTGCACTGCCCACGTTATGTCGTTCATTTAAGTACTCTTGAAGGTTATTTTATTTATTTGTTCAGAAAGCTAACAGTCTAATATCTATATAGGTAAATGTGAACAAACTTCCACAAACTGAAAACTATGTATCTACATAAAATTAAAAAAATAAACTAAATCTTCTTAAATGTAATATAAAAAAAATAACATAATGATATCCTAACATAACTAAAACTATTAAAAAACTAAAATATGGCATCGAAAAATTCCACCGTATCGTTGTCGACTGGTAAAGTACCCAAGAGACTGGCGGCATTGCCACGTTGTATGGCAATGTTAAGCCTCTGGCCAAGGTAAAAGCCAGCCCTTGGGTCACGGGAAGTGTAAACCAGCCGCTTAGAGATTTCGTTGAATAAACCATGAGTACTCGGACCCCACGGCCCAAGGGTTTCAACCCCAAACGACTCGAAAATATAATTACCGATAAGGTTATTATACTTTCGTCGCTTGAGGTTTTCCGCAGCCGCAGCAGCAGTGCCAGCACAGCACGCCGAGCCAAGAAGATGGGATGGCGCAAGTGTATCGACGCACGTTGCGTCCCACACTAAAGGCCTTACCACCTTCCATGGAAATAAAGACATGCCGTCCGGTCTCTTGCCATCGTCGCGTGCCAAGCCATTGGCTTCTAATACAGCTGGAACGCCGACGGTGACAAGAGCTCGTTGGATGATGTCATTGATGTTCGCGTGCCGCGCGCAAAGCGACCCGCACTTCGGCTGCATGACAGGCCGTGGTGTCCGAGGCTGTTGACAACTTCACAACAGTGATAGCGATGAGGAGAACAAGAAGGAGCTCCTAGTCGCAGTGAAGCAGCGAGGCGGAAAGTAGTGTCGTCGAACAAAGTGCCTATGTTCGACGACGGTAGTGCATGAAGCCACAGACCCGACTCCCACTTACCCACGGCCAGCAGGCGCTCACGCTCCGCAGTAGTAGCAGACGTATCAAGTAAATTGTTCTGTACTACTCTGCAGAGCGGCTCATCCTACCATCTCTGGGAAGATGGATTATTGGCTAGATCTGAATTCGGGCAAGCGAGTCTCCTGGCTTCCATAGCCTCGGTGAAACAAGGCACATCAAAATTAACCAGTGTGAAGGCTAGGATTTTCCTGATTAATTTCTCTGTTAATTTCTCTTCTTAAACTTAAATGGACTTCATAAGCATAATCAGCTTATAATATTCCCACTGCTGGGACACAGGCCTCTTCACTTCGAGAGGGTGTGGGCAATAATCCACCACGCGGGCCCAGTGCGGGTTGGTAGATATCACACTTCTTTGAATTTTTGTCTCTAGGACATGCCGGTTTCCACACGATGTTTTCCCTCATGCCCGATTCTTGTCAATACAATGAATTTAGCAACTTATACCAGACTTTGTACCTTCACAAATTAATGTGCGACAGATAAAATGTACAAGGGTTAACGACGCCCATAATTATGAGAGCAGTCACTATACTTGAGTCCTATAGAATCAAATCCGGCTAACTGACGTTGTTTGGTAAAAACGAACTGCAACACACCAACTACGACAACAACAACAACTACACAACAACAACACTACAACAACACAAACAACAAAACAACAACAACACACCAAACAACAACAACCACAACAACATTTAAAAATTGAAATACTTTCTAACGAATTTTAATGTCCATATCAGAGATGGCTATCTTTCATAGAAAACCCACTCAAAAGTTAGTAACAAATCCGGCTTTCTGCAAAGATTCAAAATCAAACATTAATCGTTTTTCTTTCATTGCCACTATTTAGTCAAAATGCTGATATCCGCTTTTGATTTTATAGGACTCACTTAAGAAAATTGCTATGGACAAACCTAAAGCCATAAAATTGACGTAGATCAAATGGCCAAACTCGTAAGGATCAGTGGTTAGGCTTCTGAGTCTGACCCTTCTTATCTTTCAAGCCTTATGAAATCGATGTTATTAATGTTGATGTTGTTAATTTATTGTTTGTGGGTACACAGATGAAAAGTAACATATGTTTAAACGAGATGACCGCCCAAATATATGCAAAGTAACATAAATGTTTAACACACGTTAACCTTCAAGCGGTCGCGCGGCGTCGAATCGACCGCACTCGATACATTTTCGTTTATAATATCGTTACTTCTTATCGCATGTATTTCCTATTCCTAGTAGCCTGTCATTGTTTCATTGTGCACGAAATAAACATTTTACCTCCCTTCCCCGTGCCCCCTGGAGTGCACAGATCACATTTGCTTTTGTCGCGGCGCAGGCGTCGAAAGCACGCCACGCGCCTGTCGTCGAAAAAGTTACGCGCGACGTTCTACGCGAGATATTATTTTTTGGAATATCATCGAATTAAGTTTGTAATAGTGTTTTTTTATATAAAAATGGCTCGTAGGCCACTAAATAGTAGTGCAATACTTGCGCAAATACAACGAGAAGATGACGAGAGTGAATCGGAGCTCAGTGACCAAGGTTCAGAAGCTTCCGACCACCTTCTAGTTCCAGAGGAAACTCAATCTGTTGAAGAATCAAGCAGCTCAGATTCAGATGAAGAGGATGTGCCTCTTTCAGATATAAGTACATATTTTACGGGGCGTGATAAGGTAACAAAGTGGCAAAAATCTAATAATAACAGAGTGAGGCGCCAAGTTCAAAATGTTCTTACAGAAAATTCGGGTACTCGGAGAAATGGCGTGGGGGTGACAACGTTTGTGGATGCCTGGAATTTATTCATTACTGAGTATATTATTGAAAAAATTGTCATACACACCAATGAATTTATACTAAAGAAGGCGCCATCGTATGACAGACCCCGTGACTGCAAACCGACTGATGCTGTAGAAATTCGAGCATTATTTGGATTACTGTATATTGCAGGTACCTTGCGGGTGTCACACGCGAATTTAGAGGATTTATATGCAACTGATGGCACAGGCGTACCTATTTTTCCCACTACGATGTCACTGAAAAGAACAAAATTTCTACTAAATTCGTTGCGGTTTGATGAGGCATCCACACGAGCATCTCGTCGTAGTCTGGATAAAGCTGCACCAATAAGGGGTATTTTGGAAACGTTTACACAAAACTGCCTTTTACCTTATTCTGTGGGACAGAACGTTGTTATTGATGAGATGATGGCAGGTTTTCGAGGAAAATGTCCTTTCAGACAGTACATAAAATCAAAACCCGATAAATACGGAATAAAACTTTATCCGCTTGTAGACGCTGCTACGTTTTATGTCCTCAACATTGAGCTTTATGCCGGCAAGCAGCCAGAAGGCCCGTATCAGTTGAGTAATGCTGCAGCAGACGTAGTGAAGAGGCTAATTACACCAATTTCTGGTACCGGACGGAACCTAACAATCGACAATTGGTACACAAGTGTACCTTTGGCAGACGATTTAGCCGTAAATCATAAGATTTCTGTTGTGGGTACCATGCGTAAAAACAAGAAAGAAATACCTCCTTGTTTTACAGATAAAAACAGACCTGAATTTTCAAGTCAATTTGGATTTTCTGACAGGGCTACGCTAGTCTCGTACGTGCCCAAAAAAAAAAGATTTGTGGTTTTATTATCATCACTTCATTCTGCTGCTGAAATTGATGAAAGTAGTAATGAAAAGCGCAAGCCAAGCATCATAACTTTTTACAATAAAACGAAAGGCGGTGTCGATGAAGTCGACAAAAAGGTGAAGATGTATTCGACGTCAAGGAAGAATAATAGATGGCCATTGACACTCTTCTTTCGTCTTCTGGATATTGCTGGAATAAATGCCATGGTAATTTTGAGGGCAAATCAAGTGGTTATACAGAAAAGGCGAAAATATTTACGTGAATTAGGCATTGAACTGACAAAAGAGTACGTTCAAAGAAGGGCTACAGTCGTGAACCTTCCAAGAAAACTCAAAAGAAACATAAGAGAGCATTTGAATATGAATGTTGAAGACGCTGGTTATGAACCAAGCAGTAGTTCCAGCACATGCAGAGGAAGCTGCAAAATATGCCCTGCAAAAAAAAGGAGGCAATCAAAGACACAATGCACATCATGTCTGAGAAATATTTGCAGGTCCCACACTACATTCATTTGCAATGAATGTTATCAAGTCAAAGAAACTGATTCTGAAGAAAACTAGACCCAAGTTCATGATAAATACTTTGATTTTAATTATTTGATCTCATGCAGCCAACTTATTTTGTTATTTTGATTGTTTTTTTATTATGTAAAGCTAGTTAGACGTATATAAGAAGATTTTGTGTTGAGAAATTGCTTTTTCAATCCAAAGAAAATTTAAGTTTTTTATTTGATTTTATAATTTTGTTTTTAGCTGATTTTAAGTTTATTTTTTTCGTAAAATTGAGTCCTAATATAATGATAACATGTCTAAATAAGAAATAATAAATGATTATTAATTAATTCGTATTTTAAATCCCTATAATATCCAATAGGTCTTTTAGGTTACGCGCGACCGCTGCCGTTACAAATGACCGCGCGCCCGCTTGAAGGTTAAATAAATAAATAATAAATATGTTTGGACATATCACACAACGCCATCTAGCCCCAAGCTAAGCAACCTAATGCTTGTGTTATGGTAGCGAGATGGCTGATAAACTACTTATATACATTTTTTTTTTTTTTGTAAATACATACATATTATAGATAGAAAAACACCCAGACTCGGAACAAATACTTGTAGGTCGTACAAATATTTGTTCCGTGCGGGAATCGAACCCGCGACATGCTGCGCAGCAGTCAATCGCTCAACCACTGCGCCAACCGTGTCGTCAAAATTCGCCTAGTTGTTGTTACATTTCATGTGTAGCCTGTAACAACTTGCAGTTGATGACAACTCCTTACACGTACTTTTATTAAGCCAATTACATTGACAATTACAAGGTATGCTAATTAGACTTATTACCTGGTAACGGAGAATAATGTCTGCCACAAACTGCGTAATTCGATATTTGTCTGGTCAAGCGTCACTACCGATATTCTGAACTTCGACCAAAAAACTTATACATACAATACTCGTATATTAAATTATGACTGACGTTACAAACAAGATATATTATTTATTGTAAGTGGTGTACAATAGTCGCTGATTAACTAGTTAGCTAATTCTTATGTTAGTTTTTGGTCCAAAAACCGGGCATTAGCCTATCGATGTCCTCCCCGGCTTTAATTCTATCGCGAGAGTTTTTAATCTATCAATGAACGGCTTCTTCTTCGCAAATCTTTTTAGCAAAACATCAATAAGAATGCTAAAACTTACAGGAATCAGGAATTTATGGTAACCCTATAGCCCACAGAATCAAATATCCGTTCCTATTCACCGTAATACGATGCGCATCTATTACAATGACCAATGGACCACAAGACCCTTCCGTATTCATAATATTTGTATGAAGAATGCTTATCTTGGCTCTGCTGGAGTGTCCAAACAAACCGAATAGAATACACATTCATCTTGTCTGTATTATTTTCCTTTTATATACAAACACCATATTTTTATATTATGGATTCAATGCCGTTTTGATATTTTTAGGGTTCCATACCTCAAAAGGATAAACGGAACCCTTATAGGATCACTTCGTTGTCCGTCTGTCTGTCTGTCAGTCTGTCAAGACCCTTTTTCTCAGGAACCCGTGGAGTTATCAAGCGGAAATTAATATCAAATACGTAAGTCTATGGTCTATGGTCTCTTAGAGTCCTAAAAAAACTCAAGCTACTAAGTCAACGCAATAAAAACATACGGCCATTTATGCGACATATTTTGATACTCGCAAGTAAATCAAAACCTATAGGGTACTTTCCGTTGTCCTAGAATCATGAAATTTGGCAAGAAGCAAGCTCTCACGGCACAAATAAAGGAAAAAGTCCGAAAATTGTTAATTTATAATTCTATCATATAACAAAAAATCAACTCTGTCAGCCTGTTATGACCCTTTTTAACCGACTTCTAAAAAAGGAGGAGGTTCTCAATTCGGATGTTTGTATTTTTTTTTTTATGTTTGTTCGCGCATAACTCCGTCGCTTGCCAACCGATTTGAAAAAATATTTTTTTGTTGGAAAGGGTATACTTCCCAAATGGTCCCATTTTTGTCAAAATCCAGTTCTGATGATGGAATCCTGGAAAAATCGAAGGAACTCTTCAAATATTATAGGCACACCTATAGCGATTTGGGTATTTTTTATAGTAGCTCGTGCATTTGCTCTCGGAAAGCACCACTTGGTGAAGTGGAACTGATGATGAAGACCACAGATGGCTACCGGAACTACTCAATGATAAATATTTTTTTTTTTTTTACTTTAATATGGTTGCTAAGCAATTTCCGCTCGTCACACAATGCGTGTGGTGAGTGATTGTTGAGGAGTTCTCCTGGTTCTTACCAGCAGAACTCCTCAACAATTAACGTCCCAGCATCGGGAAAAGCAATATTTTGTAACATGTGATGAGCAATTGACATTAGACTATTCTAACTTATACAAATTATAAACAGACCCACTAAAAAGTGAAAAATAAAAACTTTTTTACAAAAAAATACAACCGACTTCCAAAAACAACACTACAAAGTGAAAAATAACTTTAATTTCGGAAGTCGGTGGCAAAAACGAAAATACATTTAATCAGACACCGACTTCCGAAATTAAAGTTATTTTTCACTTTGTAGTGTTGTTTTTGGAAGTCGGTTGTATTTTTTTGTAAAAAAGTTTTTATTCTCAGGGAGGCGTGGAGATATCAAGTTGAAATTAATATTGAACACGTAACTAACACGTTACATATTGAACACTTTATGGTCCCTTAGAGTTCTAATAAAATCAAGCTTCTAAGTCAACGCAATAAAAAAATACGGCCATTTTGCGACACATTTTGATACTCGCAACTGTCGCAAGTAAATCAAAACCTATAGAGTACTGCCCGTTGAACTAGAATAATGAAATTTGGCAAGAAGCAAGGTCTCCCAGCACAAGTAAAGGGAGAAGTCCGAAAATTGTTAATTTGTAGTTTTAAGACATCAAAAATTGTTTTTTTGGGATCCAAAGTTTGTTTTTGGAATAAATTCTTTTCAACTACGGAACCCTTCATTGTGCGTGTTCCGACACGCACTTGGCTGGTTTTTATTAATGAATAAGTAAGTCCGCCTTTGTACATTTTAAGTGCGTAAAGTTTAAATAAATAATAAGTCAATAGCACGGGTTTTTGTCAAGTTTTTTGTTATCACTTTGCTCTCACTGTACAGTAAAGACTCCTGCAGAAAATCGCGACGCGACGGCGCAACGCGACTCCAGTAGAAATTTTGTAATGAAGTTTTCATAAAAATTGTTTCACCAGAGTCGCGTCGCGTCGTGCCAGTCTCTACGAGCCTAAGGCACTAAACTTAACATGCGCCCCAGACGGGCGCCGCGTTACCTTATTACAAACAAGGTTTATCTTTGGTCCAAGGTAAATCATCGAGCCATTTTTGAGTTGCGAACTTTATCCCGACAAAGTTTAAGTTTTATTTACAAAAAAAAACTACAGAGTGCAAAATAACTTTAATTTCATAAGTCGGTGTCTTTGGATCTGTATTTTAGTTTTTTGCCACCGACTTCCGAATTTAATTTAGTAAAAATTTTTTTTAATTTTCACTTTTTAGTTATGGTACCTACCCCACACTGGTATATATGTACCACTTCTTGCTATGGTATACTTCTTCTTCTTAATACGTAGGTAATATCGAAGCTATCTCAAAAACTTAGCCAAGCAAAGTTAGTGAAAAATCTATGGTACCACCGCGCCAGCACCAAATGAAAAAAACATTTTCAAGATCGGCCCAGAATTCACGAAAACATCGATAAAAATACATTGAAAAAAAAACATACAGACGAACATAACCTCCTCCTTGTTTGAAGTCGGTTAACAACTGACGTTAAACCCGAGTCTAAATTGACAATTTTGTATGAAGAACTTTACAATCAATCTGCCTAGCCTTTTCCCAACTATGTTGGGGTAGGCTTCCAGTCTAACCGGATGCAGCTGAATACCAGTATTTTACATGGAGCGACTGCCTATCTGACCTCCACAACCCATTAACTTGGTAATACGATACCTCTTGGTAAGACTGGTTGTCAGACTTTCGGGCTTCTGACGACCCGTAACGACTGTCAAAGATCCACGAATGACAGCCGGTACCAACGGCTTAACGTGGTTTCCGAGGCACGGAGGAGTCTCGATATGTAAAGATGGTCAACCATCCACGGACAACCCCAGCAAGCGTAGCTTAACCTGATGGATCGACCCGTGCGGCTGTTATTACTTAGCCACGATTATCTGAATAAAGTTCAAAAAAATACAATCTGCCTCGAAGGTTTGAGCATAGACCAAAGTTAGAAATTGTTTTGTAATGACACGGAAATTGTCCGTAAATTCAAATCATAATTGTAATTCTTTGACAGTCGTGAAAATTGGCTACAACACAGCAAATAATAGGGATGGTGACTGCGTTTTTTTTGTCTGTCATACAGATTATTAAAAAAAATATAGGACAAGTATTTTTTGATTACCGCGATACATTGAGTTAAAATGTGGCATGACGTCACTCTTTGCTAGATTTTATACATAGCTTGTTACAGTTGTGATAACGTAGCGAGCCCCCACGCCCCAACTTTAAGGACGCTGTTACAAATGGGTAGTCAAATCATTACTTTTTTACACAAAATCATGTCTAATAAATAAAACGCTTTACATTCTTAAAATGTTTTTTGGCCAATTTGTTGATAGATGTGCATGGTACGATTCTGAACTATAAATATAATTTTAAATAGGTACATTTTCTCAATAAATGTAGGTACAAAAAACATTTTAAGAATGTAAAGCATTTTATTTAATAAACATGCTTTTGTGTAAAAAAGTAATGATTTGACTACCCATTTATAACAGCGTCCTTAATGCGTTTTTTCTAAGTAATTTTTGAATGACGTCTGTCAAACCAAATAGAATTTCTTTTTTTTTACCCGGGCATCATCCCTATATTGTATTAGTCTGCCAAACAATAAGCCCTGGCTGTACACAGATTGTATGATTATTTAGCAATAGCATTAATTACTTATTTTCTTATCCTAACTTATGTTCACGCAAATACGTCACAACCTTAGAACAAGCCTATTCAATTTCATTTCCCTGACAGCCTTCTTTATTGCTGTTATGCATCTCTAAATAATCATGTAACAAGGCTGATAACATACCTGTTACAATTTTCAAGGATTTATTTTCGATTTCCGAACCTGTGGATGTTCGGTATCCCCATATATCTTCACCAATTGGCTATCCCACCAAACTAACGGCCTATAAAACAAGTACAATGTGCAAACGTTCTCACTGTACCGTTCTATACAGGGTGTCCAGTAAATAGCACGACATACTGCAGGAAGTGATAGCTTGGGTCAATACCTATCAAAACAACACAATATATGTTCAGCAAAATCTTACGGATTTATAGTTTTACAAAATTTTCCGAAATATTGAAAAGTCTCTACCTTGAAACAGATTTTTAAGCATCTCGTAATGAAAAATTCCTTTTCTAGTATTTTTTTTACATCAAATTATTTGTGAATAGTTACTTTACTCATTGATGAGTCTTTTTTCTATCAAAAACAAGAATGTTTTCAAGAAATAGTACTTTTTGTTTAAATTTTCACAGAACAATTTTCTTATCGCTTAACTTTTTAAATTTTGTAAAACTGTAAATCCGTATGATTTTTCTGAACATATATTGTGTTGTTTTGGTAGGTATTGACCCAAGCTATCACCTCCTGCAGTATGTCGTGCTATTTACTGGACACCCTGTATAATAATCCTACCCTATTACTGAGAGTTCGTCCCTTTTCCTCTGCTGAAATAAATAAAGAATAGTAGATAAAACCGGCCAAGTGCGTGTCGGACTACGCACAATGAAGGGTTCCGTAGTTGGGATGAATTTATCTTAAGAACAAACTTAACATTGTAGTTGAAAAACATGTTCTCCCATACATTCCAACTGTAAATGTAAGTTTGTACTCACAATATTGATAGATTTACCATGTTATTTTAAGACCACAGACTTTTTATAGGTTTTCCTGTAATCTTCAGGTAAAGATCTATTTTCTGTATTTTTTTCAAAATTTTAGGCTCAGTAGTTTTGGAGATAAGCGGGGAGGAATGGTCAATTTTCGTCTATTTTCTTAAATAACTTTAAAACAATTTATTTTAAAATTATAAAAAAAATATTTTTGAGACCCTCATAGTAAGCCCTTTCATTTGACATGCCACATGGTGTAGTTTCCAAAACTTTTTTTTTAATTTTCTTATTTGCCCCCCAAAAGTGACCTCTATATTCAAATTTCATTTATTTACTTTACCCGTCCGTGTTTGGGTCACAGAAACTCATATGTGTACCAAATTATAACTTAATCGGTTCATTAGATTCGGAGCAAATTGGCTGTGACAGACGGACAGACAGACAGACAGACACACGAGTGATCCTATAAGGGTTCCGTTTTATCCTTTTGAGGTACGGAACCCTAAAAAATAATAATATTTATTTAAACATTGTTCTTTTTAAATTATAATTAGTTTTTAGGTTTCTTTACCCGTACGGGACCCATATTACTAAGGCTGATATAGGGCTGTACCTTTTGAACCGTATTAAGCAGACACTTAAAATTTCACAGAGTGAGTACTGGAGACGCTTTGAACCTTATGCGTTCTAGCATGCAACCTCCGTGGATGTTTAAATAATATGAGACAAATTTAGAATTTTAAAAATAACAGAAGCCAGGCGGCCACGGGCTGAAGTGATTGTTGGAAAAGTTCTGTTATTTAATAATATCCCTGGTTTACCATTCTACCTCTTTTTAATTTATGTCGTAGCTATCCCTGTGAGGTTTGAGTCCTCACAATACCTACTACAATGGACGCTACAATAACAAATAATAAAAATAAAATAAAGTCAATTATTAAAGGGGGTCCCCATACCTACAAGAAACGTGTTTTTTTTTTATAAAATAATAAAATATTTTTAATAAAATACCTCGATACTTTTTCTTTTTTTTATAGGGATCCTTCGTGTCCGACTTGCACTTGACCGCTTTTTATAAACTATCGAGGTATTTTATAGGCCGGAATAGTGCGTATGTAATTTCATTTACCACTTACGATGAATGAAACCAATTGCTACAGTAGTTCTTATCTGCCTTCATCTCTAATATACTAAATGATCACTTAAAATGCTATTTGCTGTAACGATACTAAAGTTATACTTTTCAAACTCATAATAAGGCTCTAAAACGCCTAAATTAAAATAGCGCTCACAAGTAACGAGACCCAAATGTCCTTGCCCTCCCACCCACTAATATTTTTACCACGGCTTTTCTTATCGATATAAGAAGAAGGGAAGGGCTCTAAATGAGCAACTTATATTATATGGACTAAGAGCATCCGTAAGTCAACAAAGGGCCCAGCTGCCGTCATCCTAAACAAACAGATATAGGATTCAATTTGGCACTTCGACGTTATATCGAATTTCCTGTCTCATGTGCGAAAACACCCGAACTAATATTCTGGCACATTCGGAACTTTTCGATAATAAACCGAATCGATTACACATCTGTGTCGAATCTACCTAAATTACCTCCATAAAGATTTATAATTCGTAAGGTGTGATTTCTAATTCGTAAGTTATGGGAGCAATGGTTGCCCAGTAATAACGGCCTTGACTTATAAATTGTAGGCCGTGTGTTCGAACCCAGGCAGGTGCACAACTTTATGTAATTTATTACATCGCCGCTGCTCTCATAACGGCGAAGGAAAACATCGTGAGGAAACCGGCATGTCCTAGAATCAAAAATTCGAAGACATACCAACCCGCACGGGCCCGCGTGGTGGCCCACACCCACTCACAGAGGGTATCGTATTACCCAGTTAGTGAGTTGTGGAGGTCAGAATAGGCAGTCGCTTCATGTAAAATACTGGTATTCAACTGCATCTGGTTAGACTGGAAGCCGACCCCAATACAATTAGGAAAAGGCTAGGCCGATTGACCCACTCACAGAGAGGAGGCCTGTGTCCCAGCAGTGGGAACGTTACGGCTGATTATGGTAAGGTCTAAGTAGGTCTGTATAATCACTTATAAACTTCTAAAATAAATTATGTTTTATTTAAAACTAGATGAGATCGGTGTTAGTTATCGGACTACTCTGAGAATAAAGACCGAAACAAACTCAGAGGTATAATAAATTGTGAGCAATTTGACCCATTTACTCTGATTTAACTACCTGGAAAATCCAACAAAACCCTAAGTGCGAAATGGTCTCGCGGTTTTATGCGAAACCCCGTTTTGAAATGGCTAAGTAAAAAGAAAAACACTAAGCCGTTATCCCTTCAGAACTTGACTATGCTATTAGCCTCACATTCTGTTGGCGCCATTTTGAATCAGTCTGGAATAGTCTGGATCCATTTTAGCCGAAGCCGGGAGCGTTATATCAAACCAATCGACGGCCATCTCGACGTATTCTGGATCCATTATCTGAGTAAACCTTCTAATTTACGGTTTGAGTACGAGCGTTCGAGTTTACTTTGAAACGTTTAATGCAGAGTTAATTTCTTAACTACCAAATGTCTAGAGGGTTTTATACCAACACACGAAGGTAAACAATTATATTTTCTTAACCAATTTTGAATATTTTTTAAAGCGACTACATCGTGCAAAGCTTTTAATTGGTGCAAA
This sequence comes from Cosmia pyralina, assembly GCA_946251885.1. Classification (NCBI taxonomy): domain Eukaryota; kingdom Metazoa; phylum Arthropoda; class Insecta; order Lepidoptera; family Noctuidae; genus Cosmia; species Cosmia pyralina. The sequence continues at coordinate 9,235,670 of OX276344.1, forward strand.
ATTTGTTCAAAGTTCAAAAAACGTAACTGAATTTAGAACCATCAGAGTAACTTTCGCCGTCCTTAAATCGTCAAATGATTGAGTAGCTTAGCCTTGAAAACGAAGCAGAAAAAAACACTAGCTTAATTTTGCCTTCGTAATAATCCATAACACCTCGAAATGTTGAATTTCTGGGTTTTCTAAATTAATGTAGCTTTTTGTTATCCGCCGCAAGCCTCAGACCACAGCGTAAAAATGTAGATTGTTATTGGTAGAATTTCAGACAAAACGGAATTTAAATCGTTCAGTTTTAGATACTTGAGTCAGCTATATAAACTAGTCACACTAAAACACTAAAGGCGAAAGTTTGTGTTTGAATGTTTGTTACTTCTTGGCGCTCAAACGGCTGGACCAATTTTGATAAAATTTGGTATGGACGTAAGTGACACCCTGAATTTACACATAGGCTAATTTCCGACTACCATGCGGGCGAAGCCGCGAACAAAAGCTGGTTTGTTTATAAAAGCTACGTCAATGTTCTTGTCTTGTTAGATAAATTCAAGCAGTAATGCTCGCGAAGGAGGAAGCGGAACGCGTGAGGGAGAGGCAACAGCCGCGCCCTCGCGCCCCTAGCCGCCGTAGGAGACGCCCTGGGCGGCGGGAATCGATTGCTGATTCCCGGCCACCGTAGGCGCGGGCTTGCGGACGACGAGTAATGGGCAACTCGCCGTCCGGTAAGGACCAGGCCCGGGTCGACGGCGCGTTGTGTTCCACGCGCGCCTCAAAGAGATGTCAGCAGTGACGGGGTCAATTGGGCCGATGCCGCCGGAGTCGCGGGTAGTTCGAAAGAGATACCGTGGCCCTGGCACGGGCAGCTGAAGGAACATGGGTGGGTTTTAGTCAGTAAAAGTCTGACACGCCCTCCCGCTCTGCCCAGAGCGGGAGAAGTCATTTGATGATTTCCCATCCACAAAAAAAAAAAAGAAAAAAAAAGATAAATTCTTTGATGAGAGGACAGTTGATCTAAAGAAAAAATCACTCGAGATTTATCTTTTACCGACTGTTACGGAAGGATTTTTGTCTGCCGAATGGTTGTTTCTTCCCATCCTCTTGAAGTCTTGACCTAACCTCATAGATTATCCGACAAACATGAGGGATCGTCTATTTATTTCACAACGTAAAAAAATATCAATACCACATTAAAATTTAACCAATCCACCTCACCCTTGCAATGGAAAACCTCAAAGCTTACATACTTTACACCGAAAAAATACCGCTTTCTTTTTAAATTACGCACGACACGATTACTCACATCATTAAAGACCTACTCTACTCTCTCTACTCTCACGGAATAATAAAAAAAAAGCATTAAAAATATGGGCAGCTTAAATTTGCAGAGTCGTGTAGAGCCACTCTTTTCGACCTAGTAACCTGGACTCACAGGTGAATAGTGAAAGAACTCTTCAAGCACACCTTTTTACAGGTGCGAATAAACCTTTACACTAATATACTAAATTACAACAGCTGCCGAATTAATTATTGAATAAATTTAATTTCAGCAATTTTATTTTAGTTGGAAAATAAAACAAAATTGCTGAAATGAAATTGACCATAAAAATTAATATATTATATATATTAATTTTTTAAACTTTCGCGATTTGTACACATTATAAACAAATTGAGAACGGGTCTTCTTGCGATATTCCTTTTTACGAGGTAAACAGGTACCTACTTGTTACCTTGTTGTTTATAATACACTTCTGGACACATCTATTGGCCCACCTTAGAGTTTAGGTTTCGATGGCCCCTATCGAAATATGATTGCTAGATTGAACAAAAACTGTTGATGCAGTTTTAAACCTGATACATTTTACCATCTTTTTCGATCGTATTGTTTTAAATTTGAATTCAGAATACCATACGACATGGAGCTACGCCTAACAAGTCGGATATGCGCCTTGTTAAAGGCAATTGATTTTTGAATAAAAAACATGTTTTATCAAATAAAGGTTTAATTTAATAACGCGTGTTGCCTCCATGGGCATCTACCACAGCTCTCATACGATTAGGCATAGAGTTTATCAACCGCTCTATGAAATTTTGAGGGATCATCTCCCATTCCTCTTCTATGGCAGTTTTCAACTCCTGCATCGTCTGGGCAACTGGCTGACGAGCCCTAACACGTCTTTTTAGCTCGTTCCACATGTGCTCAATGGGATTCATGTCTGGGCTTCTGGCTGGCCAGTCCATAACTGTGATGTTCACATCCCGAAGATATTCCCTGACGATGCCGGCCGCATGGGCTCTTGCATTATCATGCATAAAAAGGAAATTTGGGCCCACATAGTCCGCGTATGGTATCACGTGAGGTTCTAAGCACTCACGAATGTACCTTTCAGCATTTAATGTTGGCAGCCGTGGTCCTGTAACAACCTCAAGTTGAGTTTTGCCGCTCGCGGATATACCGCCCCAGACAGTCCATGAGCCACCGCCATAAGCAACCCTCTCTTCAAAGCAGCATTGTGCGAAACGCTCTCCCTTACGTCGGTAGACCTTCTTCCTTCCATCATTGCCATGTAACACAATTTTAGACTCATCAGAAAAGAGTACACGGCTCCAATCTTGCTGTGTCCAATTTACATGACTGCGTGCGAAATGAAGGCGCGCTGTTCGGTGGGCTCGCGTTAGTTTGGGGCCATTAGCTGGCTTGTGTGGTACCATATCGCGTTCTTTTAACCTTCTCCGAACAGTTCGAGCGCTCACAGATACTCCGTGGAAGTCGCGAAGTTGGTTTTGTATCTCAATGGAGGTAAGGTGACAATTTCTCAAGCTGGTCGTCACGATGAATCGATCCTGCCTTTCAGTTGTGACCCGAGATCGTGGCCTTCCTTGGCGACGAACAAAGCCGCCAGTCTCTAGGTACCTCCGATAAACATTTCGGACCGCAGATCGACTTAAATTAAGTTGAGCACTCACGTTTCTTTGGCTGTGTCCGGCCTGAATAAGTGCCACAGCTTAGGCGGCGACTTCAGGTGAAGTATCCATAGATTATTGATAGAACCTCACCTTAATGTTAAGAATAAGTAATGTTTGTTGCAAAACCAAAGATATCAATCACTTTTTCAAGAATTAAATCCAAGTAAACCAATAAAACCAAGTTTTCTTAGTATTCGATTGTTTGATATCAACAAACAGGCTCCAAATTGTCTTTTGTTTCTGTAAATTCTGTGTTCGAAATTCAAAAAAAGACTATTGAATGAAATTGTGAATGTGCCAGGTTCAAAACTGCATAAAAACTTTTTGCTCGACCTAATATAAAATTTTAGCTAGGACCAAACGAAACTGAAAATACAAGGTGGGCCAAAAGATGTGTCCAGAAGTGTATATTAATTTACCATAAAAATTAGTATATTTATTTTTGCTTATATTTATATATAATAAGGTATATATTATTATATTTATAGTTTGTAATAGGTATATGTGTATCTTTATATTTGAATAAATATTTATTCCTTAATTTTTCATAATTGCACCTGCCACTGTTTGTCTCTGCATCACCCAAAGGTTGACTGATAAAAAATGCCTATGGCATTAAGTCCGCCTCTGTACATCTGTGCTTGAAGTATTAAATAAATAAATGAATAAATAATATTTAGGCAATTTGTCAAATGCTTATTCATTGATCAGGTTAAATATTCCTTTTGATCTTGATTATCTTTAATGTTTCCTTTGAACTTCCCCCTGATAACGTTTTCATAACGTTTACGAGCTATTCCCTTAATCGGAATTCTTGGAACCGATCTTAAATCTATATATACCATATTTCCTAGCCACTATGCTAGCTGATGAAATATTCTGAAACAATTGCCGGAGAGTACTGAAAATCGGAATATTTATTTTATTTATTTATTGAAACTTTATGCACAAGTAAAAAAAATACTGTACAAAGGCAGACTATTCATTAGGAAAACAAAATTATTTTAGTTGGCTTAAAGCCGGATTTACACGGTGCAATTTAATTGCCTGTGGTGTACATACCATAAGTTGAAGCAACCATAAAAGTAGCGCCGTCTAAGCAGGCTGTAGACGATGCAAATCATTTGTTGCTTCAATTTTATCATTTGTAACTGACAAGAAACTTGCATCGTATTGATATCTATGTAGGTTTTTGGCAAATGAAAGACGAGCGTCGGTAGCAAGCGTATAATGCAAACTGATCATTATGTCTATGTGTTTCCTTCCCATATCCATCCACCACCCTATAGTCAGTAGTACCCATTCTTTTCACTATTTGCCCAGGAAGCCATTTTTCGTTACCTCTATACTGTCTCATCCATATTTCCTCCCCTAACTGTAACGAACGTTCAGTACCTAACCTTTACCGAGTACCGAGTACCTTCCTATTACATTACCGTAATACGGAACACTGTACTACCGGGGAAAGCCAGCATCGCTAATGTTAGGTAGGAATTTACGTACAAAATTAGATGCTATAAGGCCCAACAGGGAAGAGAAAGTGAAAAAGGTTCAGGAGCGGCAACAAAGGTTAGGTACTGAACGTTCGTTACAGTTAGGGGAGGAAATATGGATGAGACAGTATAGAGGTAACGAAAAATGGCTTCCTGGGCAAATAGTGAAAAGAATGGGTACTACTGACTATAGGGTGGTGGATGGATATGGGAAGGAAACACATAGACATAATGATCAGTTTGCATTATACGCTTGCTACCGACGCTCGCCTTTCATTTGCCAAAAACCTACATACATATCACGTATAAATGTGACTTTATAGGTTTTTTATGAGTAGGTAAAAAAAGACATAAGAATCGAGTCTATCCACGTGACTATGAAATGTTCCAGCCTACAGGCCAGCCGTCGAGACAATGCGTTCTTAATACCTGTCAGTTACATAATAAAGAATACTTAAGTGTTTTGCGAATTTGAACCTTATTACTACTAGAAATTGTCCAACTGGCATGTGTCAGGAACGCATTGTTTCGATGGCCGGACTGTAGTCTATTGGCGTATTGGGTAAGAGCTGACTTTCTGCACCAAAGAACTCGGTAGATGCCTACATATAATGTGTGCCCTACATTCCACAGGTATTTTTGTTACGTCTGGATCTGCGAGCATTAAAGATTCAACTCGAACACCCACGATACAGCTGGTGTGAGTGTAATTTGAGAGTGGTAATTCGGAGGAAGTTTAGATAAACATGATAATTACATATAGTTCCTTGCTCTTGTTCCATGTTTATTATCGTAATATACATATATAATGTATGTATTTATTGTATACGTAAATGGTACACCACTGACAACTTGCAGTATTTTCTCTCCTTTTCCTTTTATCCATCCAAAGGTTGTCTGTAAAAGGTCGCTTTTAGCGATAAGACCGCCCATTGTGTCACCCTATGTAAAATTTCTACATTTATATCTGTAATTTTTATGTTGTACACAATAAAAAATATTCTATCTATCTACCTAAGTTCTCAAAAAGACTCGTAAGTTTTTTAATTATGTAAATCTATTTCTATTCAAAAGCGTGTAACATCCAGCACAATAAGTAAGGATAGGAAAACTGTACATTTTCAGATGAATTTGCCTTTTTCGACTGTTATTCATTCAATTTAATCGCACACCAGAAAAATAATCTTACGTCAAATATTTTACATTTAATAATCTACATGTACATCAAATCAAAGATTGCATTACTAATTAACTAATTCTTTATATATAAATTTTTGTCCAAAGTCACAACAAAAATAATAATTATATATCAAAAATATTACCTGTTCATCAAAAATAACAAATGCACATCTAATAAACTTATTATTGCACTACTAGTTAACTAATTGAATATCAAAATCCCGAGGTTCGGTTTGGTTAAGTTCCTTTAAATCCTGCAGACAGAAATACGAGGTCGACCTGACGTTAAGTTTATTTAGACATGCAAATTTTGATGTGCAAACAGTATTTTTGATGTAGGTACGTATTCTGTTGGGAAAAATTGGTCATTTTTGACGTCCGTTTAAATACTACCCAATAGCTTATCGTATCGTATCGTAGATGAACGTAGTTTCAGCCGATTAAATAATTTATGTTAAGCTTAGGTACGTAATACGAGTATTTGAATACCATACTTGCTTCGCTTACTGTTCAGTTACATTCCCTTTGAAGTGGGAAAGATAATAAACAGAATATGAATATGAAACACTTGTCATGATTTGCTCAATTTACACTAAGGTAAAATTTTGCAAGAATTAATGATAACCTACACTAACACTATAAAGAGGTAAAGTTTGTAAGTTTGGATGTTAGAGGTAATCTCTGGAAGTACTGATTCGAATTCGAAAATTCTTTCATGGGCAGAAAGCTACTCTATTTCCGAGTGCCGTAGGGTGTGTTTTATAGTGTAGTCCACGCGGGCAAAGTCGCGGACAGAAGCTATTTATTTAATTACAGGATTACATTTTTTTACATTACAGGACATATCTTTACCATCAGAAAATTAGTCTCTTGGACAAACTGCTGATATCATAGATTGGTATGTTACAAAGCTTTAGTTGGGTATCTTTCATTTATGACCCAAAATAGGTAATCCAATGACATACGGTCCAACGATTAAAATACGAGACTCCTCGTTGAAAAATTCTTCGCAATACAGATTTAAATTGTTTGTTTTTGCGCTCCACACCTGTTTGCATCCTGCCGGGATTTTCCGTGCCGTGTGTATAACAGCCTGAGTTTGTGTGTGTGTGTGTCGAGAATTGTGGGGTTTGTTTGTGTGTGTGTAGGCTATTGTCGCGTTAGCTCGTGCAAAATATCCGGACTTGGAAAACATTTGTCGGAAAAACTATAGGCCATGCAAAATTGAGTGTCTAGGAATAGAATAAACTAGTCACATACAAAATAGTGTATGTAAGTGAGTCAATGTGTAGACATATGTCAAATTATTACTACACAATAGTTTTATATTACCTGTGGTAAAACTAAAAAACTCAATCTGCCTACCCTTTTCCCAACTATGTTGGGGTCGGCTTCCAGTCTAACCGGATGCAGCTGAATACAATTATTTTACATGGAGCGACTGCCTATCTGACCTCCACAACCCATTAACTGGGTAATACGATACCGCTTGGTAAGACTGATTGTCAGACTTTCGGGCTTCTGACGACCCGTAACGACTGTCAAAGATCCACGGATGACAGCCGGGACCAACGGCTTAACGTGCTTTCCGAGGCACAGAGGAGTCTCGGTATGTAAAGATGGTCACCCATCCACGGACCAACCCCGGCAAGCGTAGCATAACCTGATGGATCGACCCGTGCGACTGTTATTACTGAGCCACGAGCTCCTGTGGTAAAACTAACACTTTCATATCCTCGTAATTCGTAATTAAGATTGAATTTTTACGAATAAAATTCTTTTCAAGTACTTTTCCATACCTAATTGTCATTGAACTTTAGAAATCCGAACAATAAGATCAAATACTAAGAAAAATTTTCCCAGAAACATAACAAGTACCTACAAAATATTGAGTCTAAATTTTCCAGATCATATGACTTTTCGTAACGTTTTAAGATTAGGTTTCCCTTCTATTAAATGGTCACCAAGTGAAGTGTAAAATTGTCATACTCAAGATGGCTTCTCAAATTCACCAGGCGACAAAATAGGGAATATTTTATACTCAATCCTCCAATTTTGCATAAAGAAGTGTTTGAATGTTTCACAAAATTGTGAGACATCAAATAAACTTACTTTCGCAGCTACTCGAGTAACCTAAAACTTGTTTAATAAACACACACATGAGAAAAAAAATATTTTCTTCCTCAAAAAACATCGGAAAAACTTTTAAATCTGTCTCCAAAAATAGAAATCTATTTCCGCTGTGAGGTTTAGTAAGTCAATAGTTTTTCTGACGCTGAATGTGGAAGGTTTGAATGTAATGTAAAATACGGTGCTTTCATGAATGTTTCATAAGTCTGCTATATATAAATTACATTTACTATTCGCGAAACAAGTTTACTTTAGCGGGGTTTACCTGCCTGTGCGAAATTACCAATGTTTGTTTTGTGAACGGTTGTGACGTTATTTAATTAAGTGTGTTTGTTCATTTTGGTTGCTGCTGTTTACTTACTCGTAAACAATATGGGGGAAAACTAATAATTTCGGTTTTGAACAACTATATCATCATCATCTGCCTAGCCTTTTCCCAAATAGGTTGGGGTCGGCTTCCAGTTTTACCGGTGTACGAGCAAACCCGTACATATCAATAGTATTACTTTTATGCTGACATCGACGCGCAGCGTATGAATAAAATGCACGTATTGGAGTAAGCAATCAGTAGTTGCATAGCATCGTTCGGGCTATCATCAAAAGGACTCATTCGCCGCGGGTCGATCAGTTATCAGTTTTGGGTGTTTTTCTGTGTGACTATCAATACACAAGTTGAACTCCTATATCAGACTATCATTTAAATGTACCGAGGCACGGAGGAGTCTCGATATGTAAAGATGGTTACCCATCTACGGATCAACCCGACAAGCGTAGCTTAACCTGATGGATCGACTCTTGCGGCTGTTATTACTTAGCCACCAACTCCTCACAAACAACTTTATGGTCGTGGCAAATATTACTTTGTTTATTTTATGTAGGTACTGTACGACAACGGTCAAAGGTTCCATCGTTAATCTTCGGAAAACCGAACTTTGCCGAATTAAATGTGACTGGTCCGATAAGGAAGTCACGGAATTAGTGCGTCAATCTATAATAATTAAGGTGGGAAATATAAATCAATTTCTATTGGTCGATAGTCACATTTTATTTGCTATAATTCGGTTTTTTCGAAGATAAGCAATGGAACCTTTGAATGTTGTCGTACTGTATGTTGAGTCATAACTTTACAAAAGTGCCTTAAGACCTAGTCTCTACATATTTATAACCTGGTCACTAAATTAAGACTATTACTAACGCAATTAATTTCAAACTACAAGGGTCACAACAATTCTCTAAGGCTTAATCTCAAGTACATACATATCGTATGTCATTAAATATAATGGTTGAACTAAAACCGCCTGTTAGCACTATGTTAGCGCCTTGTAATGTCAGTCGTTAAGGCGTCTATGATATAACAAGGATGAAATTAAGGATACAATGTTATCGTAGAGTTTTTAAGTAAAAATTGAAATACGGATCTTTCTGCATTTATGGCTAAGTAATAACAGCCATACGGGGCGATCCATTAGGTTAAGCTACGCTTGCCGGGGTTGGTCCGTGGATGGGTGACCATCTTTACATATCGAGACTCCTCCGTGCCTCGGAAAGCACGTTAAGTCGTTGGTTCCGGCTGTCATTCGTGGATCTTTGACAGTCGTTACGGGTCGTCAGAAGCCCGAAGGTCTGACAACCAGTCTTACCAAAGGGTTTCGTATTGCCCAGTTACTGGGTTGTGGAGGTCAGATAGGCAGTCGCTCCATGTAAAATACTGGTATTCAGCTACATCCGGTTAGACTGGAAGCTGACCCGAACATAGGTGGGAAAAGGCTAGGCAGATTGATTGGGTAAGTACTAAACAACAGTAAAAAGTTTAATTGTTATTTTAGGTATAACTTAGAACATGGTTGGTTCAACATGGTCTACTGTTTCAACAAACAATGCGGCATAAGTCTTCGAAATGAAAAGTTTTTTCTGATTTACAAACTCTACCCAAAATCGTCAAAATCAACTTCAGCTATTCAAATGAACCAGAACTAGATGTATGAACGTAAAAAACGTAAACTAGGCAAAAGGAGTATGTAAGGATCGTAGCCGAGCGTTCTGTAGTTTTTGCCTACCCGTATGGGAAGAAGGTGTAAGTTTATGTATTTCATCATCTGCCTAGCCTTTTTCCAACTACATTGGGTTCGGCTTCCAGTCTAACCGGATCCAGCTGAATACCAGTATTTTACAAGGAATGTCTGACCTCCACAACCCAGTTAGTTACTGGGTAATACGATACCCCTTGGTAAGACTGGTTGTCAGACTTTCGGGCTTCTGCTGACGACCCGTAACGACTGTCAAAGATCCACGAGTGACAGCCGGGACCAACGGCTTAACTTGCTTTCCGAGGCACGGAGGAGTCTCGGTATGTAAAGATGGTCACCCATCCACAGACCAACCCCGGCAGGCGTAGCTTAACCTGGTCGATCGACCCGTGCGGCTGTTATAACTTGGCCAGAAGCCCCTCGCACAAGTGTTAGTTTATGTATGTGTATGTATTATTCAAAATTTGGAACAGAGCTGCACAAATAATGAAGTACGTCTTACACGTAGGTAGTAAAACTACACTGTAATCGAAACAATTAAAAAACATACTGCCCTAAGATACGTGAAGGATAGATACGTACGTGTGTAGGTTCCCTCACTTTTATTCTACACCACACTGTTATGCAAATTCTACTAAGTACCTATGAGAGCAGTCTTAGGTAAGATCTAGAGCACGATCGTGATAAATAGAAGGTGATCTCTTTGCTTAGGAAAGTAACTTAGTATTCAAGATTTGCAGCAGTGCTGGTCCAGTGGTAACGGCCGCGACTTACAAGTTGCAGGTCGTAGGTTCGAACCCCGACAGACGCTTTACTTTGTGTAAATTATTTCATCACCACTCTCAAAATGGTGATTGAAATCATCGTGACGAAACCAGCAAGTCATAGAACCAAAAATTCGAAGACATGTGACATCTACCAACCCGCACTGGGCCCGCGTGGTGGATTACGGCCCGCGTGGTGGATTACGGCCCGCGTGGTGGATTACGGCCCGCGTGGTGGATTACGGCCCGCGTGGTGGATTACTGCCCGCTCCCTCTCATCGAGAGAAGGCCTGTGTCCAAGCAGTGGGAAGATTTATGCTTTGTTGTTAGAACAAAATAACGGACATAGGTATAGTTGCGGAATGAGTAGTTTACTCACGTCCAGAAGGTCCATTTTGCCTTGCAGATTTCAAAAAACTTTAAACTTTTTTGACTATATTTTAATTAACAAACTTCAAATGAAAATATCAAGTCAAAAGGTAAATTAACATTTATAAGCCCACGATGCGGGTAAAGAATGTATTGAAATATTTGCCACACCTCATTTATTTTTGAAAGTGTAGCTTTTAGCAGTTATTTAGATTAAATGTGCTAAGTTTTATCGCTGTTTACCGGCTAATGTCTAGACAGACACTTAGGAGACAAAATGCCCATATAAATCCACGAAATGTAGTCTTCAAAGAATACTCTATTCTAAGGCTGCGATTACGGCAAAACGGCGCGGTTTCAGGTTGGTTAAACAGTTTCACGCTTTTCATACCAATAACTGTAATATTGTTAAAGTCTCTTTGAAAGAATTGCAGTCCTTAAACAGCGTTTGTATGAGCATATAATTTAGTAAGCAGAGTTAACCGATCAAGTATGTGGCTTCAACGCTCCGCAGCCCCGAAACAACACACTTCTCTTGTTTCAGGTATTGAGGGGGGCAACGGGTGCAGTTGCCCTCCCCTCCCCCTCGCCTGGGCTTCGACCAACCTTTATTTTCTCCACTGCTTAACTCTAAATTAGACAGAAATATAGTACTGTAAAAATTAATACTGTACTGCACATTATTGAGTTTTACAGAAAATAAGTGCCAAAGGTTTTTTTTTAAACTTTTTTACAAAAAAATACAACCGACTTCCAAAAACAACACTACAAAGTGTTAAATAACTTTAATTTCGGAAGTCGGTGTCTAGTTAAATGTATTTTCGTTTTTTGCCACCGACTTCCGAAATTAAAGTTATTTTTCACTTTGTAGTGTTGTTTTTGGAAGTCGGTTGTATTTATTTGTAAAAAAGTTTTTATTTTTCACTTTTTAGTTGTGTACCTACCCCACACAAATTCTTATACCAAAAAAAACCAAATCGGTCCAGCCATCTTCGAGTAATCGGGGAACATACATAAAAAAAAAAAAAAAAAGGTATTGAGAACCTCCTCCTTTTTGAAGTCGGTTAAAAAGGGCTTCACGGCTTGGGAAATCAACCCTCCTCCCGTCCCCCAAAGAGAAACATTTGCCCCCCTTGAGCGAAAACCTACATCCGCGCCCGACTTGTTTTAACACAGCACATCACTTAAGTCACATGTTCATGATGCAGGTTTCTTGCATACAATAAAATTGAAGCAACAAATGACTTGCATCTTCCAAACATTGTTTAGACAGTGCAACTTTTATTGTTACTTCAAGTTATGGTATGCCACCGACAGTTAAATCGCACGTGGAAATCAGGCTTTACATGTTTATAAATATATACGCTGTTCACAATGCCTTCTATCGTGTAGTACTCATGAGATATTATACGCTGTTTGATACAAAACGCTCTGCTTCTTACACCACGTTCATATAAACACAGCTTTATAAATAAAGTGGCTAAAATACTCCAATTTATAATCAGCCTATAATGTTCCTACTGCTGGGACACAGGCCTCCTCGCAATGAGAAGGAGTGGGCTGTAATCCACCACGCGGGCCCAGTGCGGGTTGGTAAATGTCACATGTCTTCAAATTTTTGGTTCTAGGACATGCTGGTTTCCTCACGATATTTTCCTTCACCGTCTTTGTAGGTGAGTTACCCAAAGTAAAGCGCCTGTCTGGGTTCGAACCTACAACCTATAGCTTGTAAGTCATGTTCGTTGCCACTGGTCCACCACTGCTCAAATATTCCTCAACACCTGCCAAGCCTTTTCCTAACCATGTTGGGGTCGGCCTCCAATCTAACCCGATGCAGCTGAATATCAGTATTGTACATGGAGCTACTGCCTATTTGACTTCCACAATCCAGTAACTGGGTAATACGATATCCCTTGGTAAGACTGGTTGTCAGAGACTTTCGGGCTTCTCACGACTCGTAACGACTATCAAAGATCCATTAATGACAGCCGGGACCAACGAATTAACGTGCTTTCCAAAGCACGGCGGAGGGGTCTTGGTATGTAAAGATGGTCAGCCATCCACGGACTAACCCCTGCAAGCGTAGACCCACCGATCGACCCATGTGGCTGTTGTTACTATGCCACAAGCCCCCCTGCTCAAATACTCCCATTACATTGAATTTATTATCTCGTGAAACTTTATCTAACTCCCTAAACTACTTGTGTGCGTAGAAAAGTTCCGCAAATAAGTGTAATTTATTTAGCTCCAATAACTTCCTTTCGATCTTCTTTGAAAATTAATGGTGTTTGAGATTGGTCTAGGTAATAAAGCCTTGTTGTTATTATTCTAAAAATAAACTGACATGTGAACAAATAAATCTCTTAGCTCTTTCTCTTTTTCTTCTCTCTTACTCGATTGGCAGTGCTTAAGCGCTTAACTCTTTGCACAAAACTATCGGGAACAAAAAACTACCTGTATAAAAGCTATCCTTCAAACAGGCGCGACACGTGACGCGAATCGCATGCAACACAAAGGCACCGCTCGTCGCGCGACACGCGTTTCTTTGTATCGCATTGCGTGTCGCGCTTGTTTATGTAATAAAATAAATGTGGGTGTACTAAAGGTACACCACTGCCGAAACTTTCGGGATTACTGACGTGATGTTATGTTAAAAGATCATTCAAAAACCTAACAAAAGATACAAAAATGTATACGTATACGTGACCAACTTGAACCCCTGTGTGAACCCCTTCAAAAAAAAAATAGTAAGGAAAGACATCGTCTTAAAAATTTCAAATAAAAAGTTCCTGTAAATGGTTTTCGTCTCATGAATATCAAGACAAATCCGAGAACGTGTCACAAAAATCTCTTATACTTTCTTTTAATTCAATACAACAGTTCTAAAGATACATTAGACCCGAGCTGTGATAGCGCCGCAAAGGACCTCGGACAATCTTAAAATCTGCAATTTAACGAGACGAAATCGCGGGACGGGGATGAAATTCAAATCGAGGGACCTTCTAACAAATCACTGGACGATAAAAAGGATTCCTCACAATTTGAGAAAGGGGAGAGCTTCTGCCGTTTTCACCGTCTCTGCCATATTGTTTGTAGTCATTTGTTTTTATTTCCTATCTGTCATTTCTAAGTAGGGATGTGAGCCATATTTTTTGGAAGTAGTCATTTGTTTTTTCCGGATCTGTCGTGTGACATGTATAAGGTTTCCATACATTATCAGTGTTACCTTCGGTTTCGCTACATCTTGTTCTCTTCATGTAATTTAAAAACGTTACGACAACTCATACCTTCTTGCATCTAATCGTTCAATTAAACTAATGAGATTTTTCTCTCCTTAGTCTAAACAAGTAAACTGTTTATTGTATGTGCACGCATCGTATTGGCCTCTCCGTATACTAGGCTATAAGAGGTTTGGGTGGCATATTATTGTAGTCATTTATTTTTCCTTATCCGTCATTTGGAGGTATGTGAGTTACACAGCCTTGTGTGATGTTTTGTGCCAAATGTCTTGTGAATGGACGCGACGTGCCGTTTCTTCTTTTACGGCCGCAGCAATTGCTTTGTTGTTCACACTGTGAGTAGTCTTTGTAGATGATTTTAAGTTAGCTGTTGTACTGTTTGTATAGCAAATAGAAAACTTTGAATGGACACAGCCTAAGCAGTAAATAGTTTTTTCTTTTCCTGGTGACTACAATATAGAAAATAACAGCCTAATACCAATTTAGAACCTACAAAAAGAAACAATAGACAATTTCAGAAACAGAAATACCTACATCCAAAAGTATTTCAACCAAAAAACCTAAAGTCCACAATTGAGAAAGAAACCAGACCGCTATTCATATCCCGTAATAGTTAAAATACATCACGGAAATATTTTACAAAGCAAATTGAAGATAGCGTCTGTAATAAAGAAGGTACGTGATAGGAAAGCCGAGCTCTCTCATAAACGTGCGTGGTACAGTAGGCCGTACATCAATGTTAACAAAACCATTATAAGCTGGCCTCGCATTCTATTGAAATACCGTACTACGCTAAGCCAGCTTAAGCAGAAAGTGTCAACACCAACGTGCTGTCGATTGTACCGCCGGAGGAAATTTGGCATCATGCGGACACACGGAGTAGAAACTTATAGGAAGGGATGTATGTAGGAAAACCAATGGGTAGTTGTGTGATATAGCTATTGAATAACAGGATTTTTTTTGGAGTGTGGATAAAGGGATTTAGTTTAAAAATGTGATTTGAATGCAGGTTAAGTTTGTAAATGTGTGATTGAAAAATCTGCTATTTCATATAAAAAATATTGTGGGGATTATCAAAACGCCTTATTAAGACGCAGATATATGCCAAAGGGATTGAGTGGTAAGTTTGCATGGTCTATGCTGAGCTCACGCAACGCGTCGTACGTCCAGCCAGTAATAGGATATATAAAGGAGCGCTGTCCCAAATTATTATATTAAAACACGTAAACTAAAAGATAAATATTTAAAATAATTTTTAAAATGGTGAAGGTTTCATGGTCTCACCATACCACTCTTGTAGCAGAAAATTACTAAAGCAACTCAGCACTAGCTTCTCTAACCTATCCGCGATCAACGGTGACACAACGCGTCCACCGTCTTTTGTTTTATCTCGGAGTTTACTTGGAAACAAGTGAAGATACTCACCCGAGGATATGCTACTTACGTATTCAAAACGAACTTTTTTCTTTTTACCTGAAGGGGAGGTTAAAGTTTTCTATCCACGCTTTTTCCAAAGGAAAACCCTTATCATAATGTTTTAAAAAAAAGCTTACCTATTTCAGTATTACTAAGCACTTAGAAAGCTTTTAACGGTATCTTAGATTGACATTATTTAATAGAAACGCCAGATATTTTAAGATCTTCCTAATAAAAAACCGGCCAAGTGCGTGTCAAACCACGCACAATGAAGGGTTCCGTAGTTGGGATGAATTTATCTTAAGAATAAACTTAACGTTGTAGTTGAAAAACGTGTTCTCCCATACATTCCAACTGTAAATGTAAGTTTGTACTCACAATATTGATAGATTTACCATGTTATTTTAAGACCACAGACTTCTAATAGGTTTTTCTGTAATCTACAGGTAAAGATCTATTTTCTGTATTTTTTTTTTCAAATTTTAGGCTCAGTAGTTTCGGAGATACGGGGGGAATGGTCAATTTTCGTCTATTTTCTTAAATAACTTTAAAACAATTTATTTTAAAATTATAAATAAAATATATTTGAGACCCTCATTGTAAGCCCTTTCATTTGACATGCCACATGGTGTAGTTTGCAAAACTTTTTTTTAATTTTCTTATTTGCCCCCCAAAAGTGACCTCTATCTTCAAAATTAATTTATTTACTTTACCCGTCCGTGTTTGGGTCACAGAAATTCAAATGTGTACCAAATGTCAACTTAATCGGTCCATTAGATTCGGAGCAAATTGGCTGTGACAGACGGACAGACAGACAGACAGACAGACGGACAGACACACAGACAGACCCACGAGTGATCCTATAAGGGTTCCGTTTTTTTCCTTTTGAGGTACGGAACCCTAAAAACAACTTATGAAATTATGATTATCAGATTAATGAGCAAAACCCGCAAGCCTAAAAGAGTTGGGTCTGGATTTTTTATTTTTATTTATTTATTTAGGTTAGCCAACAATTACTTACACAAAATATTTACAATAAATTAGTTAATATTACGTATAAAAGTGCCAGAATTACTTTCAACACAACCTATCTGGGGGGCTTGTGTACACACGTCGACATGACGCATTCAGATACAGGCCTTCGAATATGCCTGTCACACTCGTGAGGCTTGCACGGTGCCAAAGATCAGGAAGAAACCGGTTGTCAGTCAATCATACACAACTACCACTTACAGGCTAACAGCACATGCACCATTTATGGCTTTACATATTATCACTGCACGGTCTTGGTCACCCACGGACCACGGACTGACCGCGGGCAGCTAATAAACCTAAAAAGGATTTTTATATAATTAAAATTATTTAGTAATATTTAAAATAGAACCATAAATGTTCGAGTAATTTATAGAGCGCTTTAGCGTGCAGTCTATCCTACTGTATTATTAATTACGATCTAATTTGTAGACTAAAAATAGCCGTGAAAATATACTCGAGTTTGATATTTACCTAAATATGTTTTCATAATTATGGCAACAAGGTTTATCAAGTCACTTTTGCCAGCGGCTTCGCCCGCGTGGATTTCGGATAATATCCCACGGGAACATACTTTCGGGAATTCCTTCCTTATTCCTTGTTTACATTATAAAGGGAACCTCTGTGCAAAATTTCAGCTTTCTAGGTCCAAGAGTTTGGGCTGGGCGTTGATAAGTCAGTCAATCAGTCAGTCAGGACTTCTCTGTTTATTTATGTAATATATACAGGGTGTCCCGTAAATAATGGATAACCTCTTAAGGGGTCATTGTACTCATCATTATGAACAACTTTTACTATGGGACCAAACCTGAAATCACGAAAAAAAAATCAGTTGTTCCCTACATTTATGTTCGCGTAACTCGTCTAAATGTAGGGAACAGCAGATTTTTTTCGCGATTTCAGGTTTGTCCTAAAGTAAAAGTTGTTTATAATGATGAGTACAACAACCCCTTAAAAGGTTATCCTTTATTTACGGGACAGCCTGTAGATATAGATCATCATCATCATTTCAGCCGAAAGATGTCGACTGCTGGACATAGCCCCGAACACCGCCACTTCGACCAGTTCTGCGTCTGTTCTTTTCGCATCCAGCGGAATCCACGGTCTTCCCAGGTCATCTACTTCATAAAACTACTAATCAAGTACTTTCAATATAAATGATTCAAAATCCAATAAGTTTTTCAATTAGTCTTCATTATCCAAATAAAAATAAAACGTAACAGCTGTTCTTAAAGTAAGTTATTTAAGTTAATGGCTCCGCGAGACAGTGTACAGTGCACATTCAAGTTAAGCTTTCTACTTCACTTGAATGTGGAGTACAATGCTTAATCTTATACTGAGTATTCAAGATAATAACGTCATTATGATGGGGTTAAAGATACGTTGGAACAGACGTGGCTTGATGAGATACAATAGCATAAAAATTTACTTTAAAAAAAGTAAAAACCGACTTCAAAACCAAAAACGAATAAAATAACTTTCATAAAACACTTAACAGCTTCTGAAGTCGGTGTCAAGATAAAGTGCATTGAAGAATTGAAGACACCGACTTCAGAAGCTGTTAAGTGTTTCATGAAAGTTATTTTATTCGTTTTTGGTTTTGAAGTCGGATTTTACTTTTTTTAAAGTAAATTTATTTTTGCACTTTTAGTTGAATATACAATTACATTACATAAGTAGGTAAGCCCAAGTCGAACGAAAAGAAGAATCATCAAAATCCGCTTAAAAATTCCGGAGATACAGTGCATTTTTGCATATAACTTTGTACATAAGAATAATTACATAATGTAATAGGTCTTTACCTATGAAATTGCCGTTTTGTATGAAAAAATTTAAACGAATTTTTTTCATGCATTTTTTATTTGTATTAATCGAAGTAATCACCCATGCAATCAATGCATCTTTGGCAACGCAGTGGCAGTTTATTGATGCCCTTCTTAAAGAAATCAGCTGGACGGGAGGCAACAAATTCTTCAAAGGCATTTTGTACTGCCTCTCGGGTATTGAATTTTTTTCCCGCCAAGAAGTTATCCAAATTCTGGAAAAAGTAGTAGTCTGTAGGCGCAAGGTCTGGTGAGTAGGGCGGATGACGGAGAGCTTCCAACCCCAGTTCTTGCAACTTGGAGACCGTCTGCTGTGCAGTATGAGGTCGCGCGTTGTCGTGCAGGAGCAGCGGAGACGAGCGATTGACCAATGCTGGTTGGAGATGTGCCAGCTTCTCCATCATTGTGTTCAGTTCTTCACAGTACACATCTGAAGTAATGCTCACCCCGTTTGGTAAGAAGCTGTGATGAATCACACCGGCGCTAGACCACCAAACAGTGACCATCACTTTTCTAGGGATAAGTTTTCGTTTAGGGCATTGTTTAGGTGCTGAACCAGGATCCAACCAACTTGCTGAGCGCTTGCGGTTATCAAACAGAATCCATTTTTCATCGCAGGTAACAATGCGGTTCAAAATTCCTTCATTTGTGTGTCTGTTGAGCAGTGCAAGGCACGTCTCGACGCGTACTCCGCGCTGGCGATCATTGAGTTCGTGGGGCACCCATTTGTCAAGCTTTTTTACCTTGCCAATTTGACGCAAATGGACCAATATTGTTTTGACGCTAACGTCGAAAGCTGCTGCTAATTCAGCCGTAGATTGTGTATCATCAGCTTCCACAATCGCCTTTAATTCGTCATTGTCGACCAAAGTCTTCGGACGACCGCGAGGTTCATTTTTCAGGTCGAAATTTCCAGAACGGAAGCGAGCAAACCAATAACAAGTGGTGCGTTGGTTTGTAGTGTTAGCTCCGTAAAAGTCGTTGATGTTGCGTGCCGCTTGTGCCGCGTTGCTGCCACGACGGTACTCATATTCCATAATTACTCGAATTTTTAACGTATCCATGATGACGAAAAAGATTGAAATGCGATGAAAATGTAACACTAATCAATAAACAAATGACTACTTTTGGAAAAAAAACCATGTTTTTAAAATAAAATTAATTTGAAATTCGAATTCTTAGCCAAACAAAAATTATTTTGATTTGAAATGGCCAGTACTGCAGAACGGCAATTTCATAGGTAAAGACCTAATATTATATACCAAAACCTTCCTGAAAGTATGCAGATCACATTAGTGAAATAATCATCAAAATTGGTTCATTAGTTTTTGAGGAAATCGCGGACAAACAAACATACATACATACGTACATACGGATCGAATACAGAACCTCCTTTTTTGAAGTCGGTTAATAAAAAAATACTAACTACTTAAGTAAGGCGAAGAAGAACTAACAACTTTATTTACATCAGTGACGTGCTATGTCATGCAGGCAGGTTTATGAAATACCTCAGCCTAATGGGCCTTTTACACGAGGCCAATGGGCGAGACAATCCAGTAAGCCAAGACAATAAGCCAATAAAAAAGTAACCAGTAAAGTAAGTAGCCAGTAAAAATAGAGACAATCCACTGCATTGGATTGTCCTTAAGACAATGATCAAGCCAGGCCAGTGAAATAGAACGATTTCAAATTTTGGCTTATTGTCTTGGCTTACTCGATTGTCTTAGTTATTGGCCTCGTGTAAAAGGCTCATTAGACTGTTTGTACACCGCGCCGGGAACGGAACTTCAAATTAAAAATTCAAATTCTTTATTTCAGACTATTGATCCATATAGTTTTATTATCGCCTTAGCCTAATTGTAAGTAAATAATAATTTAAAATATAAAGTAATTGGTGACATGGACATCTGCCGTGTGATTCTGTATCACCTCATTCTAAACTTCGAATCTGCCGGTCGATTCTGTAAAAATCTCGCCGTGAAAACTTAGGTGAAGTGAGTTTGTTTTTGCTAGGAATTGACACCATTGACAGCTCACTCCACGCTCACTTCACCTAAGTATTCACGGTGAGATGGTTATACAGAATCGCACTGCTGAATCCGCTGTGAGTTTCTTGATTGGCATTCTAAAAACTCGGTTGATAATTCGAATTTACACTAGCGCTACCCTTGCGAGCGTGTCAGCTAGTTGAACTAAATTGACCGTAAGATTTTGACAGATAAAGTATGAGATGACGAAAGAAGTAGCATTCAGTAAGGTATTCCCCCGTCACTTCAACGCTCACTTCGCACTCGAACCCGATTCAAAGTGTCAGGTAAAAAACATCTATTTTACGAGTGAAAGTGAATAGCGATGTGAATGCGAGTTGTTGTTTGAATTTTACAGAATCGACGTACTGTGCGCACAATCTTACCTACCCATCCAGTGCCTAATAAACGGCCCATCAATTTTGTCCGCCAGTGTACAAGGATAGGGTTGTTAGGACTACCTCTGAAACTCCGCAGCATAGACGGCATAAAAGTCATCTAGTCTCGCTTCCTCAACATACCTGACGCGCTGCAAAATCGAGGCAGCCTCAACAACGCATTGTTATAGGCACTTAATGACACCGCGTGCGCCGCCGCGTGCGATACCGCGAGCGCCACCGCGTGCGATACCGCGAGCGCCACCGCGTGCGGCGTTCGAGCGCCAACGCTTGCGCCTTTTTTTTTTAATTTGCATCTCGTAGTGTGACCATGAGAGGTCTCGACTACTTAACCGGACTTTAAACCGCTTGCGCCGCCGCGTGCTTGTCATAAATGGAGAAAACGCTTGACGCCCCGCAGCCCGCCCCGCGCAGCGCGCCGCCTGACGCCCCGCGTGTCCGTAAACGAGACCTCAGACGTGCAGATTATTTTAATGCACCCCGCGACTTCTTATTCGAAAAGGGGCATTTGTTTCAGGGCCTTAGCACACCTCCGCCTCGAAAGCGCGAAACCGCATGATGTTACACTAATGTCCCGCTAGTCGAGTAGTGGAATATGCGAGTCAGTTGAATTAAACTACTGCGGTCTCGCTGCTATGTTTTCACGGTGGAGGTGTGCTAAGGCTCTCAAAAATCACCGCAAAATAAGCAAAAAGTCAGTAGTGATATTGTCACGAACATGGTAATGGGCCTTAACACATCTCCGCCGCGAAACAGTAAAATCTCGAAATCGCATGATGTTCCGCTGATGTTCCGGTACTCGAGTAGCGGAACATCATGTGAGTCAGTTGAATTAAACTACTGCGGTCTCGCTGCTATGTTTTCACGGTGGAGGTGTGCTAAGGCTCTCAAAAATCACCGCAAAATAAGCAAAAAGTCAGTAGTGATATTGTCACGAGCATGGTAATGGGCCTTATCACATCTCCGCCGCGAAACAGTAAAATCTCGAAATCGCATGATGTTCCGCTGATGTTCCGGTACTCGAGTAGCGGAACATCATGTGAGTCAGTTGAATTAAACTACTGCGGTCTCGCTGCTATGTTTTCACGGTGGAGGTGTGCTAAGGCTCTCAAAAATCACCGCAAAATAAGCAAAAAGTCAGTAGTGATATTGTCACGAACATGGTAATGGGCCTTAACACATCTCCGCCGCGAAACAGTAAAATCTCGAAATCGCATGATGTTCCGCTGATGTTCCGGTACTCGAGTAGCGGAACATCATGTGAGTCAGTTGAATTTAACTACTGCGGTCTCGCTGCTATGTTTTCACGGTGGAGGTGTGCTAAGGCTCTCAAAAATCACCGCAAAATAAGCAAAAAGTCAGTAGTGATATTGTCACGAACATGGTAATGGGCCTTATCACATCTCCGCCGCGAAACAGTAAAATCTCGAAATCGCATGATGTTCCGCTGATGTTCCGGTACTCGAGTAGCGGAACATCATGTGATTCAGTTGAATTGAACGACTGCGGATTCACTGCTATGGTTTTACGGCGGAGATGTGCTAAGACCTTAAATACACTTTATAAACATTTTAATCTACCACCATTTAAATTCACTCCCAGTCACAATCACATGCGTTTCATTCGTCCTCATCACATGCTTTAAATACGCTATAAATAACATTTAATTCCCGCCACCCAATTCCGCTGCACCACATCGTGGCCCAAACGCACTGTTCCCGAGAATTTACCGCTATCGTAGCACCGCTTGGGAGTTATATCGATAGCACTCATAAATCGTGCGTGTTGCCAGTCTGTTACCTGTCTGTTATGGCTTGTGAACTGCTGTTGGTAAATTATGCCGTACTCTGTTGTGTAAGCACATGTGAGCTGGGAGTGAGAAAGAGCAGGAAATGGAGGTTTTCTTTGAGTAAGTAACTTGTGGAACATATTATTTATTTGACAACAGCACAGTGCTTGTGACAACTTTTGTTCCACGACGAGTTCAGACGAAAACAGCAGCTTTGCTTCTGAACTTGGAAATTAAAAGTAGGCATTATGTAAGAGATTTAAAAACTGTATCAAAGATGCAAAAACACACCACTTACGCTATTTTACCCAAAACTCAGACCACACACGTAAGTAAAACACAAAAAAAAACACAGAAAGAGACCAAATTCCTTCAAACAAAACAATACACAGACTCAAAATACTTAAACCCAACAGTTGACTAGCGCAAAACGTCTACAACACTACAGAGCAGCCGTTTAACAAAAACAACAAACGTTTAGGTCGCCTAAAGGTAACCGTTTAGCTCAACAGGACTCGTAACAGTCGTAACTAAGCCATTACGACACAGGAAGGCACTATTACTACATGTTTGAGTACTTACGAGGTGGTTAAGGGAACTCTTTTTCACATAATTCTTTCTTGGGACGATAAAAAGGGCGGTTTTAGCCTGTGGCAAATGTGGAATTGGGAATGTTAAAATTTAAAATAAATAAAAGTTACAGTTGGTATAATTTGACGTATTAAAGAATACAATATAGTCACGTCAGTGTTCCTTGAAGGAGTAAGCAGAAGTTTAAAACAAGTTTTTGATAAGAAGAGCAAGATAATAATCTTATTTATTTATTTTGAACTGACATTTAAGCGTCAGTCCAAAATAAATAGATAAGCATAAAATCATGTTTACATATCGAACAGGTTAAGCTATGCTTGCCGCAGTTGGTCCATGGATGTGTGACCATCTTTACATAGCAAGCCCCCTCCATGCCTCGGAGAAGACGTTAAGCCGTTGGTCCCGGTTGGATTCTTGACAGTTCAATTCGTGGATCTTTGACAGTCGTTATGGGTCGTCAGAAGCCCGTAAGTCTGACAACCAACAAGGGGTATTGTATTACCCAGTAACTGGGTTGTGGAGTATAGGCAGTAGTTCCATGTAAAATACTGGTATTTAGCTGCATCCAGTTAGATTAAAAGCCGATCCCAAAATAGTTGGTAAAAGGCTAGGCCTTATCCAAAATAAAAATGTAACTTAAAAATTAGGATTTTCCAAGACCTTTTGCAACCAAACTCTTTCAAATAAATTAATTCGTCCAATGGACCAGCCTTTTCGCTGTATTTCTCAGAGCCAATTCTTTGAATAGGTTGAAAGATAAAGTATCAAAAGGAAGCAATTGCCTTTGCTAAATTTACTTCCGTTTTCATTCGCAGTATCGTTACTGAGGAGTGCGGATGAGGCCCCTCAGAGAATTTGATGGAGAATCATAATTTATCCATGCCTTTATGATCTACTCTAATCTCATGGGGCATCGTTTTCTTGAACTTCACGAATGTAATGTAGTAAAAGTCTACTGAAATGTCATTTAGATCTTATTGCCCTACAGGGGTTAGGTAATGTTACTGTGTATGTGTTTTAACTGTCTGTTACATAACAGACAGTTAAACAAAAAAAAACCGGCCAAGTGCGAGTCGGAATCGCGCACGAAGGGTTCCGTACCATTATCTATAAAAACGCAAAAAAAAACACGTTTGTTGTATGGGAGCCCTCTGAAATATTTATTTGGTTTTTTACTATTTGTTTTTATAGCGGCAACAGAAATATATCATCTGTGAAAATTTCAACTGTCTAACTATCACGGTTCATGTGATACAGCCTGGTGACAGACGGACAGACAGACGGACGGACAGCAGAGTCTTAGTAATAGGGTCTCGTTTTACACTTTGGGTACGGGACCCTAAAATAGACAAAAATAATAATAATATGTAGATTGAGTGGAGATTCGCAAGAGCAAACGTGCTCGGAGGAAGGAAGTATTCCAGTAAAGATCTGTAAAGTAGTGCTGGTAAATATCTTGACTATCTTCCGGGTTCTAGGTATTCTAGGTACTCCTCAAGCACCTTAAGATATTTTGTCCCCTTGTCGCTACGTCATTATCTCATAGCGACAGTTTCCGGGGGCCCATTATTGAGTGTGCAAGTCACCCCCTGCCATTTTTTCCATGTATTATAAAACATTGATCAGGCATGGTCAATGGTCAACCATGGGCCTTTCATAGGTGACCAGATAACCCAATATGTTTTGTTTCCATGTTCTACAATAGTCCTGCACCGACCGGGGGTTGTCCTTGGGTACACTTGCATAGTGCACACAGGGATAATCGTCGGTTGGTACTTCCTCATCATTTAAAATTGTCTAAAGGGCCTCTGCGAGTTGGCTTCGGCCCCTCGTACGCCTTCCAAGGGTCTGGGACACCAGGGTCCCGAGATATGTCAAAGACATATATCAAGTATTTTAAAATAAAATAATAATAATGAATGATTTGTAATTATAGTAGAAATACTGACAAAAAAATACTTAAAAAAACACATTTTTAATAAACCACTATTTCGCTCATCATCTACGCAAAAAGGAAATCAAGAGCTCACAACATCTCTGCACTGATAAAGAATTTACTAACATAAATCGAGCCGAAGATATTACGAGCTGTAAGTGAAGAACGCCTCGTGAATGGCGGACGAGTCGTGAGAATGCCTGGTAGCTAGTGGCGTTTGATCTCTGAGGGACGATAAAGCGAATGCGAGCTTCTTTATTAGCCGACTCGCCACAGACAACGGCAGTGGAGCGGAATATCTAACCAATTGTACAGTTTGAGGAACAATAATAGAATATTGTATATACTAAGGGTTTCGATATATGTATTTATTAAGCTACATTTACATGGTGCAAGTTTATTGCCTGTATATTGGAGGTCGCATATATAAATGCACTGGCATGTGTGAATAATCTTTTACACATGTCTGTCACCAAATTTTAAATAAGCGTAGTTACGGACTTGTTTATGTTTTTACTTGTCACTTGCTTGTAAAGTAATCACCACGAATATATTTAGTACTATCAGACCACTGCTGCTCTTATTATTACCCCGTATTTTTTCAATAGGTTATGGTCTTATTCATGCTCTGATAGTGCTAGAGCATAATTAATAAGTGGAGTGGTTAATTGTGAAACTTACGAAACCTCAATTATGTCAGCTGAAGTTGGCATAAGTGGTATTAAGAAGCTGAAAGGATCGTCCGACTACCCAAATTGGAAATTCTTGGTGCGAAATTACTTGGAAAATAAAAACTGGTGGGGAGTAATTTCTACAAATGTAGTAAATGCTGACGTAGACCGGCAGGCACGAACGACAATATGCTTGTTGTTAGAACCAGTGTGCTTTACCCACGTCTACAATGCGAAGACTGCGAAAGAAGCCTGGAACAGCTTACAGAAAGCGTATGAAGACAAAGGTTGGGGACGACGTATACATATTCAGCGAGAGCTTTTCAACTGTAACTTAGAGAATTTTGATTCTATGGAAAGCTTCATATCCAAAATTACATTCCTGACACAACAATTGTCCGATATTGATGCTCAAATCCCTGATGATTGGATAATATCGATTTTGCTGGGTGGATTGTCCGCTGAGTACAGCCCTCTCATCATGGCTGTAGATAATAGTGGACAAGAGATCACGTTAGAGCAAATTAAAATGAAATTGTTACAAGAAGGAAGTAGACAGAGTAAGTTGAACACCGAGAACGAACAAGCCTTAGTTACACGTAAAGTACAGAACGATGCGAGATCTAATATTAAAACTAACGATCGTAAGCAGAAGTTCGTCTACAAGTGTTTTAAGTGCCACAAGCAAGGACGCAAGGTAACGAAGTACAAGGCTAGACTAGTAGCAAAAGGCTTCACACAGGTATGTGGTGTAGACTACACTGAGACATATTCTCCTGTAGTTAGA
The DNA here is from genome assembly GCA_946251885.1 of Cosmia pyralina. Classification (NCBI taxonomy): domain Eukaryota; kingdom Metazoa; phylum Arthropoda; class Insecta; order Lepidoptera; family Noctuidae; genus Cosmia; species Cosmia pyralina. The sequence continues at coordinate 9,262,296 of OX276344.1, forward strand.
AGCTCTACTCTACGACTGTTGTTCTCGCTAGCTGTGGAATACGGTTGGTTTATTGACCAGTGGGACGTTACGACCGCCTTTTTGTATGGTAAAATTAAAGAGGATATTTACATGTTCCAACCAAAAGGAGCAGTAGTCAAAGGTCATGAAACCAGGGTATGTAAGCTGCAGCGTTCTTTGTATGGATTGAAACAAGCTTCGAATGCTTGGTTCAAGGAATTGGACAAAGAGATGTTGAATTTAGGTTTTGTGCAATCAAAAATAGAACCGTGTTTGTATCAAAAGCAACTTAAAAATAATAAGAAGTTAATTGTCGTTATTTATGTAGATGATCTTTTTATTTTTGGAAATTGTGAACAAGAAAAGCAAAAATTAAAAACCAGTTTGCTTGACAAGTTTAAAGTGAAAGATTTAGGTGCGGCTAGGCATGTTTTAGGCATGAGGCTGAGAAGAGATAAAGATGTTATTTGTCTAGATCAGGAACAGTTCATTTCGGACATATTGAATGACTTTAACATGACAGACGCTAAGCCAGTTTCAACTCCAATGGAAGTCGGAATGAAATTAGAAAGATCGACAAATTCCCATAGCGATCTGCCATATCAAAGCTTAATAGGGTGTCTAAACTATTTGGCATGTAATACGCGACCAGATATAGCACATGCGGTGAGTGTACTTTCACAATTTAATTCGTGTTATGATGAAATACACTTTAAATGTGCCAAACGGGTCTTAAGGTATTTGAAGGGCACGTCTAACCTTTGTCTCACTTTTAGGAAGTCGGGGGATTTAGATTTACGAGGCTATGTTGATGCAGATTGGGGAGGGGCACTAGATAGAAAGTCTTTCACAGGGTTAATTTTCAAGATTGGTAAAAATATAGTATCATGGGAGAGTAGGAAGCAAGCGACGGTATCCTTGTCCTCCACAGAGGCAGAGTACGTAGGATTGAGTCAAGCTTCGAAGGAAGCTCTTTATTTACGTAGTTTACTGAACAGTTTGACAGCTGTGGATAGTAAAGCGGTAGTAATTCATAATGACAATCAGTCGGCGCATAAAATTGCAGCTAACAAAATGATGCATAATAGAACAAAGCACATAGATATCAAGTATCATTTTATTCGGGAGTGTGTACTGGCTAACAAAGTTGAAATAAAGTACATGTCAACTGATAAGATGGTAGCGGACATCTTAACTAAAAGTGTTCACAGTCCGAAACTTAGAGAATTTTTAAAGGATTTATCCCTGTCAAATTATTCTATTAAGGGGGTGGATGAGTAGTTGATGTTTTGATGTTTTATGTTTTCTATAAGTGTTTTGTGTAATAGATAATTTTCTAAATTTAGTTTCGTTATGCATGCTTTATTTTGTTGGATTTCTTCTGTTTTTGTACTCTACTTTTGGGTACAGCGTAGTACAGTCGGACATAGAAGTGTTAGTGATTTATTTAGTTTTATGTACCGAGTACTGACAAGTACAGAAGTAATCATACGCATATGTAATAGATTAAGGGGGCGTATTGGAGGTCGCATATATAAATGCACTGGCATGTGTGAATAATCTTTTACACATGTCTGTCACCAAATTTTAAATAAGCGTAGTTACGGACTTGTTTATGTTTTTACTTGTCACTTGCTTGTAAAGTAATCACCACGAATATATTTAGTACTATCAGACCACTGCTGCTCTTATTATTACCCCGTATTTTTTCAATACTGTAGCATACATAAAATTGAAGGGCAATTAACTGGCACCGTCTAAACAACATGTATAATATTGTTTCTCAATACGGGCAATAAAATTGCACGTACAATAAAATCGCATTCAGTACTGGAATGAAAATTTTCTATAATTCAAACATGAGCGAACGAAACACGACGTTCAATAAAATTTAATTAAATATTTGAAAGTGCAAATATGGATAGTACTTGAATCAATTGTACCAGGACGTGCAACTCTGTGTTTAGACGAGCCAAAACTTGCATGCAATGCTTGCATGCCTTGCAATTTTATTGTCTTTGTGTAAGTCGCATACAATTTTATTGAATGGCTAAACTTGCATTCAATTATTGTACGCCATTTTATGGAACTTGCACGCGTGTAAACACATACATACAATTCTTTAATGGCACTAAATTTGAACGTGCTTTATGGCATGCGATTATTGCTCTTGAACGTTCCAAAAACGTGCACCGTGTAAATAGAGCACTCATTTGAGTGTGAGTAGTAGCAAAATCAGATACTGCGTAACATATCTTGATACCTATATCATCATCTGCCTTCAAAGTTATGTTTACCCTCAAACTATTTCAGTGAGTAAGTAGCGTCAAACTGTGTCTTAAATTAAACTTTTTAAACTTTCGCGATTAGTAGACATTATAAAACAACATCGAGAGAGGTCAAGTTTATCCATAATTTATGAGTCCCCATTTAAAGAAGAAAATGCGTTGCCAAAATACCTACTAATTTAGTAGATTAATAGATGTCCCAAGAGCGTTTTAAAACAATATCTCTGGCAGATTTTAACCTTGTTTAGATTAATAAACGTAGCTAAACTGAATTTCCGCTGTATTGTTGCTGATCCTGAAATTAGACGATTTATTATTACAATTTAATGCCAATAATACTAGCCAATAATACTAGCCAATAATGTTAGCCAATAAATCAATCTGGCTAGCCTTTTACTATGTTGGGGTCGGCTTCCAGTCTAACCGGATGCAGCTGAATACCATTATTTTACATGGAGCGACTGCCTATCTGACCTCCACAACCCATTAACTGGGTAATAATACGTTACCCCTTGGTAATTGGTATGACTGATTGTCAGACTTTCGGGCTTCTGACGACCCGTAACGACTGTCAAAGATCCACGAATGACGGCCGAGACCAACGACTTAACGTGCTTTCCGAGGCACGGAGGAGTCTCGGTATGTAAAGATGGTCACCCATCCACTGACCAACCCCGGCAAGCGTAGCTTAACCTGATGGATCGACCCGTGCGGCTGTTATTACTTAGCCACGAGCTCTTCATAATGTTAGCCAATAATGCTAGTCAATAATGCTAGTCAATAATGATAGCCAATAAAGAAAACATATTATTATTAACTCCCGTTTTATGTGGTTAACTGAATCTTGTTGATTAACCGGATAAATATGATGCAATTAATAAGTTTCGTGTCTGCCATTCATGCCACAGTAACTACCGTTCAAACTGATAAGTTTAATATGTGCTCGGTATACGAGTACAAGCCAGCGAACAAAATGATCACGTATTTTCTGTTTTATATGGAAAAAACTTTCATGAACGAGTTATTATTTGTTTATTACAAAAGTTCATACAGTCATTTAGAACTTCCTGACTACTACAATAATCCTGTCATAAACATTTTCATTACACATTAAAAAGACACGTTACATCCAAACATACAAATCAGATTCACAAAACCTCGTTGTTCACTCACGTTCACACAAATTCCTAAAATACGTTCAAACTATTCAGGCATTCCTCTTTGTTTTGAATTAAATTCACACGCTTCACATTCATGAAAGACTTGAATATTTTGTACTAAATCTGCTTCAATACTTCACAAACCGAAGAAAATGATTCAATACCTGAGATCTAGAGGTACTTGTTTATCTGCAGATCTTTCAGGATAAAAGGAATCCTTTTACTTGGCGTGATTAAATCCGGTTCTTTGCGAAGGTTCTGTATCTCTGTTTCATTTGGTTTCCAATAGTACTAGATGTTCTTTTGGTTTCCAATAGTACTAGATGTTCTTTTGGTTTCCAATAGTACTAGATGTTCTTTTGGTTTCCAATAGTACTAGATGTTCTTTTGGTTTCCAATAGTACTAGATGTTCTTTTGGTTTCCAATAGTACTAGATGTTCTTTTGGTTTCCAATAGTACTAGATGTTCTTTTGGTTTTCAATAGTACTAGATGTTTCTTTGGTTTGCTACCATCTTAGTGCAATTGTGTTTTTCTAGAATGTGGCTTGAGTACGATAAGTAGTGTATTTTTTCAATATATTTTTGCCGATACTTTTGCTGGTTACAATAAGTACGAAAAATTGAGTATTCTGTACAGATAATTACGAAATAAGACGCACATTATAAGGTGAACATAAAAAGCGCACGCTAATACAAAGTAGTCAAAAGCCTACAATGCGACAAATAAAAAAAAAACCGGTCAAGAGCGAGTCGGACTCTCGCACCGCGGGTTCCGTTCCGATTTCTGAATAAGTGTGTTATTTAGAGACATCGTTTTATTTTTCGTGTAATCTTTACATAAACTTCTATCATATAGAATAATTTCAGATTTTTCTCTATGCAAACCTTCGGAGATAAGGGGGGGAACGGTATTTTTTTTTTCAAAAGTCAAAAAGTATGCGGCCTAAAAAAAAAATGTTTGAATATGTGCAAACAGCGTTCTTTTATATGTAACCTCACATACCCTAGTAGCCCGACTTCGAATATTTAAGACCCCCTTTCAGTCCCTGTTGCAAAAAAAAAAAATCTTTCTTATTTGCAAAATAGTTGGGCAAACGTCATTTAAAACTGTTCCAAATTTCAAGTTGATAGTATTCGCAGTTCTCGCTGTGACAGACGGTCAGACAGACCAGACAGACAGAGTCGCACCATAAGGGTTCCTTTTTACACTTTCGGTACGGAACCCTAAAAAGAAATCAAAAGTTTATAGTTTTATCAATATTATGTATATCGTTTGAGTAGCTTGCTTAGTAGTGCTTCGATCACACAAAGGCATTTTCATCTGCTTCACGACTTAAGCCAAAATTAAATTAAATGTGATTCGTGTGTAAACTAAACGTTGGTAACGTAAACATTTCTAGTTGAAATGAATCTCATGTTTCCTTGAACATGTAAGTTGTAGTTTTAGGAATTCATATGTTTTCCAGGTACGTGTATGACCAGATGTATGTACGTAAACGAAGCAAACGGAGCATGCAAGGATCGTAACAGGTGATGTTCTGTGGTTTCTGCCTACCCCTATGAGAAGAATGCGTGAGTTTATGGGTATGAGTTTATTTTTTATATGTATGTAAATTAATGTAAGGAATAGAAGATATCATTCCCCTTAAATGGAAGCAATCTATTTGTGTCGGATTATGTTCAAGCATTTGTTCATTTCGAGACACAGAGCAGTTCCTCGAGTTTCTCATTGGTATTCAGACAATTAAAGTGCGCACCGGAGTCCAACTTCCAACAATAGTTTCAGTATTCTAGGAACATTTGTATTGGATCCTTTGACATAAATCAAATCAATTTATTGGCTGAACTCAGTTACGCGGTAATAAATTATATAGCTAAAGTAGAATCTACCTTGTGAATACGCAAACACTAAAACAAACAACACCTAAAAACATTTCGTCAAACTATTACCAGAATTTAGGCTATTCGCATTTGCACTATTTAAATATTTGGTACCTGAAGTTGCAATGGGTTCCAGCGCATGTTGGTTTACGGGGTAATGAGGAGGCTGATTGTTCTTCTAAATTAGCAGCGAAGGAAGGAGTCGAGCTGAATTTTGTACCAGATTACCTAGAATATGTTTCAAAATTCAAAATGAAAAGTTTTAATAACTGGAAACAACATTTTAACAGTAAGTCAGCAGACAAAGGAATATGGTACAAAACAATTCAAAATGAGCTCCCTCAAGTGCCCTGGTTTGACAGCAGCAGGTTAAGTAGAAGTTATGTGAAGTTAGCTCTAAGATTACGGTCTGGACACTATCCATCGGCAAAGTTTGCATTTCTCATGAAGAAAGTAAGTTCTCCCAACTGCAACACACGCAATGTACTTGAGGATGTACATCATTTGCTGATGGATTGCGTCAAAAACCAAGAGGAAAGGAGAAATTTAATCAATGAGTTTAATTTAAATATATCACAGGTAGGTTTAATTCAATCAATTTTAGCACAACCGAAGTCAGATGTGGCGAAAAGATTTAGCGAGTTGGTGTACTATATTGATTAAAATTCTCCTTTTAATTTAATTTAAATTTAAAGCATTGCATCATAGTAGTCAGTATAAGGCATGATGGGGTTGGCGTATCCATTGGGATAAAAAACCCAATTGAATCAATAAAGATTTAAAAAAAAAAAAAAAAAAAAAATTTGGTACCTAATACATATCACAGTTCACTCATGCCTTTCAATTTAGTTGTAACAACTAAATTTAATCCTGTAAACCTACAAATTCAGGTCGATTTAATGTGTATAGGCCATGACTTTTATTTTTGCACCTATCATTAATTTCATCATTTTTTCTGTGCAAGCTTATCACGGACTATAAAAAAAAGAAGGGCTCCGCGCCACGCGCATTGAAAGTGAAGCACCGTACCGATCTATGTGTGCGTGATTTGACAAAGACGCCGTCGTGTCACGTAATGGCGGCCGGTCGGCATACTATGATGTAAATGTGTGCGTGAGGCGTGTTTGTACAAAACCGTTTGTATATTTTCTGTGCTTCACTTTCGTTATGCATGAAAGCTGAAGCTTATCAAAGATGTAAAGCAAAAATGGAATAGTTAGCCACTGGCTAAATATTATAAGTAATACCTAACTACATAACATGTTGTAAACCACCATTTGATTGGCAGCAAAGACTATTCTAAATTCAAAACCAACTTTTTTTTTTTCTAACTGAGACCGGTAAACAACTCATCCTGCCATTTAATATGATAAACTTTATCCGGCGACCGATCGTGATGTACAGTCCTAAGTTCGCCATTCGCGTCAGGGAAATTTATGGTTCCTTTTAGACAGTCCTGTGCCGGTCGATTTGGTTACGACCTTGTGTCATGTAACATCGTCTTAATGTGTTAAATGTAGGAGCATGGGATTGTTCAGGATATTTATTGGTGCGCTGGTGTATTTAGGTGTGAAAAAGATAAGTTTTGGTAAATAAAATAGAAGAATTTTTGGTCAGGTGTGAAAAAATAATGGCTTGTAAAAATGTACAGAATAATAAAGTTGAGGTGAGAAACTATCATTATGTTAAATGTACAGACGCCAGCACATGAAGCCATCCGAAACTGTAAAATTTTCTCAATTAACCTTGAACGTAATGCTTTAGCGATAAAGATGAAAATCTATTAAAGAAATTTGACAGATTGTAGTAACTTGATGTGCTGGCGTCTGTATCAATAATCTTAGATATTTAATCAAGATATTCCCTGAAAATTGATTATTGCTTCATAGAATTGAACGTCTTCACCTTGCTCAAAGACTTTAGATTCTAGATAGATGATAAACAGAAATTCTTAGTTCAATATAAATTCCATTGTCCCCACTTAACTTCAAAGTCTAATATTCAAACCCAACAGAATGAATCTTAAAACATTTCATTAAATAGAAAAGGTCGAAATTAAAACCAGTTATTCAGAATAATCAGAATCTAACGACCAGTAATCGTTTTGCGGTCATTAACGGTTGTAACAAATTGTGCTTATCATCAAAACGCTATGATTATTTCCTGCTCCCGAATCTTGAATCGTTTAAACGTAATGGCTATAATTATTTGATGCTAAGGTACCTTTTTAATTCGAGCTTAATTTTCCCAATTATTATTTCATTAAACCTTTTCATTTCTGAAATAAAATATGTGAAGCCTTATATTGATGTTATGAATTTTAATGATAGCATTGTTGAATTAACACAAAACTAATCGACGCTTGGGGGAGTCCTATGTGCAGCAGTGGACGGATTCGGATGAAATTATTTAAATGTTGATGATGATGACTGTTGTTTAACTGATGTAGAATTGAAATGAATTGTTTAAGGCTGCAGTAATGCGTATTTGTATTAGGTACCTGACTAGTTTTGAACACAGACGAAGTTCTCATAGTTTGAATTACACTTTCAAGCGGGTTCAGCCGATCTAAATAATAAATCATTAATAATTATTATTTTTCTTTTTCGTGTGGTTAGTGACTAACCTGTTGTCAGAGTATTTGTGTTTCCATAAGTCTCTCACTTGGCTTCACATGCTGTCGAGAAATATCTCTCAGGCACCGTTTTTTAAGCAAGTGATAATTAGTATACGCAATACGCTCATGAATCCAAAAAGTCAGTGGTGCGTGTCTTGGGTTCGAACTCGAGACCTATATGACTTGGCAGTCCGACGGTCACACCACTAGGCTATCACTGCTGTTATATCAATAACCAGTACTTCCCGCGCGGTTTCGCCCGCGTGGATGTCGGAAAATATCCCACGGGAACGTACTACCGGGAAATCCTTCCTTATTCCTTGTCTACATTATAAAGAGAATTTCAGCTTTCTAGGTTCAAAGGCGATGAGTTGCGTTGATGAGACTGACTCATCAACGCAACTCATCGACTTTCAGTCAGTCAGGACTTCTCTTTTTATTTATATAAATAACTAGCTGCACCCTGCGGTTTCACCCGCGTAGACCGGTATAAAAAGTAGCCAGGACCCAGTAGGCCAGTAAACCAGGGTATAAGCTACATATCAAATTTCATCCAAATCGGTCCAGCCGTTTGAGCGTCAAGAAGTAACAAACACACAAACTTTCGCCTTTATAATATTAGTGTGATAATAATTTATCAATAAAAATCACAGTTCCAAAGTATGACATGCGCCCACTGTCGGCGCATCACAAAGGCGCGTGATTGACTGCGGGGACGGCGTGGGGTGTCGGGATACCGAACCCGGTACGCGACGGCCGCTGCGCGCCCTTCACTCCACTCGGCCACCAGACGCGCGCTACTACGGGCATTTCATTGTTCCATTCTATAAACGTCCTAAACGGTATTTGTAATTTATGGTATTACATCTATATTTATATACTGTCCACTAGTTTTATTGAGCTCATTCACCCACTGCAGCGTAAACGATTATGTTTGAAAATTGCAAATTTCCTTGGAAATACCTAGTAAGAATAGGCGTTCAACAGTAATACCAAAAACTTCTCCATAATCCTATAAAGTACGCCAGTTAACTCCGCCTTACATTTCAGCGGCTGAACAAATACGCGGCGTATTCGGCGGAGATAGAGCACGCATGCGCCTTGTTAATGAACATGCTAATTAGGAAGCAGTGTGTGCTGTGAAAATTAATCATTTGCTAATAACATGCAAGATAGGCAAACTTTGGAAGTTATATTCAGTGTAGTTAGTAGGTCTCGTGATGGCAATTTCGAGATGAAAATTGTTAATAAGTAAAACTTTTAGTTAACTCATTCGAAAGAGTGCCTTGATGCCTTGCTCGAGACGACAGCTGCTTAAAACTATGACATAATGGTCATTTAGCTACCAATTTGAGATAAAAATCCTTTAGTTATTAAAATAACAGCTAATAAAATAGATCATAACTAGTTGTTTACATAAATATGGTTACCTATACCCCCATTTTACCCTTTTGCCACTTTACCAAAATGTAGTCAAATATTCCCCACGAGTTGACCTCGCAAAATTACCACGACTGTTGCAAGAGAGATGAAAATTGTCTGTTCAAATACAAGCTAAGACCGCTACGCCGTAGCGGCGTAGCATACGGGCGTAGCAAAGCGCGCTACGCTTTCGTAGCGATTTCATTGTGAAGCGAATGTTTCGCGGATGATGGAATGTATGCATTTATATTTGCGGGAATCACACAAATGACAGTAACTTTTTCTTATTACGATGATCTACGGATCCTTTACTCCATCAATTTATTAAAACACGTCTATTTGCTTCAGATAAAGTATTTCGTAATGTATCAAACCTTCTTCGTACACTTTCTACCGGTAGGACTAGAGCATTTGGTTTTTTCGATCATAGATCTATATAAGGTGTTCAAAAATTCCATCACCATCGAACTGAATAACGTGTACTATGGGACCAACTTTGAAATTGCGAAAAAAAAATCTGCTGTTCCGTTCGATGGTCTAAAGCACTCCTTAAAGTTTTTAGAGTTATTTTTTTAATACCCTCTAAATTATAAGTCAAAGTGACGTTCCGCCTATGCCTACACATTTATCAAGTTCACGCATCCTTGATGTCAATACTTATTTCGTTTTAAATAAATGACGAATTTTTTTTTTTTTTTAATCAATCTTCCTAGCCTTTTCCCAACTATGTTGGGGTCGGCTTCCAGTTAACCAGATGCAGCTGAATAACAGTATTTTATATGGAGCGACTCCTGATGTGACCTCCATAACCCAGTAACTGGGTAATACGATACCCCTTGGTAAGACTGGTTGTCAGACTTTCGGGCTTCTGACGACCCGTAACGACTGTCAAAGATCCACGAATGACAGCCGGGACCAACGCCTTAACGTGCTTTCCGAGGCACGGAGGAGTCTCCGTATGTAAAGAAAGATGGTCACCCCGGCAAGCGAAGCTTAACCTGATGGGTTGACTCGTGCGGCTGTTATTACTTAGCCACGAGCTCCTATAGGTATTTTCTTCAATGGCGACACTATACATACAGTTCTATTCCTCCCTCACCGGAGAAAAAAACTTACAAGTTTTATAATATGTGTGTGTGTAGTCTTATCGCTATCAGCGATTTCTGCCGGACAACCTACAATAATGCTATTTTACTAGATATTGGTGGCATTATCATTCTCATCACCTTCCTGCCCTGACCCCGGTTTAATTGAGGGTTTCCATAAATCTTTATCAGCTGCCATTTGCAAAGTCACTTTGTGGTAACCTGGCAATGACTTGTTTTTTTTTCTCAGAACCACAATTCAATAGATAAACCTTGTTCGCTCCGCTGCCCGCCATGCTACTCTAAAACCACACCATAGGAAAAACGCGAGCACGTTATGAAATTATAATAAGACCGCGTTTTGTGCGATTATGCCGAATATGTCCCTTTGTGTTCATGGTTCACGCTGTTGTATGCACGTGACATTTGCATCACTCAACGCCGCAATCTGGTTTCTAATATTGTAAAAAAAAAATGTGTTTTCTGCAATGCAGTAGACGACAATGACAGCTGTTTTACGAAGATATTGTCACTTTATCTCTTTAATTACTCGCTCCAAGTCTTTATGGATACGTCGAAATGTCTTTCCCTTCAGAATTTAATCTCTAGGAAACGTTGTAATTTTGAGGGCTGTTATATTCAACTTTTAGAAACTGCTTTGCCCCATTTGGAATTGATTATAATTTAGAAAAATATAAACTGTAAATAGGACATCGAAAGGAATCCTTGCAATTGTCATGCAACGTGGCATTGCAGCCTTTTGGGCACTTTTCCTGTTGACAGCGATGCGGACAATTTTTTTTGTGTCTTTTGATTATTTCTCCTCCTTTTTAAAAGTTCCTCAAAAGGAAAAACCAGCCAAGTGCGTGTCGGACCACGCACAATGAAGGGTTCCGTAGTTGGGATGAATTTATCCCAAGAACAAACTTAACATAGTGGTTGAAAAACATGTTCTTCCATACATTCCAACTGCAAAGTTTGGACGCACAATATTGAGAGATGTTATTTTAAGACCACAGACTTCTTATACATTTTCCTGTAATCTATAAGTATAGAATTAGTTTCTATATTTTTTTTTTTTCAAAATTTTAGGTTTAGTAATTTCGGAGATAAGGGAGGAATGGTGAATTTTTGTCTATGTTCTTAAATAACTTTATAAAAATAAGTATAATTATATTGTTCCAAATATAATACACAACTATAATATATGCTTTCGTCACCCTCCGCTTCATTTACTCACTTTTTCCAAGATGAATATGAGTAGACCATAAAAGGTGGCTTTATGTATGTATGTATGAAACAAGACTATGTTTTTCTTTAGGCACCAAAGTATCTGTAAAAAAAAATCCATTGGGATTGATCGGATAATTCATGAAAACCCGAAAAATTATCAACTCACTTTCGTTATTGTTTTCAAAGAAAGTTTCTTTACGAAAACTTTTCTGTTATACATCGTATAACAGGAAGGAGCTCATGGAGCTGAGGAGCTCGTGGCTAAGTAATAACAGCCGCACGGATCGATCTATCAGGTTAAGCTACGCTTGCCGGGGTTGGTCCGTGGTTGGGTGACCATCTTTACATACCGAGACTCCTCCGTGCCTCGGAAAGCACGTTAAGCCGTTGGTCCCGGCTGTCATTCGTGGATCTTTGACAGTCGTTACGGGTCGTCAGGAGCCCGAAAGTCTGACAACCAGTCTTACCAAGGGGTATCGTATTACCCAGTTAATGGGTTGTGGAGGTCAGATAGGCAGTCGCTCCATGTAAAATAATGGTATTCAGCTGCATCCGGTTAGACTGGAAGCCGACCCCAACATAGTTGGGAAAAGGTTAGGCAGATTGATTGTATAACCCAACAATACTGCTTTATTAACGCACATACTATTTTAAACAAAGCAGATTACAGAAGCGATATAATATGTTGTTTTTGTAATGTATCAATCATTATTATGTTGTAAAACCAAACACGTGGAGAAATTAACTAAGTGCTATGTAGAGACGAGACCATTGATGTGGGTATTACTCGAGACAATACACAATAGTCCCTTTGATACATTGAATAGAAGATGGGACGCAATTCTGGTTTGCACGAACACATATAGATTACTACAATGATTGGCAGGCAAGGAATATTGGCACTATCAAACACCTTGTGCACACGATCATACCAAAACCAAAGGCTCTGAATATCACGTTTAGTTTTGATGAAATGCCAGGGCACCGGGCACGTATCTGAAGCTTTTCAAATATATTTTTGATGTTCTCTCATCACACCGCACCTACTCAGCCATCAACTTTTCGCCCTGAACATGCAATAAGTCACCAATTTTTTTTATAAAATGTGCAGGGAACCGAATTTTGTTTTCATTGTCTTGAAAATATCTGTCATTCTCAGTCTCTTAAGATCGATAGAGCTGAACGACGATTCTGCCAATCTGTCCCAAAAACGAGGTACACCCTATATTACTTTATAATACCGTATCTGTCTCGCAATCAGTCCCAAACGCAAGTACATAGAGGGACCGTCTATTACGTTATCTGATAACATAGCTACCTAAGCAGTAAATCTTACCTAAGTGCTCGTAAAGTTGCTCCTCAATCCTCGCTGTATATATACCTACATTTCTGAGAAACACACACTACCGCATAATAATTTAATGTCATCCACTGGTTTTCTTTAGACAAAGGGTAAAGAAGATCGGGTAGTATTCATACCAGCGAGTGTTGCACGCTGGTTTATGACAACCATCCGATCTTCAACTTCTGCAACGCTCTATGCATTCTCGTTGCCAATTTAAGACTGCCTCGTGTGGTGTAGTGGTCGTAAACGCAACGGCTGAGCTTGGGATCCTGGGATCGACCCCCGAGTCCGGCAAAATGGAATTAAGTATTTCGATACTAATAACTAATCTCCACCACTCAATAAGACAAAGTTGTCGAAGTCTTTCAGTTTCAAAATCACGGTCGAAATCTAATACGTCCCAAAGTACGTGCATAAAGGACCCTCTTGTGTACTCTGATAACTGTATACAATATAGTGAATCTTGACTAAGTGCTTCATAGAGACGTTCCTTAATAAATAATTGATCAAAGGAAATAGTCGCGTGTTCTAGTGATCACATAGAGAGACGAATAATTAAATAATACTTGGAATGAAAGTTTGTGTGCCTACCTTACTATTCGTAATATTCACTGCGAAGTATGTGGTTTACGTAGGGATATTAGGACATTTTCGTAACCAATTTCTAACGATATGAGAAAATAATTACGTCACGAAATATCCCAGTAATATTTTTGCTACGAATACCAGTCACTGCCGAATATTTGTAAGTATTATGCTTTGATACAAACTTCAAAGATCCATACGGTAAGATGTATTTTCATGTGGAAGAGAGTTCTTTTTGGCTTGGTTTTTAGATGAGTAAGCAAAAACATTTTAAGTTCTTTCAGATAAAATGTTCTTTTTCACTGTTAACAGTATTTTTATAAGATTACTTTCGTTCTATGAAAGATAAAGACGGTATTTTAATACAAAGATTTATAGTTAGTATAAACTATTTGAATTTCATAAACGTGAAGGATCACTAGATCCTGGTTACGCCAACAGTCGGGTCGCTCTGGTCATTTATCTTGCTAAGCATCTGTCAGGCCCTAGTTCCTAAGCTTTGTATAAACCCTACTTAAGATATTTGACGTATGCATTCAACTTGCCTCTATATAGATATTCTTGGAAGGCCAGATCAGAAATGAACAATGAACCCTTTGACATAATATTTACAATGTATAATAAACGTTCTGTTACATGTTATATTATAGTTTCGATATTTGTATAAAGCAGCAAGTTTTATTTAAATCTTCTACCGCTGTGAGATAACAGTAAAATATTATTACATATCTATCAATACTAATAATAAAGCAGAAAAGTTTGCTTTTTTTTGCTTGTTTTTTTTTTCATTTGTTCGAACACGCTGTTGCGTTTGCTGCAACTGCCAGTCGGCTTTGAATTTTTTTTTGCATTTGATAGCCCAATCCTTGAGGAAGGGAGGACTATTTAACATCACGCCAGTATATTTAGGAACCGAACAAAAAGAAAAAAAAAATCAAAAAGAATGCTAAGCATAAATGAAGTAATAGCGCGGGCAGGCGATGCGATGCGACGGGGTGGGTCGGGGGACAGAAATTTTACGCGGACGAAGTCGCGGGTAGAAGCTTGTTACATGACGAACGGATGCGATCTTCTTCTAAATAATGCTATTGCTTTATCATCATTACAGTCATAGCCAATGAAAAAAAAAACCGGCCAAGTGTGTGTCGGACCACGCACAATGAAGGGTTCCGTAGTTGAAAAGAATTTATCTCAAAAACAAACTTGATATTGTAATCCCAAAATATTTTTATTTTTATGTGATAAAATTACACATTAGAACTTCTTCTTCTTTTTAGAACTTCAAGGAACCATAGGCCTACGTATTTGATATTAATTTCAACTTGATACCTCCACGCGTTCCTGAGAAAAAGGGTCCTGACCAACAACCAACACAACTGACCAACAGACGGGCAACGAAGTGATCCTATAAGGGTACCGATTTTTCCTTTTGAGGTACGGAACCTTAAAAATACAGAAAAAAAAAGATTAAGGAAAGATACGCTACGTTCATATTAAGCGGCGATCAGATATCGTTGCGTAGGAGGAGCTCGTGGCTAAGTAATAACAGCCGCACGGGTCGATCCATCAGGTTAAGCTACGCTTGCCGGGGTTGGTCCGTGGATGGGTGACCATCTTTACATAACGAGACCCCTCCGTGCCTCGGAAAGCACGTTAAGCCGTTGATCCCGGCTGTCATTCCTGGATCTTTGACAGTCGTTACGGGTCGTCAGAAGCCCGAAAGACTGACAACCAGTCTTACCAAGGGGTATCGTATTACCCAGTTACTGGGTTGTGGAGGTCAGACAGGCAGTCGCTCCATGTAAAATAATGGTATTCAGCTGCATCCGGTTAGACTGGAAGCCCACCCCAACATAGTTGGGAAAAGGCTAGACAGATTGATTGAGATATTGGTGCGTAGTTATTACAAATGTATTTACATATAGGTGTATAGTAGTTTTCAGAGGCCTTAGTGCGAGTTTTTATACTTACTCGATCGCGTTAACGTAAACTTCTATTTGTACTGAAACTGAATAAGCGCCGTCTGGTGACAGCAATGGGAAACACAATTATTCCATACAAATTGACGTAAGGTAACGTTAACGTAAACGCGATCGAGTAAGTATAAAAACTCGCACTAAGCCCTCTGTTAACGGAACGTGCGATACTGATAGAGATAGCTTGGCATTTTAGATACGAGGGGGGATCAAAAAGTAGTGAGAATGAGATAGAATATAATGACTATTGATAATTTAATAATTAATTTTTCTACATAATCTCCGAGTTTCTCTACACACCGAGTCCAGCGCTTTTCCAAGACTTCAATCCCTTTCAAAAAAAAAGTTTTGTCTTGGTCCTGCAAAAAGCTCTCCACGGCATCCATCACCTCGTTATCGTCTTCGTACCTGTTTCCCCTTAAGTATTCTTTCAATTTGGGGAACAGATGAAAATCGCTAGGCGCCAGATCTGGTGAATAAGGGGGGTGGTCAACCAATTCGAAGCCAGCTTGCTGAATGGCAGCCATCGCAACTGCCGACCTGTGCGCGGGTGCGTTGTCGTGTTGAAACAGCACGACCCTTCGAAGTTTCCCTCTCCTTTTCTCTTTGATGGCATTCCTCAACTTAGGAATTAATGCTGCATAATATTGGCATGTAATATTGGTTCCACGCTCCAGGTAATCAATCAACAATATCCCTTCTGAGTCCCAAAATATTGAGGATTGTTTCAACCAAATTACAACCATCATTATCATAATCAGCCTATAATGTTCCCACTGCTGGGACATAGGCCTCCTCTTGGTCTGAGAGAGTGGGCTGTAATCCATCACGCGGGCCCAGTGCTGGTTGGTAGATGTCACATATCCTCGAATTTTTGGTTCTAGGACAGGCCGGTTTCCTCACGAACACGATGTTTTCCTTCACGTTTTGAAAGCTTTGGTGATGAAAGAATTTACACAAAGTAAAGCGCCTGCCTAGTGCCAACTCGTAAGTCGCGGCCGTTACCACTGGGCCATCACTGCTCTTGAAATTGCAACAATTGTCTGAATTTATCTGCAACAATTTGCGCGCGCTAGTGCGATATCTACCTCTTTATTTACATAATGTCATTGGCCATAACAGATATACTTGCACACTCCTATTAGGTAGCCTCACTTTCACCACCTTCTCACTAATCATTGCAACACAACCCTATACATAAGGATGGCAACACAACGACATCCCACAACTGACCTGCGATACCCGAACTTCCTCCTCCCATGATACGCCAGTAACGTACCGAATTAGGCCACTAGCTTAACCGACCGACTCCTAATTGCGAAACTCTGTGTCAGGCCTTAGCAATGGTTGGGTCGCACTTGGTAGGCGGCAAGCTCTTTAATTAGAGTTCCGTGCCAAAATGGTAAAAAGTAACCCTTATGGTGCGACTCTCTGTTTGTCCGTCTGTCAAAGCTGGATATCTCAAGAACTACTAATGCTATCAACTTCAAATTTGGAATTTGTTTGCCCAACTATTTTGCAAATAAGAAAGATTTTTTTTTTTTTTTGCGACAGGGTCTGAAATTCAGTCTTTAAAATTCGAAGTGAGGCTACTCTGGCATGTAGGGTACCATATGAAAGAGTGCTGTTTGCACATTCTTAAAAAAATTTTTTTTGGCCGCATCGTTTTCGACTTTTGATGAAAAAAAATACCGATCCCCCCCCCCCCTTATCTCCAAAGTTTGAAATTATTGTACGTGATAGAAGTTTATGTAAAGATTACTGGTAAAATAAAACGATGTCTCAAGACATCCGGATAGCTATACCGAATAAATTCAAAATGGAACAATTTGTACTCGTATGAAATTATCTGCGAAGTAAGTTAATCGTAGATGGTGAAACAGGCCCTAAGCCCCTAAAGTAAGGAAGAAAAATATTTTAGTCTAGTTTAATAAACTGTAAATATATCTCGCTCCACACTATTTCAACGGCTTCGCTCGATACCCCCGGGAACTAATAGAAGCCGTCTATTTGGGCTCGATACAACGGAACGGTGGAAATCTTTTCCAGCCTTTAGACTTTTATTAACACTTCTAGGAATGCTTCTCTGTTTAACTAACACTATGGTTTGCGTATATTGTTGAGACTTTTTAAAGATTGTTTAAGAATCACTAAAGCCCGATTTACTTATACGGTGCAATTTCATTGCCTATGGCACACCATTAGTTATAAAACAACAATAAAAATTGTGTCGTCTAAACTACCTAATGATATTATAAGTAAAAAGAGGTAGATAGCTTATACGAGTACACGCTCGACAAGAGGCACACAAAATCTGGCTAGTTTAGTTGTGCGTCTGGATTTACAAAATGCCGAAAGGGTGCGTCCACTGCATTCGGATTTTTGCATCAGCAATATCAACCAGTGTTTCCACTTTTAGGGATTTCTCCCTTTTTTAGGGTAAAATTACCAATATTATGCATGGCTAAGGGTAATTTTATTTTGTACCTAAAATTGTCTGCATTGCGACAGGTCGCGGAATCAATCTGCCTAGTCTTTTCCATCCAGTGCACGCAGTACCATAGAAATCAATGCAAAGCAACAAATGCGTACGGTGCGGACGGACCGATTCCGACCCAGTGGACGCGCAACTTTAGCCAGATTTTCGTCGTCTTGTCTCTTTTTCACTCCCGATGATTACGGTATACCGTCCTACTCCCATATGTCATCTAATAGTTCAGCATTGTGTGTTTTGAACATCGCATGTTGGGTAGGTAACCTATCCACGTCTTAAAATACCTATCATTGGTTTAAACAGAATTTAGATGGTGCAAGTAATTTGTTGCTTCAATTTTATTGCATGCCACAGGCAAGAAACTTGCATTGTGTAAATGAGACTTTAGTTGTCCTTATTTACATACACACAAAAACGCACGCCTTCTTCCCATAGGGGTAGGCAGAAACTACAGAGCGCCACCTGCTGCGATCCTTACATACTCCTTTTGCTTCGTTCACGTTCATACATCTGGTCATCCACGCACGCCAGTTGCGAGTACTACGCACCTGACCTTTCTGAAGTGGGTGGTGAAAGTCGTGGGCAGAAGCTAATATTAATTTCAGACTACAACAATACATATTTGCTTCATTCTTGAGGGAGGAAACAGAGGAATATCCATGTTCGTTTGAACTAGTGCGCTGCCGCATTTCCTCTTTAAAAAACGTTAAGAATCAATCAATCTGGCTAGCCTTTTCCCAACTATGTTGGGGTTGGCTTCCAGTCTAACCGGATGCAGCTGAATACCAGTATTTTACATAGAGCGATTGACCTCCACAACCCAGTAACTGGGTAATATGATACCCCTTAGTAAGACTGGTTGTCAGACTTTCGGGCTTCTGACCACCCATAACGACTGTCAAAGATCCACGAATGACAGCCGGGACCAACGGCTTAACGTGCTTTCCGTGGCACGGAGGAGTCTCGGTAGGTAAAGATGGTCACCCATCCACTGACCAACCCCGGCAAGCGTAGCTTAATCTAATGCATTGACCCGTGCGGCTGATATTAGTTAGCCACGAGCTCCTCATAATTAAAAAACCAGCCAAGTGCATGTCGGAGCACGCACAATGAAGGGTTCCGTAGTTGGGATGAATTTATCCCAAGAACAAACTTAACACTGTAGTTGAAAAGCATGGTCTCCCATAGATTCCAACTGCAAATGTAAGTTGGTTAACTATTACTCAGAAACTTGAAAAGCCTACTTAGCTGTGATAGTTTTCCTTTTGTCTTCGTTATATATACTACTACCGTGAATTTTTTCACCTATCCAAAACTAACCGTTTAGTTGGCAGGGGGTGACACTTCGGGCTTGCGGACGACGAGTAATGGGCAGC
Source organism: Cosmia pyralina (assembly GCA_946251885.1). NCBI lineage: Eukaryota > Metazoa > Arthropoda > Insecta > Lepidoptera > Noctuidae > Cosmia > Cosmia pyralina. The sequence goes on from OX276344.1 coordinate 9,281,759, forward strand.
TCGCCGTCCAGTAAGGACCAGGCCCGGGTCGACGGAGCGTTGTGTTCCACGCGCGCCTCAAGGAGATGTCAGCAGTGACGGGGTCAATTGGGCCTATGCCGCCGGGGTCGCGGGTAGTCGAAAGAGATACCGTGGCCCTGGCACGGGCAACTGAAGGAACATGGGTGGGTTTTAGTCAGTAAAAGTCTGGCACGCCCTCCCGCTCTGCCCAGAGCGGGAGAAGTCATTTGATGATTTCCCATCCACAAAAAAAAAAAAAACAAAAATGGGGGTGACACTTGACTCTAACAAAAAATAGCACTTTAAAGCATAACATTTCAGAAACGGATCCCTAAATCGAATTGTTTTAACAAACCCACAATATTTTTGAAAGACCCATCCAACAACACTCCACACTATGGGGTAGACGAGAAAAAAACATCCCCACTTTACGTGTAGGTACAGAAGATACCCAAAAAATTTTTCTTTTCATGATTTTATTTTACCACTTTGTCGGCGTGATGAATATATATATCCATGCCAAATTACAGCTTTCTAGTACTAAGAGTCTCTGAGCTAAGCTGCGGACGGACAGACGGATGGACTTAGCGAAACTGTAAGGGTTCTTTGTTGACTACGGAACACTCACGGACTCACTGCTGGCACACAGGCCTCCTCTCTGTGAGAAGGATTCCTGTGTCCCAGCAGTGGGACCCGGACACCACGTGAGCCCAAGTTCCACCTACCAATAAGGTCAGTCCTTATTCATCCTTAATTATTACAAACGAATGAACGATTTTGGATATTTGATATGAGAGAAACCGTGACTCAAATTAAAAAGAGTAAAAATGTTTGTTTTGTACGAGTCCATGACCCATAGCAAAATGCCAAGCATTCAGCCACTGTGCCAAACGGGGCGCCAAATTACTCAACAAATACAAGAGCGAGTTTATTTTTTTTACAATCTGTAAAGCTCTCTTTATACTTACAAAGCCTTTTCCAATGCACAAGGGAACTGATTGAGTACGGTAGTCTTACAGATACGATAAGACCGCGAAGGACGTCCCTGCCTTTGGTCATTTGTTAGCACTTCAAGTATCTACTATCCTTGTAAACAGTTTCATTGCTGTCCTAAGGCGGTACTACTCAAGTACCCATTCATTGTGTCGTAAATTTTCCACGACTGTTGGGTATAACAGTAACAGAATTCCGCTTCGTTATTTTCAATCATTTGAAAAAACTTCGACTTCAACTTGTTAAAAAAAAACAGCGAACTGCGTGTCGGACCACGCACGTTGTAGGGTTCCGTAACTGAAAAAAAATGTATCCCAAAAAAAAATTTTATGTCATAAAATTACAAATTAACGATTTTTAGACTTTTCCCTTTACTTGTGCTGTTAGACATTGCTTCTTGCAAAATTTCATGATTTTAGGTCAACGGGAAGTACTCTTTACTTGCGAATATCAAAATATGTCACATAAGTGGCCGTATTTTTTTATTGCGTTGACTTAGAAGCTTGAATTTTTTAGAGCCCCAAGGGACCATAGACATATGGGTATGGGTATTTGATATTTATTTCAGCTTGATACCTCCAAGCTTTCCTAAGAAAAAGAGTCTTAACAGACAGACAGACGAGAGAAGGACAACGAGGTGATCCTATAAGGGTTCCGTTTTTTCCTTTTGAGGTACGGAACCCTAAAAAACACTTTTGTTTCAATGTTAATAGGCAGTAATATGAACCCTAATTATTAGAACAAGAAAAACATAAACAAAAAATAAATGTAGGTAACTTATTTTTGTTGTGCCTTTTTTTTTCTTGTAGTAGGTACATGCTATGCCGACCCTCGAGCAAACAAAATCTGTTTTCTTTTATTTTTACTGTGTGTGTATGTGTGTGTGTTTTTTTTTATTTTTACTGTGTGTATTGTGAATATAAAGTTTTCCTTTAAATAATAAAAATCCCTTGCAATCCTTTTTTTTTTTTTTGTAAATGGGAAATCGTCAATGACTTCTACCGCTCTGGGCGAAGCGGGAGGGCGTGTCTGACTAAAACTCACCCATGTTCCTTCAGATGCCTGTGCCATGGCCATGGTATCTCTTTCGAACAACCCGCGACCCCAGCGTCATCTGCCCTATCGGACCCCATCATTGCTGACATCCCTCCCCCTCCCCATCCTTGCGGTTCTGACTTTTGAATAGCTTGCTGTTAATTCATTGCCAAGCAAAACATTTCGAATATAATTTTTAAATTTAAATCTGGAAATGTCAATGCTCTTTCCAATAGCAAAACAGTCATTAATCACAAAAGTTTACTGCCCCTTGCTAATACATAATAGAGCAACCATCAGCTTCATGTATAGCATCATAAAATAGCGCCATTATTGGCAAATACCGTTGCGGCCAATCAGAGTAATTCAGAACATTAGACCTCGCTCAAAATGTGGCTAGGCCAGTGCAGATATTATTAGCATTTTAGTGGAGAGCATTATACCAAAACGCATAACGTATGAGGCTAATTTCTGTAGTCTTTCGGTTTATTTTTGTCAAAATAAAATAGCTAGTGTGGGTAGAAGCGGTGTTGTGTTTGTGCCAAAAATGTCACCGCGCTTGTGCTTAATTAGATTAGCTCCTGAATTAAACTCGTCACCTAGATTTCTGTGGATGTGCTAAAGCTATTTGACTATTCACAAAATATATTCTCTTTTTTCTTTTTTTTTTATTCTATGTGAAAACAAATAAATAAATAAACGTTTATCTTAAAATTCGAATTATAAACTTCAAAACGAGTTTATATTGACATACTTTATAAACACAATATCGAAATTTAAAAATAGTAAGAACAAAATAATGTTATAAAATATTTTTTTACCATTACGATACAGGTCAAATCCAAGAAGTTAATACGTGTGACCAAAGAGTTTCCATCATTTTAACGGAACGAATATGCGGGGCGCGCCTTTTTAACCGACTTCAAAAAAAGGAGGTTACTCAATTCGACCGCACACAAAACGAATTCGAACACACATAATAGTATATACGAGTATATTTAAAAAAAAATATATACTCGTATATACTATAATAGTATATACGAGTATATATATTTTTTTAAATTTGGCTGCATTGGCTGTTGATAAATCATTCAACCAATCACAATAGTGTACGCGCGGTTGACATTTTGTCACATTTCTTGCACCACACACTACTATGCATTTAACAACGCATCATATACAACGTGTCGTTTTGCACCCTCGTCAAATTTCAAGGTGTGGTACAGAACATCAAACCGAATAACTTTCTCCATGGGACCAACATCGTATTCACGAAAAAAATTTCAACTGTCCCTTATAAAACTTCAATACCTACTCGACGCAAATGTATGGGATGGTTGATTATTTTTTCACGATTACGATGTTGGTACCATGGAGAAAGTTGTTCGGTTTGATGTTCTATACCACAACCTTAAATTTGACGAGGATGCAAACCGACACGTTGTATTTCTGTCAATCGTTTGATGCATTTAATGATTCCTATTGCAAGAAAGCCTAAGAAGTGGTGTACAAAAAGTGATTTAAACTTGATGTTCAAAAGTTACCTACTTAGGTACTCAGATTTTTTATATAAATTGCAATGTATATGATCTCAGAATATGCTTTAAAGTTTGAAAAGTTTCAATCAAACTGCAGTCGTTTTGGCAAAATTCCCTGCATCCTGGTGGATATTACACACATAAATCTTGTTCTAAAACAAATTTCTACGGGCAATATGTTACATCCAGGTTCAGGAATATGGACACACGCGCAGATTGCAAAAAACTCTATATGATATTTGACTATTCAACATGATAAAGGCCCGTAATCTTTCAGAGATAAATGGGCCTCCGAATGAATAACAAACATCCATTAAACTTACTTCAGTAGGTACCTACTTTAACTTTACAAATTGAGGAAGAAAGTGTTTTAATAACACAAGTTAAAGTTTTATTAAAACTCTTTGCCAATCCCTCACGAAACGGTCTAAATCATCACCAGCCCTTCCCAGCCTACCTATTTTATTCCTTTATTGTACCCTAATTATTTTACAAGGGCAAAGCAATTTGTATTTTATTTCCTCGTTCAGGCCCATGAACTTCAGACCCTCAGTTTACAAATTAATCTCAATTTGAGACTGAAGAATGTTACGCGTGGCCTCGCCGCTAAAAGCAAAGTTATTATCCGAAGAAAGAAACACTTTAAGACAATGCTACTTCCTACTAATATTATAATTTTTTGTTACTCAATCACGCCAGAACGGCTAAACGGATCTGGATGAAATTTATTATCCGAAGAAAGAAACAATTTAAGACAATCCTACTTCCAACTAATATTATAAATGTTTGTTACTCAATCTTGCCAGAACGGCTAAACGGATCTTGATGAAATTTGGCTCAGAGATAGATTATAGTCTGGAATAGCACATAAAGGCTACTTTTTTATCCCGGTAGTATATTACCGTGGGATAATTTCCGTCATTCACGCGGGCGAAGCCGCTGACAAAAGCTAGTAAGTCTAAATTAAAGCAAAATAAACTTAATGATTCTATTTGTATCTACATACCCACTTATAGATTCCATTCTAAGTAAACAAAATGTTGTGTGCTATACAAAATGATGGGTACAATATTTCATTCTACTAGCCATCCATCTTACTGCACCCATGAGAAATATAAAAACCACTCTTTTTACCGTTACGGCGTATGAGAACTAAAGTTTTCAAAGAAAACTCAATCGTAATAAGTTATGGTTCAAGTCTTCTAAGGTTAGTTTAATCACGGTTAGTTTGACGGTGGTTTAAGTTAACCGTTCTCTTGTAGGTTAAACGTAGGCTCAAATGTCAACAGAGACACATCGGACTATGTAATCCGTTGGTAAACGAAGATTGCAACAAGGTTGATACAACAGCGCATCGATACAAGTCTTGAGTTTAGAGTTGAAAATCAATTATCACATCACACTTCACACTAATATTATAAAGGCGAAAGTTTGTGAGTGTGTGTGTGTGTGTGTGTGTGTGTATGTTTGTTACTTCTTTACGCTCAAACGGCTGGACTGATTTGGATGAACTTCGATATGTAGACAGCTTATACCCTGGATTAACACATAGGCTACTTTTTATCCCGAAAAAATGAAGTGCTTCCATGGGATGAGCAAGGAATTCAAATATATTTGTTACTCTTTCAAACTCAAACGGCTCGACCGATTTTGATAAAATTTGGTGTAGAAGTAGCAGACATCCTGTATACACCTATGTGTATACAGGATGTCTGCTACTTCTACACATAGGCTACTACACATAGGCTACTTTACATCCTGTAAAAGTGTAGTGTTCCCGTGGGATGAGCAATTTTTTTGTGAATACTTTTCTCACCGATTAAATAATACACGTTTTAGTGTATCTCATAAACCGCGGGTAACACTGCGGGGCGCAGCTAGTTGTATCTAATAGTGAACTGCCCAGTATTATTGTAAAGTGAAACAATAAGGAGATTTTATAGATTCAAATTCATCAATAAATAACGGTCGACGCTAGTACATAAGTTTTAACTAACTACCATACGAAGGTTGTCTTTAAAAGATCGCTTTTAGCGATAAGACTGCCCATTGTATTACCCTGTGTAAAATTGCTACATCTATATCTGTAATTCGTATATGGTGTACATAATAAAGAGTAATAATATTAATATTCTATTCTATTCTAGGTACGTATGTAGGTGCGTATATAACTGAGGTAGTTATACAAAATATTCCGGCTCGGAAATGAAATCCAAAGCCATGCAAATATTTCCTCCCCAAGGACTTTAATGGATTCGCCTGCGCGTGCCAAAAGGCGGTCGCTTCAAAATACGCATTTCCAATCGTTATTTTATGTTTCACTAACTTCTGCCTGAGGATCTATTTACTTCATTAGTATTATGCTTGGAGGCTTTTATTTTGGTATTAAAAAACATTGTATTTTCAGGCATTGTACATAATTATACATACATTTCACCCATAGTGACTACATGTCATAAATAAGCATTAAGTATTTAGTTATTACGTTTTAATTTAATTTATAATTTTAGTTATTACAAATTATAAATTAAATAAATACGTTCATGGTTTTACGGATAATTAATAAGTAAATTATGCATTCGTACACATAATGTTACAAAATTATTATTAATTATATTAATTCGTCATTATTAAGGCTTGTCCTCCGTAAAAAGCGCGGTCACTGTCGGGCTGCATAGAAAAAAAAATAAAAAGAAGCGCGATGACACAACGCTGGTAATTTATTGCAAAATATGAAGCAATTATCTATTTACAAAAAATCTATCGATTGGACTAAAAACTAATGACATGAAATCATTCTTTTTTTTATTTTATAGAGAACTGTGTAAATTTATGAACACTTTTAATGAAAATTTTGGAGTAAAAACTAGAAAAAATAGATTTGGATTTAGTTTTTTTTTTTTAGTTCTACAAACTAAAATAGATTCTAGGACAAATGAATTCACTCCTTATGTATTGTAGATTACTGTGCATTTTTTTCTGTCAAAAAAAATGCTATAGTTACTATAAAAGATGGATTCAAATTTATTTAGTTTCGCCGTATTATAAGGAGGAGCCTTTACTTCTGTTTACGTTTATATTTATGCTTGAGTTTTCGATGTTTTTGTTGGTATATTGGCGTGTGCTAGCTGACATATAACGGCAAATAATTTAATTTAATGTTTTGTGTTTCGTATTGTTAATTACTTTGCAAACTGTTGTATAGAATCAAGTTATTCTAACTTAACAGGTAGCTGTGCTGCTAGAGTTTGTTGCGCCATTCTTTCTTCCGAGCTAAAGCACCAGGAAGTGGCAAAGGCTGGGAGTTTTTGGGGGACTGTCTTATGCAATTTTGACGTTCAAAAGGTTCACGCTTTGTAAATACTACTTAGATGATTTAAACCAATCATCTCAGTTACTATCTCTCATTTTGAAATTCATGATGATGGGTTAAGAGAGATCATTATTTCCCCATTTATCGGTATTTTCTTTAGATAAAAAAAATACTTTTATGAATGATATATCAGGACGGCCACCAGTCGGTATGCATTTAAGCGAAAATTGCAGAGTTATTTTCTAAACAAATAGTGTAGAGTTATTTCAACACCTCTCTCTCTCTTGAATTTGTATATAATACGTATTGTAATATATATATATATATATACATTATAGGTATATCTTATAGTAAGTGTATATGTATGTGTATTATTGGTTTATAACCTATTTATGTGCTTGTATAAAGTCTATTTATAATTAATTAAGATATATTTTTAGTGTTCTTTATATAAGTATTCCTCTCATACTGAGCACCTGCCATCTAATCTCTTCACCACCCTTGGTTGACTGGTAGAGAATGCCTAAGGCATTAAGTCCGCCTTTGTACGTTTTATGTGCGAAAAGGTTAAATAAATAAATAAATGATCTGGTTCGTGATTATACGTAACAGGTTCTTTTTCATTATTTTTCTATAATAATGTATCAAAAGCCCACACCGCACTTTCCAGAAATACAACAATAAACAAAGTCTTACTACAAACCAAGTCAGTGAGTCATTAAAAATATATTCGCGTGTCGCCTGAAAAATTCTATAAACGAGCGACCGTCAGCAAAAATATTTCAATACAAAACTATTTGTCAATTCATTCACGTACTGTACAAACTAGTTCTATGTATAACTATCTAGTAGTACCTACATTTCATCCTAATTTTGTTACGGTCCAGACTACTCGTAAAGCACTTTAACTTGAAGTGTTCATTTTATAACTATATTGGGACCCTCTATTGTTAAGACAACGGGGAACTACGAATTTAATCTTTGTGACCCTGTGACCACTTTTTATGTAAACATGGATAAAAACTCGTTGGGAGGGGCTCATGGCTAAATAATAACAGCCGCACGGGTCGACCGAAGGTTAAGCCACGCTTGCCAAGGTTGGTCCGTGGATGGTTGACCATCCATTGCATATGACTTACGTACCCGTCCGTGCCTCGGAAAGCACGTTAAACCGTTGGTCCTGGCTGTCATTTGTAGATTTTTGACAGTCAGAAGCCGGAAAGTCTGACAACCAGTGATACCAAGGAGTATCGTATTACCCAGTAACTGGGTTGTGAAGGTCAGATAAACAGTCGCTCCATGTAAAATATTGGTGTTCAGCTGCCGGTTTTTCCGATTAGACTGGAAGCCGACCCCAACATAGTTGGGAAAAGGCTAGGCAGATGATGAAGAGATTGCGTTGAACATGGTATACAAACACTGATTCAAATCTCATACAATTACTAGTTCATTAGTGTGGTATCGTTTTGCTGAGGATATTGTGGTTTTATTTAGTTCCAAATTGTAGGTAACACAGTTAACAATGTGCACACGTAGCATTTATGCATGTCAAACCTATAAAATGATTTGCATGTATATAGTGGAGCAAAGGCACAAAAGGTTAGAAAAAAGCCGTTCGGCAAATTTGGCTGAAATTTTCGTACAATATAGTCTTTAACATGACGATTAATAGTCATTAGAGGCCCAAAAAAATAATGGCCAGTTTTAGAGATATAGCCATTTTTATGTTGGAGTCAGGAAGATGATTTTATGTTATAGGTACTGCTAAAAAATAAATAAAAAGTGATCACATCAATCACGACAAGTTCCAATTAATATTAACTCTTTGTTTGCATGCTCTAAAGAGGTAGGCAGAGATGAAACTATCTATCTATATAAATAAAAAAAGTCCTGACTGACTGACTCATCAACGGCCAGCCCTAACCCTTGGACCTACAAAGCAGAAATTTTGCACAGAAGTGCCTTTTATAATGTAGACAAGATATACGAGTAAGAAAGGAATTCCCGATAGAACGTTCCCGTGGGATATTTTCCGACATCCACGCGGGCGAAGGCGCTGGCAAAAGCTATTTGGAAAACAATATAGTCTGTAAGATTCTTGTATTAAAAGCCTTTTTGAACACCAGGTTAAATAATGACCAGTTTTCTGTAAAATTTATTACATATTTACTATATTGCTACATTGTACCAAAATATCAGCCAAGTTCACCGAACGACTTTTTCCTAACATTTTGTGCGGGGTCCTTTTGGGTATACACCCATATTCACCTAGGCATACGCCTAGGTACATAGATATAAAATATGCCAATTTAAAATAGTCAGTTAATCAAAATTATTTAGTTAAAAAGTTTCATGCTATTACAAAAACCTCGTAGGCCTCAGAGCACTTTCGTAGACTCTCTACGCCGTAGACAAGAGCAAATTTTGGGTGTATGCCTAGGTACATACTTAAAAAATATGCCAATTTAAAATAGTCAGATACTTGCAACTGTTTAGTTAAAAAGTTTCATGCTTTTACAAAAACCTCGTAGGCCTCGTAGCACTTTCGTAGACCCTCTACACGCCGTAGACAACAAACGTTCTACAGACAAATGATGCGGAACGCATATTACATGCTAATGAAAACATGCTTTATGTGTTATTGTATGGCGCCGGCAAGACTACGTTCTGCTATAAAAATGATCGCATAATTTTAATAACAAAACGTTTCTTCAACCTTTTCTTCTATGATAACTGTTTATAAATGCTTTTGGCGCCAAAATGATAGTTGTTTGTCAAAACAAAATGTTTGACAACGAAATAAATTCAAAGCGCAGTTTTTTTGTAAATGCAAATATTTATATAACCAACAGTTAGAATAATAAAGCGATACTTTGAATTTATTCTCGTGAACATACACGTTTTGATTCATTTTAATAAATGTTTTGATTGAGATAGGTATATGCTTTCTAGAACATTGTCATTTAATTTAATTTATTATATTGTACCTAGACGAGACTAATGGACATCTGATAGTCTTCACAAAACAAGCTTTTAATTAAACATAATGCTCTTAACTGGAATCCAATAAACCCTTTCATCAAATTAATGACATACCGTCGCGTCGCCACCACGAAATTAATTAGCAGATAATTTAAAATCGATTATCGATATCGAATCATAATAATTTAAAATACGAACGCAGCACTAATTTGGCGTACTCTGATTTGGGAAAAACTCGCCAAGTATTTACTACTATTTAGCGGCCAAGCTTCCCGTCTTACCCAAGGACTTTTGCCAAGCTTCTTATAATTGTCGGGACTTCGGGAGCGAGTGATTGTAAACATCTGGTCCCCGAGCCTCGTTCCCGTAATTTCCCGGGAAAATTCTTTTTTGTTTGAACGTTGGAGACAATTCCCGGGAGTCGAGTTACTAATGGGTTATTACTTTTTAGTACAGTCGTAAGGAAGCTGAGGTTAACTGCATACGGACGTCTAATTATTATGCTGCGCTGTGTTCCTCCCTACATTTATGTAAGCTGTAGGAAGTTTCTAGAATTTTAATATTGCAAACGTGCTTAAGTTAATACCTCTATTATTGCTATTAATGTAATAACTGACAGGCCCTTAATTTTTAATATAGCTACATACTTTCTAAGTTCCAGTAAATATGTGTTAAGTATAAATAAAATTAGGTATGAAATATAAAACGTAATCCCAAAATAAACAGGACTCACAATTCCCTGTTTAATATTTTCCATTTCCTGATACAGGCACGAGCCATCGATGACTTTAATCAGGCTTACTGCTAAGCCTCCATGCCTCCGCCACATGACGTGACCTGACTGAAAATAATCCCCAAAAAAGCATTATGACACTTTCCTGCCACAAAACTTTACACCAGTATGCTCGTTTAAAACGAACGCTCGTTATTTGAACTCAAACGGAAAAGCCATGAAATATGTATTATACTTAGCCAAAATTCCTCAAACTTTCAGATTATGTATGCTACTTGCATTTACAAATAGTTCTTCATGAATATTTATTACTTATAATTTATTACATACCAGCAATTAAAGTTTGAATCCATTACATAATAGGAAAATAAAAAGTTTTAAAACCATCAATTAAAAATCGTAGACAGTACTGTCACGAGAGAGAATCACACAAAAAAATCTAAATTCTAATTTTATATTGAGATCGATTTTGGAATAAGGTGTTCGCGTTTCGAGGCTGGCGATGTAGCCGGGACGCCTCGGGCGCGGGCGCGCGCTCCCACAGTCGGGTGGATACTGGATTTTGGATTTGCCGCAGGAGCCTGCGTCACAACCACTGGACCTCGACACCTTTTTGTGGGACCCTAATTAATAACCAGGCGTGACGCGGACTCGCTCCACATCAAATCTCTTTCGACACTGAGCCGAGGGCGGGTGTTTTATCGTGAATTGTTAATGAAAGCGATTCTTGGCGGCATCTACAAATAGTCTGCTCGTAATTCAGGGTGCGCGGTCGAACGACAGCCGTCTCGGCACGCCACCGACTCCTTTTGTAAAGTAATTTATGTAAAATTGCACGATGCTGATATTTTTACGCGACTTTCCGCAGAATTACAAGTTGGTTTTATGTGTTGTGTTCAATTTGTTTAACCGCTTCCGCTTTTTTTTATTATTGTGACATTTTGTAAGTCCGCTTTTTTATTTTTGAGATGATTGTTCTTTGGTCATTGCGCATTGTCTGACACATTTTATACTTCTGTGTCTAAATGAACGTCAAAAAAATCATGTAAGCGCTTCGTCTTTCACGCTTGATGTTGATAAATACGAGCCGTATTTAAATATTCATGTTTTAATACATATTAATGGGGTCCGTCAAGCTTATAAACCAAACCAACTTTAAGAAAACCGTTTGTCTAATCGACGGAATTTTTAAACCTAAAGTCAACTTTTAAAATATAATTTCCTAAAACGAATAAAAAACAAAAGAAGCGAAAGTAAACAAATGAGAAAAGAAACTTAATCCAAATTGAATAGGGATGATGACAAAAAAAAAATATTTTATCCGTTATCTAGAATTCTAGATTATTAAAAAATATTGGACACGTATTTTTTTAAATATGGCATGACGTCACTTCTAGCTAGATTTTATACATAGAAGAGACGTAGCGAGCCCCCACTCCTCAACTATTTAATTATTTTTTTTAATATGATAAATAAAGCAAAAAATACGTGTCTAATATGTTTTTTATTATCTGACTGACGGACTAATTAGAATTTATTTTTTTTAGCCAGGCATCATCCCTATTAACGTTTCTCAGCCCAAAAATATCGGGAAGGCGCCCGTCGCTCGCTGCAATGGTACTTTATACTACATTATTATAATCACTATGCCGTTTCACTGCCAAATCCCGGGATGAGTTACTACTCTTCGTCATACAATGTGTTCCGGTTGTTAATTTTGGCCTTGTTTAGAAGGTTAATTGTTTTTAACTGTACTTGTCGTTTTTGTTTTGAACTAACACTATAGTCCATTCGCGTTAAGAAAATAATGAGGCATCGCAGTCATAATTTGTTTGGACCAATCGGTTCGCAACAAATTATAAAGCTTTCTAATTTGTTGCGAAAAAATTGGTCGAGGGGCCGGGCTAGGACAGCGGACAACGATGACTCACTATTTTCTTAACGCGAATGGAATCTCTGTCATTAGTGTAACCTAGCGTAGCTTTCATCGCTTAGTATATCAGCAATCACTCATTCGAATCGTCAACAAGTCAAATTGCCTCCAAAACCGTTTTTATAAGCATAAACATTACATACCTACCTTGTTTCCCCGAAGGATTCGGCAGAGGTATACCTATAGTACACCCACATTTCGCCAACTATGTTAAGTCCCATGTAATAGGGGGCGAGCCTATTGCCATCAACCGGGCACAAATCCTGACTCCGGGCTATGAAACTCCAGCTACAAAAACCCAATAACACTCCTCGAGGCAGTATTTACAAAAAGGCAGAATTGTTTGGCATGTGTTTGAGGTACCCCAATTGAAACGCGATTTCATCAGTTTATAGCAAAAAGATTTACAAAGTTCGTAACGTAGTCTTACTCAATTGAACCTTAGTTAGGTACATTACTTAGTTATTCTTTACTAGTTTGTTTAGATCAAACATGAGATGCAATCGTCTCAGTCGAAAATACTTTTGTATTTTTGTAGGCGTTTTTGTACCCCGTAAATGGCGACGCTGTGTTAGTTTATTTTTTAGGTTATTTTTTTTCTAGTTCTTACATAGTGCTTGTTTATTCTCTTAAAGTGTATATAAAAACTCATTAGCATTACGGGGTGATAAATAAGTAACAAAAATAATTTTGTAATAATGACCCCTAAAAGCGAAGTTTCTCTTTTTTTGTTTTTTTTTCTTGAAAATAGCAAATACATAGTTTGAAAAACGGTGGAAAAAATCGTGAGGAAACAGGTATGTCACCAGTTTCCTCACAATGTTTTTTTTCGCCATTTTTGAGAGCAGTGGTGATGAATTATTTACACAAAGTAAAGTGCCTGCTTGGGATCAAACCCACTGTCTGCAACTTGTAAATCGCGACCGTTACTACTGAGCCACCACTGCTCCCTGCCTAATATATTATATCAACTTGCTGACTGTCTAATCTTTTCGCCACGACAGGAGAAATTTTTTTTTATCTCATGTAAAATACTCATATTAATAGCCTCACTAAGGACTAATTTGGCCAGTCGGATATATCTTTTACCTGTGGAATAAAATTGACGACTGACAGTTTTTTTATAGAGAAACTGTCAAAAGTTCAATATTTATTCGGAGAATAAGACTACACTACTATACTGGGTATAAAAGTTTGGTCGAATTCGCTCTAAAGCGCGCACTATTTCAAGATGGTGGTCTTAAAAACAAAAACATAACTTTAGATTGAGGCATAAAATATACATCACCTGCGTGTTTGTATGTACTGTCAACAAAAGAGATATCTAGGCAGGATCAATTTCGTGACAATATACAATTTTGTGTTGGTGTGTTACAATGTAGGAGTATTGCTAAATCAAAGTAATATATATAAAATTGAACATGAAGCAATTCACTTACAAATATGTTAGTATACCCTGCCTAGACATCTCTTTTGTTGACTGTACATTCAAGTTTTCTTATTCCTAAGCTTCCCGAATTATCGTATGAGATCTATGTGGATGAAATATGGGTTTATGTGTTTGGTTACCCACACACCGGATATTAAATGTTGGTTATTGCCTGTTTAAGCCACCCATAAGCTACTTTCATCGCTCTCCAGATATATAATAATATAAGGGTTCTTCAAGAAATATTTCACACCTTTTGAGGCAGATTAATATTTGGGTAAATTTGTAATCCGCACGTACCTGCGCGTGGTTTTCAGTAGAGGTAAGTTAATGTTTCGTTTACTTTATACCTATAAAAAAAAATTGCGTTCAAACTGGTCACACAAGGGTGTTTGACCCGTCTATACGCAGCATGTGAAGTATAGTAGTTACTGGAAAATATTGACTAAACACACATTGTTTGTAATGTTTTGTTCAGGGTTGACGGTATACCTACCTGCTGATGAAAATGTACGCGAAAACACTACGCAATACGCCTAAATGTAATCCTAACTAATATTATAAATGCGAAAGTGAAGTGTTGATTTGTTTGTTTATTACGCTTTCACGCTAAAAAGGCTGAACTGATTTGGATAAAATTTTGCACATAGGTATAGCATGGCCTGGATTAGGACATAGGATACTTTTTATCCCGGTTAGACGTTCCCGTGGGATAATTTCCGATCCCTGTATGGGCGCGGGCGGCCACGCTAGTGCCTAATAAAAGAGCAATACATTTAAGCGTCGCGTAGTGTTAGTGAAAACGGCCAATACTCACATATCTTTCAACTTTGTGTAAAAAAAAAGAGAAAAATATTTTATTTGGTACACGCACTGGAACTACAAACAATAAAAAAATGGAACATTAAAACTAACGAAACAACGACCCGTGCGAAGCAAAAAAGCTCTTATCTCAGTATAATATTGCGATATTTAAAAAATAAATACTGCAGCGCTGGTAGAGCTTGTCTACTCTGGTATACACATACAAAACACATACAAAATAAAATCCGTAGTAACAGAGTGGCTACTACAAAAGGACTATGCCTACACGGAGTCTTTGCTTACATACATCACCTAGTAATCCAACACCTAGGTAGTAGCAGTCTTACAGCCTTTACTCTAAAACGTACACAGTTAGGCACTTATATTCCCCAATTATAAACTCAAACGTAACACTATATTCCATTTAACTCACACATACATAACACACATCATACATACATAACATAACACACACCATACATACATAACATAACACACACCATACATACATAACTTTTCTTTCACTACACATAGCAAAATTACAGAAGCTTATTAGCATCAACACCGTTCATTTCTTGTATTAATTATTTAAAAACAATTATTTGGCCGAACACTGTCTTTTAGAATACAGGCTATCCTAGTCTATGAGACAGGGTTTATATGCTTTTATACAGATTTTGCATTATATGAACTGTAATGTAATGTACATTTTAAGTGTGTTTCTGTATCTTTATTGTGAATAAACATTTTATTTATTTATTTATTTATATGACGCGCCTCACTACCGCATCTACTGTAGTATACATATACAAAGGAGTCGGATACGCTTTCATACAATCTTGGGCCTAGTTGTAAAAAGATGAAATTGGTGTCAATTGATAGCTACTATATTATCAAACCATCACTAAACATTTTACGGATTTTGACGATCTGAGAGCCGAGTTAAAAGAGATTTAGTAAAAGTGAGGTTACGTAACAATCTATACTTAACAGCAGATTTTTGAAGTTTGGAGCTCGACGAACAAGTAAACTACAACGTCTAGTCGCTATGCCACAATTTACACAACGATCCATGGTGCCAATATGCAATCGGTAGGCCGGTCGTAGAATCCAAAATATCAAGTGCAAGTCCAATTTATAAGCGGGGTTCTCCGTGTCCGGTATGTTAGCAAGGGTCGTACAAGGAGCAAGAAAGTCCGTAGAAAGAAAGAATATCAATAAATCTATGGGAAACACACTCAAAACGCACACGCACTAAACGGTACAAAACGTGCTCCGTGCGTGCGTGTGTGGTGCGGGTACCTAACTAGCACACTATTTATAGTAATAGAGTGAGGGTCGAGAGAGCTGTCACTGTCAGGATGTACTTTTTATTATTTTCTTCTTATTTAGCATGCGTTCGTTATCATTATCATACTCCGATGTTATTTCGTGGACAATAGTGTGGGTTATACCTTTTTTCGACTATATGATAACTACTTTGTTAATGCTGTAGTATATAACTGTTTTTGTCCCAAATAAATAAAATAAAATAAATGTCATGACAGCATGGTCTAAAAAATAATATTATTACACCATGGCACAGACTAAATAAAAAATATACAATAATCGATTAGTAAACGAGAATTGACTTTAAGATTTATCTTTACTAAGTAGATGTTTTATTTTTTTAAAAACTGTAGGTACTTATAACGTTTTATTCTAGTAAGATTGAATTGTTGTAATTGAATTATTCATCTGGTAAAAGCATTTTTTTTTAAATAGTATGAACTCCACGTTAATCGACTATAATTTAATCGATATTCCATTTTATTCGTAACCTTAACTTAATTTTTGGATTTCTCATTTTCTAGATTGTAAATTGGGTTGATTTTTCGCATTTTGAAATAGAAAAACATAACCCTTTTATTAAACCATTCCTCAACTTATTACAATCTGACCCAGAAATCTCCGTCTCCTTTAAGTAGTGGGGCGCGTTATTTCAGAGTAGACAGCTATATTCTGATGAAGTCCGCTGTGATGCCACGGACACACCGATGGGTGTGTGATTGGAATAAAAAAAACTGACCAAGTGAGTGTCGGACCACGCACAATGAAGGGTTCCGTAGTTAAAAAGAATTTATCCCAAAAACAAAGTTAGCATTGTAGTTGAAAAACATTTTCTTCCATATATTCGTCACGGTCAATTCTCCAACTGCAAATTTAAGTTTGAAATCCTAAAAAAAGTTTTTTTATGTGATAAAATCACAAATTACCAATTTTCGGACTTTTTCCTTTACTTGTGCTGTGAGAGCTTGCTTCTTGCCAAATTTCATTATTCTAGGTCAACGGTAAGTACCCTATAGGTTTTGATTTACTTGCGAGTATCAAAATATGTCGCATAATAAATGGCCGTATCTTTTTATTGCGTTGACTTAGAAGCTTGACTTTTTTAGAGCCCCAAGAGACCATAGACCTACGTATTTAATATTAATTTCAATTCAATACGTCTACGCGTTGCTGAGAAAAAAAGGTGTTGACAGACAGCAAACAGACGGACAACGAAATGATCCTATAAGGGTTCCGTTTTCTGTTTGAGGTACGGAACCTTAGGGTTCAAAAAAAAAAGTTGAGAGGTGTCAAGGGACACCCGAATGGAACGAAGTTCGTTTCGATTAATTAGTGAAGGAATCGTAATTTTTTTTTTTTTTTTTTTTTTTTGTTATATCTGGCTTGCTTTCTATAAGAGAGAGAGAAAGACAGACAAAGAAACATGCGCACGTCGCACAGCTTACAATAGCAAAAAGTGTCGTTACAACTTTTCGTGACAATTTTTGTCGTCTAGCCCCCTTTCACAACGCGCGATAAGGAACTTCGTTCCAAAAAAAAACAATGGCATGTCCTAGATATTTTTGGTGCCAAATAAAATATTAATACCTAATACCTGTTTGTCTGCAGGTACCGTTGTTATTGTATAGTTAATCCTTAGTACCGAAAACTTAGTACAGAAAACTTAGTAATATTGTCTAATGTATTACTAATGTTCTAGAGAGCTCTAACTAACTTGAATGTTAATACTGGAAGTGGATCAGCTGCGAAAGTTAGTACTAGAGCCGGATTCAATCTAAACTCCGATAGGAACTCACTAGTAGCGAGCAGTGTACGTCCATTGCTTTAAAATGGCGGCTTTGATTGACACTGAACAATCTTATGCATCACTAATCTTTTAAGTCAAGATTTTCTGTTGCCCGCGATACACAAATTTTTTAACCTGCTTGTGAGGTTCGTAATAGTACATTTTGATACAAGTGGAGAATTTTTGTTATTGCATTGGAGGCGGAATTATCACCCGAGCCGTAGGCGAGGTAGTTTTTGAGCCGAGAACTGCAATAACAAATGTCCACGTGTCTAAACGACGTTTTTCAATACACTTTTGAAGAAATAAAATAAAATAACGAAAAACATTTGTGTCATGAATTATTAGGAAACTATGATTTAAATTTTCTTTTTTTTCCGCACTTTGCTTTCACCAGGTTGAAGGAGAAGCAAAGATATAAAGCCTATAAACAGCCTAAAATGAAAAATAGAAAATTCAAATATTTTTGAGTTTAGAACACAAATAAATGTTAATTTGTTCATAAACGTTTTTTTTTATTGTAATAATCATAGTTTTTGATGATATTATATTTATAAACATTATTTAAATATTCAAAGAATATTAACGCCGTAAAGACGCATAGCTCTTTGCCGAGATTAAAAAAAAACATTCACCTCCGAATAGAGACGGTGTGAATAAAGTCATTGAACCAATTTGGACTAAGTATAGGTATAAGTTATCTGTGGCAATTTTTATCCCTGCACACGTGTTGGAAAATGAAAAATCGCACGTGAAATATATTGCATTGTGAACCTAATCGTAGTGCGATATGAACCAGTTTTCGAGGAAGTGTAAAAAATACTTTCTCAGAGTTTCTCTTAACAAAGTATCAAGTATCACAAAGAAGATAGATTTTACCTTCATAAATTAATGTTTCTCCCACAGATATAGTTAGACCTATCTATGTACATCTGTGGCTTTTCATAACTATATTCTATAATATATACCTATGGCTGTAAATAACAGCATGTATTTAGCAGCCCCATGATTGACTGACTGGCCATAGACCGAATTATAATAGGGATGGTTCCTGGGTAAAAAAAACGGGCAAGTACGTGTCAGAACACACGTGTTCCTTAATTGAAAAGAATTTATTCCAAAAACAAACTTACTCCCCGTAATCCCATAAAAAATATTTGTTATGTGATAAAATTACAAATTAACAATTTTGAGACTTTTTTTACTTGTGCTTTGATACCTTGCTTCTTGCCAAATTTCATGATTCTAGGACGACGGGAAGTAACCTATTAGGTTTTGATTAACTTGCGAGTATCAAAAAATGACGCAAAAATGGCCGTATTTTTTATTGCGTTGAATTAGAAGCTTGATTCTTTTAAAACTCCAAGGAACCATAGACCTACGCATTTGATATTAATTTCAACTTAATACCTCCACGCGTTCCTGAGAAAAAGGGTCTTGACAGACTGACAGTCAGACAGACAGACGGACAACGAAGTGGTCCTATAAGGGTTCCATTTTTTTCTTTTGAGGTACGGAACCCTAAAAAGAAATTTTATTTAGTTCATCAGTCAGATAATAAAAAAATATTAGACAAGTATTTTTGCTTTAGCATATTAATAAAAAATTACTTAGATAAAACGCATTAATGTTGGGAGTGGGGACTCATTACGTCACAAATAAAGCAAACTAAGTAGAAAATCTAGCAAGCAGTGAAACATGCCACATTTTAACTCAATGTATCGCCGTAATCTTTTGATTACCTAAAAAAGAAAAAATACGTGTCCAATATTTTTAACCGACTTCAAAAAGGAGGAGGTTCTCAATTTCTCGGAACCTTTTTTTTTATTATTATTTTTTTTATGTATTTTCCCCGATTACTCGAAGATGGCTGGACCGATTTGGATTTTTTTTTTTGTTTGAAAGGGTCCAGGTGGTCCCATGATCATCAGGGTTTGATGATGGGATCCTGGAGAAATAGAGACAACTCTTCCAATTTTATAGGCACACTTGAGGCATTTTGGATAGTTTTTGGAAGAGTATTTTCTCGGAGTGGTCCCATTTCAATTTGGTGAATATCTGATGAAGAACTTCTGAGATACGCAACGGAACTCCTCAATAAATGATAGCAAATGGACTGGGATTGCTGAAATCTCATGTCTGTCTATTGTTTACACCAGTTCATAACATAACATCACGCCGGTACGCTGTGAAGGGGTAAGCACATGTGAATCACTGAAAAGTGAAAAATAAAAACTTTTTTACAAAAACATACAACCGACTTCCAAAAACAACTACACTACAAACAACAACAAAGTAAAAAATAACTTTAATTTCGGAAGTCGGTGGCAAAAACGAAAATACATTTAATCAGACACCGACTTCCAAAATTAATGTTATTTTTCACTTTGTAGTGTTGTTTTTGGAAGTCGGTTGTATTTTTTTGTAAAAAAGTTTACACACACACGACGAACAAAAAAAAATTTTTTGTCGTCATCCCTATTACAACCGGTCGAAGTGGCGGTGCTTAGGGAGCAGCGGACGTCTTTCAGCTGAAATGATGATGATGATGATCTCTGTTTCAAGAACATAATTTTTGAAAAATCTCATGTCATAGAACGTGTAGCTGTGGAGTGCAATGCATTTATTTTTAACTGACTTCAAAAATAGAAGGAAGTTCTCAGTTCGTCAAAACCTTTTATTACTATTTTTATGCATGTTCCCCGATTATAATTAAATATGCTCAGCCCTTGATTGTCTTAAACGAGGCGTAAAAGTTTTATGCGCAAGATGTCACAGGCAAAACCTAGTCTTACTTCACTTTTAGATATGTAAATTATCAATGAGGACAAGAAGCATGAAAGTATAATAAATGCGTTCCTTGCGAAGCATGGAATGTGTGACTAGCGTTGCAAAACTTCGGAAGTATCCGCAAATATTCAAAAGAATACTTCGATTTGAAGGAATACTACTAGTAAAAACTATGAGGACAATGGTCTTTAATTGAAAGAGCTCGGCCAGTTTCAAAACCTACTGTGCAAAGAGTCGTGGGTTCAAGGGCACGCGTCGACCGCAAAAGTATTATGGGAAAATTACACAAATATTTGAGTTTTTGTACAAATGTCCATTTATGTCTGAAAATGCACCCATTGTAGCGGAGAAATCCCATTGTTGTTTTTACACGATTTTTTATATTAAATACATATTGGTTGGGGAAAAAGTTTCTTCGCATTTTTTAAGAAAATTGAAAACATTTTTTAATAATATTATTTACATTTATCTAAAGTATGTAGGTACCATTTTGTTCGATAACTTTTTGCCATCTTGTAAGTAGGGACATGATCCCATTGCTATAGAAATTTTGGGACTTCTGATCAAAATACCGCGAGAAGTGGTTTTGGCAGTCCTCTCGTGATGTTAACCTGACACTGCCTAAAGAATTCTGAAGAGACCGAAACAGGTGGAAATCTGAAGGTGCAAGGTCAGGACTATACGGCGGATGCATTAACACCTCCCAGCCAAACTCTCTCAATTTTTGCTGAGTGGCTAAAGATGTGTGAGGTCTAGCGTTATCATGATGAAAAACCACACCTCTTCTGTTGATTAATTCCGGCCGCTTTCTCTCAACTTCTTGCTTTAATCTCATCAGTAGTTCGCAGTAGAGTTCAGAATCGATGGCCCTGCCTGGTGGTAACAGCTCATAATGAATAATGCCCTTCCAATCCCACCACACACATAGCATCACCTTGTTGCGAGTTAACCCGGGTTTCGCCACAGTCTGTGAAGCCTGATCGGCCTTTGACCACGACCTTTTTCGCACGTTCTTGTCGTACGTGATCCATTTTTCATCACCAGTTATCAGCTTCTTCAAAAATGGTTCGGTTTCATTATGTCGTAATAAGGAATTACAAATGAGTACACGGTTAATTAGGTTTCTTTCAGTGAGCTCGTGAGGTACCCAAATGTCGAGCTATTTTGTGGACCCAGTTTTTTTAAAATGCGTTAAATCTGTTTTGTGGTCAATTCCCAGTTCTTCAGCTACGTCGTAACTACTTATATGCCGATCTTGCTCCACTTTTTCAAAAATGGCATCCATTTTATCCGTAATAGGGCGACCAGAGCGACGTGCATCTTTGTCATCAAAATTTCCGGATTGAAAACGCTTAAATCAAATTTGTGCTACTCTCACAGACACTGCACTGGGTCCATAAACATCGCAAATTCTTTTCGCGGCTTGCGTTGCATTTTTACCTTTTTTGTAGCAAAATTTTAAAATGTATCGAATTTCTTCATTAGATTCACTCATCTTAACAGTACGAAAAACAAATGAAAATCACACATTTTCCTAATTTGAATTTAAAATTATGTTCTTTAAAATTTAAACTTTCAATGATACCAAAACCAGCCAGATACAAATGGTATAGCCAAAGAGATTTTATTTTAAGTTCATACATAGGTACTATAATGCGAAAAAACTTTTTCCCCAACCTAATATATAATACAGAAAATTATTACCAAAGTTCAAATTTCGAATAGCATAGATCCAAGGTCTGCAAAAAATCACAGTGTGAATACTTGTTTCGTCCTAATTTCTTACAGGTAAGTAGGTTTTTTTAAAGAGAGTTGATTGACATTTTCGATCTATCGAAAGCGGACCAGCCGAACAAACAACACAAAAATATATTTTTCACTAAGCTCTAAGCTTGTTTTTCTCTTTCTACATCACAAAACAGATTCCCATAGACAAACAACTAACGTATCCTAAATATGTGAATAACAAACTCCGCAGTATATATGTAAAATCGGATTACTTTAAGCCGACTTTGCGAGTCTATTATAGGGTCGCGTAAATACCTGGCATGGCAACGTTTGAATATGATATGTTATAGAGAATGAGTTTTGGAATGGAACTTCAGGGCGAAAACCGAAACTAGGAGAAATTGATATAGATAAAGGTATGTCCTTCATGTTCTATTGAAATCAATACCTATCAAAATAGCTGTAATATACTCCCACCAACACATACGAACTTGACAGAAATATTTATTTATGACTTTCAAATGACCTGAATGGCTAGAAATCCAAACATTTAAGTCATGTATCGCGAAAAATAGTTTTTATCCTTTCCCAGAACTATCTAATAGATCTCTCGAACTCCCAATACAGCTATAACGGACTCAGGAGCCGAACGGCCGACGAGAACAAACTTTATGCAAAGCGAACAGCCCCAAATGGCTAAGTTTAAAACTCTTCGGACCGTTCTCAACGAAAATACAGTGTGTTCTTTCTTGCATGTAGTAAACAAAAAAGACGTGAAAATAAAAAAAAATTGGTACATTTTGACCGTCACGTCACTTTTGCTACGTAACAAGTATCGTGACCCGAGACAGTAAAATGTAAAAATGTATAAAAGCGAAAGGAACTTCGTTCCAATCGAGTGTCCCACGACACCTCTCAACTGTTTCTACATCAATTACACACAGTAGTCAGCATCTACATGGTTACTGGTAAAGTGGTAACTGGATGTAGTTATTCCTTGCAGCTGCAGGACGTCACAGTAGGGTTAAAATGCAACAAATTAAGCCACCAAATTTTCTACCGAAGTACAGTAGTTTTTGAGTTAGTTAGATTTTTAGTTTTTAGTAGCAAATGTTTGTTAGTAATAAAAAGTTCAAAAATGCCTAAAACTTTGGCAAAGATCACTAATTAAACATTTTATTTTTCGTAATTTTTGTCACTACTTCATAAAAAATTTTCTACTCTAACTCAAAAACTACTCAACTCGTCTCGACGGTCGCCTTTATACTAATTAATATTGAAGTCATTATTTTCTTATAAATAGGATTCTCGCGCGCCATATTTGTTTCTTAAATAAGAAAAGTAAAGGAAAACACACTTTAAATACGATAGAAGAAATTCTCCGATCACGATTATTACACTAGTGTAAGTGTGAATTATGGCCGGTCCGTATGTACGCAGCCTATAAATCTGGTTGAAGAATAATCGTTTGTTATCAAATAAGGAATATTTCACGTTGGTTCGTTGTTTTTAGAGTAATAGTTTATTGTTCCCCTTTTTCGTGTTTTGGCGTGTTGCCGAGTTCAGGTTGAGCTGGGATTCTCTTCTCAGTTAGTGTACCTACTAGATTCTTCTCAAAACTAATCTTGTACTTATGTACCGCAGCGAAATATCGGCTGTGCAAGTTCCAAACACACCATGTTATCTCACGACAGAAACATTAATTTGTGTGAACTCCTATTTTTCCGCTATTTATTACAAACTTTCACGTACTCATATATCAACACTATCAGCAGGATAATTATCTTTCGCTGGAAAGTTGCCCATTCACACAACTTAGTTATGCAAGCAAAAATGCCAGCGGAAAATGGCTTTTCTCTCTAATTCTTACAAACAATGGTAATGCTAATCAACGTTATTCGTTAGGGATCACATTTGCAACTGCTGTTTCGATCCAAGCAGGCACATTCTTAGTATCAGCCCAGAATCCGTATTTGTGCCTGGATAATGTCAATAGGCTCCCCATTAGGGCGGGAGTGCACATGCTTGTACAAAACTATGCATTGTAACGAATCTATTGAAATAAAAGGGCCACACACGTAAACAAAACGTACGTAGACACGTAAACAAAATATAATTTAAAGAAAGATAAAAAATACAAATTATAGTAATATCCCACGGGAACGTACTACCGAGAATTCCTTCCTTATTCCTTGTCTACTTGTTAAATTTTCAGCTTTCTAGGTCCCTAGGGCTGGGCGTTGATGTATCAGTCAATCAGTCAGTCAGTTTCTTCTTTTATATATTTAGATAAGGTAGCTTATCTTTACAGCTGACAGTAAGCAAACATATTATTATTCTAAACATTACGCCAATTATGAAGTACACAGAAAAATAAGAATGGCATAGTGACATAATTGAATGCAATCCTATTGAACAGATTTCAATAAGCTTAATACTTCACTGTCATGATATTCCTCGCATCACTGAATATTCCGTCAGCATGTACATGTATATATAATATAACATGCGCAAATTAATTACATTGAACGGTGCAGCACTCCACTAAACGTTGAATTCCACAACCGTCACCGGCGTCTAACTATAATTAATATGTTTGAACACATACGGAAGACCATGTTAGACAGCATCGTTCATTGGGTTTAAGGCTCCAGCAGACAGATGCGATGCCACAGCGCAACAAGACTCTAGTAAAACAACTTAGTCAGCCTATAATGTTCCCAATGCTGGGACACAGGTCTCCTGTGTGTGAGAGGTAATGGGCCGTAATCCACCACGCGGGCCCAGTGCGGGTTGGTGAATGTCACAGTCATGTCTTTCTTTTTGTTTCTAGGCCATGCCGTTTTCCTCACGATGTTTAGCTTTACCGTTTTGAGAGCAATAGTGATGAATTAATTTATACAAAGTAAAGTGCCTGCTTGGGTTCGAATCCACGACCTACGACTCCTAAGTCGCGGCCGTTACCACAGCCGTCAAGCCCAACTGAAAAACAAAACAAGTTCGACATCATTTCCGTCCGTATGTCACAAAGCAAGCAAGGTGAAGCAAGAAATTATTAGAACGAGCACATAAATTAAATACTCCGGATTAAGCAAATTTGTGTCTCGTAAATAATGGCGGAGTGTTTATTACGGCGTGAATTATCGCCTGCACACAATTACGAGTCGGTATCAGGCTGTTTAACTAGCAACACTCCGTAATTAGTACATTATATGCTATTGAACAATCAGGAATGTTGCTTGAATTTAGTAATTATCTAGTAGCTTGATCCTACTCTGACAATACTTTTTTCTCCTCCTACTGAGGTGTATGCAAGATCTATGTTATAAAATATATTTCATTTGTATATGATCAGCAGTAAAAAAACTTTTTTACAAAAAAATACAACCGACTTCCAAAAACAACACTACAAAGTGAAAAATAACTTTAATTTCGGAAGTCGGTGTCTAGTTAAATGTATTTTCGTTTTTTGCCACCGACTTCCGAAATTAAAGTTATTTTTCACTTTGTAGTGTTGTTTTTGGAAGTCGGTTGTATTTTTTTGTAAAAAAGTTTTTATTTTCACTTTTTAGTTGTGTACCTACCCCACACAAATTCTAATACCACTATCTGCAAAACAAACTAGAACATCATCCATATAAAAGTGGGGAAAAAATACGTATTATTGAAGCTAACTCAAAAACTACCGAAGCAAAGTTAATCAATTGTATATGGGACAACTGTGATGTATACCCCTCTCGAATAAAATAAAAAAAAATCCAAATTGGTCCAGCCATCTTCGAGTAATCGGGGAACATACATGGTTCCGACGAATTGAGAACCTCCTCCTTTTTGAAGTCGGTTAATAAATGGTAATCGATCGGGTGCAGTTTTTCCAATAATACTAGTTCCCTACATGGCGAACCCGCCAGGATTCGAACCGGGAATCTTCTGATTTAAGCTACTCGACATATGTCTTCCATTTTCTTTTGAAAATCTATTCACTTTGTGGCGTAATTCAGTAATTTTCATTTGTATCTGCTTGTAAGTTCCGTAAACTCGGACTTTTATAGGATGGTCAGACAGTTTTATCGGGTTTTCCAACTATGATCTTCTCAAAATTGGTGACATTTAACTCGTCGCGCGCTAATTAGCAGACACAATAGAAATTCTATTGTTATCTGTACACATGGTGTGCAATCGACATTTTAGGAGTTAATGGTAATAGGGTCCCCATATAACATAGGACCTTAACGTCACTGGCGATATGTGGATGCTCTATACCAGAGAGACACAAGTAGAGAACTGCCTCTTCTGGAAATTCTTGCAGTCGATAAATTATTTCGAAAATGGCCATTATTAATTATTTATTTGTAGTGATATAATTTTTCCTCCCGGATATACCTCAACAACACTCGTGGAAACTAACATAGCCAAATCACGTCTACATCAAATCCAACAGTTATATCAAAGTTGCCAGTCTCAATTAGCGCGAGTCAAACTTTGATTACGTTCCATTTTGAATCCAATTTCGGTACGGTGCGGACGTCTTTAAGCAAGTGATATAGTTCCTTTTTAAAAATTGGTAATTCGAGGCCAACGTCCCAAAATCAAGATCGAAGTGTATGTGATTTGCTCGTCAAGATTAATTGCCTAATTATGAACAAGAAGTTATGGTAATATATTTATTTATTTTTCGTCAGTGCGTGTAAAGGTGTATGATTATTATACAATATGATTATTTTGATTTACAAATAAATTTTTAACTGCAAAAATTACAAAATACTTCTCCTATATTTCCCTCCCTTCATCACATCCTGGTAATCATTTTGATTAAGATCTGCAAATTAATATTAATGTAGATTAATTTCTAACTAACATCCAACGAACTCTATCATCATTCTCTTTAACAGGTTTAAACAATTAGTACCTGGGCGACCGAGCTCTGCTCGGGTGATACTAGAGAAAATTAATTTTCTCACCGATCCCATCTCTACACGATTTAAAATGACCTAACAAAAAGTCTCAACTCTATTAAACGTTATAAAAATAGTTTAATCACCATGCTTAAAATTGACAATGGGCTATTTTCCAAGCCATGTTCCACAAAAAACACACAGGTGGCGCTGTCCTTCACCTATGAACAAATACGACTTTTGTTTTAAAGAAAAGAAGGTCGTCTTTTTAAAGACGAGGGACAGTACCATCTGTAATTTTTGTGGAACAGGGCCTGGATCTGACTCATAACTATGATTATGCTAGTGACACAATATAACATTTTTTAATTTATATTTTTTTTATAAAACTTTTAAAACAACAACCACAGGTTTTTCTCTTAAAATTAATAATTTAAATCTTACGTTAGAGTGTCATACAAAATCAATGACAAGTACCTACATAAATTAGATTGGTTGAACTTTGTGAAACCTAAAATTGTTCGTTTCAACTGACGTACGTACCTACCTACTCTTACTTTTTTCTATTAGCATTTACGAAATCGTGTAGAGTTGGGAATTTTTGTTAGGTAATTGTAAATCGTGAGAGATGAGATCGGTAAGAATTAGGATGTATCCGACAAAACCTTCCCAGTTATTCCCAGAGGGAAGGTTGGAATGGGTTACATTAGTAGGAACCTTGTATGACTATACAAGGTTCCTACTAATGTTTGTATAGTCATACAAGGTTTCTACTAATGTAACCCATATTTAAATTGGACGTAGTTCTGTCAAAATGTACCAATCAATCCACATCACCACGCCATGTTTTCGAGAAGACGACGTTTTTAGGGTTCCGTAGTCAACAAGAAACCCTTATAGTTTCGCTATGTCCGTCCGTCTCTCCGTCTGTCCTGTCCGTCCGCAGCTTAGCTGAGACTCTTAGTACTAGAAAGTTATAATTTGGTATGGATTTACATATTCATCACGCCGACAAAGTGGTAAAATAAAATCATGAAAAAAAAATATTTTAGGGTACCTTCTACACACGTAAAGTGGGGATGTTTTTGTTTCTCGCCTACCCCATAGTGTGGGGTGTTGTTGGATGGGTCTTTCAAAAATATTGTGGGTTTGTTCAAAAAAAATTTCGATTTAGGGATCCATTTCTGAAATATTAAGCTTTAAAGTGCTAATTTTTGTTGAGAGTCAAGTATCCTCCCCCTGCCAGCTAAACGGTTTTGGATAGGTGAAAAAATTCACGACAGTAGTATATATAACGAAATTAAAAGGAAAACTATTACAGCTAAGTAGGCTTTTCAAGTTTACGAGTCAACTATCTTACATTTGCAGTTGGAATGTATGGGAGACCATGTTTTTCAACTACAATGTTAAGTTTGTTCTTGGGATAAATTTATCCCAACTACGGAACCCTTCATTGTACGTGGTCCGACACGCACTTGGCCGGTTTTTTAAGTTAGAAATTGCAATTGTTTTATTTTCTGTAACTAAATGTTATAGTTGTGAATACAAGTTTATAAACTTTGTTTCAGAACATTCAACCATACTGTTTTGTATGGAAGTTGGTCAAAATTAGTTCTGCTAAAATGTACCAACGATTTAGTTTTTTCGCAAAGCCTTTAAAATCCTTCTAGTTTGATGCCCAAACCGCTACAGCGAGGAAACAAGTTTTAAAAAATGTTGTTATTATTCAGGCCTATAAACACCGACTCCAACATGTGAACATCGAGACAATTCAGCTGTTAGACCAAACAAGTATAGCGCGACGATTAAAACGAACAAAATCTTTTGAGTTAGTGTAGTGTAAAAAAGTGTAGAAATAATAGTGACAATGACACTCATATAACACATGAACAAAGTGTTTATATTATTATATCAAAGTATAAGAAAGTGGAACGCACTTTGTAAAGTCCAATCAACACTATTCTAAGTTTTAAAATAATTTATCACGTAAAAAATTAAATGGCTTGTGTTTATACGCCTACCAGAAAAGTACCTATTTTACTACCAAAAAATTCGAAATAATAGGTCTTTACCTATGAAATTGCCGTTTTGTATGAAAAAATTTAAACGAATTTTTTTCATGCATTTTTTATTTGTATTAATCGAAGTAATCACCCATGCAATCAATGCATCTTTGCCAACGCAGTGGCAGTTTATTGATGCCCTTCTTAAAGAAATCAGCTGGACGGGAGGCAACAAATTCTTCAAAGGTATTTTGTACTGCCTCTCGGGTATTGAATTTTTTTCCCGCCAAGAAGTTATCCAAATTCTGGAAAAAGTAGTAGTCTGTAGGCGCAAGGTCTGGTGAGTAGGGCGGATGACGGAGAGCTTCCAATCCCAGTTCTTGCAACTTGGAGACCGTCTGCTGTGCAGTATGAGGTCGCGCGTTGTCGTGCAGGAGCAGCGGAGACGAGCGATTGACCAATGCTGGTTGGAGATGTGCCAGCTTCTCCATCATTGTGTTCAGTTCTTCACAGTACACATCTGAAGTAATGCTCACCCCGTTTGATAAGAAGCTGTGATGAATCACACCGGCGCGAGATCACCAAACAGTGACCATCACTTTTCTAGGGGTAAGTTTTCGTTTAGGGCATTGTTTAGGTGCTGAACCAGGATCCAACCAACTTGCTGAGCGCTTGCGGTTATCAAACAGAATTCATTTTTCATCGCAGGTAACAATGCGGTTCAAAATTCCTTCATTTGTGTGTCTGTTGATCAGTGCAAGGCACGTCTCGACGCGTACTTCGCGCTGGCGATCATTGAGTTCGTGGGGCACCCATTTGTCAAGCTTTTTTACCTTGCCAATTTGACGCAAATGGACCAATATTGTTTTGACGCTAACGTCGAAAGCTGCTGCTAATTCAGCCGTAGATTGTGTATCATTACCAAAAAAATTAAATGCTCACCAAAATGGATAAATGCTCACCAAATATCCGTCGACCTGATGACGAAAACCCTAACCCTAGACGGTCGGCACTCCGAGGTTTGGTTAGTTAGGTTCCTTTAAACCTGGCAGGTATTAGGTTTTTACCTATGAAATTGCCGTTCTGCAGTACTGGCCATTTCAAATCAAAATAATTTTTGTTTGGCTAAGAATTCTAATTTCAAATTAATTTTATTTTAAAAACATGGATTTTCTTTTCCAAAAGTAGTCATTTGTTTATTGATTAGTGTTACATTTTCATCGCATTTCAATCTTTTTCGTCATCATGGATACGTTAAAAATTCGAGTAATTATGGAATATGAGTACCGTCGTGGCAGCAACGCGGCACAAGCGGCACGCAACATCAACGACGTTTACGGAGCTAACACTACAAACCAACGCACCACTTGTTATTGGTTTGCTCGCTTCCGTTCTGGAAATTTCGACCTGAAAAATGAACCTCGCGGTCGTCCAAAGACTTTGGTCGACAATGACGAATTAAAGGCGATTGTGGAAGCTGATGATACACAATCTACGGCTGAATTAGCAGCAGCTTTCGACGTTAGCGTCAAAACAATATTGGTCCATTTGCGTCAAATTGGCAAGGTAAAAAAGCTTGACAAATGGGTGCCCCACGAACTCAATGATCGCCAGCGCGAAGTACGCGTCGAGACGTGCCTTACACTGCTCAACAGACACACAAATGAAGGAATTTTGAACCGCATTGTTACCTGCGATGAAAAATGGATTCTGTTTGATAACCGCAAGCGCTCAGCAAGTTGGTTGGATCCTGGTTCAGCACCTAAACAATGCCCTAAACGAAAACTTACCCCTAGAAAAGTGATGGTCACTGTTTGGTGGTCTAGCGCCGGTGTGATTCATCACAGCTTCTTACCAAACGGGGTGAGCATTACTTCAGATATGTACTGTGAAGAACTGAACACAATGATGGAGAAGCTGGCACATCCCCAACCAGCATTGGTCAATCGCTCGTCTCCGCTGCTCCTGCACGACAACGCGCGACCTCATACTGCACAGCGGACGGTCTCCAAGTTGCAAGAACTGGGGTTGGAAGCTCTCCGTCATCCGCCCTACTCACCAGACCTTGCGCCTACAGACTACTACTTTTTCCAGAATTTGGATAACTTCTTGGCGGGAAAAAAATTCAATACCCGAGAGGCAGTACAAAATGCCTTTCAAGAATTTGTTGCCTCCCGTCCAGCTGATTTCTTTAAGAAGGGCATCAATAAACTGCCACTGCGTTGGCAAAGATGCATTGATTGCATGGGTGATTACTTCGATTAATACAAATAAAAAATGCATGAAAAAAAATTCGTTTAAATTTTTTCATACAAAACGGCAATTTCATAGGTAAAGACCTATTATGTATAGATAGATTAGTTATAGCTTGTGTCTTTACAACAAAAAAACAAAAATAAAAAGTTTATTGATTCCCATGTAACATAATCCAAAAAAAATATTACAGATAATAAAAACTAGATTTCGCTCTGTGTCAGAAATAAAAATGATTGCCATTGCCAATCCCTGGCTTACAGATTTCAGGCCGATCTTGTTGAAACGTTAGTACAGCGTAATTGGATATAAATATTTAGGAGGATCAATTGCAACACGTAGGTTCCCAACCTACGACCTAATTACGTAACACACTGGCAAACGTAATCACTTTCATTTTAAGGCAGAGAATATACATTTCGGTAATCGGCCGTCGAAAAAAGGCTTAAAATGATGGAGTGAACTGTGAAAAGTGCCAAAATATAACCCATTCGAAACGCTCCCATTTCATACAATTAGCCTTTGATGTCTACGACTGGGTGCTGCGCGCCGACCTCCCTAGCGGCGTCAGCGTTGTATGTTACGCTGACGACACGCTGGTCCTGGCGCAAGGGAGGTCGCACCAGGCGGCGGCCGAACTAGCGACACGCGGGGTTGCGACAATCGTAGAGAGGATCCGGCAGTTGGGACTCGAGGTGGCCCTGCACAAGTCCGAGGTCATGTGTTTTCATGGTCCTCGGAACGCGCCACCGTCGGGTTCCCAAATAACGGTAGGAGGGGTTCACATCGCAGTCGAGTCGACGATGAAGTACCTGGGACTCGTCCTCGACAGCCGGTGGAACTTCGTGGAGCACTTCCGACGTTTGGCTCCCAGACTGGAGCGGGCCGGGGCTGCCTTGAAGCGGCTCCTGCCCAATCTGGGGGGTCCAAACGCCTCCTGCCGGAGGCTTTACGCGGGGGTCGTGCGGTCCATGGCCCTTTACGGGGCACCGGTGTGGGCGCGTTCCCTGAGGCTGCGACCAGCCCGCCGGTTGAACGCGTCCCAGAGGGTCATGGCCATCCGGCTAGTCCGGGGATACCGCACGGTCTCCTGTGAGGCGGCGAGCCTCCTTGCCGGATTACCGCCATGGGATCTGGAGGCAAAAGTCCTCGCGCACGTGTGGGAGTGGCGCGAGGAGGCAAAACGCCGGGGCGTAACTCCGCTGCCGCGAGAAATCACGGTACAGCGGACAGAGCTCCGGCGGCATCTCATGGCGACATGGAGAGTGCGATTGTCGCAACCCAGCGCTGGGCACGCCACAATTGCGGCGATAAGTCCCCTCTTTGAGGAGTGGTTGGAGAGGCGCCACGGCGTCCTCACCTTCCGCCTGACGCAGGTCCTCACCGGACACGGTTGTTTCGGGAGGTTCCTGTTTCGGATAAGGCGGGAGGAAACGCCCGGGTGTCACCATTGTGTAGATCGCCCGGAGGACACGGTGGAGCATACAGTGGAGGTCTGCCCGGCTTGGGCGGAGCACCGACGTGTTCTCACGGAGGCGATCGGCGGCGGCGATCTCTCGCGTCCAAACTTGGTCCAGGCCATGGTGCGGAGCGAGAGTGCATGGGAGGCCGTCACCTCCTTCTGCGAAGCAGTAATGCTCGCAAAGGAGGAGGCGGGACGCGAGAGGGAGAGGCAACAGCCGCGCCCTCGCGCCCCTAGCCGCCGCAGGAGACGCCCTGGGCGGCGGGAATCTATCGCCGATTCCCGGCCACCGTAGGCGCGGGCTTGCGGACGACGAGTAATGGGCAGCTCGCCGTCCGGTAAGGACCAGGCCTGGGTCGACGGCGCGTTGTGTTCCATGCGCGCCTCAAAGAGATGTCAGCAGTGACGGGGTCCAATAGGGCCGAAGCCGCCGGGGTCGCGGGTAGTTCGAAAGAGATACCGTGGCCCTGGCACGGGCAACTGAAGGAACACGGGTGGGTTTTAGTCAGTAAAAGTCTGACACACCCTCCCGCTCTGCCCGGAGCGGGAGAAGTCATTTGATGATTTCCCATCCACAAAAAAAAAAAAAAAAAAAGCCTTTGATGTCTACATAGATAGAGTGTCGCGCTGCAAAAGAACTAAAACAAACATTGTTGTGCTGGTGTGCGTGACAGCTGACGTCTTACACTCGCGTCAGTTATTCTGCTTTTCTAGTGAGCTGTTGGACAGTACATTTTTCGTTAAGTTCACAGCTTATGACTGTGTATCAGTTCTAACTGTCTCCCCCCTGCTGTCTATCTAGACATATTTCACACTGACTCATAAGTCACAGGATCTCCTAGTTTGGGAGTCAGGGTTTACTCTATTATATGACCTAATTTCATTGAAATTCATGCGACCTAGTTTTTAAGCATTGTTGAAGGTTTTTGTATAAAATAACATTTTTTTTTTATTTATATCTTTGCAATTATCCTTATAATTCAAATGTGACACAAGGACCAGACCAACAGACAGATGAAAGGATGACCTACAAAAGACTGCGAGTACCTAAAACCTGCATGAGTTTTGCACAGATCAGGGAAGCATGACACAAAAGGGGAGAGGTCTATTATTTCTCAGCAGTATGTTGAAAGGCTATCAATTTTATTATGACAAGATTATTTCATATTTAACCGTAGTATCTCTCCAAAAATTCGAAGACCTGTAACATCTACCAACCCACACTGGATCCGTGTGATGGATTATGCCCTCTCTCACAGAGAGAAAGCTTGTGTCCCAGCAGTTGGAACATTATTACAGGCTGATTATGTTTGTGGCATATATCCCTTAAAGTCAGTATTTGTATGAAACGCAAAGCAGAGTTACGAAAGCCATTTCGCAGTTAAGTTCAACTTAACTCAACTCAACTTATTTAATTAGCATTTTTAAATAATTAAACGTAGTTACGACGACGACGACGACGACGACGATGACGACGACGTTAACGTTTAGTTATGACTTTCATATTACTTGGACTGTGATCTTCCTTATCTCCAATCAAAGTTAGTAACGATCCATTTTAGAATCCAATTTACGATCTCTGCGGCGAATGAAATCAGCAGTAGGTTGAATTTTATTATGACAAGATTATTTCATACTTAATCGTAGTATCTCTCCAAAAATTCGAAAACCTGTAAAATCTACCAACCCACACTGGATCCGCGTGATGGATTATGCTCTCTCACACAGAGAAAAAGCCTGTGTCCCAGCAGTTGGAACATTATTAAAAGCTGATTTTACTCTTTCATAGATAGAAAGCCCGTGTCCCAGCAGTTGGAACATAATTATAGGCTGATTTTACTCTCTTTCATAGATAGAAAGCCTGTGTCCCAGCAGTTGGAACATAATTATAGGCTGATCTTACTCTCTTTCATAGATAGAAAGCCTGTGTCCCAGCAGTTGGAACAATATTATAGGCTGATTTTACTCTCTTTCATAGATAGAAAGCCTGTGTCCCAGCAGTTGGAACATTATTATAGGCTGATTTTACTCTTTCATAGATAGAAAGCCTGTGTCCCAGCAGTTGGAACATAATTATAGGCTGATTTTACTCTCTTTCATAGATAGAAAGCCTGTGTCCCAGCAGTTGGAACATTATTATAGGCTGATTTTACTCTTTCATAGAAAGCCCGTGTCCCAGCAGTTGGAACATAATTATAGGCTGATTTTACTCTTTCATAGATAGAAATCCTGTGTCCCAGCAGTTGGAAAATTATTATAGGCTGATTTTGCTCTCTCTCACAGATAGAAAGCCTGTGTCCCAGCAGTTGGAACATAATTGTAGGCTGATTTTACTCTCTTTCATAGATAGAAAGCCTGTGTATCAGCAGTTGGAACATTATTATAGGCTGATTTTACTCTCTTTCATAGATAGAAAGCCTGTGTCCCAGCAGTTGGAACATAATTATAGGCTAATTTTACTCTCTTTCATAGATAGAAAGCCTGTGTTCCAGCAGTTGGAACATTATTATAGGCTGATTTTACTCTCTTTCATAGATAGAAAGCCTGTGTTCCAGCAGTTGGAACATTATTATAGGCTGATTTTGCTCTCTCTCACAGAGAGAAAGCCTGTGTCCCAACACTTGGAACATTCTTATAGGCTGATTTTGCTCTCTCTCACATCTGTGAGAGAGAGCAAAATCAATGCAAAATGAGTGTAATCAGCCTATAATAATGTTCCAACTGCCGGGACACAGGCTTTCTATCTAGAAAGCCTGTGTCCCGGCAGTTGGAACATTATTATAGGCTGATTTTGCTCTCTCTCACAGAGAGAAAGCCTGTGTCCCAGCAGTTGGAACATTATTATAGGCTCATTTTGCTCTCTCTCACAGATAGAAAGCCTGTGTCTCGGTAGTTGGAATGTTATTATAGGCTGTTTTTGCTCTCTCTCATAGAGAGAAAGCCTGTGACCCAGCAGTTGGAACAGTATTATAGGCTGATTTTGCTCGCTCTCACAGAAAGTAAGCCTGTGTCCCAGCAGTTGGAACATTATTACCTACAGGCTGATTATGCTTGCGGCATATATCTCTCAAAGCCAGTATTTGTATGAAAGGCAAAGCACAGTTACGAAAGCCATTTTATCACTTCGCAGTTATGGAAGATAAGTATAAGTAATATGAATGTCATACTTTCATATTACTTATACTTATCTTCCTTTTCTACTATCATTGTCAGTTACTATCCATTTTAGAATCCAATTTACGATCTCTGCGACGAATAAAATCCAAGTGGGACACGGTTTTCGGACGAAGACAGACGTTCAGAGATTTATTTTAGTCACTCCTGCACTTTAGTGAGAATCTTGCTACTTATTTTATCTACCTTTTATGGATGAGTCGAATCAAGACATCGTCAGTTTAAATCAGATAAGTAATAATCACTTAAGTTTCTAACGTTCTCCGCTCTCAGTAGGTACTCTAGAAATTTTGTATGAGTGGCTTGGCCAATCATCCTGTTCTGTTCATTCTGTATCAACCAAATTGGATTTTAATATGGAATTTATCAAATTTTTAATGCAGGTAAAATTGTGTTAAACTCCATTTTAAAATCTAATTTCTAACCGTCCATGTGATGACATCACGGCCTCGTAGCGGAACAATGACTAACTTCTGTCATATGCCGTCGTAAAAGGTTTACCCCTGAGGGCTTTTGGTGTGAAGAGAATATCGTACAAACTTTCTATGTATACTGAATAGTTTTGCTAACTAATTTTATGATACGTTGAGTGTATTTTGTAGTTTTATTAGGTCCATGATTTTAACCGGTCAACAGAAGGTTTTAATGTAGTCTAGGGCTGCCTACAAAAGGTGCTAGAGAATTATCAGCTGCTAAAATTATGCCCGCGTTTTTCAAGACCGTTGGGCCTCTAAAACTCGAACTTCATTTCGTAAATTGAGTTTCATTCAATAGGTTTTGTTATAGATTTTTTCACACGTCGCGCGTCGTTCAATAAGTCCAATAGTTTTAAGTTATTCCAATTTGATAATTTAGGATAAAATGTAGATACTGTCAGCGCTGGAGGAGCGCTGACCGTACCAGGATAAATAAAATACTTGTTTGTGATATACCTAACTTGAAAACGTATTTAAAATCTTTTGGTTTTAACATTATAATAATATAATAATAGGTTGGGGAAAAAGTTTCTTCGCATTTTTTAAGAAAATTCAAAACATTTTTTAATATGCATTATTTACATTTATCTAAAGTATGTAGGTACCATTTTGTTCGATAACTTTTTGCCATCTTGTAGGTAGGGACATGATCCCATAACTATAGAAATTTTGGGACTTCCGATCAAAATACTGCGACAAGTGGTTTTGGCAGTCCTCTCGTGATGGAAACCTGACACTGCCTAAAGAATTCTGAAGAGACCGAAACAGGTGGAAATCTGAAGGTGCAAGGTCAGGACTATACGGCGGATGCATTAACACCTCCCAGCCAAACTCTCTTAATTTTTGCTGAGTGGCTAAAGATGTGTGAGGTCTAGCGTTATATTCCAACTATTATCTTTTTATGACGCATAACTTTTTACAGAGTCGTCCGATTTGAA
Organism: Cosmia pyralina; assembly: GCA_946251885.1. NCBI lineage: Eukaryota > Metazoa > Arthropoda > Insecta > Lepidoptera > Noctuidae > Cosmia > Cosmia pyralina. Next base: position 9,319,353 of record OX276344.1, read on the forward strand.
AAATTTTTGTTTTATTCTAGAGGGTATACATAAAAGTTGGTCCCATATAAAATTGATTAACTTGGCTTGGGTAGTTTTTGAGTTAGCTTCAATAATACGTATTTTTTCCTCACTTTTAAATGGATGGTGTTCTAGTTTGTTTTGCAGGTAGTGGTATTAGAATTTGTGTGGGGTAGGTACCACAACTAAAAAGTGAAAAATAAAAACTTTTTTACAAAAAAATACAACCGACTTCCAAAAACAACACTACAAAGTGAAAAATAACTTTAATTTCGGAAGTTGGTGGCAAAAAACGAAAATACATTTAACTAGACACCGACTTCCGAAATTAAAGTTATTTTTCACTTTGTAGTGTTGTTTTTGGAAGTCGGTTGTATTTTTTTGTAAAAAAGATTTTGTAGTAAAATTTTAAAATGTATCGAATTTCTTCATTAGATTCACACATCTTGACAGTACGAAAAACAAATGAAAATCACACATTTTCCTAATTTGAATTTGGAGTTATGTTCTTTAATATTTAAACTTTCAATGATACCAAAACCTGCCAGACACAAATAGTAGGATAGCCAAAGAGATTTTATTTTAAGTTACTATAATGCGAAAAGACTTTTTCCCCAACCTAATATAATAATATATAAACCATTTATATTTTTTTTTTATTATAAAGGTGGAGACCCGTGGTGGAGACTCACTTGCTCCGTTCATTTGAGGCGAGCTTGGTTACAAAACGGCGATACACAAGACGCGGCGAATGCTCGCTTCGAGCACATGACTCAAGCGCACTCCATTTTTATTCAGAATGGCGGACGTAGAGCTTGTGTGTGCTACATTAATATTATGTAATTATTGATATTGGAAGAAGAAAAAAAAAACAAAACTTTAGTGGATGTCCAATTTGTACCAAAGAAGAAACACGCTCGCCATGCTCGCATCAAGCGGCTCGGCTCGCTGCACTGACTACTGCAACGCGTTACAAAAACTCGATACATTACAAAGACACGTTGCAAGTTAGACTCCGCCTTTAAGGCGTGTACGCACGAGCGAACAAAACATGGTGAACACGAACATCGAACACGAATCATCTGAAGAAACTCAGGACCCTGTTGAACATTTAAAGTGTTCGATGTTCGTGTTCACCATGTTTTTGTTCGTGCGTGCGTGCGGGCTTTATATTTTATACTAGCACTTCCCGCGCCACTTCGCCCGCGTGGGTGTCGGAAAATATCCCACGGGAACAAAAATCAAATGAGTGAGAGTCAGTTAGTCAGTCAGTCAAGACTTTTCTTCTTATTTAGTAAAATTTCATATCATCCGCTTGTCAGCTCGAGGCCGACTGTCTAAACTGTTCTTATTCTCAATTCAAATCAGTGCTTGTCTAGTATTCTTGCCATTTGCTTCAAATAAACTCGCGGAGGTTTTATGCTAAAACCATGTTGTGTTTAAGCCTCTACAGTATAAATCAAAACGCCTTCATTTCCGAAAACACACATGTCATATAGTATTACGTACATACATGACATACACTTCATTGTTTGGTAGACAAACACAAATACTCTAATTATGTCTGTACTTATAATTGATTACGATATAATAAATCATGTAACTTTTATAAATGGTTTGTATGTTTTGAGTCAACATATTTGCGTCACCAAACACAGGTGATACAGATATGTTTTTACGGTTACAAGCTGTCGTCATAATATTATTATATTTGTTTTCGGATTAATTAAGTTATTACAATTTATTAGTTAACGAATTATGTTATCATATTATTATGGTTGTGTAGGGACCTATACTACCATTTTTGTAAAGTCAAAGTCAAATTGTATTTTTTCAAATAGGCACATATAAGGCACTTTTGAACGTCAAACGTATAATGATTTCATCATTCTCCTGCCCTTATCTTAATCTATTGGGGGTCGGCGCAACATGTCCTTTTTTTCTATACTTCTCTATTAGTCGTCATCTCGGTAGTCACCCGCTTTCTAGCCATGTCATCTATCACACAATCCATCTATCGTGTCTGTGGTCTTCCCATACTCTATAGCCAACGACATTCATACTCAAAACCTTCCTCACGACGTTTTCCTCATTCCTCCGCATCACATGCCCATACCATGAAAACCGATTTCCGCACAACTTTTCGGTCACCGGTGCCACTTTCAAACTTCCTCTTATGAACTCATTTATTATTGTAACACCACACATCCCTCTTAGCATTCTCATCTCAGCTGCATGCAATTGCTTTTCACTCATTCCTTTTGTGGCCCAACATTCTGATCTGATAATTATTTATACCTGTAATTAAAAACTAAAATGTGATAATTTAAAAGTTCCTATAATAAATAAAAGAATCGCTGTACTTAAATACCTTGGCTATTTTTTTTTTGGTTGGGTAGTATAGACGCTTTTTAGTGTGACATATTAGGTCTTTACCTATGAAATTGCCGTTCTGCAGTACTGGCCATTTCAAATCAAAATAATTTTTGTTTGGCTAAGAATTCTAATTTCAAATTACATTATTTTAAAAACATGGATTTTTTTTTTCCAAAAGTAGTCATTTGTTTATTGATTAGTGTTACATTTTTATCGCATTTCAATCTTTTTCGTCATCATGGATACGTTAAAAATTCGAGTAATTATGGAATATGAGTACCGTCGTGGCAGCAACGCGGCACAAGCGGCACGCAACATCAACGACGTTTACGGAGCTAACACTACACACCAACGCACCACTTGTTATTGGTTTGCTCGCTTCCGTTCTGGAAATTTCGACCTGAAAAATGAAACTCGCGGTCGTCCGAAGACTTTGGTCGACAATGACGAATTAAAGGCGATTGTGGAAGCTGATGATACACAATCTACGGCTGAATTAGCAGCAGCTTTCGACGTTAGCGTCAAACCAATATTGGTCCATTTGCGTCAAATTGGCAAGGTAAAAAATCTTGACAAATGGGTGCCCCACGAACTCAATGATCGCCAGCGCGAAGTACGCGTCGAGACGTGCCTTGCACTGCTCAACAGACACACAATTGAAGGAATTTTGAACCGCATTGTTACCTGCGATGAAAAATGGATTCTGTTTGATAACCGCAAGCGCTCAGCAAGTTGGTTGGATCCTGGTTCACACCTAAACAATGCCCTAAACGAAAACTTACCCCTAGAAAAGTGATGGTCACTGTTTGGTGGTCTAGCGCCGGTGTGATTCATCACAGCTTCTTACCAAACGGGGTGAGCATTACTTCAGATGTGTACTGTGAAGAACTGAACACAATGATGGAGAAGCTGGCACATCTCCAACCAGCATTGGTCAATCGCTCGTCTCCGCTGCTCCTGCACGACAACGCGCGACCTCATACTGCACAGCAGACGGTCTCCAAGTTGCAAGAACTGGGGTTGGAAGCTCTCCGTCATCCGCCCTACTCACCAGACCTTGCGCCTACAGACTACTACTTTTTCCAGAATTTGGATAACTTAATTAACTTAATTTATTTGTTTGTTACATCTTTTAGAACTTCTTTTTCATTAAGGTAGCCCTGCTACAGTTCACGTTTGCTAATAGCTTGTTTTTATTATATAATGTAGTAATCTGTGGAAAATGTTGTGGGTAGTATATTTGTAAAGTTCTAATTTTAAGACAATACTGTTTATGATTAGTATACTACTGTTTGTTTTCCCAAATGAAATAAATAAATAAATAAATAAATAAACTTCTTGGTGGGAAAAAAATTCAATACCCGAGAGGCAGTACAAAATGCCTTTGAAGAATTTGTTGCCGCCCGTCCAGCTGATTTCTTTAAGAAGGGCATCAATAAACTGCCACTGCATTGGCAAAGATGCATTGATTGCATGGGTGATTACTTCGATTAATACAAATAAAAAATGCATGAAAAAAATTCGTTTAAATTTTTTCATACAAAACGGCAATTTCGTAGGTAAAGAAAGACCTATTATTAAAATACCCAAAAGTGCCGAGAAAAAAATCGCCAAAGTTTCTTTCGGGATCGGTGGGATAGTAGGAGTATTAAGGGTGAGGAAGATCACGTGGTGGCTCTAAATTTGTTTCCCAAGTAATATTAATAAGGTGTAGTTGACGGAGCCCCGCTTGGCAGGGCTTCTATTTCTGTCTGCAGGTCCCCTTTGAAGCTAACCTGTCCGAGTCAGGGTGCCCCAAGTCCCAAGCTCGCCTGACTCGCTCTTGCATCATAAGTTACACAGTGCATAACTAGTTACAGTAATATTGCGTTTTATAAGTACACTCCTACCAACTTATCTGTGAAATGGCGAAAATTGGAACTACGGCCGACATGTTGAAATTTCATTCGATTGTGTCGACGCATCGACGGTGCCGCCTCTTTCAGTTCACATATAAGTTGGTAGGACTGTACATGTATACGCTGAGTGACAACTGCCAAACGTTAGCGTCACTTACATTCGATTACGTTTCGTTACCCACGATTTTTTAAAAGTACAAATAAAACTGTATTATTTTTAATTTTATTTTGTTATATTACTAGCTTTAGCCCGCGGCTTCACCCGCGTGGATGTCGGCAAATATCCCACGGGAACGTACTACCGGGAAATACTTCTTTGTTCCTTGTCTTCATTATAAAGGGAACCTCTGTACAAAATTTCTAGGTATAGGTAAAATTTCTATCTAGGTTCTAGGCTTTGGGCTGGGCGTAAATGAGTCAGTGAGTCAGTCAGGACTTCTCTTTTTATTTATATAGAGTTGTTTGACTTGAATGTGCCCTGGCGGCTGAGAGTATGTGACGCTCACTCTAATGTCTCGCTGATGGTGGCGCGTGTTGGATCATTTAGCTAATCCATGCGTCAGGTTCGTGAACAAGCGCTGTCAGTGAAGGCTGGTCATACCTTAGCGGCCACGGCTTATTTTAATTTAATTTAAATATTTGAATTGTTTTTTTTTAAGGACGCTTTTAACGTTCTGCATCGTTCTCACATGTAAAATTTCAACATGAATGATGTAACCATTATTTTGTAACCATAACTTGATTTAAAAGAGTGTCCGTGGAGTTTCTTGCCCGTTCTTCTCCATAGGTACCTACTATGCTTTGGAATGGGCGCCTAGCTTCATCTTTTTGACTGACCGACCCCTTGACAATTCAAAAGTGCCTGTAATTGGTTTAATTGAAATAAATGCTTTGTGTTTGAGTTTGAGTTTGAGTTTCTTTTCTTCTTCGTGGCCGCTATTTAAAAATTAAAAGTTCAAAACTTGGAATATTTATACTAAAAACCATTAAAATCGCTGTCTGAACGTAAAACGAAACAACCTAGGAGTGAAATTCGTACATTATCTGCGGTAAAATGTTAATTCTATTTCGAAAATAAATTTAATTTTTGAAACTTTTCAGGATTTTTTTAAACCAAGCTTTTGCACGGTGTGATATTTTGCGAAAGTGTTCTACAGGAAGATATAAGCTAAAAAACTTTGAAGCTTCTCACGGTGGGTGTTCAAATACTGTGGAGCCTAATTTAATCCTAACTTTACAATAAGTAAAGAAATTATGTTATCAAAGTGAGCTTTTATTTCACTTGATCAGTAACTTTTCCAAAGACGCCGAAAGTTTTTGCCCCAAGAACTTTGTAAGAGTATAAATCGTAACCCAAACAGAAAGTTTTCACTTAATTTTAATCAAAATATCTCTACAGTTGATGAAACGTTACAAAGCATCGAGTTTACTTCAAAAACGTTTTCATACCGCATGCATTCAATATGCTCGGTTTAAAAATGGAACGAGACCGAATGAAACGCTTAAACAAAAGAAGTAACGTTCTCTTCCATACAAACAGCAGTCCGCATTGAAAACTGTCCACTCAATAACAACTAAATCCATAAAGCTGTGTTGAAACTGGAAAATTCCCGTTTCACAAACCCGTGATAAAGTTAAATGCAATTTTCCATACCTCAGCGGGAATGTTTCACAGGTCGCTTACGTTTTCAATCGACACCAATGTCTCTGTACCCAAATTTTTAGAAAAGAGTACGTAGACATTTTTTCTGCATACATTGCAAGCATGGTTTGGTAAATATTTCTTAGATTTACTACCAGCCAGCAGTGTACTAGCAAGAAAATATGTTTGTCGTATTTTTAATCAAAATTGTGACGACTATGAAAGAGGCTACTTCACTACAAATTGTTATTACTCGTAACGTAATATCGTTCATGAGATTTTGTGGAAGAATGTAACCTAGCTTGGCTCAGACTATGAATTTTTGAAAAGATCGTTGAGGCTGATACAAAATAAGTGGTAAATAAAAACAACTACCTCGTTATTTGAAATACTAATTTTTTTTTATTAGTTCACTCTGAATTGAATGAATTCGTAGATATATCCGTAAGTACCTACGTACTGATATTTGATCATTATTGAAAGGGGAAAAATCATGATGAAATTAACAAAAACTCTAGTATAAATCGTGAGGAAACCGGGCACCTCCTAGAACCAAAAGTTCGAAGACATGTGACATCTATCAACCTGCACTAGGCCCGCGTGGTAGATTACACAACCCACTCCCTCTCGAAGAGAGGAGGCCAGTGTCCCAGCAGTGGGAACATTATAGGATGAATATGCTAAGTTATGCTAGTGTAAAAAAGCGAATTCTCTCAGCCTAGACTAAAAAACCTAGATAATGGTGCCGATTCTGTTGTGCACAAACTAAACTTAATTTAGGCTATTGCTAACTTTTTCTCTCTATTATGACAAGAAAGGGACAAAAGTAAATTAGAGCTGTCAAATTAGTTAGAACTAATTTTTCCATAGACATTTAGACGACACGTAAAAACATGTCGACTAAAAAACACGGTGAAGCGCAAGGCGTGAACTAGTTTGACATCTCCAACTTAGTTCATAGCTATAGCCGTCCTTTTCTCGCGCTGCCTGTAAGTAAAAGATAGCGATTCTCTAATTTTAGTTTAGTGCGTTCACAAGAGAATCGGCACCATCAATCTAGCTCGAACTATTTCAAAGGTTTTTCACAAGCTATCCAAATCGAATCGGTAAAGGCCTAGAAAAAGGACTTATTACGTGTTTATCCACAAAATAAATAACGTTTACCGTGAGCTGCGGGTAAATCCTAAGATTTGCCGGAAAATCTTCTAATAAACGGATGTCCGGGATTCCAGTAACGTATGCCTAGAGACGACGATATTGTCACCCTTAACATGTATTGATCTTTTACGATTTTCTTCATTAAACGGCTCCAAAGTTACCATTTGCCAAATTCCTTGTGCTTGTTTATTTTGAAAGGCCTGGCCGGGCTCGTAGTACAGACGCTTAAATAATATCTGACATTTAAAAACTGTAGGAGCTCGTGGCTAAGTAATACCAGCCGCACGGGTCGATCCATCGGGTGAAGCTACGCTTGCCGAGGTTGGTCCGTGGATGGGTGACCATCTTTACATGCCGAGATTCCTCCGTACCTCAGAAAGGATGTTAAGCCGTTGGTCGCGGCTATCATTCGTGGATCTTTGACAGTCGTTACGGGTCGTGAGAAGTCCGAAAGTCTGACATCCAGTCTTACCAAGGGGTATCGTATTACCCAGTAACTGATTTGTCAGATAGGCAGTCGCTCCATGTAAAATACTGGTATTCAGCTGCATCTAGTTAGACTGGAAGCCGATCTCAACATAGTTGGGAAAAGGCTAGGCAGATAATGATTTAAAAACTGTAACTCAAAATCTACTCAACCTCAAAGCATTTATTTCAATTAAACCAATTATAGGCATTTTTGAATTGTCAAAGAGTCGGTCAGTTAGTCGGAAAGTTGAAGCCAGTTGCCCATTCCAAAACGTAGATCTCTATGGAGAAAAACGAGTAAGAAACTCCACGGACACTCATTTATATCAAGATAAGTAATACAACATCCTGGGTACATTATTCTTGTTGCTTCTTCATGTGAGAACAATGTAAAAAAAAATAAAAATACTTAAGAACAATTCCAAATATAAGATTAAAAATAAACCCTAGTAGATAAGAGATGACCAGTCTCAACTGACGGCACCCGTTCACGAACAACTACGCAAGCTCTTGAGAGCATTGTACCTATTGGGATTATTTCACAGGGAATGGCGGTCATAGCTTCCTGCAAGCTGCTGGCTGAAAAACGAAATGTCCGAACTATTATACATAAATATAATATCACTTTTATTATTTCAGATTGCCAAGTTTCAATTCAATAAAAATGGTTTGAGAGGGAATAAAATGCAAATAACTCGAACGAAACGAGTGCAAACGAAGATCTGGAATATTGATCAGATTTAAATGTCGCTTGCAAACGATTAAAAAAAGTATTCAGATTTGTCTAAGCGAGAAGATTTTGAGATTTACACGAGGAAGTTTTTCCGTTAAATAATTGAGGAAGGAAAAAGAATAATTGCCAAACGAATTGTTATTATAATCTGAACAGCATAATTATTAGGGCTCGATGAATTGAAGCCGTAATTGACAGGGTTCCAATGTTTTTTTTTTGCATTATAAAATAATATGAAGCTATAATTATGACGCTGGATAGTACCAGAAGATCAAGTTCAATAGCGTGTGATAGAACAGGCCAATTAAGGCCAGCCGTGAAGTTCTACGGGTGTAAGTGTAAACAGTGGCAATCTTTTAAGGGGTCAGTGTACTCATCTTTGTGAACATCTTTTACTATAGGACCAAACATGAAAACGTAAAAAAAAATCAGCTGTTCAGTACATTTATGTTCGCATAATTCGTCAAATTGTAGGGAACAGCACATTTTTTTTTTGGTCCCATAGTAAAGTTGTGTGTGTTGCCCTAATGCTGAATAGTGAGGGTACCTACTACCAGTAGATGTCATTTCAATATCCTAATTACGACAAACTTTAAAATTCCCGCACAGCAAGCGACACATTCCACATTCCCCTCTCACAGATAACCACGGAACAAGTTTCTCACAAAGTTTGTGCTACAATTTAACTTAAAATTTCCCACACAAAGTGTGCTCGTCACGAACGAACAAGAGCAGAAAAACGACATCGTAGTGCTGTGTGTATATGTAGTCGTAAAATTGGATTAGCTTCCCGCCGTGTACCTACTGAACGTCAGAACTGAGGAACATATGCGACATATTATTAAATAAGCACCATATCTCACCGTGACTGCGTCGTCGGCGCTTTAAAAATGGTGGCACAGTTTACAATTACGTGAGTACGCTTCTTTGATAAATAACCGCAGTTAGATCAAGATGAGGTCTTTGTTTCGGCTATTTCGCTTCTGTTATTAAATTGGGGTAAATGTTGTGTTATTATTCATTCTCTTTTCCAACAAAAGCGTACTGTTTTGCCAAGTATTAGGCTGATAAGAGCAAAAGCAAGGTCACTGTTGGACTGCATTTAAAAGAAAGAGAAGTGCGATGACACAATCCTGGTAATTTAACGACAATAAATTAACTCTACGATGATCTCTACTCTATGATGATGAATGATTGATTGATGAATGATGATGAATTAATGAGTGAATGCATGAATGAATGATGAATGATTGAATTAAAAAATAAAACACTACGAGTATTATGTTAATAATATGTTGCTTGTATATGAACATTCTGACAAAAAATCAGAATGATCTCATGTAAAGGGTGTTTCACGGCAGAGTTAGGATTTCCAAATTAAAAAAAAAAAATAGAAATAAAATTATTCTATGGTAATGCGGATTTTATGTTTTAAAGATTACGTCTTCCAGCTGTCTTTCATTTCGTAGCACACACACGGAATCTGTTCATCACATTCTGCATTTCATGACGCATTTTTACTTTTAGGACGGCTATATGCCTTGGAGTATTTACGTAAACTTTGCTCTTAAGATACCCCCACAGGAAAAAGTCCATAGGAGTCAAATCTGGTGACCGCGGAAGCCGTGCGATATCACCAAAGCGGGATATAAATTTGTGAGGAAACAGCTCACGAAATTTGCTTATAGTTGCTCTAGCAGTGTGGGGAGTGGCTCCATGCTGCTGAAACCACATCCGTCAACAAGATGTGTGTGATGATGAAAGGACGCTGCCCTTTTGCGTATTGATAAGTGCGGATTTTGATGAAAGCTAGCTGCAAATTCGTTTGTTGTTTCTTCCGTTCTTGAAGTTCTGCTTGGGTCCAAACGTGATTGATTTATAGTGAACAAAGGTTTCGCATAGTCCGTCTTGTAAATGTCAGATATTGTAGCCGAGCCGTAACGCACGATTCTCTTCCCTTCAAAAACGCTTCGATAGCGTAAGCACGGTGCGCGCCCGACCACTGCGACATCGCGACTGACGAATCCGCATAACGACAAAACTCCACCCTTGCCTCCGCGCTCAATTCAAACGGTTTTTTTTTAAGCATTTAAAATTCTAAGCCGACGTTCGCACGGACGTAAAAATATCGCGGCGGGATTTTATCGCGCACTGGATTTTCAACTCTTGGTATTGAGCCGAGCATTGAGAATCCAACCTAACAATAACAGAGTGCATCCCAGCACGTTGAAAAAACACACTGTTGGATTTTCAAATCTCGGCGCTAAACAGAGTGTTAAAAATCCAGCGCGCTAATTCGCGCGTTGGCTAATTCTGCCGTGCGTGAGACACCCTAATAAATTAGTATGGTTTTTAATCGTTAAAAGAAATTTTTAGAGGTACCTTCGTGATTTTTGTCTATCGTATTAAATTAGTTTTATTGTGTTTTCAACACACTACCTAACTAGCATATATTCTGAAGAATAGCATATATTTTTCTGATTTTGTTAAACAAAATGGATCTTAAACTTTTAGGCATTATAGAACTTGCGTTTAGGTCCTGTAGTCTCCTTAAAGTTAAGGTAGGTATAATAAAAAAATAATAATAAAATAGCCTTTATTCCTGTTTCTTCCTTAATTGAAATAGATGCCTATTTACAAAAACTAAATTGATTTAAATATTTCTAACTTGTACTTGAATGCTTGGCAACTGGATGTTTGTGTGGAACAGCTTGTCTGTCGACAAAGGCCTCCTCTAAAGATTTCCACATTAAAATTTCCAAATTAAAAGTTTGCCAAAAATGCAATACAAAGGAGTATTTTTAGGTATAAAAAAGAAGGAATAGAGTGAAATTACAAGAAATTTAAGAAAAAGAAAACAAAAATTTAAAAAAAAATGCACTCACAGCTTACAGACAGCTTAAATGGCGTTGGACGGGACATATGTTAAGAGAAAGTAAAGAGAAATGGACTAAGTTAGTAACAGATTGGTATCCAAGAGATAGCAAAAGAAATAGAGGCAGACAAATCAAAAGATGGGAAGAAGACCTTAAAAAAAAAAAAAAAAAATGCTGGTCCGATATGGATCCGTTTAGCAAGAGACAGGAAAATAAGGTAGGTATACCACGTTACTATTGGTCAGTATAAAACAGGTGTGTGTTGGTAAGCAACGATTAAGTTTTTGGGCAGATCCGCAAAATTATGTAGCCAAAATAAATTCAGGAAGAACGGCAAAAAAGTGCATTAACGCTCATTAGTCTACAACACACGTGTTTTATATTTTTTGCGGAAAATGAAAAGTAACAAGTTGTTGCTTTTTTCAGAGAACCTTTTAAAAACATTTTACAAGACTCACAGTTTTATAAAAAATAATAATGCCGTGCTAACTTTGTTTACCCGCCTTTTGAGGCAGTCGGATAAAAATAACGACGCGACGTGTAAACAAAACGAACACGCTTTTCATTCGAAAAGGGTCAGAACTTTTTAAAAGTAGGTACTTAGGAAACGCTTCACCCTTAGCTTTTTTACAAAAGTTATACGTACTCAAATGAATGTGAAAAGCTCTCAGAGGCCTTTCAATCCATATTCCATCAGATTTAGGATTTAGTTCGCTTACGTTTGCGTATAAGCTTTCGAAGACTTGCAAATATGGATAACTTTGGGATAGAAGGAGATTGAATTTTGTATGCATGGTTTAATATTTTATTTGGCACACACAGGGCCATTACATATTAAATGCCGTGAATAGGTCTTGGAAAAAAAAGCATGTCAAGTGAGTGTCGGACCATGCAATTTATCCCAAAAATAAACTTAACAGTGTAGTTGAAAAATATGTTCTTCCACACATTGATTGACGTCACGGTCAATTTCAACTGCAAAAAGATAACTATTAATTAAACTAATTAGTTAATTTAACTCCAAAAACCATTTTTTTTATGTGATAAAACCACAAATTAACAATTTCCGGACTTTTTCCTTTACTCGTGCTGCGAGACCTTGCTTCTTGTCAAATTTCTTGATTATAGGTCAACGGGAAGGACTTACCCTATAGGTTTTGATTTACTTGCTAGTATCAAAATATGTCGCATAAATGGCCGTATTTTTTTATTGCGTTGACTTTGAAGCTTTAATTTTTTAGAGCTCCAAGGGACCATAAATACCCTACATATTTGATATTAATTTACAACTTGATACCTCCACGCGTTCTTGAGAAAAAGGGTCTTGCCAGACTGCCAGGCAGACAGACGGACAACGATGTCATCATAAGGGTTCAGTTTTTTTCCTTTTGAGTTACAGAACCCTAAAAACGACCAAGCATGCACGTAATATCTAACCAAATTACGAGTACCTTAGCTATAGAGATACCAGTTTGTACTTCAGTTTAATTCATCAAAGTTTGCCTGAAAAAAATTACATTAACTTTCGTTCCAAGATCACAAAAACAGGAACGTGTGCCAATTTGATATTGCGTAAAGTGCACTTCGATTCTCTCAGTTTTTATAGCCGAACTGTCACAGTTAACTTAGTTTATTACTAGTTCAATCAGCTTTACGTTCTCTTTTACTTTATTTGGACTATTTCAGTGATCTTCTATTTCTTTGAAGTCACGGGTGTTCTTGAGTGGCCACGCTGCGTCGACATTACCTCCGGTCACGTTCAAGCCTCTCCAAACATAACTTCTTTAAATTCTTAGCCCTTTGATCTTGAGATTGAATCATCCCTATTGATTCTTATCAACAACAGCAAAAATAGCATCCATTTTACCTGTGAGAGTCGTATAAATTCAAAGTGGTGGAGTTGTATTCTAATCTATACAATCAAAATCAATCTGCCTAGCCTTTTCCCAACTATGTTGGGGTCGGCTTCTAGTTTAACCGGATGCAGCTGAATACCAGTATTTTACATGGAGCGACTGCCTATCTGACCTATATACCTACCTATTCTAATCTATACATACACACAAATACATACTTACAAATAATTAAAATTGTAGTGTATGCTTATGTTGCAATGTCAAAATAACAGTTTTTTACTAAATGCATATGAAAGTATATATGGTACTTATATTATAACACCCGGCCAAGTGCGTGTCGGACCACGCTCAATGAAAGGTTCCGTAGTTGGGATGAATTTATCCCAAGAGCAATTTTAACATTGTAGTTGAAAAACATGTCCTCCCATATATCGATATATATCACGGTCAATTCCCCAACAGCAAATGTAAGTTTGTAATCACAAAAAAAATGTGTTAAAACTACAAATTACACACATCACACATGCACAGTCACCCATGCACCCCCATACACACAAGTACACTCAAGCAAATGCGCTCGCGCACTAATTGCCTTTATTAGATGTAACTTGTAAAAATAAAATTATAGTAATACAATTAGAGGGGATCGCCACTGTTACTCCTTAATACAGGCTATTTCATAGCCTAGCAAGGAGAGCAGCACGTCACCCACTTGATTGTTAGAGATACACTAACCACTTTGTAAAAGATGTTACATATACTACAATCTGTTTATATATAAATAAAGATTTATTATTATTATTTATTATTTTATTAAATTAACAATTTTCGGACTTTTTCCTTTACTTGTGCTATGAGACCTTGCTTGTTGCCAAATTTCATGATTCTAGGTCAACGGGAAGTAATATGTCACTTATTGGTCGTATTTTTTTTATTGCGTTGACTTAAAAGCTTGATTGTTTTAGTACTCCATGGGTCCGTAGACTATTACTACTATAGTATTTGACATTAAATTCAACTTGATAACTTCACGCGTTCCTGAGAAAAAGGGTATTGACAGATAGACAGACGGACAACGAAGTGATCCTATAAGCGTTCCGTTTTTCCTTTTGAGGCACGAAACCCTAAAAAAACTATTTTTTAAATTTTTGTCTGTTGTCTGTTTGTTCCGGCTAATCTCCGAAACGGCTGGACTGATTTTGAAGGGACTTTCACTACTTTTATTTTAGAATTAGAATTAGGGATCCACGCAAAAAAATTAAAAGCCATGAAATTGTGAACAAAATCTGATTCAAATAGGGAAGTATTGTCATTCACGCGGGCGAAGCTGCGGGCATTAAGCTAGTTAAAAGTAAATTCCTACGGATGAAAGTAAAAGGTTACCTTAACGAACTAATGAAATTAAAAAGTAATGAATGATTCTACTCTTTGTAATTACATTTATATTTCGTGTAGCAAACTCAATTAAAAGTAAAATAAGTGTTTGTTTAGGATTCCCTCATGACCTTTCATTTTACCAGGTTATACTTATGGAGGCTCATTCTGCAAAATGTGTTTACTGGTTACTGCTGGCTCTTTGGATTTCTTTTTTTTTTTTTTCTACATCTCCTTTTAAAATACCTATCACTGTTAATTTATGAATAACCGTGTAAGGTAAACAATATTATGCGTACCGGGCTTAGGTATTTAGGTAAGTATTATCTACTTAACAAATCCCGCAAAATTTAGTAGAATACCACTTAGGAAATATTCCATATAGTTACAAAGTTGGGGCAGTTTGTGGTTATCTAGGCATTCGGGCATCTCCGGAGTTGTTCGGAGTATACTTCACGAGTTCGGCCATGGCACGTACTTACACTGCCGGTTTCCGAACTTGACCCACACTGTGTGTGCAGCTTTATACAAGTGTAAAGTACTCGAAACAATTTGTGGGCATTTGCGTGATTGTAATTTTAAGATTTAATGCGAGAAAGAGGTAGGTACGTTATATTGGGGAGGTCTGCACAGCGAAACTACATGAAATACTGTTATAAGTTAGGAAAGTATATAGAGTATAAGATATCATCTTAGAACAACGTGGAAAAAGAATCAAGTACAAAACCATATGTCACTTTTATCTAGACAGTTTTCTATCTAGCCAGTGCTAGTACGGTCAGCAACAGAAGTCGGTTAACACTGCTACTTTTTGACATCATCTAAATCAGCTATACTTAACCTGCGGCCCGCAGGCCGCATGCGGCCCGCCGGGCCTTCGTTATTGGCCCATCTGAAGTTACAAATTTATTGTAAACAATTTTAAATTTCGCGCCCACCAGAGAATGGGTGTTTCAGAACGGGAATGTGAGCCGAGCGCATATAAACGTCTCTGTTAAAACTTCTTTTTTCATTAATAAAGTAACTTCATCGTTAACTTGGAATTACGTTATAATTAAGACCTAAATAATTTTTGCTTGCGGCCCTCGACGCCATGACTGAAACGTGTTTGTGGCTCCTATAAAAAAAATGTTGAGTATGTCTGGTCTAAATTAACACAAAATGATTCGATAAACTGCTTTTTTTTCATTTAACCCGTCGCGCGCCAATTAGCAGACACAATTGAAATTCTATTGTTATCTGTACACATGGTGTACAATCGACATTTTAAGAGTTAACTGTTAAGAGTTAATGTTCTTAAAATTTTAAGTACTTCTGTTCCGATTTGAATTAAATATTTCGCTTAATAATTAAGATTAAAAAACTGCAACTGTTAATTGACTTTTGTTGCTGACTGTACATGCAGGTGATATATCTTCAATACCCCACCTCAACTCATGTGCGATACGATTCACAAAAATAAACCAAAATATAACAATCTTTACTTTCGCGCACACAATCCTAACGCACTTCGCGAGGCAAAGGTTTGGTGAGGACATCTGCTAACATCTTATCAGTTGACAAATATTCCAACGTGATAGCTTTGTTGTCACGCAGCACATCCCTTATAAAGAAATGTCTAATGTCAATGTGCTTGCTTTTCGCATGATGCAAGCAGCAAGGCAAATAGCACTTAAATGATCAGCCTGCATTTTGTTGGGGAGGTCTGCAGAGCGAAACTACATGAAATACTCTTAAGGGTCAACTCACACCGAAAGAGCGGCGAAGGGCAGCGAAGCGCAGCGACCCGCTCAATAGAGAAGAATTCGCCGGAATTCCCGCGGCGCCGCGGGCATCCACGCGACTCGTTCGAGTTTCTCATGCGATAATAAGTATAATAGTAATGAAAATAAAGTTAAAATTCATATGACACTGAAACTGCTCTCCGCTTCGCTGCGCTTCGACGCTCTTTTGGTGTGAGTTGAGCCTAAGTGTATAAGAAGGTATCACGAATATAAAGATATATCTTAGAACAACGTGGAAAAAGAATCAAAGAAGTACAGTCCGCGAAGCCTACGCTGAGCTTTGCATTTGTATGAGTGCACATAGTGTAGGTGTGACGTCCGGCCTAGAGCGCGACGCGTCCTTTGTTTGGCTTAAAACCGGTTTATACTGCTTTTTGGCAATCAGCCTGAGGCGCGGTGCGTCCCTCGTGCGATGCAACTCCGCTTCTTTTGGATCACTCACACAAATGCAAAGCTTAGGCAGGTGATACATCTTCAGCATATTTACAGTCTTATCGGTAACAGTAATCTACGAGGTATCCGGCGGTCTATTCTGTAAAAATGTTACCGTGAAAATTTGAAGTGAGCCATCAATAGTGTAAATCCTTCAATCTAAAATTTCAAGCTCACTTCACCTCAGTTTTAAGAGCCCATACTACAGCCAGCCAGCCAGCCAGCCAGCCAGCCAGCTCAGCCAGCCAGCCAGCCAGTCAGCCAGCCAGCCAGCCAGCTGTCAGCTTTTAATCTCGCTCATACGATACTGCTCGCTGACTGAGAGCGAGACTGAGTGCGGTGCTGGGCCCCGATAGCTTAGGTACTTAGTTGCTTTTTACGGTGAAAATAATGGTAATTTGAAAAAAATTAAAAACAAAAGACCTGTCTTATAGTTAGTTCAGTTAGTATGTAAAGTTTTATGATCTAATTTGAAGTATTTTTTGAATACCAGCGGTTTATTGTTCGGTTTGGAGGTAACTTTGAACTTTTTTCTATCGAGAAAATTTTAAGGAATCGTTTTATCGTCAATTAGTACCTACTTAACATTAATCCTCAACTTTACCACATATTTAATTCAAAATGAATGATGCAATATTTTCGACATAACGGAGGATCATGCTAAGCCATTTGAGGCAGTGATATTTTTACAGAATAGATCGGAGCAGCCGAGCTATTTCTATGTGAGTGGGCTTCATAAAAAAACTTTTTTACAAAAAAATACAACCGACTTCCAAATACAACACTACAAAGTGAAAAATAACTTTAATTTTGGAAGTCGGTGTCTGGTTAAATGTATTTTCGTTTTTTGCCACCGACTTCCGAAATTAAAGTTATTTTTCACTTTGTAGTGTTGTTTTTGGAAGTCGGTTGTATTTTTTTGTAAAAAAGTTTTTATTTTTCACTTTTTAGTTGTGTACCTACCCCACACAAATTCAAATACCACTACCTGCAAAACAAACTAGAACATCATCCATATAAAAGTGGGGAAAAAATACGTATTATTGAAGCTAACACAAAAACTACCGAAGCAAAGTTAATCAATTTTATATGGGACCAACTGTGATGTATACCCTCTCGAACAAAACAAAAAAAATCCAAATCGGTCCACCCATCTTCGAGTAATCGGGGAACATACCTACATAAAAAAAAAATAAAAAAAAAAAAAAAAGGTTCCGACGAATTGAGAACCTCCTCCTTTTTGAAGTCGGTTAAAAAGAACACGGAATGGAAGCTCGATCTTAAAAGATGTAGTGTACGAGTTAGTTACTCGTACACTACTTACTACGAAAGGGACTTGTGCCTAGCTTTGATTTTCGAAAAGCACAGTTGATGGATTGATTTTAGCCTTGTTTTTTCAACCCTGTGCTGTCGACTTTGTAGAGTAGAGAACTAAACTTTGTGTCGGCCCTGGAACCATTGATTAAAGGCTCCCGAAGACAGGCATTAAGCGACGGTGCGACGCGACTGCGGTAGAACAATTTCAATGAAGTTTTCATAGAAATTTTTCCACCTGACAGGCGCCGCGCCTGTCTGCGGGAGCCTTAAATCTTAAATTGAGTTATAGCATACAAAGCTGCATCAACTTCATAAAACAATAAGTAAATAACAAAAAAGGGCCAAGTGCGAGGCGAACTCGCACACGAAAGGTTCCGTACCACCGTACAATATTTAACAGTTTAGATATTTGTATGTACTTATTGCCATTATTAAGATCTTTATAAAGGAAAATCATGCCGAAAAAAACACGTTTCTTGTTTCTTTCTTTCTTTCTTTATTTCTTCACCTTTAATTTTTTTTTTTTTTTTTTTTGTTATAGCAGTCATAGTAGTACGACTATAATCGCTCGATGAGTTACGCTCAGTTATGGTTTAAAACATACAGCCCTGTGACAGATGGACGGACGGATAGCGGAGGCTAATAGTGATAGGGTGTCGTTAGCACCCTTTGGGTACGGAACCCTAAAAATTAGTTTAGAAAACTTCCTTCCTTGGCTTTGAAACCTCTCCTTTAAAAAATTCTTCATCCAATCTTTTCAGCTCTCAAAGTATCCACTTCATTTATTGCAGTTTTCATAAATCCATCTGTAGGAATTTTATTTTCAATCTCTGACAGCGAGATGGGCGCTCCAGAATACGAAAGAGTACGAAGCGCTGCTAGTGCCGATATTGAATACAAATAGTCAACCATCCACTCAAAGATTTAATTCTTCGTTTTTCTTTGCGAACTTCCACTAAGAGATACTTCAGCTGGATTTTCTTAGTGAGAAAGTTGGAGTAACAGGTTCGTGTGATGGTAATAATACATTGATCGACTAAAAGATGAGAATTACATATATAAGTCAAATTCAATTAGGTCGTTTATAGACGGAGAGCAGTGGTGGCCCAGTTGTAACAGCCGCGACTTACGAGTTGTAGGTTCGAACCCCGACAGGCGCTTTACTTTGTTTAAATTGTTTCATCGCCACTGCTCTCAAAACAGTGGAAGAAAACATTTTGAGGAAACCGGAAAGTCCTAGAACCAAAAATTAGAAGACCATGTGACATCTACCAAACCGCACTGGGCCCGCGCGGTGATGGATTACGGCCCACTCCCTTTTACCGAGAGGAAGCCAGTGTCTCAGAAGTGTTGTAGCATCGTCTACTATGATGGATAGAGGTATATAAATTATGATACGTAAATCGCCTCCTTAGCTGCCATACCTAATGTTAGCAAAGAATGTTCACCTCATAAGAATATACACTTATAATCAGCCTATAATGTTCCCACTGCTGGGACACATGCAGGCCTCCTCTCGGTGAGTGGGAGTGGGACGTACGTGGGTCCAGTGCGGGGTGGTAGCGTCACATCTCTTCGAATTTTTGGTTCTAGGGCATGCCGGTTTCTTCATGATGTTTTCCTTCACCGTTTTCAAAGCAATGGTGATGAAATAATTTACACAAAGTAAAGCGCCTGTCGGGGTTCGAATCTACGACCTACCATTCCTAAGTCGCGGCCGTTACTGGGCCATCACTGTTCAGATTTCTGAAATCTTCTAAGTGTAATCTCCCAGACGATCTGCTCTATGTTCCATGATAATAAGCTTGGTTTCCGCACTTAGTCCTTCAAACGAACCATTGAACGTGAGCCATGGCGGCCGTCGGTTATTCCAACCAGCCCAACTCCCTCCAGAAGTTGATCAAGTCTCCTGGCCTGTTACGAACACCTGTGAAAGATCTCGATACCACGAGAGTTTCTGTTCTGATCTCGGTAATGCCTGTACATTGAAAGAGCACATGCGCAAAGTTTCCTCAGCCTCCATGCAAGCGCTACACAGAGGACTGCCCGTTATGCCTATTGTGTGGAAGTGTTTGTTTATTGAGCAGTGTCCTGTGATGGTCCCCGTCACCAGATGCAGGTCGTTCCTGTCCAGGCGCAATAAACGCCTGGTTCTATACCATTTAAGGATGACAAAGAACGTTCACTTCATAAGATAATACTACTACAGCTATACTCTATATTCATAAAACAGTACTTATCTATGCACTTACTTTCCAAAAAATTTCTTTTGTTAACTGAAATCTTCTAAATCTAATCTCCCAGAGGATCTGCTCTATATCAAGAAGTGTCGTCTTGCCAGAGATGTGATTTATTTTGAGCACAGTGATCCTACGTGACGTTTACATACTTCACTGCCAGACTGTGCAGTGCTCACACTGACCTATAACTTACGATTAGTTGAAAGTTCTAGCACTGTCCAGAACTATCTCCGGGTTCTACTATGTAAAGTTCCAAATTCCAATCAGAGATATAGCTAGGTAGGTATTGTCTTTTTGTATTGCTTGTCATTGCGCTCTGATTAAAGAATATTACATTACTTTTTCCTAGATTTATAAATAGAAAACGAATTTGGAACTTTTTAACTTGCTATATCGGAACGTTTTAACATCGAGACAAACAGTCGAGCACCGGAAAGAACAAAAGACAGCAGCTTCAAGAATTTTCCATAGACAAAAAATCCACAAACGCTAACCTTCTTACCTCCGATAAATTCCCGCAGTCGTTGTAACAAACCACATAAACAGAAAGAATGGACCTTCACAAAAGTGATTCTATTTTCAAAATGCGACTCGTTCAATTGTCGAACACACGCCATACATATGAAGCGGAGGTTTGAATCACGACGACAAGCCTGCTTTATGAAATTCTTTTTGTATGACGCTTTACAGCGCTTTTTCAAACCCACACACAAAAGACTGCGATGTCATTGAAATTAAAACTTTTCATAAAGTATTTTCTACTTCAACTTGGTGAATGAATATTGTAAACGTGTTATGAGTTCACAAAATTTGTTTTTGATGTAGGAAATGGAATGGAATTCTCTTATTGTACAGCTCTGACTCATTGTGGTCTAAACGATTTTTCTCAAAGTTATACAAAACGTACTCCATTTTTATTCAAGATAATTTCGTTTTCGAATTCAATTATTAAGAGGTATCCATTTCGGGGAGCCCCAAAATAAGTTAGGAAACTTCCATTGAGTAGAAATAGCCTACCTACTCTTTAATTTTACTGGGTAGACGTACGATACAAAAATTTACTTGTAAAGTTTTATCTCGTTTTTAGGGTTCCGTACCAAAATGGTAAAAAAGAACCCTTATGTGTGACTCAGTCTGTCTGTCTGTCTGTCACAGCTGGATATCTCAAGAACAGCTATCAACTTGAAATTTGGAACAGTTTTAGTTGACGTTTGCCCAACTATTTTGCAAATAACAAAGAAATAATAGTAATAGTAATAGTTCTTTATTTCTCCTCACAATGACAAGCTTATTCTAGGTTAATAAAAATATATATGTTTTTTTTTTCTTCTCGAGGGTCTTAAAAATTTGAAGTGGGGCGTAGTGCCCTAGTTTGGGGTTTGGGGTATCATATGAAAAGCGCTGTTTGCACATTCTCAAACATTTTTTTCTTTTTTTTAGGCCGTATAGTTTTCGACTTTTAATGAAAAATGTTAAAAATACCGTTCCTCCCTCCTTATCTCCGAAGTTATAGGTAGGTAGATTATAGGTAGGTCTAGGTACACAAAAAAACAGATATTATGATAGACACAACAATGTCTCTAAATAGCAGTTTTTCAGAAATCATCAATTACATTAAATGATGACACGGAACCCTCGGTGCGCGAGTCCAACTCCCTCTTGACCGGTTTCTTTTTTTACTACCTACTTAAGTACCACTCCGTAAGGACAAACACCACAATTTATTTAGAAGAGCACGTGCAGATTTCCGTGGGCTTATTTTTCACGAGTAAATCATTGACTGGGCTTTTTTTTTTGTGGATGGGAAATCATCAAATGACTTCTCCCGCTCTGGGCAGAGCGGGAGCGCGTGTCAGACTTTTACTGACTAAAACCCACCCATGTTCCTTCAGTTGCCCGTGCCAGGGCCACAGTATCTCTTTCGAACTACCCACGACCCCGGGGTCCTGGGTTCAATTCCCACGTCAGGAAAAGTGTTATTGGATATTCCATCTGGAATTTCTCAGTAGCAGCCCGGAGTCTGAATTTGTGCCCGGTTGATGGCAACAGGCACGCCCCCATGGACACCCACATGGCCCACATGGGACTGAAACATAACTGGCGAAATGACGGTGTAGTATTAATACACCTCTACCTAACCTATGGGGACTACAGGCGTGATGTTATGCAAATCATTATGTTAGGTATATTAGGTTAGGGTTAGGTGTGGTAGGTGTTGGTTGTTACCTATGAAATTACCGTCCTCATAGAAAAAATCGAACAATTTTTTTTTTTTAAAGAAATATTGTCTATGCACTTTTGCCATTTCGTTGATACCTCTACTATAGAAATCCTGGGGACGGGAATCGATGGATTCTTTAAAGGCGTTTTTAACCGCCTCGTTGGATTTGAAATTTTTCCCTGGGGCTCTATGTTGAGATCAAAATTTCCAGAACGGAAGCGATCTAACCAAAAACACACCGTGCATTCACTTACGGCACCTTGTCCATACACGTCGTTAATAATGTGTGCTGTCTGTGCTGCGTTGGTGCCACGCGACGGAACTCAAATTCGAAAAAAGCGCGCAATTTCGATTTTTCCATGGTTATTGCCAGAAACATCGATATCAAAGAAAAATCGAACGGCAAGAAAACAAATGAAGAACCGGTTTTTTTTATTAATTAATTTGAATTTGGAATCCTAAATAGAATGAAAGTTAATTGATCTTCACACTAGCCGGTATCAAAAATCGGCAATTTCATGGGACAAGACCTATTATAATAAGTTAATAAATCAACTTCACGCAACTCGCCTACATCATATTCCCTGTAAATTGAGAAGTTTGTGATACAGGAACTTCTAGTACAAGAGCCAGGGCTACACAGATGTTTGTGACTAAATAAATATAAAGAAAATATTATTAACTAAAATCTTATTTATTATCGTTTACATCAACATCAATAAAACTCGCAGAAGAACTTCGTCACAAAACATTTTTGGTGTTTCGCGAGTAACTTAAACAATCAGTCGGCGCACAGTTGAGCCAACTCATCTAAAAGTTACTGTGCCAATAAATAGTTGCAGACCTCGGTGGAGGCTGAAATAAACCGACAATATTACTGTATTTACGTAGGAACATCTGTTATTGTTGAATATTTTTTTTACATTCATAAGTTATATAACTCGATAGGTAGGTATAGTGAGGGGCTCGTGGCTAAATAATAACAGCTGCACAGGTCAATCGAAGGTTAAGCTATGCTTGCCGCGGTTGGTACGTGGATGGGTGACCATCTTTACTCAACAAGAAAATCACGTCCCGGCTGTCATTAGTAGAGATATTTGACAGTCGTTACGAGTAGTCAGAAGCCAGTCTGACAACCAGTCTTACTAGGGGGTATCGTGTTACTCAGTAACAGGGTTTTGGAGGTCAGATAGGCAGTCGCTCCATATAAAATACGAGTATTCAGCTGCATCCGGTTAGACTGGAAGCCGACCCCAACATAGTTGGGAAAAGGCTAGGCAGATTGATTGAGGTCGGTACAGTGCTCTTTTATGTGCCTATGCTACATTTTCATAAAAGTCGACCAGTTTTCAAAGTTTCTCTCGTGATATTATACATAGATGGTTGGGATGGTTGGATGGTTGGTTGGTTAGGATGGTGGTTGGTGATGGTTTGGTTGGTAGTTGGTGGTTGATGCTTGATGGTGGTTGGTGGTGTCTCGATTCGTGATCACTAAACTAAAAGGCAAAAGTTTCAATTAAAGACAATGTAATTGTTACATAATATCTCCGTTTATTCATACTTTTAATTTCTGGGTGACTTCGGGTGGAGGCCGAAATAAACAGACAGTGCATTTACGTCGTGAACAATGTTTTTTTTTTTTTTTCTAATTTAAAAGTTCACGACGTAAATACAGTAATACTGTCTGTTTATTATTGAACATCAGTCAGGCCAGGCGCACTCCACATTTTAGGTATGAAGCTACAAGTACGCGGCGGGCTCGACTTGTCGGGCCAATTCAGTGTGGGCTGCTGCGTGCCGGCCGGCTCGCATGTTAAGTACGATACTCACTTACGCGCCGCGCCGCATCGTAAAAGAATACAACCCGAACGAGACAGAAAATATAAGAGTTACGCGATAGAAAGAGAGGCAACTGCTAGGTGAATATAACATAGGTAATTATCACTGTGCGACCTGAATTGCACTTTATTGTGTT
Source organism: Cosmia pyralina (assembly GCA_946251885.1). NCBI lineage: Eukaryota > Metazoa > Arthropoda > Insecta > Lepidoptera > Noctuidae > Cosmia > Cosmia pyralina. The sequence continues at coordinate 9,343,703 of OX276344.1, forward strand.
GTAACAAGAGTCGCTATCTATTTAAATGATTTTGCGGAGTGAATGTTCTGTACTTGTACTATTATGTATTCTGTGGTTATTATTGAATCTTTTTTATTACATTCGTAAAAGTTATGAGGAAGTTACAATGTTCTTCTTTGTCTGATTTTCATTACTACATCCAAATCAAGCAAGTTTAAAAAGTTTCTGAATCAGTCATTTTTATACACAAAAGATATTGTACCTACATAGTTACTTCGTTACAAAGCTCTATAATTATGTGTGTTTATACGTACGCATGAACAGACGCCAGCCGGTCAAGCCACCCAAAACTGTCAAATTTTCCCAATCAACCTTGATCCTAATGCTTTAGCGATAAAGATGAAAATCTATTATAGAAATTTGACAGATTGTAGTAGCTTGATGTACTGGCGGTCTGTATGTATACCGTATAGGTATGTTCCTTTATAATAAACTTTACCTACTTATCAAAGTCCAAAGTGCCTCTCATTTATTTTATTAAATCTTTTCCCCTCCTGCCTCCACGAGTGATTCGACAATAAACTCATCAATCTGCCTAGCCTTTTCCCAACTATGTTGGGGTCGACTTCTAGTCTAACTGGATGCAGCTGAATACCAGTATTTTACATGGAGCGACTGCCTAACTGACCTCAACAACCTAGTAACGGGATACACGATACCCCTTGGTAAGACTGGATGTCAAACTTTGCTTCTGACAACCCGTAACGACTGTCAAAGATTCACGAATGATAGCCGGGACCAACGGCTTAACGTGCTTTCCGAGGCACGGAGGAGTCTCGGTATGTAAAGATGGTCACCCATCCACGGACCATCCCCGCCAAGTAGCTTAACCTGATGGATCGTCCCGTGCTGCTGTTATTACTTAGCGACAATATTAGCTTATGTAGTGGTAAAAAGATATGGAAAGGCAGAGGAAGGCCCAAGAAAAGATGGATGGATTGTGTGAGGAATGATATGAAAGAGAAGGGAGTGAATGATAGCGTGACGGTTGACAGGGGAGAATGGAAGAAGAAAACGGGTTGCGCCGACCCCAAGTAATATGGGATAAGGGCAGGAAGATGATGATGAGTGGTAAAAAGATAAGCCAGTCATCAGGTTGATAGCACGGCAAAACCCCAGAGCACGATTCTCAAGAAGTCTAGAGATCTGAAACACAGAAAATCATTGTACCTATTAGCAAGCCTAATAATAGATGCATGGATGTTAATTTAATGTGTGATCACATTGTTTCCCTCTGCACATGATACACTAACAGAGTACAGAGTCCATCCACTTAAGTCCATCAATCATGGCCTACTGTGCAGACCACTCAACTGACACGTTATTTTTGCACGATACTGTCAAAAACGTTTATCGATGATGACACATCGAGAGCCGATAGTTAAACATTTACACAATTAAGTAACAAACAAAAAACACAGGCGTAGTGTTAGTGCATTTGTCCACCGCAGCCGTCACCAGCACACTAATTGCGTAACACACTGTCGATCGGTATCTAAATAATTTTGAAGAAAATATCTAATCCCTCGCTTCATATGTGCGAAAAATTTGTCTTCTCAACACTGTAAATAACAGAATGAATGTTGTTGAACTGTCAAAATGAAACCGATTCCGATTGATAGTGTGTGCAATTAGAGTGCAAGACGTCACTGAGAACGCGATGTGCGACGCCGAAGTAGCGATAGCGATACATACCTACGTTTACTATGGCCGCGTGTCCACCGCACGTCCGTCATCCCGGCCGCCGACGTTTCGAGTAGTTCGGCTCGACCGCTAGAACTCGGCCTGAGATTGTGACAGGCCGATATGTCGGCAATACAGAACACCTTTTATCTTGTCCAAACACTGCCGTTCGCTCTTAATTTGTTTTGTCTATCGTAACATAATATTGAACCGCCAAGTTTGGTTGCGGTTGTCCTAATATAAACTATGTACCTGCATTGTGACAAATAAAATGATTTGATTTGTTCGAATAATCTCTTTTCTCGGTGACGTCCCGGTGACGGCTGCGGTGGACAAATGCCCTTAAGGCTACATATGCGGTAAATATGCGGTATATCACTTTCGTAAATTTTGTATGAACTATTGCATACTACAGACGGGCGGGCCGCACCGAGCTATTTTGAATTGAAATGCGATGCAATGCGGCCCGACGTGGCTGTAATTGCGCGCTTAGCTTTTGCGCTCCCTCACCGAAGCATTCACCTGTAATGTAACAAACCAAGATTCAATTTTGAGCATTACGTTACAAAACTGCCTCCCTCACTGTTGAGCATTCCCAGGTAGTCGAAATCAGTTATTTTCATTCATGTTACAAATTGTATCACGGCTGCTCATACTCACAACTGTTACATTACAGGCGAATGGTCCCGTTGAATGTAATGTTACAACTTGTATCATTACAGGTTGCGCACTGTAATGCTCAATTCTCTTCACTCACTGATGTAATGCTCAAATCTGAACTGTGACACAGGCGAATGCTCCCGGTGAGGGAGCGTCTTTTGTCCGAGATTTTATTATCAGAAAGTTTTACTATCAGAAAAAGTCATCATACATTATGTACAGTCAACAAAAGAAATATCTAGGCAGGGTGTAGGTACTAACATATTTGTATGTGAATTGCTTCATGTTCAATTTCGTGATAATATACAATTTTGTGTTGGTGTGTTACAATGTAGGAGATAAAACAAAGTAAAATTGAACATGAAGCAATTCACATACAAATATGTTAGTATACCCTGCCTAGATATCTCTTTTGTTGACTGTACATGTTATAGAGCAATGCATCCATAGATGAATGTGTGGGCACTTGAAAAAGTTCAGCGCCACACTACACTTTTTAAACGCTCAAAAGTATTGTATAAAACTGCCGAATAACATTATAAAAAGTAAATATTGAAGTAAGTACCTCGATGTAATGACCTTCCGAAAGGCCCTAATACAGTTACGGCCAATAAAATAAAAACTTTACAGTGGGATCTTTACGATATAGGACATTATACTTTGTAAAAGATAGCTTGATCTCTGCGACATAAGTCAAACTGACATTCCTAGGGTTGTCAGGATATAAAAAATTGTCGATAGAAATTATCGACGTTTCTTACTATTCTCCTTATTTATCGATCCTAATGTAACATTTAATTGGGTTTAATTTAATTACAAACGTTACTAAATTAAACGAATAATTGAATATAAAATACATTTATTCTCGGAAAGGAGTACACCCAAATCCATATCTGAATCAGTTTCTGAATCGCTAGAACAATCTTGTAAATTTATTATAAACTCTTGTTCGCAAATATTATCAAATCGGACGTCCCGCTCCCAATCTTCTTCCATTAGTTTTCTGCATTTGGTTACCACCTTCTTCCAGTCTTCTGCAGATACATTGTCGACTGCACTCTTTAATAACTGCAACATTTTATTTGCCGTGAAAGGTGGTGTTGTGTTGTGTCTGGCAGCGTAACCTTAAAAGAAAACATATTTTTACTAAGATTAATTTTATTATATAGTAGTTAATACTTAAAGTACCTATATAACTGAAACTCAAGCAAACAAACCTTTGACTTGGGCCCAGATTAGCTCGATCGGATTATACTGGCAGTGGTACGGGGGTAGTCTTATGACGGTATGACCCTTTTCGTGAGCTATATCATCTAAGACATACGTTGGAGTACTGGGTTTGTGCAGACCAACGAGTCTTAATAATTCATTTTTGAGCATAGTTTCATTGGCCTCTATTCCTTTTTCTTGAAGCCATGCAATGATTTCTAATTTTCTGTTTGCCGAAGTTGGTGGTTTTTGCTTTTGGACCGAGTGGTATGGGGCGTTATCCATAATAATGCAATGTGGCTCCTTTAAATTATCTAATAATTTTAAAAACCACTCCTTACATTTTTCAAAATTCATTTCCTCGTGGTATTCAGTAGTTTTAGTTGATTTGAATGCCAAAGGCAATTAGGCACAAAACCAGATGACGTCCCAGCATGAGTGATGATTAATCTTTGACCTTTGCCTTCGGGTACTTTGGTGGTTGATTGTGCAGTATCATCGGTCCAAGCTTTGGATACGGTATGATTGGCGTTTAGCCATGTCTCGTCTAGAAACACTGCTTTGTCCCAATTTGTGATTTTATTGACTTTTCGGAGAAAATTCACTCGAGCTAGAGCAATGTCGGTTCTTTCCATAATAATTTTTCTTTTGTCACTTTTTTTATAGGAAAAACCAATATTTTTCAATATCTTCGTTAGAGATGGCAAGCTTCCCTTAAACAAGTCTGCGTCTTTGAGGGACGCGGCAAGTTTTCTCAATGTAGGCAATTCGCCACGTGTATAGTAACCATATACATGGTTGCGAATCGCAGCGGCGTCAAAGTTGTCAATGTTTGTGACAGGAGCAGCATTTTTCCTTTTTTTATTTGGCGTTGCAACTTTTTTGTCCTCGTCTTCAATCAATGCTGCGGTTGAAGATTCGCCATACTTTTCTTTGCTGATGCGAATTACTGTCGCATGTCCAATGCCAAGAGCATCTGCAACTCTCATCACATACTTTCTCCATGGGTAATAGCGGCCCGCCATTTTGGTTCTCTCGCTCAAAATATTCACGTAAGCGAATCACAAACTCACGACTTTGACTGTTCAAAACAGTTTTCTTCATTCTCTTTGGCATTATGCCAACAAGAAACTGACAGTAATAACAAAAGATAACAAAACTCAACAAACAACAAATTAACAGCAATAGTAACAAAAACAAAGTAATGAGAACGGAAAACACGTAGCGTATACAAGGCGTCGGCACTCGTACTGAGGAGAATGGAGGTTCATATCAAACAAGATGGCGGCGTCTCTTTTTTTTGAGTTTATGGCCTTTTAACTCGGCCTTTGAGCCCAACGCGGCATGTCTTCTCCCGAAACCCAAGGATAGGACGTTGACGGATGGAATGTTATATGAGTAAGTGAGAAATTGGATTTTATTTACTCACTATTATTTTAGATTAAGATACAAATATAAATATTGTTATGATATTAAAATAAAATATACAATAAAATTAAAAAAATAATTAATTTTAAATTAAGTTTTATTAAAAATATCGATAGTTTATAGTCTGTGGTCACGTTGATTCATCGCCCATCACTAAGTAGGTCGGCATGCCCATAAAGTATGACATTTACAGGTACTATCTGTACTACCATGAAATTCAGAACTTCATAGGCGTGATTTTACTGACAGCTGTCGCAGAGATCAAGCTATCTTTTACAAAGTATAAGTTTACACTTTATTAAGGTTAGTTTATGAATTGCCAGCAGCTTGGATGGCTACTTACGGCCCATTAATTCTGCACTCCAGTACAAGTACTTAAGTCACTTGGTATACTGAATTGCTTAGTCAGTTCCGGATTGGCAAACAGTAGAGTACATACATATATACATAAAATTCTTAAATACTTGCATTATGCCCTTGGGAATTGTCAGTGCCTTAATCTTTTTTTATCGAAATGAATGAGCCGATTTTAATGAAACTTCATACGCTTAAGCAGAATACATAGGTCTAAAAAGTTAGTTAAGAACATTTTCGAAACGTCTTATTTAAAAAAAGATAATTGGAAATCTCTGTTTCTATGGAATATTTAAAATCGGTCGGTCGGTAGCTGCAACACTATTTATCGAAAATGTTCTTAACTAAACTAACTAACTAACTTTTTAGACCTAAGTATAAAATGCCGTACGGAGCCAACGCTCTTAAGCGACGGAGAATAGTCTTTTCCTGATTTTGACTCATGTGTAACGCAAGGATGCATGCAGTTTTATTCAATTTAGTCGTAATGCTTTTATTTCTACATACCTAGGTGCTAACTCTTGAGTGATATTAATAACTAAGTATGTGTGATTTTAACTTGCATGATCTGCTTACATGGTTTTTCCTAATCCCAGAAAACTACAGACGTAGTCTACATCTCTTTTTATCTACTTTCTTACAGCAGTGATGGGGTCCGATAGGGCCGATGCCGCCGGGGTCGAGCGTTGTTCGAAAGAGATACCGTGACCCTGGCACAGGCAACTGACGGAACACGGGTAGGTTTTAGTCAGTAAAAATCTGACACGCGCGAGCTCCGCTCAGAGCGGGAGAAGTCATTTGATGATTTCCCATTCCCAAAAAAAAAAGAAAAAAAGGTATGCTGGAAGAGAGATATCTTTAGAAATAAGCATCACCTTTGTACGTATTATTCTGTTCATATCTGTTTATATAGTGTGTTGTGCAGAAAACATTAGAATAAACGTGAATTGATCAGTTGTAACAACTTAATTTCTGGGGCTCAAACTTAACATTGCAACTCACTTCTAAGTTTCGATTTTCGATTCGTTAGATCATAAAGTCATTATCGTCTAAGCGGCTTTCAGACGGGAGAGCTATTAGTATTGGCCTCGCTGAACCAAACAAACTTCACCCCTCAGAGCTGTGCATAATTCAGATGCATCCAATACGGAAGCTTTGGACAACGGGACCTGTGTACGTTGACCGGTTGACAAGATATCGATCGAGAGTGATTTAGGAGTAGTTACAGGAGAGTTTCAGGATGCCAGCTGAGTAAAATCTGATAAATTAATTACGGTAGATCTGCGATATTTACTGTTTTAATATCAATCGGTAAGATGTCAAAGAAAGACATGATTCAAAAAATTATATTTTATTTTTTTAATCATGTTCCTCCCTCCTTTCTATTATAATATTAAAACAAAAAGAAAATATAGTGTTATTAGCTATTGAAACGTGTTAAGTAATAAAGATGCGCCCCACGTTTTTCGAGTTCACATGTAAGCATGTATGTGGTGGTGGTGTGTGTTTTTTGTGTGTATGTCCTCTTGGGTCATTAAGACCCCTGGAAGGTCTTTTTCGTTTTCATACGTAACTATCTGTCTATCTGATGGTCATTTTAGACTTTAGTACAGACTCACCATAATTTTTATTTATTTTAATGTAATATAAACATAACCTAAAAATAACCAAATTATATCCTAACATAACTAAAACTATTAAAAAACTAAAATATGGCATCGAAAAATTCCTCCGCATCGTTGTCGACTGGTAAAGTACCCCAGAGACTGGTGGCAATGCCACGTTGTATGGCAATGCTTAGCCTCTGGCCATGGTTATAGCCAGCCCTTGGGTCAACCAGACGCTCGGAGATTTCGTTGAATAACCCATGAGTACTCGGACCCCACGGCCCAAGGGTTTCAACCCCAAACGGCTCGAAAATATAATTACCGATTATTATACTTTCGCCGCTTGAGGTTTTCCGCAGCCGCAGCAGCAGTGCCAGCACAGCACGCCGAGCCAGGAAGATGAGATGGCGCAAGAAATAATAAAATGAAATAAATAATTAAATGCGAACATAAAATTGGTGCAATGACCTGGCTGGTCATGTTGAACTTTCGAACGATCTATCATAATTAAATATGTATCGTATCTGTACTGTTGTAAATAAATAAAAAAGGTATTTTGCCACTTTTAAAAACGTGTAATTTTGGAGATTTAGTATTAAAATACAAAAAATTTAAAATGGTACAAAAAATTTAAAATATCACATGATTTTGACTACCAATATTCCTTTGGTTGATCAGAACATTTTTTTCAATATACCTATTCACAGTTTATTAGGTAATTTTTAGTTTAAAAAACATGAGGTAAACTTCAACCGAGCGTTTTAATTATGTATGAATTTAGGTTTAACGACCTTGATAGAAACATTGCAACCAGATTGCAATCTTTAGGCACTTTAATCAAATGAATAGATATTGTCCACAAAAATACGGCGCAAAGTTTATAAACACATTCGAAGGGTAGACTTAATTTGTAAGTAACAACATTACTTTTAGGCATTATAAAACTTGCGTTTAGGTCCCCTTAACAAAAACATGAAAGAAAATTCATAAAATAAACTTTTTTATTGCATTCTAAAAGTACACTAATTAACACGTAATAGCGTGAACCACAAAGCTCTCGCCACTAACACCTCCAAAGCCATGCTCCAAAGCGGAACTTTTATCATTAGCCAGCACTATTTAAGTTTTTAAATTAAATAAAAAAGTTTTAAGAGTTTGAATTGCCTTACTATCTAAAAGAATACGATTAATAGTATAACTTTGTACACTGTCCCGACTTTTTATACTGTCGGGCGGTGATGAAACATCTTTTTAAGTGGATCAAGGGTCATTGTTGCTTGCACTCTACAGGAGGTGATGGACGCTACTGTAGGTGCCAAGCTCGTAGCCAAATTCTGGGCTGACTCTATGTAGATTGCCATCGACACGCTAAGAAGAAGGGCCATAGTTACAAGACAACACGACGAGTTTTTTAAAGTAAAATAAAAACTTTTTTACAAAAAAAAAACACTACAAAGTGAAAAGTAACTTTAATTTCGGAAGTCGGTGTTTTTGGATCATTTTAGTTTTTTGCCAACGACTTAAGAAATTAAAATTATTGTGTTTTTTTTTTTTTTGAAGTCGGTTGTTTTTTTTTTTATTTTTAATTAGTTGTTTAGTTTTCACTTTTTAGCTAAGGTACCTTCCCCACACCAATTCGTATACTAGTACTTGCCATGTAAACAACAGTGACAGGAACTATTAGAACATCATCATGATACAAAAAGTGGAATAAATACTTATTATCGAAGCTAACTTAAAAACTACCCAAGCAAAGTTAATATACAATCTAAATGGGACCACCTTTGAAGTAGGGACCTACCAAAAAAAAAATATCAAAATCAATTCATAATTGGTGGAGTAATCGCGTAACAAAATACAAAAAAAAACATAGTCAAATTGACAACCTCTTCCTTTTTTTGAAGTCGGTTAAAAAGGCACTACACTCGAGGCAGCCATAAAAATAAGAGCCAAAATAAATCTGCGGTACATGGTCCGAATAATGACCAACTTAAATAATGAATAGGTACTAATATCCTAATCCTGACTAATATTATAAATGCAAAAGTGAGTTTATTTGTTTCTTACGCTTTCACGCTAAAACGGCTGAATGGATTTAGATGAAATTTGGTACACGAGTACATGACCTGGAAAAGGACATAGGCTACTTTTTATTCATATACCACGCGAGTGAAGCCGCGGACGGAAGCTAGTAATAGAAATGTGAAAGTTTGTATGTTTGGATGTTTATTACTTAATCACACAAAAACGGCTGAAGGGTTTTGGATGAAATTTGTTTGGGACACAAATAGTTTATAACTTGGATTACCACTAACAATACTTTTTTCCAGTTTCTGTGTAATAATTTCCGACATCCACGCGGGCGAAATCAAAAGCTTTTACCATAATAATTTTAAAAGTAAAACATTGGTGCCGATTCTCTTGTGAACGCACTAAACTAAAATTAGAGAATCGCTATCTTTTACTAACAGGCAGCGCGAGAAAAGGACGGCTATAGCTATGAACTAAGTTGGAGATGTCAAACTAGTTCACGCCTTGCGCTTCACCGTGTTTTTTAGTCGACATGTTTTTACGTGTCGTCTAAATGTCTATGGAAAAATTAGTTCTAAGTAATTTGACAGCTCTAATTTACTTCCGTCCCTTTCTTGTCATAATAGAGAGAAAAAGTTAGCAATATCCTCAATTATGTTTAGTTTGTGCACAACAGAATCGGCACCATTGTCACCATTGTCGGGCATGGTTTTCACAAATTCTTTGATTTATTCAAACGTCACTTCTGCCGCTATTTCAGTTCCCCCCAAAGCTGTGTATTTTATCATTTTAACGATGTTTACCAACTCACGTTTTGATTTACGGCTTCATTTCGTAGACAACACTTAAAAGAATAATTTATGCACGAATAGTCAATACTGTCTTCATTATGTAAATAGACACAGATGGCGTTACTTTATTTGTGTTTTTAAAATATGGTGTTTTTGTTTTTTTGACAAACTTTTATAGGTATCTACCAGATAGAGGATATATACGTGGAAGGCGTGTTGTTTTGTATTCAAGTGGTGGCCCAGTGATAACGGCCCCGACTTACGAGTTGTAGGTCGTGGGTTCGAATCCAGACAGGCGCTTTACTTTGTGTAAACAATTTCATCACCACTGCTCTCAAAACGGTGAAGGAAAACATCGTGAGGAAACCAGCATGTTCTAAAACTAAAAATTCGAAGACATGTGACATCTACCAACCCGCACTAGGCCCGCGTTGTAGATTACAGCCCACTCCAGTGCGTGGGAACATAATTATAGGCTGATTATTTATTTCACTTTCCATGCCGGATTAAATACGATACGATTATTTGTATTCATTACGATTTTTGCAAAAGAAAAGGGGCTTTGCGTCATTGGGTGGATATTAAAAGGAATAGGATGGACAGGGCCTTACCGCAGAGCCTACTTACAATCCGATTCGTTGAAATCATCATTATCAAAGCCAGCTCAGATTAGGCTGCTTTCAATGAAATTGTGTAAATAATACAGTGGGGTTTTCACACCAAGGACCTATTTCAAGATGTCCGAATAGCCACTACTCACCAAATAAATTTAAAGATGGAACAGAATTTGTATGAAATTATCTGCCAGGTAAGTTAATAGGAACTTAATCGTAGGTAGTGAAACAGGCCCTTTACACTCCAATTTCTATGCAACAGATTTTCTGTGAAGTTAATTAAAGGGGTGCCTTCATCACTCTTTGGTTGATTGAGTCGCTTAAGGCTTTCTGATCTTCCAGGAATTAAAAAAAAATTGGAAAAAAGAACAGTCTAAGTAGCTGTTAAGACTGCAAACAATCAATCTGCCTAGCCTTTTTCTATGTTGGGGTCGGCTTTCAGTCTAACTAGTATTTTACATGGAGCGACTGCCTATCTGACCTCCACAACCCAGTAACTGGGTAATACGATACTCCTTGGTAAGACTGGTTTGGTGGACCCGTAACGACTGTCACGTACCCGTAATAAGATCCACGATTGACAGCCGTAATCTTTCCGAGGCACGGACGAGCTCGGTATGTAAAGATGGTCACCCATCCACGGACCAACCCCGGCAAGCATAGCTGACCCGTGTGGCTGTTATTACTTAGCCACGAGACTGCAAGCAGACACAAACATATAACTTTCACATTTAATTTACGTACTGTTGAAATGAAATGCAGCATTTCTTCATATCTCTTGGTTGTTTATAACCAATTCTCAGAAGATTGTGTTTTAAATAACGTTCTTGTGTTGATATCTTATTATGGAGCAGACGTTTTCTCATTTCGTGAACGATGTACGATGTAGATTCGTTATATACATGACTCCTGGGAGTTCTTTGAACTCGTTAATTTTTGAATTATCGTTCGGTCTGATAATGTAAATAAGACTACAGTAATACCTGCCTTTCTCTTGTATATAGAAAATGATCTAATGGCCGTTTTCACCAACCCTAAGTGACAATTAAATGAATTCTTAAATATTATTGGTCTCTTGGATTTTCAACTCTCGCCGCTGCGTTGAAAATGCAACAGTGCACTTTTATTTAGGGATTCATTTAAGTGTCACTTAGGGTTGGTGAAAATGGGCATTAGACTTTTAGTAGTCTCGTTACATTCTTCTTCTTCGTCTCGCTGGCACGACAGTATTTCAGGTCTTGTTGGCACAAAACTTTGCCACTTCCACGGTGTCGTCGTTGACACCGCAAAGGTCATTGACTGCATGATTTGGGATACAGAGGAGGTCACATTAAACGGCCGAATGTTTAAGGCTCGTCCTCCGTAAAAAGCGCGGTCACTGTCGGACTGCATAGAAAAGAAAAAGAAGCGCGATGACACAACGCTGGTCATTTATTGCAAAATATGAAGCAATTATCTATTTACATATAATCTATTGATTGGACTAAAAAAGTAATGACATGAAATGATTCCTTATTAATTTGTAGAGAACTGTTTCTTGAACACTTATAATGAAAATTGTAGGAGTAACACGGTAAAAAAACTTTTTTATAAAAAATATACGGGTGAATTGCCCAAGCAAAAAAATACACGGCAAACCTGAGAACGGTAGTGCAATGTGCTGATTATTAATTTTATATATTTTTTCTCAACAACGTAAGTATTTCTCTACCTTGGCAAAAAAAATCATTGGTATTTACCCTCTAATATACCCAAAAAAAAAATTACAAAGTGTTATTTTATCATCACGGTGACCTGTCCTGAACCCAATTCCGCTCATAACATACCTTCTCCTGCAAATACATTCGTAATATGGATTTAAATTGATTTTGTTATCATTAAATTATAATATATTCGATCAAATAAAACAATTTTTGTTTGTTTATCTTCTTTCTCATGGATTTGACAGGCAGTCAACTTTTGTCTGGAAAAAAGTTATCATTTCAGAGGACAGTAAGTTTTAGTAGAATAGCCACATCAACATTGCGTTGTTACGCCCCTTTCACCTTTTCTCACTCCGGATCAGTCCGGCTTAAGCTCTCGGCGCGAACTCACCGGTCCCAACGTCTTGCGGTTTCCCGCCAAAAAAGTAAGTTTATCATTTCAGTAATATGGGGACAAAAATAGTTTCATTTCGGTGGCTGTTATAACTCGTGCTAGATTTGTTTAATTTGTTTCAAAATTGTGTATTAAATTCGCAGTAAGTACTGTTTTGTTTGAGTAGTGTTCATATTTTTTAAATAATTTTTTTTCGGAGTTAAATGTAGAACTAACCTCTATTTTATCATCTCAGTGTTATCATTTCAGTGGATTCGGTGGACTGTTATACCAATTACAGTCCACCGGAATTAAAAGTATCTCCGAAATGATAAAAACATAAAGTTTTAGAGATCCTGGTGTCAAATACAAAGTCATATCGGTTTATCATTTCGGTGGACACTTTTAATTTCAGTGGACTCTTAAAACTTTATCCTTAAATATTTATGTAAGTTTTGATAATATTTGATGTCCACTCACGCACAATGTTATAAAATAGACTAAAGTATTATTTGTCACTAAAAATATATAGATTGCATTGAAATAAAAAAATCCCACCGAAATGATACATAAAAATCTCTTGTTGAAATTCACCCATACAACCATCATCTTCCTGCCCTTATCCCATATTACTTGGGGTCGGCGCAGCACATTTTCTTCTTCCATTCTCCCCTGTCAACCGTCACGCTATCATTCACTCCCTTCTCTTTCTTCTTCCTTCTTATAAAAAATATACAACCGACTTCCATAAAAAACTACAAAGTGAAAAATAACTTTAATTTCTGATTTCGGTGTCTTTGGTATTGTATTTTCGTTTTTTGCCACCGACTTTCGAAATTAAAGTTATTTTTCACTTTGTAGTGTTTTTTTATGGAAATCAGTTGTAGTTTTTTTATAAAAAAGGTTTTATTTTTCACTTTTTAGTTGTGGTACCTCCCCACACAAATTCGAATACCACTACCTGCAAAAGAAATCAGAACATCATCCACATAAAAAGTGGGAAAAAAGTACGTATTATTGAAGCTATTTCAAAAACTACCCAAGCAAAGTTAATCGTGGAATGAACTTCAAGGTATACCCTCCCGAATAAAACAAAAATCTTTCAAATCGGACAACTCTGTTAAAAGTTATGCGTGGTCCACGGACTAGAAAAAAAAATAAGGACTCCGCGCCACGCATATCGAAAGTGAAGCACAGTAAGCCTGGACCGTTTGTAGAAACATGCACCTTACGCACACATTTACATCATAGTATGCCGACCGCCATTATGTGACATGACGGCGTCTTTGTCAAATTTCATCGAAAGTGAAGCACCTTACCGATATATGTGTGCGTGCACACAGATCGGTAGGTAAGGTGCTTCACTTTCGATGCGCGTGGCGCGGAGTCCTTCTTTTTTTTCTAGACCGTGGCGTGGTCATACTCGTACATAAAATGACCGACTCAACTCTCAACTCTTGTCGACTTGAGAACCCCCTCCTTTCTTTTTTCGTCGGTTAAAAACTAGAAAAAATAGACCTAGATTTTATATTTTTTTTTTCTTATGCTAAAATAGATTACAGCACAAATGTAAAATCACTTTTTATGTATTATAGATTACTGTGTATTTTTTCCTAGCAAAAAGATGCTATAGTTTTACTGTAAAACATGGACACAAAGTTACTTATTTTCGCCGTATTTTACGGAGGATAACCCTTTACTGCGATTTGTGGTCGTGACTCCATATCATAGACTTGTGTATGGAAATACAAAACTTCTCAGCAGACTGACGCTGAAGCTGGTTGCTTCAAAACAAAAGGCTCTTGCGTTATAAACTTATAATAGTCCGTTTTAAGGGATAATCTGCACAGTACCTATAGTTACTGTACACACGACGTTAGCAATGCCAGTATACACATGCAGACTATAACTGGATACCTCTCATCTATTAAAATAAGCCCATAGCCACCTGGAACGAGTGTCACAGGAAAGGATCGACTGTCCCTAAGTCCGGCAGACGATTTATATTAGCTAAGCTTATTTCAAACTTGAGTTACTTACAAAGTCTATAGTTAATGTTGTTTCAGCAGGTAATCCCATCGTCGGAAATGACCTACAAAGTCACAAGAAAAACCTCTTTCTAGTTTTTCGCCTTCAGGTTTCTTCCTTAAAGAACTTAGTTTACAAAGTGTGGTTAGCGGAATTAATTACCAGTTTATTTTCGTCACTTTAATTTTTACAACAAAATAAATTTTTAAAGTCCTCCATTTTCTTCTACTTAGAAGCTAATTTAATATCGTAGCCTATTATTAAATAACGCCAACATTAGATCTTTGTTCTTGATCGTCTATAATGGGCTTTCAAAGCGTCATTCGCGGTAATTTCGACAGAGCCTCCGCTTAAAGAAATAACAAACGCCATTAGCGAAGCAATTACTTGAACAAAAATAAATTCGCTAGTTCTGTTTCGCCACCTCCTTAGGTACGTACGTAGGTAAATTGGACTTCAGCGTGCCATTAGCTGGCTCGCTTCTCCCGCGAACTTTTTCCCGACCGCTCACCCGAAGGGATGTAATCCTCTGGATAAAAAGGGAATAAACCCCCGCTCGTTAGCCGATGACGCGGCATTATGAGGAGATTGGATCCTCCTACAGCCTGTTACTTAAAATATCCACTGAAGTAATCTACTCCACCACTTTAATATACCTACTATTTATATTGTAAAAAAACTAGAAGTATTTTGAAAGCCCTATCTCCAGCATCGATCACAATCTACAAAAAAAAAGACCCCTATCTATCTAAATTACTTAGAAAACAATCAATCAACGACAAGATTTATTGAGCCTTATAAAATGTAAGGAGACAGACGGTGATTTATCAAAATCGATTCTGCTTTTATAATGTATCTACTTATCGCAAACATATCTTCTTCTAGCGTATGCTTTACGGTTGAATATATTCATATGACAATGTTCCGTGTTGTTACAAATCTTTCTTATATTGCTTGTTTCATGACCCAACAAATACTAAGGACTATACGGGTGCACAGGTACAGTCCATGTATTTGGTAGGTACCTTCAGGTATAGACCTGAAAGTCTTGAAGAATAAAACTAAGTAAAACTAGTAGAGACATAACAAGCAGCAAAAGAAGCATTGGATAGCGTAAGATGTTAAGTTTTGGATACATGGACGGATTGTTACATGCTTCGTTAGTCACACGATGCCCACAATACCACCAGTACAGCATGGACGGGGAGCCGCTGCAGCGTGTCATGGAGGTTAAGGATTTAGGCATTCACTTCGCCAGTGATCTACAGTTTCACAAACACATGTTACACGTTTGTAAAAAGGCGTACAGGAATCTGGGATTTGTGCTGCGTCAGGCAAATGACTTCACGAACATCAGTGCATTGAGGGCTTTGTATGAGGCTCTTGAGAGGAGTCATCTGGAGTATAATGCGGCCGTCTGGAACCCGATTGAAATAAAATACAAAAATATGCTCGAACGGATACAGAACAAATTCATCAGGTTTATTTATTTAAAGCTGTATGGGACATACCCGGGATACCCGTTACTGTATCCTACCTTGTTCTGTCTCGGTATGGTGGGCTACTACAAATTAGAAATCAGGCGTGAAGTGGCACTGGCAATGTATCTTTTCAAAGTTTTAAGAGGTAGTATACAAAACTCAGGTATACTATCAGAAATAGGGTTTAATTTACTGGATTAACCGGACGTGGCGCGGCGGCGGGCGGTCTGGCGGCGCAAGCCGCGGCTGCTGCTGGTGCCGCGTGCGCGCAGTAACTTGCTGAGGCGCGCACCGCTGACTCGCACTGCG
The DNA here is from genome assembly GCA_946251885.1 of Cosmia pyralina. NCBI lineage: Eukaryota > Metazoa > Arthropoda > Insecta > Lepidoptera > Noctuidae > Cosmia > Cosmia pyralina. The sequence goes on from OX276344.1 coordinate 9,359,995, forward strand.
CACTCTCAACACGGTGGCGGAGGCCATCGACATATCCACCTGTGCACTGGGTGAGTTCACAAGGGCCACGTACTGTGTACCATGTAAGGTATAATAGTTAAGTAAAATTTATTTTTAGTTACTTTGTCGCATTAGATTTATTTTATTATTATTTATCTGTAATGGCAAAGGAAACATGTGTGTAGTAAATAAATAAATGTCTAAAATGAGGTTTGGTTTTTTTTTCCCCCAGTCTATTACAGACCTACGGCGAAGCAAAAAAGAGGGTTATGATTTTGACCGGTATGCATGTATGTTCATCTGTTCCCTCTTAACTTCTAAACTTCATAATTTTACAGATTAATCTCCTGGAACGCAAAAACGCATACAGGGGCACTAAAGGTACATATAATCAAAAGAGATCTACCCACAGTTTATATTTCTTTCTATAAATCATTGAAACTCCTCCTATTCCTTTTCACAAAACAAATAATTCCTAATTTACAGCTGTTCGAAAGAGACCAAGTGTCGTAGTCCCTCAATCAATAACAATAAAATAATAAATAAATAAAATAAAAATAAAAATTCTTTATTGTCGCCAGATAGTACATTAATCTTAGAGTAATCTAATATAATTATGCATCGTATTTATGTATTCTACAAAAGGTACTGTTACTGACTCCTAAACTAAGCTTACAAATAACAAAAAGGTTATGTGTACCAACTACGTCGAGAGAGACCCAATCACATCATTTATTTTGTTACTGAATGACAAACAGCTGTAAGGCTCTTGTAGTTATTTAGTATTTATGTTATTCTGTTGGCTTTTTGGTTGGAAGAACATTCTAAGGAATTCATTGAACCGTCGGGATCATGAAAAGCGAGAGGCTCTACAATTCTATACCTAGCTTATCAAACGTAAGTCAATCTGCCTAGCCTTTTCCCAACTATGTTGGGGTCGGCTTCCAGTCTAACCGCATGCAGCTTAATACTAGTATTTTACACGGAGCGACTGCCTATCTGACCTTCACAACTCAGTAACTGGGTAATAGGATACCCCTTGTTAAAACTGGTTGTCAGACTTTCGGGCTTCTGACGACCCGTAACGAGTGTCAAAGATCCACGAAAGACAGCCGGGACCAACGGTTTAACGTGCTTTCCGAGGCACGGAGGAATCTCAGTATGTAAAGATGGGAACCCATCCAAGGACCTACCCCGGCAAGTGTAGCTTAACCTGATGGATCGACCCGCGCGGCTGTTATTACTGAGCCACAGCTCTAAAATAAGCATAATTATGGCATGTGTCTCGGGTCATCATTACTCATTGAATCATAAAAATGTTGCGCAACTGCTAAGCCAGCAGTTAATCAATCCCAGTGTCGGGCAAAATATTATTGTGTTTATCCTTAGGAATTTTTCAGTTGCAGCTCCTTAGTCCATAATTTCATACATTTTTTTTATTATTTTCATATAATTTCACATAATTTACTTCAATAAGGAAATTAACTTTTCGATGGACACGGCTGGATAAAGAGATACATCAAGAAGGCTGCTAGAGATATACAAGAAACAGGAAACGGATAGCAGCGAGACCTCAGACGATGATTTTGGTAATAACAACGTGTAATACAGCATAGCTGTGACATAAAGAGTCAAAAACGAAGTTTAACTGGCAAAAGATTCACCGGAGAAGCTGGACTTGAAGCAACACGGCAGCAACGTCATAAAAAAGCCCATCCATATTATATCACCCGTCTCTCCACTACTCCAAGGCTTACTTTACGGTGCATACTGGGTATGGCTTTTTATCCCCACCATGTCTTCCCTACCATTACCGCGCCCCCCGGTCTACTCACTGATATACAATGGGCTCTGTTGCACCATGTAACATGAGGCAAGGGTCTAGTGTGAATCTCTGGGTTCATTCGAGCAATCGAGTCTGGTTAAACCACGCTGGGGTCGGTGCAATTCATTCATTCATAGGAATTTTTCAGTTGCAGCTCCTTAGTTTCGGTTTGTACGAGTACCCGGTAAATGAAAATAAACTTGCCCGAATTACAAATAACATACACTTATCCGACGTACGCACGGACGTAAAAAATCGCGGCTGGATTTTATCGCACACTGTCAGCGCTAAGCAGAGCGTTGCAAATCCAGTGCGCGAAATAAAATCGCCGCGATATTGTTACGTCCGTGCGCACGTCGACTTACGTTGAGTTGCACGAAACCAACATTAATTTAACGGATACTTTAAATTCATGCCATCCCTTACATTTTGTATCAAAAAGAAAGTGACAGCATCAATTTAAAGACTCCGTTAAACTAATGTTCCTTTCGTGCTACTCACCGATAACCTGCATTCCGCGTAGGGTAAGACGGAGGTGTACCGATAGTATCTCCTTTCGCGAGTTATGTTTAAGTCCTGTGTAACAGAGGATGCGCCTAGTGCCATTATTACATTTATTCATTTATTAATTCATTATTTCAGGCAACTAAGGCCCACACAGGACCACAAGACACACACAACTAAACACAACAAATATTAGTATAAAAACAATAACTATAAATTAATACATATTTTATACAACTAATTTAAAATCTACTGCACACGAAGTGACGGCGTCGTGTTACGCTGAGAGGTGTCGCGTAGCTGGCCGCGGAAACGCCGATACAGCACACCTTTCGGCCAAAACTCTTCCTTGAGGAAGGTCAGCAAATGGTGAGTCGGAACGCGCATCACGAACGACTTGAAATTGGTTTTATGGCGCGCCTTCAACTTGTCCACCCTCAAGGTCCAGTTGATCTTCACCCGTATGTACTCTACGATGTCCTCAGTCTTCGTAGAGTGGTGCAAACGGGACAGGTACAGCTGCGTCGTTGGACACAGGACGGTTCGGTTGGGCGCAGGACGTAGCAACATCCCAAGTAGCAAAATTTTCCTATAGTAATCGACTTATAAGAATAAACGTCATTTAGGAATCTAATAGACGTTTTGACTAAGGCAGTGATCTATGTTACACCCAGCCGGCGCCGTCCCACACTGGTTGCGATAAGTAGGCTTCCTCTTCTTTCTCTCCACCTTGATGAAGCCGTCCTCACCGCATGTGTTCTTCGGGTTCCACCTGCTGTTCGTAGTCCATCACAGCGCCTTTACTCGCGCTCGATGCTGAGCGACTCTGCTTTCGCGCTTTTGATTTTTCAGCTTGCCGTTTCGTTTGCGACACAGCAGGTTTCGTCTTAGCGACCGTTGCAGAATAGCCTCGTATGGGGGTCGATGTATCTCACGCGTCGCTTCCCTAGTACAACGCAATCAGCGGAATACGATGCAATGCTTGCATTCTTGACAGCTGATGACGTAGATTTACTAAAAGAAGCATTATTTACTATTAAGGAGGAAACATTTATTACATGTTCTTCACATGATCTGACCAAGATTATGTCTGGAGACTGTGACGTTTGAGATTGTTTCGGCCTTTCTTCTCAGAGTAATCAGATAGACTTCCAAAAGCAACAGTACAAAGTGAAAAATAACTTTAATTTCGGAAGTCGGTGGCAAAAAACGAAAATACATTTAATCAGACACCGACTTCCGAAATTAAAGATATATTTTTCACTTTGTTTGTTTTTGGAAGTGGGTTGTATTTTTTTTTTAGTAAAAAAGTTTTTATTAAAAATATGATTGACGTGTAAAACTGTTTGTAGAAAGCAACTTACAGAAATAAAATCATTTACTCCAGACTCCGGGATACTACTGAGAAATTCCAGATGGAAAAACCCATTAACACTGCGTGGCGGGAATCGAACCCAGGACTTCATGCTCAGCGGTAGCAATTGCGACCACTAGACCAACGAAGCAGTCAAACTGACTGTCCCTACCTATTACATGGTAACATAACCGGCGGAAGTCTAAAAGTGGCACCGGTGACTGAAAAGTTGTGCGGAAATCGGCTGTCATGGTATGGGCATGTGATGCGGAGAAGGAAAATGTCGTGAGGAAAGTTTTGAGTATGAATGTCGATGGCTATAAGAGTAGGGGAAGACCAAAGAAACGATGGATGGATTGTGTGAAAAATGACATGGCTAGAAAGGGGGTGACTACCGAGATGACGAATAATAGAGAAGTATGGAAAAAAAGGACATGTTGCGCCGACCCCAAATAGATTGGGATAAGGGCAGGAGAATGATGATAACCGGCTACATGTAGATGTACCATTAATTTATCTCTGTCTGCCCCTTCGCGCAGTATAGGCTTGATATTATTCAACAGACTACAGTAGCTCGTGTGGTTGCCAAAAACTGATGAATACAACATGTTGTTGTTCAAGTTTGTCGACAACAGAGACTTACAATGGTGTAGATTTACGAGTATAGTTCTGTTTGCAAGAATCACGACAAAGAACTTGTAGACCAACTTGTTGGTACCACTTAATTATTTATAAGTCTGCCTGTGACTTTAAACAAAGGAAAAACACATTTATTTTCACAACACAGTGAAGCGCAGGCCACACAGCGAGATAAGCTAACTGTAACTATAGTTTAGTTTAGCTCGGGAAGCTGCGGCGTCTTTTCATAGGTACCTACTTCGGTTCACAACTGAAATAAACCGACGATTCCTGTCACCCTTCGTCCTCCCTTCAACCTCGAACGTGTAAAGTAACGTAACTTAAGAGGATATTTATTGAAGCGTGGTAAGCTCGGTGTGTAAGTGAAAATGGTGTTATGGCTGTCTACTTTGACGCGAGAGTGATAGAAGACTCTCACGCGCACCGGAACTAAACGCGCTTCAATTAACCCGTCGCGCGCCAATTAGCAGACACAATTGAAATTCTATTGTTATCTGTACACATGGTGTACAATCGACATTTTAAGAGTTAAATGTTGATTTATGACAAAATACTATGCTTAAATCAATTTCTAGCTTATTTAGTTCAACAGATTTAAATACGTTCGATTTAAAGTAAATTTTACTGCACATTAAGGAACTGTTTACGTATAACGTATAAAATAGAAAATAAACGGTACTTGGAATTTTTTCTGTCAAAAAAATTTTAAGTAATCAGTCATGTTTTAGTACAACAGTAGACAATATAGTCAAATAACACATATGGAAAATCCAAATGTTTTACCATTTGGTTTTATAGGAATGTTAAAAACACAAATTTATCGTTGTATCCCCTTAATCATCCGCTCCTTGTTGTTGGTATAGAGTACATATTTCAGTTTGCATAGCTGGTTGCAGGCCAATGCTATCTAAGTTGGCTTATCTCACTGTGTGTCCTGGGTTTTATGTGTGTTTTGTAGGTAGCTGTTCGATAAAGTAACATGTTATTTATTCAATTGACTAACAATTTATGTTGTTATGGGTTTATAACTGTAGGCACATTATGCACCTGTATAAACAGGGTTAATGTTTGAGAATTATTCCGATCTGTCACCCTGCTTTGTCATGCTATGCTGCTATGGGGGACAGATCGGAAAAAAGTACCCCCTCCCTATCAGTGAAAAAAGTGAAAAAAGCAGATGAAACTTTTATTTCTGTTTGCCCCCCATAGAATTTAATATATTAATTCTTAAAAGTAATGCCACACATTATAATCTGGTCTGGGTTTAAATAAATTACAAATATTATTTTTGATTTTCTATCAATCAGTCACAGTCCCATAAATCAACGTAGGTATTGCAGGTACAATTACAATCAGTCTTCTGAATTATTTTATTACTGTAGTAGGTATTTAAATATAAGTACTATGGACAAAACTTAAGCATGCTCACTTAAGAAAATATTCCTGCGAGAGCGCAGCTAGTGACAAACGAATATTGTGCGATAGAGTCGTGAGCCGTGCTATGCGATTATCGCCTTTGAGGTGATCATGCGGAACTTTGGCCCATAGTACATTTTCGTATAAAATATTTTCAAAACATATTCTGTTTTAGATTTTCCTGATTAGTAGGAAACTGACCACAGGAATTCATTTTTTTTTTTTGGTTATCAAATAATTGACTAGTTCCTTGAACAACGAGCGTTTTAAATAAAACAGCAGGGGCCGATAATGACAGACTACCTAGTTTTCTTCTTCAATGGAGTGAATATTCCATAACACATCTTAAATTAATATTGCTTGTATAAGATTGGATTCCAGTAATTACAAAATAGCACTCACACTGGTTTCAGAAATAATCCCTGTGGGTGCTATTCATTAGTTCAAAATTAAGGCTAAAGATATGTAAAGATATTTAATAATATTAATTTAATAATAGGTATCTTTGCTTAACTAGAGACAACAGACTTTTTTCCATAACCAACACATGATGAAATCATCAAAAGAAATGAGTACGGGATTAGAACTGATTTTGCAGTTGTTATGTATCATATCGGTTGTGTGTGATTCTCATACATCCAACATTTATTTCTTTTTTTTAGGCTGCCCTGTCTCACTCCTGGGCAAAGGCCTCCCTCCACTCCTTCCAGTTTAAACAAAATATCATCACTTTAATTGAACAACCACAAATATATCTTGCATAACAAAGCCAACTTTACATGATGAGGAATGGTGAATATTAATAACAGTCATTTGTTTTTATAGGGTCGCAGCCGGACTGGACAGGCACCATTTATATTAGAGCGAATATATTTTTTACAACTATATTATGCCTGTTTTTTTTCAAACAAATGTTGTGGAAATCTCTTCACAGATATCATGTTTAGCTACCTAATTGCGTAACAGACAATGGGAATGCCTTTTATTTTCATAATTCAATAATATTCATTGCGTTATTTACGTTGTAGAGTGAATTTTTTTAACAATATGAAGCAATGCATTATCAATTTCCTTCAAAATCATTCGGATTGTGATTGATTCAAGTGTGTTACGAAATTGAGGTATGTTTTTTTACGCTTTTGAGTCCCTATGTTTAGTGATTGTTCAAAATATAAGTAATAACTGGAGCCAGGAGTTACGCCAGGAAGAGAAAGAGTCAAAGAGACAAATCTCTATTAGCTCTAGGGTAACAAAGATAAACTATACTTTCAGCAGTAGATACGTAGCTACAACTACAGAATCATAGCTGGAGAACAATTTTAAATGAAATACATTAAAAATTTGGTGTTTACTGTTTTATTTCATATATAATACTTAGGTAATCTTAATAAATATTCTATTGATATTAAATATTCAAATAAATATTCTCTGGAATTGAAAAAAGGATTGAACTGAATTAAAAACGGTATGTTTAAAAAAAACCAGTACCAAGTTTCTAATTATTACTCAATAAATTAAACTAATCTCCTGTTTCGTTTTGCGTCATTTTCGTTGATTTTACTATTGTCGGTGCTGGATCTGTAATATTAATATAATAATATGTTAAACATTAAAATCTATTAATAATTGCTAAGTTACATCATGTCTATTGAGGGCCTGTTTCAGAGTTTGTGGTTAAGCATTTACTAACAGATAAATAAAAAACGCAAACCTTATTAGTATACAATTATCTTTCATAAATGATCTGAAACTTAGTCATTACATAAATATTCTGAATTAAACAGGTTTGTCTAAAAATATGTTAAAAATTACCATCTTTGTTTTCATATTTAAGTTCAGTAGTTTCTGTAATAACAGTGCCGTTACAGTGTATTGTAGTTGTCTTCTCTCTCTCTATAACAGGTTGATTGACTATATTGAAGAAGTATATTACATCGAACTCTGTGTCATTTTTAGCCGTCAGCTTGTCGATAAAATCTTGGTTAGTTGTTTTTATCCACATTGTAGGCTCCCCTTTCAGGTTTGACATATCTGAAAATGACATTAGTCGTTTTACAATAATTAAATTAGTCCACAAACAATAAATTTTGAAATTCAAAGTATCATAGCATAGAGTGTACCGATTTCGACATTCTTTCCTCTGCCATCACTATTGTGATACTTTTTGCAATCTTCTGGTTTTGGTTTTTTAGAATCATCGTCGCTGTCATCATTTGTTTTGATGCTGACCACTAGGCTTTTGTCCGCATCATCTGTATCAGTAGAATTCGTGTAAATATATATCAACTTAAATAGTAATATAGATTCCGAAGAATCATTATAAATATGGAGGGGCATCACCTGCATTACTCTCCGAGATTTCGATATTTATGGAGATAATTTCGTCTTCAGAATCATTAGCTGTGCTACTGCTGACTGTTATTGCTACATCAGTCTCGGATTGTTCGAGTTCTAATGAATTATCGCCAGAAGCATCACCTGTATTTACATCATTTTGTACTGAAGGTGACGCTGTGACACTCGAAAAATCATCACTTTCGGCCGGAACATCAGTATTTGTATCAAACAATTCACTTGAATTGTACACAGCTGATTGAACAAAAAATATTGAAGCTTTATCAGCTTGCAAATTAAATTGAACAGCAACATTATGCAGTAAACATACCACGAAATATGTTTTCTTGAATTTGAGCAATCTTTGACTCCTATTCATAATAAATATAATTTAGTTTCACTTACCTGTTCGGTTATCTTTTTTCCCGTTGTTAACTTGATCTTCGACAGTTTTATCATTAGTTTGGTTGTTCTTATTTTCTACAGTTCCTATTGTTTTATCATCGCTTATGTTGTCGGTCGGTGAAGCAGAACTGCTTGGAGATAGGGTAGTGGTGGAATATGTTCGGTCTGTATCATCCTGTACCTCATCTTGTTTATTGTTGGCATCGTTAATGGTATCTGATTTTTCCGGATTTTTAACAGGCATTGTTGTCGTCGTTGTAGTTGTCTCTGGCGGTACATCACTTACATTATCAGTTGCTTGTTCTATTGGTGATAATGTAATAATTTCATCCTCTGAAGCATCATCCGGACAGGGTGTAGTGCTTACAACTGTAATAACGCAAATCATTTATTATTTTAGTCATATTTATAAGTTAGATGTAATGTTCCTTGTAAAAAGTATGTTGTACTCACCTGGTGAATTAGTTGCAGATTTATGATGAATGTGTTTGCGTTTATGTATTTTTGGTTTGGATGACGTGGTATAATTGGACACAGTTGGAGATACTGTCGTGGAATTAGATTGGTCATCATTGTTACTTCCAACAGCAGGATTTGGTGTTGAATTTAAATTATCTGTTGGCTGATTTTCATCTGCATGTAACAGTTTTGATTTTTTACCTTCTTCGGGCTGATTTTCATCTGGAGATGATGGATTTGAATTTTGGTTATCATATCCTGCTTCATCACCATTTGAAGGTTTAAATTTTGTATCATTTGCTGACTGTGTTGCGTGTGCAGGCAATGGTTTAGACTTGTTATCATCTGCAGGTTGTTTTTCATTCGAAGACAAAGGCTTCCTTTTGCTGTCATCTGCTGGCTGGTTTTCATTTGGAGACCATGGGCTTGAATTATCTGCTGGTTTATTTACATGTTTTGATATATTGTGATGTGACTGCCTTCTGTGATTATGAAATAGTCTATCATAACCTGGCTGATTTTTATTTGTCGGAAAAGGCTTGGAATTGTTATCATTTGCTGGGTGTTTTACGTATGAATTTTCGGGTTTTTTTATATTTGCAGGTTCTCCTGCATTTGGAGACAATGGTGTAAAATTGTTTTCATTTTTATGCTGATCTAGTTTTGAATCATCATCTGCTGGCTGATCCTTCTTTGAAGTCAATAGCTTCGAATTATCATCACCTACAGGTTGATTCCCATCCTGAGGCAAGGGTTTAGAATTTCCATCTACAGCTGATTCATCTGCATGCGGAGTCAATGGTTTTGAATCGTCATCATCTTCTGGTTGATTTATATCTTGAGGCAAGGGTTTTAAATTGTCATTTTGTGCTGACTGATCTTTATTTGGAGACAATGGCGTTGAATTATCATCATCAGATGGTGGAATTGCATGCATATTATTATCTGCTGGCTGTTTCTCGGGTTGAGGAAATTGTTTCAAGTTACTATGATCTGCTGGCAGACCTTTCAATGGAGGGGACAGGTTTGAATCGTATTCGTTTGCTGGATTGGTTTGATCCACATACAAAGGAGTTGGTTTTTTATCATTTGCTGGTTGACTATTCGTAGGCAACGGATGTTCATCCACCGGTACAGGAGTCATGGCGATATTATTTGGTAAATTCTCTGGTGATTGTTTTCTGAGAGCTCTGTCACTATCTGCATCATTATTTTTACGATTGGTGTGTACCATACGGAGTTTTGAATTTTGGTGTGAACCGAGATCGATTTTGTCCACAGGTTCAACAGTTCCATTTGAATGGACAACTAAATAACGTTTAGTAGTTCCTGCTAAAATACTTTTTACATCAGGGTTCGCTACAAGGCTCTTCAAATTAAATTCTGAAAGAAAAAATCCAATCAATTTTGTAATGTGACAAACCCATGGTAAATAAAATTAAGCAACGAATGTCAATCATAAATATTTATCATGTAAATTTCCGATAAACTCGGTAGTATACAGCATTTCATTTAATACCTAAGAGTTAGTATTACTGTAATTTTTCATCATATTAGAATAATATTCTGTTGCTGACTGTACAAGATAGCACTAAGGTGCCGCCGCCGGTACCCTGTCCCTCGAAGACGACGCAAACGCAGGTCCTCACCGGACACGGTTGTTTCGGGAGGTTCCTGTTTCGGATAAGGCGGGAGGAAACGCCCGGGTGTCACCATTGTGTGTATCGCCCGGAGGACACGGTGGAGCACAGAGTACAGTGGAGGTCTGCCCGGCTTGGGCGGAGCACCGCCGTGTTCTCGCGGAGCCGATCGGCGGCGACTATCTCTCGCGTTCAAACCTGGTCCAGGCCATGGTGGGGAGCGAGAGTGCATGGGAGGCCGTCACCTCCTTCTGCGAAGCAGTAATACTCGCAAAGGAGGAGGCGGAACGATCGAGGGACAGGCAACTGTCGCGCCCTCGCGCCCCTAGCCGCCGCAGGAGACGCCCTGGGCGGCGGTAATCTATTCCCGATTCCCGGCCACCATAGGCGCGGGTTTGCGGACGACGAGTAACGGGTAGCTCGCCGTCCGGTAAGGACCAGGCCCGGGTCGACGGCGCGTTGTGTTCCACGCGCGCCTCAAAGAGATGTCAGTAGTAACGGGGTCCAATAGGGCCGATGCCGCCGGGGTCGTGGGTTGTTCGAAAGAGATACCGTGGCCCTTGCACAGGCAACTGAAGGAACACGGGTGGGTTTTAGTAAGTAAACGTCTGACACGCCCTCCGCCCAGAGCGGGAGAAGTCATTTGATGATTTCCCATCCACAAAATAAAAAAAAAAAGATAGCACTAAGGTCACTAAGTAAACAATGAAAGTGCTCACCTGTTATTCCTGAATTTAACTTATGATACAAATTCTCTTTTGGATTAGTACTACCAGATCCACGGTGTGCCTTGTTACTGTCTTCATGTGGATTACTTCTAGAATTTACTAATTCTGTATCAGTAGGTGCGGAAGAAACGCCTGAATATGTATTGACCGGGACAGGCTCTTTTGGTCCATAAGCAGATTCAGAATCATCCCGTGCAGTGTTACTCCGTCCAGAACCTGATCTGTAATCATTATTTGCGTAACTGCGGGCTGGAGGCTTTTCTGATGAAATTTTCTTAGAATTTAAACGAGCAAGGTTACTTGAATCTGAATTGGTATTATCTGCTTCAGATTGGGAAGCAGAGCTCTGCACGAATCTACGGCCCTCTATGTGTCTTGGTTTTACTTCAGATGGTGCGGCTCTGTAACTTTCGTAATGTACGGGGTCATTGCTTTGTGAACTGTAACTATTTGCTGCAGATATCACAGGGAGACCATCATCGTAATCTGTTATTGGTGCGTTATTACTTAAATCTGAAACCGATATTAAATTTTCTGGGTAATTAATATTTTCAGACTGATCTGTCAAAGTGTCTGTAGCTACTACAGCAGGGGCTCCATTATTATAGATTATTCCAGATTGGGATGCCAAGCTCTGCGCGTATGTTTGGCCACCAGTTGGTTGTTCTTTTATTTCAGATGCAACTTGATCTTCACTATAATTTTCGTAGGGTACGGAGCCACTTGATCCAAAACGAGGTGCGGAATTTGTAATATATTTTTTATCACCTGTCAAGTATTGCAATTGTTCTCTTCTTAGGTATGACCTACCGGCTGTTGGCGGATAGAATCGTTGGTTTGAAGATTGTACATATGTTGGCGGTACATATTGAACTGGAGCCCGGTAAGTTTCTGGGACAGTAATCATATCGTCAGGAATATGTACTGCGCTTGGAACGGAGTTGGTATATTGATTTTGTGATCGCCAGTTTTGGTTTCGATATTTTTGGTTGTCAAATCTGACTTGAGATGTACGAGATGGATACGATTCCACTCTGGATGATGGGTCCAACCTGCGTCCTGCGTCTTCTGGAGAATCATAACTGGGCTCTTCTCCCGACGACGATGACACAGGATTTCTATTATATCTATTATTATCGTAGTTATATCTCCCTTGATTTGAGTAATAATCTTGGGTCTTATCCTGCTGAATATTTACATTTTGAGTACCGAGATATTGTCCATTTGGTGCATTTTGGTTAATCTGCCAGTTGGATAGCGGGCTTACTCTTTGTCTGACCAGATCCTCCGAATGAGGAATCGAATCTGAAAATATATAAAAATGTGAACTTACGTTATTTGTAGTAAACTTGTGTAAATGCGTACACCACTTGACACAATAAAATAACTAAGATTTAAACACTAACAGGTTAAAACTTAACAGGTATTATGGGTGCTAACTCTGAAACTACATATGTTTATCAACGGAAATTGTGAAGTGTCTTATTGCAGAGCCAACTTACCGACAATTTTAGAGCAAAAAAGCAAAACGCAAAATAATATCACTTTAGACTTCATCGTCAACTACATCGACGGTGTTTCACACAGCACTGTTAATTCCAGAGCCCTCTTTAATATTAAAGCGTGTGCTCAAACAAACAAAGCACTCGAAAAAGCTGTATACACACAGCTCTATTGTCGCCATCCTTTTCGTATTGTTAACCTGCGTAGGTACACGAAAATTGCTCATTACGTCACGAGTGATATATAGGGCCTCGAATAATAATATTGACACTCAACAGTGTCAGTACTGACAATTCAATACACACATGTGTACAATTTTCAATTCTAATACACTTAAAATACGACACAATGTTTCTATTCTTGACTACGGTGTATTCTTTATACCACTATTTATTTTTAAAGTAATTCTTTTGTTTTTAACCACTGGCTGCTTTTCCTAGGAGCTATACCTACTTGTCAGAAATGATGATAAATGCTCACAACTAGGTAAATAAGAACATAAAGTAACATTGTAAAATGTGTTTTCGTTGTAACTTAATACGAGTACGTCTTATTCGTAATTTATGGTAATTTCTTCAACATTTGGGTTGTTTAAAATTAACGACACTTTTATGGTGTTTGCCCGATACGTTATACATATTAAGCTAACATTGTCAGCAATATATTAACACACAAGGTGATTATAAACGTAGTTATTTATGGTGTATAGTCTACCATACGTACTGACGACGAAATAAACTTTTGGGTAATATTATATGTACTCAATAACACTACGCAATTTACAAAAATCTTCTTTTAATTATTCACTCAAAAGTAAATCAAAAACTACAAACTTCTCATGTTGGCAGCTGTCAATCATAACAATTTTGGTGGAAGTGGTATTGTAGTTGATGGCAGTGGTACATTGGGTTTTTTCAATGAAAATACTAAAAGAGAGTTTGTATGTTGGTTTACTAGTGAACTGATTTCAACGTCAGGCTGATATCTTAAAAACAACTGTTAAAAAGACCCTCACAAATTATCATCCACCATGCATTTCAGATTTTAGATTTTTTTTTTTTTTTCGCATGTGACTAAAAGAGTGATGAATATACATGTTGATGGACGAAGAGGCAGAGGAAGGCCAAAGAAAAGATGGATGGATTGTGTGAGGAATGATATGAAAGAGAAGGGAGTGAATGATAGCGTGACGGTTGACAGGGGAGGATGGAAGAAGAAAACGTGTTGCGCCGACCCCAAGTAATATGGGATAAGGGCAGGAAGATGAGATGATGATGCATTTCAGATTTTCAGTATGGAACGAAAACAAAAAAACCGGCTGAGTGCATGAAGGGACCAATGAAGGGTTCCGTAGTTAGGATGAATTATTTATCCTAAGAACAAACTTAACATTGTAGTTGAAAAATATGTTCTCCTATACATTCCACTGCAAATGTAAGTTCGTACGCACAATAGTTTGAGATTTAAGTACCATGTTATTTTAAGATCATAGACCTCTTATAGGTTTTCCTGTAATCTATAGGTATAGAACAACTTTCTGTATCTGTTTCAAAATTTTGGGCTCATTAGTTTCGGAGATAAGATACAATTTTCCATTCCCCCTCGGAATGGTAAATTTTCGTCTATTTTCTTAAATAACTTTAAAACAATGTATTTTAAAATGACAAAAAAAATCTATTTAAGACCCTCGCAGTAAGCCCTTTCATTTCATTTTCACACGGTTTGTACAGTTTGCAAAACTTTTTTTTTTTTTCTTATTTGCCCCCAAAAATTGACCCCCATATTCAAAATTCATTTATTTACGTTACACGTCCGTGTTTGGTCTGGAGGAGCTCGTGGCTAAAGTAATTACAGCCGCACGGGTCGATCCATCAGGTTAAGCTATGCTTGCCGGGGTTGGTCCGTGGATGGGTCACCATCTTTACATACCGAGACTCCTCCGTGCCTCGGAAAGCACGTTAAGCCGTTGGTCCCGGCTGTCATTCGTGGATCTTTGACAGTCGTTACGGGTCGTCAGAAGCCCGAAAGTCTGACAATCAGTCTTACCAAGGGGTATCATATTACCCAGTTAATGGGTTGTGGAGGTCAGATAGGCAGTCGCTCCATGTAAAATAATGGTATTCAGCTGCATCCGGTTAGACTGGAAGCCGACCCCAACATAGTTGGGAAAAGGCTAAGCAGATTGATTTTTTTTTGTCCGTGTTTGGTCTATTAGATTCAGAGCAAATTGGCTGTGACAGACGGATAGACAGACAGATACACGATCCTATAAGGGTTCCGTTTTTTTCCTTTTGAGGTATGGAACCCTAAAAAGCGAATCCAGCTTTTAGGTGTCAGTTTCTACACAAAGAAAAAGGTAAAGGCACTACGGAATATGCAAAGCATGACTATTTCGTATTTTTTTCGTCCAAATGCACAATAATGCATAATAATGTATTGTCATGTTCAATTTCGTGACAATATACCTACAATTTTGTGTTGTTGTGTTACAATGTAGTATTGCAAAAACAAAGTAATATATATAAAATTGAACATGAAGCAATTCATTATAAAACAACATTGAAGCAATTCACATACAAATATGTTAGTATACCCTGCCTAGATATCTCTTTTGTTGACTGTACACACGGCTACACATCAATCTATACATTTCCAGTATAAGCTGATCTCGCATTGTATAGGATTTCCTTACAATGAGAGGTCAGTGTAAACTGGAAATGTATAGATTGATGTGTAGCCGTGTTGTTTTTGCCTCGAAAAACGGACATCCCCTCTTTATTAGCTTATCCGATAGAACAGGTTATTTTAAAAGTACGAGTAAAATACCCGTGTGATAATTTTGTCCCAATCTGGAGGTATAAATTTTTTAAATTTTTTTCTATGGTTTACATAAAAACCATAGAAATCGCAATAACTTTAGACCCAATCCGTTTTTGTTATTTCTTTGATTGTAATTACTTGACGCTTTATATTAAGTAAATTATCAAGCAAACGCTCAATTTTTATCGATAACCGGTAGTGAGTAACATCGAATTTTACATATTTTCGATTTTATTTTTTTAAGGGCTATTTCATGGCATTTGGATTCAATATCGAGACAAGGTGTTGGTTTGGCACTAAGAAGTACCGATTTAAAATATCATATCCAAATCTTAAGTTATCTAGAATTTACAGGATTCTAAAATTTAGGCACTAGGGACGAATGTCGAATTTTTTAAAAATGTTTTTTTTATTGAAAAAAATTAATGACAATAGTACTGAATTTTTACCTACGGAAAATGATAATTAAAGTAGATACTTAAGCAAGTGAAGTCTGTAAATATTTAATGTATTATTTTTAAAATTTCAAGTTTATCGACCAAGTGGTTCAGGCTGTGTGCATTAGTGCAAAATGAACTCTTAGGTCCCACCAAAAACATAAATGTAAAATAGGGGCCAAGTTCTATGGAGGTAAAAGATAGTTTATTAGGTTCCTTGCTACTGATTATGCAAGTTGGCAATTTTTCGAAGTCAATTATTTGTTTGCAAATGTTGAGAGTTTTGCTTTAACGAACTTCGTAGGTCTAATAGGTTTAGGTGGTGGAAAGTAGCTCGATATGGTTCGTGTAAGTAAGGTATGCTTCACCCTACTTCATCTCCAAAATTGGCTTGACTACAATAAAGCATGAAAAAATCTTATATATAAAATTATCGTGTCACAATGTTCGTTCCCGTACTCCTCCCTCCGAAACGGCTTGACCGATTCTCATGAAATTTTGTGAGCATATTGAGTAGGTCTGAGAATCGGCTAACATCTATTTTTCATACCGCTACTTTTTATCCCGGTCTACTCGGGTGAAACCGCGGGGCGCAGCTAGTATTAGTATAAATTATTAGCTTTAGTTGTATGTTCGATGTAAATATAATAAAAAGATATAAGAATATTATTTCTAAAATTTATGAGAGTGGGTGTAAATGTATAAGTAGATAAAAAAGTATTATTCTATGATAAGTTAAAATCCAACATAAAATTTAAACCTACAAACAAAAAATATTATTTTTTGTGAAGTGGACCCTAAAAACAAAATTATCAGAAAAAACTTTAGAAGTGAATACGAGTAACTCCTAGATACCGCGAGATTTGGATGTGTGTTTTTTTATAGTGATTGGGTGGGGTCTAAATATGATTTACAATAAATATTGAATCCAACTAGGCAAATATACAACCATGAAAAATCTAAATCTAAAAACACAAAAAAAAAGCATATTTCTTTACATCTGTACTAGTTAGTACTCTTTTGTATTGTTTTTCAAATATCTTTAATATATTTTTATTACTCATAATAAAGAAAAGGATAAAATAATGCGTATTTTTTTTTTTTTGTAATTAATTAATTTAGAAAAGTAGCAACAAAAATTAATAAAGTTTTACTCGTGTTTGGTGTACAATTGGCACATGCGTATTTTACTCTTACTTTTAAAACAACTTGTTTTATCGGATAACTTAATAAAAAGAGGATGTCTGTTTTTCGAGGCAAAAACAATACTTCATGTAAAGCGCCTAGGCAGTTTACACTAACAGTTCTGTCGCATAAAAATGCGTCCTCGCTCGTAGCGTGTGAAACTACGAATGCAAATGGAACATTGCTTTTATTTCTTCATTTTTTTGTCCTACGTATGTATGTTTTTTTTTTACCTTTTGTTTTGAAAATAGAATTCCTAAGTTATTCTGAATAAGTTTAAAAAGCTTTTTTGCGTACGAACGACGAAGCCCCTGTACAGTGTTTTACTTTTTGTAAGATAGCAATCGAATTAATAAGGCATAAGAAGACAGTTAACGGACTCATTTCCAATTTGCAAGATACCTTTATAATAGGTATCTATAATATCGATGACAGTAGGTACCTATGTACAGTCAACAAAAGAGATATCTAGGCAGGGTATACTAACATATTTGTATGTGATTTGCTTCAGGTTCAATTTCGTGACATACAATTTTGTGTTGGTGTGTTACAATGTAGGAGTATTCCAAAAGCAAAGTAATATATATAAAATTACCCTCCCCCCCCCCCCTGACCCTGGTTATAGTATACCCTGCCTAGATATCTCTTTTGTAGACTGCACCATTAAGTGCAATGCCTAAAATAGTCATGATAGGATACTTGTATTGTATCTTGTTGTAGTATGTATGACAACCGAACATCTCATAATCCGCTTACTATACATAGCACGTATTGTACATGTACCTATCTTACGGCCTAACTTTATATTCATACAAGTATGTATTTCCATAAAAAATCTGAATATTTATTTCACATAAACATACATGGGCACTTATGAAATGTTCGGTTTCAATTGGCCGTTTCCTATGGAGAAGAGCCGGCAAGAAACTCCACGGTTACTCTTTTAAAAATAATTTTCTTTTATTTACAATGTTTTCTAATTACCGTGTTAATTTGTATGGGAGGATAGTGTAGGCCTAAAGAAAGCCAACGTAGATTGACGGGTAAAATAATATCCATTCTCTTAGCAAGGAACAAGAACAATTTTACCCTGAAGCCTTCCATAAAACCATTATTATAAACAAAGATGCAGTAGGTTACCTACATACATGTTAAGCCTCCATTCCTTGCTTAGAAAGCACATACTCTCAAAATAGCCCGCTTAAGCCGGAGACTGTTATTACTCTATAATAAACTTCCGAATTGCTCCTCACAAGCCACTTACGGGCTGAAAATGGTCTTTCATAACTTCATAAAGTTCAGTGAAATGTCAAGAATGGATGCTATTTATGAAATGGTTCAGTAGCTTTTGTAATCTCTTTTGTTGTTCATCAAGGTTTTTACATTGAAAAAGAAGTGGTATGACGCGAATGCTTTTCTAACCGCTCCCGCCACAATCCCCACGCTTCTGGCGGGAACGCCTCTATTACGCGCTCGGCCAATAAGGGTGAGTCGAAGCTTGTAGAAGATTCTAGAAGCTTCTTTAAGAACAAATGACGCACAGTCTTGTCGTTGACAAGTGAGATGTCTGTCAACCGTCAACTGGGCTGTGCACATTTTTAGATATTTTTACAAAACTGTATCTTCGCCCCGAACCCGAATTGTTTATAATGTGTTTATATTAAAGTGGGAAATATCTGACCCATCCAGCACCCTGTGCGATTACGGTGCTCCCGATCAGACCATGCCCCATTTGCTGGAGTGTCCCAAGTGCCCGTAATTCTCCAGCACCTCGGATGACCTAAAGACTGCCACTTATGCCTCTATCAACGTGGCCACCTACTCGGCTCAAATAATATAAAAACAACGAAGAGGACTATCATCGACACGTAAAAAAGGAAGAATTGAAAAAGATACAAAAGAATTTTTCAAAATTATACATAGCCTACCTAAATTATAAAAATTATCTAAAAAGACCCATGAAAGTATCTACTTTGGCGTAGTTAACACTCTGCTTCTGAAAAAATTATCAACACAAAAATTTACTGGCATGCTGCCAAATCTCATTTCAACTTTTCGTAGTACTCGTCAGAGCGGTCGTGGTCTTTGTGTAGCTTCTTGTCCAGGGGCTGATGTGATTCGCCTCACGATTTCTCGCCATCTACTCTAGGATAGGATAGGTTAATAGCCCAGGAAAATAAGTTAAATTAA
This sequence comes from Cosmia pyralina, assembly GCA_946251885.1. Classification (NCBI taxonomy): domain Eukaryota; kingdom Metazoa; phylum Arthropoda; class Insecta; order Lepidoptera; family Noctuidae; genus Cosmia; species Cosmia pyralina. Next base: position 9,379,434 of record OX276344.1, read on the forward strand.
AAGAAAATGTGCGAAATATCCAGCCTTAGGGTGGGTTGCATCAAGGGCTAGGTTATAGTTTCCGTCAAAGTTAAAATTACCATAGCATTCTATGGTCCTACCTGCTGTTGCACCGTCAAGTCAAATGTAAAAAAAAAATACAACCGACTTCCAAAAACAACACTACAAAGTGAAAAATAACTTTAATTTCGGAAGTCGGTGTCCAGTTAAATGTATTTTCGTTTTTTGCCACCGACTTCCGAAATTAATGTTATTTTTCACTTTGTAGTGTTGTTTTTGGAAGTCGGTTGTATTTTTTTGTACAAAAGTTTTTATTTTTCACTTTTTAGTTGTGGTACCTACCTGCAAAACAAACTAGAACATCATCCATATAAAAGTGGGGAAAAAATACGTATTATTGAAGCTAACTCAAAAACTACCTAATCAAAGTTAATCAATTTTATATGGGACCAACTGTGATGTATACCCTCTCGAATAAAACAAAAAAAATCCAAATCGGTCCAGCCATCTTCGAGTAATCGGGGAACATACATAAAAAAAAATAAAAAAAAAAGGTTCCGACGAATTGAGAACCTCCTCCTTTTTGAAGTCGGTAAAAAATAAAGTTTGGAGCAGGGACATGACATTCGAAACGTCTGACAGAAGTGACAGCGAAGAAGGTTAGGTTAAAGTTATGAAGTCACCTAACAAATTATCTAATGGAACAACCCATTTTTTGTCTAACAGGAACTTTAACAAACATGGGTTGCACCATCTTACTTTAAAACAAAACAAACAACAACAAACATCGCACCTTCAGGTCGATGTTTGTTATTGTTAAAGTAAGATGGTGCAACCCACCCTTAGTTAAGATTAATCACCGAGATTATGTTTATTCAGGCATTACAAAATATTGTGCGTGAAAAGTCCATTACGAAACTGTGTGCGAAATAAAAAATATCGGCTATCAAAGGTACGAAAGTCAGTTTATAGCGAGTATTTCGAAAAATGTTGGTTTTGCTTAATTGCAAAACTACTCTTGACGTTTTCGCTTCTCGAATTCGAGAATCTAAGGAGGAAGATTGATGTTGTGAAATGTGGATTGCAGAATGATTAATGTAGAAACAGAATCACATAGAAATGCCACTATTGATTTATTTATATAAAAAAAAACACTTGCCTAAGTTAACAATTGAAAGGACATTTAAAACACATTTAGGTACGAATACCGTAAGTTTCTGTTATGCACAAAACTATTTATCAGGGTTCTGTATTTGTTAAATTCGTTTAACAAATACAGAACCCTGCAAAAAGTTTTATGCTTAACAGAAACTTTTCTCTCTTGGAACGTGTGTTGCTCTTGTTATGGCATTTTTAACGTTACAACGTAATTCCGAATACGCTGTACATCGTAGGATGAATTAAATATTTCAAGTATCAAAAGTTTTTGCTAACAACACACGCTTCGCAGGCTCTTTCACGTTGTTCTACGAAAAAGGTTTAGGGAAATGATTTTCAGTTCTTCGCGAGTCCTACGGTAGGACTCTTACCTGACCACATAGGTACACTACACGCTCTGCAGATTTTATTACGAAGGTACCATCTATGTTATTGTATGAAAACATATTAATGAATAATGATTTTCTTTACAAATAAGTTTCGTGTAGGTAGAAAGCGTAAGAAATAATTGGAAATAGTTTGTCTAAATTGATCAAGTGCGTGTGTAGCACTCATTAGGGTTATAAATTGCGATAGATCTGCTAAGTGAAACAGATGAGATTTTTAGTGCTCCGTACCACAAAAGGAAAAAACGGAACCATTATAGGATCACTCGTGTGTCCGTATGTCTGTCCGTCTATCACAGCCTATTTGCTCCGGATCTAATAGACCGATTAAGTGGAATTTGGTAAATAAATAAATTTGAATATGGGGGGCAAAAAAGAAAATTTAAAAAAAAGTTTTGCAAACTGTACCGTGTGACATATCAAATAAAAGGACTTGTAAGGGTTTCAAATATGTAAATTTTTATAATTTTAAAGGTACACATACCATAGGTTTTACATTGTTTTAAAGGTATTTATGAAATTTACCATTCCCCCTCCTTATCTCCGAAACCGTGAAATAGTGAACCCAACATTTTGAAAAAAAATATAGAAAATAGTTCAATATCTATAGATTACAGGAAAATCGATAAGATGTCTATGATCTTAAAATAACATGGTAAATCTCTCAATATAGTACGTACTAACTTACATTTGCAGTTGGAATGTATGGGAGAACATATCTTTCAACTACAATGTTAAGTTTGTTCTTGGGATAAATTCATCCCAACTACGGAACCCTTCATTGTGCGTGGTCCGCCAAGCACTTGGCCGGTTTTTTTGATGTAGTAGGTATGACCTACTTATTAATAATATGTTCTTTTGTGGAATCTATAATCAATGAACACGGCCTAAATAATGTCTACCTACTCTTACAAACCATTCTATACTTATCTATCAACACAAAAGACCCTAGGTAATTTGCATTTCAAAGTTCCGCTAAGCATCCAACAAATCAAACATGGAAATAGGCAAAGGAGCACTCATTCTTCCTCCTCGCTCGTCCCGGGCCAGACCGGAATCCCGTAGATAATAAAACGCACTAAACCACAGTCCGCCGCAGTGTTAAATCTTTTCTAAACCGGGAGCAATTCGCTTTTACCGCGTCGGAAAATGCCGCCGCTCTGTATCTCAGCAACGGACATTTTTACCGCGAACCCATTCGTAAATTTTTTAAATTTGGAATTGCTGGTACGACGATTGTACAGAAATGGGTTTATTCCGATACTGGCAACTGACACTTAATAATATGTGACGCTGTGAAACCTAGGCGGTTTTGAATGGAATAAAAAATAATATGTTATTTGGACTTTTCTCCTTTTTCGCCCACTGTATGCAATACTAACCAGAGACAAACAAAGTTTTTTCTTATTCTATCACGATTTTGGGTGCACTAACCAGAGAATTTTCGTTTAGTTAAACTCTTACCAATCACCTACATCAGCCAAAGTTTGTGTTTAAAAGATCGCTATTAGTGATGTCTTATCACTAATAGCGATCGTCCTTTGTTTCACCCTATATGTATCAATTTACATATTATATCTATAATTCGAATGGTGTGCATAATAAAGAGTATTCTATCTACTTATCTATCAGCAATACTATCGTCACTGTTGATGGTAAGAAAAGTACCTAAGTATCTTTTTATCTACTGCGGCAAGAGCAATATCGTTTAGATAGTACGACATAACTCGTGGAGCTCGTGACTAAGTAATAACAGCCGCATGGTTCCATAGGTTAAGCTACGCTTGCTGGGGTTGGTCCATGGATGGGTGACCATCTATACATACCGAGACTCCTCCGTGCCTCGGAAAGCACGTTACGCTGTTGATCCCGGCTGTTATTCGTGGATCTTTGACAGTCGTTACGGGTCGTCAGAAGCCCGAAAGTTTGACAACCAGTCTTAGCAACGGGTATCGTATTACCCAGTGGGTTGTGGAGGTCAGATAGGCAGTTGCTCCATGTGATATACTGGTATTCAGCTGCATCCGGTTAGTTGGGAAAAGGCTAAGCAGATTGATTGAGGTCGACATAACTCAGGGAAGAAGCTGTGTTCTATAGTGTGTCAGTAATAGCAAAGGTAATATTCTAAATAACATCAAGCTCACTTTAATTTACAAAATACGATGAATAATTTTCTCACTACTTTACTTTATCTCAATTTTTAGACTTTCACACCCTAAGCCAAGGTATAAAAATAAAAACTCTCAAAAGAAAGTTGACCTTACAATACGTTTCCATTTGCTATTTGCACTACTATTAATAGTATAGTTAAAATCTCGCTGCAGACTCGGTCATCATTCGAGTGTTTCGCTCTCTTTCCCACTCACGGGCCTTATGGGCAGGCCACGCCCACACGTAGTCCTGTGCATTACTGCAGTCGATGAGTGATATCGATAGTTTTATATATTTATAAATGGGTGATAGAAATAAATACACATTTTTTTTTATTTTATTACCAAATTTACTACAAAGCATATTAAATATATAAACAAAAGAACGTATATATAAAACTAAAAATAGAAAATTAAAATTCTTCGTCTCAGTCATCGTCATCGTTGTTATCGATAATGGACTTGAGCGCGCGCAACTAGCGCACATCCCCACTCCGATTATGATTTATGACCAAGTCTGCAGCGAGATTTTAACTATACTATAACAGAATTTAAGCCACAAAGGTGTCTACAACAAAGGAATATCCAGCAACGATGCGAAGACAGCCCACTATGTTCCTACATACTTACAATAGGTACCTATACCTTACAAAGTTACGAGATACCGTACTCGATTTTTCATCGTTGTTTCAATAAGGATTACTCTTTCGATATCCTTTCGCGAGTAGGCACTGTGTAGGCAGTTTATCGCGCCCCAGGGCATTATTTCAGCACTCTAAACACGTAGCCATGTCTGTAACATTCGTTACCTACGATATCGCCGCCTCCGAAGCTTTATGTGATAACGTTGAAGGGAGTATCACACCGGCTTAGGTGAGAAAGGTAATGCAGATATAAGTTTTAAGCCAGCCTCCTGTTTCCTCAAGTTTTTATTGAACTTTTTCTTGGTAAACCATGCCTACGCTCGAGAGCAATGAATTATGGTCACATAAAGATACCTGAAAGTGTCAGAAACTAAGAATGCTAGCTTAATGAAATAAATTGTGTTTATTATGGCATCCTGGGGAAGGACATAGGCTACTTTTTTTCTCAAAAATAATCCTACAGCGGGTGATATAGGAGATGAAAGTTTGTATGGGAAACCCAGCATTTCTTAAGTTAGGGATATGAAAATTTAAATTTATGCTTTTGGTACGAAATTAAGAAATATGCGGTTCGGCATTTTTGAAAAATCGAAAAAAAAAAATTTTAATGTTTGTGTACCTACCCCTTATTAAGAGATTAAAGGGATTGGAAATGTAGTCATAGTTCGTATCTTGAGGTAACATTTAGAACATTTAATTTTCTACTAAACACAATTTATTTAATTAAACTAGCATTTTAGTTTCCGAGACTTTCAGGTGGGTATCTTTATGTGACCCTAATTCATCGCTCTCGAGTGTATATTTGAGCGAACAGGTTGGGTACCTACACCGTGTTAACAATACTTTAGCATACCTACTACTAGCTTAGCCAAGGATGGAATTCATGGAATGCCTCGCGGTCATCTTAGGGTCAGACTCCACCAAACGGAAAAACCGGCAAAGTGCGAGTCAGACTCGCACACAGACTCGCACACGAATGGTTTCGTACCACCGAACAATATTTAATACTAGGTACAGACGCCAGCACATCAAGCATCAAGCTACTAGAATCTGTCAAATTTCATTAATAGATTTTCATCTTTATTGCTCAAGCATTAGGTTCAAGGTTGATTGGGAAAATTTGACAGTTTCGGGTGGCCTGACCTGCTGGCGTCTGTACATATTAAAAAAAATATTTCAGTTTAGAAAAAAAACACAGCTTCTTGTTTGGGCACAAGAAACGTGTTTGTTTTTAAGTTTTTTTTATTTTTATGAAAATACTAAACGAGAATACTTTCATCTCAAATTTTAACAATCGCAAAGTTTTTTGTGTTTCATAATGTATACCGGATGACTTTTTTTACCGTCTTGAAAAAAATAGGGTATTGTATTAGGCGAACGGAGTAGAAGCGTATAGGTACGCTTCTACTCCGTTCGCCTAATACATACATAAAAGGCATACCTAGTTTTTTTTTTTTTTAATAACTTAGAAAAAAATATCTAAGTATCAATAAATACTCCAAATTCGATGTAAACTTTTCATTTTAGAACAATAAAAACATAAATTTTGAAAAAAAATAGTAAATCCTTTAAAAATACCGTAATTCGAATCATATGCAACCTGCATTATGATTTGAATTTTGATTTTTTTTGTTTTTTTTTTTTTTTTTTTAAACTAGATATGCCATAGGCTTCTACTCCGTTCACCGAATATACCCTATTTTTTCGAGACGGTAAAAAAAGTCATCCAGTATATAATAGGTCTTTACCAATGAAATTGCCGTTTTGTATGAAAAAATTTAAACGAATTTTCTTCATGCATTTTTTATTTGTATTAATCGAAGTAATCACCCATGCAATCAATGCATCTTTGCCAACGCAGTGGCAGTTTATTGATGCCCTTCTTAAAGAAATCAGCTGGACGGGAGGCAACAAATTCTTCAAAGGCATTTTGTACTGCCTCTCGGGTATTTAATCTTTTTCCCGCCAAGAAGTTATCCAAATTCTGGAAAAAGTAGTAGTCTGTAGGCGCAAGGTCTGGTGAGTAGGGCGGATGACGGAGAGCTTCCAACCCCAGTTCATGCAACTTGGAGACCGTCTGCTGTGCAGTATGAGGTCGCGCGTTGTCGTGCAGGAGCAGCGGAGACGAGCGATTGACCAATGCTGGTTGGAGATGTGCCAGCTTCTCCATCATTGTGTTCAGTTCTTCACAGTACACATCTGAAGTAATGCTCACCCCGTTTGGTAAGAAGCTGTGATGAATCACACCGGCGCTAGACCACCAAACAGTGACCATCACTTTTCTAGGGGTAAGTTTTCGTTTAGGGCATTGTTTAGGTGCTGAACCAGGATCCAACCAACTTGTTGAGCGCTTGCGGTTATCAAACAGAATCCATTTTTCATCGCAGGTAACAATGCGGTTCAAAATTCCTTCATTTGTGTGTCTGTTGAGCAGTGCAAGGCACGTCTCGACGCGTACTTCGCGCTGGCGATCATTGAGTTCGTGGGGCACCCATTTGTCAAGCTTTTTTACCTTGCCAATTTGACGCAAATGGACCAATATTGTTTTGACGCTAACGTCGAAAGCTGCTGCTAATTCAGCCGTAGATTGTGTATCATCAGCTTCCACAATCGCCTTTAATTCGTCATTGTCGACCAAAGTCTTCGGACGACCGCGAGGTTCATTTTTCAGGTCGAAATTTCCAGAACGGAAGCGAGCAAACCAATAACAAGTGGTGCGTTGGTTTGTAGTGTTAGCTCCGTAAACGTCGTTGATGTTGCGTGCCGCTTGTGCCGCGTTGCTGCCACGACGGTACTCATATTCCATAATTACTCGAATTTTTAACGTATCCATGATGACGAAAAAGATTGAAATGCGATGAAAATGTAACACTAATCAATAAACAAATGACTACTTTTGGAAAAAAAAATCCATGTTTTTAAAATAAAATTAATTTGAAATTAGAATTCTTAGCCAAACAAAAATTATTTTAATTTGAAATGGCCAGTACTGCAGAACGGCAATTTCATAGGTAAAGACCTAATATGTGAACTTTGTTTTTCATAATGATACTTTGAATTAAGTACAAAGTTATTATTTGCAATTACAGAAAATCGCCCATATTTAAACAAGATACCATAAGAATCGGTTTTTTTAGTATTTGTTGATTAAATAGGTACAGTAAGTATATGGTAAATGATAATAATAAATAAATACATCCTTTATTTTGGACTACACATACAAGTAGGTACATACAATCCATAAAGTATTAATAACAATAACTTAAAAACTATGTTAGTAGACAATCTATATGTGTACCTATATTATATAAAGCGATAAACTGACTGACTGGGTGATATATCAACGCACAGCCCAAACCGCTGGGTCTAGAGATTCCAAATTTGGCAAGTAGGTTCCTTATGAAGTCTAAGGGCGCACTAAGAAAGGATTTTTCAAAATTCAACCCCTAAGGGGGTGAAACGGGGGTCCAAAGCTTGTATCAAAAATCTTATTCCTTTAGTTAATAGAGTTGAAAGTTGGCATGAAAATTTATCTAAGTAAATTATAAAATTTGTCATTTTTAGTTTTCTTAAACTACCGCCTCAGGAGGGGTTGGTAGTTGTCAAAGTTTGTATGGAGGAATTTTACATACAATCCATAAAATATTAATAACAATAACTTAAAATCTATGTTAGTAGATAATCTTATACAAAATAAAAACAACTAAAAAAGACGTGGCCCAACACACGTTTTCACGTGCCTCCGCACCATAGAAATATATTATACTATAGGTAGCTTTTTCCCGCGGCTTCGCCCGCGTGGATGTCGGAAATCATCCCAAGGTAACCTACTACCGGGATAAAGAGTACCTATCCTATGTGTTAATCCAGGTCATATAAACTATATGTGTGCCAAATTTCATCCAAATTCGTTCAGCAGTTTTTGCGTGATTGAGTAACAAACATCTAAACATACAAACTTTCAAATTTATAATATTAGTAGGATCTATGCTCCGCACCCAGTGCCCTAAAAAAAGACTGTCTAATAAATCTGCCTAGCCTTATCCCAACTATGTTGGGGTCAGCTTCCAGTATAACCGGATGCAGCTGAATATCAGTTTTGAATTGATTTGATTTGGAATTAAATGTCAAATTTTGTGTAAATATCGAAAAACTCTTAAAATTCAAATATCTCGAAAACGATTGAATTTCGGCCATACATATGGGGGGTTCAATTTGTTGCATTTTGGCCCCCTTATCAGCCCCTGACGGATATACGTCGAATTACCAGTAACCCTGTATATTAAATTATGCAGCCAAAGCAAAGATTGTATCACAAAAACGGAAGTTAACTTTGGTCTTTTTAGTTCCGACTGTATTACTAGCGTAGTGTTTATTTTTAAATTCCCTTGGCTTAAGTACACTGCAGCCCTTTTAACACTTAATAATTGTTGTGTAACGGTATGAAACCACACACCACATTGGCCTTTTTAACCTAGTATCTTTTCTCTTTTTTGGAGAGATTGTCGTTACACTTACGCCCTTTTAGTACACATAAATATATCACTTTTTCAATAATTTGGCACTAAAATCTCATTTCTCACAAAAACGTATTTTGACCCTTTTAGCACCAAAGCCACAGGCATTAATCCAGCCACCGACGTTGGTCTTGCTGAGATCGTCAATGCACTGGTTCATGTTCATGGTTATATTAACCAGCTAGCCCAGTTACCCTGTTTATCACCGCACTCCAGGACGTACGTATTAGATATGAGCGCCGATGGCCAATTCCACGGCGGCGGCGTGGCCTGTTAATTTCCACAGCGGCGGCGGCGTCGCGGCGGCGTGGCGTGGCCGGTCGTGGGCCTGAGTTTTTTTTTTTATCAGAGAGTGTTTTCTTAAAAATAACATAAAGAAAACCATATTGTTATTACCAAAAAAAGCTCTAAAAAGGAACGTATTTATTAATTACAATTTTACAGTCTTCTAAATAATAATTGGAGATCACGTTTACTGAAAAATAATCATTTCTCTCTCATCTCATCTCGAAGTTGCTGCCATCGTTAACACAACACAATAATACACGTTTACTCGGTAAAATACTGAACTCGACTGCGTAAGCGACGAGTGTGCCGAAACGACTAGGCGAACTAACGCGGTCGGGCCGCGCGTGCGAGCGAGAAAGCAAGTTGTGAGTAGCCGCGACGGCGCGCTGCGTGCTGCACTCGGCGGCGACGCGTCGACATGAACTCACGGCGACGGCGGCGCGCCGGCGCGGCGCTCATATCTAGTACGTATCAGAGTGAGCACCCGTCCACCTAACACTGTTTGTCTGCGAGCTATACCTACCTACACTTCAGTACAATAGTAAGCTCCTCGGGAAGCAGAACATACCTCGGGATACAGAAGTTTCAAATTCCTAATTGGTTCAGTTGTTGCGATAGAGCTCGTACAAAAATAGTCTAAAATGGACAACTTTTGCGGTCCTCTATTTCATTCTTCATATTTTAAGACAAAAAAAATATAGATACCTATGTCGTAATGGCAGATGGCTTGAGCGGTTTTCTTCGAGTTTTCATTGTCAGGTATCAGCACCCTAATTACGTAACATACCTACTATTGCTCGGAATTTGAATTATTTTGGAACAAATTGCTAATCCATTGCTTCATATGTTCGAAAAATTTGTTTGCTCGACAACGTAAATAACGCAAAGAATGTTGTTGAACTGTCAAATTGAAACCAACTCCGATTGATAATGTGTTACGCAATTTGGGTGCAGCACCCTAACGACGGTGCATGCCAAGCACGACCAACATCATCCTAATCGTGGTACTCCTTATGGCATCGTTGGCCTTTTTGTATGGTGTCTTCAGAATCTACAAGAATTGCCACCAGAAATGAATGGGCAATGAGATCAGGAAGGACAGACTACGATATTCTATACGGAGACGTATAGCAGAGGTAGAAAAGGAAATGCGAACGAATGCCAGAGGCTACAAGAAGGACACTGAGGACATCATCTGAAGAGTTAAAAGCCCAGGGTTTGCGCGGCCGTATTCGTAATTTATCAGTACGTGGTTATAAAGTGTTGTCTATTTTCTATTCGATGCGTGTCATCACTAAAGCATCGGAGCGCTAGAGAACTCGCATTAAAAACTAGGCGCATTTCTACGAATCCAAGCAGAAGAAAAACCCGAATTATGGAGTACTTGGTTACCGTTCTGGTGCTTTGCTTAATACGACATCGATAGTTCACACATCAACAAAATTTACACCCTTCGAACTCCGGTAGAAAGTGTAACTTGCCCAATAATTTGGCAAAGGTTGTAGAGCCACTATATAATTATGACAGTTACCCACTCGAACTTACCGAACTATAAGCCAAATGATCAAGTCTGAAGGACGCTGTTACAAATGGGTAGTAAAATCATTACTTTTTTACACAAAAGTATGTAAGTATATTAAATAAAATGCTTTGCATTCTTAAAATGTTTTTTGACCGAATTGTTGATAGATGTGCATGGTACGATTCTAAACTATAAATATAATTTTAGATAGGTACAGTTTCTCAATAAAGGTACCGAAGTAAAAATTTCCGTTTCGGTACCATTTTTGAGAAACTGTAAGTACCTACCTAAAATTATATTTATAGTTCAGAATCCTACCATGCACATCTATCAACAATTCGGCCATAAAACATTTTAAGAATGCAAAGCATTTTATTTAATATACATACTTTTGTGTAAAAAAGTAATGATTTTACTACCCATTTGTAACAGCGTCCTTAATTAAAAATTAAACTGGCAATAAACTTAAACAATTATATTCTGGACCTTACAAAGTGATTAGAGATTTGTCACCAAATGTCGAGTTCGATTACCGAGGTCGAGGTCGAAAAACCGACATTATACACAAAAACAGAACGAAACTGTATCATGTTTAAAAATGAAAACAACAAATTAATAAATTACCGATGTTGTAATTGTAAACACGTAACAACAGCTTAGGTATAAACGGTCAGCAGTAAGCGGAGATGTATAAGCGCCAGCTGTGCGCTCATAGGTACTTAGTAGAAAAAATTGTTGAAATGTATGAATGAAAATCAATAATCATAACTCATATTATAAATAATTACTTATTAGTAGTATCAGTATACCTTTGTGTAACCAAAAACGTAACAAACATGTGTACTACGATTACGTCATAATTGTATTTTATACCTACGTATTAGTCTAAATCAATGTTTAATTTGTGCTTGTGTAAAACCATGTTACAAATAAAATGAAACTTTTATTTTATTTTAGTTTTAGGGAGATGAGAGGGAGATGTCAATGTAAACCATAGAAACTTGTGTTCTTTTATAATAAAGGGCAGTATTGTATTAGCATTCGTTGTGTCATTTAAGTACTCATAATATCCCTCATCCGTACACGTTGTTAGTTGTGTAAAACAGGTAGTAAAACTACGGAACCCTTCATTGTGTGTGGTCCGACACGCACCTGGCCGGTTTTTTTAAAGACTTTTTGAAGTCAGATTTATAAATCAACCTGTCCATCTAACTCTTATGCGTTTACTATGCGCGTAAACTACTTATATGCGTTTGCACTAGAAAACATTCAACATGAGATGTTTCGATACTTGTCATGTCAAACAAATCTCACAATTTGTTTTATTGAATTTGCGTTCGAACTGCACGAAACATGAGTCTTATGACAGATGTCAAGATTTGTTGTGAAAATGTGGTGGAAACATGTTGTTGTAAGAAACGTCAAAAAAAAATTGCATCAACAAGTTGTGTGACAATTCGATAGCGAGTCTGTTGATACATTGATATGAAACCGAAACAGAGATTTCAACATGTTTTTTTGTGAATGTTTCGCCAGTGCAAACGCACAGTTAGATGGACAGGTTGATTAAAAAATCAATAATGACACACAAAAACAAAACACAAAGGACACACAAAGAGAAAATAGAATTTTCATTGCATCGTCCCCATTGTCATATGAAAACAAGTTCTCAGAAGAATTCCCTTCATATGATATCAAAGGTCCATTCAATCAAAGGATCCGAGGTAAAGCCGATAATCCCGCCTTCCGTTTCATGTGTTTTCAATAGTGGCCGGCCTTTTGTTACATATTTTGGTTGTAACCAATGTTGTAATACATTTGTCTAGCCGTAATCTGATATAAAAATATTTCACAAACTTGCTGTGGTTTAGTATCTGTGAAGTAAAAAACCAAAATATCAACTCGAAAGGAAGATTAGCACAAAATAAGGCACCAAAGCGAAGAGGCAACGAGGTAACTACAATCAATCAATCAAAAGCTGAGAATAAGCACTTTTCGAACGTCAAAATTACATAAGATAGTCCCTCAAAACGCCCGCCCATCACCACTTCCTAGTGTTTTAGCTGGGAAAAAGTGGCGCAACAAGCTCCCCAGCAGCACTGCTGTCTGTTCAGTTAGAAAAACTTGATTCTATAGGTACATACAATAGTATGCAAGATAATTTAGGTCGAAAAGTGGTTCATCCAATGATGGTTCACCCCAAATGTCCGCGAGGTGCTCGTTGGACGGTTGGAGTTTGAAAGTGCCTACCGAACGTCCACTGACGTATTTAGGTTGGCAACCTAAATACGTCAGTGGACTTTGAAAACCCCTCTTATTGCTACGGCAATAAAGGCGATGTCAATTTCAAATAAATTAAATTAAAAATTTACATTTATTTCTTTTTGGTATATCGTAATGGAAAATTGGCAAATCTGATACAAAAAGGCCCAATGTCAGTTTCCATAATCGACAAGAATCTCACATCATTTTACTTTAACTTTTAAGTTATAGCAGGGAAAGAAACTAACAATTTTGTTATCTAAGATTTTGCTGCATGTTCTTAACGTGTCGATGGCAATCTAAATGGACTCGGCCCAGAACTCGGCGACGTGTTTGGCGCCATCACTAGCGTCCATCAGTTCCTGTAACGTGCAAGCGTGCAACTGACAGGACACGCAGGACATGATTTAGGTGGTGTCCCATTGTTTGTAGAACAGCACCACATTCACACTCTAAGGCGGAGTCCTCTATGAATCTCCACCTGAACAGGTTTTCCTTGCTTCGGCCAACCTGGGTCCGGAGTCTGTTTAAAGACTTCCAGGTTACCCAAGGCAACCCATGTCCAGGTGGGAGATATTCAGCAGGTGGGTCTCGCCACAGCTTCAGTTTTTCTTTTGATCGTTCGCCAGTGACTGGGACGACACACTTTAAAAAACTGTTTCTGCTTGTCAGCCTTTGTGGCACAAGAATGTTATCGTGTAAGTGTATCGAGTGTCGGAGACCATTTTGGCTCTTTTGCTGAAGTTTGTCACCGCCCTGCAAATTACTGGTGGCGCTATTCCTGCTAGTGGATACAGCATTTGAACCGAGGTCGGTTTTAGGCAACCAGTAATGATTCGGCTCGTGTTCAACGTTTCATTCAAAGCTGTACCCACCATCTTTGCATGGGTAGAACGACTCCACATGGGGCTCGCGAATACATCCACAGAAAAAGATAGCGCCAGCCCAGTAGTCCGCATAACGTCAGGCGCACAGAGCACTTTATAATACTGGTAGTCAGGCGATTATGATGAGACTGCATTTTCTTATGCATGTTGACGTGACATCAGAAGATAAGTATCAAAACTTTCGTCGTAAATGCTACTATTTTTAATCTGTAAGATACTTCGTTCCGTTTACAAAAATATTAACATTTAAAACATTGTTTATTCATCAGATGAAACAAAATCGTATTGTATAGCGTGATCCACGTTGGAGTGGTAGAGATGGCAAAAGTGTCAAACTTGCAAAAATTAAAATATTGATATTTTTTTGTGGAAAATAGATAGACATAATAGACATTGCGTTTTTGATTGATTGTCTTAATAGCGATTTGTGATGATATCGCAAATGCATATTTAGAATTTCTGTATAATTGTAGTGTATTAGGTACTTCTTTGTTCATATTATTTATAAGTGATTTCAGTTTTTGTTGTGGTTTTTGTGCAACTCCTGCGACAATGTCATCACAGTCAATCTTTTGTACCTAAAAATATGTCAGAAACAAGTGGGCCCGAAAACAAAAGTATTGAGTTCGACCCTATTTTGCCCGATCAAGGAATATTATTTTATGAAGAATGCCCAGCGGAGTACGAAATCGAACGGCCTAGATTATTGCCTTTGAAATCTACGACTCAGATTCGGTTTGAGCAGCTGCAGCACGAAGCAGCAAGGGTTTGGAGAGAGAAGCAGAAAACTGCAAAGAAAAACTGACTATTTGTTTGTGAATCAGTGTAGTTTTGTGACAAAATGGCTTACACGTTATTTGTGATAGAACTGATATCTGCATTCATATTAGCAGCAACTTTACTGTACAGATATGGTGACTGCTATAGGAACCACATTATAGTGACTGTATCAGTGCTAACAGCATGGTACTTCTCGTTTGTGATTATGTTCATCTTGCCCCTGGATATATCTTCGGTGAGTACCTACTCCATTTTTCTAATTAGAATCATAAAATTACTCTTCAATTAAATTGTAACAATGACCTCACAACATTGAAATATCATCAAACATGATTTGACTAAATGATAAACTGGCCATGTAGAATTCATATACTTTCTAAGTTCTATAAAAATATTCACTAATGGTCTATGAGTGCTTACAATAATCATTGTTCATTTCCCACAGACTGTGTATCGACAATGTATGGAAAATGCAACAAAATTAATGGAGACGACTCAAGCTGCAGTACAGAATGGCTCAACTACGGTAGCTCCGCCAATCATAGAGTGTCATAAGCCTTGGAGCTTGATGAGCTCCGATGTGTTCCCTAACCTTTGGAGGATTGTATATTGGACATCACAATGTCTTACTTGGTAAGTATTTAAACAACCTAGACTCTACATCATACAATACAATACAAAAATGTACACCTTACAATAAGTACATAGTAGTATATTCTCACTTGCAAGGTTAAAAACACCATAAGTCCTGGATTTGTAGATAACTCCAATACACCATGCCATGTACAGTGGGCTGCATCAATACGGTACCCCAGTTGTATTAAAATTTTAATACAACGGGAACCCAATTGATGCAGCACACTGTACATACATCTGACTGGGGTACCGTCTGTTAGCCTCGTTGCCACCTTCCTAATATTTTTTACTATAGCATAAGCTATTCTTGCATAGTCTGTGTGGATATGAGAGAAAAATAACTTTTCAGATAGTAGTTCCATTTAGTAACGTCAATAATGGTGTTAGATAGTATGGCTTTTATTTAGAATGTTAATGTTATCAATTAATCTTTCCTGTTATGTACCATGTCATTAAATTAAGTAACAGTTTATGTAATGATAACAGAAAATAATGTTTTCATAAAAATATATTCCTCTTTAGTAAAATTTCGTATTTATAAGTACACAAAAAATTTTAACACATTAAAACAGCACCATGTATACAAATTTTATCTTTTTTCAGGTTAATAATGCCAATGATGCAATCATACAGCAAAGCAGGTGACTTCACAGTCAAAGGAAAGTTAAAATCAGCTCTGGTTGACAATGCCATCTACTATGGTTCATACCTATTCATTTGCGGCATACTACTCATATACATCGCCTTAAAGCCTGGTGTATACTTGGACCCTCCAAAAATAAAGGCTATAGCATCCTCTGCTAGTAACACATGGGGTTTGTTCCTACTAATCCTGTTACTTGGATATGCCTTGGTTGAAGTGCCTAGAAATCTATGGAATAATTCAAAGAAGAACTACACTTTAACTTACTGTTACTTCAAGATAGCAAAGTTAAGCACAGATAAGTGCGAAGCTGAAGAAACCGTTGATGATATCTTGGATGTAAGTATTTTTTTATTGATCAAATCAATTTCCTTTTTATCAAAACGGATATTGGCAATAAATGATATGATTTATCAAGCACTTGTTTGTGGATGTAGAATGAGGATAATGTTTTTATCACCATCTCTAATCAGTCAAACTGACATACTTTGATTAAGTTTAGTTTACCTAATATTTTGTTTTGAAAATGCTGCATTGTTCTCACAAAGGTTGAACACCACCTTGAACCAAAACATCACCTAAAAGCGGAAACCCTCTAAATAGTTACATCTATCTATACAAATAAATATAATTGAAGTGTCTGTTTGTAATGTCAAAATAACAGCTGTTTACAAAATGCATATGAAATTATATACGGTACTCATAACAAAAAAAAACAGTTTTTAAAATTTTCTTGTCTTGTGTCTGTCGGTTTGTTCTGGCTAATCTCCGAAACAGCTGGACCGAGTTTGACGGGACTTTCACTGGCAGGTAGCTGATGTTATAAGGAATAACTTAGGCTACTTTTATTTTGAAAAAGATTTAGGGTTCTGCATAAAATAAAAAAATCCATGAAATAATTGTGAGCAAAAAGTCAGGTTTGAAAAATTCTTTTTGCATTTGGTAGCCCAATGCTCGAGGATTGTTATAGGCTATTTATCGTCACGCCACGACCCTTAGAAGCCGAGCATAAAGAAAAAAGTCTGAAAGAATGCTTAGCGAAAACAAAATACTAGTGCGGGCGGGCTGTTAGTACATCGTGTATCTTAGGACTTCCACGCAAACAAAGTCACGGGGCACAGCTAGTAATAACTAAAACAATCGAAGTAGGCAGTGTGATTCCACCTAAAATTCTTCCTTTATCAATTCAGAGTCTAAAAGCGGTGTCAACAGCTGTAGGGTCAGGTCACCCTCTGTATCGTCATGTCGATACCATAGTGCAGAAGTTACCAATACAACTGCGAGACCGGCTAAATGGGCGCGCCCCACCAGACAGACCCACACCACCCTCCTTGAAGTCACTTGTTAATCTACACAAAAAGGTTAGTTCTAACAAATCCATGAACATATTTCTCGTCCTAATACTTGTCTGTGAATTGTCAAAAGCATTTGACAGTGATTTACATTAATACATTGGATCAGGAACTTGCATCAATATGGAATTTTAAAACTTGTTCTGAGTGTTATTATTTGGAACTTGAACAATATGGTTCAGGATGTCGATAGTAACTGCTAAAGATGTCCAGGATTGAAAGTCATTATTGGGAGTTCTGCAGGGTTCTATTCTAGGCCAACTGATTACTTTTTCTTATACTATATTTCTATGTACACAGACTATCAAAGCACTACACGTGCTACAGCGTACGGAGACGCAATGGTGTCTGATGCTAGAACGCATCTTCCATCTCGAAGACATTGCGACAAACCAGCGGTCACCTGACCACCGGTTCCAACACACGTTCCACACGCCACGGCCTAGAGTTCAACGGATATTCTACCCGCCAATCATTGGTAAGTTAAGATCACGTCATATGCTTCACAATAATACCCCGTATTCACTGGACACAAGGACAAGTGAATACGGGGTATTATTGAACCCCAAAAATGGTTTCAACAACATGTTTTTGTGTTGCGGAGACCATATTCATCGGGAAACAAAATTGCACAACATTGTTCATTTAAAAAAATCAAGCCATGTCAGCCCTTAGTAACATGATTTTAACATGGCGAAATAAATCACGATATGTAGTTTATTCTAATCTAATTAAAAAAATATTTTGTCCGTAATAGAGAGCATTCCAACCATAATTCGTTAGTAGTTAGTTCCGTTCCAATAATGACGATAACGTAATTTAATAGTTTGTGTAATACAAATCAGATTATAATACACATATTTAAATTTTAAACCTTACAAACTGATGTTATGCGATATTCACCCTTTGGTATACTAACATTAAGGTTGTAAATCTAATTTGTTGGACACCTTCACATTATTCACAATATCTTTCCCATCAAATATGTACCATCATTCTATTTAAATAAAAAACCTGATCTGACTAATACCATAATATTTGGCAACAATTTAAATTGAAATATTTTTATAAAACTGGGGAAGAGATTCCTAATCGGAGAGATCCGTCATGTGACTCTTATGTCATTGATATAAGGTATAAATTGGACTGATCGAAGCAAACGCGCTTCAATTATTCCACTGTATACTTTATTTTAAGTAGTAACGAATGCGTTAAATGCAACATAGTTATGTAGGTACTGAAAAGGGTAATTTTTCAGAATGGTACTGGGAATGTTTCCTGCGGCAGTACTTCCTGAAGACGATGGCAGTGATAACTGGTATCATGTCTGTAGCTGTGGTATGGTCGGAGATGACGTTTTTCTGCAAAAAGCCTGTCCTCTCCATATTCGCGAATATTGTGATAGCAGCTACCGATACGTACAACTATTCGGCCATTGAGGTGAGATATCATGAGTTGATAAGCTTTTCACTACATGCTACATAGAAATCGTGTATTTCCAATTCATTTCGTTTTCTGATCATAACCGGCTGTACACTTAGCTGCAAGTGTTTATGTATATTTTGTGACTAATTCAGACTTCGAACTGTTTATATGAATTCGGAATAACCCATGCACTGTATTTTATTACCAACCAGCCATTGCCCGCGGCTTCCCCCGCGTGGAGTTCGGAAATTATCCCACGGGAACCTACTACCGGGATAAAACGTATCCTATCCAGGTTATAAACTATCTGTGTGCCAAATTTCATCCAAATCCGTTCAGCCGTTTTTGCGTGATTGAATAACAAACATCCAAACATCTTCACAAACTTTCCCATTTATAATATTAGTAGGATTCTCTTTTAAAAATCATCATCTATTTAATGAAAATCTTAAATTTATTAATTCATTCTCTGACAGACAATACACAGGCTAAACCGGTCTAAAAGCATGAAATTTTGCACAAGAGTTATTTATACAGGATATCCCTTAATGAATGGATGTTATGTTTATGTTCGCATCTGCAACTCGTTAAAATGTTGGGAACAGCTGATTTTTTTCGCGATTTCAGGCTTAGTCCCATAGTAAAAGTTATTCATAATGATGACTTCTTTGACCCCTTAAGAGGTTATCCATTGATTGCGGGACATCCTGCTTATCGAAGGTAAGAAAGGATTTTTGAAAAGTCACCCCTACAGGAGCTGTAACTTTGTTTGGAAGTACGCCATATTGCCAATGCGAAATCATATCTCGCGTACGGCTCGTATTTTTATAATATTGACTTCCTTTCCTAGGATGTCATACAGGTTTACTCTGTAAACCCCCGTTCGCACGGGCGTAATAAAATTGCGGCGGGATTTTATAGCGCACTGGATTTTCAACTCTCGTTGTTGAGCCGAGCGTTGAGAATCCAACTTAACAATAACAGAGTACATTCTAGCGCGTCGAAAAAACACACTGTTGGATTTTGCATTCTCGGCGCTAAGCAGAGCGTTGAAAATCCAGTGCGCTATAAAATCCCGCCGCGATTTTATTACGCCCGTGCGAACGGGGGTTTAGACTCGGAAACTTTCGCGTGGTCTAAAGACTCTGATGAGTTCCAAATAGCTGAAATAATCCCGAAACATGCACATGAGTGATACTAATACACTAATATTATAAAGGCGAAAGTTTTTGAGTGTGTGTGTGTGTGTATGTTTGTTACTTCTTCACGCTCAAACGGCTGGGCCGATTTGGATGAAATTTGGTATGTAGATAGCTTATACCCTGGATTAACACATAGGTTACTTTTTATCCCGGCCTACGCCGGTGAAACCGCGGGGCGCATCTAGTAATCATATAATTTGAAACGTAACCCTTTTTTTTTTATTTCTCCACAGATAATCTCAACAGTAATAATAGCGTACATGTTTTACTGCGCGTACTCGACAGTTCTCAAGATCCGTCTCCTGAACCTGTACTACCTGGCGCCTCATCACCAGACCAATGAGTACAGTCTCATCTTCTCAGGCATGATGGTCTGTCGACTGACGCCTGCGATGTGCCTCAACTTCCTCAGCTTGATACATATGGACTCGCACGTTATTAAAGAGAGGATTATGGAGACTTATTATACGCAGGTATGTTGTAGTAGTGAAATGATTAGAACCATCGATAATGATATCGAATCAAATAGCCTTACTGCTCAACTATGGTAACTTATTTCTTATCTAAACTATTGTGGATTAAAAATCAATTTGTTTAACTTTTTATTGCAATCTGTTTTAACATAATAATACTACTTGTTTTGTATTCGCTTGTAAACTGCACCAAAAATTATAAATCTTGTCGTGATTAGTGACCGCTTTATAACTGGTAGAGCTTGAGGCTTCATGTACGGTCAGCAACAGAAGTCGGATAACACTGCTACTTTTTGACATCATCTAGATCAAAACAAAATAATTCGATAAACTGCTTTTTTTTCGTTTAACTGTTAAGAGTAATGTTCTTAAAATTGTAAGTACTTCTGTTCCGATTTGAATTGAAAATTTCACATAATAATTAAGATTAAAAAACTGCAAGTGTTAATCGACTTTTGATGCTGACTGTACACGACGCCGCAGCCGCATCGGCGCCGGACCGTAAGTACAAAACTTGCGATACTCACGGCTACATATCAAAGTATTAATTTCTAGTATAAGCTGACCTGTCACTGTACGGAGATTCTATATAATGTGAGATCAGCTTATACTGGAAATATAAGCTTGATATGTAGCCGTGTGCATAAGCTCGCCATCAACGCGGTGTACACGCGGCTCCGGTGCGGCGCATGTGCGGTTTTCATTCGTGTACACAAACATGCGGTGCGGCTGCGGCGTCGTGTACATGAAGCCTAACTGTAATTTTTAGTTTTCTATTCATGGTTAATTAATATCGCCTACTCTTGAATTTTCTTTAACCAATATGGAACAACCTTTCCTAAATACAGCAGCATTAAAATTCAAAAGAAAACCTCGTTCTCATCCATCGTTTCCCGTTTTCCGTAGATAATGGGTCACATGGACGTACTAGGCATCATCGCCGAAGGGTTCAACATCTACTTCCCAATGTTGGTGGTGCTACTCTGTGTGGCGACGTACTTGTCGCTCGGCAGTCGACTGTTGTCGCTGTGCGGCTTCCAGCAGTTTGTGGGCGATGATGAGCTTACTACCGACCTGGTTGATGAGGGACGGGAGATTGTAAAGAGAGGTTAGTTCACCTTCTACTTGTCTTGTAATAACTTCGTATGGAAGCGGAACGCGGGTTCCTAACGCAGTCAAAGACGCGCTATTACCCTATAGCTTCAGGGCGTGTGATGCTCCCCGGCCCTGATACACGAGGTATTCTTTCTTTTCTGTTCCTTTTAGTAGGTAAGTGATTGACAAATTTTGTGGACCAATTGAAGTTCCACGATGCGAGGAGCTCGCCTACTTGTTTTTCAAATTTAACTATTGAGCGAGTAGAACCCCCATACAGGGTTACTTATAATTTGACGTAATCCTTACAGGACATCATAGTAGGGTTAAAATTGTAACAAATTAAGCCACCAAATGTTCTACCGAAATTCAGTTTTTTTTTTGTCTAACAAAAATATAAATTACGAAAAATAAAATGTTTAATTAGTGATCTTTGCCAAAGTTTTAGGAATTTTTCAACTTTTAATTTAAACAAAGATCTGCTACGGCATCAGCTATGATATTAACTTAAATTCCAGTAAAGTCGCGCCATAAATCATTTTTGAATTGTATTTTTCATAAAAAAAACTAAAAATTTAACTAGCTCAAAAACTATTGAATTTCGGTAGAACATTTGGTGGCTTAATTTGTTGCATATTAACCCTACTATGACGTCCTGCAAGGAATACGTCGAATTACAAGTAACCCTGTATAAGGTTCCTACAAGTTTTGAAAATACTTGTTTTATAATCTCTTTTATACGATTGCAACAGAAAAACGCAAGCGTCAACGTGCGGAAGAGTCGCTAACTCGTCGTCGTGACTACAACGAGAGGTTTTCAAACTACAGGTCGGCGCGCGACACACAGGACGGAGGTAATACGAACAGCCATTGTTTAATAAAGCTTTTTTCTTACTTACCTATGTAAGCTATAAAAAGTCTAAAACTAAAACAAAATTCTTTTGAAAGTAACTCATTCTAAAGTAAATATTGAAAAAAATATGTCAACTTTGTTACATATTTATTTAAACAATTTTATTTTTCTTTCTTAATTTTTTTGTTAGAAATTCATCCAGTATTTTTTTGTCTTGTTGAATGTTTTTGTAACTAATACTATCATTTTCACTAAACTCATTGTTGCACTGCCCTTTAAAACTACTACTATTCTGTTCTGTTTATTGTATGTTCTTGGTATTGTCTTTCTAGATTGAAAACTTAATTCCTTGGGCTTTTTATACGTAACTGAATGCTTGCTTTTGATTTAGAGTGAATTAATGAAGCAAGAAGCTCTAATCTTTGATTTCGACATGTCCCATGCAAAATGGCTATTGCATGTGTGCAAGCATGACAAAACATCATGAAGTGTTAGGGCTACTTTCACCATAAGTTGCTAAATACATTTATCGCTAATCATATTTAAAACATCATTTCCGCTCTGTTAAATTCAAAAGATTGACAGTTAAAGAACGATATTTTAAATACGTTTAGCGCTAAATGTATTTATTAATGAATGGTGCAAGTGAGCCTTAATTATGAAATAAAATCACTTCTTGCGTTAGTTGACGTCGCGAGGACGATGCTTTATGTGCTCAAACGTCGGGTAGCCTTGATTGTCTTGAAACTACCGTCGCGTCGCTTCGACGCAGCGTCAAGAGTGCATTGAGCCATAAATCTCTTTGCCCGAATGTTTGATATAATGCCCAGATACGGGCCCGGTATACCGTAGATGCAATTTATACTAAGTATAAAGATTTTTTGAATACCAAAAGCCAACAACAAACAGACCCTTCTTTCCTGTCATAATTAATGTTATCGGTTATTGTGCATTGCGTCACATTTCAGCCCACACCGGGCTTCTCAACGACGTGGATTCAGACTACTACGTGCAACCGAGCCCTGAACGCAACCAGCCACAGGTCACAGGCTACCAACGAGCTGAGGTACCTTATAACAGGTCCAATTTGACCCTAGAAGATGAGTTGGACCACCGGTTCGGGGAAAGTACGCTGCCGTCCATAAGAACTGAGTTCGATGACCGAAGGAGGGATAAGATGACCATCCCGCCTCGCGGATTGTTTGATGATGTATAGAGTGCAATATTACGTTTGTAGGTAATTTCTGTACGAGTTTTTGTGGAGGTGTTGTTATTTAGATTGTAAAGGAGCTGTTTTTGTAGGGAACCTTCGATCAACAATAGCACTAGATTTAGGAACAAAAACACATCGCTCAAGTGGCCGCGATTGCATATAACTTGATTAAAACCCGGACGCTATTACAAATGGGAAGTCAAATCATTACTTTTTTAAACAAAAGTATGTTTATTAAATTAAATGCTTTGCATTCTTAAAATGTTTTTTGGACGATTGTTGATTGTTGAGATGTGCATGGTACGATTCTGAACTATAAATATAATTTCAGAGTCTCAATAAATGTACCGAAGTGAAAATTTTTACTTATATGACTACCCACTTGTAATAGCGTCCTTAACACTCAAACATAAAGTTTATTATCGTTTGCAATACATTTACTGCTTCGATTGAAAAGTAAACGTATTTTTAAAATAAGAACAAACACGTTTATGGAAAAATAAAACATAATTTCTAAGCAATAAGGTTGAAAAATAAGACCACAACATTGTGGTCTTAATTTTCCGGCTGTTTTTGATGCGCTCATCATAAATCTAGTAATACTGTTGATCGAAGTAAGAAGCGGTCTATGTGTGAGTGTTCTCAATCGGTCGAGACAACTTACAGTAGTGTCGTGTCGTCTGATCAAACTATTCTGGCTTGTGACACTACACGCGGTTCTTTCGTCCGATAATTTTACAGAGTGAATGTAATTGCGAAATGTCTCGAAGGCAACAGATTACGGCAATTCTATGCAAATAATTTGCGTGTGACATTGATAGCTTATAATAATATTATAATAAATGGTAATACCTTCACAAAAACAGGTCAATTAAGTTATTGTAATTAGTTTTAGTGATCGTTATTAGTTATAATGATAATATAATTGTAATTGTTTTGCAAGTGTGATGGATGTGTGAATAGTTTCAATTGATTTATTTTAGGTACAAATATAATTTATGGCTTAAATTTTTATATAAAATCGAATTCAGCGATAACCAAACATAATATTCAGCATAAAATCGCTAATTAAGCTTGCTAATTATGAAGTCACAGTTTGAATAGAATAACTTAGATTTGACGCTTACAATATTTTACTGTAAAAAGATTCCTATCTTTAGAACACACAATTTGTCCGAAATACAAATTCTTATCTTTGCATACAATCGCACCATGTTACCCACCACTGTATTATTCGTAATATTAAAATTTTGGGTCGTAAACACTATGTAGTGGTGCCATATTTGATGGAAGCACTCTCAGGGTGAGGTTCGTATATTCTGGGCAGCTGGCATAATTTCAACCTCTTTAATGCCCGATTCCTTATCTTACCAAACGATTGTTGTTATTACTAACACAGTTCTTCGCCAATATCGAAGCGTAGCTACCTTTACATTAATAATAAGATTAATAACACACCTATCATCATCTGCCTAGCCTTTTTCACAACTAAGTTGGGATAGGCTTCCAGTCTAATCGGATGTAGCTGAATACCAGTGTTGACAAAATAATAATAATATCATCGCACGGACGTAAAAATATCGCGCACTGGATTTTCAACGCTCTGCTTGGCACCGAGAGTTGAAAATCCAACAGTGTGTTTTCCGACGCGCTAGAATGCATTCTGTTGCTGTTAAGATGGATTCTCAATGCTCGGCTCAACAACGAGAGTTGAAAATCCAATGCGCGATATTTTTACGTCCGTGCGAACATCGGCTAAAAGGTAGATTGGATTAGGGGTGGAGGGTTAGGGTTAAGTACACCCTCATTTACCAGTTATGTAACCCTTTCATGCTTTCATGTTTTGCGAAACATAAAAGTACCAGGTGTACCACGATCCGTTTGTAGATATTAGGACCCGGGCATTTAGGGTAGTGAGTCCTTATGTCTCATAACATTGCAGTTGAAAGTATAATATGTATGTAAATTACCAGTTTACATTAGGCACGGAGTATTTCAATAAATAGTGCTTAAACGCACATTATTTCTTATTACTTTATTTTAAAAGGCCTATTGCAAATTTAAATATTTATTCGAAGAGCGATACATTACTAAAAAAATCTAATCTAATTATTTAATCTTGCATTATTGTTGTAAGTACTAACACTAAACATTTTCCGGTCAACTTTAGTGTGTAAACATGATGAGTTTTTGAGATCGGGTCGAAATTCAAAACTATGAAAAAAAAGACCGGCCAAGTGCGAGTCGGACTCGCGCACGAAGGGTTCCGTACCATTGTCTATAATAACGGCAAAAAAAACACGTTTGTTGTATGGGAGCCCCCTTAAATATTTATTTTATTCTGTTTTTTAGTATTTGTTGTTATAGCGGCAACAGAAATACATAATCTGTGGAAATTTTAACTGTCGTAACTATCACGGTTCATGAGATACAGCCTGGTGACAGACGGACAGCGGAGTCTTAGTTATTACTAAGACTATACCTACCTTACCCTATTGGGTCCTGTTTTACCCTGTGGGTACGGAACCCTAAAAATGGTCAAAGAAGTTCAGTGTTTGTTCACCGCACCGGGGACGGGACGTCAAGGAGAACAGATGACGGCGCCGAAGTAGCGACTGTACACTTACTATGGCCAAATAATCTCGTTTCTCGTCGACGTCCCGTTCCCGGTGCGGTGGACAAACAGTCGCAATGTGTATTACAGACAATTTCTCTCTGAGGTCTTCTCGGAAACTTATCCTGTATACAGCGTGTATCAGAAATGTGTGGTCATATTTAAGGGTATAATAGGGACCATCAAACTGAACAACTTTCTCCGTGGAACTAACATCGTAATCGCGAAAAAAATATCAGCGTCCCATACATATGGGTCAAGTTATAGAAATTTTGTATGGGACAACTGATTCATTATTTTTTTGGTGGGTGTGGCCCTTGAGTATGACCATGCATTTCTGATACACGCCGACTGAGTGGAGGAATTGGTTTCATTAATAAATCGAGATTGTTACTATGCTGTAAACTTGAAGTATTTAAAAGAATATCAATAAACTGTGTATTATTTCGTGTGTATATAATAATTACTTATTTAGCTTAGGCGATGTTTTTATGCAAATTAATTATTTTTGTTATTGTATACTTTATTTCATTCCATAGTTTTATTAAATGCAGTAAGCATTAAACACTGATGTGATATTGTTAACTGGTGTATTATTTTATTACTCTTTCCTTATATGAACCGAGAAATTAATATAATTATAAACTTTATACCGTACTAGCTTCTGCCCGCGGCTTCGTTCGCGTGACAAAATAATATGTCCTTTAGCACTCGGTAACACTGCAGCTTCCCATTCATATTTTTTTTACTTTTATCAGTTTGTGTTGTCACCCTATGTGCTGAAAGGATATTCATTCATAACTATTCGTATAGAAGTCTACTTGATACAGCGGATACGATGTTGGTATAACAATAAAACCACAGAATGTTATCGTATAGAATATTTTAATTACTGTTTTTGCCACGGCAATAAATAACAAAATATGCATATACTATTTAAAGTGCACTTTGATACTGTCCACTTTGGTTCGTATTTCGTGAGAGGAGTCCTTGGACAGGTCTTGTGCGTACGTCTCGTAGATAGCTCGGAGTTTATCTAACTCTTCTGTTTTGTTGAGATCTGGAAGAATTATTATAAAAATGTTTTTACATAATATGGCACTAGATAAGAGAACGATGGGATGCAACTTGGCTGAGGTCTTGGGTGCCAAGGCATCATTCTTGCTTCTCGAAATTGGTACTGAAGCGATATTATGAGAAGACTCGTGCTAAACGGTCAAATAAATTACCTTTTAATTGTTTGACAAGTATTTCCATAATGTTGAGCGCGTCCCTTCTGTGCCTCACTTGATTGCTGTTTTCTGTAAAAAAAGATATCAAAAAGGTTTTTGTAAAAATGCAACAGATTAAAGCGACGTCTTACGTAGGCGAAAGAAAACGCGATTGCTATGCAGTCTGATCACCGCATCGCATCGCGGCGGCTTTGTCCTACGAGCGCGCGCATCGCCCGCGAACTGTCAACGCGCCTAAAGAAGTTTTCACTTCAAAAACGACGGCACCGCATCCATTTCGGGCGAAAATATCAAGCAAACTGACCAGGGGGCTTAGAGAAAATCCCTTTTCTGTAAGCGTTAACGCCAACGGAAAGATCAAATTGTATGTAGTTGACAGCAGCAGTCACGTGACATCTCTGAAGCTAATGTTAACTCCATACAATTTGATATTTCCGTTGGCGTTAACGCTTACAGAAAAGGGATTTTGTCTAGGGGAGCAGATCGTTTCGCGCCGCGACGCATTGCACCCCACGTGCGTTTGGTCACCTAGGCCACATCAATAGGTATCGACTGATTATTGTTTCCGCACCGCGCCGCTTCGCGTTCGCTTTGAATCGCCTACGAAAGACGTCGATTGAAGAGCATTCCTAGGATACGATTGAGGTAGCGAAAACTGATCATTCTTCTTTGGGTGGCCATTTAATCGGTGACAAACTCGTAGCGAAATTCTGGGCCGACTCTATTTGGATTGCCGACACACTAACAAAAAGAAGATCGGTCTTTGATTCGGAAAACCTTAAATAATTCCATGGTGAAATGTACACAATACTCACGCAGCGTATAATCAATTATCAAGGCGACGTGTCCAGTGACGCTACTGATCGCCTTATCTCTGTTCGACACAGGCACGTTGTCAGTTTCCATCGGCTCTCCAGTATTGCAGAGTACGGTCAGTCTCTCCAATACGCGCGCAACGGATGCTAGGATGGCGAGCTGCGTCGATCGAGAACTCGTTGGGTACGACTTTGAGCAGTGCTCGAAGAATACGTCTTGGTATTTTTCTGTGAAACATAAAATAAAAATATTGAATTTGAATGGAATTATTTATAGCATAATCAGCCTATGTTCCCACTGCTGGGACACAGGCCTCCTCTCGGTGAGAGGGAGTGGGCCGTAAGTAATCCACCACGCTGGTCTTCGAATTTTTGGGTCTAGGACATGCCGAATTCGTCACGTTTTTTTGGATTATTTATAACTGACTGGCTTTTGACCGTGGCTTCGCCCGCGTGGACTTCAGAAATTATCCTACGGCAACCGTACCACCGGGGTAAAAAGTATCCTATATCCTAATCCAGGTGAACCCACCCACATGGGTGGTCTACCCATGTGCCAAATTTTATCCAAATCCGTTCAGCCGTTTTAGCGTGAAAGCGTAACAAACGAACAAACTCACTTTCCCATTTACAGGGTCACAGGGTGTATCAAAATGTATCTGTGTCGGTCCCGGAGAAAGAATAGGACCACCCCATTTCGTCCCGTGGGTGTCGTAAGAGGCGACTATTTGACTAAGGGCGCTCAAGACCCAGTGCATACCATATAGCACTTTGGGTCACCCGCGCGATGGCGGGTAAACCATCAGCAATCGCATTCCCAAAGAGGGTTGGTGTCAGGCTGGCGGCCGACTATAAAATTTTGCCAAAACTTCAAGCAACATGATAAGTAAAGATATGATGCGCGATAGGGCTAGGGCGTACCCCACAGGCGACGCGCAGGGGCAGCACCCGGCTCCTGCGGGAAGTGGACAAGGGTTGTTGCACCATCCCGGGCGGGGGCAACGTAAGAAGCGAGCTCGGGAGAAGTGAGATTGAGGTATGCTAGTTGGAATGTTGGGACGATGACTGGAAGAGCCAGAGAGTTAGCGGATGTATTAAAAAAAAGACGAATAAATGTGGCGTGTTTGCAAGAAACAAAATGGAAAGGAACGAAAGCGAGAGAAATCGGTGAAGGATACAAGTTTTTCTACTGTGGAAGTGACGGGAAAAGAAATGGAGTGGGAATAGTGTTAGACAGTAATTTGAAATAAGGCGTGATGGAGGTAAAAAGAATTAATGATAGATTAATCGTTGTAAAAGTTATGTTAGAACATGTAATGCTGAATATAATTAGTGTGTATGCACCGCAGGTAGGATGTGATGAAAGGGTGAAAGAGAAGTTTTGGGAGGACTTTGACACAGTTTTGATGAACATTCCGGTGCATGAAGAATTGATAGTTGGAGGTGATTTTAATGGGCATGTGGGAAGAATGAGAGGGGTTTATGAAAGAGTGCATGGAGGATGGGGATTTGGTAGCCTAAATAACGAGGGAGAGACATTGCTGCAATCCGCTACCGCATTTGACCTGGCAGTAGCTAATACTTGGTTCCAGAAGAACGATGGACACCTAATTACGTATAAAAGTGGCAGTCATAAGACCCAAATTGATTACTTTCTAATACGACGCAAGAACTTAAAACACATCAAAGACTGCAAAGTGCTACCGGGAGAAGACCTAGTGGCACAGCACAGACTCCTAGTTATGGAAATGGTCGTAGAAATAAAGCCCAATAAAAACAAAGAGCGACCTCCCCCTAAAATAAAATGGCATATGCTGGAGAAGAATGATTGTGCGAAGAAATTTAAAGAGCGAGTGGTGGATAAAATGATAGATATGGGGGACATGAATGATCGAAGTGTAAATGAATGTTGGAATGAAATGGCGGGGTATATTAGGAGTACAGCGAAATATATTTTGGGAGAGACGAAAGGAAAGGGTACTATAGATAGGGATACATGGTGGTGGTCGACAGAAATACAGAATATGTTACAGGATAAGAAGAGAAAGTTCAAGGAATGGCAGAGTGTAGAAAATGAGAACGTTAGTTTGAAAGCAGAAAAAAAGAGTGAGTATGATGCTCTAAAGAAAAAAGCCAAGAAAGCTGTAGCCATAGCGAGAGCAAAGGCCCAGGACAAGCTTTATGACACACTGGATAATCCAGCAGGCCAAAAACATCTATACCGGCTTGCTAGAGCTAGAGAGAGGAAGACGAGGGATGTCTGTCAGATAAAGTGTATAAGGGATGAAACTGGAACAGTTCTTTCGGACGATGAGAAAATTAAGGATAGGTGGAAGGGCTATTTTGAAAGACTGATGAATGAGGAGAATGACTGGAGTGGTGTGCTTGAGAATAAACCAGTAAATGAGGGGTTAGTGAGAATTATTAGTATGGATGACGTGAGAATAGCAGTTAATGGGATGAAGAATGGTAAAGCAATAGGTCCGGATGGAATACCAGTCGAAGTATGGAAGTTATTACGGGTAGACGGATGGACGTGGTTAGCTTTATTCTTCAATAAGTTGTTGCTGGAAGAAGCCATACCTAACGAATGGTGCAACAGCTCGCTGGTGCCCATCTTTAAAAACAAAGGTGATGTGCTGGAGTGCAACAACTATAGAGGAATAAAGCTAATGTCACATAGTATGAAGGCTTGGGAGAAAGTTATTGAAAGGCGACTAAGAGAAGAGAGTGAAATTTCGCCAAACCAATTCGGTTTTATGCCTGGTCGAGGAACAGCAGATGCCATCTTTGCTATCCGCCAGCTGTGCGAGAAATACAGAGGTGCGCATAAAAACTTGCACATGGTATTTGTTGACCTCGAAAAGGCATACGACCGAGTGCCTCGTGAAGTTTTGTGGTGGGCACTTAAGGAAAAATGTGTACCAGGGAAGTATGTGCAGTTGATTCGCGCGATGTACAGTCGATGCAGTACCCAAGTCCGGTCTACAGTGGGCACTACTGACAGCTTCGATGTGGCTGTCGGCTTGCACCAGGGGTCTGCACTCAGCCCTTACCTCTTTGTGCTGATAATGGATGCTCTTTCTTCGGATATCCAGGAAGAGGCTCCCTGGTGTATGCTGTTCGCCGATGACATTGTGCTGGTTGCCGAGAGTGGCTTAGAGGTCCAGAGCAGATTGGAGGTGTGGTGGAAAAGACTGGAGGCAGTTGGCCTGAGAGTAAGTCGGACCAAAACAGAGTATTTGTTTTGTGATTTTGGCGGACTCTCCGGTCCTGTGCCCATATCTCTTGCCGGAACGCCCTTACCGATCTGCTCCGACTTTCGGTACCTCGGGTCGCTTGTCCAAGGGGATGGCGAGGTAGACCGAGACATAACGCACCGGATCAACGCAGGATGGATGAAATGGCGACAGGTTACAGGAACAACTTGCGACCCACGGATGCCCCTCAAGTTGAAGGGGAAAATTTACAAGTCCGTGATAAGGCCTGTCGTACTTTATGGATCGGAATGCTGGACAGTGAAGAAGACGGATGAAAAAAAATTGCATGCAGCAGAGATGAGAATGTTGAGATGGATGTGTGGAGTGACAAGAATGGATAAAGTGAGAAATGAGTATATAAGAGGAAGTTTGAAAGTGGCGCCAGTGACAGAAAAGTTGAAAGGAAATCGTTTGTCTTGGTATGGGCATGTAATGAGGAGAGACGAAACGCATGTGACTAAAAGAGTGATGAATATAGATGTTGATGGATGGAGAGGCACAGGAAGGCCAAAGAAAAGATGGATGGATTGTGTGAGGAATGATATGAAAGAGAAGGGAGTGAATGATAGCGTGACGGTTGACAGGGGAGAATGGAAGAAGAAAACGTGTTGCGCCGACCCCAAGTAATATGGGATAAGGGCAGGAAGATGATGAGGGTGTATCAAAATGATGTGGTCAAGACCATCAAACTGAACAACTTTCTCCATGGGACCAATATCGTAATCGAGAATAAATTATCAGCCGTCCCATACATTTGGGTCGAGTAGGTATTGGAAGCTTTGTACGGGACAGCTGCTAATTTCTTCTCGATTACGATGTTGGTCCCATGGAGAAAGTTGTTCAGTTTGATGGGCTGTACCACACCCTTAAATTTTACCACACCTTTCTGTTACACCCTGTATAATATTAGTTAAGATGGTTAGTATTGGATTTCTGTTTGGTGAAGATACAGTGCTATTAAAATTCTGGTAACAGACCGTTATAGGGTTAAAACCTGAAGTTATATAGTTATGATATGGATAAAAAGAATCTCACCTTGCGTGTCAGGTTCCTTGGGCCACGCTTTACCCAGTAATTCATAAGCAGCTTCTTTCAACGCCGTCAGTTGTTCCCGCCGCTGTCTCGCGCCTTCGTTGTCTTCCTCATCGGATTCCTTGCCCATTGATAATTCATCCTGTCGAAAAATAAATTGAACGGAATGTAGGCAATGGGCCACATAAATAATGCTGCTCGAGTGTGTTTTAAACTTTAGTAAACTGACTTATAAAGAGAGCTATCGAAAGCAGTACAAAAGCAAATGATTTTATAATGCACACAAGTGTCTGCTTCAAAGTTGCTTCAGTAGCAAATAGGAGCGTTTTCACTTAAATACATTGAAAATAAGGTTTATTATCTAGTATCATCATCACACAGTCAGTTCTGAGTACCTTGTTTTGGTGACTTTACCTTTGACAGTATAATCTTAACGATCTCATAAAGCTGCTGGAAGCGGTCGCAGTGCGTGGCAGCGATGGCCTGCCCGAGCGCGGTGATCGCGTGACGTTTGTACACCATCTCTTGTTTGCGGCTCTCCACTAGCAACGCGTTGATAACGTCAGAGGCCAGCGCTTGTGATACTGGAGGCTCGTTTTCTTTTACTCTGTGGGATTAGACCACGAAAACTTGAAATGAAACAACCATACATATATGAGGCACATTATATTTCGACTGTGATTGTCGAGTTAAATCGCCAACGTTGGCGTTCTTATTCTGAGAAATTGAAAGACTTCGACAACTCAAGCTCCACGCCCCCTCCCCTCGGCCACAGTGGGGCGGAGCCGGGTGGGAGGGGGAACAAGAGAGGTCGTGACGTCAGATCCGGAAAGATGCTGTCTGACTGTATAGGTCTAATAACGGTTCATAGGGTATAATAGCAAAATAACCACTCACGCGCACAGCTCGGCCAGAGCTACAATGACATGTTCCTTTCCATCAAACGTCTTGCCGTGCACCGCCGCTAGCATGGCGCGTATCAACTGTTCCCGATGCTCGCCCAGACCTGATGACACCTCCTTGCATATCGCCTTTATTGCGTTTGCTGCCTGAAATTGATAAAGACGTTGATTTATGACAATAATAAAATCGGATAAGGATCGTAACAGGTGGCGTACTGTAGTTTCTTCCTACCCCCCTGGGAAGAAGGCGTGAGTTTATGTATATAATAATAATAAAATATCAAGAACTTCGAAAGTTTGCTGGTTGCAATTATTATGTAGAAGGCAATACGAGACGTATTCAGAATAAATTGTAAACTCGCTTAAATTAAACATTTGTTATTTATGATAATTAGCAGCTAGCAGTTTCGTTATCATAGTAAAGGAACAATTTTTTTTACAAGCTGTTTGCTTGCTACGCAAATCACATCGCTATCATCCTACACTTATGGGTTACTTAACAACAATATTAATGCGGCCAGTTCCAACTGTGGGTCGGCCCTCTTTATATTAGACAAAAGTTGTGTACGAAATTGAGGATGTTATACTTCATCATCATCCACAGACTGATTTCACTCACTGCTGCGCATAGGCCTCTCTTTTCTTGTGCCAATCCCTACGCTCCTGTTCCAGCCTCATCCAGGTTTTGCCCGCGATGGCAACAATGTCGTCCGCCCATCTCGTCGCCGAACTACCGACATCTCGTCTTCCAGTCCTTGAACGCTAGTCTGTCACAGCCTTACTCATACACGCCTGTCACCACTGCGCCTTACCAGGTGTTCTGCCCAACTCCATTTGAGTTCCATAATACGCCATTCCATAGTCTTCAGATATCGACGTTTGGAACTCGGTCTATTAGCCTGATGCCAAGCATTTATAGTTACCTGAATCTTTTTCGTCCAGCTACTAGAGTTGAGACATTTCTCTATCTCCTCTCGAATCACTGTTAGATGCTGTTTAATGCCACTCTCTCGCGCCGGGCTTATGTCCGTCCATATATCTTCGAACATCTCTACTGTGGTCGAGTCTGGAAATTCAAGTTGAGCATTTTTTAATACGACGGATTAAGATTTATTTTATATCTCAGATCTTTTAAGCGTTTGTGTTGTTATGTCTGAAGTTGACTAAGGTTTTTTAAGATTTTATAGCAGCATGACTGTGACAGCAACTTATGGCTTTAGGGTCATTTATACGAAGATTGATTCTCGCCTGTTTTATGACGAGAATGTGCAAATGCGACACTCGTCAGCCCTCAAGCGTTAAGATTTCAGAGTTATTCACACGGATAGACACCTACTACCCACTACTCCTACTTTTCAGCGTCAAACCACAGTCTATACTTACATCATACAGTCGTCCGACGAGAGCCCGAGCTGCTTACGTAGTTCGCCGAACTTCGTATGCAGCTCGGGCTTCGTCGGACTGTATGACGTATAGACTGTGGTCAAACTCTGTGTTAATGAGCGTTAAGAAGGATCCGCAATGGTAGCCCGCGAAATTCAAATTTTCTTGCGTTTTTTGCAATTTGCAGTTCGAGTCAGGTTGTATCTTGATTAAAATATGATTCACCACTATAACAAATATGTAATTTCACATAATTGTTACCATAAGAATCATCAATACATCTCTCTAAGTTAGATTTGTTCAGTTCAGAACAAAAGAGAACAAATCTAACTTAGAGAGATGTATTGATGATTCTGGTGGCTATAATTATGTAAAAACATATTTCGTATTGTCGCAAATCATATTTTAATCAAGATACAACCTTTACTGACTTGCAAATTGCAAATAACACAAGATAATTTTAACTAAGCGGGCTAGCATTGTGGATCCACCTTAAAACGTAAATGTATCTGAATTTGGAAAAGCAGCTTCGATGAGCAGTTGATGATAGAAATTCCAAACAAAACACACACGGGTTTCGGATCCCGCCAATTTCCACAACTAACATGAGATTTACGCAGGTTTACTGATCAAAGACAAGATTAGGCTTTCAAAAACTCCAGATCACTATTTTAAGGCACAGTATTAGCTCAATATTCACAAAAATTGGTTTCTTGGATTGTCTAGTATGACGTAACGCAATGAAACTATCCGACGCACAAAATACAGTGGACAGAGAAGGGTTTAAAGTAAACTAGTTTGTTAGTCGCAAAAAAAATTTGGAAGTTGCTCCACAAAAATAAACTTTGGCGTCGAACATCTCTGTATTTTCAGCGATAACGACTTTTTTTTAAGAACTTAATAGAATTAGCATTTTTTTAAAACTTTAATCGGACAGTTATTTAATTTATTATGTATATACTGAATAATCTAAACAAAACCCGGAAAATAAATGCACATTCGCAGCTTAGTCACACTTCGGCAACACAAATATTATTTTCAATTTTCAACATTATTTCAAGCCAGCTAATGGTGACAATAGATTACGCGGTTGTGTGCCGTTTAAAATCGTAGTAAGTCCACGCCTTAACACTCACCATCTTCCTTAGGCCCATGCATGGCCAGAAACACCATTGGCGCTAACAACGTCTCATTATCCTTGACATGCTCTATCTTAGCTTTGGATATAGACTTGAGACAGAGCGCGATGGCCGACCGGGACATGTCGTCTTCTTTCGTCTCGTATAATGTCACTAGCTTCTTCATTAGTTTTTCTGCTGATTGGACCTGAAATGCCAGCCTAGCTATTGAAATGTGTCATTGATGCGTACAAAATTAAATGTTAATACAAAGAAAATACTTTATTAGCCCAAAGAGCTGCTAAGCATGTGCTTTTTTACTGGTTTTGTAATGGAAAATCACGAGGATTCATGGTTTTAATTACAGTAAGCAAATGATGCTTTCCATTGATTCACTCCGAAGCCTCCTCAATTTCAACTTTTTGCGGGAAAATTAAGGCTAGCGACAGAAACTGTTGCATCACTTTGTAATATAAACAAAAATAAATTGGCCGTCATGGAGACTGCCGACTATGCATGTCGCAATGTCGCGGTGACGGGAAAATGCGAACCCGTAAGATTTCCTCCTACCAAAAATCACTCAACGCGCCTAAAGAATTTTCACTTCAAAAATATCATAAACGCAAATACTTCAATAAAAAAATCGAATCCGAAAAACTCACCTTAGCATAAGCCGAAACTTGACCCAACGCCTCAGCATAATTCTTCCTCACAGTGGAATTCCTATCGAAGGTACCAGTCAGTAGGTTCGACATGATCTTCCCGGCGACCGGTTCTAGGTCAGTTCTCAAGTAATGAGCGGCTAGAACAATGAAGTGACAGACCGCCACTTTAGTGCCCAGTTGTGGGGACTTCATCAGCTCCAAGATTTTCGGTAGCATTTCTTTCATTACTTCGATGTCGACATACGGCATACACTGTGGAAA
Source organism: Cosmia pyralina (assembly GCA_946251885.1). NCBI lineage: Eukaryota > Metazoa > Arthropoda > Insecta > Lepidoptera > Noctuidae > Cosmia > Cosmia pyralina. Next base: position 9,416,202 of record OX276344.1, read on the forward strand.
TATTGATAATTACATAGTTTCTTATAGAATTTCCAGGATATATCAGCATTTTGTCGCAATAATAGACACAATAAAGTTTAAACTACCCGGTATAGCCGTTGATAAACACGAGCGCGCGTTATTGTGACTTATGAACATTGACATAAGGTTTAAATTACAATAATTGGCTGGTGCTTGAGTAATGCACCAGCCTTGTCTTCATGCTATGAATTTTCACATAATTTTACAAAAAAAAAAAAAGAATTTACTAACGAGACAAGACATTTTGACAGCATTCAATTAAGCTAAAATATTAATTCCAGCTAAAAAGTTGTTTCACTTACTTTAACAACAGTATCAGTAGTGTAGTGGTGTCGTGCTGCGCTCGCTCTCATGTCATCTAACACATCTCGTGTCGCGGTGTCAGCTAGAGCTGTCGAGAGGTACGAGAGCCGTGCCGATTCGAGCTCTCCTGCCGCACCCGCTAGAGCTGGTATCAGTCGCGCTAGGAACGGTTTCAATGTTTCCCCTGCTGCGGTTACTAGCTTAGAGACTGTCTGTAAACTGAGAATAATATTTTTAATACTGTTTGAATGTGGACCTGGGGTCATGTAAATAGTTTCTAAATAGATATTTGATGGTAACGGAGTCGCCCGATAAAACATCATCAGAAAATCATCTCGAGAGATGCAGATATAAATACATTTCGTTCACCCTTCGCTTTAGCAAGTGTGAGTCGCATCATCAACGAACGAAAAGATACTATAGAAAGTCGATACTTCGATTGTCGACGTTTTTTCGATGCCGAGAAAATAGATGGAATACTCTTGAGAGGTGCAGATATAAATACAATTCGTTCACCCTTCGCTTTAGCAAGTGTGAGTCGCATCATCAACGAACGAAAAGATACTATCGAAAATCGATACTTCGATTGTCGACCTTTTTTCGATGCCGAGAAAATAGATAGAATACTGTTGCCAACGATTTTTCATAGATTGTTGTTGAAGAGAGAGAGAAAAAAAAATAAAAAAGAGAAAAATAAGAAAAAAATAAAGAGAGAAAAATAAAGAGAGAGTAAAATTATAGCCGTAACTTTGTTTCTAAGAAAGTGCTCTTAAAAGCTTAGGTCATTTTAAAACAAAATTAATGTCACATACCTGACGCTCCTAACTTCTTTGACTAGATTGGTGATGCCTGTATCCAGTAGAACAGGCAGTATGACAGACACCACCTCCTTGCCGTCCTTGCCTGTACTCACGTCTGCTGCGCGAATACACAGCTAAAAGTAAAAATAAAATATACTAGAAGTTACACTGCATTCAATTAAATATTTAAAACTTCTAAGGAGTCCCCGAAAAGCCCCAAAACGATCAATCGCAATTGATATTAATTTCTATTGTAGTAATATTGTCAATCGCTTCGATTGCATTTAATAGACGATCAATTTGCGCATCAATGTGTATCAACCACGTAAAAATTTAAAATTGCAAATGATCGTTACGGGGATCCTTTAGAATGAATGTTATTAATTTTGGAATTATCTGATTTCGAAAATAGTTTAGAAATATATAAACCTGTTTCGACTTTGGTTTTCAACATCTGAGGGGCAATTCCCGTATTTTGAACAACGTTCGCAATCTCATCTCAGTCTCAATCTGTCAAAAATTGTATCATTTACCTACATCAACGAGAACAAGTCAGTAAATGTCACATTCACTAAGAGAAAGGATACCTGCTCACCAGTAAAGTTGAATGGAATACAAGTGCCTCAAGCTGAACATGTCAAATACCTTGGTGTATACCTCGACAGACGTCTTGGACAAAACACATTTTCACGAAACGGAAGCAACTTGGACTAACATTCCGAAAGTTCTACTGGATAATTGGCCGAAAGTCACAATTACACCTGAAAAATAAAATCCTCTTATATAAAGCTATAATCAAGCCCATGTGGACCTACGGCATTCAGCTATGGGGAACAGCATCACACTCTAACATAGAGATCATACAGCGATTTCAGAACAAGCTTCTAAGAACAATCACAAACGCCCCATGGTTTGTACCAAATGAAGCACTACACCATGATTTGAAAATACTGACAGTAAAGGAAGAAATAAAAAGCTACATCAACTCATATAAAGAAAGAATTACTTGTCACCCAAACATCCTGGCAAACCACCTCATGGATGAAAAAGGAATCCGCAGGCTAAAACACAAAATTCCTCAAGATCTCATCGAACAAACTTAGCTTTATGCTTTACAAGTAATAGGATGTGGCACAGGACGCATACCTAGCAAGACATCTAACAAGACATACAAATTACTTAATGTCCTAATACATAGTGACAGATTGTAATAAAAAAAATACAAAAAAAAAAAAAAAAAATTACCTACATTTTTGACATTTTATTGTCGCTGGCATGAGATTGCGACTTGAATTTGAACGTTTTTAGGTACGAGAAATGGCATTCAGATATTATGTAACATAACACATAAAATCCGACATAGTACTGCTGTTGGAAGACTCATACAAACTGAACCACATGACACACACACACACATATAACACACACATGTCTCTTAGTCATAACAGCGAGACCGTTGGGCTACAAATCTACTGGGACAAAACGAAAATTATGACTAATCGTGCAGAAATACCTATATCCATACAGTCTAAACCTATACGGTCTTATTACAAAACGAGGTTTTTCTTCGTCATGGTTTAAACCATCGAGCCAGTTTTTGTAATATGAACCTAGCTGTGATAGAAATACAGTTCTTTATACAAAACTGACAACTTAGTCCGGTACTAAGTTGTCAGTTTTGTAAAACTGACATCTAAACGTGTCAGAATAAAGCTCGAAATTCAAAAAAGGGTCCATGGTTTGAAACTGGGTTTGAAGATGAACCTTGTTTTGTAATAAGACGGATAGAGTATGTCGCAGACTACGTTTACCTAGGACATCTAATTTCGATAAAATCCTGTACAGAGAAAGAAATTGATCGCAGAGTGAAGAATACGTGGAACAAATACTGGTCTATGAAGGAAATTTTCAAAGGTCCCATACCCACAAAACTGAAAACGAAAGCGATGAACATCTGCCTAACGCCGGTCCTTACCTATGCCAGACCTGAGGGGCAATTCCCGTATTTTTATAACAACGTTCGCAATCTCATCTCAGTCTCAATCTGTCAAAATTGTATAGAGTTTGCCTACATTTTTGACATTTGATTGTCGCTGGCTGACATTGCGACTTGGAATTTGAACGTTTTTAATTACGAGAATTGGCCCTCTGGTCTCTGAAAAAGTCACTCTTAAATAAAATAAGGAGTTGTTAAAGGGGAATAAAACGGAGTTTCATGAACATCAAATTGAAAGATAAAGTCAAAAGTTCACTGATAAGGAAAAGAACAAAGGCGAAAGATGCGGTCAAACAGGTCCTGACACTAAAATGGAAATGGTCAGGTCATATTCAGAGAGCTATGGATGAAAGATGGTCACAAATAATTACGGATTGGTACCCAATAGACAAAAAAAGAAGGAAGGGTAGACCATTTAAAAGATGGAGTGACGACATCGTACAAATAGCCGGCAACTTATGGCCCAGACTGGCAAAGGATAACACATAAGCTACTTTTTATCCCGGTCTACGCGGGTGAATGTGAACATAGACCAAACGTTATCGGGGCGGGTTAAAGTTGAAAGTGGTCAAATGCAAATTCATTTATACGACCAAATTGAAAATTCAGGTGAACGTTCTAAGGTAAATAAATAATTTAAGTGTTGCGTTATCTTACCTTAGATAACACGGTAGCAGTAGAGGTTGCGGCTTGTCTGGTACCCTCGTGCACGTCATCCATTACTCTGAACAGCTGCAGCCATATCGTCGGCAGCTGTTCTAGTGACTCGTGTAGACTTGTTGCACCTCTGTACCATAGAAACGTAAGTCATAAATATTTAAAATACACTTCTTGTTATTTTGCATTTGCAATATTGCCATTATTGCAAGTTCTAGTGTAATTTTATAAGCGGAACCAAAGAAATCACTTACTTTATTTGGGTGCTTTTTATAAAATTAAAAAACAAAGAATTCAAAATCAAGAATTCAAGAATTTATGCATTCAAAGAATTCAGGCAATGGAACTGTAGCAATAAAAAAACCATAGTTCTTTTTATTATCTAGAGATCGGATAATCGGATGCATATTTACCTAAAGATAATTTTTGGCTAAGAAATTACGGAAGCGTCTTCTTATTTTTTTTTTTTCTTAATATAAATTCCGGGATTCCAGAAAATCCGGGAATCCATAACTAATCGGATACATGCTATGGAAACGACTTCTTAAATATATGGTATTATTTATATAAAAAATACCGGGACACCGGTGTAAAATAAATAATAACATAACTATTCGTGTGCTTGTTTACTTGAAATTCAATTTTAACTACCGATGCAAATATGCAGTTGGCAACATTAGCTAGCATTCGATTCTATAGTCAAAAAGTACTAAATTTATCAACTCCGGAATCGCGAGATTTTTACGATCGATACAAAAGTGCAAACCCAACACATCAACTTTAGGTAAATATCATGAACGAATTAACTTACCTAAAGTTGAGGTGTTGACTTTGCACTTTTGTATCGAAAAATCTCGGGATTCCAGAGTTGATAAAGTTAGTACTTTTTGACTATAGAATCGAATCGATTATCCGACCTCTGATTATCACAGAATTTCGATATAAACAAATTAAAATATTTGTAGTCTAAAAGTGACAAATAAAGTTTTACCTCAATAATTCGGCAAGCGCGTTACAGCAAGACATCCTCACCCTCCATTGGTTCGATGTGAGATTAGCTACTAAGTCATCCAGGATCTGTTTGTGATACTTGTGTACCTGTAATAAAAAGACAATGTCAGTGCCTGTGTTCACCCAAAGAAGTAAGTATAGCTTACAATGATCGTGAAAAACGTGCTGAAATCTTTTCAGAACGTTGTAAACAGGTTTTCATATTGGACAGGATTCAAAAAGTAAAGTTCTGGCTTTTTTGTGATGTCGCTGGCTGTCAAGTCGGAAGACCTGCTGGACAGCGGTTACCGTCGAATCTTCTACACGGAACAACAAAGAAAATTGCCGATACGGTGTCAACTTTGGAGATAAAGTAATTATTCATGTGCCTGAAATATTAAATTTACTCTTACGGTGCGTATCCACTGACGCAGAGTTGGGCGGAGCAGAGCAGAGCGGACAAGAGCAGTGAAAAGTGGCAAGTGTTTCCACAGAAGCGGAGCGGAACGGAGTGGAGATTTTGAACACTGTGAATTGTTGGACCGCCCTGCTCGACTCTGTTCTATCCAGCTTGGGGCCGCGTGTTCATATATTTTATTTGAAAGTCCGCTCCTCCACTTTCACTGTTTCCACCGACGCGGAGTGGAGATTTCGAGCACTGTGATTGGTCAATTCCCGATCCGCTACTCTCCGCTCCGCCCAGCTCCGCGTCAGTGGTAACGCACCCTTATGGTTGCACTTTTTAGGGTACAAATTAACAAAATAAAGCTTCTCGTAACTGTGTAACTTACAGTAGCCATAGTGTTGGGCACGATGGCGTGCCAGATGCTCTGCATGGAGTTCTGTATGCGCGGCGTGGGGTCGAACCGGTAGCGGTACAGGCGCGGCACTATCTTAGGTAAGTGATCCGACAATTGGGCGCCCGCTTGTAAGGCTATTGAGTGGAAACCGAACGCCGCACCTAAGAAAAAAAACATTGATGTGTTTTAAAAGTCATGGTAACAAGAAACTTATTTTCTAAGGGCTGATTTCACCAGTCAGATATCTTTTTTTCCATGGAAGTAAAAACGGTCCAGAATTCGAAATATATTCGCAGAAATCATGTAAACATGTACCTACTAGGTAAAAGTCTTTGCAAACGAAATTAAGAATATACGGTACTTTTGGCTTTTGTCGAAGTTTTCAATAAAGTTGCCACAAAATTGTTGGATTGATTATTTAATACACACAAACGATCGCACAAAAAAGTAATTTGGATTTGAACTGACCTTTCTTAGAGTTCCACATAGAGTTGTGATGAGCTAAATGCATGAACTTGTATAGCAGATCCGGCTGATTCAGATCAGATGCCAGAGAACACAGCTCCTTGTAAGTAGTCAGGTTGCCACTAAAACAATAAAAAGAACAAGTCATTAAAGCCACGTATTTTATTTGAAACAGTTCAATTTGTGACTCTAATTAAACTAGAATAAGGTTCAAACTAAAACGATGAAATCGTACTATCACTATCGTAGAACACAAAAGTTAAACGATGAGATTGCATTAATTTCTTTTCCTAAATCAAATGATCATCTTTAAGCATCACCATATCGACCGCTCCTGTGCTTCTCGCATCTAGTGGATTCCTGCGACCTTGACCATAACATTTTATTCATTGAAAATACCAAGGAGGAAGTTTTTAATCCACGTTTCCACAAAAATTCCTAGGAGCTATGCATCAATAGTAAATGTAATAAAGTAGGGGAATCTTGCAATGCTTGTATTACAATAGGGTATTACTACATCCATTTTTTAAAAGTGTCAATTAGATTCTTTAAAGCTAGGCCACTAAAAAAAAAACACAAAATTTTTATTCAATCGATAAGTGCCATAAAAATGCATTTAAATTTTACATTTTCAAATTTCGCGCGAAAACGCTGGACGCAGTGGACGCCATATTGCTCTGTAGTCATGACGTCAGTTGGCTGAGTAAACAAACACTTTATATAGGATGATCAGTTGACAGTTGACAATGACACTTTTTAATTTATACAGCCGTATAACGTAATAACATGGCGGCTACTTTCATGGTGTTAGAAAACAGATAAAAAAACTGAAAACTTTGAATTGAATTTTTAAATTGTTATTTTATGAACTAAAACTAACATTTTCCGACTGCTTTTTGCCTAAGCTATCTAAATAATATATTTTTAGATTTTTTCTCATATAGAGTAAAATACCGTATTAATTTTCTACTCACCCAGTAGGACCCTAATAACACTAAGTCTAGTTTTAGACCCCAGACCTCCATTTTTAAAACCTTAAGGCGAAATGAGTCCCAAAGAAGATATTTTGACGCATTTCGGCTACACGCAAAATCAATTTTTGTCCTCAAAAACCACAAATTTGCTTTATTCGTTTGTATGATTATAAAAAATTATGATTTTCTTTAGTAAATTTTGAGAGCCAAAACACGATTGACACAGTTTGGCTCCATATAAAAAAAATCGCAGTTACCTTAAAATTATACTAATTTTGAGGAAACTGCAATTTTTTAATGAGAAAAAACTGTTTCATTCGATTGTAAATAAAGCAATTTCAATAAAATTTCGTCTATACGTTCACAATTAAACGAGGGGATTATGGGTTTATTTTAATGTAACAAAGTATATAGAATTTTAAAGAGAAATATTTTAAAAACTCTATATGCTCCATTTGGCCATACCAATGCTTCACACCCCGTTACGAAATAATTTCGCCTTAATAGATGTTTCTAGACCCACATCAGAACATCTTCACTTACCCAGTAGGAGTCTTCCCCAGTTGTCCCTCCTCATATATCTTGGTGTCGTCAGTGACCTGCGCGACGGCTCGCTTGCCGCTCGTCAGCTGCTCTATGATCTGACCCACCAGTGCTTGTTTCTGACTCTCATCAGAGTTCTGGTATACGAGGGATAGGCCTTTGCTGGCAACGTCTTGTACTATGTCTGTGGAGATAATGGATGGTTATTAACACTGAGGGACACCAATAAAACTTATATTGTGTCTCGTTCGGTGTCCTTGAATGCGTTAATACCTCATTATAGATCGAAAAAGATTTTATGTCTCAAAGTGAAAGATCATATTTGATAATTAAATACAATACTGGCGGTTAAATGAATTTACATAAATATATGCGCCTGCGCATGTCTTGGCTTAAAATGCGAAGAGTGACTCCATTATTCTTCTTCTTCTTGAAAGCGATGATTCAATAATGAAGTTTAAATGAGCGTCGCCCAGAACTCGAGACTCCATTCATTTTAAGTTATTGTCTCAATGAGACCAAAAAATCTGCCGAGCCTTTTCCAAACATGTTGGGGTCGGCTTCCAGTCTTACCGGATGCAGCTGAATACCAGTATTTTACATGGAGCGACTGCATATATCTGACCGCTACAACCTAGTTACTGGGTAATACAATACCCCTTGGTAAGATTGGTTACGTAACGACTGTCAAAGATCCAAGAATGACAGCCGAGACCAACGACGTAACGTGCTTTCCGAGGCACGGAGGGAGGGGTCTTGTTATTTACCCATCCATGGACTCACCGCGGTAAGCTTAGCTTAACCTGGTCGATCGACGTGTGCGGCTGTTAAACTTAGCCACAAGCCGCTATTTGTACACGACAATATTAAGTAATAATTTCACAACAGGAAAAAATTAGAATTCGCTATAAAAAATACAAAAATCCAAGAGATAATTATGAATACAAAATGCTAGACGGGCGCGCAAGAATTATGATTAAAAAGTGTTACAAAATTTATTTAAGCTATACTGAGAAAAACATAGCGCAAAACCCAAAACTATTCTGGTCATTCGTTAAAGCCAAAAAATCACAGTCTAGTGACATACCTACTACTATGCGTTTGGGAAACAATACTGCTTCTTCTGGTGTGGAAATAAGCAACCAATTTGCCACACATTTTTCTTCCACCTTTATACCATCCAATAAGTCGACTGCTCCTGATACTTGCTCGCATAACTATTTTCAATTCGCTCTAAGCAGAATTGCGTTCACGGAGGTGGAAGTATTAAAACAATTAAAGAATCTTGACCCCTCTAAAGGACCGGGACCTGATGGCCTTCCCCCGCTATTTATCCAAAAATGTGCATCCGATCTGTGTCTTCCACTCAAACTTATTTTCAATCGCTCTATTGTGACTTCTAAATTCCCAACAGAGTGGAAAATCGCTAACGTGGTACCCATTTTTAAGAAGGGAGAACCCAGCGATACTTCTAATTATCGCCCCATATCTCTTCTTTCTATCTTTGCAAAGCTGTTTGAAGCGTTGGTTTGTCCTGTTCTGTCTTCACATATAAATGCGCAATTGGCCTCTGAACAGCACGGCTTCCGAGCTCGTAAATCTACTACCACTAATTTGGTTCACTACGTCAACGACATTGCTAAATCTCTGGATTCCCGTGTACAGGTTGATTCCATCTACACAGATTTCAGCAGTGCTTTTGATAAAGTTAATCATAATATACTTTTAATGAAGCTGGAACATTTTGGCGTAGCCGGTCAACTGCTACGGTGGTTCGCTTCCTACCTGACGGGGCGGAAGCAGAGAGTGGTTGTGAGAGGATACGAATCACTGTTCTACTCTTCCACTTCCGGAGTACCTCAGGGATCGCACCTCGGGCCGATCTTATTTCTTATATTTGTAAACGACATTGTCTCGACGGTACGACACAGCAAATGTTCCATGTTTGCAGATGATTTAAAACTGTACAAAGAAATTAAAACGGACTTGGATGTATCACTGCTTCAGAAGGATCTTGATGCGATACATGAATGGTGTCGATTGAACATGATGATCCTTAACGTAAGTAAGTGCTATCATATGACGTTTACGCGTAACAAAAATATAGTACCTTCGTCCTATATATTAAATGGAGTCTCTCTGCAAAAGGTTGACACCATCCGTGACTTGGGAGTCCAGCTCGACAGTAAACTTTCGTTTATTAACCACATCGACCTAATCGTATCCAAAGCGACAAAAATGTCAGGTTTTGTGAAGAGAACTTGCTCGGAGTTTCGGTTCATACCGACCCTAAAACTTCTTTTCAGCACGCTTGTTAGAAGTATACTGGATTACGCATCTCCGGCATGGAATCCCACATATCGCGTCCATGTCAATAGGATTGAACGTATACAGAAGGCCTTCACCAGGTATCTGCGCTTCAGATGTTCTAGTTGCGATCGAGACACTAGTTATCCTCAAAGACTCAACCATTTCAATATGATATCTCTGGAACAACGTAGAAGTCTTTCCGATCAGATATTTCTGTATAAAATTATCCGTAATCGGTCCGATGTTCCAGAGCTATTATCTGAACTTAATATCACTGTTCCTAGGCGCACTATAACTAGATCTGTACGTAGAACAGATATATTTGCTATGTCCTCATCAAGAACAAACCTTGGTCGAAATGCCCCTATGAACCGATTAATGGCTAATTATAATATAATTCACAATAGCAGTAACATTGACATCTTTGCCGACACTTTTTCCCAATTCCGTAAAAAACTTATGATCCCCAACCATTCATAACATTTGATCACGATTATTGCAGTCGTCTTACGTGAAATGGATTTTCAGTTTAATTTTGATGTGAATATTGTGCGTCAGTTGCGTTAATGGTCGCGCCGGGGTTGGACTGGGAATCTATTACTTATTAATTTAATTAAGTAAATTTGATGTTGTATATTTTTTTTTTATATATATATTGTCTTCCCATGTTAAAGTGGCTCTTAGTTTTCTTCCATTGTAACAAAAAAATAGTTTCTCTTTTTTTTAATCACTTTTAACATGTCCATCTTATAATTTGTGTATACATTATAATTATGTTTAAGCTGTGTACTTCTGTAAGTGACGAATTCACCATAATAATATGTATACTTATAAGTTCATTTATGTAATGTATTAGTGAACAAGTCGTTGGAGTACCTTTAAATAAATAAATAAATAAATAAATAAACTGCAGTAAGTCTACTTACCGCTATTCTCTGAGAGGAAGTCCATGAACACATCTTGTAATATTTGCAACTTGTTCTTGATAGGTTCTCGTTCATGACAGTTCTTTAGTAACGCCAGCAACCAAATACTTGTAGCCTAGGGAAACCCACGGATTAATATACGACATCAAACTTCTTTAAACAAAAACAACTTTACAGCAGAAATTAAGAGTAGTACTAGCAAAGTTATCTACAGGGTCAAATTAAATTAGCTAGCGAAACTCAGCTGACGTGATGGGTATCGACATCTAAACATAGCTGTTCCCTACATGTTCGCATAACTCGTCAAACTGTAGGGAACAGCAGATTTTTTTTTCGCGATTTCAGGTTTAGTCTCATAGTAAAAGTTGTTCATAATGATGAGTACAATGACCCCTTAAGAGGTTGTGCGTTATTTAAGTTACATCTTGTAGATCCACTATAGTTTTACCTGTCTGGAGTGTGGATGTGGATGTCTTCCAATCTTGAACAGTTCTTTTAATAACCACTCTAATAACTGGTCATTCTCCTTCAAAGCGTCCGTATTCCTTATTTTGGCCGCGCCCTGTACATAAAAAAGTAATATTACTAAGAGATAAACTGTAGTTTACAGACTAGGTATAGCGGTAGATCATTTTAATGATACGAGTATTCTACTAAAAAGTATTGAACAGTACAATAGGCGGCTATGCTATCGCTAAAAGGAATTTCTCACGGAAAACCATCGTTATGTAATAAAAAGTTACCTCTTTCGGCAATTCAGTCCACAGATCTCTGTTTTCATTTGAGTTTACTCCTTCAACACATAACACTAGCGACTCGCCAATTTGTAAATGGATTTCGAACTCTTTACTCTAAAAAAGAAAAAGAAAAGCTTTTAAAACAGCATTCATTTGTTTGAATATCGAAGTTGTATTGTAAAGCCGCAAAATATCCGTCGGCCACAGGTATTCCTTTAAAAAATAAGCATACTTTTAATTACAATGAAGGAGAATATAGGTTAACTTACATCTTTAGCCATTTGCAGGAAACCCATAACGATTTGTTTAGAGAAAGACAATCTTTCACCACAACACAGTAGGCCAAGCGTATACAGCGCCCTCTCTTTTAATTTTGACGGCAGTTTCGCATTACCAACTATCTTGAACAACCTGGATTAAAAGTTAACCAATATATTACTCAAAAATATACATAGATACGCGTCTAAAACATAACCCTGCCTTTCGCTACCGCGCGGTCGGGTACAGTCTTGCTGGACACAGTTAGACAAATGGGACCAATCACAACATAGCACTAATCAGAATCTCAAGCGTTATCAAAATTTAACCGTCATAGACCTAAGTTTCATAGCTTTAAACAGCCTTCACGTAAGTTTCATTTTAATTAGGTACACATTTAACGAAACATTTTGTTTATTAAATCATTCATGTCAAGCTCTACTTGCTATGTCCTAGAACCAAAAATTCGAAGACATGTGACATCCACCAACCCGCGCTGTGCCCGCGTGGTGGATATGGACCACTCCCTCTCACCGAGAGACTGAATCCCTGTGTCCCAGCAGTGGGAACATTATAAGCTGATTATGCTTACGCTAAGCTCTACGTATATGGGAAAAAAATCATGAGATAAATTGATTAGAGGACCATGACTTAAGGACATTTTCAAAGACAAAACCTTTTTAAATTAACTTTATTTTTAATTCAGAATCGCAAATAATTATCAAGTTTTTCGAACAACAAACTCAATGTCATACTAGATAAAGTTCAAATTCCATTGCAACCAATATTTTTTTTATGACCTCTTTTGTTATAGTTTGACCGCTACCGCTGTACCGCGGGGAGCGGGACGCCGTGAGCGTATAGTTAAGTAAATAGGGATGGAATACATACCTATCAGCAACTGTAAACTTAGTAACATCAACATCAACAATATTCGTGTCACTCTTATTAATATTGAAAGGGTTTTCGCTTTGTAGTAACGCGTCTTGTTTCGTCGACGTGTTGGGTAGGGGCAGGCCGCTACAGCGAGCGAGTAGCGAAATGGACGAGCATGATGTACTGACGAGTAGCGTTTGTGTACTGGCTAGGAAATTGGCTGGAATTTTACACACAAAATTATTGATAAATGACCAATATTTTTTATTAATGAATGGGTCGGCACTCATGACCTCGATGTCGCCTGGTGGAAAGCGATGCACGAGGGCTATAGAACGAAGTTTGAACTCTCCACCTATATTTTACTCAACTAGGTTGGGGTCGGCTTGTCTCCCCGCCCCCCTGGTTTGGCGGAGAGACAAGCCGACCCCAACGGAAACGCCAATGGAAAGATCAAATTATATGGAGTTGACATTAGCTTCAGAAATGTCACGTGACAGCTGCTGTCAACTCCATACAATTTTATGTGTCTGTTGGCGGTAACGCTTACGGAAAAGGGATTTTGTCTAGGCTCCCAGATAGAAATGAATGACAATATTTTACCCAACTACCAATACGCTAAGGATAGACCAGTTGCCAGACGTCTGGGCACGTAACTAACCGTAACGATTTTATAGATATTCAGACCCTAGAAGCCATTATATTAAAACAATTAGTAAGCAGTGTTAATATAAAGATTTACTTAACATTACGGCACATTTCCTGAAAGGGTTGGGCAGAGGTGTACCTACAGGGTGTAAAGACAGATTTTGAATCATATTCCACCGGAAAATTTTCGTTTTTTTCAGTTGCTATTCCTTTATTTCAGTGTAAAATTACATTATCTTTACACAGCTCTCCATTTAAGTAAATAAAACAGCTAGAATTAAAAAACCAGCAATGGATGTTGAAATACTCTAACGAACGACGCGCTGCGCTGACGTTCGCTACGTGCGTTTTGCCAAGGTAACGATACATTGCGTGTGAGGTAATAAAACAAATCAGGTTTATTGAATTCTTAGAACGTTCCTGAAATAAATTCATGTACCGGTCATCTTGGTATGATATACTGAATCCACCCCATCAGTCTGCGGAGGGCTGTCCCTTACACCCTGTAATAGTACACCCACATTTTGCCAGTTATGTTTAAAGATGTATTCAAAACAGAATTGAGTATAATCAAACACTTACCCAAAACAACAGCCCCATCTTGATACGGCTCCCAGTTAGCAGGGCTAAATCCTTTCCCTCCAAACTTCCCTCTCTTCGACAACACGACACATCTCTCACACATATTCGATAACGCCGACAAATACCCACACTGAGCCTCCAAGCTCTTATTATTCTGCCCCTGTACCACGAACTCCTTTATCTCCTTATCTATCGCTGATTTCTCACTAGTGTTCACTGTGATTATCGCGTAGATGACCGCGGCTATGTCGCGAATGTCTTCCTTGGTACTGGTCGTGAATAAGTTGCGGAGAAATGGTAGCAGGCTCGTGTACTTGGCTGCCATTTTCTCGGGTACGCAGCCAACGATGTCCAGGAAACATGATAGGGGCATTATATCTGGGAATAGAATGGATTATTTTTAGTCGTATGTTACCTACCAACTAATGTGCTACGGATATTCCCTGGTTTTTTAATGTTGTTTTCTGATCAATTTTCGTTGCAGGACGGTTGGTTGCAGGACGAATGCAATTTTTGCTTTTTGACTGAGGCACTTTTCTTCCAACTCTTTCTTAAAAAAGGAACCCTTATGGGATCACTTCGTTGTCCGCCTGACTGTCAGTCTGTCAAGACCCTTTTTCTCAGAAACGCTTGGGAATTATTATCAAATACGTACGTCTACGATCCCTTGGAGCTTTAAAAAAATCAAGCTTCTAAGTCAACGCAATAAAAAATACGGCCATTTATGCGGCATATTTTGATAATTACTCACAAATAAATTAAAACCTATACCCGTTGCTCTAGAATCATGAAATTTTGCAAGAAGCAAGGTAAAGCACAAGTAAAGGAAAAAGTCCGAAAATAGTTAATTGGTTTTTATCACATAAAAAAATATTTTTTGGGATTACAAACTTAAATTTACAGTTGGAGAATTAACCGTGCCGTATATCAATGTATGGGAGAACATGATTTTCAACTACAATGTTAATATTACAATGTTATTTTTGGGAGAAATTCTTTTTAACCACGGAACCCTTCATTGTGCGTGGTCCGACACACACTTGGCCGGTTTTTTTTTATTTTGCTTGAACAGAGTGACAGTCAGGGTGTCTGTAATTAATAATAGACGCAAAACGGTCAGATAGACAACCTTTCTGTCCTTATCGGGACTCAGCGTAACAAGTCTTCTTCTTCCAAACATAATATTTTATGTATACAGGGTGTAAGTGTAAACAGTGGCAAACTTTTAAGGGGTCATTGTACTCATCATTATGAACAACTTTTACTATGGGACCAAACCTGAAATCGCGAAAAAAAAATCAGCTGTTCAGTACATTTATGTTCTCATAATTCGTCAAAATGTAGGGAACAGCTGATTTTTTTTCGCGATTTCAGGTTTGGTTCAATAGTAAAAGTTGTTCATAATAATGAGTACAATGACCCCTTAAAAGATTGCCACTGTTTATACTTACAGGCAGCCTGTATATCAGCCGTCATCTTCACTTCTAATATTCACTTTCTTTCTACGAGTATTCTAGCCATACCGTCTCTTGCTTATACCATCCATTACTCGTTCAGTTTCAAAAACATAATATATTATGTATAGTTATTATACATATATTAAGGTGTTTGCCCCAATAAACTCAAGATTCAAAAGTCACATTTGTACTGGCCCGGATTTGAACACACAACCTCGTTTATAAGAGGCGAGGCCTTAACCACCGGGTCATCAAAACACGTCATGTCAGTATTAACTATTAACCTTTTCTAGCCATATAATCTTTCACACATACCATCCATCACTCGTTCACTTTCAAGCGCCAGGATAGTCCGCGAAATTCAAAATTTCTAACGTTTTTTGCAATTTGCAAGTCAGTACTAGGTTGTATGTTGATCTAAATATGATTCGCGGCCGTATCAAATATTTATTTATAGAATTATAATCATAAAAATCATAAATTTAAGTTTATATTACCCTATTTCATGAAATCATGAGCTTTGAGGTCATTTCTAACTTATGGACATGAACGAATTAACCAATGGTGGTTAATTCGTTCATGCTTATGGAGTTGTATTGCTGATTCTAATGAATATAATTTTATAAAGCCATATTAGTTACGGCCGCGAATCATATTTTAATCAACATACAACCTGACACTGCCCTACAAATTGCAAAATACGTAAGAAAATTTGAATTTCGCGGTCTACCTTAGCGCATCCGCCTTAATAGTAATCTAGTAACAATTACCTGGACTAGCATTCAGCAGCGACGTGATCATAGTAAGATACCGCTCCAACACCTCTGTCTCTAGCAAGTTATCGTAGAAGTACTTGGAAAGTAGTGGAGACGTCGCGTTCGGGTGGTTCGAACAATCCTTCAGGTCGGCGTCGCGATTCAGACACATTCGCATGTATCGAAGGATCTATAGGAAAATAGTTAAATAGAGGTTATGTTTGTAGTCTGCATTAAAGGTACTTCAGATTTTTTCGTAATAAACTACTGAAAAACAGTGTTTCATATCATTTTGGGGCATTTTTTTTTTATGCAAAAGCAACACAAACTTAACCAACTTCCGTCGATGATCGTACTGGATTTTAGATTATTTTGATAGAGACTCAAAAGTTAATAGACACACATGGTCAGAAATCATGTATACATCATATTTTACTGTTTATAAAAAATCCTTTATATATAGAATCATTTTTATTGATATCGTTTATACTCCGTTTGCAATAAGATAAGACATTTAAACAAACCTTTTTCACAATCCGTTCAACCGATTTTGACTTCTATTGCGTTGGTGGCATGGCAAATGGCAGTTGCAGTAAACAGTTGGTATTGTAATTACTTTTTTGCCTTTAATGCCATCCTTAAGCCTACGGAATAGAAGTCAAAATCGGTTGAACGGACTGTAAAAAAGGTTTGTTTAAAAGTCTAATCTTATTGCAAATTGAGTATAACATTTAATCTAGCGTTAGTTCAATTTTCTACGTTTGAGGAATGCCAGTGCGCTTATGCAAAATACTAAGAAAACAAAAGAATATCATGGTAAGTTCTCTGTTTAAAAAACTCCACTTAAAAATAAAGCCCAATCACTCACTCACCTCCTGATAAGTCATAGGATGGAACTGCAACACCTGATTCCCGATCACGAACCTATGTTTAGCATTCGACCCCTTCTTTCTCTTCTGCATTTGATCCCACACGTAATTCACTACTTCGTTGAACTTCGGCACTTTCAACTCTTGATTCTCGGGTGCTCTGTCCTTGTCTTTCTTAGAGGAATCCTCGTCTATATTGACGGTTGCTGTGTCTTTCTTCGATACGTTGAATACTGCGTCTTCAATTTCGGTTGGGCGCGATGTGCCGTAGAGGCATTTAAGCGCTTCGTTTGAAATGTCGTCTTGACTAAAGAACAAAAAATAGTATTAAGAGATCAACCCGAGAAGGGACTTATTATATTCCTACTACATTATCTCAAGTTGCAATCAAGTCACCTATTAAACAAAACAAAAAAAAAACTAAATCGGTTCAGTCGTTTGGGAGCTACGATACCACAGACAGATACACACGTTAAACTTATAACACCCCTCTGTTTCCGTCAGTGGTTAAAAAGAAAGAAAATTACAAACGACAATAACCTAATTTTCGGACATAATTTGGTCTAGCCTCCACGCATAGCAGAGCGTTTTCTGAAGACATTAGTGTACTTTATTTTCAGTGACATAAGGTTTAAAGTTGTATGTACGTCGTCGCGAATAAGCACAAGTGGTCGTGTGTGCTTATTTGCACTGATTATAACATAATATAACATGACGCCTTTTTTCCCCGCAGGGTTGGGGAGAGGTGTACCTATTATAACAATAATTTCTTTATTTATACTTCAAAGTTACAGACATCTGTGCAACCCAGGCTCTTGTACTAGGAGTTCCTGTATCGGCTGTATCACAAGAGCCAGACCTCTCAATTTACAGGGAAATTGATGTAGAAGCGCGATAGACAAAAATTAAATAAATTACAGTTATGACATGCATTAACAGGTAGGTTTACAAATATACAAGACAAAAAACCAACAAATAATAATAAAAGAGTTTAAATTAACACTACGTTCTGTGGAGAGTGAGGGTGTATTAGGGTGTGTGTGCTTGTATGTGTGTGTGTGTATGCGTGTGTGTGTGCTTGTATGTGTGTGTGTATGTGTGTGTGTGTGCGTGTGTGTGTGTGCGTGTGTGTGTGTGTGTATGTGTGTGTGTATGTGTGTGTGTGTGTGTGTGTGTGTGTGTGTGTGTGTGTGTGTGTGTGCGTGCGTGTGTGGTGTGTATGGTGAATGTGACTGCATATCATGTTACGCTGCCGAAAAGATTTTCTGTTTCCTCATAATCGAAATTGTCTAGCTAGTGAATAAATGTTTTTTTTAATTGGAAGTTGTTTAGATGCTTAAGTTGTTTGATCCCCTTTTCTTCGCCGATTTTGTTGTAAAGACATTAACATAACTGGCGAGATGTGGGTGTGTTACAGTTATATTTCAGTCCCATGTAATAGGGGGCGAGCCTATTGCCATCAACCGGATACAAATCCAGTCCCCAGGCTGTTACTGAGAAATTCCAGATAGGAAATCCCAATAACACTTACTGATACTGAACACAATATCACACTAATATTATAAAGGCGAAAGTGTGTGTGTGAGAGGGTGTGGGTGTGTATGTATGAATGTTACTCCTTCACGCTCAACTCAAACGGCTGGACCGATTTACATGAAATTTGGTACGTAGATAGCTTATACCCTGCATTAACACATAGGCTACTTTTTATCCCAGTCTACGCGGGTCAAACCGCGGGTCGCAGCTAGGTTAATTGTTCAGTATCATAAAACTATCATCTGCGCTACGTTATTGATTTAAACTTTCTTACCTGTCTCCACTGGCCAGTAACAACAGATATCTGGCCGGCACGTAATCTTGTGGGAACACAGCTGCTGAGTACCTCATGGCGATGTACCGGATCATTGGCTCTTCGCTGTGCATGTAACTGGAGAAAAGTAATGATTAATATTGAATCTAAAAGTAGGCTCAGTAAGACAACACACGTCTTTATCGTTAGAAAAAAAGGTCGGCAAAGCTTTTTTGCTATGAGCATTCATCTAATTGCGGTTTTAAGGCCTCTATTCACACGTGCCATCCCGGCCGGCTCGGAACTCAGAAGGCCTTGCCCCGGATCTGTGTGTATAGAGCTTTAAGAGAAACACTCAGACAGCTGTTGCTAAAGGATCCCCGAAACGATCAATTGCAACTGTCAATTTTTACGTAATTAATACACATTGATCGTCTACAACAAAGTTCAATAGAAGCTTGATGTCAATTGATCAATGGCAGGATAATTTGACACGAAAAGTATTTGACGGGTCTACATCTACAACAGCGCCCCCAAGCGGAATAAATTACGAGAATCGTAATCCGTTCAAAAATGAATGAACGGAAATTGTATACCCATTTCTTTTACTTTACATTACGATACGTAATACTTT
Source organism: Cosmia pyralina (assembly GCA_946251885.1). Classification (NCBI taxonomy): domain Eukaryota; kingdom Metazoa; phylum Arthropoda; class Insecta; order Lepidoptera; family Noctuidae; genus Cosmia; species Cosmia pyralina. The sequence continues at coordinate 9,435,592 of OX276344.1, forward strand.
CTCGTCTTTGAATTTTATAACACGACATTTTATTTTAATCGTATTGTACTAAAAATCCATGGAAACTACGTATGTGGTTTCCATGGAGATTTAGTTTATTGATTGAAGATAATGGTGCTGATTCTCTTGTACACAGAACTAAACTAACTAAACTATCACTAAAATTCCTTACTTTTGGCTATGAGAATCTTAGAGCTATTCTGCAAAAAAAAACCTCTAAATTTAGAAATAATTTTGACACAACTAAAATCGAGTTTGACAATCGTGACTCCGCGTGGTATAGTGCTCGTAGTATATTTGACCCGGTGGCTTTAATTGGAATTAACGAAATCACTATGGAAAGTGAGAAGGCTTGTCATATTTTGTTCAACGAGCAGGGAGGGGGTAGCTCTACGTGTTTTTTATGTAGAGGTTTAAGGGTTTTATAAAGGGGGGCCAAATTTTCATTATTTTTGCGATAGGACACACCTTCTTCGAGATATAAGCAAAAGAAAAAAAAAATACAGTACTCTTTTTGCACTTAAAGTCAAGGTGTTGGTGTGAATTCTAGTTCATTATAACTAATTTTATTCTCCACCTTTTTAATATCGATTAAAAATAGTCTGATTTAGTTTCACAATTAAAATTTTAGGTGAAAACAGTGAAATTCAGAATAGCGAAATTGCCATTTTCACTAAATTAATAACTCGGTACAATATTAGTGCTGTCAAACTAAAATATAGTTAAGTTGTGTCACTTTAGTCAATTTCAGAATGGGAAATCGTTGACAGGAATAAACTAAATTTTAGTGATTTTTAGTCTAGTTTAGAGGCATTTGTGACAAGAGAATCGGCACCAATGGCAGGATAATTTAACACGAAAGTATTTGACAGGTCTACATCTACAACAGTGCCCCCAACCGGGATAAATTGCGAGAATTGCAGCTATTGCGATTGATCGTTTCGGGGACCCTAAAGCCAATAAAAAGTAGAAGGCGATAATTGCAGCAAATAGCGCTATTATAAGTTAACTACTTTTATTATACTTCTTATTACTTTTTTATCAGAGAGGTTCATGGCTAAGTAATAACAGCCGCACGGGTCGATCGATCAGGTTAAGCTACGCTTGCCGGGGTCGCTCCGTGGATAGGTGACCAAGAACCCCCGTGCCTCGGAAAGTACGTTAAGTCGTTGGTCCCGGCTGTCATTTGTGGATCTATGACAGTCGTTACGGGTCGTCAGAAGCCAACAACAACCAAACAACCAGAAGTCCAGTAGTCCAGAAGTCTGACAACCAGCCTTACCAAGTGGTATCGTATTACCCAATAATTGGGTTTTGGAAGTCAGATAGGCAGTCGCTCCATGTAAAATACTAGTATTCAGCAGCATCAGGTTAGACTGGAAGCCGATCCCAATATAGTTGGGAAAAGGCTAGGCAGATGATAAGTATGGTTCTGGGGGCTTAGTTCTTATAGCAGGGCAGAAGTTGAACGTTTCCAGTGTGAGAGAGACGGTGCTATAGGTCGTATATAGCTCCGTCTCTCTCTCTCTCTCTCTCTCTCTCTCTCTCTCTCTCTCTCACTGGAAATGTTCAACTTCTGCCCTGCTATAAGAGCTCATAGTAAGCCCCCAGAACTTTACAACTACGAACAGTTTTCAACTTACTGATCCAACAAAGCGAAGAGCGCCAACGCCTGAGGTTCATCGAAGGGGCTGGTTTTAGCGCTGTCATCCACATCCATCTTGTCTCCCTGTGAGGTACCAGCTGCTCCCGCAGTCGGAGTTTCCGCTTTAACTGTGTTAATAATATAGGACAAGTTTGGTAGAATATTGGGATCTAAAACTCGGGTTCTAAATCCCAATATTCGCTATCGCACGCTATAACGCTACTCGGGTAGCGTTTGTTTATTGGTTAGATGCTTTGGCTTCGGGCAAAATAAGAGTGGCAGGGACATCAACGGACAACCTGTTACCATGGATTCAACACCCTGCGTTGAAATTTTTCATCAGTTATTTTTTTTTAAATCTGCTGTTTCCTACAAAAGTGCAATACCTACGCCGTGAAAACGTATGGAACAGCAATTTTTTTTTTTATAACAAAATGTAAAAGTCTGACACGCCCTCCCGCTCCACCCAGAGCGGGAGAAGTCATTTGATGATTTCACATCCACAAAAAAAAAGGGGTGTCCAGAATCATGTACTGAATTCATGGTAATATGTTGCGCGTCGATGTCCCTGCCACCCCATATAACATAATAAACTGGATAAACTGCCATTAGATAGACCATAGATGACAATTTGACTAAAATCATGTAAATGACTTTAAGAACAATCGGAAATGGCGCGCAACCTTAGAGGCCATAGCTGGGTCTTAGGACGTTCAAGGGGTGCATTCCAAGGGGAGAGATGGAGGGTCCAAATATTAGGTATTTTATGAGGTTGCTCAGGTAGGTTCCAGTATAAGCTGATCTTGCATTGTGTAAAATTTCCGTACAATGATAGCTCAGCTTATACTGAAAATGTATAGCTTCATATGTAGCCGTGTGTACATGTATTATAAAATTGTGACTTTACCTTCAGCATTAATCTTGAAGCCGGCTGACATCTCGAGCAGCGCGTCTCTGAGCGCAGTCTTCATCTCCGGCATAGCGTCCGGTATCTTCTTGACTAGCTCTTCTAGTAATGCGAACTGATTGTTGATCGTATCGGGACACTTCATTGCTAGGCGACCTGAATTTAAAAATGATAATTTAAAAAGTGATCTTCAGCTACACGAATTAGCAAAATGATTTTCTTTTCTTTATTGTTGCAGGTGGTTAGGGCTTGTGTGGGTCGATCGACTAGGTTAAGCTACGCTTGCCGCGGTTGGTCTGTGGATGGGAGACCATCTTTACATACCAAGATCCTCCGTGCCTCGGAAAGCACGTGCAATTCCTGGATCTTTGACAGTCGTTGCGGGTGGTCAGAAGCCCGAAAGTCTGAAAACCAGTCATACCAAGCGGTATCGTATTACCCAGTAACTAGGTTGTGGAAGTCAGATAGACAGTCGATCCCTGTAAAATACTGGTATTCAGCTGCATCCGGCTAGACTGGAAGCCGATCTCAACATAGTTGGAATAAGGCTAGGCAGATAATGAGGTGATTAACAAATAAAATCGGTCAAAATAAAAAATCTTAAATTCATTTTTAAACAGTTATTACTAGGTTTAACTTTTCGAATATTATTTTTTGTTAAAAATACAATCTAGACGCGGGGTAAGAGTTGCAAGATTTGGCTTTGTTTTTTTTCTTATCAACAAAACTTGTTTCAACATATTTAATAGTAAGGACTTACCTAAACACATGTAGGCCTTAGGATGCTGTTCAGCATGCTCGTCAGATCTGATGAGTTTTAGCAAACCTTGAAGAAACACTGTTGCTACCTTCCTCAGCTGATTCTCGTCTCCACTGTAATTAATTATAACCAGAACATTGAACTTTCTGATAAGGGGGCCGTATTAGGGGCGGGGGGGGGGGGGGGGGCTTATCGACGCCGAATTGGCTTGAGTCGGTTAGAAAGAGCTTTGTGTCAATGCAATAAGAGCGAAATGACTTCATTCGCCTCGTTTAATTCAGTTCGAGGACGCGACAGATTCTCAAAAAACGTACCGAAACGAAAATTTTTACTTCGGTACCTTTATTGAGAAACTGTACCTATCTAAAATTATATTTATAGTTCAGAATCGTACCATGCATATCTATCAACAATTCAGCCAAAAAACATTTTAAGAATGCAAAGCATTTTATTTAATAAACATACTTTTGTGTAAAAAAAAGTAATGATTTGACTACCCATTTGTAACAGCGTCCTTAAGTATCCCAAATAGTAAGACGAATGTCCTATTATAAAAATATAAAATAAAGATTGGAAGATCTTATAATATGAATGTTGTGAATAAGGACTTACCTATTTATGACGTTTAGAAGAAACACCAGCGCCTGGTTACGTAGTCTTGTATTCGTATTCGGGTCAAAAAGCGACGAAAATACAACCTGTTAAAGCAAATCAAATTGTAAAAAGGACACAGGTTAAATTGAAGAAATATTTTCGAATAATATCGTAGGACATTAGACGTAGGACAAGACACTTTACATCAGGCGAAATTTGCAATGTCTATAGAGAAAAGACTACAAAATTAATTACCTGTACACAATGAGGAAACATAATCGCCGGTCCATTCGCCTTGTTCAAATACTGGATCAGTTTCAAACGCAGTCTTGTGCAAGCGGGTACCTAAAAATAGAGTATTTTAACATAAAATTCTACAAGCAACTGGTATTCTACATATCACCACGTGTGTAATTCCCGAAGTGTTAGGCAGAAGTGTATGTAGTAACTCATTTTGTTGTAAGAATATTGTGCTTACCTTGCGATCATCTGGGGGGACCTTCATGCCTCCCCATGTGCCCAAATATAAGGAGTATAACGGAGCCACTACTGAAGGCTGAGACCAATCAACCGAACTGAAACAAAGTTGGAATAAAATACAATCCTAATAAAATAGCAAGTATCTTGTTTCTTGTATGTAAGATAGTTTCGACGTTCGATAAATACAAGACTACTTAATGAATTACAGTGAATTTTAAGCTTTTAACTAAGGATCCTAGAATAGAACCTTGCGGGACTCTATCACCACACAACTTGATACGCCTTCCAATCCTAAAGGAATCTTTGTAAAACGCATGAGTAACCTAAGAAAGGACAAGATAGGATTTAAAATTATGTAAATAAAATAGTGAAATAAATGACATTCCATACCTTTTAAAAATCGAATTAAATAAAGTAAGAGTCATCTTTATAATTATATAAAACTAGCGACCCGGCCCTGCTTCGCACGGTTTGTACAACTTGACAAAACATGAAGGTTTCTTTATTTAATTATAAGTTAAATATTAATAATAGGTCTTTACCTATGAAATTGCCGTTTTGTATGAAAAAATTTAAACGAATTTTTTTCATGCATTTTTTATTTGTATTAATCGAAGTAATAACCCATGCAATCAATGCATCTTTGCCAACGCAGTGGCAGTTTATTGGTGCCCTTCTTAAAGAAATCAGCTGGACGGGAGGCAACAAATTCTTCAAAGGCATTTTGTACTGCCTCTCGGGTATTGAATTTTTTTCCCGCCAAGAAGTTATCCAAATTCTGGAAAAAGTAGTAGTCTGTAGGCGCAAGGTCTGGTGAGTAGGGCGGATGACGGAGAGCTTCCAACCCCAGTTCTTGCAACTTGGAGACCGTCTGCTGTGCAGTATGAGGTCGCGCGTTGTCGTGCAGGAGCAGCGGAGACGAGCGATTGACCAATGCTGGTTGGAGATGTGTATGGCATTCGTGGGTTGCAGCTGAAAATCAGCGTCAGGTGGTACACCTTGTGTTGTAATCTGACAATATGCTGAGCTGAGGCCCTTTTGGCATTACAATCTTTGTTTTATGTTTTTTATAATTTTAAGGTGTATTTTTTTTTTTTTGCTGTAATGCCAATTAAACGCATTTTTCTTTCTTTCTTTCTTTCTTTCTATGTGCCAGCTTCTCCATCATTGTGTTCAGTTCTTCACAGTACATATCTGAAGTAATGCTCACCCCGTTTGGTAAGAAGCTGTAATGAATCACACCGGCGCTAGACCACCAAACAGTGACCATCACTTTTCTAGGGGTAAGTTTTCGTTTAGGGCATTGTTTAGGTGCTGAACCAGGATCTAACCAACTTGCTGAGCGCTTGCGGTTATCAAACAGAATCTATTTTTCATCGCAGGTAACATTGCGGTTCAAAATTCCTTCATTTGTGTGTCTGTTGAGCAGTGCAAGGCACGTCTCGACGCGTACTTCGCGCTGGCGATCATTGAGTTCGTGGGGCACCCATTTGTCAAGCTTTTTTACCTTGCCAATTTGACGCAAATGGACCAATATTGTTTTCGTCGAAAGCTGCTGCTAATTCAGCCGTAGATTGTGCATCATCAGCTTCCACAATCGCCTTTAATTCGTCATTGTCGACCAAAGTCTTCGGACGACCGCGAGGTTCATTTTTCAGGTCGAAATTTCCAGAACGGAAGCGAGCAAACCAATAACAAGTGGTGCGTTGGTTTGTAGTGTTAGCTCCGTAAACGTCGTTGATGTTGCGTGCCGCTTGACGGTACTCATATTCCATAATTACTCGAATTTTTAACATATCCATGATGACGAAAAAGATTGAAATGGGATGAAAATGTAACACTAATCAATAAACAAATGACTACTTTTGGGAAAAAAAAATCCATGTTTTTAAAATAAAATTAATTTGAAATTAGAATTCTTAGCCAAACAAAAATTATTTTGATTTGAAATGGCCAGTACTGCAGAACGGCAATTTCATAGGTAAAGACCTAATATATTATACATATAAACCTTCCGGAATAAATTCTCTAAATTATAGTGAAAACCGCATCAAAATCCATTGCGTAGTTTTCACTCACTGACTGACTCATCAACACCTAGCCCAAACCCTTGGACCTAGAAAGCTGAAATTTTGTAAAGAGCTTCCCTTTACGATGTAGACAAGGAATAAGGCCGGATTTTTCGAAATTCACACGGGATGGAAATATAGGGCGGTCGAAGTCACTGGCAAAGTGCTACTAATCAATAAAGACGAAGATTATTACCTGTTAACCCTTATGAGTGGACTGTTCGCGTGATTAGCAACACTGAACCTTGAGTCTGCGGCGGCTACGATCAACGTCAGTAGGGTGTCGTTCATGTTGAATATATCCTTGCCTATGAAATTCACTATAGACAGCTTCATCTGAAAACACATGACAAAATGAATAAATAAATCAAATAATCAGGTCATCAATCATCTTCCAGTCTTACCGGATACAGCTGAATACCAGTATTTTACATGGAGCGACTGCTTATCTGACCTCTATAACCACGATAACTTACTGGGTAATACGATACCCCTTTGTAGGACTGGTTGTCAGACTTTCGGGTTTCTGACAACCTGTAAAGACTGTCAAAGATCCACGAATGACAGCCGAGACCAACTGCTTAACGTGCTTTCCGAGGCACGGAGGTCTCGGTATGTAAACCAACCCCAGCAAGCGTAAATAAAGGTTTGTAAATATTTCTCTGTGGCACCGACTAGCGCAAAGCAGTATATTTTTAACCGACTTCAAAAAGGAGGAGGTTCTCAATTCGTCCCGATTACTCGAAGATGGCTGGACCGATTTGGATTTTTTTTTTGTTTTATTCGAGAGGGTCAATAATAGGTATTTTTTCCCCACTTTTATATGGATGATGTTCTAGTTTGTTTTGCAGATAGTGGTATTAGAATTTGTGTGGGGTAGGTACACAACTAAAAAGTGAAAAATAAAAACTTTTTTACAAAAAAATACAACCGACTTCCAAAAACAACACTACAAAGTGAAAAATAACTTTAATTTCGGAAGTCGGTGGTAAAAAACGAAAATACATTTAACTAGACACCGACTTCCGAAATTAAAGTTATTTTTCACTTTGTAGTGTTGTTTTTGGAAGTCGGTTGTATTTTTTTGTAAAAATGTTTTTTATACGCAAAACTTCATTATTTTTTTGCAATCAAAAGTCGGAGAAAATAATATTTTTCAATGCAGACAAAATAAATCGTGAGATGTAAGTGACCGTTCACACTTGACCTAATACAAAGCAATAGGGATGATGCCAAGAAAACAAAACAAATTCTTTTTAGTCCGTCAGTCAGAGAATAAAAAATAATAGACACGTCTTTTCTGCTATACCATATTAATAAAACATTATTTAGATAAAATTAATTAAAGTTGGGAAGTGCGGGCTCGCTACGTCACAACTATAACAAACTTCGTAAAAATCTAGCAAGGTGTGACGTCATACCACATTTTTAACCGACTTCAAAAAGGAGGAGGTTCTCAATTCGTCGGAACCTTTTTTTTTTTTTATATATATGTATATGTATGTTCCCCGATTACTCGAAGATGGCTGGACCGATTTGGATGTTTTTGTTTTATTCGAGGGGGTATACATCACAGTTGGTCCCATATAAAATTGATTAACTTTGCTTTGGTAGTTTTTGAGTTAGCTTCAATAATACGTATTTTTTCCCCACTTTTATATGGATGATGTTCTAGTTTGTTTTGCAGGTAGTGGTATTAGAATTTGTGTGGGGTAGGTACCACACTAAAAAGTGAAAAATTAAAACTTTTTTACAAAAAAATGCAACCGACTTGCAAAAACAACACTACAAAGTGAAAAATAGCTTTAATTTCGGAAGTCGGTGGCAAAAAACGAAAATACATTTAACCAGACACCGACTTCCGAAATCAAAGTTATTTTTCACTTTGTAGTGTTGTTTTTGGAAGTTGGTTGTATTTTTTTGTAAAAAAGTTTTTTAACTCAATGTATCGTCATAATCTTTTCATTATCGTAAAACAAGAAAAAATACGTGTCCAATATTTTTTAATCTACATGACGGATAGAAAAATTTTTATTCATTACCCCTATTATAGGGGCCATATCATACCTCTTCAAGCTCGTTCGGATTCAACTGATTCTTGGCAACAATACGTTTGTAAGTCTTCATACTCATACCAGGTGGCACTTGAAACTCACTCTCACCAGGATTTGGTAATGCCCTAAAATAAAGGAGTAATTATTTATTTATTTAAAATATAACGGCCGAAACCAATTACACTATTTAAAAATAATTACTTACACTACATAATATATAATTTATTTAACTTAGGGCTGATTGTTCAATAGTCAGATAATTTTTATTTGAGGAATAAATATGGCGGTTTGACAGCTTTTGTATTGAAAATATGTCGAACTGTCACATTTATTCTTCAGGTAAAAGTTATCTGCCTATTGAACAATCAGCCCACAGTCATGCATTCTTCTCACAAAAATTCAAGCATTCTGACAGAATCATCTTCCATTCAGTCACAAACACATTATAAAATAGATTGAAAAAAATCAATACAACACACATATTTTGCTTGCTTTTTACAGTAAGATTCTTTTTGCGTTTGCTAATTTGCTATTTAATCTGTGGCCACAGTGACGCAAATCCCGCGCGGGACGCCAGTCGATTGTTTCAACGATTATGAAGTCACGTGACTATTCTCACCAGTTTATTTGAACACGTCCATACACATTTAAGGAGGTGTACAAACTGGCGTTAAATTCGCTCGCGCCGAATGTGCCAACTAACATTAGTTGACCAAGGATTGCATCGATGTAGGTAGTTGACACAATCGGTGCGAGCGAATTTATTTCCGCGCGGGATTTGGTTCAGTTTGGTCAGAGCTTCCAGAAAGTTACATCTAACCAAGGAACGATTTCTGGCTATTTACATACCTAACATGGGAGAAACATACCGCATCGCGGACATTTGCGGTGACACTTTTCGACCTTATTACTATGGTAATAAGTTTCAAATAATAGCGCCTAAGGAAGGACGTCTAATGCTGCTTCCCAATCCCACCAATCCCGCTGATCTCACACAAGTAATCTCGCTTCTTGCGGAAGTAGACAATAATGCGGAATCCCGGTATTTCGAGATCTCGGTATACCGAGATGGGATGACTTGGATGAGGTACATCGTAGGAACACCGTGAAAAAAAAAATCCCGTGCACACGATGAACACAGTCATCTGTTAGCAAGCGTTACTATAGCGGCCGAGCGCTACAAGCAAGAATAAGATAAGATAATATTTTTATTTCTCACCACAATATTATAGAATAATAGTCCTTACTGTGTATAGATGATTGTTATAGTACAGCACTACTTGATGAAAACCCTTGGTATTATCTAGCTAAGTACTAGTTTTCAAAATTGATATGTTTCACCAGTATAACACAAACAGTTTGATAAGGCAAAATGTTACCTTCTGGAGGATGGTAGGCTGGTTGGAATAACCCCAGACGGCCCCCATGGCCCACGCATAATGGTCCACATGAAGGACTAAGTGCGGAAACCAAATCCTTTAACATAGAACATAATTACCTGTATGGTAGGAGCAGAACATCAGTGGCAAACTTGAGTATCAAATTGGCAACTTTTGGTTTCTCCTTCAAGTTCAGATCAGTTTCCTTGATATTGCCCAGCAGTGGCATGACTAGCATCAATATACTGTAACAAAGACAACTAACGTAAAGGAGAAAGAAACATAAAAAAAAAAATTGTACTGCTAGATGGTGAAGATAAAGATTTTGAAGTAATATAGATATATTGTGGTCTGTGGCCTCTGGGAGCCCCCAGACGGCCCCTATCACCACCTTGATTTATATCATTTTAATCTTACTTCACTGTGGAAAAACCTCACTGAGCAAATTGTGTCCATAATGAGTCCACGAGTGTGAGCATTTTCATGAAAGTTCGTCAACGTGTGGTGTTGACGCACACTTTGACAAGAAGTCTTCCATTTCGACAATGAATATAAAATATATCATGACATTCATCATTTGTTTCATTCATTTGTTCGTCATTGAGTCACGAGTGGCACGCTTAGGTAATGAGATAAAAAGTCTGTGACACAACTAAAGAAAAAAATAGGCACTACAACACTTGACAAGTGCCCGGACCTGATGTCTCGTGCTGCCACCTTGTGAATGTCATTTCAGAAAACTGTCATTGTCGTTTTCATTCCAACCCAAACACATTTCGCAACAGTTTTATAAGTTATCTCTTGTTAAGCTAACAAAATTCCAAACTAAGTTAAAAACAGACAGGTTTGGTCCTCAGCATAACCCTCAGTAGAATTTGCCTATTTAGGGCATACTTTTGCTTAGCATGTTTTGTCTGTGAAAGATATTTAATTCTCACCCATCCTGGTGTCCTTGAGGTTTGTTCTCAATAGCTTGTAACAGAGATGGAGTCAGACTGAGCTGTTGTTCACGAGGCAGTCTCGGGAAACCCAAAGTGATGTATATGATTGAGAAGTTCTGTAAAAAATGGATAAGAAAAGTCAACAAAAAAGTCAAGTCATTAAGAATGAAGGTCTAAATAAATGTCTCAAATCATGTGAAGTTATACAAGCAATAATTTGAAGAATTTTTTGAAGGAATTCTAATAATTATAATTTGCATCTTATCATTTCTAAGAGAACAAGACAAAAAGAATGCTGACTTTTCTTGTTTTATTTCTAGCCAAAATTTTGTCAAACAGTAAATCTGTTTATACTTACAACATCATCACTATACTTACAATAATGAAGCTGTTGGAAGTAGGTTCCTTATAAAGCTGCAGCAGCGTCTGCACAGGCAGCTGCACATCAGCACGACACTTCACTCTCTTGTTCACATGCACGAGCAGCTCCATCACTTTAGTACGCACCTACCAATTACATTTTGTGTTACCAATAAGGAAATGTCATCAAAATATTGGAGCATTCATAAAATCAATTCTGTTGGCATGGTAACTATCAGCTAGAGTTTTAAATAATTGATTTAAGAGGAATTGGGCTTTCGAATGAAAACTTAAATTATTTGCTGATAGGAGCATCCTTTATGATTATAACTAACACGCCTTTGAGGCTATAACACAATTAGCTTTCTGTAAGGTTGATGTTATGTAAATAAAAACGCTGTATTTTGTACAAACAAAAGCTATAGGTTACAGAACAGAGAATCTTCCTCTCACTATAATTTTATGTAAATAAAACAACTCAGACCTGTTCATGAGGAGATGACAGCTTCAATATCACAGGCGGAAGGAACCGGCCCAGACAACTCTCAAGCTGGTCATCACTATCCGCGTTACCTAGACGCAGAAACACGCGATCCAGAAGCACTGAAAATAATTGAATAAAGCCTTTGAAATAATGCTGACAAATAGCCGGTGGATGCAAACTAGGTTATCGCGCATTAAAACACTTTTTATTAAAACCAAAGGTAATCTGTTACTTACATAAATCGTTGGAACAATCGTTCCCACTCTCCGTTACTTCCATTTCAGACATTTTGTGGTTTTTAATTCACAATAACTTCGGAAAGTTTGTGTTGAAGATGACAAACAAAAATATTTGACAGCTGCTCAATGCAATGCTTGACGTTTTATGCGGAACGTTTCGTTTCAAGTTCATTTTCACACGCAGCCACTTTATTATTCAAGTTGCGATCTTGCAGTCTGCCACCGGAGTGGACCCGTTGGCAAGACCGGCAGGGGCGTAGCTACCACCACCGTATCAATGATACAGGGCCCCTAGGCTAAAGTGGCCTCCACGTGTGTAAGCAATAATTCTTAAAATATTCTCCAAAACCTCAAATTCGTATTGATAAAAGGCAATAGGTACCTAAAAGAAAATATGTTTTTTTTTTTCTTTTTTCATCTACCTAACTATAACTACACATTCCTACTCCTTAACCCACACTCAAAAATCCATTACTTACACAAAATCATTATTTCACTCGATTACAGTAGGTACCTACACTAAAAGAGTGTGCTTCCTATCCTAAAATCGCGCCTGTGTATCCCTTAAAGGGATAGGCAGAGGTGAATAGTACACACACATTTCCCATAAGGGCGAGCAAGCGGCGAGCCTAGTCCGCACTTTGGGTTCAATCAACTCAACCTATCGCAGTCCACAGCTGGACATACGAGTAGGCCTCTCCCAGGCTGCGCCACAACAGCCTGTCCTCCACCTTCCGCATCCAGTCTGTCCCAGCCACTTTCTTCAGGTCGTTGGTCCATCTAGCTGGGGGGCGTCCCACATTACGCTTACCAATATGCGGTCTCTACTCAGTCAGGACTCATCTGCTCCACGGGCCATCGGTCCTTCGACAAACATGGCCAGCCCACTGCCACTTCAGTTTGCTTACTCTGCAAGCTATGTCGGTTACTCCGGTTCTTTTCCGGATAACTTCATTCCTGATTTCATCAGGAAATTTGGGTAGCTACTGAAAAATTCCTGATGGAAATTCAATAATACTTTGCTCAACTCGAAAACTCTTCGGTCTAGCTCTTGGACTATACTTAAAAATTGAACTCATTATCTTCTAAACTGAGACCCGACTAAATCTTCACTTGGCGAAAAATTGCGACTAATTAGCGACTAAATTTGGGAGAAAACAGATCTTCGCTAGGTGGCCTAGGTTTTGAGATATAACGGTGGCCAAGCTGCATGGGGAAATGCTCTCCAGATCGGCCAGCTACGAACCCTTAAGTATAACTTTTGAACCAGTGACTGACAAATTCTGATATTTGGCGACAAATTTTTTATATGATTAAAATTAAAATCCATGGTGGCCATGCCAGTGTCAGTCACACTATGTCTGGAGCCATAGCGCTTGACGGCGCGCTTCTCCCAGTCTCCTCAGACTTTCGGTATCTCGACTCATTCATACAAAGCGATGGCGAAGTAGATCGTACGGTTAAGCACAGGATTAACACTGGATGGATGAAATGAAACAATGGGTAAACCTGCAGACTTGTATGGATCAGAATGTTGGGCCACAAAAGGGATGAATGAAAAGCAATTGCATGTAGCTGAGATGAGAATGTTAGGATGGATGTGAGGTGTTACACGAATGGATAGACTAAGAAAAGAAATGCTTACATAAGAGGAAGTTTGAAAGCGGCACCGGTGACTGAAAAGTTGTTCGGAAATCGGTTGTCATGGTATGGGCATGTGATGCGGAGGAATGAGGAAAATGTCGTGAGAAAAGTTTCGAGTATGAATGTCGATGGCTATAAGAGTAGGGGAAGACAAAAGAAACGATGGATGGACTGTCACTGTGTGAAAGATGACATGGCTAGAAAGGGGGGTGACTACCGTGATGACGACTAATAGAGCAGTATAGAAGAAAGGGACATGTTGCAACGACCCCAAATAGATTGGGATAAAGGCAGGAGAATGATCATGATATTCGATGAAAAGAAATGTAAGCCGAAGTTTCATCAATTAGTGATCATTAGGAATATTTATTTAAAGATTGAGCTAAATACATAACATTGGTTACCAATTACAAAAAAAAAATAAGCTGCTAATAATGCTGGGTACACACTGGACAATCTAAGGCCAACAAACAGAGTATTTTTGCCTTGCAAGTAGTAATATTTCTCTAAACCCTACACAGAGACCGTTTTGTTTGATGGCGCAGTATGTAACCCATCATTATAATCTGAAGGTATTCTCTAAAAACAATGACACACTATTTTTATCATAACACAGCATTCAATCACTAATTAAATATATTTAAAAAAAAACTTATAAAAAAACTATATTTAATTACTTAATACTTAAATTTTGAATTCCATAACATTGAATCAACTTATAAACTTTTAGTAAATATATTTTTTATTTCATCTCTATTCGGAATGTCTTCAATCCAATGTTATTTATACTAGAAACTCACATACTTCATACCTAAAAATATTTCAACACTCATTATCAAATATGATTTGTATATTATTGTACAATAATCATTGGTCTTACAGTTGCCAGACAAATACTTTTCAAAAATGCCAACATAATATATATGGCTGGCCACACATTTTTCAGTGGTTCTTTTTTTAAATTGTATTCTAGAACTATGGTTGTTATTGGCAGAGATTGTCGTGGTCGCTCAGAGATCCAGGTCGGCTTCTCATTGCCGTGCGTATTTTCCTTCGAGTGTGGCGACCCTGACAATACGTGTGGTCTGCGGAGGCACTGAGTGGACGAACAAATAAAATTGTACATATATTGACTTCACATCAAGCCAGACAATTCTTGTGACTGAGCCTTGTTTTACCCTGTTCATATATCTACTAAAGCACAGTGAATTAACCTATCAAATCCTTCAGAGGCTCCATTAATTACTGATAAATTCTAATAGTATGCTCAATGCCTCCGCATCCAAGTCACACAATGTCCACACGTCTGAGAGTATGTAGCTTGTCACTTGAACACAGACAGCGTCAGGTCCTGTGCTACTCGATGCCGTGCGCGAAGATCATGACGAGCCCAGGCTCTACCATCATATGTTCGTCCACGTGGGTGTTGTCACAATGTAGGACGAGGACTGCTTGCTTGCCTGGCACTCTTTTGCATACGTATTTTTCATATAATCTGTAAAAATAATACTTTTGTAAATGATGTTACATGCACAGTGTTGCTATAAGTGACATACAGCTTTGGGTGTTATAAATTCTTGCTAAAGTAAGAATGTCTATGTTAACTTTCATTGTACTACTTTTATTTAAACAAGACGCCATTTTCTGTCTTTCTTGTTGGAAGACCTACGTTGTTGTTATGCTGCAATAAATGAACACGAGGCGTAAACGGACAATAATCATATACAGAATTACTGAGAAATAAGTGTAGATTTCGAATTGAGTGATAGTTTATCGAAAAGTGACAAATATTTCTGTGAAAAACTAACGAAACTTTTGTAATGCACAAATTTTGACCATGATGGCTGCCGTCATGCTGCCGTATTGTCATGTTTTTACGATAAATATTATTGTAAATTGTTTGAAATACACATAAGTAGCTAGCTTATTTATCTACGAACATAATTTGGTTAACATCTACTAACATTATTACGTATTGTCATTGGAAACGTATTTCAAAGAGTAAAATTCGTTGGCCGCCAGTGGCCCGACGGCGCCGCGCGCGCCGGCCGCCATGTTTTTGCGTAGTGTAAACAAAAACTTTTTATTACATTTTATGGCGTAAAACATTATTTTTAACTGGAATAAGTTGTGTTAACATTACCTACATATTATTTTGTTATCGTAATAAAGTGTTTTTTGGTGAATACAGACGTGAATTCGATATATAGTGATAAAGTTTAGTGCGTAAGTGAGTGAAAATTATCAAAGTGATAATATATGGGATCACTGCGAGTTAAGGTCAGTTTTATTTGCTTATTGAATTATGTAAATAGTTAGGTAAACTTATAACGAAGCTAGGAAGGTATAATATGTACCATGATAATTGCTATGAATTGCCGATTTCTCAGTTTTTCTGAAGGCCTACCCAAAAATCAAAAAGTCCTTTCAATTAGCCGACGTTTGCCGGACGGACGGGGACGGGCGGTTACACGTTCAAAGGGTTAAATAAAATGGTTTGCATTCTTAAAATGTTTTTTGACCCAATTGTTGATAGATGTGCAAGGTACGATTTTGAACTAAAAATATATTTTTTTTAAGAAACAATATCTCAATAGATGTACCAAAGTGAAAAGTTTTACTTCGGTACAATTATTAAGAAAATGTACCTATCTAAAATTATGTTTATAGTTCAGAATCGTACCTTGCACATCTATCTACAATTCGGCCAAAAAACATTTTAAGAATGCAATAATGATTTGACGACCCATTTGTAAGAGCGTTCTTAAATGTAAATAATTAATAACATGATTCTTTATAGCATAATGCTGTTTCTAAGTACCTATAGTATTCTGGATCAATGCAATTGCGGAAACAATGTCATAGTGCAACTTTCTATTCACACACACACTCACACATTCCAAAAATAATATTTGTTTTTTTATACATGATAATGATAACATTAATCGTAGGGGGGCTCGTGGCTAAGTAATAACAGCGGCAAGGGGCGATCGATCAGGTTAAGCTGCGCTTGCCGCGGTTGGTCCTGGATGGGTGACCATCTTTACATACCGAGACTCGAGACCCCTCCGTGCCTCGGAAAGCACGTTAAGCCGTTGGTCGCGGCCGTCATTCGTGGATCTTTGACAGTCGTTACGGGTCGTTCATAAGTCCGAAAGTCTGACAACAAGTCTTACCAAGGGTATTGTATTACCCAGGTTGTGGAGGTCAGATAGGCAGTCGCTTCATGTACAATACTGGTATTCTGCTGCATCCGGTTAGACTGGAAACCAACCCCAAAATAGTTTGGAAAAGGCTAGGTGATATGATAACATTAATGTTTCTGGTAAACTGTATCACAACATACCTCCTATTATTTTGTCTGGTTTCGAGTGAGGAAAGGCCGGGAGGCCACCGTCGTTCGTGGCAATTTTCCATAAGGTCATCTATTATGTGAGGTGGGCAGCCAGATTCTGATAAACTTCGTTTGATCATCATCTGAAACAAAAATAGCACGAAATTTACCACTTTTTGAAATATAATGACAGTTCAAAAGTACCTGTAATTGGTTTCATTGAAATAACTGCTTGGAGTACAAACTGGGTTGGATTAACTCTTGCTACAAAGCAAGAGTTAATCCAACAGAAGCCAAACTTCACGCAATGGCCTTTTACATGGTAATAAGAACAATATTTCGTAACATCTCACACACACAATCTATCTATCAATCAATGAAATCATCAACATCAATATATCTGTATTTGCAAGATTGTTTACCTACTACTAAGCCCATTTGTACTACACTCTCAGCGCATAGCACGCACACGCGCCCGCGTCATAGTCAACAAGGCGCGAAAAATAGATGGATAGAACTATGCTTTATAGTACACAATGTTATTGTAAAACTCAATATACAATATACGATTGTATGAAGTGTTTGCCACGACTATACCAGGTCCAGTTGAAAACCAGCTGGCATTTTGGCAGAACTGGGCCTCTGGCGCAGCCGTGAGGCACACTTTCCTACTAATTTCTTAAAAAACTGGCGCACTGAATTTTCAAGTTTCCGTGTTGAACCGAGCCTTGATAATCCAACAGAGTAGAAACCACTTAATTTAAAATTGCACGCCCCTCCACTATCTGTACAAACATTTGCAACATCTATGCAGCAAGCAGTGGAGGAGCAAGCGTGGAGTTTTTTAATTGAATCGATTTCTACATCCCAACAACACACACTGTTGGAAAAATCCAACAGTGTGTTTTTTGACGTGCTGGGAAACCAGCCAAGAGAGAGAGAGGAGAGAGAGGAGAGAGGAGAGAGAGAGGAGAGAGAGAGAGAGAGAGAGAGAGAGAGAAAAAACAACTCTCTTCACTAAATAGTGCATTGAAAACCCAGTACAGAAAAAAAATAGTCCCTGGATCGAGGGTGTAGTCTAAATAAATGTACCTTCTTTCTTTTCCCCAGATAGTTCCCTATTCAGGAGTTGGTTCATAGCTTACCTGTAAAACATCATCAGGAGTGGAGATCATGCCGCCCCAGCGAGTGACTCTCGCCCGCGTCAATGAGTTGGCCCAGCGGACCACCTCCTCTCGCTCCATTTGGTCCGCAAGCGCGCGCATTGAGGGGTTCGATAAACGCATCGCTCGCATGAATTCCTGGCACAAATATTATTATTTAGGTAATAGAACAGCCACAGTTTATTTCCTTTCTAAAAGCAACTATTTTTTAAATTCATTTTGCATTGGTTACTGCATTTCGCGAATAAATCATAGTCGTTGTAATGTAAACCTTATGTCAATGTCCATAGAAGTCGCATAACGCGAGCATTTCGTGGTTTGCAACAGCTACAGGGTGGGCCATAAGGGTGTTGGCCATTTGCGACCTTAATTTTTCGGAAATGCGCGGCACGGTGAGGCGATGCGTTAATATTGCTCGACGCGTAGCTTCACGGAAATTTAGTTGCCATGGAGCCGTACACGGGAGCGCAGCGCGCATTTTGCGTCCGCGCGTATTATGAAAACAATAAATCTGTGATTACTGCACGACGCGCGACGGTTGAGCAAGGTTTGCGGGACAGGAGCTCTCCCCTGTCCAGCAACACAGTGACTTGATTGTTGCGGATTTTGTCGAGAACCTCTGCTCTCGACAAAATCCGCAACAATCAAGTCGTAAGAGAAGCCAGGCTTTGGACATCGTGATAAGAGTTCTTGGTCCCGGCCTTGCAAGAATTTCAAGGCAATACCTCGAGGATGTGGTTTCAACAAGATGGTGCCACATGCCATACTGCTAGGGTGTCTATAGGGCTGCTGAAAGAAATCTTCCCAGGAAAACTCATTTCGACAAGGGGGGATATCAAATGGCTCCTCCTCATTCCATGTGTTTTTTTTCTATGGGGCTACCTTAAATCTATGGTCTCGAAAGAGGTAGAGCTCAAAAGGAAAATTATTCGGAAATTAACAATATACCGAGAATGACGTTTTGCCGATTTTTCTAAAAACGGCAGCTTCGGTTTCAGGACTGCCAGGCAGCCGAGGGAAGTCGTTTAAACAACATTATTTTTAGGACGTAAAAATTCCAAGATTTCTATTTTTTATAACACTAATAAAAAATGTTGTATGTTACATAGTTTTTTTATTTCATACTAGCTGCACCCCGCGGTTTCAGCCGCGTAGACCGGGTTAAAAAATAGCCTCTATATACCAAATTTCATCAAAATCGGTCCAGCCGTTTGAGCGTGAAGAAGTAACCAACATACAAACACATCCTCACACACACAATCACAAACTTTCGCCTTAGTAATATTAGTGTGATTCAAACCGCCAACACCCCTTATGGCACACCCTGTATATTCCTAGAAATTTAATAATAGTGCCATACTCCTTAAATTGTAATAATCTGCTTGGCCTTTTCCCAACTATGTTGGGGTCGGCTTCCAGTCTAACCGGATGCAGCTGAATACCATTATTTTACATGGAGCGACTGCCTATCTGACCTCCACAACCCAGTAACTGGGTAATACGATACCCCGTGGTAAGACTGGTTGTCAGACTTTCGGGCTTCTGACGACCCGTAACGGCTGTCAAAGATCCACGAATGACAGCCGGGACCAACGGCTTAACGTGCTTTCCGAGGCACGGAGGAGTCTCGGTATGTAAAGATGGTCACCCATCCACTGACCAACCCCGGCAAGCGTAGCTTAACCTGATGGATCGACCCGTGCGGCTGTTATTACTTAGCCACGAGCTCCTCCTTAAATTGTAATATAGTATTCAATCAATTATGCATATTCAACAATATGAACTAGATACACAGCTGATGAAGGCTACAACTGTTGATAATAATAATATTTATCTGTCTTTGGTAACAGTCTTATTTGAATAACTGAAGAGTAGGGTGTTTCAGGTTTGGATGCCCAGGATACACATCAGGAAAAACTCTGTGGTTCTCTTACCCTAAAAAGCTTATCTAAATATACTTTACT
The DNA here is from genome assembly GCA_946251885.1 of Cosmia pyralina. Classification (NCBI taxonomy): domain Eukaryota; kingdom Metazoa; phylum Arthropoda; class Insecta; order Lepidoptera; family Noctuidae; genus Cosmia; species Cosmia pyralina. Next base: position 9,455,609 of record OX276344.1, read on the forward strand.
TATGTATAAAAAACATACACATACACAACATACTTTCAACAATGCCAGTTCTCGTTTATGTTCGTTTATCACAAGTCTCTGTTCAGCCAATTCTTGTTCATAGTCATTCAACTTTCCTTGATGCGTTGCAATAAGTGCCCGTAGCTCACGGACACAATTGTGTTCCGCCAGTTCATCTTTTGGTATCACAAGTCCACAACCCGCTTCACATGGCATTGGCCTTTTGGGATTGTACTCACCTGTAAACAAGATAATAGAATTATTAATTATTTAATATGTTGTGTTTATCTAATCAGTAACAATCTTATAACTTAATGGATAGTGATTAGATCATACAATTATGTTTCTTTTTGCAGATACATTTTCTGTTATAGAAATAAATGCTGTTACCTGCAACTTAATCCTCAATTTTCAGAGTGTTGAACATAACAGGTGTTTAAACAAAAAAAAAAAAAACAATTCATTTTGTTTTACATCGTACTTGAATGAAAAAAGCTTTAAAATTTTAGTGTGTGGTTTACCAGAATATGTACAGTAAACACAATGACTCTTTCATAATCAAATATATTTACGAAACTTAAACATACATTCAACTAAATGGGACGCCAGTGAATCCAGTTTCAGTACAGCGTTGCACCCATGTGGAGCGTTGTCACAACTCGTACACAGTCTATAAAGTAAACATTACATTCATATTATAACATTTTCTCTTTTATTATAGTACTCAACTATCTCAATGACTCTTTAGTTTATGAATAGTATGTATCTATATCAATCTGCCTAGCCTTTTCCCAACTATGTTGGGGTCGGCTTCCAGTCTAACCGGATGCAGCTGAATACCAGTATTTTACATGGAGCGACTGCCTATCTGACCTTCACAACCCAGTAACTGGGTAATATGATACCCCTTGGTAAGAATAATTATCAGACTCGGGCTTCTGACGACCACAAATGACAGCTGTGACCAACGGCTTAACATGCTTTTCGAGGCATGGAGGAGTCTCGGTATGTAAAGATGGTCACCCATCCACAGACCAACCCCAGCAAGTGTAGCTTAACCTGATGGATCGACCCGTGCGGCTGTTATTAGTTAGCCACGAGGTCTTCATGAATATTCTGTATATGAAGTAATAATATCTATATTGATACACTAAACAATAATGTTTTCATTCACTGACATTACTACTGTTACTCAAAATATGATCCAATCAATTTCGCAGACTCCGTTATCTGATTATTACAACACAATTGCTATTTAACTCATAATATTTATTATATAAGCCCTTGCAAAACAATCACGATGTGTGACCTACAAACAATAAGAAACCATGACATTCTTGAGAAACAATCACCTTGATAGTAAGTTGCGTAGTATTCTCGGAACAGGTCTGAGCTGGCTGGCGGTGACGGCCTGTCGGTCCACAGGGCAGGTGGGTTGGCGACTGATCCACTCCGTTATACAAGCTCGACAGAACGCGTGCTCGCAAGCAGGGGCCTACGTACACAAATACACTCATTCATAACAACAGACACATTATACACACTTCCCCGTTAAAAATCATACGGAAAATAGGCACAAACCTGAAGTGGGTCCTCTAGAACCCCAGAACAAATAGGACAAATGAGTTCTTCATCAACGTCACCTTGAAATCTTTTGATTTCAAATCCCATGTTTGTTATTTTCGCACAGGATTGACAAACATCAGTCCGGTGTGTTCGTGCGTGGAATTTGGACTATTTCACAGGACTATTTATAAAACTGCAATAGAAGGAAATGCCAATAACAAATAATAAAATCAGCAGTTTGCTTTGCTTTCCTTCCAAATGATTTTTTAACAACGTTACCACAGACTCATTACCAAAAAAATGGATTTTCAACTAGGAAATGTCAAAATGCAATGCTGTCAATCATTTAGTCGAGTTAAGCAACATGTATCGACATCGTTAAAGTTCACTTGGTCGCACCTCTAAGGAAGACAGTAAAAAAAAAAAGATTTTGTCTCTGCCAAGCAATTGTTGCCATGTTGTTTTAGAAAATGCCCCTGCATTTACTTTACTTCAAATTGGTTACTTTGTCCTTTGGTTTTTACAGTGTTTCTTTTAACTATTTTTACATTCCTCACACATCATGTATTTATTTACAAACGCAATTTATTATTGGATCGAATGAAATAATAAACGAAGTCGCTTAAAAATCAATACAAAGATCTTATAACTTATCCGTTAAATGGTTAATAGTCCTGTTTTGGCAACATTGCTCTCTTCCTGCCATTTGCCAACAAATCTGCCTATTCTTTTTTTTCTGCCATTATGTGCCATTGTAAAATGGATCTGGGCAAAGGGTGCTGATAAAACACAGTTTTCTTCTTAATTTATATAGAAAAATCACAAAATTAGATTCCAAAATGAGCGTCTTTAAATCAGCCATGGGCTATTTCAGCTCAGGAGGCGCTAACGGTGGCAGTGATAATGATTTTGTTGGTCAGTTTGTTGAAATAGGAAATATGAAATTAAGAGTTAAAAAGGTGATCGCAGAAGGTAAGTCAATATCAAATTGTAATAACTGTTTCATGCCCAGCCTAGAGTAACCCATGAACCTAAGATTGGTGTTGTATTTCGTGCAGGCTGTTGCAGTACACGTACTAACGTCATAGAAATTGGGGGCGTAAGGGTACATTGTCCGACAAATGTTTGGGGTCGTTATGATGAGCATATCCGTTATGACACTAGAGCTAATTTCGCTGCAATAAAGTGAACGAACCTTTAAATTACATTGACTTAAATATTGAAAACGACCCACTGACCTATTGATAGGATGAAGTAATTCTTCCTGTAAAAAGTCGGAAAAATGTAGTGTAAACTAGGCTTGCTCATTAGTTTTATAGAAAAAATGAAGCCAAGCAAACATCAAGGTATTATGTTTCACTCATATCAGTCTTGCATGTTCTAAGGTCATATAAATTAGTTTGAATTACACTGATTCATACCAATGTGGAGTGAATGAAAAAATTGATTGGTTTATCAGTAAATATGGTTCTAGTAACCATAACTTTATCTTTTATAGTGACTGTATACTGCCATTAGTTGATGCTAACTACCCATATGACCCATATGGTCAGTATGGAATAATTTTTGTTAAACAATCAGTAGTCATGCTTGTTCCATCTTTAGTAGAGAAGAGGTGTTTGCCCTGCAGTAGGATGATTTGATTATTACTAATGGCCCATATAAAAAGTTCCAATAAAATTGCTGTGATTAACAGTAACGGAAAATTGTCCTCATCCATGCCATTTATGTTGTGCTGACTGATTGGTGATTGCATTATGATGAGAACTATGAAATAGTCCACTGTCATAATCCCCTAGTAGTCTGCTTACTAGAAGTCACAAATTGTGTTCATATTTTTGAAGGCTTGCTGCACCATAAAATTGTGTTAAATCCTCAAATTTGTTTCCTTAATACAATTGGTCACAATTTATTTACTTTATTGTTGAGGTTATAAAACTTTCATGGAACCATTGGTTGTCCCTATCGTTAAGTTTCCCACTATTTTTTGTACTTTATTATATCAGGAAATTATTTCATGTTGTTGATTAATTCAGTAAAAATGTTTTATCTGCATCTGCAGACATCTGTTAACAGGAAAATTATTAAAAAAAAGAACCTAAAGAATTGGTCTATTGACAATATTCCTACTAAGTCCTTTCTATTTCAGGTGGTTTTGCTTTTGTGTTTGTTGCTCAAGACGTATCCACTGGCACCGAATATGCCTTGAAAAGGCTAATGGCAGCTGATGAGCAGGCAAACAAAAACATTATTCAAGAAATTAGTATATTAAAAAAATTATCAGGTCACCCTAATATAATCAAATATATAGCAGCATCTTTTATTGATAAGGCGAAGACATCACATGGGATGGGAGAGTATTTGTTGTTGACGGACTTATGCAGCGGGGGAAGCTTGATGGAAGCTCTGCAGAACAGAGGGACGGCTTTCCCTCTTCCAACGATACTTAGGGTGTTCTACCAGACGTGCCGGGCTGTGCAGCACATGCACGCACAGGTGCCCCCTATCGCACATCGTGATCTCAAACTAGAAAATTTCTTAATATCTAATGAAGGTAACATTTTCTGTCTTATGTAATAACAGCATGATACTTATGGAAAATTTGTGACCACTGCAATATGAAATAGTGTGAGGTGTTCTAATACCCTTTATTTGATGTTTGTAGGTACAATAAAACTATGTGATTTTGGTTCAGCTACAACAGATATTTATTCACCGAATCCTTCCTGGAGTGCTAATCAAAGAAATATGTTAGAGGAAACCGTAAGTTATCATTTATTTTATTAGTAAATTAATGTTACTTTAGATAGAACTTATGTAATTCTTATTCAACAATTTCCTCTTCATGCTTAATAATAATAATAATACCAGCCTATTATTGTCCCACTGCAAGGCAAAAGCCTCTTCTCATACAAGAAGGCACAAGCATGATCACAACACTTGCACAAGACGAGTTGGCGATTTTAAGCTTATATTAACTACTAGTCTAGCTTTCCACTCGATGTTTTCCTCCAACAATGTCAGTAATGTCCAAGATAAACTCAGACACAAGTAATTGACTCAGTACATAAGTAATTGAAAAAGTCACATTGGTACTTGCCCCGATTTGAACCTACAACCTCGTACATGAGAGACGAGGCCTTAACTACTGTGCTGTCACAACCATATTATATATTACTTACATAATACAAATAACATCACCTCTTGTTTCTTAATTTCCAGCTGGCCCAATTCACCACTCCTATGTACAGAGCACCAGAAATGTTGGACACTTGGGACAATCGCAAGATTGACCACAGTGTAGATGTTTGGGCACTAGGATGCATCCTCTATACACTGTGCTATATGCAACATCCATTCGAAGATTCTGCTAAACTTGCAATCCTAAATGGGAACTATAATCTTAACCCCAATGATCAACGCTATAAATGTTTTCATGAAGTTATAAGTGAGTAAAACTACTTGTTTCACTATTATGTTTTGTCTGTGAATTAAAATATGTGATTGTGACCTGTGTTGTCCCCAGGTGGTTGCCTATCAGTGAACCCCGAAGAGCGCTTGACAATAAGTAGTGTGCTGGAGCGATTGGCGGCGATAGCGGAGTCCAATAATGTCAATCTCAAGCAACCACTCAAATTTGAGCGTAAAAAAGTTGAACAATCTGTGGCCACTAGCTCGCCAGGTAATAAGAAGTCAAGTAAATATTACACTACCATATCCTAAGAGAAATGTCGCGGCGCGGCACGTTCAACATTTTGTGATAAATTCGAGACAGAGTCGCCTAAACGTTTACATTGAGTTGCGAGCGCGCGTTTCACTTATCCATCCCCTACGGACCATCGTTCTGTTCTGTTGCATTAAATACTCGAGCTAAAAATGGTCAAGTATTTTTTGACTTTTTACACTCAAATTTTTTATTTTTTCCATATATTTATTTTGAGTTCCTTAGAAAGGTTATTAAATGAAATGTGAGATTTATTTACATTCCAATGTTGATTATCACCAAAAATTGAACATCACCAAAGGTAAGGCAATGTTGAATAAATTGTTCTCTGAATGAAATAAGGTAGTATAGCATTTATTTGACTTGAATCAAAATTGATTATTTATGTTGCTTCAATGCTGAGATGCGTTAACATAACGTTGGTAAAGTTAGTCATGTAATATTTTCGAGTATTTCTTGATGAATGGAAGAGGCTCAGACTGCATTTACATAGTGCAATATTAGCCATGATGTTTCATGAACAGTGAAAGTTAATAAGCTTTAATTTGATATTTAAGTCTGATTATGAAAGAAGACTTGAAAAGATTCACAGTGATAGAATAATAGAATGGTCACTAAAATTATAAAGCATAAACCAGACAAAATTGAAGAAACTTGTCGCAAATTCTTCTAACATTCTTCTTGAATAATCTTATTACCAAAAAAGTCAGTGTGCATTTATGAAATGCATACCTTTTATAGCTAGATAGGTTACTTGTCGCTAGTTAGAATTTTTATTATATTTTAGGTGTAATTATTAAACTGTCTATACATTCCTGTAACTATATTCGACTATATATACAATTTCACACCAATGTCTAAACCCCTAACTATATTAGGTATATTATTTTTCTATGTAGTCTAATAGTTAATATTAAATAAACCTCCAGTTATAGTATATATACAAATGTACAGTGGTACTAAATCTGGATAACGACTAGAATATTATGATATATATAAATATATTGGCTTATAATAACACGTTTGAGAGTATACATGTGAACTAACATTGGTTGCGGTAGCGCCGCGGCTCATCGTTGGCATTTAACGGTATTGGTGGCTTGGTGCACTTGTCACGTAGATTATATTTTGGCTCTTATATTTTAAGTTCTTTGTGTGTATATACTAGTCTATTACTTAGATCGGTGTATTCTATTACACCGCTTGTTATCACATAATATTTGTGTTGATGCAATCAAACACTATTATTAAAATCATGGATCAGTCCAAACTTTCCAGACAATATAAGGAAATGATATGTTAAACTGAGGTACAAGTATTGAATTAGAGTAGATTTATATGATATTATATTATAGAATACATGATGTTTAAAGTTCATACTTATGTCATTATTTGATATCACAAAAGTTAGTGTTTCTATGAACACTGTCTTACTTATGTCATTGAATCATTATTTCTGTTGTGCATATTATTATTTAGTCATGTGGGAGCTTAATATAGATAAATAAATGAGTATATTCTTCACAGCCGTCGTTTGATTTTATTTCTAACGCATTTTGAGTGGCACAGATATCGAAAAGTGAGTTCTGTGGTTTGGCGCTCCGTGTATGGACAAATGTGGGTATAATGTGTTTGTAACATATGCTCTGTGTTACTGATCAGATTCACGTTCGCTTTCAACTAACTTTTTGGTACGCACTGTAGATCTACTGGTTGCACTTTCGTAGACACGATTGTAATCTTTTAATATCAACTAACAAATAATTAGGTGTAATTACTAAAAATCATTTATTTCATTAACTCATTATTTCTTCTATTGGGTGGCCACAAGGTATGGGTATTTTGTACAGCAGAGGCGAATAGAATAAATGTGTACAGCTCAAGGAACAGTTAACTATAAATCATCATCATAGCCTGAAAAGGCGTATTGCGTTTAAAGATAGTGATCTAAGATGCGCACGTGATAAATGGTGTGACGATCGTTTCTTAAGCGCATACGTTGCATCGCGACATAACCAACTATTCAATTAGGACGTAGCATTCGGATCTGTACCTAACAGTCGACTTCTCCATTTTAATCCTTATTGCCTAACTATTAAGAACGCTTGCAAGTCAAACACTTAAATTATAGTCTGCAGTTTAAAATCTTACACTATAAAGGGCCTTATGTCCTTGTACGAAACCCTTTTTCTGCTAAATTGCATCAAAATTCATTCGACAGTTTAGCAGTGGAAACATCAAAACTCTCGCACTTATATCGAAACTGATGACTGTGAACAAAACAATTGAACTCATAAATTATCCTCAACTTTTCACTGCAAATGCAGGCTGTCATTTGTTTTATAATATTACTTCCTATTATTATTATACGCAATATTTTTCCTTGCGATATTCAACTAGAAAATGTACCGCGGTATCTACTCGCTAACCGACTGTAATCTTTTCCACATATCATTAGGTATATTATGTATGATGATTGACCGGTTATACCGAGTTCTAGCAATGTGTGATGCGTAGGAGTGTCATAATTGAATACGGAGCGTAGTTGAGCTTGATTTACGCGCCTGGCTGGGTCATACGGTGTTGGTCGAGTCGTACTGAGAAGATAAACTAATAACTATCTTGTTAGATGGCTTCCTACTTCATATTGGTTCTTAGATTTCTTGGGTGGGGTCTCTATTATCAATTATTTCTTTTAGATTAGTTCCGATCGGATGGTTAATATTTAATACTTTTCTTATTAATTAGCTCCAATCCATTTTAATTTTGGTTGTCATTTGTCATGTTTTTATTCGTTATCTGGGTGAAATGTATTAATAAACATGCTTATTTTCAATCATAATTTCATTTTCATTATGTAATGCCAAAATTTAAACGGATAAATGTACAAAAAATTACAGGGACAAATAACCACATAAAATATGTAAAATATTTTTATATTATCAAAGTAGTATTTCAAGCTTATTTTTCATGGTAATCGTTTTTTATTAATTTTTATAAGACATTTATATTTTCAATTAATACATTTATTTTTACCACTTTTCACTAACGCTAAGTACTGTTATAAAATGATTTCTAACTCACCATTAAAAATATCTCTTACTTTTGTCTAATCTTGAAGGTTTTATAATTATTTAGATGCCGTATAACAACTATTAAGTAGTCCCAATGGTATGCGATATAACTAATTACGAAGAGGCATGAATAAGAAATACTTCAATTATTGTTATTTCAAAACAATGTTAATGGATGGAATCTGCCATGCATGTTAGCCTGTTAAACAAGGAATCAGTGCTTATATTTTATTTCTTTTGAATGGTCATAAGCATAACACATTGCATGTACCTGTTTGTATAGTATCAGAAGTCCCACGCCTCTTTTTTTATTCAAAAACAATTAAATATTTATTATTACAATAATATTTTCTGTAGCGACCGCGCCGCGACGTGGTTGAGTGCGTCCAATAAATCATTTGATGTTATAAGTAGCTGCTATAGATAGCCTGATTAAATCAACACCACGACTGCACTGAAGTGTTTACAATCGATGTATTGACACATTTATATCAGATTATGTATAAGATACCGCTCACTCGCTAACAAGACAACTAGCAACGCGATCGATACTGTTAAGATCTATGATCGTTGTTGATAGAGGCGTGGGAAATCTGTCTTGTAGAATAATGTGTATGCAATACATATCACGTTTTCTTTTTCATTTTAGGTGTTTTCAACTTTTTCGGATGCCCAATAGTTTTCTCGTTTAAATGACCCGCTGCGCTAGCATGAACCCTTGCATCGGACACCCATCACACATTGACGCTTGCTAGAACCATTGGATATGCTCGCAATGATGAGTATTCATTGTTTTTATTTATTAATATTTAATAATGTTGTTATTGCCTTTAGAATATTTTGTCTTATAAACCACTCGATGGTTGTTTATGTTTGGCAGCGATGTACCAATAATTTGTTTACTAAATTCGATGTTTTTTGAAGACAAAATTAATTTGTACCTAACTTTTGACAAATAGGGCAGTTATTATATCTGTGAGCAGCTGTCCGCCAAACGAATGGTATAGTACCGTTTATAGTAGTCTATACAGTTTTAACGATGACAATAATATTACAATTCTCTTTGTATTTATATAAACCCAAGGCTATAGATATGTATTGTAGGTCCGTCCTATACTTAGATTTAAGTATAGTTCTACTTTTTCCAATACAAATATCCTTTTATGTTGTAGCCTAATTAAAATACAGTATATAGGGTGACTGGTAATTAGTGACCGATACATAAACACATGATTGTACTCATGATAACAAACAATATGGGAACAAAGCTGAAATCGCGAAAAAAAAAAATCTGATGTTCCCTATATTTTGACAAGTTATGCGAACATAAATGTAGAGAACAGCTGATTTTGTTTTCGCGATTTCAGGTTTGGTTCCATAGTAAAAGATATTTGTTATCATGAGTACAATCATGTGTTTAAGTACCAGTCACCTTATATAGTCTAATTCTTAAATGTTACTGTTGCTTCACTGCTATGAAATAAGTAAAACTTCCAACAATATTTCCACATTCCATGAAAGGTACAAAAGTGAAGTTGTCGGTCGATAGTATTAATTAGTTACCATAATTGTTATGTAATTACGAGTTTAAGATTTCTGTTATATTACATGCAGTACAATACGCGCCACGAAAGATGAGATTTGACACACCACGTGGTTTGACTTGCGCAGTAGACGATTTTAGGTCTCTAGCGGTATGAGGTCTGAGGCGCGGGAAGGGACCGGGCGTCATCGGGGCGGCGGAAAGAGCGCGGGAGGCGCGGTCAAGTCTTATCTATCGTGGCACGTATTGTACATGTATAGTATTCGACTTGGTACTTATTAGAGTCTAATTCAGGTAAAGTGCATTTTTATTAGCAGTTAACATTTGAATGCATTCCAAAATATAAAATCAGAGCAGTAAACAAAACAGTTTATTGTTAATTCGATTGCTTGACTAAAATTCGCCTAAATAAACATATGCGTAATGATTCAAAATCACGGCATACGATTTATTAAGTGTTTGGTGTTTTAAATAAGAAAAAAATAAGTACTAGTTTCAAATTATTAAAGGAATATTTAAAGTTAGAAAACCAAATCAAACTGCGCTGTGAAAATATGATTGTATCAGTGGGGGAATCTAAAAGCTTAGGATGTAAAAGAATGCGTGCTTCAGAAATAATGGTTTAATTTATGGTACAGTGGCAAAACTTTTGCCATTCGCTTTATACAATTAAAAAACAAAATAAGGTGCTTTTAATTTATATTCATACTTATTCCATTTAATTTAGGAAAAGCATTTGCCCCAATTTATGTCAAAATATATTCAACTTGAATTTATTAGATCAAGTTAACACTAAGATATAAAATGTTAGTATTTTGCTCACTAAAGCATTGAATTTACTGGTTGACAGAAAATATTTCTAAATAGTTTTCTATTATAAATATCCAAGTCTTCTGTAGTTTCAAGTATTCCGTAGAATAATTTAAAAAAGTATTATCATTGCAGTTCCTGTGAACTGGGCATTTTGACGCACTTTCTATTTCTCTTTGACAAATTATAATATTAAAACCGAGGCGTTACCAACCTAGGTATATTATTTGAAAGTCATTATGAGTTTAAGTTCCTATTTTATTAATAAAAAATAATCTGCGTATGCGCACATCACTCGGTGTTATGCTTATAGAGGCGCAGGGGTCCGAAAAGTAGCCTGTTGGTTGGTTTTTTGGCCGGTTTAGAGGTTTCAACCCATTTTTTTTTTTGCTCAATTATACCTACGTAACTAATAAGATATCCAAAAATATTGATGTCCTTGAGGGTTGGTAACAACGACCCAATTCTTCAATGCATATTTGGTCGAGAACATCGAAAATGCGCCAAAATGATGCATTTCAATCAGGGGGGCCTTTAGGCACTATTACCAATAGGTAAGTAAAATTGATTATTTTTTTAATATTTTTATGAATGTGTTCAACAAAATTATGTTATTAAAAGAGTATATTCTTGTGATGTTAAACATTTTTCATTATATTCGCTGACTTTTAATATTTTTTCTTTAAACTTTTTGTTATAATTGAATGTACATGTGATTTTTGAAACAATACTGACTTGTTTTATATTATATTCGAATAGTTAATTTAAAAGAGGTAGTGTTTAGACGAGCAATATTTTTGTTACTATTTAAACGTGTAAGTGTAAACATGTAAGATATTTAATGTTAGAAATAAATATCTAGTACTCTATAATGTTGTTTTTGTAATGTCTTAACCAGGAACCTTGTGATGTTTTAACACTTTTGAATAATGTAAACTCAAGTACCTAATACTTTAACAAACATTACAATGGCACTCGGAATCAAAGCATTAGCAATGTCAGAGTGGTGAAAGAGAGAGGGAGCCAATTATCAGTCTGCCTCGAGTGCCATCGCTAAATAATGTATCTGTACACAGATTGAAATCTAATCAATGACATTGCCATCGAATCATAGTTACAAACATACATTAGGATGACATTGTAATATATAATCATACAAAATCCAACACTATAATAAAAGCCAATGAATGAGGATTATCATAATCCTCTGTAAAAAATGTAAGATTTACTTGATCATCATTAGAGGCTCAATTAACTCCTATTACACACAAAAACGTGCCAAAATAACTGTCACTTCTCATCTGTCATGTGATAACATTTGTTTTTATTTTAGCCAGCAAAGAGCCAGCGGCTGTCGTCCAGGAGGTGCCAAACTCTCGGCCGCCTGAACCGAGTCGCCCCCCGCCGCCCGCTCGCCCCCCGGCCGCCCCTCACTACCAGCCACCATTGCCACCAACACCGGCTAACTCTGGGGGACTGTTCTCATCTATCAAAGGAGGCGCTGGAAGCTTTTTAAAGAATTTGAAGGATACCTCTTCTAAGGTTATGCAAACTGTGCAACAGTGAGTATTAAAGCAAATAGTGTAGTACTCGTATATCTCTTAACGGCCGAACCCATTACCTATCTGTCACCAGTTTTGGCATACTGGAGGTAGGTAAACCTATCTATCTATGCTTTTAACGTCCCAATAATCTAAGACAGATAAAACAAAAGAACACGAACGAACGAACGAAAGGAACATAAGGACAGATATTAGGTCTTTACCTATGAAATTGCCGTTCTGCAGTACTGGCCATTTCAAATCAAAATAATTTTTGTTTGGCTAAGAATTCTAATTTCAAATTAATTTTATTTTAAAAACATGGATTTTTTTTTCCAAAAGTAGTCATTTGTTTATTGATTAGTGTTACATTTTCATCGCATTTCAATCTTTTTCGTCATCATGGATACGTTAAAAATTCGAGTAATTATGGAATATGAGTACCGTCGTGGCAGCAACGCGGCACAAGCGGCACGCAACATCAACGACGTTTACGGAGCTAACACTACAAACCAACGCACCACTTGTAATTGGTTTGCTTGCTTCCGTTCTGGAAATTTCGACCTGAAAAATGAACCTCGCGGTCGTCCGAAGACTGTGGTCGACAATGACGAATTAAAGGCGATTGTGGAAGCTGATGATACACAATCTACGGCTGAATTAGCAGCAGCTTTCGACGTTAGCGTCAAAACAATATTGGTCCATTTGCGTCAAATTGGCAAGGTAAAAAACCTTGACAAATGGGCACCCCACGAACTCAATGATCGCCAGCGCGAAGTACGCGTCGAGACGTGCCTTGCACTGCTCAACAGACACACAAATGAAGGAATTTTGAACCGCATTGTTACCTGCGATGAAAAATGGATTCTGTTTGATAACCGCAAGCGCTCAGCAAGTTGGTTGGATCCTGGTTCAGCACCTAAACAATGCCCTAAACGAAAACTTACCCCTAGAAAAGTGATGGTCACTGTTTGGTGGTCTATCGCCGCACAGTGGATCGTCCCCATACAAGAGGTCGGACATAGAATTAAAAATTGAAAAAGTATTTAATTGAAAAAAATTAAATATGCAGTTGCATTACTCTATTAAGGAACTACAAAAAATGTTACTACAATTTTTTTATTTGACCAGTACTTTATGAGCAATTCGATGAAAAGTGTTATTTTTCTATGGAAATGGTCACAAAAATGTCTGTATCTCATGATTCCCTCCTTGTTTCGATTTGCGGTTTTCACTACTGTTATCTACCCATTTTATGCCACATTTTCTTCAAGGACACATGGTGCCCCCAGCGACCCCCTTCCGAGATATTTTGCTTTTAGTAACTTTACTTTTTATTGTATAACTGATGATATGGAGGTACATTAAGTATATTCATTACTGAGAATAAGTCATCCCTAAGTAGTTCCTTAAATAACAGGTGCATTTACGATTACTTTAATGACTTATGAACGCTTCTGTTGCCATACAACAAACGCGTTAATGAGTCCTTAAGTGAAGATTCCCAGTACTTGCTTAATCTAATTAGTTATTGTAATTACTATGTTAACAGCCCTTAATCTCTGCATTGTTATTGTCTAATGTCATCATTAGCTTATCAAATTCATTGCTAGTTGCCTACTTGCTGCCCTATATATTTGAGTGTGTTTAGCAAATGTAATTCAGTTGTAATTATAACTTCTACCAAGTGTTGTCATTATGGCTTTCCGTGGGTTTTCTACTTACCTAGATCTTTACGTTGCTCTTCGTAATCATAAAGATCTTCGTGACTATGACCATTTATTTAACACATTGAAGTCGAATACTAACGTCCAGTTAAGTGTGATGTGACGGATCTCAAGAACTGGTGTCGACGATTTTGCTATAGGGTTTACACCAAATGGGTGCAATCAAGAAGGACAGTTGACAGGTTCATTAACAAGAACGAAGAGTGGTTAAATTCCGATATCGTTTGGCCAGATTGCTTTAAAGAAAATGTTGTTGACACTGAAGAAGCAAATGAAAATGAGGCAGAAGAGGTAGTCAGTCCATCAAAATCAGATGCATCTACTTCAACATATACATCTCCTCGCAAACGCTTTGAAGATTTATCAACTAGACACTAGACTAGACTAGTGTTAATGAAAATGTTACTAGTTGCAGTCGTCCGGATGAGCTTTTGCATACTGTTGAAAGTATACTTAAGTCTGCCGGAAAAAATGATATAGCCAGAATAATGAAAAATTTGCTGGAAAATCCTGAACACGTCTCAACAGTTATAAATGTCCTGGAAACTAAGCAGAATCCTCCGCTTCGTGAAGTTCCTACTCACAAAGCACTTGCTCTTTACGTTTACTTGCAGTTATCCAAGTGGCGTTACATCACACTTCGGGACTTTAGTTTAAAAGAAGGTCATGCGAAATACCCAAGCTACTACTTGTTAGTTAAAGAAAAGCTTAAATGCTACCCGGCAAAAGAAGACATAACTGTGACTGAAACTTCCGCAAAGATACGTATCCAAGCCCTCCTTGATCTCACCGTTAGGAGGCTGATCGATTCACTTGAATCAAATTTTGATGCTGGTGAACAACTTGTGCTTCACAGTAAATGGGGTTTTGATGGAGCTTCAAGTCAAAGCATTTACCATCAAACGACAACAACAAGTGAACAAGACTTATCCAGTGTATTTATGGCAAGTCTTGTACCACTTAAGTTAGTGACTTCTAGTGGAAGTATAGTGTGGCAGAATGATCGGCCATCGTCAACCACATATTGTCGCCCGATTTCATTTACATTTATGAAAGAAACGGAAGCGAATGTTAAGGCTGAAATGGAAATATTTGAGACCGAGATTCGTGAACGGAACCCGACTGATTGCGGCAATGCTACTGTTACTCACAATCTATGGCTAACCATGATTGATGGTAAGGTACATTCAATCATATCTGGTACATCGGCAGCAGTGTGTGATTTGTGCAAAGCTCGCCCAAGCGAAATGAATAACTTGGAAGAAGTGAGAGCTAAACCCGTGAATACAGATTTATACAAGCATGGATTTAGTTCATTGCATGCTTGGATTCGGTCCATGGAATGTTTATTACACATTTCTTACAGAATGGACATAAAATCATGGCAAGCAAAAGGTGACGAAAATAAAAAAAAAGTTAAAGATAAGAAAGAAGCCATTCAAGAAGCTTTCCGAAGAAGAACAGGCTTACTTCTAGACGTTGTTAAGCAGGGTAGTGGCAACAGAAACACTGGAAATGCTGCAAGAAGATTTTTTGCAAACCCTGAAACGACTGCCGAAATTACTAAATTAGATGTTAATTTAATTAGAAGACTCGCCGTTATTTTGCAATGCATTTCCTCAGGCGAAAAAATTCAAGTCCAAAAATTCAAATCATATTGTGATGAAACAGCAAATTTATTCGTGGAATTATATCCATGGTATAACATGCCAGCAAGTTTACACAAATTGCTGATTCATGGATCACAGATAGTGGACCACTTATCAGTAGTGCCTATAGGTTTTTTGTCTGAAGAAGCATCTGAAGCAAGAAACAAGGACTTTCGCAAATTTAGAGAATGTCATACACGAAAGCATAGTAGCATCGCCACTAATGAAGACATTCTTCATAATCTGCTATTATCTTCCGATCCTCTTCTCGCCAGCTTACGACCGAAGATGACAAATAAAGCCAAAAAGTCTTCATTTAGAGAACTAGACGATTTACTCATACGTGATCAGAGTGAATTGGAGTTCATTGACGCGGACGTTTCAACTGATACACTTGCTGCATGTAGTGACGTTGAAGAAGATGATGACGATGATAATGATCATGATGTCGTTATTGATGAAGATGAAGAAAATATAGTTTAAGTCTTATAGTACCTAATATTATTATTTTACAAGCAGTTTCTTTGTTAATTTCTAGTTTTTGTGTATTTTTTTTATTCTATTCTTTTTTTCTATTCTAGTTTTTGTGATTTTTTTTTAATTTTATTCTTTTTTGTTTTGTGTTATGCCACCCATCAGCCAATAAATGGTTTTTTTCTTTCTTTTCTATTGTTGTTAGTAACTACATGGTCGTGTTAATTAATTAATTTCCTATTATAATTTAGTTTTTAGTAGTTGTTTATTTTTTTAGTTTGTTTTAGGGTACATAGTTATTTTATTTTTAAATTATTTTTACAGTGTTATATTATATAAATAAAAAATATATTTATACCTACATATTTTCTTATTGATCATAAAACTCTATTTCTTTTCGATGTGTTATTGTAAATGCGACTCAGTCATTACTAAGCTAATGATGACATTAGACAATCACAATGCAGAGATTAAGGGCTGTTAACATAGTAATTACAATAACTAATTAGATTAAGCAAGTACTGGGAATCTTCACTTAAGGACTCATTAACGCGTTTGTTGTATGGCAACAGAAGCGTTCATAAGTCATTAAAGTAATCGTAAATGCACCTGTTATTTAAGGAACTACTTAGGGATGACTTATTCTCAGTAATGAATATACTTAATGTACCTCCATATCATCAGTTATACAATAAAAAGTAAAGTTACTAAAAGCAAAATATCTCGGAAGGGGGTCGCTGGGGGCACCATGTGTCCTTGAAGAAAATGTGGCATAAAATGGGTAGATAACAGTAGTGAAAACCGCAAATCGAAACAAGGAGGGAATCATGAGATACAGACATTTTTGTGACCATTTCCATAGAAAAATAACACTTTTCATCGAATTGCTCATAAAGTACTGGTCAAATAAAAAAATTGTAGTAACATTTTTTGTAGTTCCTTAATAGAGTAATGCAACTGCATATTTAATTTTTTTCAATTAAATACTTTTTCAATTTTTAATTCTATGTCCGACCTCTTGTATGGGGACGATCCACTGTGCGCCGGTGTGATTCATCACAGCTTCTTACCAAACGGGGTGAGCATTACTTCAGATGTGTACTGTGAAGAACTGAACACAATGATGGAGAAGCTGGCACATCTCCAACCAGCATTGGTCAATCGCTCGTCTCCGCTGCTCCTTCACGACAACGCGCGACCTCATACTGCACAGCAGACGGTCTCCAAGTTGCAAGAACTGGGGTTGGAAGCTCTCCGTCATCCGTCCTACTCACCAGACCTTGCGCCTACAGACTACTACTTTTTCCAGAATTTGGATAACTTCTTGGCGGGAAAAAAATTCAATACCCGAGAGGCAGTACAAAATGCCTTTGAAGAATTTGTTGCCTCCCGTCCAGCTGATTTCTTTAAGAAGGGCATCAATAAACTGCCACTGCGTTGGCAAAGATGCATTGATTGCATGGGTGATTACTTCGATTAATACAAATAAAAAATGCATGAAAAAAATTCGTTTAAATTTTTTCATAGAAAACGGCAATTTCATAGGTAAAGACCTATTAGAATTATATTGTCTATTATCAGTAGCGGTCTGTCTCTTGTCTCTGGAGATCGGCAGGTAGTATATCCCTTAAATTTATCCTTGTTTAGAGATCGCCAATTTATCATCTGCCTAGCCTTTTCCCTAATTGGAAAAAGGCTTCCAGTCTAACCGGATGCAGCTGAATACCAGTATTTTACATGGAGCGACTGCGTATCTGACCTCCTTAACCCAGTTACTAGGTAATACGATACCCCTTGGTTAGACTGGTTGTCAGACTATCGGGCTTCAGACGACTGTCAAAGATCCACGAATGACAGCCGGGACCAACGGCTTAACGTGCTTTCCGAGGCATGAAGGAGTCTCGGTATGTAAAGATGGTCACACATCCACGGACCTACCCCGGCAAGCGTAGCTTAACTACTACTACTTAGCCACGAGCTCCTACATTTAGTCGACAAATTAAAAATACTTTGTTTTTGTTATAACTCATTCTTCTTTGCTTTTCAGGTCAATAGCTAGAACAGATTTGGATATTAGCTACATAACTAGTCGTATTATAGTGATGCCTTACCCGTCAGAGGGCTTAGAAAGCGCTTATAAAACCAACCACATTGATGATGTCCGGGTAAGATTTTATTCTGTATTCATTTGATATCTTTTATTCAAGATGTTGTAATATTATGTATGACTGCTTTAAAATCTTGATGATTTTGCTCTACCAACATTACCTGTAACTGTTTTAATTTAAAACTTATGCTGTTTTAATTCATAAAAGTCACATAGTTATTATTATTTGCGGCCAAACCTACGATTTCTGGCCTATTTAATTTTTTCTGTTGTTGTTACAAATTATAAAAAGGTTGTTTGTTGTTTTATTATTCCTTTCTATGGCAGATTTTCTGTTTGTTCAATAAATAAATTATGCATATTGTTTAACCCGTCGCGCGCTAATTAGCAGACACAATTGAAATTCTATTGTTATCTGTACACATGGTGTGCAATCGACATTTTAAGAGTTACGGAAACAAACATTAACACCAGTCTTCCTTACTTTGCTTCTTTGTGTCATCGAGATCAGTCTCTCCCTTTGTTTTAAAAGCGTTACAATTTCCAGGCATTCCTCGAAAGTCGTCACCCTGGCGGCAAGTACAGCATCTACAACGCATGTCGAGGTTGCCGTCTCTCCTTTCCTCGTCACGTGCCCGTCACGGACGCGTGCCGTACACTGTGGCCCACGCCGGCTCATCGCGCGCCACTGCTGGCGCCAACGTATGCGTTACTGCAGCATATGTATCAGTACTTGGGCAAAGAGGATCGGCAAGCCGCTGTTATAACGTGCCAGGTATGTATACGTAAAACACTAGTTAATTCCATAATAGTTGGAACTGAATTTTAAGGATACGACGTCACTTTTCTTCCGTGGTGTCCTTGAGCTTATCGCGGACTGAAAGTATCGTCGTTTTCGGAGGTCATTGTTAAATGGCGTGGCTCATTGCTTCGCCGGTACTCACTGCCAGCCGATAAACGGCGCTGTTCCATACACTGTCTTAAGCCGAAGCTTTTAATTTATAAAGAGAATTGATAGTTTAGTAAAAAGCACGAAGTTAATAAAAATAAAATTTCGCGCACAAAAGACACAATTATAAGGTTGATGCGTGACGTTAAACCTCGCTGCGAGATAGACGATCAATAAAATCAAAATCCAACGCAAAAACGCAGTACTTGCGTATGCGCAGCTGTGTTAATTGAAGGCTCTTTAACCCGTCGCGCGCCAATTAGCAGACACAATTGAAATTCTATTGTTATCTGTACACATGGTGTACAATCGACATTTTAAGAGTTAAACCGTGATTATATGAACATGTGCTTTTCTATAGCAAATTCATAAATATCATGTTATTATTAGTATCACCATAATTTTTCAAACACCTCCTTTACTTACAGGACGGCAAACAAATGTCGTGCATGTTAGTCTGCGGCCTGCTGCTGTACGCTAAGCTGGTGACGGTGCCGGAAGATGCGCTGCAGATGTTCGCGGTGAAGCGCACACCGATCAACATGCCGCCCAGTCAGCTGCGATACCTTTACTATCTCTCTAATATTATTAGGTGAGTGTTTTATATTAGTCTATAATGTCGTGCATGTTAGTCTGCGGCCTGCTGCTGTACGCTAAGCTGGTGACGGTGCCAATCTCTCTAATATTATTAGGTGAGTGTTTTATATTAGTCTATAATGTCGTGCATGTTAGTCTGCGGCCTGCTGCTGTACGCTAAGCTGGTGACGGTGCCAATCTCTCTAATATTATTAGGTGAGTGTTTTATATTAGTCTATAATGTCGTGCATGTTAGTCTGCGGCCTGCTGCTGTACGCTAAGCTGGTGACGGTGCCAATCTCTCTAATATTATTAGGTGAGTGTTTTATATTAGTCTATAATGTCGTGCCATGTTAGTCTGCAGCCTGCTGCTGTACGCTAAGCTGGTGACGGTGCCAATCTCTCTAATATTATTAGGTGAGTGTTTTATATTAGTCTATAATGTCGTGCATGTTAGTCTGCGGCCTGCTGCTGTACGCTAAGCTGGTGACGGTGCCAATCTCTCTAATATTATTAGGTGAGTGTTTTATATTAGTCTATAATGTCGTGCATGTTAGTCTGCGGCCTGCTGCTGTACGCTAAGCTGGTGACGGTGCCAATCTCTCTAATATTATTAGGTGAGTGTTTTATATTAGTCTATAATGTCGTGCATGTTAGTCTGCGGCCTGCTGCTGTACGCTAAGCTGGTGACGGTGCCAATCTCTCTAATATTATTAGGTGAGTGTTTTATATTAGTCTATAATGTCGTGCATGTTAGTCTGCGGCCTGCTGCTGTACGCTAAGCTGGTGACGGTGCCAATCTCTCTAATATTATTAGGTGAGTGTTTTATATTAGTCTATAATGTCGTGCCATGTTAGTCTGCGGCCTGCTGCTGTACGCTATGCTGGTGACGGTGCCAATCTCTCTAATATTATTAGGTGAGTGTTTTATATTAGTATATAATGTCGTGCCATGTTAGTCTGCGGCCTGCTGCTGTACGCTAAGCTGGTGACGGTGCCAATCTCTCTAATATTATTAGGTGAGTGTTTTATATTAGTCTATAATGTCGTGCCATGTTAGTCTGCGGCCTGCTGCTGTACGCTATGCTGGTGACGGTGCCAATCTCTCTAATATTAACTAATAATTATACTATTAATAATTATAAATAACAAGAAGAATCGTGTCGGGAGCATTTTATAAAATTAAAAATTTTGACTGTGCCTAGTTTATATGTAATGGTTTTGTTAATGAACTTGGCTAAAAATATTAACAAAATCGAAACACACGAGGAAAGAATAAAAAGGGAGAAAACGAGAAGACGTGATCTGTCGTCAAATATAACACCCCACCTCAAAGTAGTGAGTCATTGTTCTCAAATTAATGGAATAAAATTGTATAACAAATTGCCTACTTCATTAAAACAGGAATTGTATAGCAGTACTTTTAAAGCCAGTCTTAAAGCGTTTCTTTTAGAAAAGTGTTTATACTCAGTAGGTGATCTCTAATTTGTATGTATTTTGTGTAGGAATTTGCAATTATAATAATTTTGACATTATTTTATTATTTAAATTATGAGAATCTTTTATTATTATTAATATATATTGCTTGGTAATTGTGATAATTATGTCAATGTAATGATTTTATTTATATTAGAATTTAAATTAATCTAGTTTTAAGGATATATTTGTAATTATCTATCTGTTCGACACAATTATGTTGTTATGAATAAAGATGCTACTACTACTATTATTAGGTGAGTGTTTTATATTAGTCTATAATGTCGTGCATGTTAGTCTGCGGCCTGCTGCTGTACGCTATGCTGGTGACGGTGCCAATCTCTCTAATATTATTAGGTGAGTGTTTTATATTAGTCTATAATGTCGTGCATGTTAGTCTGCGGCCTGCTGCTGTACGCTATGCTGGTGACGGTGCCAATCTCTCTAATATTATTAGGTGAGTGTTTTATATTAGTCTATAATGTCGTGCATGTTAGTCTGCGGCCTGCTGCTGTACGCTAAGCTGGTGACGGTGCCGGAAGATGCGCTGCAGATGTTCGCGGTGAAGCGCACACCGATCAACATGCCGCCCAGTCAGCTGCGATATCTCTACTATCTCTCTAATATTATTAGGCGAGTATTTTATATTAGTCTATAATTTCGTGCATGTTAGTCTGCGGCCTGCTGCTGTACGCTGAGCTGGTGACGGTTCCAATCTCTAATATTATAACGTTAGTGTTTCATTGTAGTATTGTATTACCAGATAACAATTATATGGACTGGTATTCTGATTATTTACGAAAATAACTCGTGTTGTTATAATTAGATTAGCCAATTCGCCAGTCTGCATTGAAAAGCAAGTTGGTGGCGCCACCAATGTTGCTGCTTGTCTATACCTTATTAAAATGCGCTATTCTGTCAGTCTGTTTTACTAAAAAACCGATTGCGTGCGAAGCGTGTTACTTACCAGAATAAAGACCAGCCAAATGCGAGTCGGCCTCGCACGCACACGAAGGGTTCCCGTACCACCGTACAACGGACGGACAGTAGATGCTTAGTAATAGGATTCCGTTTGGTCCCTTCTTCTGTCCTTTATTATGTCAGCAGGTCACATAATACCTTTTGACGCTACGGCACTGGGCAGAGACTTGCATAGAAAACTAGGTATATTTAATTACTTTGATAACAAAGATTAAAATAGTATACAACTTTCACCAATGTCGAGTTAACATCAACATCATCATCTTCCTGCCCTTATCCCATATTACTTGGGATCGGCGCAATACGTTTTCTTCTTCCATTCTCCCCTGTCAACCGTCACGCTATCATTCACTCCCTTCTCTTTCATATCATTCCTCACACAATCCATCCATCTTTTCTTTGACCTTCCTCTGTTTCGTCTCTCCTCATTACATGCCCATACCAAGACAAACGATTTCCTTTCAACTTTTCTGTCACTGGCGCCACTTTCAAACTTCCTCTTATATACTCATTTCTCACTATCCATTCTCGTCACTCCACACATCCATCTCAACATTCTCATCTCCGCTGCATGCAATTTTTTTTCATCCGTCTTCTTCACTGCCCAGCATTCCGATCCATAAAGTACGACAGGCCTTATCACGGAATTGTAAATTTTCCCCTTCAACTTGAGGGGCATCCGTGGGTCGCAAGTTGTTCCTGTAACCTGTCGCCATTTCATCCATCCTGAGTTGATCCGGTGCGTTATGTCTCGGTCTACTTCGCCATCCCCTTGGACAAGCGACCCGAGGTACCGGAAGTCGGAGCAGATCGGTAAGGGCGTTCCGGCAAGAGATCCGGAGAGACTTTTTTTTATTCGGTCTGATATTTAAAGAAGATGACTGAATGTCATTCTGAGGTACATTACGACGCAACGGATAAGAAAACTGTCATATTAGTTCTACGTAGATGCCGCTAAGTGTTTGTTACTTTCATTCGTCTGTCAATGAAGTTCCTTGCTGAAACCTTTGCCGTGAGATGGCGCTAAGTATTTTTTCTTTTCGCGGATTGATCGCTTTGTATTCAAGATGACTTTGACAACTGACAAACACACAGCGCTCTCTCGCGGCGAAGCTTCCGGTAAACAACCCCATTATAATACCGAGTCGGTAAAGCCGATTCTATCGAGCAATGAGCAGACAAAAATAACCCTTTAGTTGACGAACATATTTTGGATATGACTGTTTAGTGAAGTATCGCTCGTGGAATTTATTTTATAATGCTAATGTATTTGTTTCAGACCAGAACCAATCCTCCCCCACTTCCGGCCAGTAACCTTAGTATCTCTGACTATACAACCAGTCCCCCTCTTCACTAAGGCGCGCGACGGCTGCCGGCCCTATATAGAAATATACAATGAGGACAGAATGCTGTTGTCGACGATGCAAGATTATGATAGGTTGCATCTCTATAGCATGGCTGAGGGGAAAGTGAGTATTGTTTGTAACTTTTATTAGAGAAACTAAACATTTTCAAAGGTGATATCATCGTCCTTGAGCTCATTTTCTGACAGAAACAAGGTGAAAAGTCGCCAAATATACAGGGTGTTAAAGAAATTGCGTGCCATAGCTTAGGGGTAGGTTCAGTATCGATAAGGGAACCCAAAAAAAAAATATTGCAAGATCAATCTAATTTAGTACCTACTAACTTAAAATAGCAATCGTTTAGAATTAAAATTATTTTATTTAATAATTAAATGCTTTAATTACTTACCTACTATCGAACTTAGTAGGTACTAAATTAGGTTGATCTTTCAATATTTTTTTTTTATTTTGAATTTTATTTTTTTTCTGGGTGCCTTTATCGATAATGAACCTACCTATAAGCTATGGTACGCAATCTCTATAACACCTTGTATATTCCATGTATGAAGTTTGTATTTGGCTTTTCACGTAATATTTGTCTAACTTGTATGTACCCACCACGCGTCGTGACTGATTATCAGTTTAGATCGGAATGAGTGGTATGGGTTTTCATGTCATCAGTTTAATAATGCTAATGAGACAATGAGGGTTTTCTGAAATGACGTTCACTAGGTGGCAGCACTGAGACGTCAGGTCCAGGCACCTGTCAAAAGTTTCGAAGCGCCTATAATTTCTTTAGTCGTGAACGAATGGTGAAAGTCATCAATCAAACTATTCCTAAATATGTTGGGGTCGGCTTCCAGTCTAACCGGATGCAGTTGAATACCATTATTTTATATGGAGCGACTGCCTATTTGACCTCTACAACCCAGTAACTAGGTAATACGATACCCCTTGGTAAGACTTGTTGTCAGACTTTCCGGCTTCTGACGACACGTAACGACTGTCAAAGTTCCACGAATGACAGCCGGGACCAACGGCGTAACGTGCTTTTCGAGGCACGGAGGAGTCTCGGTATGTAAAGATCGTCACCCATCCACGAGCCAACCACGGCAAGTGGCGTCAATTTTCATGAAAACCCTCATTGGCATCCAAAAATCAACTCTGTTTCCATAGAAGCTCCTATATGCTAGATTTTGTCATAGGTCGTACTGCTAACTTACTCGACATCTTCCAGCTCAAATCTGATTTGTCCCTTAGTTGAATCAAGTAACGTCAATCTTAAAGTAACTGATGAAATTACATTCAATGCAAAGCCAATTCATTATTATTTTGTGTCTACCCTTGGACTACTAGTAGAAAATACCTAAGGCATTAATAAGATGGCCTAAGATAAATAAATAAAATATTTTTCTTCCATCCTAACTAATATTATAAAATGCGAATGTGAGTTTATTTGTTTGTTACGCTTTCACGCTAAAACGGCTGAACGAATTTGGATGAAATTTGGCACATGGGTAGACCATGACCTGGATTAGGATTTATGATACTTTTTATCCCGGTTGTACGTTCCCGTGCGATAATTTCCGACCACCACGCGGGCGAAGCCGCGGGCAAAAGCTAGTTGTCTAAAATGTAATCGTTGTCCACAGGTAACTCTCCCACTAGACACCACAGTGGTCGGCGACGTGGCCGTCTGCGTGTACCACGCGCGACAACAGTTGGGTCGTGTACATTCTGTGCCCGTGCTCTCTGTGCACTTCCACACAGGATACCTTTCGCTAGACCAGCATCACATCAAGTTTAATAGGTAATAATTATACACTAATATTTATAAAGTTTTAATGAAAAGGTTGCAGCTGGATGCGCGTAACCGAAGATTGAAATTGGAAGGTCCAGGAGTGGACTGCTATAGACTGATGATAAGGAGGATAGAGCAATTTGGTTTGTGAAAGAAAAATATTTTATTTGGGACACGAAAATGAGAATTTAAAACGAACTACGCGAGGCTAAAAGGGCTCCTTTCTCAGCATAATGCTTCCATTCCGACGACATGTAGTCGTCTTACCATTTTCGAAGTGGACAAAAACAGAATTCCGGGTTACCTGTATTGTATGTATGACCGCCTCGACTTGTTGGTGTTGTAAAATTTTACCACATTCGCGACTTTATCATGATCAGAAAAGATTTTCTTTTTGCAATCCGACATCCAGGCTTTTTACTCTAAAATATTTTTCCTTACAGATCCGAAATCGATGGCATAGACGAGTCCCTTCCCGTGAACGACCACTTCTCAAACAACACGAACGCGGTGATAAGTCTCGTGGTTCAGAACGGTGAGCGTCGCAAGCCGCGCTCCGATCTCTGGGAAGAAGACCATTCCTTCCCCATTCGGACGCCCGATGTACTTTTCTCTACTAACCTGGAGAGAGACGAGACTGTAGATAATTTTGGTAAGTTTTTTTGTGATTTTTGACGATTACTGGGTAGGATTAAAAATCTGTCTCGAAATGTGCGTTGTATTTTGTCCTCTTGTAAAGAGGATAGAGTTTAAAATTCCGAAATATATCTAAATCTGGTTTAGGTCCAAAATGTTGAAACATATACAACGAGCTCCAACTTAATATTTAATTGAATACTTACTGTTTATGTATTATAAATCTTTATACTATATTTCTAAGTATTTCTGTGTACATCTATCTTATCTATTTACGCAGCGAATCTTCGCAACAACCCCGCCGCAGTACCGAAAACAAGTATGTTGTAGTGATGTGTTTAAGCAAATCATTCATTTAGCAATTAGCTGAACATTTTAAAATTTCATCAATTAAACTACGCGCACACAGTCTGGTACTGAAAGAACGCGTAATGTGATAATGTAGTTTGACACATCGCATTTATGCCCATCCCATGTGCACGTTCGTTATCCAATGAGGAAGAAAACTGTCAAATTAGTTCCGCGTAGATGGCGCTAAGTGTTTATTACTTTCATTCAGCTGTCAATGGAGGTCCTCGCAGAAAACTTTGCCGCGAGATGTTGAAAAGACACTTAGCATTAGGCTAAAACTATCCAATGTCAGCCTCCTCGTATACCTTGGTGTAGGTTGACCTGTTCAACAGTTAACCACCTAAATTTCTAATCACCATAGCGCGTAATTTTTTGTTCATAGTTTACTTTTATCGGCAATTATGAAGACGTAGGTTATTTGGCTATGTATTTGTATTTAAACAACGTTTGATTTACTAATAGATTTTAAAGAAACGAACTTTAAAAAAAAATGGGATTTGTGTAACTGTGTCCACCCCATGGTACACTATTAACCAGGGGGTGGTGCTACAGTTAACCATAGTGTACACATTTAACTATTGCGTATAAAAACTTTAACTTTTACCATAATAATAACTCCAATTGTTAGAAATCAGTCTTCTAGTTAATAATGAAGTAAACTTATATCAAACAGAACAAAATATTGGTTTTCCTTATGGTTGTTACAGATAAAATAAACAAAAGCAGAGCATAACACATCACAACCTTTAATTTGTACTTATATTTCTTATGAAAATAAGATAGCAGCTTTTTTAATAATAATTAAAACGCAAAATAATTATAAAACATTAAGGTAGTTGGTAGGAACATAATATGTACCTACTTCACAAACATAACAATACAGTACAGGTAGCTGTGCCGTGGTTGGTCATGGTTAACTGTTGGACAACGTGATTTGGTTAATTGTAGACCACCCATCTCCCGCAAGTTTTCGGTTAATATAACTTTTCACTAGAGAACACTACACACGCAATACATATGTCTAAAGAAGCTCATTAAGTATACATAGAGAGTCAACATAATACGATTCTTGTAATATTGAACAAAAAGATGTAAAACGAAAAAGTACTTATATTTTTTTTTATGTTTTGCCACGTGTTTTCACACAATCACCTCTCACTCGACGGTCATGAGCGCGAGCTCGCCACCAACTGAGGAGCGGGGCGAGTGTCAGCTTTGCAGTCTATGTCGCTTGGTAGCACGAATTAGCAACGTCGCATTTATCAATTATGGTCATGGCTAACTGTGTACGAGTGGTTAACTGTTGGACATGTGACCCTACATATAGTCGGTTAAGTAGAAAACTGATTATTATAGCGTACAGAATCAGAACCGGACATATTCCATCAAACAATTTTGCCTTTTTAATGGGAAAGGTTTCTTCCCCTAAATGTGATACTTGTGGAGTAGTAGATGATGTATACCATTTGTAACAGTGAAGGAGCTTGTCTTTTGTTTAAACTATTATCATCTTAGTTTAAGTTAAACTACTTAGGGCTAATTTGACCAAAGTCGGATATCTTTTATTCGTGGAATAAAATTGACGACTGACAGTTTTTGTTTGGAGAAACTGTCAAAAATTCAAAATTTAATCGAAGAATAAGACTTATGCTGGGTATAAATGTTTGGTCGAATTCACTCTTAGTAATGTATTGAATAAGACTCATCGGACTGACATATACATGTAGTATAAAAGTAAAAAAAAAGAATAAAAAAAAAAGCATTAGGCTAAGTGTTTTTTCTTGTCGCCGATTGGTCGCTTTGTCTTCAACATCACTTTGACAAGTGACAAACACACAGCGCTCTCTCGTGGCGAAGCTTCCGGGAAACAACCCCATTCATGTAATGCGTGTTTGTCGGCACGCCAAATAAACTCATCACGTCCTGTGGTTTTTGAACAATTTTAACTTACCATACTCGTGTTCAGACATACTTATTAAATTATTCTTTTGTATAACTCCCAAACATTTTTTAATTTTTCAGCACATATCCATTTTTGTTTGTATTATACAAGGTGTAACATAAATGACGCACAACCTCTTAAGGGATCATTGTACACATCATTATGATCAACTTGTACTAAGGGACCAAACATGAAATCGCGAAAAAAAATATCTGCTGTTCCCTACATTTATAACCGCAAAAGTCGTCGAAATGTACGGAACAGCAGATTTTTTTTCGCGATTTCAGGTTTGGTCCCATTGTAAAAGTTGTTCATAATGATGAGTACAATGACAGTGCGTTATTTAAGTTACACCTTCTAATGTATTAGCTTTTCAATCATTCAGTATCAGTTTTTACATAAGGCACGGTTTTACTTTTAATTTTAGGGGTGTGTATTGATTTAATAACAATTATTGTCATTATTGTAATAAAAGTATTTGCTCATAAATGTTGCAATGCATGCCTGTTTATTACTTATCTATGCATATGTCATTCGAAAGGCGGAGACTGACTTGTAACGTTTGTTTGTAATGTATCGAGTTTTTGTAACGCGTTACAGTAGTCACTGCAGCGAGCCGAGCCGCTCCATGCGAGCATTGAGAACGTATGTTTACCGCCATTATGAATAAAAATGGAGCACGCTTGAGTCAAGTGCTCGAAGCGAGCGTTCGCCGCGTCTTGTGCCACGAATTATACATTACAAACAAACGTTACAAGTCAGTCTCAGCCCTTAGAGTAAGAACTTTCCAATGTAAGAAGCAACTTGCCCTAGAGCAAAGACGCGCCCAACTTTCTGCGTAAACCCCGATCAACAAAACGCATCCAATGTGAAATATCACTATATCTTGAAGTAAAACCGCTACTGCAACCCACATGTTGACACGCACTGCAAGGAAAATTGTTGTTGGTCATCATTTGTAATATTAGGGTATTTGACTGGATTTTTCTTTAAGTACTTGATTTTATTAAACCTAGAAAAAAATTAAGCCACATAAAAAAAATTGTTAGTAAAATATAACAAAAGAATCAAAAAGAAGAAGAAGAATAAGCAGTACCTTTGTACTCCAAATTATAAATATGATGTATCTTTATATATTTGTGTGCAATGTGCCAAATTTCTTTAATAGATTTTCATCTTTATCGCTTATTAGGTTCAAGGTTGAATGGGAAAATTTGACAGCCACCCGGCTTGACCTGCTGGCGCCTGTACATAAACAGTAAATTAAATAAATAAATAAAATATAGTGAAGTTGTATACGTTTTAAAGTCTATGCTGGATAGAGACAGCACTACTGCGCTTTGACGTCACAACGCAGGAACGCCATAGTAACTTCGCGCCATTCAGTACAATTATCGTTTTGCGTGACAAGCATTGAAGCATAGTTTCAAAAGGGTGTAAATTCTCGATTTTTCCAGTTTTTATTTTTTTTTAAGCTCATCTTGTTTAGTAACATCTTTAAATTAAGTAATAATTAATGTATATTTTTGATAGGAGTCAGCTGAGGAGCTCGTGGCTAAGTAATAACAGCGGCACGGGTCGATCCATCAGGTCAAGCTTCGCTTGCCGCGGTCGGTCCGTGGATGGGTGGCCATCTTTACATACCGAGACTCCTCCGTGCCTCGGAAAGCACGTTAAGGCGTTGGTCCCGGCTGTCATTCGTGGATCTTTGACGGTCGTTACGAGTCGTCAGAAGCCCGAAAGTCTGACAACCAGTCTTATCAAGGGGTATCGTATTACCCAGTTAATGGGTTGTGGAGATCAGATAGACAGTCGCTCTATGTAAAATACTGGTATTCAGCTGCATCCGGTTAGACTGGAAGCCGACCCCAACATAGTTGGGAAAAAGCTAGGCGGATTGATTGATTTTGAGCAGTCAAATACCCTATTATTCCAATTAATTTTACTGATATTATAAATGTGTACCACCCACAGTAACAGCCGACTACCCAGTGAGAGAGCCGGAGCCGACTCGTCCGTCGCGCCCCTCCCGCCCCGCGCCCCCCTCGCCCGCACCGCCATCACGCCCGCCCCCTCCCGCAACCCACCCGCACCCCGAACCTGTCGCCCCCTCTGAGAATACCGCAGACTTCTTAAACCTGAACCTGAACTCTGGGGCAGCACAGGTACCGAAACCCGAGAAGAAATTGAAGAGTGAAGATTCGTTTGATTTCTTCGGAATGATGGAGAAGCAGACTGATGATGGGTTCGGAGATTTCCTTACTGGAAATAAGGGGGAGAAAGCTCAGGTGAGTTGTATAAGCTTTTTCATCATTCATCATAATTGCAGCCGAAAGACGTCCACTTCTGGACATAGGCCTCCCCCAAGTACCGCCACTTCGACCGGTTCTGTGTTTCCCGCATCTAGCGAATTCCTGCTGCCTTGACAAGGTCATCGGTCCACCTTGTGGGAAGCCTTCCAACGTTACGCCTTCCGGTACGCGGTCGCCACTCCAGTACCTTTCGGCCCCACCGGCCATCTGTTATACGAGCAATGTGCCCTGCCCACTGCCACTTAAGTTTGGCAATTCTTCGGGCTATGTCGGTTACCTTGGTACTCCTGCGGATCTCTTCATATCTGATTCGATCACGTAGGGAAACTCCAAGCATAGCCCTCTCCATTGCCCTTTGGGTGACTTTTAGCCTTCTAATAAGACCTATTGTGAGCGACCACATTTCAATGCCGTAGGTCATCACTGGCAACGCGCACTGGTCAAAGACTTTCGTCTTGAGACACTGCTGTATGTGAGACTAGAAGATATTGCGAAGCTTCCCGAACGCTGCCCAAGCGAGTCGGATTCGACGATTGATCTCTTTCTCGAAGTTAAACCTACCTAACTGGACAGTTTGTCCTAGGTAAACATACTCGTCCACAACTTCGAGTGTAGTGTCTCCGATCTTCATGAGAGTGGGTGTTACATGGGCATTTGCAATGACCAATGTCTTAACCATGTTTATTTTAAGACCCCACTCTTTCGGAAGCTCTACTCAGGTCTTCGAGCATTGTACTCGGCCTCCATAGTCCTTGTGGTCCTCCATAGTCTCAGCCGTGACTACTACATCTTCGGCAAACTAAAGGTGAGTGACTTACTCGCCATTGATGTTGATGCCTAGCCCTTTCTGGACTGGTCCAGAACCTTACAACCCTCCAGTGCAGCGGTGAACAGTTTCGGAGAGATAACGTCTCCCTTGTCTCACCCCTCGCTGCAGAAGGATGGGTTTTGAGGTCCGGTCCTGGAGTCGGACTGACACAGTGGCATTTTCGTACAGACACATCAGCACCTCAATGTATCGATAGTCGATCTGGCACCGTTGAATAGACTGCAGTACAGCCCATGTCTCGATCGAATCGAAGGCTTTCTCGTAGTCCACAAACGCTAAGCAGAGGCAGGTTATACTCTTCGGTCTTCTGTATAACCTGCCGCTGCGTATGTATGTGGTCTATGGCGCTAAAACCTTTACGGAATCCGGCTTGTTCGGGATCGGGAGGCTGGAAGTCGTCAAACTTGCGCGCGAGACGGTTCGTGATGACTTGAGCAGCTTGTAGACATGGCTCAGAAGTGAGATTGGCATGTTATTCTAAAAAAGGGCATTGTCACCCTTCTTAAAGGAAAGTATCAAGTATCACCACACCTCTGTTCCATGCCTGCGGCATTTTGCCCTTGAGTATAACGGAATCCAACAGCTTCTTAAGAACGGGTTTTCCTCCGCCTTCAAAGTTCGGCCGTAACTCCGTCATCACTCGGCACCTTGTTGTGTTTGAGCTGCTTCAGAGTCATTTTAATCTCGTACAAGCTGACGTCCAGGATGTCTTCTATATAGTGTCGGGCCAATCTAGCTCTTGGGTCCTTTGCCAGATTCGTGACGGGGTTACTTGTTGACCGCTCGATCTCCCCCAACACTCAGGTTTGACCGATACGATCCCGTCATCATCGATCTTCAGTTTCGTATGCTGGCTTTGCCCAATATAAAGTGATTGAAATGGTACCTATTATTAAAACTTCTCCCTATAGGCAATATTTTTTATATTGCTTTGAAACTTCTTATTTATCAAGGCATAAGTCCTGGACATGCAATTGGTCATAATATGATGTATTCTACATGAGGACAGATCAACTATCTGTTAACGTGTTGCAAGGCATGAATGCCTCTAGAATGTCCAGAGACTACGTTCTATCAAACGAACGCGTTTTCTTTGAAATAATAGTCATCCTCATCATTCAGCAAAGTTCATTCATAAGTCCACACACCAATATGTTCATAAGTTCACATAGCTCAGATGGTCGATCAATGACCTGGTTGGTAGAAGTCGGAGGAATTCGCTGGATGCGAGAAGACTACCTAAATTTTATTGTACACATGTCACTAAATATGATTAAGGGCTAATTTTTCAATCGTAAGATAACTTTTATTTATGGAATAAATCTGGCGGTTTGACAGCTTTTGTATAGAAAATATGTCAAACTGTATTTATTCTTCACATAAGTTATCTGAATATTGAAAAATTAGTCCTAAAAGTAATTTCTAGTTCGCCCTAAACTACTTTTCGTGGTAAAGTCGCGGCATATCGCGGGACGTCGTGGCACTTCTTCTCGAACCTAACCTCACCATAATATGAAGTAGGTAAATAACAAATAAAAACTTATTCTCGGGAATCAATATAAAAATAGTTTGCAATATAGGAAGAGCATTGAATTCTCCAAAAACATTGGGTTTGGTTTGTGACAGCGGACTTTTCGTTCGGGACAGGGCGCCCTAAACTCTGTTTCCATTATCGCGTTCTAAAAGTGTGTTCAAAAACTCTGCTTTTATTTATTGTAGACATTCGCAACGGAGTCGATTTTCGGCGACCTCCCCGCCCCGCCGCCGGAGCAAGCCGAAGCGAAGACCAACGTGAACTCAAGCGACCCTCTAAACTTCGATCCCTTCGGCCTCAACGACCCTCTGCCGAAGATAGAGCCGGTGCTCACACCACAACAGCTGATTCAGGAGGAAGGTGAATATCATAGGAGAGATAGGAGAGGTAGGCAGAGGTGTATTAACATAGTGCACATTTCACCATATAAGAAGACGTGTGCCCGATGGGATTTCTCATCGGCAAAAATTACAAACTTTCATACAAATTTTCACTCCCTATAGGATTTTTCCCCTCCTTCTTTAGGGAATGAATTTTCAGTAATCCTTCCTTAGTTTAAGGAAAAATATATTTTAAGAATTTTATAATTTGTATTTATTTTTATATGAGTTCATTAATATATTGCCTGCTGATATAGTACCGTCACTTAACTTACGTCGAACAATATAAAATACAAAATAAAGTATCAGCCGTACCTCACTTATCAATTTATTTTGACATTATTACACTAATCCAGACATTTAACCTACCGATGTGGGAGAGTTTAACCCTACGTTTACCTCGTAACTCTTGGTGGTGCAAGATAAATTATTAAAGATTGATTAACCCTGAGTTAGCTGTTAACTCTGAGTTAACCGATTGAATTAACTCCGAGTTATTTAGGATATCCCATGAACGTGAAAGTGTGCCTTAATTCACCAATTTATTATTGTCACGCTTAATTCTGCATCCAAGCCTGGATCTAGTTATTGAGGAATTAAAACTAAATATTTTTACATAGCATTTGACTGTCATGGATTTCTGCAACATAACGCCTGATTCCATAACTTATCTTCTTCACCGTATTCTCAAACGTCATATTCATGTCTATAGTTTATCAACGAATAATAATCATTATCCTCTATCCAACCAGGTCGTCCCCAAAGCGTCCCCTTAGAATGCGCGCAACCAACCAACTCAGGGGGTCAACGTAAGGACCCGTTCGCTGAACTGGGCGTACTAGGCAGTGCTATGCCGGCCGCGCCCACACAGTCACTGAGCGCGAGCGGCAGCATCGGCTCTACGCCAAGAGCGTCGCCGGCACATACTCCGGCCCATCAGCCGCATACGCCCGCGCATCAGCCGGATTATAAGTAAGTTCTATGTGTTTCAATTCACTCGACATCAAAACTACTATTCTAGAGGGGTATGGTGGTGTGTTTATAAATGTATCTACATGCTAATTGTATACATGGCTACATATCAAGCTATACATTTCCAATTTACACTGACCTCTCATTGTAAAGAAATCGTATACAATGCGAGATCAGCTTATACTGGAAATGTATAGCTTGATCTGTAGTCGTGCGTAGGTAGTGCTAGTGTACAGTAAATTTTAAATACGAGCTACGTATGCATCTTTAACCTAATACATGAGCTGTGTTGAGGCGAAGTACGTACGTAAACGTGTTTACAAATGCGCCAAAAATATTGCATTATTATTTTAAGCCTATTTTTATTTTCATGTCATGTGCATCATCTTTTTAATTTTTTTTACTAATTTTTACGCGGGCGAAACCGCGGGACGCACCCGCGTAGACCGGGATAAAAAGTAACCTATGTGTTAATCCAGGATATAAGCTATCTATATACCAAATTGGTCCAGCCATTTGAGCGTGAAGAAGTTACATACAAACAAACACACACACTCAATTTTCGCCTTTATAATATTAGTGTGATTGCCAGATCTTGACCTCGATCTTGCGTGATGGAAAGCGAGGATGTGGTCTATAATGGAACGAACAAGCCCAGAAGATGCCTGTTCACTCTTGCTTTGAAGGCTGAAGGATTATATGTGGAATGGAACACAGATGCTGGCAGAGTGTTCCACACTTTGGCTGTGCGCATAATAAATGTGAAGGATACGACGAGACGTGGATGTGGACGAGTTGTTATATATTTTCCTATCATGTGCATAATTATGATGCATATGATAGGAAAATAAAAATACCCCAATAGTTGTTAATAGTTTTACATATTGCAACCTAAACCTATGATCTGAATTTAATCAAGAAAAAAGTGGTTTTAACATGAGTATTTTTGTACCTGATCTCTGGTTTTGCGAGCAGTATTTTGTATCGCACTGGACAGACGACTGTGTGTATGATATCAGATACAACACCCATCTTTTTTGCTGTAACATTTATATGATTTAATCCTAGACGTAAATAAGTGTTTTGATAACACACAGTTATTCTGTCGCATCTTTCTAATTGTTACAAAATAACCAGTAGGTCCCACTTCGAGCCAGCAAAGACTCCTGCAGATGACAAGCCTCGGAAGCCAATGGACGTGTTCGGCGACCTCCTCGGTA
The DNA here is from genome assembly GCA_946251885.1 of Cosmia pyralina. NCBI lineage: Eukaryota > Metazoa > Arthropoda > Insecta > Lepidoptera > Noctuidae > Cosmia > Cosmia pyralina. Next base: position 9,491,126 of record OX276344.1, read on the forward strand.
GTCAAGGATACGAGTTTGCGGCCAAGAGAGATTCCGGCCCGAAGACTATGAACGCTATGAGGAAAGAGGAATTGGTCAGAGATGGCGTCGACCCGGAGAAATTGAAAGTAAATGACTGGGTAAGTTGGGGACTGCGTACAGTAATATAAAAATAAGAATATTTTAAAATTACTGTTTATGTTTATTCAGTATGAAATGTCTATTCTATTAAAAAGCCATTGTGTTTAACGTAGATCTACGTACGTGAAATCGCGAAAAAAATATCAGCTGTACCCTACATTTTGACGAGTTTGTAGGAAACAGCTGATCTTCTTTCGCGGTTTCAGTTTTGGTCCCATAGTAAAAGTTGTTCATAATGGTGAGTACAATGACCCCATATAAAGATAACAGTGATTAAAATTGCACCTGTATATTCTCGTCGTCGTATAGTCGTGGTGGTGGCCCAGTGGTTAAGGCCTCGCCTCTCTTGGACGAGGTTGTGGGTTCAAATCCGGGCAAGTACCAATGTGACTTTTTCATTTCATATGTACTTTCTGAGTTTACTTTGGACATTACTGACATATCGGTGAAGGAAAACATCGCGTGGAAACCTAGACTTATATATAGCTAATATACTACTCTGTCAAGAAAGTACCGGGAAACTATCAATAATACACAAAATGTTAGTTATTCATCCAAAGTTATTTTATCGCCTTCAAAGTATGCTCCTTCAGAAACGATACACTTACGCCAACGAATAATCCAATCATCAAAACATTTTTTAAACGCTTTTTCCGGAATTGAGTTCAGTTCTCGCCGCGAATTCTGCTATCGGTCTTCTACCGAACGAAAACGAGTGCCACAAAGTGGTAATTTGAGTTTGGGAAAAAGAAAGAAGTCGGCTGGAGCCATATCTGGTGAATAAGGTGGTTGCTCGATGGTATTTGTTGAGTTTTTGGTCAAAAATTCGTTCACTATGATGGCCTTGTGCGAAGGCGCATTTTGCTTTCTTATATGCCGCATAGCACTCAAATAATATTCTTTATTTACTGTTTGACCTTCCGGCAAGAATTCCGAGTGAACAACACCGCGATAGTCAAAGAAAGCTGTCAACATGGCTTTGACTTTTGATCGCCTTTGGCGTGGTTTTTCGGTTCAGTTGGAAGGCTACTCCGAAACTTGTTGACTAATTTGCATGTCAAACTCGTAAATCCACGTCGAACAAATTTGGAACCATAAACAAATCATCCATTCCCGATACTTTTTTTGACTGAATGTAAGTCTGAAATCGCCAACCAGTCTTGAGCAAGCATGGTGATCAATGCTCGTGCCTTCTCTGTGTGAGAAGAGGCCTTTGCCCTGCAGTTGGCCAGTAATAGACTGATTTTATTATGTCTATGTTGGATTTAGTTTCCGCACTTAGTCCTTCATGTGGACCATTGTGCGTGGGCCATGGTGGCCTTCGGGGGTTATTCCAACCAGCCCACCTCCCTCCAGAAGTTGATCAAGTCTCCTGGTCTGTTAAGAACATCTGTGAAAGATCGGGGTATTCCGAGGATTTCTGTTCTAATCTCGGCGACGCCTGTAGGTATTATTATATTGTCACTTGTTTGTACACATTACACAGACGGAGGGCAAAAAGGCGAACATTCGCGCGCTTCTGTGCTCACTTCACACTGTTGTATGGGAGGACTGTCGCTGGACGCGCTGCGACATGTCCCAGCTAGTCACGCCCGCCGATGTCAAGCGCAACTACAGGAAAGCCTGCCTCGCTGTTCATCCTGATAAGGTAATATTGAGCTTTTAAAGGCTATTTGACTCATTGTCAACAGCTTATAGAAATCCGGGGATGGTAAAAGCCTGACGCCAAGGCTTCAATTGACTTCCAGATGAGCCAATTGTACTTGTATACAGGGTTATTTAAATTAGCCAGCGAAACTCCGCAGACGTAATAAAGATTTGATGTTTTTTTTCGGTCAACGACCGCTTGTAGTGTTGTTATTTCAAGTATGAGTTGACAAAAACTGTTTTCTTATGTTTTATCATGTTAAAACTGATATTTCAAGTGACTACAACAACTCCGGTCGATGACCCCACAAAAATAATCATCAAATTAATTTATTTTTTATTTTATTAGCTAAAGATATCTATATCCAACACGTCTGCGGAGTATATTTTACTTCCATTTAAAATTGTTTTTGACTGTGTTACCATGTCGTCTTTGATTGACTCTACTAATTATTTATCTACAATATATCTTAACGTTTTTTTTTACAGCAAATGGGCACGTCCAATGAGAACATAGCGAAAATGATCTTCATGGAACTGAATAACGCGTGGAGCGACTTCGAAAACGATGCCAAGCAACAGAACTTGTTCTCTTAAACGTAACGGTGCAGCTAAAACATTACCATAACATTAACACGGAGTAGTCAATAACATGGAGATCTAACACGCATGTTCCTCTGTATAATCAAACGTGTGTGAGATTTAATTGGCGCGTTCGCAGTCTTGTAGACGCGGACACGCACATACGCACTCCATCTGTTCATTACTTCGGTACAATAGAGACTAATCCAGTATACAGGGTTATCTTAAATTGGTTAGATAAACTTTGCAGACGCGATGGGTATTAATATCTACACACGATAAAATAAAAAGATTTGATGGTTTTTTTTTTATTGGAGGTCAACGACCGCTGTTAGTGTTGTTACTTGAAGTATCAGTTGAGGAAAACTGTTTAACGTGTGTGTTTTATCGTGTTAAAACTGATATTTCAAGTGACTACAATAACTGCGGTCAATTACCCCACAAAAATAATCATCAAATTAATATATTTTTAACCGACTTCAAAAAGGAGGAGGTTCTCAATTCGTCGGAACCTTTTTATGTGTTCCCCGATTACTCGGAAGATGGCTGGACCGATTTGGATTATTTTTGTTTTATTCGAGAGGTTCGTCACAGTTGGTCCCATATAAAATTGATTAACTTTGCTTTGGTAGTTTTTGAGTTAGCTTCAATAATACGTATTTATTCCCCACTTGTCACTCTCTCTCTTGTCTTGTTTATATGGATGATGTTTCGTATTTATATGGATGATGTTCTAGTTTGTTTTGCAGATAGTGGTATTAGAATTTGTGTGGGGTAGGTACACAAATAAAAAGTGAAAAATAAAATCTTTTTTACAAAAAAATACAACCGACTTCCAAAAACAACACTACAAAGTGAAAAATAACTTTAATTTCGGAAGTCGGTGGCAAAAAACGAAAATATATTTAACTAGACACCGACTTCCGAAATTAAAGTTATTTTTCACTTTGTAGCGTTGTTCTTGGAAGTCGGTTGTATTTTTTTGTAAAAAAGTTTTTTTTATTTTATGATGTTTAGATATTGATACACATCGCGTCTACAGAGTTGAGCTAGCAAATTTAATAACCCCGATGACCCTGCTAACGGCGTGTATTCAGAAACTGGAAATTTATGAATTTAAATGCTTAACGCGGCGTCGCAGGTTTTGTCTTGCCGCTGGAATTTAACGGGAAATCGCTAAGTAAGTATAAATTACTTAGAATTGTGATAAATTCTTGAATAGTTTATTAAAATATCAAATGTTAACTTTGTGGATATGCATCTCATATTGATGTTTGGATGTAGCCCCAATTAATAAAGGCTTTTTAGTAGATCTTTCAATGTCTCGTATTGAAGAAATTTTATTGCGTATTTGAATAAATCATGTCAATTTTATTGCAGTATGTTCAATGAAGTATTCTTACATAAACGGGTGTTTTGATCACTAGAAGGAGCATAGTTTTGAGACCCCTTTTTCATAAACAAAAAATAATTTAGTTTCAATCTAATGAAAACGAGAAAAATACCAAACATCATAACGTGATTATTAGATAACCACTTCTCATACAATGCCATTTTAAAGACGTTAGTTCGTTTAGTCAATGTCTTGTCTTCCGATTGCATTTTGTTCGAGTTATTTCGTTTATCCACCCTAAAGTGGATACGCGGAAATCCATGTCTGAGAATCCAAGCCTATAAATTCCGCTTATCCAACTAGACCTAGGATGAATTCTCTGGCATACGTTTCCGCGTATCCACCTTAGCGTGGATAATTGGTACTAACTACTAAAAATATAGTAGTAATTTATATGGCGTATTACTTAGTGATGGCACTCCTTGCAGACGGTCGTTTGACAAAGTCTCTTTCTCTTTCTGACACATAGCGTTGTGATGATGTCATATAGCGTTCTCTCACTCTGTCAGATATTGCTTAAATGTGCCGTCGCTAAGTAACCGGCCTGTACCGACTGCAAAAACAACGATTCGGTCAGAGCTTCTTACGTTAAAAAAACATTGTACACACGTCTACATATCAAGCTATAAATTTACAGTATAATCTGATCTCGCATTGTGTAGGATTTCCGTGCAATAATAATAATAATAATAATAATTCCTTTATTTTCAGGCTACTAGGGCCCATAGATAAAATACACAAATGATTGGTACAAAATTATAAACTAATACATATAAAAACATTTAACAAACTTAAAAACTACTGCACATGAAGTGACGGCGTCGTGTTACGCTGCGAGGTGTCGCGTAGCTGGCCGCGGAAACGCCGATACAACACACCTTTCGGCCAAAACTCTTCCTTGAGGAAGGTCAGCAAATGGTGAGTCGGAACGCGCACCACGAACGACTTGAAATTGGTGTTATGGCGCGCCTCCAACTTCTCCACCCTCAAGGTCCAATTGGTCTTCACCCGTATGTACTCTACGATGTCCTCAGGCTTTGTAGAGTGGTGCAACCGGGACACGTACAGCTGCGTCGTCGGTACTGCAGGACGTAGCAACATGTTAGAACCAGCCGGCGCCGTCCCACACTGGTTGCGATAAGTAGGCTTCTTCTTCTTTCTCTCCACCTTGATGAAGCCGTCCTCGTCGCATGTGTTCTTCGGTGGAACCTGCTGTTCGTGGTCCATCACAGCGCCTTTAGTCGCGCTAGATGCTAAGCGACTCTGCTTTCCCCCTTTTGGTTTTCCTGCGTGTCGTTTGAGAGGTGAGAATTGAATTGGACTTGAAATTGAACTTTTGCAATGAGAGGTCAGCTTGTACTGGAAACGTATAGTTTGATTATATTGCCATGTGTACATTACTCAATAAATAAATGATATATTTAGTTGATTTAGTTCAGTATATAAATATACGAATCGAGTCCGTGGGATATAAAGGATTATTTTATAGATCATCAGTAAAATAATAATTTGTGGGCGTTACTTAATAGTCTTTAGTGTTGTATATTAGTACATTCACATACATAATATAGAACAAAATGTATTTTAGATATTAAATATCACGAGAGCTAAAATGTATGAAATTAATGAAAAATCAAAGTTACAGTTTATTATGGTTAAGAGAGTTATTCTTTGACACGAAGTTATCGATTAAATAAAAAATTGCTATATCTATCATTCTATTTGTGGGAAGAGTAGAAATTCAGCTTCTTTGCGATTTCGCTTTATTAGTTTAATTTTTTATAACGTAGGTATATGGGATACTGTTCAGGAGGGCAGAGTCGTTTAAAACGCTACGCATTACTAAAGGCTCCCGCAGACAGGCGTGACGCGACTGGTAGAACAATTTCTTCGAAGTTTTCATAGCAATTGTTCTACTAGAGTCGCGTCGCACCTGTCTGCGTGAGCTTTAATCCTGAACTGATATGCGATGATATGTTCTTTTATTTTTTCAATTAATGACCGCTTGTGTTATGTATACGACGCTAAACTCGGATACTTCCTGTAAGTACCGTTAGTCGCATAAATTTAATTCTTATGATACCAATTTAGAAGGTAAAACAAAGGAATGTCGCGCAACTAAATCGATGCAAAACGGGTCACTAGTACATGGAATCTAATCAACGCTGAAGCGAGATATATTATTTTATTCCCTTGGGTTTCAGGACTTGGTGTTGTTAGATGTTAATTAATTTAGTTCTCTGAGAGCTTACGATAATGTTAAGTTTATACATTCCTATTGAAATAAGTGTAGTCGGATGTCCATTATCGTTAAAATAGATGTGGTTAATTAAATGTGAACTTGAATACAATCTTTAGAATCTTATGAATTATTTGAATCAGTATTCGATCTTAGAATGAGGCTTTTCCGTTCATCCGACTTTGTAACAGATCGTGCAATCGTTCAGTTTGAAATCTTATTTTTTTTATATTCTTTTCTAGTTAGGCCTATTACAGAGTAAAATTTGTTGTTGATTGCAATATGGTATAGAGCCAGTGAAGTCACCAATATCTTGTATATTTTGCTTAGATAACGTACCTATATCTAAATAACAAATCTGTTCGAAAATAAAGTAATTTGAAAAGTAAACCTTGCGTCTATTTCTTTCTAACATCCTTTTGTCCCGTAATTCCAAAGACAAATCTAGTATTCGGCATCGGTTTCTCTAAAGTCGGTCCGTGTCTCCCCCTCTGATGCACCTGTCCCGCCGCCGACGAGGAAGCGACAAGCTATCAGAAGATTGTAGGTCCCGTGTAAGTATACATATATTAATTGTTGATCACTGACTGTTCACACCGCCGCCGGCGAGTATTCGTTTGTTGCAGCGACCGACAATAGCTATCAGAACGGCTGAACGGATCTGGATGAAATTTGGCACAGAGATAGATTATAGTCTGGAATATCACATAGGCTACTTTTTATTCCGAAAAAATATAAAGTTCCCGTGGGATTATTTCCAACATCCACGAAGTTGCTGGCAAAAACTAGTTGACGAAATAAAACCCATTTTCTGTTGTAAAAACCTTATATAATTAACTCAAGATCATCATTTGTCAACTGGGTTCCATCTTGACGTCCATACACCCATACTTCTCTAGGAGCTCTTGCTTCTTGCGCCGGAGCAAGGCTTCCTCTATGTCCTTCTGAGAAGGTACTGCTACGTGCGACGTTACTATTGGCCGGATTGGTTCGCCGTCTTCGTCTTCTTCTATTCGCTTATCGTCAGGCTAGAAAAAGATTAATAAGTGAGCAAGGAATAAAATGAGACTAGAGTAGTGCTAAGGGCCGATGCAAACATAGCGAAGCAAAGTGCAGAGCTACACTGTCAAAAAATCCCAACATTACATCAACTGCCTAGCCTTTTTCCCAAATAAAAATAAAATAAACTATTTTGGGGTCGGCTTCCAGTTTTACCGGATGCAGCTGAATACCAGTATTTTACATGAGAAACTGCCTGTCTGACCTCCACAACCCAGATACTGTGCAATACGATACCCCTTTGTAAGACTGTTTGTCAGACTTTCTGGCTTCTGAAGTAACAAATGTCGAAGATCCACGAATGATAGCCGAGACCAATGGCTTTCCGAGGCACCGTGGGGATCTATCACCCCTCCCCGTGCCTCGGAAAGCCATTGTAAAAGTAAAAGCCATATGTAAAAAGATGGTCACCCATCCATGGACCAACCGAGGCAAGCGTAGTCTGATCGATCGACCCGTGTGGCCACAATCCAAACACAAAAATATCAACAAAATAAAGTCGAAAATAGATAAAATTTACTAATTCTAACCTCACATAGCGGTATGTGTGTTATGTAATTCGAACTTCAAAGCTACACTCACATTTTTATTTATTTATTTTCGACTATAATCAATCAACATATTATGCGATTTTGATAAATCTGTTAGTGAAAAGTGCTCAAATCCTAAGAAAAAAACTGCAATATTCTTGGTGTTCCACATTGGTATCTTGACCAACTAGTAATAGAAAGGACATGATAACTCACATCTTCTGGATAAATGTCCTCTTCTTCAGGCAAGTCTTGATCTTTGTCTTGTTCTTTATTCCTCTTCCATTCGTCCACCGCTTGCGCTATGGCTGTTAAGAAAATAATTACGTTATGTTATTTTAACTTCGTAGCTTAATCGGAGAAGGTAAAAGATTCACGTATAAAATTAAAGACAGCAGGCATCCTCGTTTTTATTATAATAAACCTATTTTTTCCTGTCATTGCTTATATAGCAGGACCTGCCAAGCCAACATTTCAATGCTTTGGCAACCGACTCATCTAATGGCCCGGCTACACGCAGCGACTTGCACTCGATAACAGCTTGTGCAAACAACGTAGCGTCCACACAATACCAAAAACATTGCACGATATAAAGCTATTGTTGCCCGTTTTGACTGTTATTTTGCACCCCCGACCTTGCTCAAGCCAGCTGGCGCCGCTGAGCCTATAGCTTTAAATTCGTCCCAAATTAATCTAAATCCGATCCAGTCTGTTCCTTGTTGAAGGCAGCAGGGAACAGCGTCGCTGGGGGAATCCCCCCAGCGTGGCTCTAAACCGAAATCCTTACCCCCACAGGGGGTGCCCTTAGCGTGTAGTCGCTTAGTTTTTAAGTTTTATAAAATGGCCTGAGTGGAGGCCTTAATTGAGGCACCTACAGGAAAGTCCGATTAAGCTGCCGACAACCTAGGAAGGTTGACCTGCGAGAAATTATTTATAAAAAAAATTGTCTGTCCTTTCCAAAACCAGTGGGTAAGGACAGCTATAGGTACTAACATAATTTATATTTTTGTGAGATTATCTAACCTAGGTATTAGATATATGGAGTGTTCTCTGAAATAAATAAATAATTATTATTATAACGTATTGCAGTCTTATTTTTGTATTGTTACATGCTTCCTTGTGCACATTGCAGTTTGCACAAGTATGATGCAGCGAGTAGCCGGGAGGCGACCATAATATCAACCCAGACTGTCTTAAAAATCAAAATGTGTAAAAGCGCACCTTCTTTCTCAGCTTCTTGTTCGAGTGGCATCAACAGACCGTCGTCGTCATCTCTGTACCCGTAGTAGTCGGCATCCACGTCTCTCATGAGATCGGCGCGTGTTCTGCGCGGCGGCGGGGGAGGTTCCTGTTCAAATAACTCGCGAACACCTGACGATAGGAATTACTTGATAATTCTGGTTTCTACAAATACTCTGCTCACACTACTCTTTGGTCAGTGTGGCCAAAGAGTAGTGTAAGAAACGGAGTATTGTCGGATGGCATTAAATAATACACTTTATTGATGGTGGTCTAAAGTACAAAGTTTTTAGAATATCGATGCGGACATGCTCGCGGTCGTTGAGAGGCAGTGCGGGCTTGTTTGCATTTTAAATAGCTGATAATAAGGTTTATTATTCAATGTCATAAAAATCTTCTGGTGTCCCCATCTGTTTTTGAGCAGAGCCTAACCACCACAAGTTTCTGCTCATCATAACAACAAACAAGGTTAGCTCAACTCAAACTAATGAAGTGGTGTCAAAGGAACTTATTAAATATCAAATGAAAGTCAACATTAAATAGGTTTACATAAGTCTGAAATTGGTTTAACGGAAAAGCACCACGCTTTCTAGAACTAAGTGTGATTACATTGTCTATTTCAATAGAAACCTATGTTATTTTAGATTACAACATGTAAGTAGCTAAATTTTTATAACTGAATGCTATGAAATTAGGAACCCTTTTCCCAACTATGTTAGGGTTGGGTTCCAGTCTAACGGGATGCAGCTGAGTAGTATTTTACATGGAGCGACTACCTATCTGACCTCCACAACCCAGTTAGTGAGTAACACGATACTCCTTGGTAAGACTGAAGAAATAAGGAAAGGGTTATCCTAAAAGATAAAACGGATATAAATTAAAAGTGCTTACAAACCTGGTAGATCTTTAGCGGCTCCGAAATACTTGTATCCTCTGTTACCAGGGACCTCCTTGCCGTCTTGGTCGAGCATCTTCGGCCCGACGCGCGCATGATCCGGCCCCCCCAGAGACTTTATCTGGACTTCCCAATGGCGCTTCTCGCGCATCAGTTTGTTTATCTCGTCGTTCAAGTCCCGTATCCGAAACTCGCCTAGACCGGCTGGTAGAAAAAAAAAAAAAAAGTTTTGAAACCATCTCCTTAAATTGTAGCTGCTTTAAATCAAGTAACTGATTCAAATTAGGCCGAGAATCAGCACTTTTTGAACGTCAAAATTACAGTAACCCAAAAAAAAAACACGACAAAGTGAAAAATAACTTTAATTTCGGAAGTCGTTGTCTTTGGATTTGTATTTTATTTTTTGCCACCGACTTCCGAAATTTAAGTTATTTTTCACTTTGTAGTGTTTGTTTTGAAAGTCGGTTGATTTTTTTTTGTAAAAGAAGTTTTTTATTTTTCACTTTTTAGATAAGGTACCCCACACCAATTCGTATACCAGTACTTGCTATGTAAACAACAGTGACAGGAACTATTAGAACATCATCATGATACAAAAAGTGGAATAAATACGTACTATCGAAGCTAACTCAAAAACTGCCCAAGCAAAGTTAATACAATTTATATGGGACCACCTCTGAAGTATGACCTACCAAACAAAAAAGAATCATCAAAATCAATTCTTAATTAGTGGAGTAATCGCGTAACAAACATACAAAAACAGTCGAACTGAGAACCTCCTCCTTTCTTTGAAGTCTTTTAAAAACGGCCGGCGTTCAGGCCTCTGTCTCGAATTTCGCGGGCAGCGGGGCGGCGGCGGCGCGTCTCGCATTGTCCCGCCCCGCTACCGCGCCGCTGTTTTGGAGGTCCGGTCCATTTGTTTTTACGCATAAAATCCTGCCGCTCCCGCTCCGCCGCCGCTGCCGCCCCGCTGCCCGCAAAATTCGAAGCAGAGGCCTCATAGTGGCATGCTCATAGTTGAACCCGAGTTAATAAGACGTGCTACAAACTTGTTCGGGTCGATTAATGGGCACAGCCGGGCGGCAAAACCGAATATACAACGTGTCGTTTTGAATCCTCGTCTTTAAGGATGTGGTATAGACAATCAAACCGAACAACTTATTACATGGCACCAACATCGTAATCGCGAAAAAATAATCAGCCGTCCCATACATTTGCGTCGAGTAGATATTGAAGTTTTCTATGGGACAGTTGAAAATTTTGTCGCGTTTACGAAGTTGGTCCCATGGAGAAAGTTGTTCGGTTTAATATTCTGTATCACACCCTCAAATTTGACGAGGATGCAAAATGACACGTTGTATATACAGGGTCTAATTAAATTAGCTAGTGAAACTCCGCAGGCGCGATGGGAAAATGGAAATTAACAATCTGTGAAAATTTCAACTGTCTGCCTGCCTATTACTGGTCATGAGGTACAAAACATTATAGCTTGTCAAATAATCGCCATTGCGGTAGGTACGGTCATATAATAATAACTTTACTTTTTCTGCCTTTACAGGAGTTTTTTGTCATAATATATATTTTGTAGCTAATGGATTTGTTGGTTTAATGTGTACTTGAAATGTGAATGGGTGTGGAAGGGGTATTCTGGATGCAGCTAAGTCAATTTGATGCCCTTTTAATTTTATTAATAATACCAGCTTATTTTTTTTTTGTCATTTGGCACCACGCTTGCTCAAGACGGGTTGACTTACATTAACTATAAGTCACGGATTCCTCACGACGTTTTGTTTTCCTTCACCAATGTCAGTAATGTCCAAGATAAACTTAGAAAGTACATGTTTTTTTTTTTCAAATCATATGTAGGTACAGTCAACAAAAGAAATATTAGGTCTTTACCTATGAAATTGCCGTTCTGCAGTACTGGCCATTTCAAATCAAAATAATTTTTGTTTGGCTAAGAATTCTAATTTCAAATTAATTTTATTTTAAAAACATGGATTTTTTTTTCCAAAAGTAGTCATTTGTTTATTGATTAGTGTTACATTTTCATCGCATTTCAATCTTTTTCGTCATCATGGATACGTTAAAAATTCGAGTAATTATGGAATATGAGTACCGTCGTGGCAGCAACGCGGCACAAGCGGCACGCAACATCAATGACGTTTACGGAGCTAACACTACAAACCAACGCACCACTTGTTATTGGTTTGCTCGCTTCCGTTCTGGAAATTTCGACCTGAAAAATGAACCTCGCGGTCGTCCGAAGACTTTGGTCGACAATGACGAATTAAAGGCGATTGTGGAAGCTGATGATACACAATCTACGGCTGAATTAGCAGCAGCTTTCGACGTTAGCGTCAAAACAATATTGGTCCATTTGCGTCAAATTGGCAAGGTAAAAAAGCTTGACAAATGGGTGCCCCACGAACTCAATGATCGCCAGCGCGAAGTACGCGTCGAGACGTGCCTTGCACTGCTCAACAGACACACAAATGAAGGAATTTTGAACCGCATTGTTACCTGCGATGAAAAATGGATTCTGTTTGATAACCGCAAGCGCTCAGCAAGTTGGTTGGATCCTGGTTCAGCACCTAAACAATGCCCTAAACGAAAACTTACCCCTAGTAAAGTGATGATCACTGTTTGGTGGTCTAGCGCCGGTGTGATTCATCACAGCTTCTTACCAAACGGGGTGAGCATTACTTCAGATGTGTACTGTGAAGAACTGAACAAATTATGGAGAAGCTGGCACATCTCCAACCAGCATTGGTCAATCGCTCGTCTCCGCTGCTCCTGCACGACAACGCGCGACCTCATACTGCACAGCAGACGGTCTCCAAGTTGCAAGAACTGGGGTTGGAAGCTCTCCGTCATCCGCCCTACTCACCAGACCTTGCGCCTACAGACTACTACTTTTTCCAGAATTTGGATAACTTCTTGGCGGGAAAAAAATTCAATACCCGAGAGGCAGTACAAAATGCCTTTGAAGAATTTGTTGCCTCCCGTCCAGCTGATTTATTTAAGAAGGGCATCAATAAACTGCCACTGCGTTGGCAAAGATGCATTGATTGCATGGGTGATTACTTCGATTAATACAAATAAAAAATGCATGAAAAAAATTCGTTTAAATTTTTTCATACAAAACGGCAATTTCATAGGGGCAGGGGCAGGGATGGGCAGGGTATTTGTATGTGAATTGCTTCATGTTCACTTTTATATACTCGTATATTACTTAGTTTTTGCAGTACTCCTACAATGTAACACACCAACACAAAATTGTATATTGTCACGAAATTGAACATGAAGCAATTCACATACAAATATGTTAGTATCCCTGCCTAGACATCTCTTTTGTTGACTGTACTTGCCCGTTGCTTGTTGTTTTTGCCCGGATTGGAATCCACAAGCACGTGCATGACCACTGTTAACCACTGGGCCATCACTGTTTAATTATTCTTTCAATTTGATTTTATTTCTAGACAATAACATTTTGGCAGGGTAAATTTATTTAATTTACTACAGTTATTATTGATTCCGTATTTTACGACTAAGATATTTAGGGTGCAGCCAAAATATTGAATCATGATTATCAGGGTAACATTCAAGAGTGAAAAGGAACGGTTCATCTAATGTCACCCGCACCATGCTACACTGCAAGCAGTGTAGTTTAATCGTGAAAACATAAGATAAATTAGCAAACCGCTACATATTTAGGTACTATTGAATATAGTACCTCCAAAGCTCACTGAATGAATGTCATGGTTTAAAGAAAAGTTTTAAATTATGCCGGAAATTCTGACTTGATCTTTAATTCTTCTTTTAAATTCTTGTAGTATAAGAAAAAAATATTCTCAACATTATTGTTTTTGAGTGAAAACATTTAGGTATTTAAAGTGTGTTATTTCTTTTTTCCTTTTTTGCCTTTGTTCCCCTTGGCCTTGCCACCTTTTGCTTTCTTGTCTTTGCCGCCCATTAGTTTAGGTCCCACCTTCAATTTTGAAATGTCGCCACCGTTATACTGCTGTCCCATATTGATACTTTCTAACGGTTTATCACACGGAGGAGCTTTTGGAGTTACTAATTCTATTTCGAGATCAGTCTTTTTATCTTTTGTTTCGAGTTTCTTTCCAATTTTAAGAATGAACACATCTTTTTGTGGATGCAAGACTTTTTCCATATTTACAGGGACGGGGCATCTGGTAGGTGTTACGTTGATAGTCTTCCTGTCTTTCTTGTCAGCTGGTCTATCCTGCCCTTGCAATGTATAAGTCAAGTTTGATGTATAAGTGTTGTCTCGACATGTAGATACAGGATCTCTTGGCAGTTCAAATTGTATTTGTTCGCCGGTATTGTATGCTGTACTTTCACATGAACATAACTCTTGAATCTTATCATACCTCCCCGTTCTTTCTACTCTACTGCTTTTTGGTACTCTGATCTTTAGTTCGTTGACATTCATTTTGGTATATATTTCGTCATATTTTTGCGTTTGATCTGGAAAATATTATGAGTATTTAGTTTTAGGCAGTTGATACCTATCTCAGTACACTTTAGGATACAACTTACCTTGTTCGTAACAAGGCACAGGCGCACAATCGTAAGATCGTCTAGATAGTGCGGTAGACAATTGCGACTGTGGGCTCTCCGATCTTTTGTGTTGTTCCGCTGTGCAGATCGGAGCTTTCTTCGTCATAACGCCTTCATCGAGAAGTATTTTTCCCTGATCGTCCATTTCAACCTTATGGCAAGAGTACATTGTCATGCCGTGATCTTCTTTCAGGAGAAATGAAGTTCCCTGTGGTTTAGGTGAAGCGCAAAATGCAGTGGTTATCTCTTTTCCTAAAAACGACATTCGAACTGTCACCTCAATAACTCCTATTGAGTCTCTGTTTTCACCGTCACAGCACGACAAATAGTACATGTTCTTGGAAAGCGGTGTTGATGTGGTACAAAGTATATTGTCTGTTGGCTGTTCTTCCATCCATTTTTTGCATAGCTCTTCTCTCAACTTGGTAAATTCACCTGTGAAGTCCATGTGAGTTTCAGCTATTCTGGTTACACACGTAGAACACGGAGGTTGTTTCGTCAACAGCAAAACAATTACGAATTCTTTAATATTGCATATTTTATCATAGGTCATGGCAAACAAAGTGGATTTTCCGATATTTAGTTTACTGAAGTTTTCAATTTTACCGAAAGACGAATCATATAGCACAATGGGTGGTTTTCCCAAAAATACAGCTGAAATGACCAAGTTATTGTAATCTATGTCGAAACATTCACACTTCATATGGATTTTATTTATTATCATTTCAATGAGGAATAAGTGATATGGAAAATTAACATCCTCTTCTTTACACACACACATCAGTTCTTGTTTAGTACGCGCGATGTCCTCAGTCAAACACTTTATAGACTGTCTCAAAGCATTAGCTTCGCACGTTAACGCTTTGCTCATTGTAGCTATTTTATCTATATTGGTAGTTAAGTTATTGGATTTGGAACCCACTATTTCACATGCAAGATCTTTGACAGTATCCTTTAAGCCTTCGACTTTTTCAGTAATGGTCTTTTCATTTGGCTGGAGTTCGAAAATTGCATCTACTATTTGACTCCCGAGATGATCAGATGTCCTTCTCTGTGATTTTATACTTTTATTTTCTTTGTCGGGCATTTCAGTGGGCGACGGTATTGCGTACTTTGCAGACTGTGACTTTGAACCTTGGTGTTCTTTGACAGGCATTTTAGTCGGCGATGGTATTGCGTACTTGGGAGACTGCGATTTTGGACTACTGTGTTCTTTGACAGAGATTTTAGTCGGCGATGGTATTGCGTACTTAGGAGACTGCGATTTTGGACTACTATGTTCTTTGACAGGCATTTTAGTCGGCGATGGTATTGCGTACTTAGGAGACTGCGATTTTGGACTTCTGTAATCTTTATCAGGAATTTCTGTCGGTGATGGTATAGTGTACTTCGGTGCCGTTTGTGGGGTGGGCGGGGGTATGGGTGCGGCCTGCGTCAGGCTGCGCCGCGGACTCGCCCTCGCTAGAGATAGCGCCGACGGCGGCAGCGGTATTACTTGCGTCGGCTCTTCGGCAGGAGCCGCAAGCTCTGATTTTATACTTGTTCCCTGAGCTGAACCTTGAACTGAAGCTGCCTCGGCACCATCCATTTCAGAATACTTTAAATACTATTTTATCAAAGAAATGTATTATTGTAACAAAAAAAATTTCACATTTTAAACTATTGATACCATGCTGTTAGCCATAGCCCTATCGATTTATGACAAAGATTTTAAATCAATCAATTAATATAGCTTCCAATTTATTGTGTCTATGCCAGTCACGGTCCCAAGGTTTGTATGTGCCAAATAAATGCAGATTGTCCACTTTCCTAACATGTGATCTGATCATCAGTGTGTTATAGTAACAATTCTTACCTCTTGATGACCTAAACGTGAGCTAGTTTCACCAATTAATTAATTTGTTTAATCGTAAATTCTCCAGTTTAGCATATGAAAATTTTAAAACATAGGAAGGGTTTTTCTAAATGTCCATTTGGAGTTAGACGTTTGTATTCATTTGCAACGTCGTAGATAATGACAATGGCTTTTAGTACTTTACCATTCTGTATCTGTGCGACTTTCTTAGCAATTTCTCTGACTATCTGCAGCCTCCATTTCTCAGCTTGCGGCAGATCGGTACACTCTGATGCGAGGTACGGTCTCCGCTCGCGCTGTCCTCCCGCCTCCTGTACTTGTGCTGCGCGCCAC
Organism: Cosmia pyralina; assembly: GCA_946251885.1. Lineage (NCBI taxonomy): Eukaryota > Metazoa > Arthropoda > Insecta > Lepidoptera > Noctuidae > Cosmia > Cosmia pyralina. The sequence continues at coordinate 9,507,608 of OX276344.1, forward strand.
CGCGCCAGCGTGGTCCTGCAAACACGACAATATTCATCAAGCTGCATCTTCACAAAATTGGTGATAATGAAACCCACCTTTATAATCACACAGTAAAAGCAAATTTCACCAATGAAACTGAATGTGATCGAGGAGCTTGTGGCTAAGTAATAAGAGCCATACGGGTCGATCCATTAGGTTAAGCTACGCTAGCCGGGGTTGGTCCGTGGATGGGTGACCATCTTTACATACCGACACTCCTCCGTGCCTTGGAAAGCACGTTAAGCCGTTGGTCCTGGCTGTCATTCGTGGATTTTTGAGTCGTTACAGGTCGTCAGAAGCCCGAAAGTCTGGCAACGTCTTACCAAGGGGCATTGTATTAGGTACCCAGTAATTGGGGTGTGAAGGTCAGATAGGCAGTCGCTCCATATAAAATAACATCCATCGTATTCAGCTGCATCCGGTTAGACTGGAAGCGAACCCCAACATAGTTGGGTAAAGGCTAGGCAGATTGAAACTGAATGTGATCGGCTTACGCAAAATTGACGTGGAGTTTCGGACACCAGATTATCTATTATCGTGATTGGCACATCTTAACAGCTCTTGAACACAGTTTACATGTGCTGATCGCATTCAGTTTCATTGGTGAAATTTGCTCTAAAAGATGTGTTTCCAATGTTACCAATAGGTATTGAACACACTAATGCGACATTACCAATTGTCCCTTCATAGAGACACAGCTTCATGAATCATAAAACGCATCTTCATAACAACTGTTCTGTCTTCTTAAAACAAATTAAGTTTGTCAAAATTTTTAATGATACTAATAATTTTAAGGTACCTTTGTGGAAGAGTAATATTTATTGTGATAGCTGAATTTGTCTAATTTGAGGCAAGATTAGTTGCTAAGATCTATCCATATATTTTCAGATGGGACAACTGGACCCAGTGTCCCATCATTCATAATAGACGAGCTGTCTGTGTGGCCGTGTTATTTTGCAACTGGTTTTGATGCGGTTTTCACTATCATTTAAACTTTAAGAGAATTTATTCTAGAAGGTTTAAATATTAATATTTAGCTTATATTAATATAGAAACCTTCATGTTTTGTCAAGTCGTAAAAGCCGTGCGAAGCAGGACCGTGTCGTAAGTTTTGTATAAACTGGTTCACAAAATCCCAGGCACCAAACAGTCTAGGCTCACAGTGTTCCGGAGCATGCTCTGATGCAAGTACACCAGAGGCGGATTTGCCCTAAGGCACATTAGGCCCGGGCCTAGGGCGGCCAGATATTAGGGGCGGCAAATCTGACAAAAAACTGATGTAACAGGAAATAACTGAAAGTACCTAAATATTCTAAAGACTCACGCACATTATGGCGGGCCGCACTGCAACGCATCATATAACAATAATCTTCCTACATCACTGGTTATTGACCAATATCCTCTTAAGGGATCACTGAACTCATCATTATGAACAACTTATACTATGGAAACAAACATGAAATCACAAAAAAAAATCAGTAACTTGATTTCGATAAAAGTTGGCAATACAGTAAATTCATTATGCAGTCTATAAGATGGCTGCTGAGAATGGGGCGGCTGGTACCTATTTTTACTACATGGCCTGGGGCCTAGGGCGGCCAACACTGCAAATCCGCCTCTGAAGTACACAAGTGTTTACCTACAACTACATCACATTTCGCATGGCTATACAATATAGCAGTTCCTAGCCTACATTTACTGTATAGTTCTTACAGTATTGTATAGACATTTGTGCACCACCAGTTCCATAAAATGTGGTTTGGAAACAACATTACACTTACATAGCCTTTTCTGCATTGCGAGCCTGAAACAAAAAACTTCATTTGACTTCTGATTTGTATACTAAACAGACCTGTCATAAAAAATATTCAAGTATGAGAATATGAATGATAAAAAGTTGGAAGTAAGTATATAACTTTGTCTTTTATTTATCACTAATTCAGGTATCTCAGAATTGGGCCAGTGGGTCGTCTTAGGGATTGTGGTACTCGAATCTCAAACTTGAAAACTTTTCTCTTTAATTGCTAGAAGTCGGTGAAAATATAAATCAACAAGTAATTAATTTATATCACTTTCGCAGTTCGCGGTTACACTACTTACCATTTTTGTTTATATAAATAGCAACCACACTTGAATTGCCCGCTTTTTTAGAATTGCACTGAACCTGAAAAATAAATTACTGTAGCAAGGTCATTTACGGTAAGTACATAAACCGTGGCAATTGAATTAATAATGCAACACATAAACCGATAAACATAACATAACCTCAAATTGGAAGTGACATACCACCACAGATAACTACTATACTATACAAGTCGGAGACATACACAGAACATTTTTTTTATTTACATAACATTTAAAAATTAATAATACTGAGTCACAGAACAACACACTGCCATCCATACTGCTTTCCTAACCACGTTAATTAAACTAACGAGTACTGAGTCAATCAATCTGCCTAGCCTTTTCCCAAGTATATTGGGGTCGGCTTCCAGTCTAACTGGATGCAGCTGAATACCAGTATTTTACATGGAGCGACTGCCTATCTGACCTCCACAACTCATTAACTGGGTAACGATACCCCTTGATAAGACTGGTTGTCAGACTTTCGGGCTTCTGACAACCCGTAACAACTGTCAAAGATCCACGAATGACAGCCGTGACCAACGGCTTAACGTGCTTTCCGAGGCACGGAGGAGTCTCGGTATGTAAAGATGGTCGCCCATCCATGGACCGACCCCGGCAAGCGTAGCTTAACCCGACCCGACCCCCCGATTGACCCGTCCGGCTGTTATTACTTAGCCACGAGCTCCTCACTCCTCCGCACTTAACTAGTACTGAGTAGTAATACAATATACAAAGCACTGACACACCGACCGACAACATAATAGGTATTATTTTTTTGTAATAAATAATAGGTCTTTACCTATGAAATTGCCGTTTTGTATAAAAAAAATTAAACGAATTTTTTTCATGCATTTTTTATTTGTATTAATCGAAGTAATCACCCATGCAATCAATGCATCTTTGCCAACGCAGTGGCAGTTTATTGATGCCCTTCTTAAAGAAATCAGCTGGACGGGAGGCAACAAATTCTTCAAAGGCATTTTGTACCGCCTCTCGGGTATTGAATTTTTTTCCCGCCAAGAAGTTATCCAATTTCTTGAAAAAGTAGTAGTTTGTAGGCGCAAAGTCTGGTGAGTAGGGCGGATGACGGAGAGCTTCCAACCCCAGTTCTTGCAACATGGAGACCGTCTGCTGTGCAGTATGAGGTCGCGCGTTGTCGTGCAGGAGCAGCGGAGACGAGCGATTGACCAATGCTGGTTGGAGATGTGCCAGCTTCTCCATCATTGTGTTCAGTTCTTCACAGAACACATCTGAAGTAATGCTCACCCCGTTTGGTAAGAAGCTGTGATGAATCACACCGGCGCTAGACCACCAAATAGTGACCATCACTTTTCTAGGGGTAAGTTTTCATTGTTTAGGTGCTGAACCAGGATCCAACCAACTTGCTGAGCGCTTGCGGTTATCAAACAGAATCCATTTTTCATCGCAGGTAACAATGCGGTTCAAAATTCCTTCATTTGTGTGTCTGTTGAGCAGTGCAAGGCACGTCTCGACCCGTACTTCGCGCTGGCGATCAATTGAGTTCGTGGGGCACCCATTTGTCAAGCTTTTTTACCTTGCCAATTGGACGCAAATGGACCAATATTGTTTTGACGCTAACGTCGAAAGCTGCTGCTAATTCAGCCGTAGATTGTGTATCATCAGCTTCCACAATCGCCTTTAATTCGTCATTGTCGACCAAAATCTTCGGACGACCGCGAGGTTCATTTTTCAGGTCGAAATTTCCAGAACGGAAGCGAGCAAACCAATAACAAGTGGTGCGTTGGTTTGTAGTGTTAGCTCCGTAAACGTCGTTGATGTTGCGTGCCGCTTGTGCCGCGTTGCTGCCACGAAGGTACTCATATTCCTTAATTACTCGAATTTTTAACGTATCCATGATGACGAAAAAGATTGAAATGCGATGAAAATGTAACACTAATCAATAAACAAATGACTACTTTTGGAAAAAAAAATCCATGTTTTTAAAATAAAATTAATTTGAAATTAGAATTCTTAGCCAAACAAAAATTATTTTGATTTGAAATGGCCAGTACTGCAGAACGGCAATTTCATAGGTAAAGACCTAATATTTGTAAATGCAAGGTAGATATAGAAAATAGAAGAATGAGTTGACTCCATGTTTCCATACTTTATGGTAGTTTGTCAAATTATAATGTCATTAGTGTCATGTCTGTGTCATGTGTCAGTGTCAGTTACAGTCTGTCAGTCTCGTCCGTCCGTCCGTCTTGCTCTGGCTTTGGCTGGCTCCTTATTTAATTTTAACTTACTTAAACTCTTTGCTGGCTGGCTTGCTTGTTTTATTGCTTGGTCTGTGTTTTATTGGTGTTGTGCAAAAAAGTGGACCCTAGGCGATCATGCGGCATGACATGCGTTACGTGCATGCGTCCTCCTATATACAAATGTACTGTGTACGCATGCATGATTGATGCCAATGACATGCAAGCAAACTATGCGCTAGGCCTAGGCGATAAGGCGACCCTAGACGCTCGTGCGGCATCCGTATGACTTGCGTTTACGTGTTAATTCACTTCACTAAATTCTAAGCTATTCAGTCAATAGTACAGATCTCTCTTTTTTTTTTTTGGTCTTTGTGTGCAATGTTGATGTGGATTTGTCGAATTTTTTCAAATTGTTGGGTGTTTTGTTTAATTAAATATTTTTCTTGTTTTTGTCTCCATGTATGTTTTTCTTTTGGAGTCCCATAATTCTGGACAATCAATACCTAGATAGCCTAGATATTAATAACAGGTCGTATTCCTCCGCTTCTGCGCTCACGTTCACGTTGTCATCGTCGGACGGCGGACGGCGATCCATGCGCATTGTTGACGCAGTTACGAAACAAACTGAGCTGTAGCATGACAAGCCGATCTGAAGATGATCATGCGTGCATGCCAGTCATAGCTTCCAGGATGAAAAATAAAAGGAAGTGTCAATCAACTGCCAGCACATAGTTTGCATGCCATTCACATAATTAATACAATGACACAGTCATGCATGCGTGACAGCACGTAATATGTCATCCTGCATGATCGTCTAGATCTGCTAAAGGGTGACTGGTCTGATGGTTTGTACTATTGTTGATCGAAGGATGGTTTCATGGAATTTCCAATGGCATCTGGTACAGCTTTGAGCTGGGAATATTGTCCAGAAGAATTACTATGGATGATATTTAAACATTCAAGCTTTAAATGTTTACTATCTTGTATGACAGTAAATAGGAGATGGAAGGATATTGTACTTGATTATATTGAGGTAAATGTATTTGAAAGTTCTCTATCTCTAAGTGACCCTTAAAATCTACATTTTTATGTAATAAGCTGATGACTCTTCTTACTTGTGTTTACATTTATTAAACATACAAACAAACACACACACTCACAAACTTTCGCCTTTATAATATTAGTGTGATTATTCTCAAGATAGCCGCTCACACGAGCGCGGTGTGAATCGGGTCTGTGGAGTCATTTTACCTAATATTGTATGTGGTGTGAGTTCTATACCAAGAAAATATACCTACACATCTGTTTATACCTTCGAGAAAAACAGGTGTGATGTTATATACATAACTTATTAGCAAACAGAAGTTTGCTTATTAAGCCGAGGTTGGCCTTTCTATTGAGGCCCTTATAAACAAACCTGCAAACAGGCTGTAATTTTTTCAGTTTTCAAAGGGATGGTTCCCTTACTTTCAGTATAAGACACTTCTTGGATTCAGTGTGAAAAATACATTCTCACTTTATTGGATGAGGAGTAAAAGCAAATAAGCAGCCTTTCCAGATAACTAAGTTATTTCTTTACAGTCTAATTCCCTATGGCCAAAGATCGCTTCAGAAACAATGGTAAACAAGGGTCGCACTTTCCAAAGAAAATCTGTACTTAGCTACAAAGATATATTGATGAATTCAATGCTCTGGCCTTTTGTAACGCAAGCGGAGATAAAACTTCACCACACATACAATCTGCAGGATATAAAAACTATACAGGTGATGAAAGGTAACTTACTACTAGATTACTCCATCAAACTGCTAATTATCAGAAATACATTATGGTACACATGGCTACATATCAAGGTACACTTTTCCAGTATAAGCTGATCTCGCATCATATAGGATTTCCGTACAATGAGAGGTCAACTTATACTGGCTATTCGTTGAGCTCCTTAAGCTAGAGTTGCATAATTACTGACAAATGCGTGCACTGACTGGATAGGTCCACTCAATCTTACATGGTCTTCACATGATCTGACCAAGATTATGTCTTGGTCTTAAAAAAAAAAATACTGTGACCTCTCAGTTTGTTTCGGCCTTTCTTCTCAGAGTAGTCAGATAGGAAACGCCGACCTCATCTAGTTTTTATTAAAAATATGATTGACGTGTAGAAGTGTTTGTACGCACGGCTACAGATCAAGCTATACCGTTCCAGTATAAGCTGATCTCGCATTGTATAGGATTTCCTTATAATGAGAGGTCAGCGTAAACTGGAATGTATAGCTTGATGTGTAGCCGCGTGTACAAGAGAAATAAATAATTTATCATTTATTTATCATTACTGGAAATGTATAGCTTGATATGTGGCCGTCTGTACGAGTAAACCAGAACTCGTACAGTTAAACCAGAACAGGTTGTTAGGTATGCTGCACCGCGGGTTGTTCGAAAGAGATACCGTGGCCCTGGCACAGGCAACTGAAAGAAAACGAGTGGGTTTTAGTCAGTAAGTCTGACACGCCCTCCCGCTCCGCCCAGAGCGGGAGAAGTCATTTGATGATTTCACATCCACAAAAAAAAAGGTATGCACTTCCGTAATCTTCGTGTTTCCGAAACCAATCCGGAACCCCCACCCATCACCCCCTCCCTCCCCGCCGAGAAGCAAAGCATCTAAGTTTTGTACCCCGCGCTTTTAAAGTAGTAGGCATACATCTATTATTGCGTGTTTCATGAATTTTTCTCTCAATTGGATTCTCTGGTCACACTCACATCTCGTCACGGAATTGCATAGAGTTGTTTATTTATTAAGAACACCAACAGCATACATTGGTTTACAAAAGTATTTAGGAAAGAAGTGAATTAGCAGTAGGTAATTAATGTACCTACCTTTCCTAAATCAATCAGGGTTGATAAAAATCACGTTTTAAAAAAATCTAAGTAAATAAATATTACTTAATCGGATTTATTTGTTTTTTTTTTTTTTTAAATTTATTTACATACGTACCTAATCCAATCTTTTTCATTTGGAAGTCGGTTATTATTAAAGAAAAAAACAAGTACATACATATCTTTGTTTATTTTTTTTTTCGTTTTTTTTTATTTTAATAAATGCATAATTTAAATTGTAACACGTCTTAAAATAATAATAACCCCACCGCTGTACCTCTACGTTGACGACGTGGTGGGGCTTGCGCGCTCCGAACTCGGGTCTGTGCCGGTAGAGTTTACTTTGCCGAAACAGGTCTAGGGTGAGAAGCCAGACCAAGAGAGATACAGAAACCCGCAGGGTAGCGTGTAACGAGTTGTTGGGCAGTATAGTGACCCCACGAACCCTATCTCCCGGGAGAAGTCTTGTTCCTAACCTCTGGCTTGCCTTTATTGACCAGCTGGAGGCAACACTGATTAGGAAAAGAGGTCCCACCTTCCGGGAGAAGTCTTGTTCCACACCTCTGGCTTGCCTTTATTGGCCGGCTTAAGTGGAGATACGCAAGAGCAAACGTACTCGGAGGAAAGAGTATTCCAGTAAGTGTTTGTAGGGATCTTGACCATCTTCCGGGCTCTGGGATTGTTCTGAAAGCCGTGGAATACCTCTCCACTCCTCAAGCATCTCGGGACATGTTGCCCCCTTGTCGCTACGTCACTAAGTGCTAGCCACAGAAAAGATAAAGAGTTATCTGTTCTGTGGTGCTAGCGACAGTTTCCGGGGGCCCATTATTGAGTGTGCAAGTCACCCCCTGCCATTTTTTCCGTGTAATAAAACATTGATCAAGCAGGTGCCATAGTCCTTTCATAGTTCTGGGTAACCAGTCCACTTTAGCCAACCAAATCCATAGTCCAATATCTTTGTTTCAATATCCTGCAATAGTCCTACACCAACCGGGGGTTGTCCTAGGGTGCACTTGCATAATGCGTAGGTACAGGGATAATCGTCGGTTGATGCCTCATTTCATTGAAAGCGTCTAACGGGCCTCTGCGATTTGACTTCGGCCCCTTGTACCCCTTCCAAAGGTCCGGGACCCCAGTGTCCCGAGATATGTCAAAGACAATAAAATAATAATATGTACCTACCTATAAAAAAAAGGAGGGGAAATAATCATAGGGCATCAAAAAGTCCGTCCGCATCGCTGTCAACAGGAAAAGTACCCAAAAGGCTGGCAGCATTGCCACGTAGTATGGCAATGCTAATTCTTTGGTCAAACAAATAGGCCAGCCATGCTGGTTGGTCACGTGTAGAGTCGGCCAACCGCTTGGCAATGTCTCGAAAAACTAAGAGGGCACTCGGACCTCATGGGCCTAGCCAAACGGCTCGACATATTTTGTAAGTCCCAATAAGATTGGAGTGTTTGCGTCGTGTGAGTTTTGCGCACCCTTTTTTTTTTTTTTTTGACGCTGAGAAATGCTTTATGCATCCCCGCTCGTGGGGGACGAGACGGGGTATGTGGGACTCCTGTCGGAATGACAGTATACCCATTAAAACTCAGCAGTGTTCCCACATCGCCGTGATGGGAGGGCCATGGGAAACCGGCTCAGCCTTTACTTCCACAACCCTCCCGGCACATGCCCGCCTAGCTGGCGGGCCCCGCATGCCCCCCCGGATGGGGGGCTACGGGAATGACCGGGAACACCTGGCCATTCCCGTCCGACACTGGTGGGGGCCTGTGCAATACAGGCAAGGATGCCCCCATACCCGTTGCCTGCTGGCCTCCACCTGGGAGGAGTCGGAGATGACTATCAAACTGACGTCTTCTCCGACCCCTCCTCTGCCTTCGGAGCGGCGCCGCGTGAGGGTTATCCTCCCGCGCGCGCTCCGCCGCCTGCCCAATTTCGGCCGCAGAGGATAGGGAGAGCGGCCAACGGCATACCGACACTCCTCTTCCCCTGCGGCCCCACCGCGTCCGCCATCAAACGGTGGCGGCCCCGTCAAGGCCGCGGAAGGTAGGGAGAGCGGCGCACCGCAATACCGGCATTCCTCTCCCGCCGCGGCCCCCAATCCTCAGCCGCGATGCCTCCCATAAGACACCGCGGCCCGCCTCAGTTGCGGTGTCGCCCATACGGCCACCGCAACCTACCCGCTGGCCGCTACGTCGTCGGCTTATCGGCTAAAGCCCTGACGAGCGGCCCCCGCCTCGGGTTCCTCTTCGCTTCACCGTAGGTGACCAAGCCACGGCTACTGAGCCCCCCCGCCGACAATGCGGGAACCCGTCGGGGGGGGGGGGGGGGGGGGGGGGTGTTTTCCGCACCCGCAGCAGCCGCCCCAGCCCAGCTTGTCGTGCTAGGAAGATGGGATGACGCAAGGGCGTCGAGTTTCGACACGTTGTATCCCACACCAAAGGCATACCTACCTTCCAAGGCATTATGGTCATTCCGTCTGGTCGCGTGCCAAGCTAATGGGTTCTAAAACAGCTAGCACCCCGTCGGCCGGCGGCGGTGCCAAAAGCAAGATGGATGATGTCATTGATGCTAGCGTGCCATGCTATTCGGCCTGCGCTCTTACTGCCCTACTGCAGGATAGGCCATGGGTGTCCGAGGCAATCGACACCTTTACCGCATTTTAATTAAGTCAATCTGCCTTCCCAACTATGTTGGGGTTGGCTTCCAGTCTAACCGGATGCAGCTGAATACCAGTATTTTATATGGAGCGACTGTCTATCTGACCTCCACAACCCAGTAACTGGGTAATACGATACCCCTTGGTAAGACTGGTTGTCAGACTTTCGGGCTTCTGACGACCCGTAACGACTGTCAAAGATCCACGAATGACAGCTGGGACCAACGGCTTAACGTGCTTTCCGAGGCACGGAGGAGTCTCGGTATGTAAAGATGGTCACCCATCCACGGACCAACCCCGGCAAGCGTAGCTTAACCTGATGGATCGACCCGTGCCGCTGTTAATACTTAGCCACGAGCTCCGCATCGCATTTTAATTAAGTATAAAATAAAAAAGAATCACCATTAAAAAACGACTTTTTAAAATAAATCACATTGTAAAATCAAATTGTAAAATAAATAAATCACATGATTTTAATCGCGATTTAAATCACTGATTAAAAATCAGGTGATTTAAATCTCAACCCTGCTGCTAATGTATACACAAATATAAACAAAAAAAGGTGTAAAAAAGTAGAAAATTAAAACAAGTTAAAACAGAATACAAATAAATGAAGGGCAACTTAATCAATACCTACAAGTTAATCTAGTTAGTCTATTTAGTTTTTGTAGTCATGGCATGGTAATAAAACGGAGACAAGTAGGTACTTCCGCGGTTGTAGTTGTAACAAGTCTGCTTTCGTATTTCCAAAGATAGACGATGATTGCCGAAGCGCATACTTTTTCTGTCAGATATGTATGTAAAACCATCTACACAAAAAAGTAGGTAGGTACTCCCACATTTTATCTATAGGTAATGCAGTCCTACCAACTTATCTGTGAACTGAAAGAGGACGGCACCGTCGATGCGTCGACACAATCGACTGACCTCCAGGTGGGCCGCTCCCGGCTACACGCGGTCCACTTGTGACACTAACGCTTCCACTACATATAACATACGCTGTCATGTGATGCGTGCTAGGATAATTTAGGCGTGTCACGTGACAAACCCCAGACATTCACCTCTATACAGGCACCAGAACTCACATACGAGGGCGCTGCGCGGGCGGCGACTCGTGAACGACACCGGGTGACGCCACACAGTTCAATGTCACCCTCACACTCATGACACGGTCTCCCTACCCCGTGCCAGGCTCGGCTAGCTCTGAAAGTGGGGCGGGCGGGAGCCACTCACCCTATCCGTAGGAACGTCGAGTCCGTATCTCTGACGCTGGTCGCCTTCTGCTGGGCTTCCCCCATGTAGGTGGGGGTTCCACCTGGTAGGGGTTGACCGCCGGGGTACGGTGAAGAAAGCGGCAGTATGCATATGTCGTGACGAGCTTACGGACACAAATATAGACACTCTCTTCATGGGCGCGAAAATGCAGCGCGCCCAACCTTCCATTCGCCAGTGGCGAACACGATGAGGGGCCCGTGGTTACAGGCCACCGCATAGTGTCCGCGGGAGGGGGGCTACGCCCCGAAACCGCACGTCACGCCCCTTACGGGGCGTAGCGACATCACACTTGTCGACACAATCGAATGACATGCGTCGGCACAATCGAATGACATTTCAACGGGTCTCCCTTGTTTGACCAAAAGGAATTTGACAAATTTTCACTTCCCAAAAAATTTTTCGCATAATTTCATTTGCCAAATTATTACTTAGCAAAAAATCTATTCACAAAAAGTTGTAACGCAAACCTAATGTTTGGCAAATGAACGTTTAAACTATAACTTGTTTACCAACTAGTACTTCTAACATTTTTTATTTAGTCAAATATTTCATTTGGAATAACAGTTTTTATGCAAAATCAAATAAGCCAAATACTTATTTAGTATCGTCAGTTTTCAATTCACCCTTTCCTATTCAGTCAAACTTCAATGACAAAAATGTGAACTACTAAGTGGGTAGGAGGTAAATCATAAATGGCGCTCAATGTGTGCTCTTCTTTTTCTATATAATGTAGTCGTTCCTGGCACAGTAGGTAGTAAGTAGGTCACAATTTTAACCTAACCTAACCATTTTTTTAAAATAAGTAATTAACCTAATCTAAATAATTCAGTTCCGGGTAACCTACTAAAAACAATCTCTTTTTTCTATTAATGCAAGTCGTTTCTGGCACTCGCCGGCCGCTGCCGCGGAACCGCTCGCTTCGCTCGCTCGGCTCGTGCGTAGGAGGTCACAGTTTTAACCTAACCTAACCTACCCATTTATTTTTCTATTCTGCGTAAACATCCCTCTGTGGTATATGATCCGAATGCTACCAAAAAGCGTAGACACTTTGAAGTATGCCCAACTCACGGTTGTAGAACGGCCCATGCTCAGCGTCATTTTGGTGTATTTTCAAACCATTTATATAATAAAATTAATAAACTCTGCTCCATTGCTCCCATGTGTCTAAATGAATGCAAAACCGAGGTTACAAAGTGGCTCTTGACAGTGAGTTATAGTAAGACTGAAGATTTACTACGTATATCAATCGCTTAACCTAATGTAGTTAATAAAGTAATATGTTTATAGTTATATTTATACAGACTTACATACACAGGTTTTCATCATATTTATCTCTCCCTCACACTCATACAAACACTCATAATAGGTACAGAAATAGGCCACATCATAGCTGCTTTAGCTAGTTAGTTTAGTATATAATATTATATTGTAATCTGATCAAGTTAAATCTTACTTTGGGTGCCAGAGTTCATCGAAAACACTCTTTTCCATTGTTGAAACGTTGCATAGTTTTAAGATAAGTGTTAGTGTACAACTGAAGTTAATAATTTTTTTTTTTTTTAAAGAAGAAATTAACCTAATCTAAATTGTTGAGTTCCGGATAACCTACTAAAAACAATATATTTTTTTTCTATTAATGCAAGTCGTGTCTGGCACTCGCCGGCCGCTACCGCGGCACCGCTCGCTTCGCACGCTCGGCTCGTGCGTAGGAGGTCACAGTTTTAACATAACCTAACCATTTTTTTTTAAATAATTAACCTACTCTAACTACTTCCATAAATAAACTAATATCAAGTAACCATAAATTTGACTTGTTTCAGACAAATTCAAGCACAAAAACTTACAAAGAAGTACGCAAAAGACATCAAATTTAACCAGCCAGTCAAATGTCTAAAAATCTTATTTTTGCCTTAATATTTTTTGTCTTAACAAATCATTTCACCAAACGTTTATTGTCTGAAGATTTTTTGCTGTAATAAATCATTTGATTAAAGACCAAATTCCATAATGACATTATACTTAGTAATATTTTGCCAAGTAAAAATTTGACCAAATGAAAATATGCGTACTAAAATCATTCGAAATATTGCAATGGTGTATAAAAAAAGGTTGCTAAAATTTGTTTGGGTAATGAAATTTTGTCAAAATCTTTTTGGCAAAACGGCAGGCACGCCATTTCAACATGACGGCCGTAGTTCCAATTTTCGCCATTTCACAGATAAGTTGGTAGGAGTGTACAAGCTTTTACAGTCCTACCAACTTATCTGTGAACTGAAAGAGGACGGCACCGTCGATGCGTCGACACAATCGAATGACATGCGTCGGCACAAATCGAAGACATTTCAACATGACGGCCGTAGTTGCAATTTTCGCCATTTCACAGATAAGTTGGTAGAGTATAACTCTCATGTATGCCATTAACCTGGCAGAAATTCAGGCAGCTATTGGTCCTAATGTGCCACCCACTGTCCATTTTGGGAATCAACCCCAGGAACATCCACTCAGATTCGACCAACAAGGCCTTCCAAAAACTGTTCCATAACTTGTTTATAATTTTTCAGAAAACCTGATTTTGACGGCGCGCTTGCCCATAAGATACTTTAATATTCCGAATAAAACACAAATAAAGGAAGGTTTTGCGTACTCAGGTATGGTCATAATATTATTTTAGCCTGCTTTATTTGCAACTAACTTATAGGTACGCACGGCTACAGATCAAGCTATACATTTCCAGTATAAGCTGTTCGCATTGTAGGTATATAGGATTGCCTTACAATGAGAGGTCAGTGTAAACTGGAAATGTATAGCTTGATGTGTAGCCGTGTGTACTATAAATAAACTACTTAATACTTAGACAGGGTGAAAAAGATCCCTTTATAATCATTGACGCAAAACGGCTTATATTTTTGCTGTGACCGCTGTAATAGGAGAGAATTGGGGTACCTGGATAAAAAGAGATCCAGCACCCTAATTGCGTCATTGCACTATCAATCGGAATCATTTTGAAGCAAATTGCTAATCCATTGCTTCATATGTTCGAAAAAATAAATAGAGACAAGAATAATAACTTTGTTACAAAACCTAAAATATGATCCTTTGTGAGAGACTGGCGTCCATACTAGGATACCCTGTGTGACAGATCACCAGAAAATGAGTGTTGCTTTCAGAATCCTCAGTTCAAAATTAAGGTTGTATTCAAAATCTATTAAAAGCGATAAAGCGAATGTTGTATTCAGATTGAAATGAGACCTCTGTTCAAGATCGCCTATTTAGAAATGCCCCATTCGGAATGAAACTTCTACGATTGGGATTTTATTGTATGAAGCTTTAAATTAGGTACCGTAGGTAGGTATAAGTTACGTGTATGTCCTTCCCTTACAAAGAGATTTAATTTTCGTGTAGGTATGCATGATGCAGTGATGTGTTTTTATTATGGGTTAATGTGAAATACCAAATACTTACATCGTTTAAAAATCGTATCCATAATCTGTTGCTAAGCACGACTGATTGTTTACATAACGAACACTTGCCCAAAGAAACGCATGTAAGGGATCGCATTGTTTTCTACCCATCGTGTGCCACACAGCTATAAAGTTTTAATTATTAATTTTCATCAGAAATCAGCATATACTTAGTATTTCAATTAAGTACAACAAGTAATATTAATAAAATAATCAAAATATCTGGCGCAGGAGATGCTGACCACCAACACGTGATGCCATCAAACAGCATGGCTTAAGAACGTATTTCTAAATCCAGCAGTGGCAAGGAAATTAACTGGGGTTAATTGGAAAATTCCAAATATGGATTAATTGCGATTCACACAACAGATATGCGCCAGATATTTTCCTAAAAAAAGTGGCTGGCATCCTGAGTTGATCCGGTGCGTTACGTCTCGGTCTACTTCGCCATGCCCTTGGACAAGCGACCCGGTGATGTACCGAAAGTCGGAGCAGATCGTTAAGGGCGTTCCGGCGAGAGATATGGGCGCAGGACTAGAGAGACCGTCAAAATCACAAAACAAATACTCAGTTTTGGTCCGACTGAATCTCTGGCCAACGGTCTCCAGTCTTTTCCACCACACTTCCAATCTGTTCTGGAGATCTCTAAGCCGCTCTCGACAACCAGCTCAATGCCATTGGCGAACAACATAATATTTTTTTCAACAAAATGAGAATGAAAACAACATCTGTATTATGATTTATGATATGAGTGATAAAAATCGATAAAAAAGCTATGTTCGAGTGGTCATATTATTTCGGTCATTTTTTAACCTAGAAAATTTTTGACCCAGAATTTTATAGGAAATTTTGTCTACTTTTTTTTCTATTATGCAATGCCATGCCTATATAGGTATACTTATCTCTAACCCAAAAAAAGTTAAAGGCAAAAATACATTTTTTCTTGGCTTTGGCTATTTTTCTTCTTTTCGTTTCAAAATTTTTGACAAAAAAAAAATGTTTTAGGGTAGGTACATAACCTACCACAAATAAAAAGTGAAAAATACAACTTTGTTACAAAAGGAAAAACAACCGACTTAAAAAAAAAAAACTACTAAGTGAAAAATAACTTTAATTTCGGAAGTCGGTGGCAAAAAACGAAAATACAAAACCAAAGACCAAACCAATGGTGGTGATTTTTTTTTGGAAGTTGGTTGTTTTTTTTTGTACTTATTGTTTTTATACTCCCGAAGAGTATTCGCACGTATTAGAGGCAGAGGCAAGATCTTCGGGGATGCAGGTCACCCGTACCTATAAAGCAGCTTTGCGCTGCAGTATGCTAAAATGACCTGGAACTGTGTTTATAGAGCTTAATTTAGATTTTTCTTTAATTTTAGCTAAAAAAATAGATATGAGTGAGAATGAATATATGCGTGTTAATGTTGAGAGCATAATATATGCATATGGCAAAGAAAACCCAAATGATCCAATAAATAGTAATGAAAGGTTATTCTTTTTCGACATCGACACTCTCGTGTATAGGTACGTAAGTTTTCTGGGGCCTGATACTTTGTTTCCGACTTTGACTTGAACGACACAAATAAATTGTTGATCGAACATAATTTTGTAGCCCAAGTCAAATTTTGGAACCAGTTTTCTGTAATTTGTCTGCAAATGCTCGTTATCTGTCTCCGTCAGGATGAACGGTCACTAGGCGTGTTTAACGTTAAATTTATGCCCAAGAATTGCTTCCCTATTGCTTCTATTTGCTTCCTATTCTCAAACAATTGCTTCCATCGTATTCTAGAAGAAAAAAGATATTTTAAGGGTGTCCGTTCATTCTGATGTCAGGGCGGACGGTCATTGAGTCGCAGTGTCTCTTATAAATAGAATTATTGAAATTTACGGTGGCCATTTACTTCCCGTTTGCTTCTCTCAATGTTTTACAACGATAATATTGTAACTATCACGGCATTATACAACGTGTCGTTTTGCATCCTCGTCAAATTTAAGGATGTGGTATAGACAATCAAACCGAACGACTGTATTACTGAAATTCGAAGTTTAAAATAACGATGTACTGTATTCATAAAGTTTAAAAGTACGAATTACGTGAGCTAGAAGGTACACTATGACGAATTACTCAATTGAGAATGTTCATAATCGCGATGTACGAAACTTCGAAATCTTCCTATGACGAATTACTAAATTTCGAAAATTTTGCGATCGCGTTTTTAATATAATAAATAAAAACTGGAGGGTATTTCGAAGTATTCTGCAACGAACCTACCTAATGAACGTACGGAAGACGCACGGTAGGTTCGTTGCAGAATACTTCGAAATACCCTCCAGTTTTTATTTATTATATTAAAATCGCGATCGCAAAATTTTCGAAATTTAGTAATTCGTCATAGCAAGATTTCGAAGTTCCGTACATCGCGATGATGAACATTCTCAATTAAGTAATTCGCTATAGCAAGCTTTCGAAGTTCCGTACATCGCGATTATGAACATTCTCAATTGAGTAATTCGTCATAGTGTACCTACCTTCTAGCTCAAGTAATTCGTACTTTTATACTTTATGAATACAGTACATCGATATTTTAAACTTCGAAGTTCAGTAATACAGTCAAACCGAACAACTTTTTCTATGGCACTAACATCGTAATCGCGAAAAAATAATCAGCCGTCCCATACATTTGCGTCGAGTAGGTAATGAAGTTTTCTAAGGAACAGTTGAAAATTTTTTCGCGATTACGATGTTGGTCCCATGGAGAAAGTTGTTCGGTTTGATGTTCTGTATCACACCATGAAATTTGACGAGGATGCACGTTTTAGATATCGACAAGTGTTATAAAAAGAATATTTTTAGTGCCTAACAAAAAAATAAAGCAAAACTCTTATTTACCCGGCTGTGGCGAAGCCCAAAAGGAGGGTTATGTGTTTGACCTGTATGTATGTAAGTAAGTATGTATGTGTGTATGTCCGTTTCTTTGTTCCCTCGTAACTCCTAAACGAATGAACGGATTTGGATAAATTATACGTCTTTATTTTACTTTGACATTTAATTTTTTATGGACTTTTTTATTTTATTTTGACATTTAATTTTTTATTGATTATTTTATTTTAATTTGACATTCAATTTTTTATTGATTTTTATTTTTGACATTTAATTTTGTGTTGATTTCTTTATTTAATTTTGATACTTTAATATTACTATAATAATTTCATAACTGTGACTGTCAATTTTTATCCTGTACCTATTTTCATTATTTGCATACCCATGTGATGGTTAAACATGGAGAACTTTATTATTAATTTAAAAACAAAACATCAATGTATATTTTTACCCATGTTTGCAAATTAATAAAATTATTATTATTTATTATTATTATTTATTTAGATTTGTCTTGGTAGCGCGAGTATCACTGGCTACATTAAAATCAATAAAACAAAGTAATTTAAAAAATTAAAAAAACCCGACTGCGGTAAAAAACTTAAGTTAAAATAACGGAAAAGCTAAAAACAAGCCCATTTTAAATTAAATAAATATTGGAAGCAGGAGGGACCCATACCATTTTTATTATATTTTTAAATGGGTCCCGCCTGCTTCCAATATTTATTTAATTTAAAATGGGCTTGTTTTTAGCTTTTCAGTTATTTTAAGTTAAGTTTTTTACTGCAGTCGGGTTTTTTAATTACTTTGTTTTATTTTTTATTTTTGTTATTTAATGAGTTTGTATACTAACCTATATACACATGACCATGCACATGACACACAAATACATTTGGATTACGCAAGATTTCGCAGGGGATTTAGTTCTTGGTACATGTTTTTTACGATTTAATCACCTTTTAAACCCCTTTACTTTGATACCCCATTCGACAGGTATTGAAAAAAAAAAAAATTAAGACATCATTTGGCGCCAAAAATCCGCTATTTTGTTTTTTTTATTTTGATATACCCAGTGTCACTTTCACAGTAAATACGAATCTAACGACACCTCTCAAGCTAAAATCCATCAAGCCGTTCAGGCCGCAGAGCGTGCCAAACAATTATACATACATACATACATACATACTTTCGAAAAACATAACCCTCCTTCTGGCGCACTCGGGAAAAACAAAGTAAAATGGCGGATTTGGGGTGCCATATTGTGGAGATCGAAATTTTTTTTTCTTCTAATACCATCGAGTGGGATATCAAAATGAAGGGTTTAAAAGGTGATTACGAAAATATATGCAACTTATATGGTTAAAAGTAATTCAGTGATAAATCGTAAAAAACACGTAAAAAAAGGCTTGGCTATTTTTGTGCACTTGATCCAAAAATATTACTCTCACGACCAAAACTCCTTGCAAGAACTAAATCGTCTGCGAAATCTTTCACATTTGTAACCTAAAAAGCTGGAAATAAAAAAAAAATATTAAAAAACTAAAAAAACCCGACTGCGGTAAAAAACTAAAAAGCTAAAAACAAGCCCATTTTAAATTAAACAGGCGGGACCCATTTGAGTTAGAAAATATAAAAATGTAATGGGTCCCGCCAGCTTCCAACTTTGAGGCTTGTTTTTAGCTTTTCAGTTTTTTACCGCAGTCGGGTTTTTAGTATTTTTATTTTTTTTTTTTTTTTAACATTGCAGTTATGCTTGAGTAGGCGATAAATCTATCGTATTGTATCGGTGGCCTACAGTTAAGTATTAATTTATTAAAAAGAAGTGCCTATCGTATGACAAAAATTCATGCAAATGTAATAAACCCCTTTAAAGATAATATTTAAATTTTTAACTTCCTAGGGAGTGCTCTTAAAGGCGTTAGCCACTGTACCTTATTCATCTATTAATAACTTTCTTAGTTATTATTTATTTATTTATATATTTATCGCCTACTCAAGCATAACTACAATGTTAAATAAGCTAATCATTTATTTTTTTGTCAGGCACTAAACATATTGATAAACAACACTTTTGTCGATATCTCTGTGATAATTACAGTGTTATCGTTGTAAAACATTGAGAAGCAAACTGGAAGTAATTAATGGCCACCGTGAATTTCAATAATTATATTTATCAAGGACCAGAATGAACGTTCACCCTTAAAATGTTTGTTTTTCTTCTAGAATACGATGGAAGCAATTATTTGAGAATCAATTCTTGGGCATAAATTCAACGTTAAAAACGCCTAGTGACCGTTCGTCGTGACGGAGACCGTTATCTTTGTGTTTTGAATTTTTATGCATGATCATGTCTGACGTTTTTTTTTTGTTTCCCGTTTTACTTTGTTGAACAGCCATATCATTTATTATATTACAATTTTTGCAGATTGGAAGCCAATGTTTGCTACATAGTCACCAAAAGTTACGTAGTATGGGCCCTTAAATGGGATTTTAATAAATGGGATCTGATGCCTAGAGGTCGCTTCTACGGCAGTGCAGTCGACATACCTTGTGGTATACAAGTGTATAATGAAAGAGTTTGCTTGGTAACAAAGCTTGGATTTATATGGTGTGAAGATCGGCAAACAAAGTTGTATCAGAAACAAAACAGTTACAACCTTGTGGCTCGAATTCAGGATTCAACCGTTTTGGTATTGTTTAGTCAAAAAGGAGTTGCGATCTCAGGTAAGCCAGTTACCTCGTACTAAGGCTGCGTTCAGACGACACGCGCCCGGTAAGCGCACGCCACGTGCGTCAGCACCCGCTTCTAACTCGCTTTGAAAATTTGTGTATATAATATTTAAGTCTTATCTTATTATTACACATCAATATATCTCAAATCGCATATTTATCAAAGTCCTAACGCACACGACTCATGCCAACCCCGCGCTCACTCCGGATACGCGTTGCACCCACCCTGATAAATGCAATTTGAGGTCTATTGATGTGTCATAAGACTCAAATTATATACATCCAATTTCAAACGCGGGTGCTGTCGCGCGTGGCGTGCGCTTAGCGGGCGCGTGTCGTCTGAACGCGCCCTAAGTTTCCTCAGAAAGTACAAATAAAGAGAAATCATACTTCTTATAGAAGACGGTGTATAATACGCCCTGGAATTGGTAATGGCATTTGGTTGGTTGGGTGGGTGGTGGCTATGGAAGTTTCGCGTCCGTATCTACTAAGTGTTATTTGATTTCCTACGGTAGGGGTTATCAGGGCACCTTTTTATTTGTACATCAATTTCATTGTATTGTTTTCAGTGAGTAATAGCGATCAGCGGGTTAAAGTTTGCCAAGAAAAGGAAACGAATGTCGTCTGGTTAGAATGTGCGGACATGACATGCGCCACCGAACATGGGGAAGTTTTGTTCATTGGCTATAAGGATGGAACGGTCAGTACCTAATGTTTCATAATTTTATTAATTACTTGTACAGCACTGGCAGCAAGCAAGCCTAAAATGAATAAAGGGTCATTTTATATTTTTTATATTCTTACCGAAATAATCTAAACTTCTAATCATATTTTATTTATAGAGGTAAAATGGTTTGTTTGTTTATAAGAGATAATCTCTGGAAGTGCTGATCCGATAAAAAAAAAAGTTTCACTGGTAGAATGCTACCTACCTACACTATTTCCGAGAGCCATGGTAGGTATATGTTTTACGGTGTAGTTGACTTTTACGTGGACGGAAATCGTGGGCAGAAGCTAAGCTATAAGATATTTGGCATCTTACCACAGAACAGATAAAGAGATCCTTTATCTTTTCTGTGCATCTTACCATACACATCATCTTCTGCCTAGCATTTTCCCAACTATGTTGGGGTTGGCTTCCAGTCTAACCGGATGCAGCTGAATACCAGTATTTTACATGGAGCGACTGCCTATCTGACCTCCACAACCCAGTTACTGGGTATCACGATATCCCTTGGTAATGGACTGGTTGTCAGATTTTTTTTCGGGAGATTTTATCGGGCTTCCGACGACCCATAACGACCCGACTGTCAAAGATCCTCGAATGACAGCCGCGACGGCTTAACGTGCTTTCCGAGGCACGGAGAGATCGTGATATGTAAAGATGATCACTCATCCACGGACAAACCGCGGAAAGCACCGATCGACCCGTGTGGCTGTTATTACTTAGCCACAAGCCCCTCTTGCCATACCTACACAAAACTGTATTAAAATATTGTTTTAGGTTGCAATATGTACTCCACATACTATGACACCTACACACAGTCAATTGGACCGATTGTTTAATGTGCAAGAGTTTGACAACAGTATCGAAGACCCCTCCATATTGGGGGTGGAAGTATTTGAGGATAAACTGGCTCACCACCTGTTTGTAGCCACTCAGCACGAGGTGCTTCAACTGCTCATCACTTATCCTGATCACATTCGATCTTATTTTGAATAATTTAAATAAGTAATTATTGTTGTGTTGGCACCCTTTCCTTAATTCTGCGAGGACGAATTTTCAAAAAGTTAAATGCTATCCATTGATTTCTGTAGAGTCGTTCACGTTCCTAAGTATAAACTGCTTAGTCGTTGTCGATCGCCCGTAACGTAGGTAGCAGATAGAAAGTCGAGCAGTCGAGTCGTCTCATTACAAAATGTGTTTTAAGGACGCTGTTACAAATGGGTAGTCAAATCATTACTTTTTTACACAAAACTATGTTTATTAAATAAAATGCTTTGTATTCATAAAATGTTTTTTGGCCAAATTGTTGGTAGATGTGCATGATACAATTCTGAACTATAAATATAATTTTAAATAGGTACATTTTCTCAATAAATGTACCGAAGTAAAAATTTTCACTCGGGTAATACGAAGATCGATCGTGTCAATCGTTCAAAGGTAACCAATATTTTTTTAAACAAAATAATTACAGTATTTATCTACTCAACGAGCTCTCAACAACGATACCCCACTGAATGGGGTAGGTTCAAAGTTTTTTCTCGCGCCCCCCCTTCAGCTGTATGAGAAGCCCCTTAAAAACATTTAAAAATATTTTTGACAGATTTGTATGGCTTTGGGTCAACAAAATTCTTATACTGTGAAAATTTGAAGACTATAAGCTCCAAGCGTTTGGCTGTAAAACCTGTGTGACAGACGACGGACAGACGGACACGTGAGTCACAGCAATAGGGCTCCGTTTGGACCCTTCGGGTACGGAACCCTAAAACTATAAAAGGCTAGCTGACCCGCCAAACTGTTAAAATTATTTTTCCTATTTTTTATTCTTTTACTCTGGTGGTCCCAGGAAAGAGGAGAATAAAACAAAAAAAAAATCAAATCGGTCAAGCCGTTTTTGAGTTTTAGCGTGACTAACGGACATCAATTGATTTTTATATACAGGGTGTAAGGGACAGCCCTCCGCAAACTAACGGTGCATTCAGGTCCTTATTTTGAATCATATTCTACCGGGAAATTTCTTAGGAATTTTTTTTTCCTTGTAACATTACATTTTCTGTACGCAGCACTCCATTTAGGTAAAACAAAAACCAGCAATGGATGTTGAAATACTGTAGCGAACGACGCTGAAATCAGTTGTTCTCTTTCTGCCTAGCTACTGAGTTTATCGAACTCACCGCATACCTTTTACCTGCCCCTCCCAACCAGTAACAGACGCTCCGATTTGTACACAAAAACACAAACAAATCAGGTTTATTGGATTCCCATAACGTTCCTGAAATAATTTCATGTACCGGTCATGTTAGTATGATATACTGAATTCACCCCATCAGTCTGCGGAGGGCTGTCCCTTACATCCTGTATAAGATAATTGTCATTTTATGGTTGATTATTAGTAAGTATAGCTGTTGTATTCCGCAGATATCTTAAAAAATATATAAAATGTCAAATTGCTCGAAAATGATTAGGTACTTACAGTCCTACCAGCTTATCTGTGAATTGAAAGAGGCGGCACCGTCGATGCTTTGACACAATCGAATGACATGCGTCGGCACAATCGAATGAAATTCAACTTGACGGCCGTAGTTCCAATTTTCGCCATTTCACAGACAAGTTGGTAGGAGTGCACTCGATTTAGGAGTCCGGGAATATACAGGGTTATTGTCACAGAACAGATAAAGATTTATCTTTTCTGTGGTTATTGTGGGTAATTTTTGTGGTTATTGTATGAAATTGCCGATTTGTACTGAAAAATTAAAATTCGTTTTTTTTTTTAATTTAACATATTTATTTAATCAAAATAATTACCATTATTATCTAGACATTGCTGCCATCTAATAGGAAGGTCATATAAGCCTTTGCGATAGAACTCGTGATCTAGATTCGACAAAATGTGTGAAAGCATTTTGTACTGCCTCCTGAGAAGAAAAGTTTTTATCACGTAGAAAATTGTCCAAATCACGAAAAAAATGGTAGTCCGTTGGAGCAAGGTCTGGCGAATACGGAGGGTGACGAATGGCTTCTAATTGCAGTTCCTGTAGAGTTAAAACGGTTTCTCGTGCTGTATGAGGTCTCGCGTTATCAATTCATGGAACAATAATGGTGAAGATCGATTCATGAGTCGGGGCTGTTTCACTGCTTGTTTTGCTATCATTGTTCGGAGTTCGGCACAGTAGACATCTGCCGTTATTGCTTGACCAGATCGGAGAAAGCTATAGGTAATGAATAACACCATGCTGAGACCACCAAACAGTTACCATTACCTTTATATGGGTAAGCTTTGCTTTAGGACACTGTTGCGGCATTTGACCTGGGGTCAGCCATTGCATTTTTTGCTTACGGTTATCGTAAAGAATCCACTTTTCATCACATGTGACAATTCGATCCAATATTCCTTCATTTCTGTATCGATTCAACAAGGCAAAACAAGTTTCAACACGCGTTTCTTTCTGCAGATCAGTCAAATCATGAGGCACCCATTTATTATATTTATTTTATTTTATTGATTTGACGCAAATGAGTCAATATTGTTGGTAAGGTAACGTTAAACCATGCCGCTAATTCCTGGGTAGTTTGGCTCGGATCGGCTTCCACCATCTCTTTCAATTCATTGTTACCTATTCACCTGTGTGGGCGGTTTTCCACGTGGTTCGTTTTTCAAATCAAAGTTTCCATCACGAAAGCGTTTAAACCAAAATCGCACGGTGCGTTCATTAGCAGTCCCCTCTCCAAACGCAACATTGATATTGCGAGCTGTTTCTGCCAGCGTTAGTTCCGCGTCGGAACTCGTATTCAAAAATAACTCGAATTTTCGAAGTATCCATCTTTCTTGTCTAAGCTGAATAAAAAAAACAACTGAAAGTCGATAATCGAATGTTGCACATTTTTTAAAAGAAGAACTTCCTAGGTACCATGTGAAAAAAGTTTCACTCAAAAATCTCAAACTATGAAGGATCTATGTCAATTCTAAGTTCCTAATACAATAAACGGCAATTTCATACTTTAACCCCTATTAATACTTATGTAGGCTATGTGTCAAAAAAAAGTTTTTATGCAGTTTTGAAGCCGACATACTGGCCATTCTCTTGGAGTCATCTTTGTTCCGAATTTAAATTCACGACCATTTAAAAAGTTTATAAACTTTTCTACAAAAAAATGCAGGGTGGCTCTATTTAGGGGTCTGGGAGTGTATAAAAAGCTGGTGTTACCGGCCAAACCCGATTTCAGGCCAAACTAGTTTTTTCTAGGCCAAACTGGTATATTTACCCCGACCAAGTGGTTTGGTTAAGGTTACAACTGTGACAAACCGCGCGCGAGTCGAGCGAGTGAAATGAGCGGTGCCGCGGTTGCAGCCGGCGCGGCGCGGGCGCTACTTCCAAAGGCTACACTAGTTGGCTGCAACATATCACGCGTAGGATAAACCGGTTTAGCATAGGACAAACTAGTTTGGCCTGAAATCAGGTTTGGCCGATAACATATACCTACAAGTTTGTAAAGGCTGTAGATTTAATTAATATTAAATAATGAAACGCCATTGTAATTTGTAAATTTAATATCCAACAAACAATGTACAATCCGAACAAACTATATTTGGTATAATTTATTCCATAGATGCCAGGACGATATTAAAATAATGTTATTATAATTATCATAAATAATCATAACACTAGTTCACAGAACTATTTTTTGTAGGTCTGTATGTAACCATAATATTGCAAAAATAACCTTTTCTTAGTATAAGTTAAATGATTGATTTCGAATAATCTGGATGTAATTAAGTGTAGGTACTTATTCCAACACACCTTAATATCATAAGTTAGGTACCTACATCGGTCATTTTTAGGTATATAAATTAGGTTTTTCAGACGATCTTTTTTTGCATTTTGTATCAGTGTTTAGAATTATTATAAAATCATTTTGTAGTTTGACTGTACAATTTAAATTATAACTTGAATAAAGTGAATGTATAAAATATTTTTAATTATTTAAATAGCCATGTAACACACAGGCTGAAAATATAAACGCTAATTAGAAGCTGATTGTTGAATTCATTTAGGTACTTAAAATAATATTAATGTGCAGCGTGTGTGTTACAGCCCTTACCTAACACCTATTCCATATAACAATATAATTCGTGTTCCAGACACAATAACATACGTTTTAATTGATATGCATTTCAACTGATTTAATTTAAGATACCCTCGACATTTAGGTATCGATTAGTTTTTGAATACAACACATATAAGGCAGCTTTTCAACTCGACCCGTGCTTGTATAAAAGTAGATTTTATGCATCTACGATTGCGAATGTTCTACTTTCTACTCATGTGTACTAAAGTACTTATTACGACTACAAAAACTTGAAGCCAAAGACTACCGTCCAGCGGGACTTAAAATCACCAATTATAACTCCGACGATCACGCATCGAACGTTCTCGAAAACGCTGCTGCGCCCGTGCCTGCTAAATGTAACAAGGGAATTTCAACCATCGCTCTATGTGCTAGAGTTGAGTTTAGCGGTCCGTCGTGTTGGGGTTGGTGTAGGAGAAGCCTCTGAAAGGCTCTTGGTCCATGGAGCGCAAGACGTGGGGTTCCACTGCGGTGAGGCGGGGCCGCTCGCCGGTGAACGCTTTGTCGAAGTATTGAGTGTCCATCGGATGTCTCTGTCAAAAAGCAATAATGAACTGAACTGATTTGTCTCTTGGTAGCAAAAACGAGGAATGGACTCGCAAAATGAGAATGATCATTTATCACCACCTAAATCGTCACCTAGCCGTTACAGGCCCTATCTTTTTAAAAAAGGACATTGGTTGCAGGACTGAAAAACAGTGCCCAATAATTCAGAGAAGGTTTCAAGTCTGTAGTAATGTCGCACTTACCACCCGTGGTCTGAAGGGTGTCTCCAGTTCGCGCCTCTCGAGCCGGTCCCAGTGGATGGCGTGGAAGAAGTCCTGCTCCCTGATGTCTCCGTACATGCATTCGGTGCCGCCCAGTCTGGTCCGCGCGTCCTTGTCCAATAGCTACAACGTCAAACATAACATTGACATGATGAATGATGTCTGGTGAATCGATAAGGGTGAAAATCCATTTAGACTGCATGTGCGAGAGAGTTTCATCTGTTGTCTACATTCGCATTTACCTATTGAGTCTTAGGACATATCTTCTAAAGAAAAAAACAGCCTTTTTTTGCTATAGTTGCCGGCACGAGTCGTGAGCACAAACTCTACTCTTAAACCTAACGAATCTTATTTCCTATCACGGCAGATTGCACACGGGGCGGGAGCAATTAAATCAATATATAATCAAGTATATTTATATACAGATAGAAAACAGAATACAGGAGCACGCTGACGAGGGAATTTGTGCTCACGACTCGTGCCGGCAATTATACAAGGTATTCTTCCAAAGGACAGTTCCCCAACCAGTTTAAAAAGCCTCACTAAAATCAATCCAGCTACTCCTAATTTCTTCTATACTCCCATTTTTCTATGTACTCTATACTTATTCTGGGTACGTCTTTCTATTGACTTGAATGTGCCCGGCAGCTGAGACTATGTCATGCTCACTCTAATGTATCGCTGATGGTGGCGCGTGTTTTGGATCATTTAGTTCCCTTCAAAATGGTTGCGCTGAATGGTGCTAATCCATGCGTCAGGTTCGTGAACGAGCGCTGTCAGTAGAGGCTGGTCATCTGTTACCTGCCAAGGCTTTTTTTTAAATTTAATTACTTACCTAAAGAAGAAGGGTCATTTGTTACCCAAGCCCGGCGCAAAACAAACATCTCACTTTTTTGTTATTTTTTAGGTATTTAAATTATCAGATATTTTTAACCGACTTCAAAAAAGGAGGTTCTGTATTCGACACGTATGTAGGGTAAACTGGGTACGGTTGAAACAATTTAGCTTTTATCGTTTATAATTTTGTTGTTTTTAAACCGAGTGACGATTATGATACATTAAATTCAAAAGTGAAGTTTTGGCTACGATATGGCGGTATCATTATAGTACCCGGGTTATTATTTTTAGAAATATATGAAAAAAAAAAAAAAACGAATTTGTTGCAACCGTCCCCATGCCAGGGGCGGTTGAAACAGCGATTGGGGTCAGTTGAAACACATACAAATAATACAATAAATACTAAGGAAGCATGTTTTATTTATCATTAAAACTAATTAAGGCACCACATAACAACATTAATCAGTCTTCAAGGTTTCATCAGCCTTTAACGAGTAGTAAACAATTAAAGAATTTCTAAAATCAAATAAAAATTAATAATAAAATTAACATTTTGAATAAACTAAATAAAAACTTTTTTTAAATCAAATAAACATTCCAAATAAACTAAAGAAAACACTTCTTAACTCAAAAAAACATAAATAAGAAAGAAATAACATAAAGAAAACAGAGCTTAGAGATTAATCAGAGTATTCAGATTCGCAATTGTGGCAAACGTAGCTAAGACCACCTTCTGTGCATTCTTCGTGAGCCCACTGTTTACACGAAGTACATTGTATCCACTTTTCTCCGGATCTGCTCTCTGAATAGGGTGCTAAGCAAACAATACAGAAGTATTCTTCCTCTTCAAATTCTTCCGATGACAAATCCTGCTGAGTATTCTTTTTTTTTCCTTTTGAAATTTTTCCTCTACCTTTTCTTCCGTCTAATCTTTTCTTAACTTGCTTCGCTTTGGTCCGTTTTAATTTTTCTTCATGCTCTTTTCTTATCTCTTCTTTCTCCAGTGTATCAGTATAAATAGTTGATTTTCTAGTTTTTCGCCCTCTAGTACATTTCCTTGGGGGTGCTTTTGGTAATGGCCTTACTGCCTCCGGAGTAAAAACGATACAATCATGAATAGCTTGTGCACTTGTGGACGGTCTTGGTGAAATTTCTTGATAAATACCGATGCTGCTAAGACTAGGTGGTGTATTTATCGTTTCTTCTGGTTCATGAACGTTAACTTGCTGGATTATCGGAAATGGTGAGTCAAGGAGAGCTTGTTGTTCAACTGTTGTCTGGAGAGACAACTGTAATTCCTCAGTTAAAAGAGAAGGCGATAGTGGTGGTGTTTCATCTTCGGTTGGATTTTCATTAAATATAGGAACAACTGCAGACTCAATAGTATTGTCCGGATTAGGTCTATCTGTTACGAATGCAGGAGCAAAATCGATCTCAGTAAACAGATTCCGGTTATATGGGTAAATTCCTGTTTTGCGAAAGCCGGCTTGAATGTTGGAAGGTGTCATAGCGAGGGGCATAGCAGACGCTACAATCCCCGGTATATCGTATATGGACATGGGTTTTCCTGGACGGCTTCTCATCCACGCATCACACGTGGAATTTACAGCCTTCTTTAAAGGGCCATATGCGGATCGATCGAGCGGCTGGAGCTTGTGAGAGCAGTGAGGAGGAAAAGACAATAACACAATTCCATTGTTCTTGCAATAGTCCAGTGTGTTTATGTGTACGTGTGAGGAATGGTTATCTAGTACGAGTAAAACTTTGTGTGACAGAGAAACCTTAGAATGCTTTTGAAAGTGTTTTAGAAAATGCAGGAATGATTCATCTTGCATCCAACCTGAGGGATTTGCGGTTCCACTAGACCCTATTGGCCCATCCCTAAGAAAATGGTCTTGGAATCGCACTCGCGGAAATACAAAAAATGGTGGGAAAACATTTCCAATGGCGTTTACTGCAAAGGTTACTGTCACTAAAGTACCCCTTTCACCTGAGGTTACTGAACCAACTTGACGAGCACCACGTCTAGCTATAACTCTGTCAGGCTTTTGCACGGTGGTTATGCCGGTTTCATCTGTGTTATATATATCTTGGGGCTCAAATTTATAACGGTCCATGACAATGGACAGATTATCATAGAAGACGTCTACGTTAGTTTTATTAAAGCTTGTCGCCCTTGACAAGCTTGTAGCTTGTGCGGCGCGCACGGACAGTTCAGGGTTTCTTCTCATAAACATCCGAAACCATTCCTCACCAGCCATTCCGTTGTCTTCCCAAGTTCGAGGTCGTGATAAATTATACTTAATGGTAAGTTCGTAAGCTAATTTTCTCACCTCTTTCTTAGATAGTCCGAAATATATATCAGCACATCGAATCAAATATTTTGATAATTCTCGCTCCTGATCTTCATTGAAAACACGATTGTGTGCTTTATACCCCATACCTTCATCGTCATTGCCGGACGCATCTCGCTTTCGAATGTATCTTAACAGGGAACAGTGGTTTATACCATGCTTGTCCGCCGCTTTCCGTAGTGAATCTCCAGCTTTTACCTCCTCATATGCATTACTATAGCTCGACAAGTTAATTTCCCCTCTGGAAGTCTTCCTCACTCGAACTCTCGGCATCTACAAAAAATAAACATTTTGTTTCAACCGTACCCACAAAAAATGTTTCAACCGTCCCCAACACCACTTTTGGTAGAATATACT
The DNA here is from genome assembly GCA_946251885.1 of Cosmia pyralina. Lineage (NCBI taxonomy): Eukaryota > Metazoa > Arthropoda > Insecta > Lepidoptera > Noctuidae > Cosmia > Cosmia pyralina. The sequence goes on from OX276344.1 coordinate 9,538,015, forward strand.
TTATAGTTACGACAGTAATAATAACACAGTAAAAATAGTCACTATCCCTTATTCTACAAGCTTCATAATAATCACAAACACACACTCAATACATTCACTTACAAAGAACAGATAATATAAGCGTTAATGTCAGAAGAAAAATACTTACTTTTGGGTAATAAAAAACAATATGGCGTCCTGCACACAACAACAACGCGCGGGGAGCGGCGCGCTACTAAATTCGCGTTCGGAACTGCCGTCCGCTTCGTTTTCCCCTTGCCTCCCTCACTCCCCGCGTAACCGTTTACGAGATATTTGCTCTGTTTCAACCGTCCTTTGTTTCAACCGTACCCAGTCTACCCTATGTATATATATGTTTGTTTATCCGCGATTTTCTCAAAAACTAACGAACCGATTTTGACGATTTTTTCACTAACGTGATCTGCATACTTTCAGGAAGGTTTTAGTATATCATACATTATGTAATTATTCTTATGTACGAAGTTATATGCATAAATGCACTGTATTTCCGGCATTTCTAAGCGGATTTTGATGATTCTTTTTTTGGTTCGAGTTGGGCTTACCTACTTATGTAATTGTATATTCATGAAAAATGGAAAAAATATCTAAAAATAAATTTCTAAAAATGGAAAAATTAATTTACTTTAAAAAAAGTGAAAACCGACTTCAAAACTTCAAAACCAAATAAAATAATTAACAGCTTCTGAAGTCGATGTCTTCCATTCTTCAATGCACTTTAGCTTGACACCGACTTCAGAAGCTGTTAAAAGTTTTATGAAAGTTATTTTATTTGGTTTTGAAGTTTTGAAGTCGGTTTTCACTTTTTTTAAAGTAAATTTATTTTTTTTCGATTTCAGTGGCTAACCTATTTAAATTGCCTTCGTAAAGCAAAATATTATTTTTTTTAACTAATACCGCTTAAAATCTCTTTCAAAAAACTAAAATCAATTGAGACGAGTTTATTACCTATCATTTTACGATCATATCTCGCTACAATGGTTTTTTACAAAGACAATGGTGCCGATTCTGTTGTGCACAAACTAAACTTAATTTAGGCTATTGCTAACTTTTTCTCTCTATTATGACAAGAAAGGGACGGAAGTAAATTAGAGCTGTCAAATTAGTTAGAACTAATTTTGCCATAGACATTTAGACGACACGTAAAAACATGTCGACTAAAAAACACGGTGAAGCGTAAGGCGTGAACTAGTTTGACATCTCCAACTTAGTTCATAGCTATAGCCGTCCTTTTCTCGCGCTGCCTGTTAGTAAAAGATAGCGATTCTCTAATTTTAGTTTAGTGCGTTCACAAGAGAATCGGCACCATTATCTTTACTAAAACTTCGCTAACTAACTAATTATTTTGAATTCTGTAGTTATTGGTAGGTAATAACTCGTCTCAATTGATTATTAATTTTTGAAAGAGATTTTAAGCGGTATTAGTTAAAAAATAATATTTTGCCTTACCAAGGCAATTTAAATAGGTTATTTTATTTATTTTATTTTATTAATTTTAAGAAAACTTACAGCTAATACATTCAATACATTCAAGAAGAGATATGTAGAAGAAGGCCAATTACAAGCTCCCACTTATATAAAGTTATGTATAAAATTTACGAAACGGTACAAACAGCGTGAAGATTAAACATAGAAACAACAGAAAATAACAAACAAAAACAAAATACATTACACAACAAAATTACACTTCAAAGAAAAAGTTACCTAAATTTTTTTTTAATTTCTGGACACTATTTGCGAATAAATCAAGCTCAACATCCCGGCACACCATATTGAACATTCGACATGCTCTTAAAATATATGTATTTTGCCTATAAATCGTTTTCGCGATAGGTACATGAAGGAGATGAGGTCTACGACGAAACACAGACGGTAAACGAAGTCCAATCTTAGCCACCAGCTCAGGGACATCAGTAGACCCGTTCATTATACTAAAGAGGAAAGCAAGATCCGCAATTTTCCTTCGCTCATGTAAGGGAAGAAAATGAAACTTCTTACACCGACTAGTATAGTTAGGAAGATAAGTATTTGCACAATATTGAGTGTACCTTAAAAATCGCCTTTGAATACTTTCAAGTCGATTAATAGAAACATTGTAATTTGGATTCCAAATTTGAGAAGCATATTCGAGATGGCTACGGACAAAAGCACAGTATAGAATTTTCATGGTTTTGACATTCTTAAACTCAGAGGAGACCCTAAAAATAAAACCCAATGCTTTAGAAGCCTTGTTGACTATATTGTCAATGTGCGCATCAAACAGAAGCTTTGAGTCAAAAATTACCCCAAGATCCTTGATGACGTTGACTCTGGCAATTGAGGTATTCGATAATTTGTAATCATAGATAATAGGGTTTGGCTTACGAGTAAATGTACACACATAACACTTTGAAATATTTAAATCCAACCTATTACGATCGCAGTAATCATGGAAACGGTCCAGATCCTCCTGTAATAGGTGTGCATCCTCCACGGTTGACACTTGACTCAGAATTTTCATGTCATCCGCGTATAATAAAATTTTAGAATGTAAGAAACAAGAGGCGATGTCATTAACAAAAATATTGAATAAAAGAGGTCCCAATAAGGATCCTTGGGGAACCCCCGAAGGAATGTACATCACTCTCGAGGTGTAACCGTTGAGGACTACAGTCTGGCATCTATTTTCAACATATGATACAAACCATCTGTACAAGCTACCCCTCACACCAATCCCTAGCAATTTGCGCATAAGAAGCGCATGATCTATTCGATCAAAACATTTGCTGTAGTCAGTGTATATAACGTCGACCTGAGACCTCCTGGACAGACCACGAGATTGGATGTGGATTGGGTGTGGTTAGCCACTGAAATCGAAAAAAGAAATACCTGATAATTGATGTACCTACATAAAATAATGAAAAAACTAAGATATGTTCCGTTTGCGCCGGGCCTGGGTAAATTTTGTATGGATCGTGACCATTCTTCTTAAATTTTTGATTGATGACTGATTTTTTTTTACATTTTTATTACGGACGCACGTTCTGCATAACGTACTACACTTTGGATTGGGCAACTAGATTCATCTTTCTGATTTACCGACCCATAGACAATTCAAAAGTGCCTGCAATTGGTTTATTTGAAATAAATGCTTTGAGTTTGATATATCCAGGCTAAGTATAAACCATTATAATAGGTCTTTACCTATGAAATTGCCGTGTTGTATGAAAAAATTTAAACGAATTTTTTTCATGCATTTTTTATTTGTATTAATCGAAGTAATCACCCATGCAATCAATGCATCTTTGCCAACGCAGTAGCAGTTTATTGATGCCCTTCTTAAAGAAATCAGCTGGACGGGAGGCAACAAATTCTTCAAAGGCATTTTGTACTGCCTCTCGGGTATTGAATTTTTTTCCCGCCAAGAAGTTATCCAAATTCTGGAAAAAGTAGTAGTCTGTAGGCGCAAGGTCTGATGAGTAGGGCGGATGACGGAGAGCTTCCAACCCCAGTTCTTGCAACTTGGAGACCGTCTGCTGTGCAGTATGAGGTCGCGCGTTGTCGTGCAGGAGCAGCGGAGACGAGCGATTGACCAATGCTGGTTGGAGATGTGCCAGTTTCTCCATCATTGTGTTCAGTTCTTCACAGTACATACACATCTGAAGTAATGCTCACCCCGTTTGGTAAGAAGCTGTGATAAATCACACCGGCGCTAGACCACCAAACAGTGACCATCACTTTTCTAGGGGTAAGTTTTCGTTTAGGGCATTGTTTAGGTGCTGAACCAGGATCCAACCAACTTGCTGAGCGCTTGCGGTTATCAAACAGAATCCATTTTTCATCGCAGGTAACAATGCGGTTCAAAATTACTTCATTTGTGTGTCGGTTGAGCAGTGCATGGCACGTCTCGACGCGTACTTCGCGCTGGCGATCATTGAGTTCGTGGGGCACCCATTTGTCAAGCTTTTTTACCTTGCCAATTTGGCGCAAATGGACCAATATTATTTTGACGATAACGTCGAAAGCTGCTGCTAATTCAGCCGTAGATTGTGTATCATCAGCTTCCACAATCGCCTTTAATTCGTCATTGTCGACCAAAGTCTTCGGACGACCGCGAGGTTCATTTTTCAGGTCGAAATTTGCAGAACGGAAGCGAGCAAACCAATAACAAGTGGTGCGTTGGTTTGTAGTGTTAGCTTCGTAAACGTCGTTGATGTTGCGTGCCGCTTGTGCCGCTTGTGCCGCGTTGCTGCCACAACGGTACTCATATTCCATAATTACTCGAATTTTTAACGTATCCATGATGACGAAAAAGATTGAAATGCGATGAAAATGTAACACTAATCAATAAACAAATGACTACTTTTGGAAAAAAAAATCCTTGTTTTTAAAATAAAATTAATTTGAAATTAGAATTCTTAGCCAAACAAAAATTATTTTGATTTGAAATGGCCAGTACTGCAGAACGGCAATTTCATAGGTAAAGACCTAATACATACCCTAGTCAATATGGTGAGCGCCTCTTGCGAGAGGAAGCGCGGGTAGGAAGGCATCTCGTTGCAGATGGACCAGAACAGCTCATCCTCGTCGCAACCGCTGAACGGACTCTGACCAATCAGCATCTCATATAGCAGCACACCGAAAGACCACCAATCCACTGTCTGGTTGTATTTCAAGCCTTTTATTATCTGGAAGCAGACAAATTATTTGAACTCTTTGTTTATGCATCGTAGAGGCAGATGTCATCAAATGAAGGGCGCGATCGTGCATGTCAACACCACGTGTGACTTCGCTACGTGCGTAAAGCTTGAGGATGGTTTTTGGTGTGATCACCTCATCACCGATATCTACATGACATGGAAAGGGAGAGGGTTATGTGTAGATAGTGCTTATCTTTCTTATATCCATAAAAAAAATACAGAATATAGGAAATCAATCAAAATTACTTTACGGAGGAAGGGTATAGGGGAAGATATACCTACATATAGGTTCAAATTCAAATCATTTATTGTGCATCATAGGTTCATAGGATGTTGTTAGTTACAGGTAAGTCTGCTATGTCCCGCCATTGAGGCATACTAAATTTATATTATCAGTTGAGTTAGAATACTTACATTATATCATTAGTATCATGCAAAACAATAATTAAATTAGTATAATATCTAAGTATGTCAAATTACAAATTAGTTGTTTCAAAATTATTTACCTACTGTGTTGTCATTTAGAAAGTCACTTATTTAATAATAAAATTCATGTAGTTTTTTTTTAATGGTATTTATATCGCTTGTAGTTCGGAAAAATGTTGGAAGTTTATTGAGGATACGTGGAGAAAAAAGAGTTCAGAGTGGAGAAAAAAGTTGCGAGACTTATGGACGACCCTAAATCAGAATTAAGTAGGTACTAAGATGTCGCTGCATTAGGTACCTATGTCACGTGACCTCCGCAACGTGTTGCATTGTACCTAGAGGACAGATTGAGACGCTAACCCGTTGTTGTTGTGCATAGTGTTGACAGACATTTGGCTGCCGTAGTCAAGGCGTGTCATATCATTAATATGCAGCAAGGCGAGACTGATAGTTTCTTCCTACGTGTCTTATTTAGTAAACAAACACGATACGAAAATCACGAGTTTCTGGTTCCATAACATCATGCACAATTCGAGTAGGTATCGTGAACAAAAACAGCCACACATAGGTAATTTTCTCTTTACGTATTGAAATAAACAGGCGAACATCAGCGTTCATACTTTGTATGCTAAAATGTTATATACTTGTACGTAATAGGTATATATATTTTAGTGTTAGCTTTTGTATATTGTAATTAAGATTTATTTTATAACTGAGTAAATAAAAGTAATACAAACTTAATGATTTTGATGCAATATTGTAATTTTTTCTTTGTATTATTTTCAATGAAAGATGATACCTAGATAAATTTCTATATACAGGAGGTACAGTTTGGTTTCAACACTTCAGTAGGTAGGACCAACAGAAATAACATACCGTCGTGGAGCTACTGGTAAGGCAAAAAAGAAGGAGCAAGAGAAAAAACCCAAATATGCCAGGGGCTATGAGAGAAAAGACATCAACCTTTGACCGATCAGCAACACGATTATAAGACCATTAACGCGACTGCCAAATTGCCAGCCACGGGATTGGCAGGTGTAAGTATGGATGATTCAATAACCATTAATTATTATTGCTAGATCTATGGAGACAGATCTGTTTCATTAAAGAGAGATTTACTACTGAAATGATGATCTTCAATCTTATGTAAGTACGCATTGGTAACATATTTGTTTTCCAATATATTTGAATTACCTATCGCTACAGCTGAAATAGGTACTTAAATTAAATTTTGTAACTACTTCCATTCAAATCAGTTGAAGAACTTTTCAATACCGAGGTAAAGTCGTTGAATGACGAGCATGCGTCCCGTGACTTTTATCTTATCCACTTAGGGTTTAAATTGCAATAATTTTTATATACGTACGTACCAAATAACCTAACACTTGAGCCTATCCAATGTTATTTCTTTGTTTCAGGTTCGTAATTATTAGCCATCCATAAATTACGTTAGAAGATTTTCATGATTATAGGACCCACGTCCTTGTTTATAATGTGTCATCATCATCAATTCAGCCGAAAGACGTGCACTGTTGGAGGCCTCCATTTTGGGTATTTTGCAATCCATACTAATATTATAAATTCGAAAGTAACTCTGTCTGTCTGTTTGTTACCTTTTCACGCCTAAACCACTGAACGGATTTCGATAAAATTTGGCAAGGTGATAGATGGCATCTTGGGGAAGGACATAGGCTACTTTTTGTTCAAAAATACACCTACAGGGGGTGATATAGGTAATCTTATACCTAATATAAGGTTAGAGTTGGTAATATTTCCAAGTTTTTCGTTGGAATTTTAACACTTTAGATTGACCTATACCTACATGTGACGTTACGTAGCGAATGAATCGTACTACCCACCCCACACGATGTCACAGTTTGTTAACCCTTCCACCCCCTTAACGTGTGGGTTCATGGATGGTTCCTACGATACGGAGTAAGAAAAACAAAACACGACTGCTATAATACTGACCTCCGGCGCCATATAGTCTGGTGTGCCGCAGAAAGTGTCTGCCGTCTTGTCCAAGTATATCTGTAACTTGCACATGCCGAAGTCGGCGATGCGGACGTGACCTTCGAAGTCCAGGAGGATGTTGTCCAGTTTTAAGTCCCTGGAAAGGAAATACAGGTAATTATAATGTTTATGTTATTCAAAGAGATTATTAGTTAACTTATCTATCTATATAAATAAAAAAATGAAAGGCTAAATGTGTTGCCACAGGTGTTGCTAAGCGCAAAAATCAAGAACGCGTGGACGAATTCAGCAGATTTTTTTTCTTTAAATAATCTTGAGGAATGTTTATAAGAAGAAGAGAAAAATTGGAAAATTTGCCGTGAAAATAGGAAAATTCGGGAAAACTGAAAGTGCATTTTCTGTGGGAATTCTGTATGGTATGAATTAATGAAAATTAGGACAGGACAACGTCTGTCGGGACAGCTAGTATAAAATTTAAATTAAATGGTGTTCGTTGGTAAGCGCATCACTTGAGAACGGCTAGACCGATTTTTATTGTAAAATAAGTTTCCCGGAAATATTTCAAATTCGGGAAAACTGAAAATCCTTTTTTCTATCTGCTCAGCTAAATTTAAAATAACAATTCATTTAAAATCTGTTAAAATTATAGATGAAAGACCTTGATGGAATATTATTTATTACCATCATTTTGGCAAACATATTGGTGTTTGTAGCAGGTACGGCATCAAGAGCGATGCGGTACAGCTGCCTAGGATAAGATTATAATGAAATGCGTCAATATCGTACATCAGATTGAGCGATAGACGGGCTTGTGGCTAAGTAATAGGAAGCCGACCTCCATATAGTTGGGAAAAGGCTGGGCAGATAGATAGAGATTGAGCGATAGAGTGCGAAGAATGCTGTGCTCATCAACAATATAATTATAACCCTAATCTGCATGGTTGCGTTCCTAATAAACTAACTAGATATAGCTTTTGAAATTAATAAATTACCTGTAAACAATGCCTCTCTTGTGCAAGAATTTGAGTCCGGATACAATTTCTGCACCGTAGAACCGTGCGCGTGCCTCCGGGAACCGCCCACTTTGCTGGATGTGGAACATCAGGTCACCGCCATTGAGATACTCCATCACGAAGAACAGGTGAGACTAAAACAGATAGAAAGCTTACTTGTAAACAGAGAGTGGATAATCGGATGCACCCTAAAGTTGAAGTGTTGGCTGTTGCGGAATGGACTTTTGTATCGAAAAAATCCCGGGATTCCGGGATCGACAAATTTAGAGTTCTAATTATAGAATCGAATGTATATTTACTTAAGTTCAGGTGTTGGTAATGTTAAAAATGAATTTCAAGTAAACAAGCTCACGAAAGGTGATCCCACCACCACATACTTATTTATGATGTCGTTTCCATAATATATCATGTATCAGACTTAGATGTGCATTCCTGGATTTTCTGAAATCCTGGCATTTACATTAAGAAAAAAAAAATTAAGAAATCTCTTCCATAATTTCTAAGGCAAAAATTAACTTTAGATAAATATGCGTCCGATTATCCAATCTCTGCTTATAAAATATACACTTCGTATTATCTGGAAAGCGTCCACTACACATAATATTTGCATCCGAATAGGCCACCTTATACTTTGCCTTTTGCGGGCTTCCAAAACTGCTATCTTACTCACTTTATCCAAAGCTTAGCTTTCCTGGACTCACTGTCGTCATGTCCGATTCTTTTATGCCAAAGGTCGGTGCTATGTATTACGTGGCCCACTAATAACCACATTGCATTACCTACGTTACATTCCACCGGAAATCATAAATGCTGTACCTACTTACTAAAGCTGTTAGAGATAGATAGATAGATAGAATACTCTTCTTGAGAACCCATATAGTGCGCCTATTTTCACTAAGTATAAATACTATTTGCTCACTATCCTCTATTTACAAAGTTTAATGAAGATTTGTGGAAATTTTTTTTACAATTTATTCGATGTAAATATGAAAGTGTGATCATTAATGAATTCCGCAAACATTAGGTGGAATGAAGCGATTTCAAATGTCATCATGAAGTGTGAAATATTATAGATATTAAACCACTTGACCGTTATTCGAAGCATAATTAAACTATTGAGATAGGCTGAACCATGTTTCCTGTGCCTTTTTTCCTTACGTTTCTAGCGATATAGCTCTGTCTCGCTCTCATGACGTCACCAGGTCAGAGAGGGGAGCGCATTTTTGAGCTCGCGCGCTCGGTCTTGTTCATTGGCGTTCTTTTCCTTGCCGGAGACGGTTGCTGCTTAGCAGGTGAGTTATCTATATTTCTTTTTCACAACCGTCTATATTTTTCCTTTCGACGAAAGTTGGCATACTTACCAATTTACAATTTTTATTAAAACAGTTTCTAGTGAATGTTAATTATTGATAATACAGTGAATCAACGTTGATATTTTCAGAATTTAACGGTTTTCCGTTCGCGTGTTGTTTATTCCTTTTCTTTTCCAGTGTGTGTAATTCAATTGTTTTCAGTATAATACCGAATACGTAATGGATAAAGAAATAACGTTTATTTAGCAAGATGAACCGGTCGCAGGTCCTTCGAATACCGCTAATAATAGAGAATCTAGTGCCAAACGGATGCGTTCACATCCGAGCAGCAGCAGTAGTAGTAGCTCTGATAGTAGCGATTCTAGTTCCAGTTCATCTAGTTCTTCTGACCATGAGTCTAAACATGCGCGTCGCCGTCACCGTAAGGGGGGGCAAGCACAAGCATCGCCGCTCGCGAGCGTAAAGTGAAACATAATATAAATAATAGTATACCGCTGCCCGACGACGCCCTTTCCCTTTTCACGGAGGATGATTTAGAACTGGAGGGTAGTAGTCTTATAAATAATTCAGATGTTGAAACTAAGCTTAAGGAACCGGCTGTTCCAAAGACAGACGAGCGTTACTTGAACATTTTAAGAGAAATTCAGTTTTAAATCGTATAACCATAGCCCGGGTTTCGTCAAACTCGAGGCAAACGAGGAGATCAGACCCTATGACACACTAAAAGACTTAAGTTATTGCTTTGTTAACTTACGGTATTTTAAAACAAAAGGAGAAGGAACTTTGTGCATTTTTGACATGGGTCCGAGACCAGAGAGAATTAACTTTGAGGCTATAAAAAAGCTGAATGACATCTTCACTTCTGGTGAGTTCAGCAAGGTTTCGGCAGACCTATTGCAAATGATTTGCGGCCATAGTGCTGAATCTATACAGATGCGCAGAGACAGCATAACTAATGCAGTTCGCGATCCCTTAATAAAAGCGGCAATAAAGAAAATACCTCCATCTGAGGTTAGCTTATTCAATTCTGAGCAGTTAGTTGTTGCATTAGAAAAAGCTAGCGGTATCAAAAAAGCCTTCTGGCCTGCTTCTAGATCGGCTGGTACATCTACAAAATCGGCTTATGGTAATACCTCAACTTCGCAAGTTGGAAAATGGCTCATACGTCCCTCGCACGGGCAATATTCAGTTCCACCCTCGCAGGGTAAGAACTATAACTCAAGCATGCCTTCACAAGGCTGTAAGAACTGTAACGTCCCCTCGCAGGGTGGCTTTTTGCAGCATAATATACAGCGTCCTTCGCAAGAACCAGCACATGCGTATATACGTCCCTCGCAGGGGCAATATTCAGTTCCACCCTCGCAGGGTAAAAACTATAACTCAAGCATGCCTTCACAAGGCTGTCAGAACTGTAACGTCCCCTCGCAGAGTGACTTTTTGCAGCATAATATACAGTGTCCTTCGCAAGGACCAGCACATGCGTATATACGTCCCTCGCAGGGGCAATATTTAGTTCCACCCTCGCAGGGTAAGAACTATAACTCAAGCATGCCTTCACAAGGCTGTCAGAACTGTAACGTCCCCTCGCAGGGTGGCTTTTTGCAGCATAATATACAGTGTCCTTCGCAAGGACCAGCACATGCGTATATACGTCCCTTGCAGGGGCAATATTCAGTTCCACCCTCGCAGGGTAAGAACTATAACTTAAGCATGCCTTCACAAGGCATCCAGAACTGTAACGTCCCCTTGCAGGGTGGTTTTTTGCAGCATAATATACAGTGTCCTTCGCAAGGACCAGCACATGCGTATTGCAACTATCCTCAACAGGGTAGTGCCGTAATGGATAGAGGTTCCTTTCGCTCCCGTGGGGCAAAACAAACCCAAAGATACCACGCTCATAAACGTGGCGGAAATAAGCGAAGGTCATCACCTTCAGGCTTAAATGCCAAGAGAAGTAAATATTGACATGAAAATATTTCAAGCCGGTCAGTTATCGAATTTCGTCGATCATTGGAAGGAAATGCAAGCACCAGATTTTCACCAAAATCTTTTGCCAGTTTGACAAATTGGATTGCCCAAATTATGAGAAGCCAAGGTGTGAAAATATTAGTATTTCTCGACGATTTTCTTTTGGCTCACCAAGACCCAGTAGTTCTCGCAGGCCATGTAAGTCTTCTCGTAAAAACATTAAAATATCTGGGTTGGCAAATAAATTTCGAAAAATCTATCCTAACACCAAAGAAATCCCTGGTTTACCTAGGAGTACTGTGGGATCCTTGGCTAAACCTCAAACGTCTGCCAAGGGAAAAAGTACCCTCATTACTAGCGAAGATTCGCGAAATCGTAGATTTGCGGAAGACAAACCTAAAGAAGTTGCAAAGCGTAATAGGAGCACTAAACTTTGCGAGTTTTGTTGTCCAAAGAGGGAGATTGCACTATCGAGCTCTATTGAAATTCCTAAACACACTACAATTGGACAATTCTGTCAAGGTATACACTGTACCTGCAGATGCAATAGGCGACCTACAATGGTGGAGTCACAATTTGCAACATCCGTCAATTCTACACCACGCACCAGCGACTAAAACGGACGTCTCCGACTTAGGCTGGGGGGCCCAGATGGACAACCAGTCTCTATGGGGAACGTGGTCCCAGAACGAGAAGAATTGTCACTGCAACGTAAAAGAAATGTTGGCAATATTGAAGGTTTTCAAAGTCATCCCGTGTATCTGAGTCAATCTACGGTCACCATAAAATGCGACAATCGCACGGTAGTAGCGTATCTCCGTCACGCAGGGGTAACCAAATCCTCGCGATTGATGGACATAACATACGACCTGTTTTGTTTGATAGATCAGTACCAAATTCATATCAATGTGTACTACATTCCGGGGAGGTACAACAACCATGCCGATCACCTATCGCGGTTTCGCCAGGTCCCCGAATGGCATCTGATACCCGAGATTACCAAGATATATTATCTTGGTAATCTCTTAAAATGGGGAATTCCCCAAGTGGACCTGTTTGCCTCCAGCAACGCTCACGTAGTCCCTCATTACGTGTCGAAAGATCAGAACGACAAGCTGTAGCCCACAATGCATTCTCGATTGCTTGGAAATTCGATCTGGCATGGGTGTTCGCACCGCCGTTCCTGATTCCCAGGGTTATTGAGCTTCCTCAATCGGGCATCGGGAATTTACTTGATAGTAGCACCGCGATGGGAGAGTCTTTTGGCGCGGAGGTCTCAAAGCCCGGGCTCTGGCCCCACCGTTCACAATACAGAACCTGAACAAAGTATTGATCGATGTGACAACGGGACTGCCACCTCCTCGCGTCCAGGATCTAGTGTTGGAAGTTTGGAAATGTGGGCGTGGACACATCATTTAGGTAAGTGGAATAATTCTCAGATAGACCTTTTGAAAAGTTCTTGGCGCGATTCTACCCTAAGAACTTGCAAACCCGCATGGAACCGCTGGGTTTCGTGGTGTAGTCATATTAGCCCTAAGAATCCCTCAGGATCTGACCTAGCTCGTTTTCAGGCTGATCTGCATATAAAACATAAACTGTCTTATAATACAATATTGTTACACAAGTCTGTGGTCTCCACCCTTTGTAATAATGTAAATGATTCAGGTGTTCTAAGTAATCATGCTTTGGTGTAACATATTTTGAAATCGATTTCAATCAAAAACCAATTGTTTCTAAGTTACCCGTGTGGAATATTGATGATTTTGTATGTTTTCTTGGCGTTTAACAATAAATCATGACTACATTTTTGATGTTTCGAGTCAAGCCGCTGCCCTCTTAGTACTCTGTTCTGGTAGGCATATTCATGACTTGACACTCCTTATGTCCGATAACGATAATTTGGACCCCGTATACTGGGTTGAACAATCTGTATCACTGCTTTCCACTAGACGTCAGGAAGCTAAATGTCCTAACTTGTTTGTCACCACGAGAGGTACAGCTCGTGCGGCCTCGCGAACTGTTATTGCAGGCTGGATTAAAGCTCTGATGCGTCAGGCAGGTATTGTTGCTACTCCTGAAAGTGTCCCTTCCGCTGTTGCGTCCAAGAATTGGTTGGACAACTTCCCCATGGAAGATATTATGGCTCGGGGAAATTGGAGGTCCTCAAACACTTTAATCGATTTTATAAACGACAGGTTTCGGGCTCTTCTAGGAGTGACAGCATTACTGCTCTTTTTAAACCTGTCTCAGTGAATTATGTTGATTTATTGATATTTTGTTGAATATTTTCAAATACATCTTTTCTTTTTTCTTGATCTTTCCCTACACATTGGCGTTCGTCATGAGCGTCACCAGGCGATAACAGACAATATCTCAATAGTTTAATTATGCTTCGAATAACGGTCAAGTGGTTTAATATCGGCGTTTTACGTGAAATAAAACGCTTATTAAACTACTTACCTTATTCGAAGCATAATATTAATTTCTGCCAGGTGACATAGTCAATCATCCAATGAACAAGACCGAGCGCGCGAGCTCAAAAATGCGCTCCCCTCTCTGACCTGGTGACGTCATGAGAGCGAGACAGAGCTATATCGCTAGAAACGTAAGGAAAAAAGGCACAGGAAACATGGTTCAGCCTATCTCAATAGTTTAATTATGCTTCGAATAAGGTAAGTAGTTTAATAAGCGTTTTATTTCACGTAAAACGCCGATAATAATATATAAAAGTTGAGTTTACTTACATCCGTCTGGAAAGTAGCGAATAAATGGCAGAGGTAGGGGTGGTTTGTGCCAAGTGCGAGAACTTTCCTCTCGATCAAAGTGCACTCCACGTCGTCGTCTTCCAAAACCACGTCTTTTTTCAAACATTTCACGGCGTAGTAGTATTCTGTGTCGCGAAGCTCCGCCAATAATACCTGGAAATAATTATAAAGAATCCACAGTACCGTCTGGGTAGCTTTTTTCGGAAAACCTAGGCTTTCATTAGGATTCCGTACCAAAATGGTAAAAAGGAAACCTTATGGTGCGACTTAGTCAGTCTGTCTGTCTGTCTGTCTGTCACAGCTGAATAGCTCAAGAACTACTAATGCTATCAACTTGAAATTTGGAACAGTTATAGATGGAAATAAAAATATTTTATTTTTGCAACAGGGACTGAAAGGGGGTCTTAAAAGTTCGAAGTGGGGCTACTAGGGCATGTAGGGTATCATATGAAAGAGCGCTGTTTGCACATTCTCAAACTTTTTTTTCTTTTTTTTAGGCCTCATAGTTTTCGACTTTTGATGAAAAATGTAAAAAAAAATACCGATCCCCCCGCCTCCGAAGTTGATCTCCGAAGTTTGCATAGAAAAAAATCTGAAATTATTCTATGTGATAGAAGTTTATGTAAAGATTACAGGAAATATAAAACGATGTCTCATAAATAGCACAGTTTTTCAGAAATCATCAACAAAAGGTACGCAACCCTCGGTGCGCGAGTCCGACTCGCTCTTGACCGGTTTTTTATTTTAAACTGTCTTACAAAAACCTTCTGTGGGACATGGAGCTTCTCAGTTTCGCGTATCGTAGCGTTATCATACAGGCACCCTGATTAGACCTTATCCAACCTAAGTCCGTGGAGTCATTTTACCTAATATTGTACGTGGTATGAGTTCTATACCAAGAAAATATTTTTTTATTATTACTTAATAGTGATGGAACAACGTTAATAATAAAAAAATATTTTCTTGGTATAGAACTAATACCACGTACAATATTAGGTAAAATGACTCCACGGACCCGATTCACACCGCGCTCGTGTGAGCGGCTAAACCTAATATAATAATATAATCTTTTATACAGTGTTCATCGACCTCCAGTGGTGTATTCTCCAGTTCAGTGCGTAGCGTAGGCACGCATAAATAGACATTAGTACAGAGACAAACAGATATTGATACCGGTTCTATTTAAAGAGACGCAAATCGTTAGTGGATGCCACAAAAACGAAATGTGTGAAAGATTTGTCGTTGAAAAATCATGCAGATGGCGAGGCAGAAACCCATACAAATGATCGAGTCACTCGATGATCTTCCATCTTGTTTGTTATTATATAACAAGGCGGTGCGTCTCACACCAAATATTATAAGAGGTGTCGCTAATTTTATTATATTATCATAGTGTTAATGCAAATACCTATTAGCTCAACCAGGTTTCAGACTAGCTAAAGTAGACTCGTCGTTCATGGGATACTGTTTAAAATGTTACAATAAAATACCTCCACACATACTTCAACTCAATGAGACTAAATTCAAAACTTGTATAAAACGCACACTATGCAGGCAGGCATATTATAAGTTTTGGGATTACATAACAGATAAAAATGCTTGGCTCAATGCTGGTCCTGCTCCACAACCACAACTAATTAATTAACATTTGAAGATACTGTTGGAGCTGCTGAAGATTGTAACACTATCATTGCATTGTATAGACTCAATCTCCTTTGTATTATATAATTGCATAGCACATGTGTGAGTACTATGTACATACTCTAAAGCTACCATTTACTGGGTACGTCTTTGTTTGACTTGAATGTGCCCTGGCGGCTGAGAGTATGTGACGCTCACTCTAATGTCTCGCTGATGGTGGCGCGTGTTGGATCATTTAGCTAATCCATGCGTCAGATTCGTGAACAAGCGCTGTCAGTGAAGGCTGGGCATACCTTAGCGGCCACGGCTTTTTTTAATTTAATTTAAATATTTGAATTGTTTTTTTTTTAAGGACGCTTTTAACGTTCTTCATCGTTCTCACATGTAAAATTTCAACATGAATGATGTAACCATTATTTTGTAACCATATCTTGATTTAAAAGAGTGTCCGTGGAGTTTCTTGCCCGTTCTTCTCCATAGGTACCTACTATGCTTTGGAATGGGCGCCTAGCTTCATCTTTCTGACTGACCGACACCCCTTGACAATTCAAAAGTGCCTGTAATTGGTTTAATTGAAATAAATGCTTTGAGTTTGAGAATCCCGAACCGACAACACGGGAAAAACACAGGAAGAATTATGTGCTGATATATGTCGCAGGAAGCGAACGTGACACCCGTACGACATAAGTTTTAATTTTATAATTCATATACTTATATCATGCTTTCTCCGTATTCTTGGCCCACTCTCAAAGGCAATTGGGCCAAGCTCTGTGAAACCAGGAAGACGTTGCGTTCTGGCTTACGTAACGCGCAGATCGCTCTTGCTAATAAACGTGTATTTGGTATAGCCGTAAATCAATTTTAACATTACACATTTGCTCATTTATTTTGAAGATAATCTTATCCAGAATAAAGTGCTCCAGGTTCAACAGGTGTGTGAGCCAAATTGTAGCTGTATTTAAGAAGAGCTGAATGAAGAATGGGTACCGACACCAGAGCTATAGGAATCGATGAAAACACATTCACGTGACGCATCCGTTAAGAGAATAAAAATACACGGAGAAAAATAGCGCGCCTCTATATGCGTTGAAAGATTCGTGTTGTTTTGGCTATAGCCTACAACACATTTAACTCTACAGCTAGATAATAATTTTATTGTTGATGGTAGACTACAGGATAGGCAATGGTTAATAGGCCAAAATAGGCAAGTCGAGCGGAGGGAGGACGATGACACGTGCTGTCTGACGTTGGAAAGGTGGCCAGTGATGTAGGCACCCGAAATAGAGCGAATAAATCTAATGTTATAGTAATGTACGGCAGGTAAACTACGGCGAACCGCTAACCTGCAGGTGGCAAGCTGCCATCACGCATCATCAGTGAGGTTACGGTCACCACTGCATTTACACCAAAATTATAAATGGATCATCATCAGATATGTCAAAGACAACTTATACGTAATGTCTTAAAAATAGGGCTTCGATTCCTGTCGACAATATTTTTCAACATGGTGGAGACCCCCGGATATGAATCCCAAATATTTTTTCATGTCTTTCTTAAAATTATTCTACTAAACACAAATCTTTCTTAGGGCCTGTTTCACCACCTACGATTAAGTTCCTATTAACTTACTTGGCACATAATTTCATACAAATTCTATTCCATTTTTGAATTTATTCGGTAAGTAGTGGCTATTCGGACATCGTGAATAGGCCTTTATTGTCATGCCGAATAAACAAAAAGTCAACCTAATTCCGATGAGCATTGTTTTCTTGTTGTGGTAATTTTCCTGTCACAATATTTTGATATTTTCTTTCAAAGAGTTTCTGAGAAACAGGGCGATTATTAAAATAATTTATTGCACTAGTCACTGTTGAGACCTGCTCATCTGTCCTGATTTCTATTTTCACACTAGTCTGGCTAACAGCCTGAAAAGTCAAAGCACTCTATCTGAGACAGGTAATAGTTACAAGTGGGTATAGAGAAACGGCTCCACAGGTTTCTGTCATCTTTTTCTATATTAATTTAGCCGACACTGTCCCACTGTTGGGAAAACTCCACCACCAAATCCCACATCTTCCACGTATTATTTTCCTAGGCCACCTCGTACCAGCTTAATTTTTCTCACCTTACTTTTTGAACAAATCGAGCTTGTTAAAACAACCGACTTCCAAAAAAACACTACAAAGTGGAAAAATAACTTTAATTTCTGAAGTCGGTGTCTTTGGATCTGTGTTTTAGTTTTTTCCATCGACTTCCGAAATTAAAGTTATTTTTAACTTTGCAGTGTTTTTTTTTGGAAGTCAGTTGTTTTTTTTTTTTGTAAAAATGTTTATATTTTTTAGTTATGGTGGTGGTAGTATAGTACCTACCCCACACCAATTCGTATCCACTACTTGCTATTTAAGCAACAGTGACAAGTAGTAAGTATTATAACAGCATCAAAGTGTGGATTAAATACGTATTAACGAAGCCAACTCAAAAACTACTTGAGATAAGTTAATAAAATTTATATGGGACTACCGCGCAAGCTTCCTCTACCAAATAAAAAAATAATTTTCAAAATCGGTTCACAATTGACGAAAATATCGATGAACATACATAAAAAAAATACATACAGTCGAACATAATATAACTTGCTCCTTTTTTGAAGTCGGTTAAAAAGTAGACCGAGTCTAGGCAATTCTTTTTTTTTTATTAGGTTTGTGAAGTTATCTTTTGATACAGGTATCTCACAGTTATACGTGTCGTTATGCATCCTCGTCAAATTTAAGGGTGTGGTATAGACTATCAAACCGAACAACTTTCTCCATGGCACCAACATCGCAATCGCGAAAAAATAATCAGCCGTCCCATAAATTTGCGTCGAGTAGGTAGGTATTGAAGTTTTCTATGGGACAGTTGAAAATTTTTTCGCGAATACAATGTTGGTCCCATGGAGAAAGTTCTTCGGTTTGATCACAGAACAGATAAAGGGTTTGATGTTCTGTACCACACCCTGAAATTTGACGAGGATGCAAAACGACACGTTGTATTTAAACTTCAGGGTTCAGAAATATTTTGAGCTCAAAGCTGAAACAGTTTGTTGCACAATATCGGTAGATAATTTTATCCTCAGTTGAAAGGAAAGGGCGACTGTCGACGTACGAGTAAACTTTATAGCTGGCGACTGACAGCTATATGGGAGCTTTGATTTTATGTCCCCTTTATTTATTATCGAACATACACCTTATTTTAAATTTCAAGTATCTTCTTTCACCAGAGCTTGGTCCATAAAAAGCTCTTGCATCTCAAAACGAGGCCTCCTACTTCATAACTTTTACGTTTAATTAATAATTATGCATTTGCAGCAGTCATAAAACTTTTTCATGAGTATTTAACTGCAACTCATTTCAAATTTTATATTTCTCTAAACGGACGCATATGGTCCAGAGCTTTACGAGTTCATCGCCCTCTACGTGCAAAATAATAATATTATTTATTTGACATTTCCTAACTCTTTGATGTTTTGTGCGTCACTATTAACTGTCTGCTCGCCGCTGCGTCTCGAATGCGAGAAATTAATAGCATTATATCGTCACTTGTCAAAATCAACTAGACACTTATTTTAGATGGCTCCACTTGCTATGACGTATGTATTAGTCTATCCTGCCTACCTGTTTGGAATCGGACGCGACTACTGACGTCACCAACCATGATCACGCGTGTGATAGCTCGTTGAGACATAATAAAATGCCGCCGGGGTCGCGGGTAGTTCGAAAGAGATACCGTGGCCCTGGCACGGGCAACTGAAGGAACACGGGTGTGTTTTAGTCAGTAAAAGTCTGACACGCCCTCCCGCTCTGCCCGGAGCGGGAGAAGTCATTTGATGATTTCCCATCCCCAAAAAAAAAAAAAAAAAAAAAAAAAAAAAAAAAAAGACATAATAAAATCGTAACCCACACTGTATTCTCAGTTATTCAAAATGTTATGATCTTCTGTGTTCAAATTGTCATGAGTTAACTTGAACATCGAGTAGGTACTCTTTGGTGACCTAGTTCCATCTATTCTTGAATTCACAGGTAGTTAAATCTATTTTCACATGATTTCCTCACGCTTTGACACAGTTTTAAAGTGCAATAACTAAGGTATTATGACACCAGTTTGTTGAGTTGCGGCGTTCGTAGCAGTTAAATACACCGACCTGTCTGCTGTGAAGAATAAAATAACAATAATACTAGTAGTTCTGCGAACAGTAGACCTAGTGAGCACAAACTTTTTTGCAACAATTATATAGGTAGAGTTATTATTTTAGAAAATTCTGATATTATTTTCAGAATTCTCTAGTTTTGTGAACCTAGTAGTCATCTAGTAGTATTGTGTCGTCTACCTAGTAGCTAAATGGCCGATTCCACTGGTATAAATCTAGAAGTGAACAATTTACTGTATTTTGAGGAGCTATTCTGCTCATCACGCCGAAAATCGTCATCAGATCTTCACCAAATTTTTATGAGACCAATTTAAAGTTACTACCTTTCAAGTAGAAAAAGAACCATCGAAGTCGGATTTCATAAGGCGGAAATATCCAGTAGCCCCCTTTTTGCCCCTTTTTGGAGGAAGTACCCCCTCCAATCAAACATCCCGAAATATATTCTTTATAGTCGTAAACCTGTGTACCAAGTTTCGTTCAGATTGGTTGTAAAATACGGCTAGTAGAGGAGTAGCAACAAACTGACAGACGAAAGCAAATTTTGCCAGACTTGAAGCAGAGACACTGCGCTCGCTTAGCTCTCTCGGTCAGTAAATTTTTACAGCATTTCAGCAATACCTAGCATAGGTTGATGTTTATCAAAATAGGACGTTGCCGGCCGAGGTACTGTGCTTACCTATCGGCGACAACTTGACACAGGAATACAGGTCTTAGGAGAAAATCCATTATTGTCTGTTCCCACAAGTGATGCAGGAGGTTACAATGGAAATGTGTCAGATCTATGAAAACCAGAGGAATAGGTACCACAACTGTAGACAACATAGACATTTTGGACCAAGAAACTCGGTAAATCTCGGCTAGAAAAAGACGCTAATAAAATATAGAGCAAATTAAAAAATTCAAAAGTCATCGGAAAAGTTATATAAGAATGATATAACAATTCTATAGCTGGATTAACCGAAACTTTCCGCATTACGCAAATCCCAAAGAAAATACCATAGTTTTTGCAATACGGAAGAAGTGATTGAGTAAAAAAGTTAAATTGAAAACACGTCTCAGGGACTAAACGTTAAACTGAACAAATCACATTAGATTTTACATTTTAACACTTTTGTAAATGAATGGGCTTATTATTTTTGTAGTGTTGGAATGTGTCGAGTTTGTCATATTTTTGTATTATTAGACGCGTCATTCAGCAACTAATACACTGTGTTCAATGTTGTCCGTTGCAAATCATTACGTGTACACAACGGCTTATCTATGTAGGTATGCGAGAGCTGTTTTTTCTCTTGGCAAAATCCCTTGTTTCATTTTTCGTTTATTTTGGGACGAAGAATACGTACACACCTTGGATTTTTACAAAATGAAATCACTTTTTCTTGGTAGCAATTAGGAAGAATAATGTTTTATATCTGCGAGGTGCAGACGAGAGCATTAGGTAGGTAAGTTTTTTTGGATTTGAAAAAATATACCTACATGATACTCGTATCTACCTACTATATGAAATATCTCACTGAATCAAAGGCACGTTTGAAGCATACTACTTTGAAACTATCTGAAAGTAGAATAAGATGATCTCTTTGATTGTTGTGATATATTGATCCATTTTTAAACCTCGAAGCGGAGCTTCACGTCAGAAGTCTGGCACTTGCCTCCTCCGAGCCAGATTCAGGTCAACGAGAGAAAACAATGATCATTGCGAACAGACACCCTGACTAATATTAATGTCCTGATGACGCGGAAGCTCTTGAAAGATCGATTGCTGAAAGATTTACGAAGACAAAGAAGTTAATGAACTTACTTTTCCAAAGCTTCCTTTGCCCAGCACCTTGATAAACTGGAAGTCTTCAACGGTGTATTTCCTGAAGCGAGGGATAGATCGCGCAGGAGGAGTGAACCGGCCAGTCTTCCTGAAGATGTCGTAAGCAGTGGATTGTTCTGAGGAAGATTAAAGTTTCGTCCAGAATTTGTTTCATATTTGATAGAAGAAAATTAGATAGTCAAATATGATTTGTTGTTCATAAAATTGAATAAAAGCATTAGAAAGAGTCTCAAGCACTGGCTATTTTGGCACAGTTACGAAATCGAGCATTGCCGATGTTAAAAGTGAACTGTGCAATGTGCTTGGACTACAATAGTTTAAAATGTCTGGAAAGTTTAATACCTAATGTCATTTGGGTATCAAGAAAATCAGAGAAATGATGACGTCACACAAGATTGTAATAATAAACATAAAAACGTGATCATTGAAATTAGTTTTGAATTTGGTGTGGGTCGTTCGCATGATTTGTATTGTAGGTAGGGCTGATACGCAGGTACCTAATAATGACCCGAAATGACGGAACTGATGTTGATTCCCTTGTTTCTACTTCCTTCGTTGGTTACCATTTATACTGACCTACAATTTGGTCTGGGACCTGGGACACTGAAACTGAGAGAAACTACAAGAATTTGTTGTAAAAGTTCAGTTTTACCCGGCTTACTTTCTTTTTCATTCATGATACCAAACACACAAAGTTAAACTGGATTGTATTTTCATTTCTCCCATTTTTACGTTATTATTTTCAGACTTTCGTCAGGGTTCATCTCTTTTAAATTTTTCATCTGTCTACGCGTTTATGGTTTCATGTTTTAAATTATTGGCACGAGCTTGTTGGCATTTACCACATCTGTGGCAACTGGCGATACACATCTGTAAACATCCTTTGCTGAAACCATTAGGTACCAACTGATCCTTATCGGATGACACTTTCAAGTGCGACCACCGACACGGTCACTTTACTAATTTGTTTAGCTCTCCATATTAATAAAAATATGAAATAAGCCTTATTTATTTTCTTATTAAATTAATAACCCGTTTGGCTGAAACTACAAAATGCTCTCGACAGCTTTGCTCGTTTAAACTTAATTTATGTTTTTCAGCTTCTTTAGAGAAGTTGTTGAAAGTTGTTATTGCCAAATGCTACGAGTATGTCAGAAAATCTTTTTGTTGTTTAAAGCCCCTAGTTCCTAGACCTTTTACTTATAAGGCGTCCATTCATTACGTAAGTGTAAAATTGCGAGATATCTGGGTAATTATTATAAAACATCACTCTAATATACAAATACACACAGACACACTCACAAACTTTAGCCTTTAATTATAAAGGCGAAAGTTTGTGAGTATGTGTTTGTATGTTTGCTACTTCTTCACGCTCAAGCGGCTGGACCAATTTTTATAAAATTTGGCATTGAGGTAGCTGATACCCTGGATTAACACACAGGCTACTTTTTATCTCGGTCTACGCGGGTGAAACCGCGGGGCGCAGCTAGTAAGTATTATGAAAAAACTATAACATAAGCAAATAATAGCACAGATTAACGTATTTACACTAAAAATACGCATGTTGAACAATCTCACGTGAGATTACGGGGCGGGGGAGGGGGTCGAGCCAAATCTCACATCTCACCTAGGGGGGAGAGGGCTTCGAAAAATCTTTAAAATCTTCTCACGAATTAATGGTCGCCCCATAAGTATAGAAGGCCGAAAATTTATTAGGGTTAGCGATATCGTGTCCAGGGTGTCCTGATGCCTGCACGTTCCTGGAGCTGATAGACTGAAGCTGCCAAACTCATAGCCAAATTCCGGGCTAATTCTATCTAGATTACCATAGACACGCTAAGAAGAAGAAGAGATAGCTGAAAACTCCCGTCGTCCTTCTTCCCGTCCCGTCTTTTACTCCCTAGTCTTTTAGCAATCCTTTCGAAACACATCCTTGCCTTTCAATGCATGTTTTTTTCGTAAACGTGGGGTCGTTGATTTACAATATGATTCAAGTTCATGGATGTTTACGTTGCGTTATAGTACTATGACATAATTGGTACAGCATGTGCGATATATTAATTCTCTTTCACCTCGGATGAGATCGTGAGCGTCGCTAAAAATATTTGTTCAGACGGCAAAATCAAGGTCGCCGCTGTTAATTCGGGGGTGATCACGGGATCTCACTGAGGAAAAAAGTGGAGCTTTCCATATTAAGTTTTGTATTTTCGGTGGAAACGGGAAAACTAGAGAAATGAAAAATTTGTTGGTTGTTATTTAGAGTCGTTGCTTTATTAAAAAAATCTATCTTATCAATGATGTATTAATAAATTGGGATCTTGCTGAAGGTTAATTAAATTAGGTAGGTCCTAAAAGGTACTTCTCATGAAAGTAAGTACTTACTGAATAGACCAAGGAAAATTAGGTTTGATTTGAACCCTGCACCTTAACATCGACTTTTTTCTTGAATCGTTTTTGAACTTAGCTTTTCAAATAATGACAAAAATTTAACATTTTCTAGAACCGCATCAAGGTAACCCTTTTTTATTTTTTTTGTGGATGGGAAATCATCAAATGACTTCTCCCGCTCCGGGCAGAGCGGGAGGGCGTGTCAGACTTTTACTGACTAAAACCCACCCGTGTACCTTCAGTTGCCCGTGCCGGGGCCACGGTATCTCTTTCGAACTACCCGCGACCCCGGCGGCATCGGCCCAATTGACCCCGTCACTGCTGACATCTCTTTGAGGCGCGCGTGGAACACAACGCGCCGTCGACCCGGGCCTGGTCCTTACCGGACGGCGAGCTGCCCATTACTCGTCGTCCGCAAGCCCGCGCCTACGGTGGCCGGGAATCGGCGATAGATTCCCGCCGCCCAGGGCGTCTCCTGCGGCGGCTAGGGGCGCGAGGGCGCGGCTGTTGCCTCTCCCTCTCGCGTTCCGCCTCCTCCTTTGCGAGCATTACTGTTTCGCAGAAGGAGGTGACTGCCTCCCATGCACTCTCGCTCCGCACCATGGCCTGGACCATGTTTGGACGCGAGAGATCGCCGCCGCCGATCGCCTCCGTGAGAACACGGCGGTGCTCCGCCCAAGCCGGGCAGACCTCCACTGTATGCTCCACCGAATTCTCCGGGCGATCCACACAATGGTGACACCCGGATCAACGTAACCCTGCCTAAGCATTTGGGTAAAAAAAACAAAAATGCGTTTTTGTTAATAAAAAATTGAGGCAACAGAAAAATTTTGATTACATTAGGTAAATATTCGAAAATTCGGCATAAATTCCCCGGGCTACAATGTTGGCACACGCGATCACGGTTATGACGTGAAGATTTATGTATAGGGTCCTACAAACAGACGCAAGACGCGACACAAAGGCACGCGTGTCGCACGGCGAGTGGTGCCTTTGTGTCGCGTGCGATTCGCGTCGCGTGTTGCGCCTGTTTCAAGGAGCCTTAACAAGAATTAGAAAAAGACTATTTGGTTACTAACAATTAGGGATTAAATTTAGGTAACAAACATTTTTCCAAGACTGTTTTAGAGGAGGGACAAAGGCCCATCGTATATTCGGTCGCTGTAAAGTGTGCCAATTTCTTGTGGCTATTTTAAAATTTATTTTATAGTGACATCTTTTGTTTCGGTTTCTCAGTCCCCAGTCAGTTACTCCTTCCTATTAATTGTCCAATATTTTGTGTAGAAATTATGTGTTGAATGCGCGCAATCGATAAAATTGTTTAGCGATCAGAGTGCAATGGTAGCTACATATTATTATGATGCTTGTTATAACATAACTCATAAATTATACGTGTTAGCCCCGTTACCTATAATTCAAGAGGCACACAATCTCTGTTTATGTTCTATATTTCTATGTTAATCTCCTTTAATTTGTAATTTGAAGCACTCGTCTAAATAATGGTTACAATTATTTTATTTGGCACGGATGATGTTTGTAGGATCGTAAATGTTATGTCTATTTGAAATAGCTGGATATTTTTCTTAAATATTTGTATCTTGTAAATAATTATTTTATCAAGTGGTCCAGCTAGCGATAACTAGCTGTTGTCCGCGGCTTCGCTCGCGTGGTTGTCAATACTTCCGTATTGAAATCTGATTTTGTTCACAATTTCATGGGTTTAAATTTTTTTGCGCGGAACCCTAATTCTTTTTCTAAAATAAAATTAGCCTAATTTATTCCATAGGACATCAGCTATCTGCCAGTGAAAGTCCCGTCAAAATTGGTAAAGACGTTTCGAAGATTAGCCGGAACAAGCAGACAGACAGACAATAGTACGTTTTGATACAAGTGGAGAATTTTTGTTATTGCATTCGAGGCGGAATTAACACACGAGCCGTAGGCGAGGTTGTTTTTGAGCCGAGAACTGCAATAACAAATGTCCACGTGTATCAAACGACGTTTTTCAATACACTTTTGAAGAAATAACATAAAATAACTAAAAATATTTTTGTCATGAAAACTATGATTTCAATTTTCTTTTAAAGCCGATAAACAGCCTAATATGAACAATAATTTTAAAATAAAAAAAATCAAATATTTTCGAGTTTAGAACACAATTAAATGTTAATTTGTTCATAACCGTTTTTTTTTTTTATTGTAATAATCATGGTTTTTGATGATATTATATTTATAAACATTATTTAAATATTCAAAAAATTTTACCGATTATTATTTCTTTGCCGAGATTAAAAAAAAAAACATTCACCTCCGAATAGAGATGGTGTGAATAGAGGCATTGAACCAATTTGGACTAAGTATAGGTATAAGTTATCTGTGGCAATTTTTATTCCCGCACACGTGTTGGAAAATGAAAAATCGCACGCGTGTGAAATATACCTATTGCATTGTGAACCTAATCGTAGTGCGATATGAACCAGTTTTCGAGGAAGTGTATTGAAACAATTTTAAAAATTGTTTTTTTTTTTATAAGTAATTACCGTATAGTTATACTTTCATAATTAATTTTTATTTAAGTGTATGTAGGTACAATTATAGGATTCTAATATTACCTCAGTCTTTGTTTTATTTTCGGAATTGGAGTCATTAATTTGTAAAATTAATGTTCCTTTTGTGGTGCCAAAACTTGGCAAGTCTCGCTTGATTGGAAATAAATCAATCTCCAAGTTCTCAGAGTTTCTAATTTTCCTGTTTAGTCACTCAGGTTCACAGAAAATTTTGTGTATTTTATTTACGTCGTTCTTCTCCGAGGAAAAGATGTTATACTGAAACCATTGTTTATGCTTATCATTTACAAAACTAAGTTTCAAATAACGTCGGTTGTAAATGTTTGAAAGTTTGAGTTTTAAATACTAAAGAATGGACATTAGTCTTTGTGGACAGCTGACGTTTTAATAAAGCACGGATCCAGCAGCGGCTCATTAATTAATTCAATCTGGAAGTGATATAATACAGTGTGTATTACATAATTTATACAGTGATAAGTCGACACTCGCGTGGATGGTATGCGGAACCCATCTCGAAGTGGGGCGTGGGCCTGCACTCTGCTTTCAGCGAAAGTCCTGCCGCTTCAGTGCAGATATTTATAGATGTGATCAGAATACAATAAGTTTTTTAGCCAATCGGGCCAGCGTCCGTGTATATAATCACACAAAATATAATATATTGACTGGAGCGTTTAGACGAACGGGAATGGTTCCGACCCACACCTTTGATGATGCTTTGATTGAACAAAACATAAACATTTACGTACAATCACGTAATATAATTTATTGCTCTAATGGTGAGCCAAGAAATCCTGTATTCTTTCTTTAGAAGTTTCTGGAGACGTGATTTCGGTAAAAATATTCCTGAAAAATGTTGAAATGAAATACATGACAACTATGGAAACTGTGTTAGTAGCTGCAAGCAATATTTTAGTTGAGACTGGAAACACTATAACTAAAACAGTGAATAATATCATCTACTCTTATAAAAAAGAAACGTATTTACAAACAAAATCACAAACGGACAATATATACTCGTTATTATAGTACAACATGTCTCACCAAGCTCCTGTTCTAAAAGGTCGGTGTTATTTGCCTGCGCCGGCACAGCGCCCGACGATGTCCCCGGGGCCTCACCACCTGTGCGGAGGAATAACAATCAAATTGCTCTGGATTATACACAACAGATCCTAATAGTAGATTACTAAGAAAATTCATAAATCACTCAAAAAAAAATTACATTAAAAAAGTAAAAGCAATTTTTCATTTTAGTTGAACCGGTTAGAGGAAAAATCAAGTAGAACAAATATGCTTGACCTATTTGTTGAATATCTTCATTGTTTAGTTATTTGAATCTTTATGAAAAGACATTTAAACACTTGATATTTTTGACACACAAATATGTAAACATATTGTAGGTGTAAACTGTATTGTCTCACAGCATGAAGCAAATATGATTTCGAAAATTGTGCATATTACTTTGTGCGATGAAAAGAAGAAAATAGAGACGGCACAAATACAAACACTTTATTCGTGAAACATAATAATATAAATTATTGATGTTCTTTTATTAACATGCAAAAGATAAAAACAAAACCACTGCTGAATTGCTGATCCTAAACCTAAAATATTTCTGACGTTTGAACATAACAGAAAATAGTTTTTAAAATATTCTTTGTTTTTACGACACTGTTTATCATAACAATTTTGACACAAGACCACAGGCTGTCAGCTTGTAAATAAAAATACTTGCAGTGACGTTTGAAGAGTGGTTAGCCAATTAATCGATGATCGAAGAAACCATCGAGCCGTTAGTCACGAGAACAGAGACACGCGCTGGCATCCATCATCATACGCTACTACGACGATGACTGATCAAATTATTTTGTTCTTCAGTAGTTCTTCATTAACACTTCCACTATGTATCGACATTCGCGTGAAATGTCTTTGAGGTAAAATACTCCAAGAATCTTGAGTTGTACAGTTCAAGCTAGATTTACGAGCATCAGACGACTGAAAGCCGAATAAGTACGTGTACAAAGCTGAAGCTACAGAAATTTCGTATATTACTTGATGTCAACTCCCTCTTTATGCTAATTGTGGCTGCAATTGGTCCTATTAATTTTGTACAGGTGAGCAAATTATTGGCTTCTGTCCAGACAGCCACATCTCACACCCACGCCACAATGTACTTCTGAACATAAACAAATACGCTCAATACGATTACAATTTTATAAATACACATTCACTAGAAATTGACTTTATTGAAAGGATAGATTGATTTGACTTGTATCTAAATTGAAAATCTTAGATTGGAATAATATTTAGTTTGGTTTATTTGTCAATAATGTTTTTGATCCTAGTTAGCCTGGTTTTACGAGTATTTTCATTTATTTTTGTTAAGATTTTTAAATCGTAGTCATGTCAGTAAATGCCTGCCTAATAATAACAGATACAGTAACATACGTTAACGTTAGATAGCTAGCCAATAAAATTGCTTTATTTTGGGCTGAACGGCTGACGTCGCAATGACGCTCGCATTGGTATGTTTCGTTTCGCTGATAACATAAAAATCGCTGATATCACCTCAGACGTACCGTGTTTCTATTTTGAGTGTCTACCCACCTTTTTTAGATGCAGTTCTTGATGCCAAGGCTTCCACCAACAGACGCTGGTTCACGCCGCACAAATTCGCAGTCAATTTTTCACATTTTCGGTGGCAGTTTACATCGCAGTCTAAAACAGATTACGAATTGTGGCGTGGCTCTAGGCTTGTAAAGGTTTTTTGTACAACTGTGCAGACATGCTACATCTAATATGCTGAAAGCCGTGCAAAAGCAGACGTGCAAAATTTCCTATCAGTTTAGTGGAAAATTAGTTATGTGGATACAATATACAAATGAGTTTCGTTAATATAAATGTGTGCGTCCCTAGGTTGGTTTATGGTCTATTTAATTACCTTTCTTTATTTGCGAAAACGTTGCAGGTGACGCAGGTGCTGAAGAATCGAAGCCAGAATCATTTGAACCGGTAGAAGTCCTTCCATCTGGGTTATTTTCACACTCGTAAAATTCTGCAGAAGTTTCACTTTCGTCTGATTCGTCTTCGTCATCCTCGTCTGAGGATTCTTCTTCTGAAGACGATTCCGATGTATCTGAATGAATTACTTGAGGAGCTTTCTTTTGCAAAGGGCGTGGAGTTGCTATTAAAGGTTTCACAGCTCTTTCTTCCTTCACTGGTTTCTTTTGTATAACTGGTGCAGTGATCACAGCTTGGGTTGATGTTTCTGATTGTTCGTCTTTTTCAATAATATTTTCAGCCTTATTTTCCTCTCCTGTCTTTTGTTCAATTTGTACTCTTGGTTCAATTTCTTCTTTTGGAATGTCTTGGGACTGTAACTCTACTGGCGTAGCAGGAACATTAGCCGTTATGTTAGCCGGATTAGATGTTATATCATTGCTTGATAAGGTCGATGTTTCTTCATTTGTCGACGGTTTAACAGTTGCCTTCAATAGTTTATCATCAGTCTTATCACTCTTAGTTACAACATTTTTAGCTGGCGGGTTGGCTTTTGACTTGGCTATTGGAGAACTCTTTGCGGGTGCTCTAAAATTTTTATGTGAATTAGAAACTTTCTCGTTGACAGATTTTTGCACAATATTATTCGAACATGTGCATGTGCAAGGTGGCTTGTCAGTTGCTGGTCCCTTATTTACAATTAAGACACTAGGGTCATTCAATACTGTGTCTATCTTGTTAACTTCTGCCAATTGACTTGTATTTTGAGCAATTGCTATATTTTCAACTGATTTAGACTTAGGAGAGCTTTTTGCAATTGTGTTAACGTTTTTACTTGCTTCTGAAGCTTTTGTTTCACTAAGCTCAGTCGTTGGTTGTTCAGCAACTGTTGGTTCAGCAATTTTAGATGTTGTGTTACTTGAAGTTACTGGTTCCGATGATTGTATCTCCATGTTCTTGTTTGTTTTAAATTCCTTATCATTTGTGCCTTGCTCTTTAGATTTGATTACTTCATTTTGTTCTAGTCTTTTTTCAGAAAGATCCTTTGAAAGCACTGTGGTAGTATATTTTGTTTCCAAAGTATTTAAATCTATTGTTCTTTGTTCAGCAAATTGGTTTTCAGGCAACTGGAAAGATTTTTCATCTTCTTTTTTAAGTTCATCGACTGGTTTCGTTGTAGCAACTTTATTTACACTTTCTACTAAAGTTATGGTTTCGTCCAACTTTTTACTGTTTGCACTTGTGTCTTCCAAGTTTTCCAAAGTATTTAATACTTCTGTCTTTGCACTGGCTTTTGGTAATGCGGCCTGAAGAGATTTTAATTCTGTTTTTACATCCTTTTTTAGTAATTTCTTTGATTTTTCTGATTTTGTCTTCTTCTGGCTAGGTTTTTTAACTTTATTTTCATCTATAGCATCCAGAGACGCACTTTTTCCTATATTTTTACATTCATTAGAAACAGGTGACAATTTGAACGTTGTTGTATCACTGACCTGCACTTTACGTTCTTCAAATAATTTTGAACTATCTTTTTCTATTTCTTTTGATATAACTCTAGTTAGCTCAGGTATTACTTTGTTAACAGTTTCATCCATAAAATCAGATTGATGAATAACTTTGGATTCTTTTCTGATATCTGAATGCTTTACTTCTTGTTGCTCATCTTTTGATTGATTGGGAAATTCTTCCTTGAGTCCCGAATCTAACTTATCTTTAATACCTTCTTCAATTATGTTTACTGAATGTATTAGTACTTTCGGTGCGTCTTTGTCAGTTTCTTTTTGGTTATTAGAATCAGTTAAATACGTGACATTATCTGGATTTTGATTAAAGTCGCTAATATTATTGGGTATGTTTCCTTCACTGTTATCGACTTCTTCCTCTGGAAACCAGGCTAAAGAACGCATGTGTTTTTCTTTGGCTTCTTCTAAGTTTTTCTTTCTTTTTATTAAGTAAACAGTTTCTCTTTTTCCTATTTTGTTCCAAAAATTACCATCGTCAGGCTCAGGCGATTCAAGATCGTTTCCAGTGTTAGTCTTTTTATTCGTTGTTTTCTTAATGTTACTTGTTTCCTTACTTACATCAGGTACATTTCCTGTTAGTTGAGGCAATATTTCTACTTCACTGCTGTAAGTAATTTCTTTTTTTGGTACATGTAACTTTTCTTCTACAGTAACATTTTCAACTCTGAATTTCAGTGGACTCACTGGGGACTCTGTTACTTCAACCGATGATGTAATTTTAGTTTTTAACTTTGGCTTAGGTTTTTGTGTTGTATTATCTTGTTTCACTGATAATCTGCTTTCTTCTATGGCAGGCAAGTCCACATTTGCCTGTTCCTTAGGAAATTCGGTTATAGAATCTAATCTACGGATACTACTTCCTGAAGAGGATTTCTTAATACTTCGCCTTTTTGAAAAGTTTCCACACACATCCTTATAAGATTTTAGACTATCGTGTAACGAATGGTCAGATTTTGTAGTCTTGAGCGGGTTTTGTAAGTCCTGTTTTCGTCTTTTAGCAGATTCAAATGCCTCTAAATTATTTTTAGTTTCAGCAGCTATACCAACTTTGCTCAAATCCAAAGTTGCAGTACTGAGATTCTCGCTCCTAATTAATGAATCTAATAAATTAGCCTGTTCTGCCAAAAGTTCCATTGAACATCTTCTGTCTAAACATATATTTTCAACTGGAACAGTTTTTGGCGCTGGAGTTGCTGGTAAACTTTGAGATTCTACTGGTTCTTGCTTCTGTACCTTAGTTGGCGTTTCCCAGTCTTTTTCATTCTTGACGTGGAACTTTTCCACAAGCTTGGCACCCATGGTTTTCTTTTCTTTCTTATCCTTGTAAGTCAAATCATCAGAAAGCTTTTCCCTCCATTTCATGAATTCTTTCTCATCTGTTTTGTTTTCTTCATTTACTCTTTGTTCAGTTTGGTCTTGTGTATCTTCCGAACCTTCTGCCTCTTCATTTGGCTTACGAGGAGAATTTCTTTTAATAGTATAAAGTCTAACAACTGTTCTTCCGCGTTTTATTGTACTCCTTTCGACACCTGGTGAAGAATCAATACCGGTTTCCGGTTTGCCGTCGACCCTGGACATGAAAGGACCACTTTCACTGACATTGTTTGTATCCTGTTTTGGTTGTGGTGGTTCAGGCTTGGGGGGTGCGGGGGGCGTGGGACGTCTAGTAGGTGTTGGAGGATCTACCTTATGCCTGTATCTATCTCTGGAAACGTCGATATCAGCGGTGTTTATATTTACAGGACGTGGCGTATAGTTGGGAGTACCATAACTTCTAGATGAAATTGGTATTCTTCTCGGGCTATGTATTCTTACAGGACTCGAAGATCCTCTTTCAGTTATGGTAGTGAGATGAGGAGAGTAGTTTCTTCCGGCACTGGTAATCCATCTTGACGACAATGGTGCACGAGAGTAGCTACTGAGAGACGAGTGGTTGCTGTAACTGCTTCCAGGATTCAGATACGAAGCACTGTAAGACGATCCCAGAGGCGAAGCTGAACTGCTATAGCTGTAAGGTGATCCAGTGTACGGGGATGATGATCCGTAATACATGTTCGCGATGTGTTCGGAAAACAGTGGCATAATGGCGCGTTAAATCACGGTCGTGCGACAACCGGGGTCGCACATCGGAGCGCGCGCGCAGACTGGCGCAGGCGGCGCGCGGGGTGAGCAGCGCGTGCCGGTACGCGCCGCCCACCGCCCCCCAACCGCCGCACCCCGCACCCGCCCGTGCCACCCGCCCAGGTGATTGATTGATGATGGCAAGTAGATAATAATAGACACGTATGACTTTTGTCGCAATCTCGGAAGAAAGTTTTTACATGACTGAACGAAAGTTTTCCCTATGATTCATATTTTAAATTGCAACTTAGTGCCTCTTTAATGATTTAATCAATCACTCAAGTTAGATGCCGTATGCCATGTATAACATTAATGTTCCGTTGCCGATTAAGTTTGAAAGCGGTTTGCATGTCATTCTATTATTAGAGTATCCAAAAATAAAGCTTCTTGCGACATGCCTAGTCGTATTAATAGATAAGCAAGCATTGTCTACCTACTTACGAAAATTATTCTCAGCTGGACTTGTTTATTGACGAAGTACAAGATTTTTTGTGACCACGGAATACTTTTGTCAGATGAAAAAAAATAAGAAAATGTACCTACCTATCAGCTGTTTACCATGTCACGGAAATCGTGAGTCAGTTTAAGAAAATGGGTTTTTATACCGGAACGATGCACTGGCTACTAATAATGTCATCGTACTAGTTTCAAATGAAAAGATTTGTTTAATTTTCAGGATACACGGTCAAGTCTCTTGTTTCATCAAGCACCAACAACTTGGGTTTTTAGTACTGATTTTTAAACATTTTTTACTCACTGTTTCTGCAGGATACATAATATTTTGAGTTTTTACAAACTTTTACATAGAAAAGGAATGAAAATGAAAAGTTTATAATACCATTACACTAAAATATGGATGCCGACTTCTAACCGGCTTCAACATGCTCTGATAAATAGGTCTTTATTGAAATAGGTCCTTGTGGCTAAGTAATAATAGCCGCACGGGTCGATGCATCAAGTCAAGCTACGCTTGCCAGGGTTGTCCGTGGATGGGTGACCATCTTTATATACCAAGACTCCTCCGTGCCTCGGAAAGCACGTTAAGCCGTTGGTCCCGGCTGCCATTCGTGGATCTTTGACAGTCGTAACGGGTCGTCAGAAGCCCGAAAGTCTGACAACCAGTCTTACCAAGGGGTATCGTATTACCCAGTTACTGGGTTGTGGAGGTCAGATAGGCAGTCGCTCCATGTAAAATACTGGTATTCAGCTGCATCCTGTTAGACTGGAAGCCGACCCCAACATAGTTGGGAAAAGGCTAGGCAGTTTGATTGATTGAAGTAGGTACCTACTCTAAAAATCTCACGACTCATATTCGAAACTACTGGAGCCATAAGACAAAAAAATAGGGTCAACGAAAATAAAAATGAGTTCATATAATATGTATGTAGTACCTACTCTACATACATATTATATGAACTCATTTTTATTACAGCCATGTTGTCACCTAAACAGTTTATCTTAATGTTAAGAAGTGGAATAGTTTAATAAAATATTGAGCCAGTAAATGTTATGTGGTTTCAGGTTGATAACGTACGATGCTGAAGAGTCCACTTATGTAGGACGTGTTTATATTAGGTTGGGGAAAAAGTCTTTTCGCATTATAGTACGTATGAACTTAAAATAAAATCTCTTTGGCTATACTATTTGTATCTGGCTGGTTTTGGTATCATTGAAAGTTTAAATTTTAAAGAACATGATTCCAAATTCAAATTAGGAAAATGTGTGATTTTCATTTGTTTTTCGTACTGTCAAGATAAGTGAATCTAATGAAGAAATTCGATACATTTTAAAATTTTACTACAAAAAAGGTAAAAATGCAACGCAAGCCGCGAAAAAAATTTGCTATGTTTATGGACTCAGTGCAGTGTCTGTGAGAGTAGCACAAATTTGGTTTAAGCGTTTTCAATCCGGAAATTTTGATGTCAAAGATGCACGTCGCTCTGGTCGCCCTATTACGGATAAAATGGATGCCATTTTTGAAAAAGTGGAGCAAGATCGGCATATCAGTAGTTACGACGTAGCTGAAGAACTGGGAATTGACCTCAAAACTGTTTTGGCGCATTAGAAAAAAACTGGGTACACAAAAAAGCTCGATATTTGGGAACCTCACGAGTTCAATGAAAGAAACCTAATGAACCGTGTACTCATTTGTGATTCTTTATTACGACGTAATGAAACCGAACCATTTTTGAAGAAGCTGATAACTGGTGATGAAAAGTGGATCACGTACGACAAGAACGTGCGAAAAAGGTCGTGGTCAAAGGCCGGTCAGGCTTTATAGACTGTGGCGAAACCCAGGCTAACTCGCAACGAGGTGATGCTGTGTGTGTGGTGGGATTGGAAGGGCATTATTCATTATGAGCTGTTACGACCAGGCAGGACCATCGATTCTGAACTCTACTGCGAACAACTGATGAGATTAAAGAAAGAAGTTGAGAGAAAGCGGCCGAA
This sequence comes from Cosmia pyralina, assembly GCA_946251885.1. NCBI lineage: Eukaryota > Metazoa > Arthropoda > Insecta > Lepidoptera > Noctuidae > Cosmia > Cosmia pyralina. The sequence goes on from OX276344.1 coordinate 9,573,867, forward strand.
ATTAATCAACAGAAGGGGTGTGGTTTTTCATCATGATAACGCTAGACCTCACACATCTTTAGCCACTCAGCAAAAATTAAGAGAGTTTGGCTGGGAGGTGTTAATGCATCCGCCGTATAGTCCTGACCTTGCACCTTCAGATTTCCACCTGTTTCGGTCTCATCAGAATTCTATAGGCAGCGTCAGGTTAACAGCACGAGAGGACTGCCAAAACCACTTGTCGCGGTATTTTTATCAGAAGTCCCAAAATTTCTATAGCAATGGGATCATGTCCCTACATATAAGATGGCAAAAAGTTATCGAACAAAATGGTACCTACATACTTTAGATAAATGTAAATAATGTATATTAAAAAAAATTTTGAATTTTGTTAAGAAATGCGAATAAACTTTTTCCCCAACCTATTAAAATTAATCTGAGGGCAAAATAAAATATAAATCATAAAATCATAATAACATATTAAATGAATGGGAAGTATTAATAACTCATAGTAGATACAGATTCTTACATGAATTGAGGTTTACGGTCATACATCTGAAATCTTTATTGTATATATATATATTCACATATATATAAACCTGATATATATGTATTGTATATATATATACGCTTTGTATTTTTGGCTACAGTAGAGTACTACCCTATAAAAATCACTTCTGTATCCGTAGTACAAACACGGTTTGGCACTAACATTGTCTATTCAGGGTGTCCCAGAATAATGTGTACAAACTTAAGGATGTGGTACAGACCATCAAACTGAACAACTTTTTCCCGGGGACCAACATCGTAATCGTAAAAAAAAAAAACAGTCGACCTCATACATTTTTTGGTCAAGAAGGTATTGAAATTTTGTAAGGGACGACTGTTTTTTTTTTTCACGATTACGATGTTGGTCCCCGGGAAAAAGTTGTTCAGTTTGATGGTCTGTACCACATCCTTAAGTTTGTACATATTATTCTGGGACACCCAGTATGAACGAAATCATTAATAATCTATAGGCACTTTATTGGATGAGGCTGCATTGTTTTAATCGTTTTCCAGATCTTTATTGTGAATCATCCAATCATCTTCATACATGTTTTTCTTTTTTTTTTCTACATTTACATCTATAATTTTTGTGGTGTAGGTGTACATAATAAAGTGTATTCTATCTATCTATCATCTCGACCTTAAATTGTGGTGTTCCTGCGGCTGGTTATTGATCTCGTTGTTCGACATTTGGTCGAGCTTCTGCCACCTCAGCTCGCTAATCCACTAAGCAAGGACTCGAGATAAGTTTCAGATAACAACATTATATTGTTGCTTAATTTTTGTAAAGAAACTCGCATACCGTGTTGATCATCTTTAAAGCAGTGTCCCTGTGACTTGTGCTTCGGACTGGGGAGTAGTGGGAGATCGTTATGGAGTAATAGCCAGAAAGCTCTGGGTAAAGATCTTAATATTCAGCATTTTACTGAAAACTTCTAATAAAATAGGTACTATGAAATAAAAGTGCTTTAAAACAAATATAACGGGATTTATGGGACCAGAGATATAGTTTATGATTTCCTTCTTGTTCACGATAAATAATAACTTTATAACGACTGCTGCAAAAAATGCAATAGATAGATTTCATAGAAGTGAGATGACGTTAGTTCGCTTGAAGGAAATAAGAATGACTGTTGTTTGCACAGAACAGATAATATCTGTTCTGTGGTTGTTTGATTTCTATTTACTTTGTACGCGCATTTTTGGTCATTATTAGAAACCGGATTTTATGCGCATGTATATAATAATAGTAATAGGTCTATAGGGTAAAGTAATAGGTCTTTACCTATGAAATTGCCGTTTTGTATGAAAAAATTTAAACGATTTTTTTTCATGCATTTTTTATTTGTATTAATCGAAGTAATCACCCATGCAATCAATGCATCTTTGCCAACGCAGTGGCAGTTTATTGATGCCCTTCTTAAAGAAATCAGCTGGACGGGAGGCAACAAATTCTTCAAAGGCATTTTGTACTGCCTCTCGGGTATTGAATTTTTTTCCCGCCAAGAAGTTATCCAAATTCTGAAAAAAGTAGTAGTCTGTAGGCGCAAGGTCTGGTGAGTAGGGCGGATGACGGAGAGCTTCCAACCCCAGTTCTTGCAACTTGGAGACCGTCTGCTGTGCAGTATGAGGTTGCGCATTGTCGTGCAGGAGCAGCGGAGACGAGCGATTGACCAATGCTGGTTGGAGATGTGCCAGCTTCTCCATCATTGTGTTCAGTTCTTCACAATACACATCTGAAGTAATGCTCACCCCGTTTGGTAAGAAGCTGTGATGAATCACACCGGCGCTAGACCACCAAACAGTGACCATCACTTTTCTAGGCGTAAGTTTTCGTTTAGGGCATTGTTTAGGTGCTGAACCAGTAATGCTATTCTGTATATATCTCACCGTGAAAACATGAGTGAAGTGATCTTAAAGTGAGCTGTCAATAGTGTCAACCCCTAGCCCTCTAGGTGGAATGACGGCTCACTTCACGCTCACTTCACCTGAGTTATCACGGTGAGATGTTTACAGAATAGCACTACAGGATCCAACCAACTTGCTGAGCGCTTGCGGTTATCAAACAGAATCCATTTTTCATCGCCGGTAACAATGCAGTTCAAAATTCCTTCATTTGTGTGTCTGTTGAGCAGTGCAAGGCACATCTCGACGCGTACTTCGCGCTGGCGATCATTGAGTTCGTGGGGCACCCATTTGTCAAGCTTTTTTACCTTGCCAATTTGACGCAAATGGACCAATATTGTTTTGACGCTAACATCGAAAGCTGCTGCTAATTCAGCCGTAGATTGTGTATCATCAGCTTCCACAATCGCCTTTAATTCGTCATTGTCGACCAAAGTCTTCGGACGACCGCGAGGTTCATTTTTCAGGTCGAAATTTCCAGAACGGAAGCGAGCAAACCAATAACAAGTGGTGCGTTGGTTTGTAGTGTTAGCTCCGTAAACGTCGTTGATGTTGCGAGCCGCTTGTGCCGCGTTGCTGCCACGACGGTACTCATATTCCATAATTACTCGAATTTTTAACGTATCCATGATGACGAACAAGATTGAAATGCGATGAAAATGTAACACTAATCAATAAACAAATGACTACTTTTGGAAAAAAAATATGTTAAAAAAAATATATTAAATTATATAAAAATAAAATTAATTTGAAATTAGAATTTAAGAATTCTAATTAAACAAAAATTATTTTGATTTGAAATGGCCAGAAATCAAAATAATTTTTGTTTGGCTAAGAATTCTAATTTCAAATTAATTTTATTTTAAAAACATGGATTTTTTTTTCCAAAAGTAGTCATTTGTTTATTGATTAGTGTTACATTTTCATCGCATTTCAATCTTTTTCGTCATCATGGATACGTTAAAAATTCGAGTAATTATGGAATATGAGTACCGTCGTGGCAGCAACGCGGCACAAGCGGCACGCAACATCAACGACGTTTACGGAGCTAACACTACAAACCAACGCACCACTTGTTATTGGTTTGCTCGCTTCCGTTCTGGAAATTTCGACCTGAAAAATGAACCTCGCGGTCGTCCGAAGACTTTGGTCGACAATGACGAATTAAAGGCGATTGTGGAAGCTGATGATACACAATCTACGGCTGAATTAGCAGCAGCTTTCGACGTTAGCGTCAAAACAATATTGGTCCATTTGCGTCAAATTGGCAAGGTAAAAAAGCTTGACAAATGGGTGCCCCACGAACTCAATGATCGCCAGCGCAAAGTACGCGTCGAGACGTGCCTTGCACTGCTCAACAGACACACAAATGAAGGAATTTTGAACCGCATTGTTACCTGCGATGAAAAATGGATTCTGTTTGATAACCGCAAGCGCTCAGCAAGTTGGTTGGATCCTGGTTCAGCACCTAAACAATGCCCTAAACGAAAACTTACCCCTAGAAAAGTGATGGTCACTGTTTGGTGGTCTAGCGCCGGTGTGATTCATCACAGCTTCTTACCAAACGGGGTGAGCATTACTTCAGATGTGTATTGTGAAGAACTGAACACAATGATGGAGAAGCTGGCACATCTCCAACCAGCATTGGTCAATCGCTCGTCTCCGCTGCTCCTGCACGACAACGCGCAACCTCATACTGCACAGCAGACGATCTCCAAGTTGCAAGAACTGGGGTTGGAAGCTCTCCGTCATCCGCCCTACTCACCAGACCTTGCGCCTATAGACTACTACTTTTTTCAGAATTTGGATAACTTCTTGGCGGGAAAAAAATTCAATACCCGAGAGGCAGTACAAAATGCCTTTGAAGAATTTGTTGCCTCCCGTCCAGCTGATTTGTTTAAGAAGGGCATCAATAAACTGCCACTGCGTTGGCAAAGATGCATTGATTGCATGGGTGATTACTTCGATTAATACAAATAAAAAATGCATGAAAAAAAATCCGTTTAAATTATTTCATACAAAACGGCAATTTCATAGGTAACGACCTATTATAAAGAAATGAAAACGTTTAATATTTACAAGAAAACTTTAAGAAACTATATACTAAAAGATATTTCCTCGCTTATAGAATAAATAATAATTAAACATACAAAGAAAAAAAAAATAAGAAAAATTAAGAAAAAAAAGATATATTTATACATTTCAACTTTCCTCGAGATCAGTATTAAATAAATCAGCGATAAAAACCAAAATCTTAGTACAGTAAAATAAACATGATAACTATTAAAATATACAAATCCTTATAATTATACTAATATCTACATTAAATCTGTGCTCGAAAGTTAGTTTCAATAGAAAAAAATAAAAAAAGGAAATTAAACAAACTATTACTTTATTTTATCGCTTCTTGTTTTTTTTTGTTCTGCACTGTAGTGGAGGCCTTAGTAAACACGCTACAACTGTTAAAATGCACCCAACCCGCATCGCTTAAAATTCTGCTGTTCTCTGCGCAGACCTACCTACTTCTGATTTGTTTTATTATGCGTGAAAGTGGTATTATAATGTTAGTTTTAAGACAATTACGAACTACGTGTAGCAATATTTTATTTTAAGCTACGCTTGAGCACATTTTGTTTAAAATCATTTATGTTTTTCTCTCTAAGTGAATTTGTTAATTCTTTTGAGAAATAAATATCTTTAACAGTATTATATGCATTTGCGCATATTTTGTCAATTTTTTCAGGTTATTGCATATTTAACCAAAAACTGATCTTGCATTTTTGGTCATGTTTTCTATCTGTATCTAAGTAGAAATATAAACAAAACAAAATATAGAAGGTCAACAAGAACAGTGTCAACAAGAACAGTGTATGAGAGATCTTCAATAATATTTGTAGAATTGACAGATTGAAGTTTAGTTGTTTAATTTCTTACAATGTTTTATCTGTTACATTCGAAAAAAGAATAATTTGTTGTCTTGGAAAATAGTTGTAGAACATATACCTGCTATTTTTAAAAATACCAGCAATAGTAGTCCAAAGAACTCAGTGCGATACATCGTTGTGAAATTATTAAATTATCATTTTATTTCATTACATGGTCGTACTGTAAAGGGAAAATTTGGTCTCATTTTCTTCATTAGTGTTGAACTTGTAGAATTTGAAGTTGCATACTTTGGCGGTGATTTTGTTGCATATTTCGAGCCTGCATGATGCATTAGCTGTTATCGTATTGATATGTTATTTGGAAAACAACAAAAAAAAAATTTTTCTTTTCTTACCTTTTGGCTCGTCTACAATTTGCGGTAAACTATAGAAGAATACGAACATAAAGCAATATTGCTCATACCCCAGACCAGAATTATAGGGAATATCTATGCAAAATTTGAACAAAATCTATCGGGTAGTATTTGCATGATGCTGAAACATACATTCAGACAAATAATATTTTCGGCATTAGAATCGTTCCCATACCTCGTAGCAATTTCTTTTTTTTTTATAAATTCTGCAGTTAGTACAGTTTTGACTTCACTACGATTTTATTATATGTATCGGTGATGAAATCATAAAAACGTGGTTGGCATAAATGGTATGGTACCGTCTCACTAACTGGGAACATGGACCATAGAGTTACACTTATTTCAGTCAGCAGGGGCTGCAGACTCGACATAGGTAGCGACAAGTCAATTAAGTAAAGCAAGTCAAGACAATTCTATTCTATAGCACTTTATAAAATTTTGAAAACAGCTAACAGCATAATTTTTGTTTTCTAAATTTTTGCAACGGTAGATCTTTTAACATTGTTAGGTACCTATTTTATTTATAATTAATAAGTAATAGTTCTTCCATAACTCAAGTAGCAGATGTTGGAGAAAAAACAGCCAGGCTGAAGTGGGAGTGGGCCGGACACGTCGCGCGAATGCACCCGGAGAGATGGGCAAAGATCGTCACCCACTGGACGCCTGAGGGAGGACTTCGCCGTCGAGGCAGGCCACGGCGAAGGTGGTATGACGATCTGATAAGGTTTGCAGGGCCAACATAGCCAGAGATCGCATAAGACAGGGAGGTTTGAAAGGAAAAAGGGGAGGCCTTTGCCCAGCAGTGGGACACAATGTAGGCTAATAAAAAAATAAATAAAAAAAAAGTAATAAGTTAATTTGATTTATAATTAACTTATTACTATCGAGCCACTCTATTAAACTGTTGAGAGAATTGTTAATGTCCTGTGGATAGGTAAGCAACATGTGCGACTACTACAGCGACAGCTGGTGTTGCGCAAGTTGTGGGCAGGATCCGGCGACTGGGTCTCCAGGTGGCATTGCATAAGTCGGAAGCCATTTGTTTCCACGGGCCCCGGAAAGCGCCACCTTCGGGATCCAGCATCATGGTAGGAGGTGCCCACATCGGTATCAAGTCGACGATGAAGTACCTGGGACTCGTCCTTGATAGCCGGTGGAACTTCGGGCCGCATTTTCAGCGGTTGGCTCCCCGATTGATGGGCACTGCGAATGCACTCTCGCGTTTGCTGCCTAATCTGGGGGGGGCCAAGTACTTCCTGCCGGAGGCTTTATGTCGGGATCGTACGGTCCATGGCGCTCTATGGAGCGCCTGTATGGGCGGACAACCTGACGGTCCGCAACATTGCAATACTGAAAAGACCTCAGAGAGCAATGGCCGTCAGGGTGATAAGAGGATACCGTACGATCTCCTTCGAGGCGGCAAGCCTCTTGGCCGGATCACCACCCTGGGATCTTGACGCCAAAAACCTAGCGTCACTATACCGGTGGCGCCGGAACGCGTTGGAGCGGGGCGAACACCTGATGCCTCGTCATGTCGAGGTGTACAGGGCTGAGCTCCGCCGGACCCTAGTGGTGGAATGGGAGGAGCGACTTGCGCAACCCAGCGCAGGGCACGATACCATAGCGGCGGTAAGACCCGTTGTGAGGGAGTGGCTGGAGAGACGGCATGGCGCTCTTACTTTCCGGTTGACACAGGTGCTATCCGGACATGGGTGCTTCGGAAAGTACCTGTGCCGCATAGGCCGGGAACCAACACCTTGTTGTCACCACTGCAGCTGCCTCGACGACACGGCGCAGCACACTCTTGAGGAATGCTCTGCTTGGGCAGTGCAGCGTCGTGACCTCGTCGCGGCGGTTGGTGCTGCGGACTCTCTCTCGCTTCCGCGCATGGTCCAGTCCATGGTCGGAGGTGAGAGCGCGTGGGACGCCGTCGCCTCCTTTTGCGAGGAAGTGATGGTCGCGAAGGAGGCGGCGGAAAGGGAGAGGGAGGATACAACTTCCCTTCCAATCCGTAGCAGACGCACCGGGTGGCGGAGGGCGCGAAATGATCTCCAGCCGCCTTAAGGTGAGGCCTGCAGGCAAGAGACTGGGGGAGTTTGTTGCCTGAACAGTGAAAGGCCCGAGACGGCGGCGCGCCGTGTTCCGCGCACGCCTCTCTGGAAGGATTGCGGCCGTATAAGGCCGCTGAGGGTGACGGGGTCCGCATGAATTCATGCGGGCCGACACCTAGCCGGGGGAGCGTGACGAAATGCGCAAGCACTCCAGCACCCCGGCTAAAGGTAGCAGCAGAACACTGTGTGGTTTTAGTCAGTAAAAGTCTGACAGACCCCTCCTCCTGCCCCAGGGTGGAGGACATCCATGAGGATTTCCACACGATAAAAAAAAAAAAAAAGGTAAGCAACATGTGCCATGTAAACATTGCCTAGATTATTAGGATGTGTGAACTTAGGTGATGATTGTGATAGTTATAGTGGAGATTTAATACAGTTGAAAACATTGATTGATTTGCGGTTGTGTGTTATTTATACGAAGATCGCACGATTCGCTTCCTTCAAAGAGATTATATATCTTTGGCTCCCTCTAATGCGGTAAATATCGGCGACACTTGTTCGCACGTAATTTGTCCTGAACCTATAAGTGTACTTAGCAGCCTCATTACCTTCAAGCCCGTTCCGAATCATTTTTGTTTTTATTGACCTAAAAACCAAAAAAGTATAGTGTTCGATGCTACCGAATCACTTTACCGGCTGTCAAAAATGGTCGCAAACTATTCGTAAATTGTTGCGGCAATCGATAACTTTGAGTGTCGAATCTGTCAATACTACCAATTATACCAAACATCCGAAACGTTAGGAGTTTGCGACTGAATTTGGTCATAAAGCGATCGCTAACTATGTCGAGACTGCACTACCTGGCCCTGGGCAAGTTGCAAAATGCTTCGTGTTTATTCGAACTGACTGATATTCATCTGCATCCAAGTGCTTCGGGGATCGTGTCCAACAGATGATAGCTGCGATTAAGGAGCAAAGGATAGGAAACATAGAGCAGCATATGTCCATAACGTAGGCGATTGGATTCCTAATTATTTGAAATAAAAACGTTAATTTATGCGGCTGCATAGGAACTTATATTTTATCTTCTTACCTAATTCTAATACGTTGAAAGTTGTAAATTGTGACGCCCTTTATATCTCTCCTCTCTAACAACAGGGAAGAATTATGCTACAAGCACGGTAGCAATTTGCTGCATATAAAATATTCGTGCATTTTTTTATTCGTGCCTCCGTCGTGCCTCGTACGAAGCTTGGCTCGCGGCGTAGCATAAATCATCCCTTATTTCATCATTTAACAAAACTTTATTTGGTGACTTCAAGTTTGCTGAAGTGTAGCTATAGCGTAGAACCTTTGTGGCGTAGGCCCTTCGTAACACTTCGTAGCAGGTAGAATCTCGCAGCAGTTCGTAGAACCTTCGTAGCAGGACGAAGGCCCTTCGTAGCAGTTTGTAGACCTTTCTTAATAGGACGTAGAACCTCGTAGACCCTTCGTCGCAGGACGTAGATTTTCGTAGTAGTTTGTAGGCTCTTCGTAGCAGAACGTAGACCCTTCTTAGGAGGGTTTAGAACCTTCGTAACAGGACGTAGACCCATGTAGACCCTTCGTAGCAGGACGTAGACTCTTCGTACAGGTTTGTAGGCTCTTCGTAGCAGAACGTAGACCCTTCGTAGCAGGATGTAGACCCTTCGTAGCAGGACGTAACAATGTTCACTTTAAGAACAGTTGTTTAACATTTAAATTGGTAACTCCAATGAAATGTATGTCTCTCATTCTTCTCAATCATTCTCATTCTTAGTCTTATCAAAACTTTATTTGGCCTCAAGTGTGCCGATTCGTATACCTTTCGTAGCAGGACGGTGACCTTTCGTATCAAGGCGTAGTCCCTTTGTAGCAGTTCGTAGAAGCTTCGTAGTAGAACGTAGAACCCCCGTAGCTTTTCGTAGAACATTCATAGCAGAACGTAGGCCCTTCATAGCAGGATATAGGCCCTTCGTAGCAGTTTGTAAACCCTTCGCAGCAGGACGTAGACCTTTTACGTAGACCCTTTGTGTCAGATCCTAGATCCATTGTAGCAGGACGTAGACCGTTCGTAGCAGTTTGTAGCCTCTTCGTAGCAGACCGTAGAACCCCCGTAGCTTTTCGTAGAACATTCATAGCAGAACGTAGGCCCTTCATAGCAGGAAGTAGGCCCTTCGTAGCAGTTTGTAGACCCATCGCAGCAGGACGGAGACCCTTTGTGTCAGATCCTAGATCCATTGTAGCAGGACGTAGACCCTTCGTAGCAGTTTGTAGCCTCTTCGTAGCAGGACGTAGAACCCCCGTAGCTTTTCGTAGAACATTCATAGCAGAACGTAGGCCCTTCATAGCAGGAAGTAGGTCCTTCGTAGCAGTTTGTAGACCTTTGCAGCAGGACGTAGACCCTTTACGTAGACCCTTTGTATCAGATCCTAGTTCCATTGTAACACGACGTAGACTCTTCGTAGCAGTTTGTAGCCTCTTCGTAGCAGGACATAGGACCCCCGTAGTTTTTCGTAGTCCATTCTTAGCAGCACGTAGGCCCTTCATAGCAGGAAGTAGGCTCTTCGTAGCAGTTTGTAGACCTTCGCAGCAGAACGTAGACCCTTTACGTAGACCCTTTGTATCAGATCCTAGATCCATTGCAGCAGGACGTAGACCTTTTGTATCAAAGCGTAGGCCCTTCGTAGCAGTTCATAGAAGCTTTGTAGCAGGATGTAGAACCTTTGCAACAGTTTGTTGAAACTTCGTAGCAGTACATAGTAGCAGAACACAGACCCTTCGTAGTAGCAGTTTATAGACTCATCGTAGCAGGACGTAGACCCATCGTAGCAGGACGTAGACCCTTCGTAGCAGGACGTAGCATCAGTGTTCACTTTAAGAGCGGTTGTTTAACATTGAAATTGATACCTCCAATGAAATATTAAGTATGTGAGAGACATAAGACTAAGAAATTGATAGAGAAGAATGAGAGATACTTCTCTGTCAATTTATTAGTCTTATCAAAACTTTATTCTGTTCTATGCCGTATATAGGGTGACTGGTAATTAGTGACCTATCTAAACACATGATTGTACTCATGATAACAAACAACATTTACAATGAGACCAAACCTGAAATTATGAAAAAAAATAAGCTGTTCCTTATATTTATGTTCGCGTAACTCGTCAAAATGTAGGGAACAGCTGATGTTTTTACATTCGAAATCCGAAAAAACCGTACCAACTGCGGAATATAGTTAGTTCGTGAATTGTTTCTACATATATGTAGGTTTTCCGTGCGTGTTTGGATCTTCCGTATCAGTTTGACGTTTTTAGCCAGCATATTAATGTCCAGGTGATCCTTTTAATGGGTTCATGGTTAATAAACAAAAAATTGGCAAATGATGACATACTCATGCATGAAAGAGGGATAATTGGACCATAACGCAACTTCATCCATGCACAGCTAGCGTATTTAAGTAACCAAAAATTTTATAGACCTAAGCGGCGGCTTTGGTCTGAGCCTATAAAATTTCTGGAGGCTGCAGGTTAACGCCCATTTCTTACTTTGGGCTTTATGAGTTTGGAAATAAAGATATACTACTTTTTTTCTATGGTCTACGATGTTCTCCTTTAAAAAATTACAACATTGGAGGCTATTCATGCACCATGCATCCATTCAAAGCATGCACAATTAAAAATAAAACACAGGTGCACATCAATAAAACACAGGTACACATAAATAATACACATACTTTTGATACATTAGAATTAGATTTCCTGCCAATAGTGACAGAATACCACAGTGTGTCACATTCTTACCCACGCAAGTAAGAGCAATTAATCCCTACTGATTGGTTCTCGTGTACGACAGTGATTACAATAATTTATTATTGAATTGAGCTAATATTAGCTCGGCCTTGACCCTAGATCATGAGTCGTGGCTTCCTCTTTAAAATTAGATTACTTTTCCGATTATAAATACTTCATGTAACTACTTACTCGTATATCAATCAACGTCATTTTGTAGCTATCTTGTTTTGTCCTTGAGAAAATTGGTGTTCATTGGAAATTGATATTTTCAGAGATGTTTTTGCATTATGTGATTGCATCATTATTTCAAGATTTCACTGCATGTGTAAAAGCCAACAATCCCGCCATCATTTAGAATGACGCTGTGCTAAGTTAAGAACTTCAGGGACTGCACGCACACAAAGCATTCTCTTATCGCGTGATATTTCATCATGTAGTAAGTACTTCATTGAGTTAGCCTAGTAATGTATATGTAATAAGAACTTAGTTAATACAGGGTGGCGGGACATCGACGCGCAAGCTGTTACCTTATGTTATGTTAGGTTATGGATTCAATGAATACATGATTCTGAACCGTGAGTTCAGATTTTTGGTCAGTTATTAAAAAAAAAATTGCTGTTTCATACATTTTGGCCGCGTAGGTATTGCACTTTTCTATGAAACAGCAGATTCTATTTTTGGTAACCGACGTTAAATTTCTACGCTAGAGGGTCTAGAACCATGTGCTGGAATCATGGGTACCTACAGTTTGCGCGTTGATGACCCTGCCGCCATGTATACCAACTTGTATTTATTCCTTCACAAAATTACGGTCAGCTACAGAACATTTTTCACGAACGATGTACCGCATTACTCAGAAAGTACAAACAGGCAATGTGGTCTAAACAAGAAAATGATCTCTACGTAGAAACATACTGTCTCGCTCCTACTATCTGATTTAGGCCCGCTTGCACCACAAATTACTAAATACGTTAAACAGATTTTAAACATCACTCTGTTTCTGTCATCTTCAAACCATTGATAGAAACAGAACGATGTTTTAAATTGGTGGTGCAAACGGGCCTTAAAATGAGCACTACGAAACAAATTCGCTCAAGTGCGTGCACTCCCATCTGTAGCTGACCTTTATATTCAGCAGCATAAAGTCGAGCATACCTTCACACTTGAGCTCCTGTTTGAAGAAGCCGTAGAGCATGGCCCCGCAGTGGTCGCAGAAGGTAGGGGACATGAACTGGTGCGGCCGGAACCGGTGCGGGACGTCTACCTTGAACCTCTCGCGAAGGTACTAGAAAAAAAGATTATTTCAATTAAACATAACACGCCATTCACTGAAGGGTTAGGCAGACGTGCACCTATAGTACATCCACATTTCGGCAGTTATGTTTATTTCCATCAACCGGGTAGAAATCCAGTCTCCGGGTTGCTACTGTAAAATTCCGGACGGAAAAACCCAATTACACTTTGCCCGACCCGGGAATCGAACCCAGGACCTCATGCTCAGCAGTAGCGCTTGCGATCACTATAACAACGAGGCAGTCCTTTAATCAGAATTTTGAGCATTTAATCTAGTATTTCCATCCCGCGCTGAAATGCAGTGACACTCGACCGATATTGGTCCATCTTTTCAATCCAGTCCAGCATCCTGTATCTAGCGTTGGATTAGCCTTTAGTGGATAACCGCTTGACTTCCTGCTCAATGTTATGCGGGTTTTTCCATATGAGATTATTGTATTTGACTATTTGTTTCATACAATGAGCCGTCGTCGTCGTCGTCCACGTGTTGGCCATTGATAAACGCTCATATTCTTTGATTTTCTAATTACTTATATACATCAATCAATCAACTCAGCCAATTGCAGTCCACTGCTGGACATACATAGGCTTCTCCAAGGTTGCGCCACAACACCCTGTCCTCCGCCTTCTGCATCCAGTCTGTCCCAGCCACTTTCTTCAGGTTGTCGGTCCATCTAGCTGGGGGGCGTCCCACACTACGCTTACCGATACGCGGTCTCCACTCCAGGACTGACTGACAGGACTTATATACATAGTTGATTTTAAATATTTAAATCGTTGATTTTATACAATGTGATGACAGAATGTGTTGATGGTTTCATTCATCCCGCAGGATCACAATCTCAAGCATTTCTTTTGTTCATCATCATCTTCCTGCCCTTGTCCTATGTAAATTTTGGTCGGCGCAACACGTTTTTCTCTTCTATTGTCCCCTGTCAACCGTCACTCTATTATTCACTCCTTTTCTTTCATGTTATCCTTCACAGAATCCATCCATCTTTTCTTTGGTCTTCCTCTAGAAAGAGGGATAGATGGAGAGGGCTACATCCATCAACATTTATATCATTCACGCTGCAAAATTAAAAAAGTCATTCTTACCACAGTGGCTTCCGAATGTGCGGAGGACCCGGTACATTTTCCGAGCAGTTTGTTGTGGCACCTCTTGTGGACAGCCGTCTGGCACACGGCGCACCGATAGCCCTGCTTGCCAAAGCCCCATAGGAACTCCTTGCAGAACGCGCAGAACGTCGGCTGCCGGAAGAACTTCGCCACGAAACGGTGACCGTTTACCTCGTGGACCCTGGAAATAAGGACAATATTTTGCTTTTAAGTAATGCCCAATTTGGTTATAATTAATCTCTTCAGTAGTCTTCTCTGACGCATCTGAGCCATTCCAGTAGCCCTAAAATGGCTCAGATAATAATAAGATAATTTTAAAGGACTTCGAATACTAATTTAGCTGTGAGAGCACGTTTGTGGCGACTGCATGAATATGGGTCCACCTACGGCACATTAAAAACTATCCTACGTCAGAAAAGTCATCCTTTTGGTTAAACGTGGTCGTCCTACAAAATCTATATCTATTCAGCTTTGCAAAAATTGTGTCTAGAAGCGAGGAATCTATAGTGCTTTTAGCCAACTATGGAAATGGAACATCTCTTGAAAATAACGTTGCATAACTTAAAGTTCACGCTTATCGCTAACTACTCGTAAAAGGGCTGTGTAACAGCTACACAGCTCTTATAAGCAATGAGTAAACAACCTATAATTTTGTTCAAATCTTTATATTAAAATCCTGGATAATAATGATTAGGTACTTGAATGATCCAAGCATGTCACTCACGTGACTTTCTTTCATACCCAGTAACGCACACATAAATAAGAGAACATTAGCAATTAACTACCGGAACGGGCGCTCCAGCCCATTTAAATAAATTATATAACTTGTGCCACATATTGTGCCGAAAGTTAAAATACAACATGGAACCACAGTCTTATACATAATAAAGTCGTCCGACGAAGCCCGAGCTGCATACGAAGTTCGGCGAACTACGTAAGCAGCTCGGGCTCTCGTCAGACGATTGTGTGATGTATAGACTGTGATGGAATGCAGGCGGCACCAAGTGACGGGCTCATGCTAAGCCTTGCGCCAAAAATCTTAGGCCTCTGCCTCGAATTTCGCGGGCAGCGGGGCGGCGGCGGCGGCGGCGCGTCTCGCATTGTCCCGCCCCGCTTCCGCGCCGCTGTTTTCGAGGTCCGGTCCATTTGTTTTTATGCGTAAAATCCTGCCGCTCCCGCGCCGCCGCCGCTGCCGCCCCGCTGCCCGCGAAATTCGAGGCAGAGGCCTTAAACGTGAAGATTCGCGAAATTAGCCAGAGAAGGCGTGATATATTGCCGCAGATAATAATATACGCATTAGACCTAGTGTTTCCCGTGACGATTTATATTTTAAATGTCCAGGGCTATTGCCTGAATGAAATAAATATTCGCAGTACCTGATGAGTGTGACGGTTTTACTAATAGTGCTAATAGCTACAGCGCAAATGTTTTCCGACGGACGATAATGTGTCTTAGGCTTACAGAAGGAATTTTAGCAACTAAATGCTAGCACAGATTTTATAGTGCTGTGTCATTGTTGCTAATGCTGTTTTAAGTGTAGGCGTTATAAGACAATATTATTTTCGTTGTAATTGTTAGATTAGCATTGCCCGTCATCTACGTGCGTGATTTTAAACTAGTACCTACCTAATGTATCCAAAGTATCTGATATAAAAACTTTTTACAAAAAAAAAAACAACCGACTCCCAAAAAAACACTACAAAGCGAAAAATAACTTTAATTTCGGAAGTCGGTGTCTTTGGTTTATTAGTTTCGTTTTTTGCCACCGACTTCCGAAATTAAAGTTATTTTTCGCTTTGTAGTGTTTTTTTGGGGGTCGGTTGTTTTTTTTTTGTAAAAAGTTTTTATTTTTCACTTTTTAGTGGTGCCTAACCCACACAAATTCGAATAACACTCTGCAAAATAAATTAGAGCATCATTCACATAGACTGTGGGAAAAATACGTATAAAATTATTGAAGCTAACTCAAAAGCCACTCATCAGAACATGAAGATATTTATATGCGACCATCTCAGGTTAAACCATTCCAAATAAAAACTTTGCAAAAAGGCTAAGCTAGCTTAGCAAAAAGCTAAGCCGTGTCAGAAGTTTGGAAGGCGTAGTTTTATGTTGACGGAGATAACGTGACTACGAAATCTGACTTTTGACAATCAAGGCCACACAACCAACAACTCAAGTAGCGCAATTTGAAGCGGCATATAATTACCATTAAAATCATCTATAGCCAGAGTGCACCTCATGACAATTCCAATAAGCCCAAACACGGCTAGAATACATTGATTTATTACTGAGTTCCGGTGCCTACCTTCCGGCTTCTTCATTAGATCGGCTCGATTCATCAGAACCATTATTTAAAGTATCGTCATAGTCGCTTAACTATCTTAATCGAGATATCTTATCGCCACCCGTGAAACACTTATTATCGTTGAGAAGTTCCTGTTGCCATCTGTGGTCTTCTTCATCAGTTCCACTTCACCAGATGATACTTTATGAATGCAAATGCTTGATTTGTTGATGAAAATATCAAAATCGCTTTATGTATGCCTATAATTTTTGAGGAGTTCCCTCAATTCCTCATGGATCCAATCATCACAATTGGATTTTGATAAAAATGGGACCAATCTGGAAGTATATCCTTTCAAATAAAGAAGAATTTTCCAAATTGGTTTATAAATGACGGAGTTCTGAGGTAACAAACATAAACATAAAAAAAAAAAATTCAACCGAATTGAAAACCTCCTCCTTTTTTTGAAGTCGTTTAAAAAATATAAAACAAAAAACCCTGTTGAGTACGCCAGTAATCATACTCATCATTATGACCAATTTTTTCTGTGGAACCAAACCTGAATCAGCTGTTCCTTGTCAAAATGTAGGGAACAGTCTTTTTTTTTTCGCTATTTCAGGTTTGGTCCCATAGTAAAAGTTGTTCATAATGATGAGTAGAATGACCCCTTAAAATGATAACGGTCTTTACACTTACACCCTGTTTATGGTAATGATGTTGAGATTAAATTCTTACGCAATGAAATCACGAAGGTTACAGGACGATAGAATCTGATGTATACCGACTCAGCATTATAATAAAATATATCCTAACTAATATTATAAATGCGAAAGTGAGTTTGTTTGTTTGTTGTTTGTAGCTTTCATGCTAAAATGGCTGAACGGATTTGGAAGAAGTTTGGCACATGGATAGACCATGACCTAGAAAAGGTCATAGGCTACTTTTTATCGACATACCACGCGGGCGAAGCCGCGGGCGAAAGCTGGTAATGTAATATTGCGTTTATTGTCAATACCTTAGAATGCTATTCAGGCCATCTTCTTTACATGTCAGACCGAATCGTAGACAGAGTATTCTCTATCTATAGACGCAATTAAAATGTGAAACTGAAAATTAATATTTCATAAAATGGCCACACACCTGCTCGCTAATGTCATTTATTAATTTCTAGTCATAACTCTTTGCTCAGGAGTTAACTCAGAGCGGGCTCACTACGCTCGGGAGCCCTAGAATCCTTCGTTACGTTCGGAATTCAAAATAACGCCCACGACAATAAGACACTGCTTTATCCCCTTAGTGAATAATCTGCTATACTGTTTGTCCGGGAAATTTATAATATTGTAATAAGAACGGCAATTAACCATTGCCTATTTATACTGTACCTACACTCTTTTCTTGCTCCCCGCGCTAACCAATATTATTGCCGGATCCAATGATCCGGCTCGAAGGACCATTGTTAGTGCGGAGAGCAAGAAAATTATGATGGACTGTACGAGATACAAACAGTAAACCCGACTTCGTTTAGCCCCAGGAGCATCTAACCTTTAGGTAGTGGCCTACATGGAAAGCAATCAATCGACTGCGGACCGAAGTAGGCCGCTGAAAGCACAATGTAGCAAAATGTCCCCTATGTTGGAGTGTCGAAATTATCCACCTGCACTTCTGAGGACCTAAAACCGCCATTGATGCCGCGATTGGCGTGGCCACTTACTGAGCCCAACTTATTTCACATAACACAGTCATGTATTTACCATCGTTTCGAAAAGAAGAAGAACGTTGATGTCAAGTCGACATTGGTCAAAGGTGTGTGCTATTTTGATCTTTGTTATAAAGTGTTAAGTATAGTTTTATATGCAATCGTCTGCTCCGTCTGTAGACTTTGAAAACTGACGAAATTTATAAGACTTGACTGTACATACTATACTTACTTGGCATGGTGTTTGATAGCACCGCGTCTCTGCGTAATACGCTTGCCGCGGGATCGGCGAATGGCGCCCTCGCCACCCTCGCCGCAAACCCCGCCCGGCAACCACTGGAATGTACGGAAAGTTATTTTAAATAATACAATTAACTAAAAAAGCAGTTTTAATTAATTAACTAAAAAGTCGAAGTTAAATCATTTGAAGTGGTTTGAAGCTTAAGGCGCGTAGTGCTGCCAACTAACGCCACCATTGAGAAAAAAATAATAATTCTGGAGATATGGAATATTCCTATGTTCACATTTTTAGTCAGATGAGGTAGAGTTTTTTGTATCAAAAAAATCAACACTAAACCTCCTAGGTTCTATAACATAGAAAAAGTGGCTGTGACATATTTAAAGTGTTAAAAAATTAACTGTGAAAACTATAAGGAGTGCTTTAGATCATCGAACTGAATAACTTTTATTACTATGGGACCAACTTTGAAATCGCAAAATAAATATCAGCAGTTACCTACATTTGTGTTCGCATAACTCGTCAAAATGTACGGAAGTTATTCAGTTCGATGGTATAAAGCACTCTTTACAGTTTTTAGAGTTAATTTTTAACAGCTTTACAAGGTGTACCTACCTAACATAAATAACGCCCAATATCAAGGGGGTCATTGTACTCTTCATAATATATATAATAACTTTTACTACTTACGAGAGCAAACCTGAAATCGCGAAAAAAAAACAGCTGTTCCCTACATTTATGTTCGCATAACTCATCAAAATGTAGAGAACAGTATATTTTTTTTTAGTTAAAGTTGTTCATAATAATGAGTACAATGATCCCTTAAGAGGATATGCGTTATTTGAGTAACACCTTGTATATAATTTCACTATTTACTCGCAAGTAATCGTGCCACACTTTGTATCGATATGCGCCGGGAATCAAGATGCAGATGCGGCGTTGTTTACACTGCATTGGTATGTTAAACACAGTCGGTTGTGCACCGCGCTACGCATCGGTGTAGGGCAGTGCGTAGTGGCGTAGCGCTTCCGCGTGTTTCAAACTGCGCATTTTTTCCTCATATTATGACAAGCTATAATAGGAATTTGGTATGACACGTCCAAACAAAATATCCATGATATTATTCCAGTAATCCAAAATGATACCTAACGGAAAAGCAGATCGGTTTTTTTTTACTAAAATGCTTGAACTACAAATTTATCATCTGCCTAGCCTTTTTCCAACTATGTTGGGATCGGCTTCCAGTCTAACCGGATGCTGCTGAATACCAGTATTTTACATGGAGCGACTGCCTATCTAACCTCCACAACCCAGTAACTGGGTAAGACTGGTTGTCAGACTTTCGGGCGTCTGACAACCCGTAACGACTATCAAAGATCCACGAATAATAGCCGGGAGCAACGGCTTAACGTATTTTCCGAGGCACGGAGGGGTCTTGGTATGTAAAGATGGTCACCCAGCCACGGACCAATCGCGGCAATCGTAGCTTAACCTGATCGATCGACCCGTACGGCTGTTATTACTTAGCCACAAGCCAAAATGCTTCTCCAAATTATAGGTAAGTAACTAAACCATTTCTAGAACTATTTAGGATATGTCACCATTACAGAAAAAATCTGTGGAAAATCAATAAGGTAATATGTTTAAATGGAGCTATCAAATAAACGTATAGGATAACGTATTTTGAAATTGTAGCATGTTCAACACATAAGTAGTTGTAGATTCCTTCCAACCAAGCGACTATCCTCGTTGTTTTCTAAGCGGCGACATTACAACAGATTGTAAACACTAGTAGTAGCGATTAACTGTTTGTTGTTTAGGCACTCGAGCGTTATGTCACTCAGCGCTAATTACGGTGACTTGATCGACTGCCAACAATGTGCTCCCACATTGGACACGAAACAGCGGCGCCCATACGTGATGCTGCCTCAACACTTATTATGGAAAATGAGCACATCAGTATGCATAACAACGCTTATTTAAAAAACTTCACTACGGTCGCAAAATCACGTGAAGCCTTTGTTGCCACAGAAGCAGCTGTAAATCGGTTTGTTTTCAGCGTTACAAAAGATTTAAAATTTGTAAATACAGAAAATCCAAAATAACTTCGCCACGTTTTCTTTGGAGCCCAGCTAAGCATCTATCTAAATCTGTTCATAGCGCATCAAGATTAAAGAAGATACTGTCTGTAGCCGCAAAAATAAATAACTTTAGCGTTGGAAAATGGAATTTGCATTGAATAAATTTTGTTCTAACGACTTTTAAACCCACGCCCATGTACCTAACTGTTTAACGGAATACAAACTTTTGGATATCGCAGCAAATGCTAGATTATGAACAGATTCAAACGATCGTATGAGCCCTTCTGATATTAATTGGCATGTGTTCATTTAATAATAGTGCGCCCGCGTAGCGCACCGCGTGTCGCGCCGCTCGTCACAAAGCCCGCGGTTATTCACATTACGAGTTTCTTATTCAGCGATATCAACGTAAAGCTCTTTGAAAGCCAAGAATTTGGATGCCGTGCGAAACGAGAAATTGGACATACCCGAAACCAAGATGACATCGCACGAAACTGATGTCGGTGTGTGGACACATCGCCAACTCAGACGTCACAGCCACTGGCCGGGATGCACAAAAATGCCATCGCCAATAAACATCAGATTCTATGATACCGATGTAGTGCCCTTACTGCCGAAGGGACACAACTAGTTGTATCGGTATTTGTATAGAAAGCGTCGCTGCTCAAGGCCTGCGAATTCCCTGGCATGGATCCGGGTGGCTACAGTTGAAATACACTAGTGTCAAATGGCCAAAATTGAGAATTCGTTTGTCATATGTTGATGCAGCGCGATCACGTGACCGATTGCACTACGCGATACGTTCGATTTACAGTCGTATGCATAGGCGGTAACACAGCGTGGCATTGAACAACCGCTCGAGATAGATGTTATTTCCAATTGATTTTCCATTCAAACGGTACTACATCAAAGTAAATTAGATTGGCAGATTATAAACTCATTGTTCTGATTCAACTTTAATAAATTAACACTCGTAGAAAACAAATGGCATCTGCGTCGCAAACCGTTTAATACAGTCTATCTTACACTCAATAACGGCAATTCTTAGTGGCAAAGGAACAACAGCTGCTTGACGCACACACACAACCACATTCAATTTTAAGGATTTGACGTTTGATGCAGAGCTGCTGTGCCCTTTCCAGTAAGAATTGCAGTTATTGAGAGTAAGATAGACTGTATTAAACGGTTTGCGATGCAGATACCACTCTACGAGTGTTAATTTATTATAGTTGAATCAGAACAATGAGATTATAATCTGCCAATCGAATATACGTCTTCTTCTTCTTTTTCTTGGCTCTGTCGTCGTCGTCGCACAAGAACTGTGACACATGGCAAGGCATCATTTTGTCCCACGTTACAGGATACAGCTCAAGCTTCAGAACTTACTGAATAAGTGCTAAAAATCTTTCTTGAAATATCAAGACCAACTACAGATATCAATTTATGCACCGCAGTAGGCAATGCAGAAGATTGTTACCATAGATATTTATAAGAAAGAATATATTTGTATGATTGTTACCAAATAGTCTCTTTTGTCTTTTGAAAGTGTACGAGCCCCTGACGACCTAAAGAAGGTAAACTTGTCCATAGTTCCTTAAGCTACTCTACAGAATTTTCGGAATTCCGGTAAAATTAACTCCAAGGGGCGCTATTGCCATTTAACTGGACATAAATTGATTCTGGGCCACTACTGAGATCAATAGCACTTTGCCCAACAAGATGATGAAGCCCAATGCTCAGAAAAAACATCAATTAAGTAATAACTAATGACGAAATCCATAAATGGTCTGGGTGGCCCTAGGATAGAGCCTTGTGGCAATCTTAATCAAATGAACTGGTGAAACCATAAACGGCATGGTATGTGTAAAGCAGTAGTGCATATAAAAACAGACAGCAAAAAAAAGAGTTTATAAAGTTGTCTAAAAAGTGCCAATTATGAGCCATTTTCAAAACCAGTACGGAGACGATGACGGCGAAGGAAGTCGAAAGCCTTTCTGAATACCATGAATACCTTTACATATCAATTGATGCCCTGTATTTTATTAGGATACTAGCTGCGCCCCGCGGTTTCACCCGCGTATACCGGGATAAAAGTAACTTATGTATTAATCCATGGTATAAGCTATCTACATACTAAATTTCATCCAAATCGGCCCAGCCGTTTTAGCGTGAAGGAGTAACAAACATATACACACAAGCACACACAGTCATAAACTTTCGCCTTTATAATATTAGTGTGATGAATATAATTGTAGGTACAACAGAAAATTATACCTACAATATTCCTATGGTTGTCATATGCTTAAAGAATTGCAGGCATACCTACCAGTTTGTAATTTAATGCACATAGATAGTCGGCAATGCAAAAATGTGACGCAGTTAGATAGTTATTAATACTTTTTGAAAGAAAGAATTATACTTAAGCACAATATAAGTAAAAAGATACTTGTTTTTACGAAATGCAAAGTCATCATGATAGTGACTTTTAAGATAATTAGGTACAAAGGAGCACTTGATGATTTTTTGCCCTATCATGCATATATAATAATCTACCTAGGCAGAAAAATTAACCTTCAAGAGGTTCGTTGTTCTCAAATGAGTGCATCACTTTTAAGGTGTACCTATTTATTTTGACACAACTACTCGTAAATCAACAAGTTAATTATGCGCACTTTAAAAAGAAACTTTATTTTTGTGAATGCTTATTATGTAGGTATTTATTTTATAAGTAGGTCTGTACTGCTTCAAAGGAAATGGTGAAACGGTCCATTAAACAAATTCAAAAACAAGTAGTATTCATGATTTTTATGGTTCCGTATGTCCGAATGAAGAAAAAGCGGCCAAGTGCGAGTCGGACTCCCCCATGAAGGGTTCCGTAGTAACATAATTTAAAAGTTCTTGTAGTTCGTTGTAACTTTGATCGATGTTTTAATAGTGTATTTTAAAAAAAAAATAAGTTATTGATAAGTAAACATTATAATTAGGTACATAAATGATGGGATTTAGATCTAACTATATGTTGATTGAATGAAAGGTAAATTGCGGTTTACGATTATGACGTATTAACAAAAACTACTTACTAGATCTCGTTCAAACCAATTTTCGGTGGAAGTTTACATGGTAATGTAGGTACATCATATATTCTTTTTTAGTTTTATCATTCTCTTATTTTAGAAGTTACACGGGGGGGACACATTTTACCACTTTGGAAGTGCCTCTCTCGCAAACTATTCAGTTTAGAAAAAAATGATATTAGAAACCTCAATATCATTTTTGAAGACCTAACCATAGATAACCCACACGTGTTTGATGAAAAAAAATTTTTGAGGTTCAGTTCTAAGTATGGGGAACCCCCTAAAATTGTTTTTTTTTTCTATTTTTGTGTGAAAATCTTAATACGGTTCACAGAATACATCTACTTACCAAGTTTCAACAGTATAGTTCTTATAGTTTCGGAAAAAAGTGGCTGTGACATACGGACAGACACAGACAGACATGACGAATCCATAAGGGTTCCGTTTTTTGCCATTTGGCTACGGAACCCTAAAAGCGGAAGCAGACAGACACACGAGTGATCCTTTATAGGATCACTCGTGTGTCTGTCTGTCCGTCTGTCACAGCCAATTTGCTCCGAATCTAATGGACAGAGATACACATATCATTTTCTGCGTAAATAAATGAATTTTGACTAAGGGGGTCACTTTTGGGAGACAAATACGAAAATTTAATAAAATAGTTTTGCACAAATGTACCGTGTGACAACAAATGTAAGGGCTTACTGTGGGGTTCTCAAGCATAGATATATAAGAAAGAAGGTCTCAAGTATATTTTTTTATAATTTTAAAATAAACAGTGTAATGTTATTTAAGAAAAAAAAATTCAAAAAAAAAAAATAGATTCAGTAGTTTCGGAGATATCCGAAACTACTGAATCTATTTTTTTTTAATATAGAAAATAGTTCTATAAAACCTCCCAATATTGTGCGTACAAACTTACATTTGTAGTTGCAATGTATGGGAGAACATGTTTTTCAACTACAATGATAGATTTGTTCTTGGGATAAATTCATCCTAATTATGGTCATTGTGCGTGGTCCGACACGCACTTGGCCGGTTTTTGTAACACTACCTACCTAGGTACTGCAACGGCTGCTGTTTGTTGTATTTGTTGCGTGTGTAAAGGCGTTTCTTTTCTTTACTATTTTGATGCGATTCCTCATCTGATAGTCTATCAATATCGTTTCGATCCATTGTATCTTAGACGCGCTTCCCCACTACTCAGACAATATGTGCGAATGTGCGAATGCTCGGAGTAGTTCAGAAATGCCCTCATAATATTATAACTGACTTGTTTGACTGCATCGTTGCCGCTGCGCTGCTACAAATCATCGCAATACTCATAAACAATAAGGCCAAGGATAAGCAAACACAGGATTCTTGGATCCAGGTATAATTTTATACCAAAGCATCATGTTTCTTTCAAAGTTTTAACAGCAGGTAACAGATAAAAGGTAGCACTTAAATATTTTTAAAAAAACAAAACAGTTTTCAGTAAGCTTGAACGTGGCATGGAGAGAATCGAGCGAGGAGCATCAAGGCTGAGTGCTTGCGCGGTAAATGCACGAGTAAAAATAGACGGAACCCAACGGTTCGCTCGATGGTACTACTCCACAGTTGTATGAGCTGTGCGTCAGCGCCCATTCAGGTATCACTCGCTCACTATCATAACAGAATAACGACATCTTAACTCGCAAAAACGACCAGTGACGTAGTGTCGTCATTAGTCTCGCCCCATTAACTTTTGCTGGTGAAGTGCGTTTTATACCGGCCTGCACATAACTTGGCAAGAATCGTTAGATAAGAATTTGGTTTCTTTAACTTTCTTCTTAACAGACATGTTTAAAAATAAATTACATCAATAACCATAGAATAAAGGCAAGCAACAAAAGTAAAAAAAAAAATTGTAGCACTAAGTGTACATCCGCAAACTTACTCCCACTACGACAAAACCTTGCCAAGTTACGTGCCGGCGACTGCGAGAAAGTATGATTGATCAGTTTGATATTGGTGGGTTCAGCTAAAACTCTCGTTCCATGAAAATACTAGGAAGAAATTAAATAGGACAGGGGATTCTTCTTTAGTGCGATATTGTGGAACGAATATGAAACCCGAATGGTGTCCAAAGATGTCAACTGTGATTACACAGGATTGGTTGTCGTTGTCGTGTTGTTGTTGTTGTTGTGTAGGTACTTATTTTGACTAGGCAGACGGAAATATAATTATGCTCTCCATTCTCCATCAACCTGTCATGAATTCAAAGCTTTAAAATACACAAAGCTTTTTTACCAAAACTCAAACATGTTACTCGTTCGATTTCAGTTTTCAATGAAGCGATGTGAGTTGTAAATTGAATGTCTAACAATAGATATCATAATACAGATCTATACTTGTAGATACATAAACATCGTGTGCGCTTGTACCAACAACACTTAAATATTTACAAAGAGATTGGTCGTAGAGTATTTTTCATAAGAGAAAAACAAACGGTCTTGTAACTGTACCTCTGTTGCCCACTGTGGGTTGCAGATTTCAGACTACTTAAGCAATTTAAATTCAGGTTTTCTCACGATTAAAATAAATCATTACTATTTGTCCCACCGAACCGCCCCACTGGTGGGGCAAAGTGGAATACTTACCTAAAATTTTGCAGTTGAATCTGCCCCGCTAATTCGTTTTGGTAGGTCAGATTCCACTACTCTAAAAATCTTGCTGGATTCTGCCCCACTAGGGTTGGCACCTTAGAATAAAAGAACGACCTACATTTTTAATATCAGACGTATTGTGATCAAACCATCTGCATATTTTTTTTTGACATAGCAGAAATGGATTCCCCATAAAACTGTGACTTTTCTGACGGTACTGCCCACTGAGTCGGGTTCAGAATCATCTAAACTAACGATTTTATACGGTTTTGGCCGTAAACGATGCGACATGCTTTTCGTCGTGGGCTCTACGAGGCTCTACTATGAACTAGATACGAATTCTCTGTCACCTTTCATAGTAGGTAGATGCTAATTAAAACATCCAATATTCAGTTATTGGCTACCTAACATATTATGTATAAAGGCTATAAACTTGAAAGGTCACCAACTTACTTTATATATTTCCATACTATCTATTGCCCGCGGCTTCGCCCGCCTGGAGGTTGGAAATTATCCCACGGAAACGTACTACCGGGATAAAAAGTATCCTATATCCTAATCCAGGTCCATGGCCTACCCATGTGCCAAATCCATTCAGCCATTTAAACGTGAAAGCGCAACAAACAAACACACTTTCGCAATAATATTAAGTCGTCACGGTATATGCGAAGTACTGCGAACTTTACGAGACATTTGTTTGAAGTACTTAGGTACCATTTATCCTTTGTCATTATGTTTGACAGGATAGGTAGATAGAATTATTAACATCTTTGTAACGCGGATTGAAGAAGAGCTGATTTACCACAGTCATGAGGCCATTCTTTCCAAAGTATGTAAATGAAGCTCAAGAAGATCGCATATCGCGGTGTACTGTGAAGTATAAAGCTTTGATTTTCGCTGGAAACTTAACCCATCTGAAGTACTTATCTATACCATTTGTCTACTGAAACATCTAACTCAAGAGTTACCAAACGGCGGACCGCGGGCCCACCTATTTTGTAAACCTTATGTAAACAGTAAAATTTATAACTAAAACCTGAAAATCAAAAAAAAAATGGCATTAATAACTTACATAAGTATACCTACTGTGTTATTTTTGTTCAGTACTTATCCATAGTTCCATACTAATATTATAAATTCGAAAGTAGGTACCTACGCCTAAACCACTAAACGGGTTTCGATCAAATTTGGCAAGGTGATAGATGGCATCCTGGGGGGTGGGGGGCACAGGCTACTTTTTTTCTCAAAAAAAAATCCAATAGAGGGTGTGACATAGGGGATGAAAGTTTGTATGGGAAAGTCAGCATTTCTTAAGTTATGGATATGAAAATTCAAAATGGATTTGGTAGGAAATAAAGAAATATGTGGTTCAGCGTTTATGAAAAATGATCCCCTAAGGGGGATAATAGACGTTGATTTTAAAATTCACAAATATTATTAAAAATTTTGTGTACTAGCAACAAAGGTCGATTAACACTTGCAGTTTTTTAATCTTAATTATTAAACGAAATATTTCATTGAAATCGGAACAGAAATACTTAAAATTTTCACAAATTTAACTCTTAACAGTTAAACGAAAAAAAAAGCAGTTTATCGAATAATTTTGTGTTAATATAAATGATGTCAAAAAGTAGCAGTGTTAACCGACCTCTGTTGCTGACCGTAACTACCTCTTTTTAAGAGATTTAAGGGATTGGAAATGGTTTCATTGTGGTTAAAGTTCGTATCTTGAGGTGTGCTTGAGGTAACATTATTTTAGTCTTTAATTCATTAAAATCGGTCCACTCGGTCAAAAGTTATTTGTTAATAAATTGTAACCGGCATAATTAAAATTTTAACTAAACAGTCTCACCGCCGCGTCCGTCTGTCTTGAACGCGAAAACTCAAAAAACACCGAACGGATTTTCATACGGTTTTCACCATAGATTTAGGAAAGAAGTTTTTTATATTTCTATGGTTTTCACCAATTAATGGAGTGATTCATGAGGAAGGTTTAAGTGTATAATTCATTAACGTTTTGTATAAATTAGCTGAAATACGACGATGGTTGTTGAAGATGTTGGAAAGAGAAAATAAGACGTTGGAAGTTGGAGGTTCCAAAAGAGGTTGGAAAAAATCATGCCGACTTTGAACGCCGCGCAAAGCATTAAGTTATAATAAAACAATGTATTACGGAATCAATACATTGTTTACCTGGATTAACAATAGGGTAGCTACTTTTAATCCCGGTAGTACTTTCCCATGGAATATTTTCCGAAATCCCCGCGGGCGAAGCCGCGGGCAAAAGCTAGTTACTTATAAAGTTTATTACTAAAAAATATTCAGGATTACTTTCGTGTTATTTCTAAATTGATATTTTTAATCATGGTCCTAACCTAATCGTCGACCAAACTGACCGCGATAGTCATAGTAGTCCCCCAAGTAGCAAACAAGAATAGTGATTTAATCTTACATATCTGTACTTTATCTATAGTTGGATTTTACTAAATCATAAAGGATTTCGTTAAGTATTTTCTTTCTTTAATACTAAATTGTTTTAAACTACCGCTACTTAAGCATGATAGGAATACCAAAAACCAGGTTAAGTATTCTCAAAACTAGTTTGTATTAAGTATGCCTACAGTTAAAACTAAAAATATTTTTTTACTATACTCAGATTATTTCAAAGCTCACTTATAACTCAATTGAATAATTGAAGTATCTTTTTAGACTCGCAAAGAAAAAAAATATTTGATGATGAAATGACAAGTTAAGAAAATATTACGACATAATCTGGTCTTAACTAAATCAAACTATAGAATCACTTAATACCAAAAAAATTAAATAGTACTTCACCAATACGGTTTTTAGTGTAGGTTAAGTATAATATCTCTTAACTAACACTACTTGAAATGTATTTTGTCTTTACTTTATCTGAACTAGCCTTAGAAAATCAGTGTTGTCTAAAATCTTACTTCCTTAGGAAAAATAAGATTTAACGCCATTTTGCACTTTAAGTGAAAAAATAATAAAATATTTTCCGACGACACTTCATCAAAAACTAGAGTAGATTGAACTTATATTTATGTTATAGTAATTCTAACTACATTAATAACTTGCATATTTATAGAAAATGTAGTACTATGCACTACCTATACGGCACAAAATTTTTCATTTGCAATATTATTATACCAAATTTTATTGTTTGTTTTCTAGTATTTTGAAAGCCCGTGTGTTTTATAGCACTATCTACAGATTTTACACGAGAAATAATCATGCGTTTTAAATTTCCAATGCATTCAACGACATATGAAAGCCTTTTCTAGACATAAAAATTTGTTGAATAATCGCCAGTTTCATAAATCTTAAAACAGTTTTTGTAATAATTTAAAAGTTCACCAGATTTTATAAAATAAAGTTACCTAAAGCACTTTAAAGCAAAATAAGTTTTTAATTTTACTTCACTAAGATAAGATCGAATATCTGCAATTCAATATTGATAGTTTTAATTAGGTATTGCAGATATCTTTCAAGTTTATTTCTTGATCTGAAGTCAACCTACAGGCTAACTTGAAATCAGTGTTTAGAGTTCTGCAAAACCACATTCTTAGATAGGGTTAAAGTTTATCTATACTTTAGTACTCTCTTTCTTAACATGTTGTTAAATACTGTGCCCACTTTTACTTAACTGATCCTTGGGGTGTATCTAGGAGACATCTTGAGGGACATATTGGTTTTAACCAAGACAACAGCTGGAATTCATCTACTTGCCTTCAAGTTAACTAGGTACAATACCTTTTAAGGACATTTGTTTGCTACTTGGGCATAGGCCAATGAATCTACTTAGTGATCACTGATCTAACTAAATCAAAGCCGGATCATCCAGTTTAACTAAGTATCATTAGATGGACAGTAGAAAGATCCATATAAATGATTGATGATTAATAAAATGAATTAGAAAATTATGTTTTCGTGAAGCTGACATCCGTCGTTGTATCTCCATTTATTTTAGTCTGGGCACGTTAAGAAACAATATAAATTGTAAGCACTTTGGATACCGATTTTACGATTGTCGGAATGTTTACTTACAGATTTATCTGCAGAGAGTAAGCCGACGTTCGCACGGACGTAAAAATATCGCGGCGATTTTTTTTCGCGCACTGCATTTTCAACATTCTGCTTAGCGGCGAGAGTTAAAAATCCAACAGTTTGTTTTTTTCGGCGCGCTGCCTGGGATGCACTCTGCGTTCGTCTGTTGTTGTTATTCTCAATGCTCGGCTCAACACCGAGAGTTGAAAATACAGTGTGCGATAAAATCCCGCCGCGATATTTTTACGTCCGTGCGAACGTCGGCTTAGTGAGAAATATTGAGCTACGGAGATTATGAATAATTATTGTCAGGCTGTGATGGGCAGGTAAATATATATTTTTTATGTTATTAAGCCCCGCATGCTTGCAAGCGGGCTGTACCAACTATCATGTGGCCTGGCCCACAAACTACGTAAGTGGTGCGATGCACCCCAGAAACAAAACTGAAATGCCTCATGCGGCACCCTTCAAAACGGACACAGCAACGCTGCCGTGGCGGTGGAAGAAACCGCTGTGGTGGTAGTACTTCTCCAGACGAGGTCAATCCTTCACAAAACGGAACACAGCAATGCTGCCTTGGCGGTGGGAGCCGCTGTGGTGGTAGTACTTCCCCAGACGAGGTCAATCCTACACAAAACGGAACACAGCAATGCTGCCTTGGCGGTGGGAGCCGCTGTGGTGGTAGTACTTCCCCAGACGAGGTCAATCCTACACAAAACGGAACACAGCAATGCTGCCTTGGCGGTGGGAGCCGCTGTGGTGGTAGTACTTCCCCAGACGAGGTCAATCCTACACAAAACGGAACACAGCAATGCTGCCTTGGCGGTGGAAACCGCTGTGGTGGTAGTAAGTACTTCCTCAGATCAGCTCAGTCCTACACGATACGGAACACAGCAACGCTGCTTGGCTTGATAGTTATTATTCTCTGTTTATTGCATTAGTTACATCTGTTTAATTTGCTGAATAGAATTTATATCTCTCGGATCGTTTAATGCTCGACATCCTCGAATAGCTGCTTTAGTGCTGACATTAAACTGTTAGTAGGTACCAATTTGTATGACAGCTGTTCACAAAAGCTTTTGTGTAGCTTCAGAATACTGTGATGATCAGGCAGGAGTTCTGCAGACCAGTAGGTACCTACCAATAATTTACCTAGTCTGAATATGTTATCTTAGACGCAGAGAATAACTTCACGATGCAAGAAGTTTAATTCTCATTCATAGTTGCAGACGTAGCCACCCAATGAGCAATTGCTGATTGCACCGTTATTGATGAGTGTATTAGGTAGCGTTATTAGTAAACAGCTAATGGACGCTCACTCACATAGTCGGCATGGAGTCGCTGGTACTGGTGCGGGCGGGCGGGGCCGCGCGCGCGAGGCGCGGGCGAGGTGCGGCGGCGCGCCCCCCCGCCCGTGAATATCATCGGCGCGCGCGCATGCCTGCGTGTGCCTGCGGGCCGCGAGCGCGAGTCGCAGCCCTGCGCAGCACGCTCCCTCGGCCGCCGCTGCCGCCGTGAACAGAGATCTCCCGCCGCGCCCGCACTCGCCGCGTATTTATAAACGGAATTCCACACGCGCTATTCGCGGCCGGATACAACTTTTTACACGACTTTCAGCACTTACGTCGTACGGAGCACTGAAGAGGCGGGTTTTGCCGATTCGGACTCCTGGATTGTCTGGCGGAGCCCGCGTGAGTCACACCCCACGCACCTTATGAGCGAAGTTAAGCGATTCACCCAAGAAACAGTGCTTAAAATAATTATAGGTACACAAGCTTGTGAAAACGCACGCAGACGAATAAATAAAACACTAGTATTTATTTATAGTTGCCTCTAATGTTAATTTTTCAGTGACATAGACAGAATACAAAAACAATGGTGCTTTTTTTGGCGTCGCGTCGCCTAAATAACTTCGTGTCTACGTAAGCTCGAGGCCGAGCTTATTATGCCAAGCCACAATAACATAGGTAATATATAGTTTAGGCACAAACGCTGGTAGCTACAGAGTGGTATGCGTGTACACAACCGATATAACAAATAACTGGAGAACAATGCAGGATTCGGGATCAACTACAGTTTACTTCTGGCGGTGCGGCGAGGAGCCATAAAACGGCAGTAAATTAGGCGCAATGAATCAAACGGTGGTCAATTTTACGAGCGACCTCTGATACTTTTGTGCGCGGAGATCACTAGAACGAAACTCAACATCTCAGTAGTCTGACGTTTTCTAAATAAAATATCAAGTCAGCAAAAGCTTCCTAATGTATATCCATCCTCTTTGTGGTGCAACAATATTTAATTCCTCGTATTTTAGCCTGATACGTATCGCCCTTCTCTGTGTTTGTTACTTGCAAATTTGCAATTCCTGGCATTCCTTAGTAACGTCGCGCATCGTGACCGCCTTTGAATGTTATGGTATAAATAAATGAGTTCCGTCCATTTTTTATACTTTTAATAAAGGTTCTGTTCTGGCAGGTGCTGTGTGTGGAGAAGCGATCAACTTTATTCTACTAAGCTTTTTGGTTATTCTTCTACCCTCTGCACTCCTAACGATTCAAGAACGTAAATAGGGTGTACGAAGACCTCAGCACCTGAAAAAAATGTGTCATTATCATTTAGAACTTAAGCATCTACTTCAATAAGAACCTTTGGTTAAAAATCATCATTACGTGTATGTAGGTGTCCAAAGACATGGGGATGACGTATGCGGTGCGAGGCGCCAGTGGCCGGCCACAACACTGCATCATCACGAGGAGTTGTCTTCGAAACCGCGGCGACAGGCACAACCAGTCGCAGCAGTATATTGATTGATTCACCAACTCGCTCTGAAAACACACTCGCCTACACAAATCCTTGCCAAATTTAGATGAATTACTTTTACTACGGTTTGTTTAGTATTTATACGAAGCTGCTACCGATATTCAGCAGCCAATTTATAGATAATGAAGTGGCGTCTACTGATTTCGTGCGCTTAATGTCTCAATCAGTTACCTCAACTTTGAGTTGTGTCCCGAAATAGCAGTAAATAAACAGCTGGGCTAGCATGCAACCCAAATACACGACCATGGACACAAACTCCGCTGAAACTATGCTTAACTGGAAGAACAAAATAACTTGGAATAAGTTTAGTGGATCATTAATGTACATATTCCATTGTCAATATAGGGTAAGTACATACATGGAGTAAAATAGGAACGTACCCCAACAATCTTGTACATTGTCATGCATATGACCCAGGCCATCACAAAGAACTGGACGACCATTGCTTCTCCAAATATTGACTCTACTTCTTTAGCAAACCTGGTAAAACAGAAGAATGTAAGTTAACAGCATAAGTAAACCACTGGAATTCTTCCGCTGGCTGTACTGGACATACATAACTATGTACAATTTACCGTAGAATTTGATCATAATGCAACACGCATTTCTTGAGTCTCTCCTGTAGCTCAGTTTTCTCCTGTTCTTCGTCTTTGTACAAAGTGTATTGAATTGCAGGTCTCTTAATAATTAACCTACTGGGTTTTCCTGTCTCACCAAACACCACCAGTTGTTCTAGATTGTACCGAAGCATTTGTATTTGTATCTTGGCTTGCGCGTAGAACGCTACAATCGTACAGTCCATTGTTACATTGCCATAAGCTTGGAAAGTTATCAGAATAATCATGTAGGCCAATGCCAGCGAGAATCTAAAAATTAAGGTTATATTGTTATGTGTTTTACGTAAAAACAAAATTATATATCCCAATTTAATTAAAACTATTCACAAGTTAAAATAAGGCGTCGAAAAATTCATCCACATCGCTGTCGACTGGTAATGTACCCAAGAGACTGGCAGCATTGCCACCCTGGCCGGAGGCTAAGCATTGCCATATCTACAAGGTGGCAATGCTGCCAGTCTCTTACCTACATATTACTACTACAAGTTGGTTCTTGAAAAGAAAAAAAAATTCATCCGCATCGCTGTCGACTGGTGTCGACAGCGATGCGGATGAATTTTTCGACGCCATAATTTAGTTTGTGAATAAATTTTTGGAAGGATAGACCTACTCGTAGCAGATAGGTAAGTAGGTACCAACAACATTTTGAAAGCGAATCAAATACATTTCTTCATATTGATTCGCACATCCTGATTTCAGCTGCCAGGCAAAACAAATATTGATTGGGTTGATGGCAAGTTCCTCAATTTCGACCTTCAGGGGCTTACAGCTAGCTAGGTACACCACCAGCCTAGGCATTTTGAATAGATAATTCAACTTACGCTAACGTGCTCGTAGTTTCGAAAGGAAAATATCCAGTGAACTGAACTTCGGTCCCGAGAAGTCTATTAACGATCGGGAACACAGTCCACATCGTACCGCAGATGAAAATGGCCCCGTGATACAAAGTGAGGAGTCGAGACATGACCAATGCGTTCGCTTTCAACACTTGCACGTGGTAAGCTTTGCCTGCTGCGAAGATTGGTCCTGTGGGGAATCAGGAAAATTTAAAGTACTCAGATAAGCTCAAGTTCTCTTCACCCCCAGACTAGCCCCTACCTTTTACATTCCGTAAAGGGTCCGGGACACAGCGGCATACCTAGATAGAATGTTCCTACCGCGCGCGCCGCCCGCGCCGCTGGGATTCTATAAGTGAGAGAGAGTGGGTCGTATTCCACAACGAGGGCCAGGGGGTTGATTGCCTATACCAACCCAAATAAAAATAAAAATACTTAAGTATATCAAACCATTAATGATGGCGATAAGATTATCAATGCGGCGTGTCCTCAAATTGAAGGCAACTTGCTTCCCCAGCGAGTTCAGTGTTGTAAGCAGTATGAACAGCGTGTCCACTATTTGATTGGTGCTGTGCCGGACCTGATACACGAGGGAACAACCATAATTTACCTATATTTATTTCACAAAATCATTCATCCATCATGGCTTTGTGAAATTGGCACCCGACTTTGAAGAAAAAAAAATTTTTTTTTTTATTATACTCATAGGTTTTGGTATGTACTTAGTTGATTGTAGTAATTTTTTTTTTGTTTGTTTGTAGAACTACTACTAGCTCTAAAAAAAAATTAGAGTAGGTACTTTGAAAAAAACTCATCCCCCGTTTTTTCGGCACTCAAGTTTAGAAGTTGATTCTTGAACAGAATCGTTTGTAGTTTATTGTAGAGAAAAAAATTTCGTTTGTAGTAGAAAAAAAAAAAATTTTTGCAAACAAAAAAAAAATTTTGTTTTTCGTGGCTTTTATTGTAGGAAGTGACTACAAACGACAAAAAGTTACTACAAACGAAATTAACGCTACTAGAAACAAAAAAAGTTACTACAAACGAAACAAAGTTAATACAAACGAAATTAACGCTACTAGAAACAAAAAAAGTGACTACAAACGAAAAAAGTTACTACAATACGAACCCTGCTACAAACGAAAACAGTTACTAAAAACGAAATAAACGCTACTTACTACAAACGGAAAAAGTTACTACAAACAAACTAACCCTACTACGAACGAAAACAGTTACTACAAACGAAACGAACGCTACTACAAACGACAAAAAGTTACCACAAACGAAAAAAGTTACTACAAACGAATAAAAGTTACTACAAACGAAATAAACGCTGCTAAACTCTACTCCGTTTGTAGTAGCGTTTATTTCGTTTGTAGTAAGTTTTTTTCGTTTGTAGTAACTTTTTTCGTTTGTTGTAGGGTTAATTTCGTTTGTAGTAACTTTTTGTCGTTTGTAGTAGCGTTCATTTCGTTTGTAGTAACTTTTTTCCGTTTTTAGTTCCTTTTTTTCGTTTGTAGTAGCGTTTATTTCATTTGTAGTAACTTTTTTTCGTTTGTAGTTACTTTTTTTCGTTTTTAGTTACTTTTTTCGTTTGTAGTAGCGTTCATTTCGTTTGTAGTAGCGTTTATATCGTTTGTAGTAACTTTTTTTCGTTTGTAGTAGTGTTAATTTTATTTGTAGTAGTGTTTATTTCGTTTGTAGTAACTGTTTTCGTTTGTAGTAAAGTTCATTTCGTTTGTAGTAGCGTTTTTTTAGTTTGTAGTAACTTCTTTTCGTTTGTAGTAGCGTTTATTTCGTTTGTAGTAACTTTTTTGTTTGTAGTAACTTTTTTTTGTTTGTAGTAACTTTTGTCGTTTTTAGTAGCGTTTATTTCGTTTGTAGTAACTTTTTAGGGTTCCGTACCTCAAAAGGAAAAAATGGAACCCTTATAGGATCACTCGTGTGTCTGTCTGTCTGTCTGTCCGTCTGTCACAGCCAGTTTGCTCCGAATCTAATGGACCGATTAAGTTGAAATTTGGTACACAAATGAATTTCTGTGACCCAAACACGGACGGGTAAAGTAAATTAAATTTGAATATAGAGGTCACTTTTGGGGGGCTAATAAGAAAATTAAAAAAAAAGTTTTGCAAACTACACCATGTGGCATATTAAATGAAAGGGCTTACTATGAGGGTCTCAAATATATTTTTTTTATAATTTTAAAATAAACTGTTCTAAAGTTATTTAAGAAAATAGACGAAAATTGACCATTCCCCCCCTTATCTCCGAAACTACTGAGCCTAAAATTTTGAAAATAGATCTTTACCTGTAGATTACAGGAAAACCTATAAGAAGTCTGTGGTCTTAAAATAACATGCTAAATCTATCAATATTGTGAGTACAAACTTACATTTACAGTTGGAATGTATGGGA
The DNA here is from genome assembly GCA_946251885.1 of Cosmia pyralina. Taxonomy (NCBI): domain Eukaryota; kingdom Metazoa; phylum Arthropoda; class Insecta; order Lepidoptera; family Noctuidae; genus Cosmia; species Cosmia pyralina. Next base: position 9,610,626 of record OX276344.1, read on the forward strand.
GAACATGTTTTTCAACTACAATGTTAAATTTGTTCTTAAGATAAATTCATCCCAACTACGGAACCCTTCATTGTGCGTGGTCCGACAAGCACTTGGCCGGTTTTTTTCGTTTGGAGTAGCGTTCATTTCGTTTGTATTAACTTTGTTTCGTTTAGAGTAGCGTTCATTTCTTTTGTATTAACTTTGTTTCGTTTGTAGTAACTTTTTCTGTTTTCAGTAGCGTTCATTTCATTTGTAGTAACTTTTTGTCGTTTGTAGTAGCGTCATTTCGTTTGTAGTATGAAACGAACCCTTCGTTTCATTTTTAGTAACTGTTTTTTTTCTAGTAGCGTTCATTTCGTTTGTGGTAACTCATTATCGTTTGTAGTCACTTCCTACAATAACAGCCACGAAAAAAAATTTTTTTTGTTTGCAAAAAAAAATAAAATTGTTCCAATAAACTACAAACGATTCTGTTCAAGAATCAACTTCTAAACTTGAGTGCCGAAAAAACTGGGGGATGAGTTTTTTTCAAAGTTCTCTAATTTTTTTTTAGAGCTAGGTACTACAAACAAAGAAAAAATACTACAATCAACTACATACCAAAATCTAAGAGAATAAAAAAAAAAATTTTTTCAAAGTCGGGTGCCAAGATCACAAAGCCATCCATCATCGCTGGTTTTAATTAGTAGGTACCACCATAAGTAGAATTTTGTAGAGCGTCGAGCGGTGGACATAACCAATCTAACACCCTTAACTAATGTTTATCTTTTTTTTTTACGTTGGTAAATCTGTTTTTTATATTTCTATGGTAAATCCTCATGGATTCCAGTACCATGAGACGGGAGCCCGAGAGATACATAAACATTCACCGTACCCCCGACTGGGATTGACTTAGTTATGGGCGCTGACCCATCATTAAGTGCGGTCAATCCCACGACCGCAACATCCGTAAATAGCCTGCAGTCAACAAGACGAAGTGGTCCTCCTAAGTAACTACCTACTATAGGTACTACTGCTACTGTACCTACTATGTATTGTTTTAGTACCATAATTAATAACCGGGAGTCCTTATCTTATCCTCCACTGTTCCTGACAATAATCACCAGACCTGGTGAAGCAGTTGCCGATCACCGTATGTACTTGTTGTCGATAGGTATCCTAGGTACCTACTGCTCTGTGGGATATTATTCTTCATAAAAAGTTATTCTCTATCTCGTAGGCAGGTACCTACTAAATAAAACCGTTTTACCCAGGGGAACAGCGGCCCACACGACGAACATACCTGCTCAAGTGCTTATGTTCCTACTCAAAAGTTCTTACCTGAATAACCCGTACGACGTGTTGCAAATTGTACGTTAAAATAAAAGCCCAACACATCAAACGATATACGTTGTGTAAGAATCGTTTAGTCGGAGACAAGGGCTTCAAAACTATTTTGAAATAGCCGACCCTGGCTAACGCATTAAAATGAGGTCTTAATCCTTCGAACGTGGAGTACGTTACATTATCCGCCATCTTGCATAAGATTGGAAATAATATTCGACTTTATAGGTACCTAATATATACTAGGTGTTGACTAGTTGTGGCTCTTTTCTGAAGTGGATAAGTAGGTAAGTAGATACTTTTCTAATTGTTTCTGTTGGGGTGTCAATTTCGAATAGACAGGTGTTCATAATTAACAAGGAAGCTACAGGCTGTTTCTTTTGTTTGGAATAATTCTTTGCCTCTCTTACGGTCAGTACGCCTAATGAGTCATCATAAAATCTTGTGTAAGAAGATAGGTACGAGTATAGGTAGGCGTCCCTACATTAATCAGAGTTAAAAATCTATTTGAGACCCATTGGCTTATTTTTCGGGGTAGGTATCTTAATCGTGCTCGAAGCAATTTCAATAACTCTATGGAGCAACTAAAACTTCCTAACAGAAAATCCTAATCCATACTTAATATACTTTATACTTATTAATTATAAATATAATATTATAAATTCGAAAGTAACTCTGTCTGTCTGTCTGTTACGTTTTGACGCCTAAACCACTGAACGGATTTCGATAAAATTTGGCAAGGTTATAGATGACATCCTGGGGAAGGACTTACATAGGCTACTTTTTTTCTCAAAAATAATTGTACAGGGGTGATAATAGGGGATGAAAGTTTGTATGGGAAACCCAGCATTTCTTAAGTTAGGGATATGAAAATTCAAATTTATGATTTTGGTGGGAAATAAAGAAATATGCCGTTCAGGGTTTTTGAAAAATCATCCCCTGAGGGGGTAAAAGAGGGGATGATTTTAAAATTTAAAAAACTGCACGGATTTCGATAAAATTTGGAAAGGCTATAGATAGCATCCTGAGGAAGAATATAAGCTACTTGTTGTCTATGTTGGCTTCCAGCTTTAAGCCCACCATACACGGCAACGATATATCGTAGCGATTTGAGTTTGCACAGTTATATCGGACGGCCCTATGTTTTCCACATGAACGTTCCCATGGGATATTTTCCAACATCCACGCGAGCGAAGCCGCGGGCAAAAGCTAGTTAAAAATAAAAGAGTGCGATACGCGGCCAGAGAATCGAACTCGGGACATCACGTTCGATAACTCAAATTATTCATGTTTGAGTTGAAGAACACCCGTATAAAAAGCACCCAGTATCACCCTGTTGCTCCTGCAAACCGTGAGGGTGTTAATTTTGCGACACTTCCTATTAAGATAATGATGTAGAAAATACCAAGTGATCAATTAAGTAGTTTGGCTAATAAGCACTGTAAACAAACTGATTTGTCGAAAATTGGACCTAAATAAAATATTTACCCACAAGGTAATTTATTTAAATGCTACTTTTGCCTCGTTTAGTAGTAGAAATGAGTATCATGGCGTTAATGAAATGTGGTTAGGCAGAAATATTTGGGGCGAGGGGAATATCTTTAATACAAAAATTAAAGAATTCCCTAATATCGTTTTTTTTTTCTTGGGAATTGCATCTCGCAGGTCAACCTAGAAGGTACCTAGGTAGGTAAGGGGGGGGGGGGGGGCTGCTTAACCAGACTTTTCCATTGGTTTCCATGGGTGCCTCATAAATTAAGGCTTCCAGCCAGGGCATAAAACTTAAGAACTAAGCGACCACTCGCTAAGGGGATTGGTCTGAATCCGGGGCAAATCTCACTTAGAGAGATGTATTGGTCATTCTTTTTTTTTTTTTTTTTTAATTCTTTGTTTAATTAGGGACTTTTATGATGGTCATTCTTATACTTCTTATAATTTATGTAAATACATATTTATTACTGTCGCGAATCATAATTATTTTGATCAAGATATCAATAAGGGGTTGTGGACCAAAAGTTCTTAAAACCCCATTGATGGGGATTTAGCCCAGTCATAATCGACACAAAAAATGCAAACATCGCTAACGCGCATGTAACTACGATTCTTTTATATGTTGTTAGGTTCCCTGAGAGCAGTCTACCTATTACCCAAGTTTGCAACACTGAAAATCTTGTGCTACTCCCATGGTGCGCGAAATTCTGGTAGGTCTGTACTTCAGTTTTTTGAAAAATATACCTAAAGGACGCGTTTTTAACCGACTTCCAAAAGGAGGAGGTTCTCCATTCGACTGATTTTTTTTTTTGTTACGCGATTTCTCCGTCAAATGTGGACCGATTTTGAAAATTATTTTTTTGTTTGAAAGGGTATGCTCTCGAGGTGGTCCCATTGTCACCAAGTCAGAATCTGATGAGGGGATCCCATGGAAATCGAGGGAAACCCTCAAATTTTATAGGCACACCTATAGCGATTTGGGTATTTTTTATAGTACCAACCTATTTCGTGCATTTGCTCTCGGAAAGCACCATTTGGTGAAGTAGAGTGATGATGAAGACCACAGATGGCCATTGGAACTACTGAATTACTTATACCTTAGTATTTCACGGGTTGCGATTCGATTACCTAATTTAATATAGTTGCTAAGTAATTTATGCTCGTCACAATGCATATGGTGATGGTGACTTCACCATCAGCTCCAGCACCCTAACTGCGTAACAAATTATTGCGTTATTTACGTTGTCGAGCAGACAAATTTTCCGAACATATGAAGCAATGGATTGGCAATTTGTTTCAAATTGATTTAAATTCTGATTGATAATGTGTTACGCAATCAGGGTGCAATTCTCCTGGTTCTTACTAGGAGAACTCCTCAATAATTAACGTCCTTGCATCGGGAAAGCAATATTTTGTAAAAGATGATGAGCAGTTGACATTAGGCTATTGTAACATAGATAAATTACAAACTGACCCACTACAAATAGAAAAATAAAAAACTTTTTACAAAAAAAAACAACCGACTTCCAAAATAAACACCAAATATAGTTTGCTTCACCAAAATGTAGTAGAACAAAGATACTTAAAAACGCGTCCTTAAGGTATATTTTTCAAAAAACTGAAACAAATGCCAGAATTTCGCATACCATGGGAGTACCTAGCACAAGGTGTTCAGTGTTGCAAACTTGGGTATAGACTACTCTCAGGGGACCAACAACATATAAAAAAAAAAAACATAGTTACATGCACGTTTGCGATGTTTGATGTTGTTATTGACTGGGCTAATTTTATTGTCAATGGGGATTTCGGGAATAACCCGCTAAGGGCACCCACTGTGGGGTACGGACCTCGGTTTAAGGCGTCCGCTGGGGGAGGACAACAAGGAACTGGCTGGATCGGATAAATTATATTATTTAGGGACGAATTTAAAGCTAGACTCAGCGGCGCGGGCTGGCTCGAACAAGGGTTGGGGCGGTATTATAGGTGGGTTTGATTTTAGGGTTCCGTACCAAAATGGTAAAAGGAACCCTTATGGTGCGACTTAGTATGTCTGTCCTCTGTCACAGCTGGATATCTCAAGAACTACTAATGCTATCAACTTGAAATTTGGAACAGTTTTGATGAAGTTTGCCCAACTATTTTGTAAATAAAAAAGTTTTTTTTTTGCAATGGACGGAACGGGGATCTTAAAAATTGAAAGTGGGGCTACTAGAGCATGTGGGGTATCATATAAAAGAGCGCTGTTTGCACGTTCTCAAACATTTTTGTAGGCCGCATAGTTTTCGACTTTAAATTTAAAAATGTAAAAAAAAAAATACCGTTCCCCCCCCCCCCCCCCATCTCCAAAGTTTGCATAGAGAAAAATCTAAAATTATTCTATGTGATAGAGGTTTATGTAAAGATTACAGAAAAAATAAAACAATGTCTCTAAATAGCCCACTTTTTCAGAAATCGGAACGGAACCCTCAGTGCTAGAGTCCAACTCGCTCTTGACCGATTTGTCCTGTTAGAGCATCGTTGTCGTTCCTCCTGCGTTCTCATTATATACATTTTATTTTGCTTTGAGCAATGTTTGGGCTCAACTTTTCACCAACCTAATCGTATACAATCGTGTATAATGTCCTCGGTGCGATGATATTTTGTAGGAGTCAGCACAATCCTAACCGGTTGAAGGTTTGTTTGTATAATTGATGAACAGTCTCGGCAGTCTGCGGGCAGTTGATGATGATTGTTTTTTCAAGAGATCTATGGTACACACAAAATGTTTATATCCATACGAGGTCACATATTTGGAAATATAGACACAAGGATAAGGAAACAGGTGTTTTAATAACAATGTGTGTTCTATTGTGAAATAGTTTATTTAAAAATCTATCAGAAAATAAACCACATCAGTTATTGTATTTGGTATCAGCTCTGGCCGAACATGCTAAACCATTTGCGATTGCATGCAACGATTGGAATGTGAGAACAGAAATTTTGAGCCGTTACATAGCACATAATTTTTTTAATACTGCAGCCACTTTACTTTGTACTCAAATTATTACTCAAATGCGTGTGCGGTCGCTATAATTATTAGAAATGGAACCTCCATTAGTAATAATCAACAATGTTGTAAAATGCTATATTAATTTAATCATAAATATTTCTACACATTATCTATTAGTTACATTTACATAAAGATTTATATTTGAACCCAGAGCTTTCAGCAGATGTCGAACAAATGAACCATGTCCACATTTACATCACAAAGTTTATACAACGCGTCTCGTCATGAACATAAGGATAAGTTATCACTCTATTATTATCTCGGGGCACTGTCTTTTAGGGGATGTCTCGTCGTCCGCCTGTTCTTTCCGCTTCAGTGACTTGCTGTCCTTGTCCACCTTCATGCCATCTACATTGGACTCATGTTCCTCAGTCTTTTGTTCATGGTCAGATTCTAGCCTTTCGTTGTTGGCTAATTCGTTATCTGGGACGTCGTCATCGAGTGCAATGTCATCAGCAGCGTCGTCTTGTTCATCGCCATCAGCTTTTTCGAGATAGTCTTCCTCGTCTGCGGCTGCCTCAAGTCTCTCAGCGGCCTTTTGAGAAGTGGCATTCTGTGAGCCGATGCTTGAAGACTCTGAACGTTTGCTCACAGAAATACGAGCTGTTAGGGCCCGGTACAGTTGAACTATATCTCCTGGGGCACCCTGTGAAACAATTAAAACAAAACTTCTTACTTTCAGCAAGTATTACAAAATACTTTGCATGTCCTGTCTGTGCAAAGCAAAATACAACCTTGAAGATAATGTATGTCAACTTTCATAACTATCTGTAAAAAGATGTTAAAAAGATTTACATGTCTTATTATACTTACCGAGCCTTTCACTTAGCTAGCTAGCCTGCTGTATGATTTCAAATGTGATATTCACTAGCAATTCAATAGCAATTATCTCTTGAGCAACCTCAGGAACAAGCTTTCTATTTCTGGCCTTCAGTTAACTAACTAACAAGTTGGCTATACCTTAATTCATTCATAAAGTAAGTTTGTCACAGGAAGCTCAACTTTACTACTCTAAACTCCACACACTAACAGCCGGCCCTAATGGCCTTATACTAACCATTATGAGGAACAATTTAATCTGCTGCTGGGAATCGACAGCAGTGATTCTGAGTGACTTGGTGCCGGCTCGCTCGACGACCATGTCGGGCCACAGCTTGGTGTTGAGCACGACTCTCAGAGAGCCCGATACTCTCGCGACGAGTCTCGCGGCGCCGCCACTACCCGCCGGCGCGTCATTCAGCCGCATCATGCCGCGCCCCCGCTCGCGCCAACTGCCCGCTTCCCACGCGAACAGGCGACACGATACCTGCAAACGCGAACATAACAAGGTTATTAAAATTATAGTGGTATTCATTCGAAATGTGGGTGTACCTACTATGGGTACACCTATGCTTAAATCCTCGGGGAAACAAGGCGTGATGTTATGTTGTATTACGTTATTAATTTCTCGTTCGATTGTGAACCACTTATGTCAATCAGATGGAAAAAACCATTTGCACACTAAAGCACTAGGAAGTGGTAAAGGGCGGGCGTTTTGGGGGACTGTCTTAGGCAATTTTGAGATTTAAGGGGGATGCGCTAAGGTACCCCGCGAAATTCAAATTTTCTTACGTTTTTTGCAATTTCCAGGTCAGTGTCAAGTTGTATGTTGATTAAAATATGATTCGCGGCCGTAAGTTAGAATTATCCTCAAATCTCTTGATTTCATGAAATTTTAGATTTTTTTTTTCTCGACCCTTGTACACCCTGTTTGTGTCCCTGTGGCGGACATGCATTTTGCGTCATGCAGTTGAAGGAACTTAAATAAAATCCTCGAGTTACAGGGAAGGTATCTTGCGTGATGCAGGGTCTATAGTTCTACATCTAATAAAGATAGTAAGTATAACCTGCAGAACATTGATCTCGCCCTCCTCGCCAGTGATAGTGTTGACGTGCGCGGCCGGGGGCGGCGGTCGCGCATGAGAGCGCTCGTACTCGGCCGCCGCGGCCGCCAACCCGTCGCCAGCGTTTGAAGACTCGCCTGGATTACTGTCCTCCTACCAACATAATGCCATATAGAATTACATTACAATTAGGGCTGTGTTCACCAACATTCAAACTGCCGATTAGGTGACAAACAAACAGTTGCTTTATGTGAAACTTGTGTAAAGAACTGATTAAATATCTAAAAACAGCAGTTTTAAAAATTAAGTAATACGTAAAACTTGGGCTTGAGACTAGTTAATTTGCTCTATGATAAGGCCCATCGATCCATCACGTTAAGCTATGCTGGCCAGAGTTGGTCTGTGGATGGGTGACCATCTTTACACATCTAGACTCCTCCGGCCCTCGGAAAGCACGTTAAGCCATTGGTTGGCTGTCATTCGTGGATTTTTGACAGCCATTACGGGTCGTTAGAAGCCCAAAAGTCTGACAACCAGTCTTACCAACGGGTATCTTATTACCCAGTTACCGGGTTGTGGAGGTCAGACAGGCAGTTGCTTCATGTAAAATACTGGTATTCAGCTGCATCCAGTTAAGACTGGAAGCCGACCCCAACATAGTTGGGAAAAGGCTAGGCAGATGATAAGGTCCATTCAAGAATTTATCACAACATCAGTGACTTCTAAATGTGATGGAATAACATGCTTAGTGGTTATTTGCAGTTGTAAATCATAAGTCTGCTGTCTGCTTGAGCCTCCATAATCATTACTGGATGACTAATACGCTAGAATAAAATATGTAAATAAACATGACAACAATACACAGTACAACATGAACATGAATTTATTCACTCATTGAATTTTTCTTATATCTTGGCCGAAATATCTTGGCAAGCCTGAAATTTTTTTAGGAACCAAATGGTGACCTGAGACAGTGAGTGTTAGTGAGAGAACATGTGCAAAAGTTCCTAGTGCTTAAGTTCAGACAATATTTCAAGAAGATATTTCGGCCATAGTGTAACTTTTATAATAACATCAGAGGTCAGTTTTGTATTATTTACATTGATTGGAAACTTGGAAACAAGTTCCTTGACAATTCAAAAGTGCCTGTAATTGGTTTATTTGAAATAATTGCTTTGAGTTTGAGTTCATAAACATAGTATACATATACTACAAATAACATAGCGGTGAAATAGAAAGTATTATGTCTTCAATAAAACACCAAATATCGTAATTTGTGAATGGTATAGCAGTTTATAGGAATTATCAAATAAATCCTAACATTGATATTGAAAAAGTGGCTTTTTCTATCAAACTAAATAGCTTAAAAATGTAAACAAAATGGAACACCATTTTTAAATATTTTAACACGGCTGGCGACTAGGGCACTGACCGACCCAACACACCATTGTTTGTGATGATTTTTTGCAGGTTTGGGATGTTATTGTTTCGGCGAGAAAGCGACGTAGAAATAATAATAATGTTTTTTATTTTTAATGTAAATTATATGTTTAGAAATTAAATAAAGGAAATAATAATAATATTTATTTTATTTCTCACCAATATTATAGAATAAACATGTACACAACACACCATGAATATTACATTTCAATATTGTGGGAGACTGGTGCCTAAATAGGCTCTAGGCCTGTATTTCAGGACACCAAGAGCTAAGTAGTGTAGAGTATAGAGCTAAGTAGCCTAGATATACAAGTTACGCCAGCACCGTTTTACATTACTTCACCCCCAACACCAAGCCTAGTAAAAATTATATGTGGTAGGCATTTTAGTAAGACAACTTAAGTGGTCAATGGCATTCAAAGGGTTAAAGCTTTAAACCACTAAGTAAATCAACTGACCTGGTTATCCTTGACAGTTGCTGCGGCACTGGTGAACAATAACTCTGTGTTTCCATTAGATGAGCTGTGGTCTCCAGATGATGCTTCCCCATTGTTAACAGTTTCCTTTATTACAACCCTCTCACTTAAATTTTGACCGAACACAAATCCTGAGGAGCCCGGAGCAGGCTTTCCCGCAGGGGGTACTGTGTTGTTGGGTCGTGGAGTGACATTAGCAGCTCCTAGAGGTACAAACTTAGGAGCTTCAGGTTCAGGTTCTTTTAGTCTGTCATCAGTTGGTATTTCTTCTTCTTTTTCTTTTGTTGCTTCAGAAGCTTGTTCAGAAGTTGTTTCAGCACTTTTCAGAAATGGATTATTACCAGGTTTCAGTTGCGAAGGTCGCAAAATGGAACCTAAATATAAAAGGCAGTATTAGTAGAGGACTTTACACTAGAAATTATTATGATCATTATACAAAGAATTATTATTATTTACACAAAGGATAAAAAAAAACTTAAAAGTTGCCACTTACCAAATGGATTACACCCTTTATTTGAACTTGATGCAAAACTGGAGGTGCCAAAGCCACCAAGTCTAGGTTTTGCCAGAACCACTCTTGATTGGGATGACCCATTATAGAAATCTTCAATTGGTGATTTGCCTATAAAAAAAAAAATCTTAGTTTACATCAAACCAATAAACAACAAGAGCATAATAATATAAAATGGACAAAAAAAAACATGGTGTAATGTACACTATTGACTGTGACATCCACATAAATGATTATGTTTGTTAAATATAAATAATAATCCTATCTTTTTAAGCTTGACCTAACAAAATATTAATAAAGTGTAAACTGTATAGTAGCATATTTGCTCCGCAAAAAAAAAGATTGTAGCAACTTCATACAAAACGAGCAGTATGGTGAATGTAACAACATCAAAGTAGTTTTATACTTTTCTCATTCATACAACACCACGTAAAACTGCAAATTACAAGCGCAAGCACATATGAATAACGCTCAATATCTTGATTTATCGCGGAGGAACAGCGATAAAAGTGTAAATTAGTAAAAAGAATCTCATTGATGATGCAGCATGGACAAAGTGAAACAAACCCGTTTATCAGTTTTAAACACTTGATCAAGTATGTGGGCTGAAGAACTTGAGTGAAATTTACTCAAAACACTTGAAATAAACAGTACGAAGCAGCGAAAATGACAAAAAATGCTAAATCCTACCTTGCTTTGCGTCTGCCATTGTCGAATTTATATAGTTTTTTTTTAACTGGATTACTGCCTGGACTTATAGTGACCACAGAGCATGTAACCATTGCTTTAGTAACTTTTTATTTTTTTATAACCTGTTATTAATTTAAATATAAACATATTGTAATGTATGCTCTAAATTATATAATTAACATTTAAAAATTAGAAAAAAAAACAGTTAGATAGGTGGCGATAAATTAAAATGATTCGATCGACGGACCAATGTGGTGGGCACTTAAAGAAAAATGTGTACCAGGGAAGTATGTGCAGTTGATTCGCGCGATGTACAGTCGATGCAGTACCCAAGTCCGGTCTACAGTGGGCACTACTGACAGCTTCGATGTGGCTGTCGGCTTGCACCAGGGGTCTGCACTCAGCCCTTACCTCTTTGTGCTGATAATGGATGCTCTTTCTTCGGATATCCAGGAAGAGGCTCCCTGGTGTATGCTGTTCGCCGATGACATTGTGCTGGTTGCCGAGAGTGGCTTAGAGGTCCAGAGCAGATTGGAGGTGTGGTGGAAAAGACTGGAGACAGTTGGCCTGAGAGTAAGTCGGACCAAAACAGAGTATTTGTTTTGTGATTTTGGCGGACTCTCCGGTCCTGTGCCCATATCTCTTGCCGGAACGCCCTTACCGATCTGCTCCGACTTTCGGTACCTCGGGTCGCTTGTCCAAGGGGATGGCGAAGTAGACCGAGACATAACGCACCGGATCAACGCAGGATGGATGAAATGGCGACAGGTTACAGGAACAACTTGCGACCCACGGATGCCCCTCAAGTTGAAGGGGAAAATTTACAAGTCCGTGATAAGGCCTGTCGTACTTTATGGATCGGAATGCTGGACAGTGAAGAAGACGGATGAAAAAAAATTGCATGCAGCGGAGATGAGAATGTTGAGATGGATGTGTGGAGTGACAAGAATGGATAAAGTGAGAAATGAGTATATAAGAGGAAGTTTGAAAGTGGCGCCAGTGACAGAAAAGTTGAAAGGAAATCGTTTGTCTTGGTATGGGCATGTAATGAGGAGAGACGAAACGCATGTGACTAAAAGAGTGATGAATATAGATGTTGATGGATGGAGAGGCAGAGGAAGGCCAAAGAAAAGATGGATGGATTGTGTGAGGAATGATATGAAAGAGAAGGGAGTGAATGATAGCGTGACGGTTGACAGGGGAGAATGGAAGAAGAAAACGTGTTGCGCCGACCCCAAGTAATATGGGATAAGGGCAGGAAGATGATGATGATCGACGGACCAATAGTGGTCCACCCAAATTATTATTATCGAGACAGGGACACCTCTATAAAAATATAAAAGAATTGCCAGCCTCTAAATTATACTAGATTGAAGGGAAATAACATTACCGTTGAGGGCGCGTATCGGTGTATCGTCTCTATACTCCATTAGGCCTCGTCGCCTCGTCCTAATATAAAGCGATTGTCGCGAGAATACGCAATCGTCGCGTTCCTATGTCACTTTTGTTCGGTGAACCGGAAGGCGTGGTCGCGCCGACCGAAGGCGCCTTCCGCTATTCCAAACAAAAAGTGACATATGAACACGAATATCGTGTATTCGCACGACAATCGCTTTATATTAGAATGTGGCGCTAGAGCAGTACCAGATGTGCTGAAAGAGATAGATCGTGAACAAAGTGGAAACCCAACATAGGCCCTTTGCTTTCTCCCAAAAAAGTAACTGAAAAATATTTTGAACAAGCTTTTCAATAATCGGTTACTAAAATCAGCCTCTTTCTGAAGACCTCAAGCTCATCATCGTCTGCCTAGCCTTTTTCCAACTATGTTGGGATCAGCTTCCAGTCGAACTGGATGCAATTGAATACCAGTATTTTACATGTAGCGACTGCTTGTCTGATCTCCACAACCCAGTTACTGGGTAATACGATACCCCGGGTAGGACTTGTTGTAAGACTTTCAGGCTTCTGACGACCCGTAACGACTGTCAAAGATCCACGAATGACAGGCGGGCCAGCGGCTTAACGTGCTTTCCGAGGCACTATCGTTCGAAGGGGTCTTGAAATGTAAAGATGGTCAGTGACCATCTTTACATTTCACCATTGGTCATCCATCCATGGACCGACCGCGGCAAGTGTAGCTCCTGATCGATCGACCCGTACGGCTGTTATTACTCAGCCACAACAAGCCCTTGACCTCAAACTTGAAGAAATTGGGAATAACTGATAAAGTTTGTAGTGGCAACCCAGCCATCGAAAGTTGTCAATGTCATTTGTCATTGTCATCAATCGGGAAGAAGCAAATGAATGAAAAATGATTTTTAAAGTGAACAAAAAGTATTAATTTTATAATAAAATAATAATAATATTATACTGAAATAATCAAGACATTCCAGAAGCAGGATATAAAATTCAGTGAATTTGTGACGCGGGTTATATATGTATTGTGACAAAAGTATTTTTGTAGTGAATTTACAATATATATTATGAATTGGATTATTTGGAATATATTTTTATGAACTGCTTGCATTGAGGCCCTCTACAAGTATTACAAGTGCATTTACTACTGACATCACATCACATAAATTATAAACATAGCAGGTAAGCATTTTAAAATGACAGTTGTGTTGTGTTGAAACCTTAGACATTCTATAGGTAATCTAAGATAATATAGTATGTAAAAACCAGTTTTCAAACTTATCTGTTCTCAATATACCAATTTGAAATTGAAGGATGGTCTGGTTTGTTTTTCTAATTACTAAACTCTGAATTAAATCCTAACATGATGTAAAGTAGAAGAATATTGGTAATAACATGTGCAATAGGTATTTTTTTTTTTTTGCATAATTCTTTAGCTGACAGCATTGCATTATTCAACTCTCCATTATAATGATCATTACCTTTGATTAACACATCCCCATTGTTTATAAAAATAAAGTTTGAATTTATATAACATCAATTTGTAATGTAGGTACTATAACTAATTATTATCGTCAGTGAAATAATAAAAAGAGCTTATCATGCAAGTCATTTATTGTCCATAATTTTTTCAAGTAAACCTACTACAATTAACTTTTATACCTCTTCCCTTGCATCTAATAATGTTTTCCTTAATTTATTGCAATCTGATGACTTATCAACTGATTTAAAAGTCTGGGTATCTTAAAATAAATGTCTTAAGGCCTTCATAAAGAGATAGCTATAGTAACATAACATAACATCACCTCGTTTTCCCCCAAACTAAATGTGACAACAACTTACAAGGGTAAATACTAAATGTGACAACAACTTACAAGGGTAAATACTAAATGTGACAACAACTTACAAGGGTAAATACTAAATGTGACAACAACTTACAAGGGTAAATACTAAATGTGACAACAACTTACAAGGGTAAATACTAAATGTGACAACAACTTACAAGGGTAAATACTAAATGTGACAACAACTTACAAGGGTAAATACTAAATGTGATAACAACTTACAAGGGTAAATACTAAACGTACCTACAAACTACAAAGAAATTTTACCCAAATAATCATAATTATGACTCATCACTAATTTTTGTTACTCAAATCAAAGCATACAGTGATCCATTATTTAGATAAGATTTATTATAAAACTTTCCTGTGTTTGCAAAATTATGAGTAAAATAACACTAGTAGTTATTATTAGACAAACCTAGAGAAAAACTATATTTTCACTTCTGATTTTATGCTGGACCTTTATTGCCTGCAGTTTTACTTGCATCATAAAGGACTACTTCATAATTATAACAACTGCATTAAAAACCTGTCTTTCTCCATACATAGTCGGGCCCTCTGTTTCCATGTAAGTAACAAATAGTCATACCAATCAATCTGCCTAGTCTTTTCCCAACTATGTTAGGGTCGGCTTCCAGTCTAACCGGATGCAACTCAATACCAGTATTTTATATGGAGCAACTGCCTATCTGACCTGCTGACCAAATAGTCATACCAATCCCTACTGTAATGAAAATATTTATTTGCCTTATTTTTTTACTTTTTGAGGGTCGGCTTCCAGTCTAACCGGAGGCAGCTGAATATCAGTATTTTACATGGAGTGACTGCCTATCTGACCTCCACAACCCAGTTACTGGGTAACACGATACCCCTTGGTAAGACTGGTTGTCAGACTTTCGGGCTTCTGACGACCCGTAACAACTGTCAAAGATCCACAAATGACAGCCGGGACCAACGGCTTAACGAGCTTTCCGAGGCATGGAGAGTCTCGGTATGTAAAGATGGTCACCCATCCATGGACCAACCCCGGCAAGCGTAGCTTATCCCGATGGATCGACCCGTGCGGCTGTTATTACTTAGCCACAAGCTCCTCCTTTTGTGTAAACCATAGTCAGGTTTAAAAAACAATTAAATGAATTTTTATTTTATTGTTTTTTATGAGTTGTAAGTTGATTGTTGAACCATTGATGATAGTGAAGAGTGTATAACTTGGCAAATTAGGAGAATCGGCCCCTAGGTGCCCCTGCTGTACATAGAACTAAGCTGGAATAGTTGAATGTCAATGTCAACACATTAGTTAGAAGATTGTCATTATTATTGTTCACAAAAAAAACCGCAACATCATGCAAGTCATTGTAGAATTGTACAATAATATTAAATGTCCTCAATTTGTCTCTATTGAATGGTTCTAAATAACATTGTGTATTTCATGTTAAATTGAATAATTATTTATGCCTGCTTTTACACACACTAGGCAGAACCTAAATGAAATCACTGTTGGATTTTCAACTCTCGGCGCTTAACAGAGTGTTGAAAATCCATCAGCGCGCTTTAAAGTATATTAAGTTGGTACCTACAGTACGCACGGCTACAGATCAAGCTATACGTGTCCAGTATAAGCTGATCTCGCATTATAGAGGATTTCCTTACAATGAGAGGTCAGTGTAAACTGGAAATGTATAGCTTGATGTGTAGCCGGGTGTACATACTGATTACGATCTTTTCCCATGTCCTGGTGAGCAGGCTGTTATTTTCGTATTAGTGCACGCGTCGTAATTTTCTCTCCTGTCGGCATAAGCCTGTAGATTCGAGAATAGCACATGCCACCATTGATTTATATCAATGCCAATGGAAACCCTACCACCCTAGTAACAGTGCCTACTTATTGCAGCATCGTCAATCGCGGACGCTCGTTAATGCAACCCCAAATGACTGTATATCTAAGCTAGAAAAAAACTTTTTCACAAAAAAAACAAACCACTTCCAAAAAAATACTACAAAGTGAAAAATAACTTTAATTTTGGAAGTTGGTGTCTTTGGATCTGTATTTTAGCTTTTTGCCACCGACTTCCGAAATTAAAGTTATTTTTCACTTTGTAGTATTTTTTTGGAAGTCGGTTGTTTTTTTTTTGTAAAAAAGTTTTTTATTTTTCACATTTTAGTGGGTCAGTCTGTAATTTACCTAAGTTACAATAGCCTAATGCCAACTGCTCATAACCTTTTACAAAATATTGCTTTTCCCGATACAAGGACGTTAATTGTTGAGGAGTTCTCCCAGAAAGGAACCAGGAGAACTGGAACTGATAGTGAAATCACCATCAGCTCCACTTCAACATAATGTATTGTGAAGAGCATAAATTGCTTAGCAATAACGAATCGCAACCCGTGAAATACGTATTATTGAGTAGTTCCGATGGCCATCTGTGGTCTTCCTCCACAGTTCCACTTCACCAAATGGTGCTTTCCGGAAGCAAATGCACGAGTTACTATAAAAAATACCCAAATCGCTATAGGTGTGCCTATAAAATTTGAAGATTCCTCTCGATTTCTCTGGGATGCCATGCGTTCTTGTCTTGACAGTTTCATACTAACGAATATGTTTTTTTTTTTGTAAGGCTTCTCGTAGTTGACGTTGAGAGGCCGAGACTACTTAACCGGACAATCCTGTGGGTGCCATAAGGGAACTCAAAGCCTCCAGGCTGGGCATAAAACTAACTTATTAACTATGTGACTGTATGCTAAGGGCACCACCCGTGGGGTACGAACCTCGGCTTAGGGCGTCGCTGGGGGAAGGACAGCAAGGAGGGACAGGCTGGATCATATCTGGGGAATTTAAAGCTACCGGCTAAGCCACCAGCTGGCACTTCTTCACCGAGTAAGGGTCGGAGGGGGTAACGAATGTTTTGCGAATTTGATCTATAAGTTACAGTGATTGTCACGCAAGTTGTCAAAAAAGTGGGGATGCGAAGTTCGGTATCCTGTTCTCCTGTTGCGTAATTGTGAAGACTTATCCATGCCGAAAATTTTACAATTTGTTTGGGTACTAGAAATTGTCCAACTGACAGGTGTCAGCAACGCATTCTCTAGATGGCAGGACTGTAGTAGTAAGACGGGACCGTCTGCAACTCCACGTCCAAGTGCGTATTTTGCGTACGGATGGGAAAATCGGTCATTCGATCCACTCCAGCTCCAAGGCCAGCGACACCTTGGAGTTACTGACGATTTAGTCAATCAAGGAGGGTACGATAAGCTAAGATTTAAAGCAATATGAACCGTAACTGTATGCAGTTAATGTGCATATTCCTATATTTCCTTGCGACCGTAATCAATCGTTTCATTCGAATATGAACAATAACTTTACATGAATAAGGTTCATTTTCATATAAAACGTCTTATGCCTGTTGGATTTTCAGTGCTCAGCTCAGCGCCGAAAGTAAAAATCTAACAGCGCGCCTTTATTCCAGGCGTTCGTTTATGTGTCGCCTAGTCTGCGTGAAAAGTACGGACATTACTGTACTTAGCATGAGTAAAGTCGTGATCGCCGAGAATCCGAGATCTACAATGTGTCTCAGAAAGGTGTGGCGAAAATAAAGGGTGTGGTACATACCATCAAACTGAACAACTTTCTCCATGGGACCAACATCGTAATTGTGAAAAAAAAAATTAGTCGTCCCATACAAAACTTTAATACCTACCTATTACTCGACACTAAAGACGACTGATATTTTTTTCGCGATTACGATGTTGGGAGGAAGTTGTTCAGTTTGATGGTCTGTAGTCTGTAGCACACCCTTAATTTTTCACCACACCTTTCTGGGACACCTGTATAAACGAGCAAGTACTTTGGCTAAGCGTTATTGATAACTTACCTACTAATCAAAGCTAACTAAAATAGTTGCTAATTTGCTTTGAAAATAAAAAGAAAACGGGAACGAACTCAAAAAAAGAAACATACCTACATACAGGAACCCTGAAAACATTACTCTCTTTTTTGGGCAGTCGTTTAATAAAGTCTCAGTTTGGGTTCGAAATTACTTGGGCACAGTGAAACAAACACGTGTGTGAAACGTAAAACGTGTAAACAATAATAAACATGATTAACGAAAACAAATGAAAAAATTATTAAGTAAATTTTTGTACCAACTCAAATTATGTACCTACTTACCTAGTAAATGAGGTAAATATTGTAAAATATGATATTTTCGTATCTGTAGTCTATACCTAGTGACAATATTAGGTATGTACTTACCTTTATTTTTAAACAAAAAGTAATTTATTGCAGTTCCAACCTTGACATAAAACAATAGGTAATAGAGGTTATTACGTCAAACTAAGGCAAATGTTTTTCAACAATGATTTTTCAATTTAAATTTCACGCTTGGCGTAAAGCTAAGATTCATCTTGAATTATAAATTTATAATGTAGTAAAGCTGTGACAACGAACCGGATGGACAAACAGATTCTCTATCGCATTTATATTATAAAATAATTGTATATAAGAAGATGCAATGAGAAGATGTTAAAAAATTAACTCTAAAATCTGCAATGAGTGCTTTAAGTTTAGACCATCGAAGTGAATAACTTTTACTATGGGATCAACTTTGAAATTATCGCGAAAATAAAATCGGCTGTTCCGTACATTTTGACGAGCTAGGGGAACATAAAACGTAGGCTGTAACTGCTGATTTTTTTTCGCGATTTCAAAGTTGGTCCCATAGTAAAAGTTATTCAGACTTTAGACCATAGAATGGTCTAAAGTTTGTCGAGTTAATTTTAAAACATACCTACGAACGACGCACGGTGGATCGAAACTGCTTTAAGAGGGATATTGGGATTTTTTTTATAAATTTATTATATCATAGGTAAAATAATTGTGTTACATTAAAATACTAATAATTAAGGAATATTAATCATTTCAAAACATATATTAATCGAAAAAAAGACTAAAAAATAAATGAGGTGGAGAGGTACTGAGGTACTCATTTGTCTTTCGATTTTGTTTAAATTTATTATTTGCATTAATTTTGAAAATTTATTTTTTTGTACTTTTTTCGATAAATATATGTTTTGAAATGATTAATATTCCTTAATTATTAGTATTTTAATGTAACACAATTATTTTACCTATGATATCATTATAAAAAGTATCTTTTACTCACTTTTTTTGAAGCTCATAACTCTTGAACGGGTAACTATGGCGCGCGCTGATAGCGTAGAATTATAGCCAACAAGCCAAAGAATAAGAATAAAGTAGTGTTAAAGCAAGACCTGTCAAGACTTGGCCAAATTTTAGCAGTTTCTGTTTCATTCCATACAACAAAAATTGAAAATATTTTTTTCCGGGCAAACTATCACTTTTAGAGTAAAAAGTTTCCTAACAATTATTCATCAAAATGACAGATCTTTCGATAGGTATTTTTTTTTAATGGAATTTGTAAAAAAAAAACCAATGTCCCTCTTAAAGCAGTTTCTATCCACCGTGCGACGGATCGAATACAATGTGGAATCGAGTAATCTGCTGCAAGTACAAGCGAAACGCTAGGAATCTATTGAAAATTACTTAGGTTTTTTTTTTTTTCAATATAGTTCTAGGATGTAAGAAACGCACGAATCCCGTCTGCTGTGCTGACTGACCCTAAATAAATTGGGTTGAAGGCAGGAGAATGATATGGATAATGAACAAGTCAAGTCTAGCGACACAACCACAATTATTACTATGAAGACTTACGCGACGGAAGTTTGGCGTGCTCACGCCCACAATACCTACCACTTAAGGCCTGTTACTTGCAAGAAATTTAAAAAGCATTGCAGGTGTAAACACGCCGAACTTTAAGTTGCATTTTTTTCCTTAGCTGTATCCCTCTAGTCCCTAGAGACTAAAGAACTTGTGCGAAGCCGCGGCTGACCAGTAAGTATTAACAAGTTGGCTGCCCACCATACTACACCTACAATATTGCTCCCACGCACGCCCCATACAAAACTGATCCCACCGGTGATGCTCAAAGCATCGCTCTATTATTGTTAGCCCCCTCAGAAGCTAGGTATCTAAAAATTCGAAATAGTCAAGTATCTATTATGTAGAGTATCCTCTACAAAATAGCATTCAAAGTTTGACTCTGGCCCCAAAAAAAATCCGCAAAACAATACCCTGAAAAATAGCTTCTGATCCCACCGGTGATGCTCATGGCAGCCAACGTGTTAAAATAAACAAGATAAATAAATAGGGATGATGCCATTTTTTTTTCTCCGTCTTGTAGTTTATTTATTAATAAATATTGGACACGTATTTTTTCTTTTTTTACGTACTTCATCAAAAGATTACGGCGATAATTTGAGCTAAAATGTGGTAATACGTCACTCCTTGCTAGATTTTATACTTACGTAGTTTGTTATAGTTGTGACGTAGCGAGCCCCAACTCCCCATATTATTTATAACGATAAAGCAAAAAATATACGAAGCATTCCCGTTCGAGCACCTATTTTTTGAGCACCAAAGGTGTTCCCATCTGAGCAACAATCATCAATATTTTAACGTGGTGCTCAAAAGGGAACAATAAAAAATATTCACCTTTATTCCCTTTTGAGCACCTACGGTGCGGTAGCTTCTAGTGATGGGGTGTTTAATAAAATATATCGATACAAATTGGCAGTACTTTTGACTACCATGGGATACCTCGAGGGCATGGACATTGATCTCAGGGTCATTGACCTTGAGGTCAAGGTCAAAATTCCGAAAGTCAAAATTCTTGTTTCTCCCGAGGTTACTGACCTTGACCTCAGGATTATTAACCTTGAGGTCAAGGTGAAAATTCCGAAAGTCAAGATCGGCTATTTTCCTATGGTCACTGACCTTGACTTCAGGGCCATTGACCTTGAGGTGAAGGTCAAAATTAAAACCAAACCAAACCTAGGGGTGCCCTTCGCTCGACATGGCGAAGAAGCAACAGAGAGCGAAAGACACCCCGACTCCCCGAGGTTAGGTATTGGTTAGGTTACTTTAAACCTTTTACACAGAAATACCAGCCGCGAATTGGAACAATAGCGAATTGGACTTCCGGGGTGACCTTAGGAAAAAAGCCGATCTTGACTTTCGGAATTTTGACCTTGACCTTAAGGTCAATGATGTAAGGTATCCCATGATGTACAAAAGTACTGCCAATTTGTATCGATATGTTTTATTAAACACCCCATCACTAGAAGCTACAGTAGGTGCTCAAAAGGGAATAAAGTTGAATATTTTTTTTAAATATTTATTGGTGCTTAGATGGGAACACCTTTGATGCTCAAAAAATAGGTGCTCGAACGGGAATGCTTCAAAAATACTTTTATTAACTGACTGACGGACTAAATAAAATATCTTTTTTTTACCAAAATCACCTGCTGTTGCAAGTGGTTTTGGTAACCCATCCAAAAACATTGTACGTTAATGACTTTGAATTTTTATCATTCGGGGCTATTGAAAATGCGATATGGTTTTATGCCGAGTCACCATGACTCGGAACGTTTACCTCATTTGGTTCAGACAACCAAACTTTCAGTGTGCAAAGTGTAAAACATTGTCCTGCTCAGTCAGTGCGCGACTCTTGCGGCTAATACAACACTTGACGTTAGTGTAGGCCCAGAAGTGCTTTAATTTAAGATATAAATAAAAAATAAATAAAGTGCATTGTGGAATAGTGAAGTGTGAGCTGTGGATCTTGTTAAGTGTGGTGAATTTGATCTCAAATTGAAATAGTGTACTTAGTTAATATTTTAGCCAATTTTTTTTTCCGTAAGTGATAAATATGAAACTAGACACAAATGTTTTCGGATCACAATGCAACCCGTCTTACATAGGTAAAACGTTTTTTTAATTTAATTTTTAACAGGGACATTTTTGCCGAGGTTTTTGCTGGCTCTTGTGTGGGTTTTTACTCTTAATAAAACGTTACGGACGGACGTTACGGTTTACGAAAACTAATTTGTTAGTATGGGTAAGCTAAGGGCGTGGGGGGATGTGGGTGGTGGCTAAGTAATAACAGTCGCACGAGTCGATCCATCAGGTTAAGCTACGCTTGCCGGAGTTGTCCGTGGATGGGTAACCATCTTTACATACCGAGACATCTCCGTGCCTCAGAAAGCACGTTAAGCCGTTGGTCCTGGCTGTCATTTGTCAGTCGTTACTGGTCGTCAAAAGCCCGAAAGTCTGACAACCAGTCTTACCAAGGGGTATCGTATTACCCAGTTACTGGGTTGTGGAGGTCAGATGCAATCGCTCCATGTAAAATACTGGTATTCAGCTGCATCCGATTAGACTGGAAGCCGACCCCCACATTGTTGGGAAAAGGCTAGGCAGATTGATTGGGTATTTTATAAATTCATAAAACAGAATCTTAGTTAATTATTGGTTATGTGTCTGTGACACGGCTAAGGGGAAATATTTTGCTCCAGTACTCATAAAACATTATAAAATACACACCACCTACACATTAGAAACTGCACTGCATTAAATGATCAAAAAATAACCAACTACAAAAGGAATATAATTACTAGTACGTTCAAAGTACCTACATAGATTTAAGCTTTATTTTTTCAAAATGTACTTAATTTTTTACTCTTCGTGGCTTAGAAAATACACAAACTTGCCTTTGTAGAGCTACAAACGTAAGTTTTTGTATTGGTTGCCCTTTGTAGAGTTCCATTCCATATCTATATAAATAAAAACGAATCTCTATTTCCCTTGGTCATCGCATCACGCGTGAACGGATGGAACAATTTCGCTAATTCTTTTTTTGTTGTGTTTATTATTATCAGGAGAAGGTTCTTATGATGAGAAAAATTGGAAAAGTTGGCGGGGAAATTGGAAAATTTGGGAAAACTGAAAGTGAATTTTCTATGGTAATTTTGTATGAATTATTGAAATTTGGACGGGACAACGTCTGTCGGGTCAGCTAGTCTCCAAACAAAGAACACACCAGATCATTACATAAATCGGATGGTAAATGCCTGAGAATTCATCTACGAAAAAAAAGTCGAACTGCGAAAGTCCCCCATCTCGTTCGCACGGACGTAACAATATCGCGGCGATTTTTTTTCGCGCACTGGATTTTCAACACTGCTCAGCGCCGAGAGTTGAAAATCCAACAGTGTGTTTTTTCGACGCGCTGGGATGCACTCTGTTGTTGTTAGGTTGGATTCTCAATGCTCTGCTCAACACCGAGAGTTGAACATCCAGTGCGCGATAAAATCCCGCCGCGATATTTTTACGTCCGTGCGAACGTCGGCTAAGTCTATAAATAATAATGCCAAATGCCCAGAAACATGCAGCTCACACGAAGCTTTCAATAATGCATGACTAGCTCTGCTAGTGATTGATCTAGATTCAATGAAGACTAGAAAATAAACTGCCTCATACTGCACTGTACTGTCAGTACTGTGTCTGTTGTGCTTGGGCTTGAATTCCTATCGCTCGTTTCAGTAATCGTGGCAAAGGGGGTTCTGACATTGTTTTGTAAAAAAAAAGTCACCTGCTAAGTCTAGCAGTGTACGTCTTTGACTAAACTGAACACGAACACGCCCAACGTCAACCAGTACTATAACCAATTCACCTGGATCTTCCACTTCTCAGCCTCTCTGAAAAGCGATAGTATCAGCTCACGGAACCCTAGTACATACATAGATTAATTTGTCCATCAGGTATGGAGACAGATGAAGATGTGGGCCGAGGCAACATGTTGGATACCATGCCACCCATCAGCTGCGACGTGCTAGAAGGCGAAATGGGCACCGGTTCAAATGAAATCGGTGATCTGACGTTCTGCATGGGAAACTATATCAGCGACTTTATGAAGGTGAGCACAATTGGTATATAACCAAAGTTAATCAGATATGAGCTGCTTCGACTTCGACTAGATCCAAATTCGTATCTAAGTTAGCTTCCAATGGCCATCCCCAAACAACACAAAGTAGTGTACAGAAGATGGATGTAGCCCTGTGTGAGTGTAGCAGCTGTTGTTGTAGTGTTTCAAATATTTAGTGTACTAGATCTAAGTCTAAATCCAGTGGAAGTCTACTGGTGGCCAGTAGACTGGCTGGCTGGTCGTTGGTCTTCGCCAGCAGCTGTAAAAATAGGAATTAAGCTGTTGTTATCCTTAAGACGCAGATATATGCCAAATGACCTTGAGTGGTTAGCTAGCGTGTTCTGTGCTGAGCTCATGTAACGAGTCGTACGTCCAGCCAGTAATAGGACTCGCCCATCAAGGAGCGCTGTCCCAAATTAGGCGCATTATAAATTTATTAGACATAAAACAAAAGGTAATTATATTAAAACACGTATATAGAAAGATAAATATTTAAATTATCTTTAAAATGGTGAAGGTTTCATAAAAATACTCTTGATAGTTTTTGCGTGATTCTCCGTTTTTATCCGCGTTAGACATAACTTTACAAATTAATTACACTTTGTAATATAAACTCAATCTAAAATATTCAGATATAAAGTTATTAAGAAAATGCTCTTGTATTTTTTCGAAATCATTAACACTACTCGTTTAGACGTGATCTTCAGTTTAAAATTGTTAAAAGTCGGTTATCGACGCCTTAAGTGCTTCATCTATAATAAATCTATCTATAAATCTAAATCCAGTAAGTGCCGGAAGCGAGGAAGAGATCGTATCGAACATTATATTTTAAGTATAATTTAATCGCCGCCAAAAATATTGAGGTCAAAACCTCGAGAGCGACATCCCTAATCTTCTACATAGTTCAGTGACCTAGCGTCAGGATTTGATAGGTCAATGGACGTAGCAGTATTTTTGGGAGCCCGACTTGCAGACAGAATAGCTACATCATCATGATGACTCGATGGTCAACTTCCATTCTAATTTCAAAAGCATTGGCGGAATTTTGCACGAAGCATCCCACCTCCGCTCTCAAGTAAACATGACGTGTAACATGGGTTATATAAGTATGGTCACAGATGTTCCGATCTCATGATAATGATAATAATTTTGTTGCGACGTGTTGTCTGGCCGAAATAAATAATATAATTCGTGTAAAAAAGTAAGTAGGTCCGCATTATAGTAGGACAGACGACTGGCAACTCGCGTTTGTGCTGTTCATTTGGTCTGGTGTTTTTCCATGAGCGTTACCCTCACAAAAAGCCTCTCTAGAAAGAGACGATGCGAATTTGCGGCCAATACCGACCCTGTAGTACTACTAAAGATATAACTACTGGCCGCAAATTCGCTTTGTCTCTCTCGTACTTTTCGGTCTTATCTGTATTCATTGCATAACTGAATACGGAACGCTCCATCCATTCTCTGTGGATAAAACATAGGTTTTTCACAGTAAAACGTCAGTGGCTTGCGACTAAATGTGTTGCCAGTACTGAAATCATCTTAGATTATTTCTGAGAGGGGGAACCTTTTCTACTAAAAGCAAAATCGATATTATTATATTTTTCATGGTACGGTTAGAAAGAACCAAGCGTCCTACTGCGAATATTGCAGTGAATGCGTTTGCAGATGTTAGGATTAAATCGCATGAGGACACGGGAGAAAACCGCGCTGTGAATCTACAGTTGCTAAGTGATGGTTCCAAGGAGCTCGCACATGTATAGGAGTGCGTTATTTAGGTAGTTTAATATGACTAAGCACATTATCTACATAATCATAATGATAATGATAACATTGCATTCTGGGCTTCGTACATGTAGACTTTGTACATGTTCCAAATTATTTATATGTTTTTATCGTCTCGTAAGATGTTAAAGTCCAATCTTTTTACCTTGGCGAGAGGGTTCAATCAACCTTACAAAGTAGTAATTAGGACCCTATCAGAAAAAGGACACGTCTGACGATACTTCCGGCAACAGTTGACGTTGGTAGGTGACGACAACCGACTACAACACTCCATCACATACTAGTTTCTATATACCGGATGACTTTTTTTACCGTCTTGAAAATAATAGGGTATATTAGGTGAACGGAGTAGAAGCGTAGGTATGGCATACCTAGTTTTTTTTTTTTTTTTTTTAATAGCTTAGTCAGAAAAAATATCTAAGTATCAATAAATACTACAAATTCGATGTAAACTTTTCATTTTAGAACAATAAAAACATAAATTTTGAAAATAATAATAATAAATCCTTTAAAAATATCGAAATTCAAATCATATGCAACCTGCATTATGATTTGAAATTTTGATTTATTTAAATTAAAAAAAAAAAAAAAAACTAGAAATGCCATAGGCTTCTACTCCGTTCACCGAATATACCCTATTTCTTTCAAGACGGCAAAAAAAGTCATCTAGTATATAACGCTGTAAAAACGTCATCCCCTCCTATTGCTGGTCACTCGCGTACCAGCCGAATGCATCATTTTCCTGCTCTTATCCTAGTTTATCTGGGTTCCGTGCTGTCTTAATATCTTTATCAGCCATTACATATTAGTCTATTTTATTATAGCATTGTTTCCAAACTTGGCGTGACGCACTGCACTGACAATTTGCTAAGATATAAACTAAAAATATTCAAATTCATACAAAAAAGTTTTCTCGTAATATAGGGTTGGTAATAATTATACTGTAGGCAATCCATTAAGGGGATGTATGAGAGGTCATTTGCAACCAAATGACTCCCTCCTATGCAAATGTCAACCAATAACCCTGTATGTTCCTAATTTCTCTACATTACATGTCCATGATACCGGCTGCTAGTGCCAAAACAACACTAGAACTTATAAACGTTTCACCTGGCTTCCACTCACCTCTGACATCTGATACTAAGACAATCACGGACAGACCCAACAGGGTCACGAACTAACACTAAAAACAACATTCAAATTCAAGATTATTCAAGATGTGCTAATTATGCTTTAGTTTACTGTTATCAGTATACCAATGCATCAGGCAGTGAACTTCTTTAAATAATATTGCAGCATTTGCAGCTGGCTGTGCATGCAAAAACGGTTTGATTTGCACTTTTTCCGTCATAGTGCAGTCACTTATAAAAGCTTTCTTTTTTCAAGTAATTTATGCTAATAATAAGCCGAATACCCGGATGCATGTCATTTCTTGCATTGCAATTCTGTTTTATTAGGGCGCGACGTCTGGTAAAAGTAACACAGACAAGTTCTCTGTGATATTAACAAGTTATTGGAGACAAACTAATAGTACCTAAATGCTGCATCTAAGGGTTTCCTACGCAAAGCTATGAAAAATACAATTCGATACGAGCGGAAGTTTAACAAATGACAATCACTAATACATTAAGACGCAGATATATGCCAATGGCGTTGAGTGCATAGCTTGCATGTTCTGTGCTGAGCTCACGCAACGCGTCGTAGGTACGTCCACCCAGTAGTAGAACTCGCCCATCAAGGAGCGCTGTCCCAAATTAGACACATTATTAATTTATTATACATAAACTAAAAGGTGGTATATTAAAACAGGTATACTAAGTTAAATAATTAAATTATCTTTAAAATGGTGAAGATTTCATAAAAATACGCTTGATTGTTTTTGCGTGATTCTCAGTTTTTATCCGCGTTAGACATAAATTTACAAATTATTTACACTATGTAATGTAAACATAATCTAAAATATTCACTTATTAAGTTATTAAGAAAATGCTCTAATTTAACATAAATATTTTTTCCAATTCATCAACTACTCGTTTAGACGTGATCTTCAGTTTAAAATCATTAGAAGTCGCTTATCGTCGCCTTCAGAATCAGGCAAAAGCGCCTAGCTATGTTAATTAATGACACAGTGATTGTCCAATGGCCGTGAACTCGCGAAGCCGCGACGTCATTTCTCGAGACCGCTTCGCAATCACCTACATGACTGGCAGCATTCGAGACATGTAAAACACTTTTTGACTAAATGTATTCCTGTAATGTACTCATGTTCCTTGAAGCTCACAAGTCACCACTGAACATTGGCCTTTTATTTTTCGCAGTAACATCAGGTTGGGTCATAGATATATGAAAGTATATTTCTATGGGTTGGGTAGTAGTTTTCTAGTAACAGATTAATACAAGAATTATCTTTTTGTTTGCATATTATGATTGTAAACTAAGCATAGTGCATATAAAAAATATAGTTTAAAAAAACTAAAAAACACGCTTTAATACCATTAAACTGAACTAAAAAGTAAAAAATAAATTTTTCAATATAAGAATAAAGTGATTAACGAGATTATTTATTTTTAATTTTTTTAGAGATAAAGCGTTAATCCTGATAATCTTGATCAGGATAATGGGACAAAATTTTTAAATTATTGTATTGTCATCGGGCCCTGTTATGTGTACAAAATTTCGAATTCGTCTGACCATTTAAAGTGGGTAAAAATCGAGTTCAAATATTCCGTTACATACAAACATACATACAGGTGAAGCTAATAAAAGCGTGTTAAAAATAACATGTCTGTCGGACACCATTGTCATTATTATTGCCACTGATTTTTGTTGTAATCGCATTAAGAAATTTCGAAATATAAAATATATTCAAAATAACCTTTTATTGCTGTTTTAGATCAATAATCTGCAAAAACATGACGTCTTTTTGTATAGTTTTTATACTTACTTACCCTCTAGACAAGACAAGAGCATTATCATTGTCATACCTTTGCAATTTTTTACAAGTCTCAAAATCTCAAATATGCGACTTAAACCTAGCCGGCCTTCATAAACTGATCTCAGAAAAAAAAAACCCCAAAAATGGTTGACTCATCGGAAAACCACCAAAAAAATTTAGGCAGTACCAGAACGTTATTACAAAGGTATTGGATCCGCTGCAGAATCAACGTTTCTCTGTAAAACAAGAAAGTGACGGAAAAGTAATTAAGTAAATAAACCAATTTTAGTTTAGAGACGTTACACCAACTTATCTGTGAAATGGCGTAAATTGGAACTACGGCCGCCATGTTGAAATGTCTTCGATTGTGCCGACGCATGTCATTCGATTGTGTCGACGCATCGACGGTGGCGTCCTCTTTCAGTTCACAGATAAGTTGGTAGGCTTTGGCATCCTTGTTTTGTTTTATTTTTACTGGTCACTATTTTATGATGACGAAAGATTTATAATGCATTGTCCGTTGCGGTGTCATCTGCCTCTTTTATTTATTTTGCAATTGAAATTGGCAATATACGGGACGAGTGTAGTTGATTTAAAATGAATGGACGACTATCCTCGTAACGGCTCTGATCGGCCGGAATATAGCGGGTCATTGTTATTTCAGCGAGTCTTTAAAAAAATTAAGTTGTTAGATTTATTTGAGAAATTTATTGAAAATATATTTTCTGGGGTCGAATGGGCGTTGGTAGCACTGTTAATTATTCTGATCTTGGTCTTGTTTATGCCTCTCAGTTTTGGTGTACCTACAGTACAGATATTTTCTTAATGTCCCTCGGCAAATTTCGTGTTTAGCAACTTTCATCCCATTTTTAAAATAAATTATAATAAGTTAAAAGAGTATTAACAACTCTATATATGTACTTCCAAGTCGATTGAGAGCGTCCGGTGTGCACCAAGTGCAAAGGGCAACTGATAGAAAACACGAAGTTTGCCGAGGGACATTAAGAAAATAGTTGTACTGTATGTGACTAGAAATGCTTTGTCATGATGACGTCTTATTTCTCACACCATGTGGAAACGCTAGTTCTCGATACTGCTCTGCATTGGATATTCAGATTATCTATCATATTTTATAACTTGGTATATTGTGTGCCCTGTTGGTCTCGTAGTCACAAGCGCGACTGCTGAACGTGGGTCGCGAGCGAGTCCTGGGTTCGATTTGGGCTTTTCCAGTAGCAATTTCTCAGTAACAACCTGCAGTTTGGAAGTTGGCGATGTGATGCCTCTGTCCCTCGGAAAGCACGTAGGTAAAGTTGTTGGCCCTGCGCCTGGTCTCTCTCCGGTCGTGTCGGATTGCCGTCCCATCGGCCTACTAGCCGACATTCGCGCGGACGTAAAAATTTCGCGGCGGGATTTTATCGCGCACTAGATTTTCAACTCTCGGTGTTGAGCACAGCATTGAGAATGCAACTTAACAACAACAGAGTGCATCCCAGCGCGTCAAAACAACACAACACATTGTTGGATTTTCAACTCTCGGCGCTAAGCAGATCGTTGAAAATCCAGTACGCGGAAAAAAACCGCCGCGATATTTTTACGTCCGTGCGAACGGCGGCTGAGAGTGAGGGATGATTGAGTACACATGTGTCTGCGCATACACTTATGCACTATAATATCTCCTGCGTCGATGGGCAGTCTCCGCTGAGATTGGCCGCCGTGGCCGAAATTCGGTCTGAAGGATTATTGTGTTTCTGAAATATATTGTAATGTTTAGGTCCATCCATGGTTTATTTCGATCGATCAACAATATGTAAGCGTAAGCGTAATTAGCACACCATCGCGAAATTCGGTCATACAACTAATATAAGTATGTAGCTATTATTTCAATGGTGCCGCTGCCGCTAAATCAGCATTAGCAAAATAGGCGTCAGAAGGTGCAAAGTGAGAGTGTGAACAAGTTTCAATGTTTTGACTTTATCAGTTTGTTTGGATTTTATACTCACTGGAAAGGGTTTAGACATTCGGAACATTTAAATTCTCCTGATTTAATGGCGCCTGAGTCGTGTCGTGCATTCGCGAGTCCTGTAAGGAGCACCTATGACTGACTACGCGTCAAAGACCATCATTGTGTGAGGAAAAATCCGTAGTTCACGTTTGTCATGACGTATTACTGCTATTCAATGGGGTCGCCTTACTTTCATTAGCAACGTCTTGCTTAAGTTGGTTTAGGTACCGTATATGTCGGTATAATGGTACCACTTAGTTGTATTGTAATTGGTTATTATTGAACCGGAGAATTCCACTTACGCGATTTATACTACATTTTTTAAAATGTTTTTGACATAAATCTTGGGACCCTGGGATCCCGGACCTTTGGAACGCTTACGAGAGGCCGAAGCCAACTCGCAATGGCCCCTTAGACAATTTTAAGTGTTGAGGCACCTATGGACCATAATCCCTGTATGGCACTATGCAAATGCATCCAAGGTATTACAATCAATATTATTTATAGAATTTCCTATATCGAACCGTAGCTGTTCTACAATGACGCCGGTCCTCACCGGACACGGTTGTTTCGAGAGGTTCCTGTTCCGGATAAGGCGGGAGGAACGCCCGGAGGACACGGTGGAGCATACAGTGGTAGTCTGCCCGGCTTGGTCGGAGTACCGCCGTGTCCTCGCGGAGGCGATCGGCGGCGGCGATCTCTTGCATCCGAACCTGGTCCAGGCCATGGTACGGAGCGAGAGTGCATGGGAGGCCGTCACCTCCGTCTGCAAAGCAGTAATGCTCGCGAAGGAGGAGGCGGAACGCGTGAGGGAGAGGCAACCTTTGCGCCCCCACGCCCCAGTCGCCGCAGGAGACGCCCTGGGCGGCGGGAATGGATAGCCGATTCCCGGCCACCGTAGACGCGGGCTTGCGGACGGCGAGCAATGAGTAGCTCGCCGTCCAGTAAGGACCAGGCCCGGGTCGACGGCGCGTTGTGTTCCACGCGCGCCTCAAAGGGATGTCAGCAGTGTTGGGGTCTGATAGGGCCAATGCCTGCCAGGGTCGCGGGTTGTTCAAAACAGGCCCTGGCACAGGCAACTGAAGGAACACGGGTGGGTTTTAGTCAGTAAAAGTCTGACACGCCCTCCCGCTCCGCCCAACCCAGAGGGGAGAAGTCATTGATGATTTCAAATCCACAAAGAAAAAAAAAATTGTTCTAAAATCGGCGTAAAACTCGCGTCAGCGTAACCATAAAGAACCTGTTTTATTATAAAAATGCTTATGAATGTAATAAGTATTGCCAATGAATATGGTAAGTTCTTACAAGTAATGCTCACGACTTCGACCACGTGGTTTGAGGCTTTGCACCTCGAATTTAAAAATTAATCATCATACCTACCTACTGTCTTTATTTGAAGGTCGTAGCATACCTAAATTGTTAGGTTGAGGTATTGTGTCAATATTATGTTAATTATACCTTATCTTTTATTAAGTGGTAAACTTTTGCAGCTAGAAGTTATTTTATGGTATTTCTTAATGACATTACAATTAACAACACGACTCGCGTGTTTTATAATGACGCAAAGTGTTCAAATGTCTTTGTTTTTAGCCTGTAGTACTTGTAAGTAGCCAATTGCAATGACATGTGTAAGCCAACAATGCATCCATTACTCTTTCTGATGTTAAGAAACAATTCATTGCAGTATCGAACATCGAACTAATTAAATTAACTGTAATTAAGACACATTAAAAAACTTAACCGCGAATACCTGTGTATAATTAAGTTGTTCCGCTTGTCCCTAAGGCTTGTCCTCATATTAACATAATACAATAAATGACATAACATAACCATCACGCCTTGCCTGAAGGGTTAGTTAGATCCTCATTATCGTTGACGCTAAATGCAAACAGAACATAAAAACGCGTTGATCGACCGAGCTAGAGCTCGGGTGACAATAGAGAAAACGAATTTTCCCAGATATGAGACCTATCTAGATCGATTTTTCGCCACCGTAAACTCCTATATTGCAACTTTCATTGAAATCGTTAGAGCCGTTTTCGAGAACGTGATTACAAATACAGTGGCCGTCAAAAAAATCGAACCACCGAACTATGGTAGTAATAAACACTAAACCCACGTTCGCACGGGCGTAATAAAATCGCGGCGGGATTTTATAGCGCACTGGATTTTCAACGCTCTGCTTAGCGCCGAGAGTGCAAAATCCAACAGTGTGTTTTTTCGACGCGCTAGAATGTACTTTGTTATTGTTAAGTTGGATTCTCAACGAGAGTTAAAAATGCAGTGCGCTATAAAATCCCGCCGCGATTTTATTACGCCCGTGCGTACGGGGGTTTAGTGTCGGGCATAGATATATGAAAGAAGTTTTTTTATACTATGGTGTCGGGGGTGCTGACAAGGGCATGTAACAAATTCAGTGTGGCATCAAGTTCTTCCTCCCTAAGCCTTCTTCTACCGTAGGTACTGTCACTAATAGACAGTCCACGACTTTCTCGCAGAGAATACTGTAGGTCAACAGCAGAAAGATGCTGATTCCGCAAACACGACAAGACAATGAAGCGGTCATCTCGTGAATTTGTTACACGCCCTTTACCAGAGCTAGGTCTCCACATATCCTATATTCCCCTGTCTCTAGATAACGTTGATAAAGTCTTTAATCGACTTAGGTTAACTTTTTGCTACGTTTCTCTGACTTAGACCTTCGCGTATTATGGGTACAACTTGCGCAGCTTCTGCTTCAGTAGTGTTCATGTTTTTGCGTAAAATTTTATGGAAATGGTCACTAAAATAAAAAATCTATTGGTCACAACAACAATAATGCGAAAAGAAAAGTGTTGGCGTAATGTTCGAATGCCAACTAAACGTCAACACATACAACATAAAACATGAATACGTTAGTTTATCGAAAAAAATAATTTAAAAAAAAGTAGCCTAGCACCCCCGACACTTTTAAGTGGTTACCCTAGTTTTAAGAAACAAACAGCAGGTTTAGGTTAGAGCATTGCATAATTTTAAGATAACAACTTTGTAAACGCAAATGATAAGGTGACTCGAGGTTTTTGGCGGCCAGTACCACAAATATGGCTGATTTAATAGTATAGCATAGAAACGATACAGTATATTTAAGTATACAGTGACTTTTAATTTGACGTATTCCTTCCAGGATGTGATAATGTGACCCATTTGCAACAAAATCATGGGATTCGAGAAAACCCAATTTTTATGTATTTTATAATAATAATATTATTTTTCTCTAAACTTTCAAATTGAATGGCCTTTCGATGTAACCAAGTTTTCGAAAACATCAAACAGTTAAAAGCTTTTACTCACCATTTTCAAAAATCATCTACGTACATGAACTTTGACACTAGTTATCTCAAAATTTTATTATGGCACAAATCGTACAAATTACGGGGAATACATCTTCATAAAATCAGCTATCAATCAGCGGACAAAGGTTAAAAAAATATTTAAAGATGTCGATGAAACAGTCGATAATGCTGGGAAAGGTCGAATTTGCAAATGGTTGAAATATTTTAAAAATGTGATAAACGAATTAATTAACTGGTTTATGCCATCCCACTACTTTCTAAGCTCTCAGCAATCCATCACACGTTAGGCACAGGTCGTCGTGACTAGGTCACAAGTCGCAGATTGGCTTTTAAGTTTTTTAACATGACTTACAATCTACTTGCTGATCACGGACACGGTTCACTGGGGGGTTAGAAAGTAATGGGATAGCATGAACTAGTTAATTAATTCGATTATAACATTTATAACAACGTTTAAATATTTCAACAATTTGCAAATTCGACCTTTGCTAGCATTATCTGACTGTTTCATCGGCAACTCTAAATATTTTTTTAACCTTGTACTTCGTTAGATAGCTGATTAAATGAAAATGTCTTCCCCGTAATTATACGCTTAATGGCATACAAATTTTTAGAGATAACTGGTGTCAAAGTTATATACGTAGATGATTTTTGAAAATGCTTAATAAAGTTTTTCCTTTAACTTTTATGTGTTTGATGATTGAGAAAATTTGGTTATAGAAAGGTGTGATAAAGTAGGTATTAGGTACCCAATGGAATATCAATGAAGCCCATTAAATTTCCGCCGGGGTCGCGGGTAGTTCGAAAGAGATACCGTGGCCCTGGCACGGGCAACTGAAGGAACATGGGTGGGTTTTAGTCAGTAAAAGTCTGACACGCCCTCCCGCTCCGCCCAGCCCAGAGGGGAGAAGTCATTGATGATTTCCAATCCACAAAGAAAAAAAAAAGCCCATTAAATTTGAGAGTTTAGAGTTATTTAGTGGCGAATTCTGGGCAATGTTCAAAAATTCATAAAAATTAGGTTTTCTCGAATCCCATGAATTTTCGTCCAGGCTTTGTGTGCTTAATTTTTGCAAATGGGTCACACTATCATGTCCTGCAGGCCTAACATGACACACGCGACAATTACTCGCTCTCGCATGAGTAATTTTAAGACAGCTCAACACTTTTCTCGTTTTCTGACGGGCGCTGCCATACAATGTTCTGTCAAACTTGATGTTTTCTCGAGAAACCCTAACATGACACCTAAGTTATCTCGAATTTTGCCAATTCAACACGAGATAATCTCCGATTCTTCTCTCGTTTAGTCGTCCTCGATTTTGACGACGAGACGAGTAGACAAAATTATGATACAAAAAAAAAAAAACTAAAATGACATGGCAGTCGCATAATTACAAGTAGATACTTTTTTATTATTCTAATAACGAAAATTGGATTAGTATCACTTTCAGTAGGTAATAACGAGTCACTTTGCCAATTATGATGACTAACAAAATCTAGCAACATAATTACTAAAATCCTAAGGGTGGTGATTAACAAAATTTGCAACATAATCGGTTTTATACCTTCGTTTTGTCAAATTGTGATCTTCAGCCCATGTCATTTGTGGTGATTATCAAGTGAGTGTAGTGTAGCAGTGGTGGCCCAGTGGTAACGCCCCCGACTTACGAGTTGGGTCGTCGTAGGTTCGAACCCCGACAGGCACTTTACTTTCAGAAGGAAAACATTTTGAGGAAACCGGCATGGTCCTAGAACCAAATATTCAAAGACATGTGACATCTACCAACCCGCACTGGGCCCGCGTGGTGGATTACGGCCAACTCCCTCTCACCTAGTGGACGCCTACGCCTGTGTCCCAGCAGTGAGAACATTTTAATTTCGTCATGCCAAAGATACAAACATAAATATTAAAAGAGGTGCTCGTAAAATCATTATAGTGCATACTAATTCCATGCAAAAAACTAAAAAATCGAGTGAATGAAACGGAACCTCAAGCCGATGTTGCTATGATAAAAATGATTTGTTTTTAATTACTTGCTACATCGTTCTCTCGTCGCGAGGCAGAGCAGTGTCAAAGTGCCTTTTTCGAATTTACTCCAGCTTAACGGTCATGTTAGGCATTAGAATAACGTCAGAATCGACGACAAATTTCGACAAATCGTGATATCTCGTCTTCTCGTGCTTGTCATGTTAGCCCTGCTGGAAGGAATACGTCAAATTACAAGTCATCCTGTAGAGGCAACTCGCGACCCGCCCCGGTTTCGAACGGTTAGCCCGATCGCTACCAAACTTCACTTCCTCTGAGCTAATCTGATGATTGGCTGAAAATTTCATCAGAATTGCTCCAGCCGTTTTGCAGTCCATAGGGAACATACATACAAAAGTCAAAGTCAAATCATTTATTTCAAATAGGCACATAAAAGGCACTTTTGATGTCGGCGTGATGAATATGTATATCCATGCCAAATTATAGCTTTCTAGTACTGAGAGTCTCTGAGCTAAGCTGCGGACGGACATAGCGAAACTATAAGGGTTCCTTGAACCCTAATGAAGCAATGACAGATAAATTAATTACGTGATAGATATGTCGAAGCCAACTGGTTGAATTAGCCGTTTGGTCAACCAACTAGTCATTTCACTAAACGCCGCCATTCAATCAACGGCCTGAATGATATTCAGCCGATACGTCTAATACAACATTTAATGAACTGGCTGGCTGATGCTTAGGCCATTTTTAGGGTTTCGTTCCTCAAATGGAAAAAACGGAACCCTTATAGGATCACTCGTGTGTCTGTCTGTCTGTCCGTCTGTCACATGCTCTGAATCTAATAGACCGATTAAGTTGAAATTTGGTACACATATGAATTTCTGTGACCCAAACACGGACGGGTAAAGTAAATAAATGAATCTTGAATATGGGGGTCACTTTTGGTGGGCAAATAAGAAAATTAAAAAGAAAAGTTTTGCAAACTATACCGACAAAACAAACAAACAAATGATATTTTGCGTGTGACATATCAAATGAAAGGGCTTACTATGAGGGTCACAAATTTTTTTTTTTTTTATAATTTTAAAATAAATTGTTTTAAAGTTATTTACGATAAAAACTTTTTTACAAAAAATACAACCGACTTCCAAAAACAACACTGCAAAGTGAAAAATAACTTTATTTTCGGAAGTCGGTGTCTGATAAAATGTATTTTCGTTTTTGCCACCGACTTCCGAAGTTAAAGTTATTTTTCACTTTGTAGTGTTCTTTTTGGAAGTCGGTTGTATTTTTTTTGTAAAAAAGTTTTTATTTTTCACTTTTTAGTTGTGGTACCTACCTACCCCACACAAATTCTAATACCACTACCTGCAAAACAAACTAGAACATCATCCATATAAAAGTGAGGAAAAAATACGTATTATTGAAGCTAACTCAAAAACTACCAAAGCAAAGTTAATCAATTTTATATGGGACCAACTGTGATGTATACCCTCTCGAATAAAACAAAAAAAATCCAAATCGGTCTAGCCACCTGTAGCTTACAGGAAAACCTATAAGAAGTCTGGTCTTAAAATAACATGGTAAATCTCTCAATATTATGAGTACAAACTTACATTTACGGTTGGAATGTATGGGAGAACATTTTTTTCAACTACAATGTTAAGTTTGTTCTTGGGATAAATTCAGCCCAACTACGAAACCCTTCACTGTGCGTAGTCCGACACGCACTTGGCCGGTTTTTATACAATAGGGTCATGCAAAAGGGTATTTCGGTAGGTCATTTAGATATATTATTTCATTCCAATTTAAAATTACAGTGTAAAGGTAACGCACCGTTCGTTCTTGAGAAAACAAATTATTGTAACTTAATCTCAAGACACTTTAAAGTTGCTTATGCATCGTCTCCGGCGCTGCGGGAAGTGCAACCCCTTCGCCCTTACGTAACAAAGAATAGGCACCCATGCTGACCTCCGCAGCTTCGGCTTGCTGGTCGCCTCCGGTGAGCAGCCCCAGCCGCTACGGCTCGCACGGGTGCCTATGCTTTGTCACAGCAGGCGGGGGCTGCCCTCCCTTTGCGCCTCCGGATTTTTATATACACTCAGTCTAGGGGTAGCAGCCAAAAGACTACGTGGAGTCTGGGTGCCCCGATTCGGTTTTGCGTAAACGCATTTAAACTGTGAGAAACACCAGAAATATTGTGGCTTGTCGACGCCATATTGACAGTGTGGCAGAAAATGGAACTAAATTTAAATTGAAATGTCTGGACTAGGCAAGTAGTTAAACGCTATCGATCCATTAATAATTTGCCTAGCCGTTTCATTGAACGGCTGAATATCATTCTGCCCGTTGATTGAATGGCGGCGTTTAGTGAAATGGCTAGGCGGTTGATCATACGGCTAATTAAACCAGTTGGCTGCGACAGATACATGGTGCTCATATATTTACAAACATTGTAAAAGTATACGATTTTCTTAAAAATGTCAACAAGCAAAAGTCAATGTGTGGGTTAAAGTAACATAACATAATACACATCGATTTTTATAGATAGGTATAGATACTTGCTTACTTATCGCGGGTTCGCACCACGCACCGCCATGACAAAGCATATTATTTATATCAGCCACCTCAATAGTACTTCATTTTTGTTGAGCTGTATGTTTATATAAATCTATTATGTATGGAAATTATTGTATTTTTTTGAAACGGGTTTATTTCGAAATGCTTATTGTACTTTTTGAGCTGAGTCACGCCCGTAAATTCTGTCTGCTATCGACGCGGCGCTGTTAGTTAAGGTGATTACGCAGTAGTTGCCCGTGAAATTAAAAATTTCTTCCGTTTTTTGTAATTTGCAGGTCAATATTAGGTTGTATATTGATAAAATATGATTCGCGACTATAACAAATATGTATTTAGGTACATAATTTTAACCATAAGAATCCATCAATACATCTTTCTCAGTTGTTGTTGTTCCAAAATGACATGACTTCCGAAATCAAACTTAAAGAGCACAAAGCTAACTTAGAGAGATGTATTGATGATTCTTACGGTTATAATTATGTAAATACATATTTGTTATAGTCGCGAATCATATTTTGATCAAGATACAACTTGACACTGACATGCAAATTGCAAAAAACGTAAGAAAATTTTAATTTCACGATTACTACTGCGGATCCCCCTTATTGTTTTGCTTCATGAGTTTGAGATGGAAATCTTTTTTCTATTTTTTTTATTAATGCATACAGAGAATTAAAAATTACATAACATCACGCCTTGTTTTCAGTTTGCCAGGTTCATTAGAAAACCAGCGTCAGGCAGCATCTGTCTGGCATTAATGCTGAAATTAACCTTTTTGGCGCAGCCGTGAGGCACACACTTTTGTTTAAAACATTATTTTCATTTTTTTTCTTTTGTTTTTGTGTTTCACGAAGTGTGTGAAACGTTTTTCTTTCTTTCTTTCTTTCTTTCTTTTCCCGAAGGGTTGGGCAGAGGTATACCTATAGTACATCCACATTTCGCCAGTTATGTGTAAGTCCCATGTAATAGGGGGCGAGCCTATTGCCATCAACCGGGCACAAATCCAGACTCCGGGAGAAATTCCAGATAGGAAAACCCAATAACACTTTGTCCGACCTGGGAATCGAACCCAGGACCTCATGGTCAGCAGTAGCGCTTGCGACCACTAGACCAACGAGGCATTATTTTTTTTATTTTGGTCATTATAATTACTAAAATTGTTTTGAAAGAGGTGTGTTGTCTACTGTCGACTCGACAGTAACAGTGGGACCTTGGACCGAGCAGTAATGTTGGCCATAAATTAGATTATCTAAGCGAAATAGTTTGTATAACGATGACAAGGCGATATTATTTTGTAGGTCGTGTTTCTGAAGTTTAAACCTTGGCCATAGGAACTGTTTTGTTCGTCTACTGATGTAATAAAATAAACAAGCGTTATCAAATAAGAGCATGTTTATAAATACCTACAAACAGTACAACTATTTTCTTAATGTCCCTCGGCAACTTCGTGTTTCGTCAGTCGTCGGAATTATATCAGTTGCCCTTTGGAGGCTTTGGACTTGGTGCAGACCGGACGCTCTCAATCGACTTGGAAGTATCTAAAGTTGTTAATACTCTTTTAACTTAATGTAATTTATTTTAAAAATGCGAGGAAAGCTGCTAAAGTCTGACGAAACACGAAGTTTCTGAGGGACACTAATAAAATAGTCGTACTGTAATTTAATTATAAATATGTAGGTACCTAATAAAAATTATAATATCAGTGATAATGGTAAGTAAAGCTGGTCAATTATTTAACGTCTACCCATTGATTTATAAAAAAGGGAAGATAAGGTACGCTCTAATGTCACGTAAACATTACCTATTGGACTAGAAACAATTACAAGTAAACAA
Organism: Cosmia pyralina; assembly: GCA_946251885.1. Lineage (NCBI taxonomy): Eukaryota > Metazoa > Arthropoda > Insecta > Lepidoptera > Noctuidae > Cosmia > Cosmia pyralina. The sequence continues at coordinate 9,651,024 of OX276344.1, forward strand.
CTATACAACTACATTTCCCGATTTCGTGCGTCATGTGAAAATTAAGGTAAAAAACAAATTCCAAGGGATTAGTATCCATCACTCGTAAGTACGTCAAGTAAGTACCTACTTACGAGTGAAAAGTAATCCCATGGAACTAGTTTATTTTTTGGTTTTTGAACTCTATTTGTGCTCATTTTGGAAACACAGGATATATTGTTACTGCTAATTCAGATAATTACAGTAATTTTACTTAAGGAGGATGCGCTGTAGTAGCCCGCGTAATTCAATTTTTTTTTGGGTTTTTTGCAATTTGCAGGTCCGTGTCAGGTTGTATCTTGATCAAAATATAATAAAACATGCATTTACATAATTTTAACCATAAAAATCATCAATATATCTTTCTAAGTTAGAATTCGTGTAGCTTTGTTAGATTTCGTTCGTTCGACGAAGCTGCACGAATTCTAACTTAGAAAGATGTATTCATGATTTTTATGGTTAAAATTATGTAAATGCATATGTTTTATGCCCGCGTAACATATTTTGATCAAGATACAACCTGACACGGATCTGCAAATTGCATATAACGCAAGAAAATGTAGGTACTAAGTACTCAAAAAACATCGAAAAAACACTGTTGTATTTTCAACTCTGCGCTAAGCAAAGCGTTGAAAATCCAGTGTGCGATAAAAAATCGCTGCGGTATGTGTTCGTCCGTGCGAACGTCGGCCTATGGTAGTTGTTGCTAAAAAGCGCGCTGTTGGATTTTCAACACTCGGGTCAGCGCCCTAACTTGAAAATCTAACAGCGCACTTTTATTTAATTTAGGCAGTCATTTATGTGTCGCCTAGAGGCGCATTGAGACTCTAGTAGAACAATTTCTATAAAAAACTTCATAGAAATTGTTTATCGCGTCGCACCGTTTTCATTAAAGCTTCCCCAAGAGTGAAAAAATTTTGTAATTATTTTAACACGTTCGCATGTGCCTTTAACTTTTTGCTCTGCAAGTAGATAGTCGTCAAATTGTGCGAAATTCTAACCACTTTCCAACTCCAATTTATCCCTGTGCAATACTGTGCACTGTCTAGATAAGCGAAATCAGTTTTTATTTCTACTCGATTACTTAATTATTTCAGTAGGTTCAACCGCGGTCATTTGCCGTGAACCACTTTTCTACCTTATTACTAAGGTGGTTGAAAAGTGGTTCACCGCAAGCCTATCGTTTGGGAATTCTACGGTTAGTGCGTCTTTACAAAACCTGAAACCATCGACCCCGTTTGTTCAGGTTGTGTTGTTTTAGAGCATATAGTTCGAACATTCGGTGTGTTCAAATATTTTGCAGCATAATTATGACAATGGGTTGTGTTTACAGATGATGTTCACGATGCGGTCACACCACATGTTGACTGACGTCGTATTGGAAGTCGGTAATGAGCTGTTCCATGTTCACAAAGTCGTCCTAGCTGCGGGGAGCCCGTACTTCAAAGTGAGTATTTTTGTACAATTTTGATATGAGTCTCAAAGAATCTGAGATCCAGAGCAGATTGGAGTAGGAAGCTGGAGAGAACCAAAACTGAATATATTTTCTGCCATTTCGGCGGTATCTCCAATTCTGGAGCCATAGCGCTCGATGGCGCGCTTCTCCCTGTTTGCTCCGACTTTCGGTATGTCGGTTCACTCGTGCAAAGCGATGGCGAAGTAGATCGGACGGTTAAGCACATAATTAACACTGGATGGATGAAATGGTAGTATGTCACGGGATCTGCAACTCCCATCACATCATCCCCCTAAAACTTAAGGGGAAGATATACAAAACAATGGTTAGACCTGCCGTCTCGTATGGATCAGAATGTTGGGCCACAAAAGGGATGGATGAAAGGCAATTGCATGCAGCTGAGATGAGAATGCTAAGAGGGATGTGTGGTGTAACACGAATGGATAAAATAAGAAATGAATGCATAAGTGGAAGTAGGAAAGTGGCACCGGTTACTGAAAAGTTGTGCGGAAATCGGTTGTCATATTATGGTTTAGGCAAGTGATGCGGAGGAATGAGGAAAGTTTTGAGTATGGATGTTGATAGCTATAAGAGTAGGGGAACACCAAAAAAACGATGGATGGGCTGTGTGAAAGATGATATGGCTAGAAAGGCACGTGACATCCCGACTTTAGAAAGAGGGTGCCCCTTTCTACAGTCGGTATGTCACGTAAGGCGCGTCGCTCACTGGTAAGTCGAGGCGAGGTCGTGGCGTCGTAGCACGGACCACGGTCTAGTAGTATATGAGCGCACTGCCATTTAGCCGACGTACGCACGGACTTAAAAATATCGCGGCGGGATTTTATCGCCCACTGGATTTTCAACTTTCGTTGTTGAGCCGAGCGTTGAGAATCCAACTTAACAACAACAGAGTGCATTTTAGCGCGTCGAAGAAACACACTGTTGGATTTTCAACTCTCGGCGCTAAGCAGAGCGTTGAAAATCAAGTGCGCGAAATTAAATCGCCGCGATATTTTCACGTCTGTGCGAACGTCGACTCATTCATAAAGAAATCGTAGACGGCGGCGGCGGCGCGGCGCGCCGCTTATGCGCCCGAGCCTCGACGCTGCCGCCTCGACTCTAGCCCGTGTGAGCGATGCGCCTAACTCGTAATCATAATTGTTATAATGTAATGTTTATCACACGCGCGTAATTAAATACTTGCCAGTCATCCTGTACAAATAAAATCATATACAATAATATTAATGTATGTATTACGTTATACACAGTACATTTATTTTAATTACTAATGGTTTTATTATTCTACATAATTATCTTTTGACGGTAACCTACACAAACAATATTTGTATGTCTCATACATCATCATCCATGAGTTCCATGACAGTCCAAACGGTTTCCATAAGGCTAATTAGCTCAAATATTTGCTAACAGCCTGTCAAACTCATGTTAACTGCTATAATTGGCTGACTGAAATAAAACCAGCCAATCAAATCACTTGACATGAGTTTGACAGTTTTTAGGTGACCTTTCAGAAAACGGTTGTAAATTAAAGACTAATCAAATATTTAGGCCTGCGTTCCTCGAAAATCATTCGTAGATCTTGGCAGTCGTTACGTGTATCAGAAGCCCAATATTCTGACAACCAGTCTTACTAAGGGGTATCGTGTTACCCAGTAACTGGGTTGTGGAGGTCAAATAGGCAGTCGCTCCATCCCCCCCGGAGGGTTCCCGCATTGTCGAGGCGGGGGGGCTCAGTAGCCGTGGCTTGGTCACCCACGGTGAAGCGAAGAGGAACCCATGCGGGGGCCGCTCGTCAGGGCTTTTGCCGATAAGCCGACGACGTAGCGGCCAGCGGGTAGGTTGCGGTGGCCGTATGGGCGACACCGCAACTGAGGCGGGCCGCGGTGTCTTATGGGAGGCATCGCGGCTGAGGATTGGAGGCCGCGGCGGGAGAGGAGTGCCGGTATTGCGGTGCGCCGCTCTCCCTACCTTCCGCGGCCTTGACGGGGCCGCCACCGTTTGATGGCGGACGCGGTGGGGCCGCAGGGGAAGAGGAGTGTCGGTATGACGTCGGCCGCTCTCCCTATCCTCTGCGGCCGAAATGGCGGCGGAGCGCGCGCGGGAGGACGACCCTCACGCGGCGCCGCTCCGAAGGCGGAGGAGGGGTCGGAGCAGACGACTCCTCCCAGGTGGGGGCCAGCAGGCAACGGGTGTGGGGGCATCCTTGCCTGTATTGCACAGGCCCCCACCAGTATCGGACGGGAATGGCCAGGTGTTCCCGGTCATTCCCGTAGCCCCCCATCCCGGGGGGCATGCGGGGCCCGCCAGCTAGGCGGGCATGCGCCGGGAGGGTTGTGGACGTAAAGGCTGAGCCGGTTTCCCATGGCCCTCCCATCACGGCGATGTGGGAACACTGCTGAGTTTTAGTGGGTATACTGTCATTCCGACAGGGAGTCCCACATACCCTGTCTCGTCCCCCACGAGCGGGGATGCATAAAGCATTTCTCAGCGTCAAAAAAAAAAAAAAAAAAAAAAGGCAGTCGCTCCATGTAGACTACTGGTATTTAGCTGCAACCGGTTAGACTGGAACCCGACCCCAGCGTTGCTGGAAAATGCTAGGCAGATTGATATATCATAATTAATAACGCTATATTCTGCGCTACTAAAAGTATTACCACAAGACGAGAGCCCGAGCTGCTTACGTAGTTCGCCGAACTTCGTATGCAGCTCGGGCTTCGTCGGACGACTGTATGATTTAAAGACTGTGGTATTACGTTGCTTCTCTAATCTGTTCGATAAACATGTTGATTAAAGAAAACGCACACTTGTCGGCTTCCAGTCTAACCGGATGCAGCTGAATACCAGAATATTAATAGGATTTCATACAAGTAATTCTAAAATTCGATTCTTTCGGCTCCTTCGCTTCCTTCGGCTGTGATAAGTGTGCGTTTACCTTAAAGTACTATTTGTCACGATCTTCCGTTAAATTGGTCTATTTGGTTCTTATACACAATACCATTACATTCCTAATTAACAATCGCGTACCTATTGACGGAGCTGTTACTCATTCATTCATTCATACACGGATGACCGTGTGTGTGACAGGTAGATATGAATCTACCTGTAAAGTTGTTCGATAAACAATGACTCCTTATCATAGGCGAGCCTCTAAGCTCAACAAATATTATTAGTAACTACAGTTTTCCGAAGTGTGTTTAAAACGTGCACGATGACTTGAATGTTTTCATGTCATCGCGACTTTGTATACACACGGTTAATTCCCGTGATCGGATTTTTTTCTGTTGAAAAAATTTCAAGTAAGTACGTAATCATGTTTCGATTTTAGTACAGCGGTAGACAATATAGTCAAATAACACTTAGGAAAATCCAAATGATTGAACGTTTGGATTGCAGGAACACACACATTTGGTTTTATAGGAATTTTAAAAACACAAAATTTATCGATGTACTTCTCATTCATACCCACGGATTTTTTTTGTCGCGCTTTGGATTTCATCGCACTGTTTAGCACCGAGGGTTGAAAATCCAACAGTGTTTTTTTGACGTCCTGGGATACACTCTGATCAATTCTCATGCTCGGCCCACACCAGTATGCTAAAACATCGTTATTTGAAACTGTATCCGTATAGAGGCATTGTGGAGACAGACATAACGGTCTGATAAAAAAGTTCCGACCTAGATGAAACCTGTATTCTGTTATGATGCGTCAAAATTTACAATTGTTAATCGTGACTCAATTGATGTGAGTCACTTCCCGTTTGAAAGATTTAGATTTTTATAAGGAAAATCAGATATTGATGATAAACCCATGATTCTTAATCATAATGTTGAACTGGACTGGTAGGACACAGCAAATCCTCAGAGGGAAGTCATAGAGTGTTACTTTATCGTCAAGCCTTTAAATATTGTTGCAGCCAACTGAAATTGGCCTTTCAGTTATCTTTTTACTAAACGGTACCGTTCAACTAGCGGCCTGAATGATATTCAATATAGGTGAGGTTGGTACTGTGACCAACCACGCGCGAGCCGAATTGGTCGCAGTAACTATCCAGGGCACCCCGACCAAATGGGTTAGGTTAGGTTAGAACCGTGACCTGTATTTCCAAAGGCTAGGCTGTTAACTAAATTGCTAATTAAGCTAGTTGGCTTCGACATAATTATATAGAAGTAATTTAGGCATCAACGATTGCTGTCTTCCAACTGCAACTCCTATTTAAGGAGCAAAGCATCCTGTATTAAGTTCAGAGGAAGTACTTATACAACCCTAGTTTTACGTCCTTTCCAGCAAGGCCCTATTTATTAGAACTGACAAAGCAACATTCTCAAAAAAAAACTAGAAAATTGACACATTTTCACGGCAGGTGCTGTTTGATACTGAAAACTAGATTACTCAAAACGGTGAAGGAAAACATCGTGAAGAAACAGGCATGTCCTAGACCGAAAAAATCGAAGTCATGTGAAATCTACCAACCCGCACTGGGTCCGCGTAGTCGATTACGCTCCACTCTCATTCGTCGAGAAGAGGCTTGTGTCCCAGCAGTGGGAACATTATAGGCTGATTATGCTGTTTAATAAAGCAGATGAAAGATACTTGTAAAATTGTCAGATAGTCGCCTGTTACCGTCATAACCCTAATCGTGCTTAAATTACGGATGAAAAAATAAAAATTAAGTCCCTACATCCAAGCGTGGTTTATCTCGGTGTATAAGTGAAATGGTGTTATGGCTGTCTAGTTTGACGCGCGAGATAGAAGACTCTCACGCGCACCGGAATTATGTCGTAAAAGTGCAAATAAATGCGTATAAAATTAGAAATTAACTATTTAATAATAAATAATCCATCACTGGATGCAGTTTGGCATTTGAAATTTTATGGTATATTTTTAATTATATTTATAATAATTGTTAATGAAGGGATAAACTGCTTTTAATGATTATTAAGAGGTATGTTTGAAGATTTTTTTTGGTGCATTTAAAGTATGTTTAAGTATGTTTGACTTCCATCACTGTATGCGTAAAGGACTTGAAAATATCATATTTTTTATTTGTCAAAATTATTTACGGTTTATGAGATAAACTGCTTTAAAAAAAAACACCTTTTTGACCGTTTTGAAGAAATCTCCGCCTTAAGCGTTTCTTACTCTCCTTGTTTTCCACAGGCTATGTTCACAAGTGGACTGAAAGAATGCGAGATGTCTCGAGTACGTCTGCAAGGCGTGTGTCCCTCGGCCATCGCGTGGCTGGTGTACTTCCTGTATACCGGCAAGATTAGGATCACTGAGATCACCGTCTGCCAGCTCCTGCCCGCAGCCACCATGTTCCAAGTAAGTTATACGTTATGTTATGATAAAACATTGATAATACCAGCCTGTTGCACTGCAACGCAAAAGCCACTTCTCATACAATGAAACCCAACATCTAGCCTAACCTTTTCCCAACTATTTTGGGGTTGGCTTCAAGTCTTACCGGATGCAGCTGAATACCAGTATTTTACATGGAGTGAATGCCTATCTGACCTCCACAACCCAGTTACTGGGTAATGCGGTACGGTACGCCTTGGTAAGAAAGGTTGTCAGAGTTTCGGGCTTCTGACGACCCGTAATGAATGTCAAACATCCACGAATGACAATCGGGACCAACAACGGATTAACGTGCTTTCCGAGGCACGGAGGTGTCTTGGTATGTAAAGAGATGGTCATCCAACCGCGGCAAGCGTAGCTTAACCTGATCGATCGACTCGTGCGGCTGTGTGGCTCCCCAACAGATTCCCTGAACAGATTTCGATGAAATTTGGCATACAGGTAGACCATGACCTGGGTTAGGATATAGGATACTTTTATCCCGGTAGTTCCCGTGGGATCATTTCCAAACTCCACGCAGTTGAAGCCGCGGGCATAAGCTAGTAATATATGTTATAAAGAGAATAGATTTGTTTTTTGTATGTTTGTTTGTTGCGCTTTCACGTCTAAACGGCTGAACAAATTTTGATGTTTGGTATGGGGATACCTACTCTGAACCCTGGGGCATAGGACATAGGCTACTTTATACCACGCGAGCGAAGCCGCGGGCGGAAGCTAGTTTTATTATAAGTCCAGGTTTTCTCACGAGGTTTTCCTACACTGATGTCAGCGAAATCTGAGATAAACATAGAAAGTACATCATCATCTGCCTAGCGGCTAGGCAGGTGGTCCCGACAAATAGAGCCAACCCCAACATAGTTGGGAAAATGCTAACCCTAGCCTTTTTCAACTATGTTGGGGTCGGTTTCCACTTTAACCGGATGCAGCTGAATACCAGTATTTTACAAGGAGCGATTGCCTATCTGATCTCCACAACCCAGTTATTGGGTAATACGATACGCCTTGGTATGACTGGTTGTTGTCAGACTTTCGGGCTTCTGACGACCCGTAACGACTGTCAAAGATCCACGAATGACAGCCGGGACCAACGGCTTAACGTGCTTTCCGAGGCACGGAGAGGTCTTAGTATGTAAAGTTGGTCACCCATCCACGGACCAAACCGTGGCAAGCATACCTGCTCGATCGACCCGTGCGGCTGTTATTACTTAGCCCAAGCCCCCACAAACTTAGAAAGTACATATGGATTGAAAAGGCACATGAGTACTTGACCGTATTTGAACCCACAACTTCGTGCATGAGAGGCGAGGCCTTGTTAATTATTTATTTGTGAGCCTTACTTATGATAAGACTGGCGAAATGTCAGGGTCATGAAACATGTTTTTATTTTCAAATAACCATTTAAAAACAATACCAAAATATACTTCCTGTCATTCAAAATCATAATTAAGGCGAGTAGTTCTGCCAACTAGTGCCACCGTTGAGAAAAAATTAATAAATCTGGAGATACGGAACATTTTGAACCTATGCTCACATTTTTAGTCAGATGAGATAGAATTTTTTGTAAAAAAAAAATTAACACTAAACCACCTAGGGCCTTAGCAGTTAACGCCAAAAACCAGCACTCGGCGCTCGAGCCGCGCCGCGTAGGGTGAACTCATCCAATTTCGTGATAAAACAAAATATGTAATAAAACTTCGATACTTTAGTAAAATCTTCCTTTTTATTTCAATTAGGAAAATAGAGCAGTCTTTCTTTTACAATAAGTAATTAGGATAGTAAACTTACTTAGGACTACTATTTTAAGACATATAGCTAATAATCGAAACCTTTGTTAAAACTTAACGAAACGGACTATCACGAAATTAGGACTATCACTTATTTGCGTGAGTTTACTATACCTACTGAACGGAAGCGAAGTAGGCTCGCGAACAGTTGCCTCGCGCATTTGGTAGGTATTTAAACATAGTAATTATTTTAATCATTTTATCACGACAAACTCGGCGAATTGTGCTAAACAATCTTACTACCTTTTCATTTATATAAAAAAAAAATGTCTTGTAGCTGAGATTGATTAAAAATTACGAAAAGGGGTAACTTTGGGATTTTTTTTATATACAACAAAGTTAATATAATCGTGTTATTAATAGCGAAAGCATGCATGTCCGCCAGATCCTTAAATAAGATTTTTTTTTTTTACAATTTTATAACACTGTGTTTTATGTTTCCCATTGATTCAAACAAACTGATAAGTGCGGTCTCTGTCTCATACTGCCTTAAGTCCAAATCTACATATAAATTCACGCCTTCTTCCCATGGGGGTAGGCAGAAACTGCAGAACGCCTGCATTTGCTACGATCCTTACATACTTCTTTTGCATCGTTTACGTTCATACATCTAGTCAATGACTAATAGTCATACACGCACGCCGGTTGCGATTACTAAGCACCTGACCTTTCTGAAGAATATCACCAATAAGGTCACTATAATTATGTCTTCCTAGGGCGTCCCCTCCTGGCGAAGTCCAAATCTGTTGTGTGTTAGGAAGAAGGAAATACATAATAATAATAATAATAATTGATATAATTGGCAGTGCAGAATTGAGCGGCGTATTGGTGGGGCCAGAGCACTAATCGGCAAACTAACCTGCTTCAGGGAGGGCAATACTCGTCCTAGAGTGATGCGCTTTGTGAGGCGGGCGTTCTCAGGGACTGATGTCAGCCCTCAGGACTATATGTCCCGTGTCACAGAGCGCATCGACTTCCTGAAGCAGAAAGTCTATGCATGGGCAAACCGTATTCGTAGGTATAAGCGGCGAGTGGAACGATACACTCAGAATCGCACCTTCCAGAGCGATGAAAGGTGGGTTTATAGGGGTTGGGAGCGACCGGACCAAGGTGTGACTGACACGCGCCTGCCAGATGATGATGCCATGTGTTCTTTCTGGCGCAGTATCTGGTCGGTGCCTGTCAGTCACACCGAAGGTGATTGGGCTCGGGAGGTCGAGCGAGCCTGCGATCCAATACCAGAAATGGGGGCTATTACCATCTGTCCCCAAGATGTAGCTCGTGCAGTCCGTCCGTTACCTAACTGGAAGTCTCCAGGACCGGACGGACTGCACAACTTTTGGATAAAGTGGTTACAAAGGTCGCACGCCCGCTTGGCATCCCAGTTCCAGTCAGCCTTACATTTAGGGTCGCTGCCCCAGTTCCTAACGACAGGAATAACCCACCTGCTCCATAAATCAGGTAGTACTGCGGAGCCCAAAAATTATAGACCGATCACTTGTCTACCGACGGCCTATAAAGTTCTTACATCCATTTTGAGAGCTAAAATTAACGAACATATAGACACCAACTCCATCATGTCTGCCTCTCAAAATGGATGTAGGAATGGGTCCCGTGGTACTAAGGAGCTACTCCTCATTGATATGGCCATTAGCCAACAGGTTCGTCGTTCCCGAAAGGATCTGTCGACATGTTGGATAGACTATAAGAAGGCCTATGACTCGGTGCCACATACATGGCTCATGAGGGTGCTGGAGTTGTATAAAGTAGATGCAACTCTGCGCACCTTCCTGATGTCGTGTATGGGGCAATGGAGGACGGTCCTTCGCTATCCAGGATGTCGAAATATCCAGAGGAACAGCGAGCCGATAAGGATCGAGCGAGGCATATTTCAGGGCGATAGTTTGAGTCCGCTTTGGTTCTGCTTAGCCTTGAATCCTCTAAGCACACTGCTGGAGGATTCAGGTCTAGGATATCGGCTGCGGAGAGGTGGTCAGGTTATATCCCACCTCCTCTACATGGATGACCTAAAACTCTTTGCCCCCAACAATTTGCAACTGATGGAGCTACTGAAAGTAACTGAAACATTCAGTAGCGCCATCAGGATGGAATTTGGTGTGGACAAATGTGCGGTCATGCATGTAAAGCGAGGAGAGATTGTGGAATCCGTGGGAACCCAACTCTCGGATTCCATAAACCTTAGAGCCCTCTCCGCACCCGAAACCTATAAGTATTTGGGTATGTCGGAAGCGTTGGGCATCAATGTTACTGACATGAAGCAATCGTTGAAGGAGCGCTTCTTTGACCGCCTGAAGAAAGTATTTAATAGTCTTCTATCAGGCGGAAACAAGGTGCGTGCCTTCAACGGTTGGGTCATGCCGGTTTTGATGTACTCTTTCGGCGTACTCAAATGGACTCAGACGGAACTCGACGCCCTGGATCGGAGGGTCCGTACGCTGTTGACTGCATATCGAATGCATCACCCACGTTCATCGGTAATGAGACTGTATATCCCGCGAAAGTGTGGAGGCCGAGGCTTTTTAAACGCTAAGACTCTCCACAACCGCGAGATATGCAGTCTCAGGGAATATTTCCTAGAAGCCGATGTGGGGATGCATCGAGATGTGGTCGCGGTGGACAAGGGCCTCACTCCGCTCTCCTTGGCTAAAGAGAACTGGCGCAAACCTGCAGTGCTTGACACTAACGATCGCAGGGAGGTATGGCAGAGTAAGGAGCTTCACGGACGCTTTTTCCGGGCCCTACATGGACCCGACGTAGATTTGTTAGCGTCCGTAGCCTGGCTGCGTTCCGGTGACCTCTTTGGGGAAACCGAAGGTTTTGTCTGTGCAATTATGGACGAAGTTATGATGACGAACAACTACCGGAAATATATTGTGAAAGACGGCACGGTTGACATCTGTCGGGCATGCCACCGTCCGGGAGAATCAATCCGACACATTATCTCCGGGTGTTCTCGTCTTGCTAACGAAGAGTACTTGCATAGACACAACCTTGTAGCCAGGATTATCCATCAGCAACTTGCACTGAAATACAACCTTGCGGAATCGGAAGTGCCGTACTATAGGTATGTGCCCGACCCAGTTCTCGAAAAAGGAAATATCACATTGTACTGGGATCGATCCATCATCACTGACAGGACTATTGTTGCCAATAAGCCTGATATAGTGGTGGTGGATCGAATAGAGCGGCGCACAATGATTATTGACATAACGGTCCCGCATGACGGGAACCTCGTGAAAGCCGAGAAAGATAAACAAATCAAGTATCTTGACTTGGCTCGCGAGGTTGTCGACATGTGGGATGTGGACTCAGCGATCATTGTGCCGATAGTCGTATCAGCCAATGGCTTAATCGCCAAGAGCCTCGACCAACATCTAAGGAGGCTCTCGTTGGGCAGCTGGATTAAGGGCCTGATTCAGAGAGCGGTACTTCTGGACACGGCGCGCATTGTTAGGAGGTTCCTCTCTCTGGAGCCCTGACCGCCGGTAGCTTGGACCCTGTTCCCGATACCGGTGGGCTACTATGTTTTATATTTTTAAATGTTTTTTTTTTTTTTATTTCATGTTTTTATAAAAAATATTTAAAAATGTGAAATATATGTACATAAATGAAATAAAGGAAATAATAATAATAATAAAAAAAAAAAGCTGGCAACACTAAAGTCAACAAGTCACATTTGTTTTCATATCTGCACATTTTCAATTTTAATAATAATCGTAGTTTATTTTTATTTTATGAAAATCAACCTGAAACCATCCTGAAACCCAAACCAACAAGACAAAATTAAAATAGCAAAATGAACCAGAATCATAAAGATTTCCATCAAAAACTACCGAATCGGAGGTGACATCTGTCATCTCCGACAAAACAAACATGAAAATTAAATTAAAATGTTGACAAGATCAGCTGCAAGACGAGCACGCCCACCATCTCCGGACTCGCCGTTCAGCTCCGCCCCGCCGCCGCCGGTATCCAGCCCCACTATGAGCGCTGTGACGACACCGGCCGCGGCAGTTGCGTCGAGCTCGAGCGACGAGTATTTTTCCCCGCCGACGTCGCCAACACCTGTACGTCGGCAGGGGAGAGGCCGGCCACCGAGGAGCTTGGGACTTAGGGGCCATCCGGCCCCGAGCCGGGTCCCCGCTGCCGGTGGTTGTGTGCAGCGCATGAGATGGACTCAGTCAATGAACGAGAACGTCATGCGCGCATATTACGGGTCTACAGAGGGAGGAACTAATCTCACTGCGTATCGTGTTAGGATGCTGACTCTGTTCCAGGAACTAGAACCAACCGTCAACACCTCGGCCCAACGACTGTCGGATCAGGTGCGGGTCATCCAACGCAATCACAGGTTGGACGATACCGCACTTGATAGGCTGCGCTCAGAGGTACTGAGCAGCCGTATCGTCTCGCCCCCAGCACACACCGCGGTACAAGCGTCAACTATAGATGCAATCTCACCGCGGTTCAATCATGTTGCAAAGGAGGATGATAGGGTTGACACAGTAAGTAGCCAGTGCAATACCCGGTTGAGGAGCGCACTGGAGGATGCGTTTCGCGAGTATAGGTCCACTCCGACCGAACTTAGACCCCGTTTACCACGCCTACCTATGCACAAAAAAAATAGGGCGCTGGTGAGTGCCTTGGACTCGCAGCTTAAGAATTTTTTCGAAAGCAGCGAGGACCTCGTTGATACACACTCGATTCTGTATTGCGCGGCTGTTGCGGCATGTCGTTTAGCTAACGTCAATTTTCCTAGCTGTGACGGAGCTACTCGACCAAAACCAGCTGTACCAGCCTGGCAATGCAGGATCGAGCGTCGTATCGATGGGGCCAGGGTACTCATCGGCAAACTATACTGCTTCAGGGAGGGCAATACACGACCACGAGTGATGCGCTTTGTGAGGCAGGCATTCTCGGGGACTGGAATTAGCCCTCGAGAATACATGTCCAGTGTCACAGAGCGCATTGACTTCCTGAAGCAGAAAGTTTGTGCATGGGCGAGCCGTATTCGGCGGTATAAGCGGCGGGTTGATCGTTACACGCAGAATCGCATGTTCCAGAGCGATGAGAGGTGGGTATATAGAACTTGGGAGCGACCTGAACAAAATGTGACAGACGTATGCCGCCCGGATGATGCCACTACGAGTGAATTTTGGCGCAGCATATGGTCGGTACCCGTCTGTCACTCTGAGGCTGACTGGATGCAGGATGTCGAGCGAGTGTGTGAAACTATACCAGAAATGGGAAAAGTCGCAATTACACCATTAGACGTAGCCAGAGCAGTCCGTCCGTTACCGAATTGGAAATCACCGGGACCGGACGGACTGCACAATTTTTGGTTGAAATGGCTAAGTAGTTCACACACTTGCCTGGCATCTCAGTTCCAATCATCCTTAGAGTCTGGGTCGCTACCGCCGTTTCTAACAACAGGCGTTACCCACCTGCTCCATAAGTCAGGTAGTCCCGTGGAACCCAAGAATTATAGACCGATCACGTGTTTGTCGACGGTCTATAAACTTCTTACATCCATTTTGAGAGCGAAAATTAATACGCACATTGACAGTAACACGATTATGTCTACCTCTCAAAATGGATGTAGGAACGGGTCTCGCGGTACTAAGGAGCTACTCCTCATCGACATGGCCATTAGCCAACAGGTTCGTCGATCCCGCAAGGATCTGTCGACATGCTGGATAGATTATAAGAAGGCCTATGACTCGGTGCCACATACATGGCTCATAAAGGTGTTGGAGTTGTACAAGATTGATGCGACTCTACGCTCCTTCCTTGAGTCGTGTATGGGGCAATGGAGGACGGTCCTTCGCTATCCTGGATGTCGACAGATCCAAGGGAATGATGATCCTGTATGGATTAAACGGGGAATATTTCAGGGCGACAGTTTGAGTCCACTTTGGTTCTGCTTAGCCCTGAATCCTCTAAGCACACTGTTGGAGGATTCAGGTCTAGGCTATCGGTTGAAGAGAGGTGGTCAGGTGATATCTCACCTCCTCTACATGGATGATTTGAAACTCTTTGCCCACAACAAATTGCGGCTGATGGAGCTACTTAAGGTTACTGAAACTTTCAGTAGCGCCATCAGGATGGAATTTGGTGTGGACAAATGTGCAATCATGCATGTAAAACGAGGTGAGGTTATGGAATCCGATGGAATTCAACTTTCGGATTCCATACATCTTAGATCCCTCTCCTCATCCGAAAGCTATAAGTATTTGGGTATGTCGGAAGCGTTAGGCATCAACGTTGCTGACATGAAGCAATCGTTGAAGGAGCGCTTCTTTGGTCGCCTGAAGAAGGTATTAACCAGTCTTCTTTCAGGCGGAAACAAGGTGCGCGCTTTCAACGGTTGGGTCATGCCGGTTTTGATGTACTCTTTCGGCATACTCAGATGGACTCAGACTGAACTCGACGCCCTGGATAGAAGGGTCCGTACACTGCTGACTGCAAACCGGATGCATCACCCACGATCATCGGTGATGAGACTGTACATCCCGCGGAAGTGCGGGGGTCGAGGCTTTTTAAATGCAAAGACCCTCCACAACCGCGAGGTGTGCAGCCTCAGAGAATATTTTTTAAAAGTCGAAGTGGGTATGCACCGTGATGTGGTTGCAGTGGACAAGGGGCTCACCTCGCTGTCCATGGCTAAAGAGAACTGGCGCAAACCTGTAGTACTTACTACCGATGACCGCAAGAAGGTATGGCAAAGCAAGGAGCTCCACGGGCGCTTCTATCGGGCTCTTCATGAGCCCGGTGTAGATTTCTTAGCGTCCGTATCCTGGCTACGTTTCGGTGACCTTTTCGGGGAAACTGAAGGTTTCGTCTGTGCAATTATGGACGAAGTTATCTTGACGAATAACTATCGGAAACATATTATGAAGGATGGGACGGTTGACGTGTGTCGGGCATGCCACCGTCCGGGTGAGTCCATCAGACATATTATCTCCGGTTGTTCTCGTCTGGCTAACGGCGAGTACTTGCACAGGCATAACCAAGTAGCTAGGATTATCCACCAGCAACTTGCTTTGAAATATAAACTAGTCGATTCTGAGGTACCATACTACAAGTATGTGCCCGACCCAGTTCTCGAAAATGACCATGTCACTTTGTACTGGGATCGGTCTATCATTACTGACAGGACTATTATCGCCAATAAGCCTGATATAGTAGTGATAGATCGGTTAGTGCGCCAAGCAATGATAGTCGATGTTACCATTCCACATGACGAGAACCTCGTGAAAGCTGAGAAAGAGAAACAAATAAAATATCTCGACTTAGCTCGCGAGGTTGTTGATATGTGGAATGTGAGCTCGGCTGTCATTGTGCCGATTGTCGTAACGGCCAATGGCCTGATGGCCGAAAGCCTCGAACAACATCTCTCGAGGCTATCATTAGGCGGTTGGATCAAGGGCCTGATTCAGAAGGCAGTACTCCTTGATACGGCTCGCATTGTGAGAAGGTTCCTGTCTCTGCAGCCCTAACCACCGGTAGCTTGGACCCTGCTCCCGACACCGGCGGACCTCTATTTTTTTATATTTTTAAATGTTTTTTTATATCCTTTTTTTAAGAAATATTTAAAAATGTAAATAGATAAGAAATTAAATAAATAAACGAAATAATAATAATAATTCCTTTATTTTCAGGCTACTAGGGCCCATAGATAAAATACACAAATGATTGGTACAAAATTATAAACTAATACATATAAAAACATTTAACAAACTTAAAAACTACTGCACATGAAGTGACGGCGTCGTGTTACGCTGCGAGGTGTCGCGTAGCTGGCCGCGGAAACGCCGATACAACACACCTTTCGGCCAAAACTCTTCCTTGAGGAAGGTCAGCAAATGGTGAGTCGGAACGCGCACCACGAACGACTTGAAATTGGTGTTATGGCGCGCCTCCAACTTCTCCACCCTCAAGGTCCAATTGGTCTTCACCCGTATGTACTCTACGATGTCCTCAGGCTTTGTAGAGTGGTGCAACCGGGACACGTACAGCTGCGTCGTCGGTACTGCAGGACGTAGCAACATGTTAGAACCAGCCGGCGCCGTCCCACACTGGTTGCGATAAGTAGGCTTCTTCTTCTTTCTCTCCACCTTGATGAAGCCGTCCTCGTCGCATGTGTTCTTCGGTGGAACCTGCTGTTCGTGGTCCATCACAGCGCCTTTAGTCGCGCTAGATGCTAAGCGACTCTGCTTTCCCCCTTTTGGTTTTCCTGCGTGTCGTTTCGTTTGCGACACAGCAGTTTTCGTCTTGGCGACAGTTGTAGAATAAGTACGTACGGGGGTCGATGTATCTATCTCACGCGTCGCTTCCCCGGCAGGTACGACGCGATCAGCAGAACACGATGCAACGCTTGCATTCTTGACAGTCGATGACGTAGATTCACTCGCCGACTGAAAACTGCAGACAGAAGCATTTTGTGCCCCGCGACATGAGTTTACATTGGAGCCTTCTGGTGACCCACTTGTCGGAATAGCGTTGCGCAACAACGCTACTTCGGCTCGCAATTCACCAATGGTGATATCCGATGACTCCAACTTGGACTTCATCTCAGCCTGGCTCACCTTCAGAGACGTGATGTCCTTCAGCAGCCTGGTGACGTCGACGTGGTCGAAAGTGACAGGAGGCAGCTTGTGCAGCTCCTTCGCCACAAAATCTGGCACGTCATCCGGATCGGTCCTCTTCAGCAGGTCGATGATGTCCTGCAGACTCTTCTGGCCGCCATCCCTCCGGCGAGATGGCATCTGTCCGACTTGGTCGAGTGATTGAAATAGCAGCAACTTGGCACTGCATACCTCTTCCTCTTTGAAGGACGACTTGCAGATCTGCAAGATGCTGACCTCGTCCATGTAGTCGATGGCATGTTTAATGAATGCCAAAAGCTCGTTGGCAATGAGCTGCTTCGTTGCCATTGCGTATAAATTCGGGCAGTGGTTACCGCAAGTCTTACCCTAGTCGTTTAACATAAGCAAACATAATATATCAACAATATTGAATTTTGCTTTCAGTTTATTTGCTAATACGTGTAACCTTTGACATTGAACAATAGGCAAACTCCACGTTAGTCAGCAACCAGTGAGACGAGTATTTTTACTTACTCACTGTTTCCTCGATAAAACAAACAATTTCATGACAGTCATGGTAAGACGGAGCAGATCAGATTATTAACTGCGTAAAAAACTGACTGGGAAAAACAACTTGATATTGGTGACAAACCCAATCTCGGGGTTTTTCCCAGTGAACAGCAAAATCCGATGCATCATTTTAAATATTTTTTAATTAAATAGTAAAACAGCAGAGAAAGGAGTATTTAATCTGCTAACAATAATTATCTGCTCTTTTTAACTTAAGATTATTTGTAAGATTTTAGTGGTTTTGAATCTCAGTTGTTATTATAATACAGGCTATAGACCATCAAACTGAACAACTTTCTCCATGGGACCAACATCGTAAAAATTATCCGCCGTCCGTTATTTGAGTCGAGTAGGTATTGAAGCGGTGTACGGGATAGCTGATAATTTTTTCTCGATTACGATGCTGGTCCCATGGAAAAAGTGGTTCAGTTTGATGGTCTGTACTGACCACACCTTACTGATACCCTGTATAGCACAGTTCATCGTTAACATCAGCGTAGAATTAACAAATCATCGTATTGATTAATATTCACATACATGCACTCCGCTTCTCGGTAACTTATGCATAAGTAAACTTGTTCACGTCGCCTTTCCTTTCTTTGTTTCAAAAGAATTCAAATGATACGCATAATGTACACTGTTATTGTATTGTATACTTCGTGTAATACTCTCTTTTTGGCTAAGTCGAAACTGACAATTTCAAGACTTTTTAGGTACTAGTTACATAAGAGTTAGATTAAGTTAATAAATTTACTTTAAAAAAAGTAAAAACCGACTTCAAAACCAAAAACGAATTAAATAACTTTCATAAAACACTTAAAAGCTTCTGAAGTCGGTGTCAAGCTAAAGTGCATTGAAGAATTGAAGACACCGACTTCAGAAGCTGTTGAGTGTTTTATGAAAGTTATTTTATTTGTTTTTTTTTTTTTTTTTTAATAAAATATTTTTATTACTCTACCAACTACATAGTTCATATAGGTATTAGTTTATGATTGGAGCCTCCTTTTAAGCATAATAACGCCTGTGTTAGGAGACTCCAATACAGGCGTTATTATGCTGCATAGTTTTTGGTTTTGAAGTCGGTTTTTAGTTTTTTTAAAGTATATTTATTTTTCCATTTTTAGTTTAATATACCTACAATTACATAAGTTGTAAGCCCAAGTCGAACAAAAAGAAGAATTATCAAAATCCGCTTAGAAATGCCTCAGATACAGTGCATTTATGCTTATAACTTTATACATAATAATAATTACATAATAAATTACATACTAAAACCTTTCTGAAAGTATGTAGATCACGTTAGTGAAAGAATCATCAAAATTGGTTCATTATTTTGTGAGAAAATCGCGGACAAACAAACATACATACATACATACGGGTCGAATACAGAACCTCCTTTTTTGAAGTCGGTTAAAAAGGAAGAACATCGTGAGGAAACCTGGGACTTCTGTGCATATGTATTATAAATGAAAGTCTTTTCGTGTCAGTCTGTGCGACCGCGTTGTTCTTCTAAACTACGCAACGGATTTAGTTTTCACCATCATTACCCGACTACCGCGAAGTAAAAAGGAGGGTTATGATTTTGACCGGTATGTATGTTCCCTCATAACTTCTAAACTCCTTATCATAATTTGACAAATGAGGTATCATTGGAAGCGTATTGATCGTCCGCTGGTTATAGCCTAAGTATGTGGCGTCACAATAAATTGAATATGGCAAATACAAAACAATTATTGCAAATGCAATTAAATTAATTCATTATTTTATGCAATTATTTTATGCAATTATTATTTAAGTGCAAATACTTTATCACGAAATTATAACCCCAAAATACTTTAAATAAAAAGTAAGTTTAAAATCACGCTCTAAAAAATATGAAACAAGAAAATATTCTCATCTGAAATTAGAAAAATACAGACAATTTAAAAATCCGGAGTCACACGTCACGACAACGACATGTATATGTATACATAAACATTTAACTTAGGTATAGCACACAAATCTCGATGTTTTGACATGTCGCCACATCAGCACCTACATTTGTCCCGTGCGAAGCAGGGGCGGGTCGCTAGTACAGTACATTTATAAGTCTGAAATCACCAACTCGTCGTGCCCTTTTTATTGTCCAATGGGACAATAATAATCTGGTTTTATTATTATTATATTATAGGAGTTATTCTGTCTCATCATCATCAGCCTATGCAGCAGTCCACTGCTGGACAAGTGGCCTTTCCATTTGCAAGCCATTAAGCTCGATCCTCGGCCCCATCCATCCTCAGTCTATTGAACTCAGTGATTAGCAATCATTGCAATAAATGCCTGTAAGACACTTCGATGTTGTGGAATGTTTATATACAACTAACTTTTGCCCGCGGCTTCGCCAGCCGTGGAGGTCGGGAATTATCCCACGGGAACGTACTACCGGGATAAAAAGTATCCCATGTCCTAATCCAGCACCCTAATTGCGTAACACATTATCGATCGGAATTGGTTTCATTTTGAAACAAATTGCTCATCCATTGATTCAAATGTTCGAAAAATTTGTCTGCTCGACAACGTAAATAACGCAATGAATGTTGTTGAACTGTCAAAATGAAACCAACTCCGATTGATAATGTGTTACGCAATTAGGGTGCCGGTTATGATCTACCCATCATCCAAATCCGTGCAGTCGTTTTAGCGTGAAAGCGTAACAAACAAACAAACTCACTTTCGCATTTATAATATTAGTTAGGATAATAAATGTATATGTTTATTATAGCTACCTGGGGCAGTGTCATTAGTACTCACTAGTGATTGACAGAAACATAAATCATTAAAGTGCAAACAAAAGAATTGATGAATGACTTGGCCACCATCGTGGTGTTTTTAAGCAACACCATCCTTTAGGTAGGGAGAGGCGGTGTTAATATTCTGAAAGCAAAAAGTCCCTTTGAAATCACACAGTTACGTATAAATGTGTAAACTTTAGCAATCTACACTTATTTTAGCTGTGTGCCGACAGATTTCGAACGTGATCGACGCTTGTTGCGCTTTCCTGGAGCGGCAGCTGGACCCTTCCAACGCCATCGGCATCGCCAACTTCGCGGAGCAACACTGCTGCCTCGACCTCAAGAAAAAAGCCAATCATTTCATTGAGAGGCATTTTACTCAGGTACAGGAATATTAAGAAAACCAGCATATAGCGAATACCTACTGTTCGACACAAATGTAAATTTGTTGAAGAATAAATAAATAAATAGGGATGTTTCTTGGGTAAAAAAAAGATATTCTATTTAGTCCGTCAGTCAGATAATAAAAACAATTTTAGACACGTATTTTTTTCCTTTTTCGTATAAAAAAAAAAAATAATCAAAAAATAAAAAGTAATTTTAATTTAAAAAAAAAGCAATAATAAAATAAGCAGCAAATAGCAGTATTTTTTTATTATCGTAATAAAAAATTACTAGATAAAACGCATTAAAGTTGGGGAGTGGGGGCTCCCTACGTCATAACTGTAACAAACTACGTATACAATCTAGCAATGAGTGACGTCATGCCACATTTTAACTCAATGTGTCACCATAATCTTTTTATTACGTAAAAAAAGAAAAAATACGTGTCCAATATTTTTTAATAATCTACATGATGGACAAAAAAAATACCTAATGAAAACAAGAAAATTAACGTCATTTGTTCATGGCATACTAAGGCTTCAAGCCAAAGGTCCAACACTCAAGCTCTTACATTCATTTAGTAAAATCACACAGAAAATCTAACCTAATGAGTCAGGACAATTTTCGAGCTCGCTTCGCTGGCTCTTACATTCTCGTAGTTAAATGACAATGACAGCTTAACCTATCCGAGTCAAGATTGTCCATATTTCTAGCTGGCTTCGCTAGCTCCTGCATTGTCTTATTAAAATTCCAATGAAATCTTACCAATCCCGCCTCAGAATGCTTCTATTTTCGAGCTCGCTTCGCTCGCTCTTCAACGAAATCTTACCGCATCTGAGTCAGTTTTCTGGCTCGCCTTACTCGCTCTTGGATTCTCTTAGTAAAGCTTAATGACAGCTGAAGCTCTCGACTCGGGATGCTATTTTATTTATTATTTTAAAAAAATACCCTCCTTTTGAGCTTCGTTAGATAAAAAGAACCCCCAGCATATTTTACATACATGGCACCTTTACTACTAGCTACGCCATGTCGGACTCCTACCAACTAAAACCCCATGGTTCCTTCCATTACATTGTAGAGATACTTATACGTTCGCCGCACCCCCGATTGGTATCAGTCCGCCATGCCTACCGGCCCCCACCAAAATCAAATGCTTAGATAATTAATCAATAGCTACATAGTAATCTATAATCCAATATTGCGTAGGTATAAAAACTTATACTTACGCAATATAGCAGGTTTTTTTTAGGTAAATAAAGATGATATTCATTTTTTTGCAAACTCATACTTACCTACACAATTTATTAGGTACCTACACAAAAATGATAACGAAAAATATAGGTAAATATTATTAATATTTACAATAGGTACAAAAAACTATTTACGTTAGGTAAATATTTTTCGTTAACCCTTCCAAAGTCAATATCATCATGAAATCTTGGAAAAAAAAAACTCATAAAATAGTGCTCACGTCATATGTCACAAGTGCAGTGATGATAATCCAAGTAAACAGTACAACGTGAGTGATAACGTGCGACATGCATGACACTTTGAAATAGTATCCCGGGATAAAGAGCGTTGTCACTCCGCGACGTGGGGAATTACGTATCTACGTGACGCGTGGTTTGGTAGCAATCATATTGCGAATTCGCTACTAATATAGATAAGGGACATCGTGAATTAACGTAGCCTGACGTCTTGGCAGTCTTATGCTGGTTGATATCACAGGAAATTAAGTAGATTTTTGATCCAACCGCAAATTATGACTTCAGCACCCTAATTGCGTAACACATTATCCATCGGAATCGGTTTCATTTTGACAGTTCAACAACATTCATTCCGTTATTTACATTGTCGAACAGACAAATTTTTCGAACATATGAAGCAATGGATTAGCAATATGTTTGAAAATGTAACCAACTCCGATCGGTAATGTGTTACGCAATTAGGGTGCAGGTTATAAAGGCAAGGCTCTGCACGCTTTCAATTATCTCTATGTATATATATATCTGTGGCCTGTGGCTAAAAGGGCCAATAACAATAATCCTTATTTTCAGTAATATGCATTCGAAGAATGAACCAGAATTGATGTCATTATTTTTATGTTATATTGTAGAATGACAAAATCTCTTTTTGTTATTTGGAACATATTTGTAGGTTGATTTATTAATTAAATTCAAATTCAAGAAAAATTTGGTATTTTTGAAAATATTTGCTTTTGCCTTTTTAGCACTAACAAGAATTTCTATGTTAATGGCAAATGGTAACTTTGGTCTTTTTAGTATAAGAAGAGGATAGTAAAAATATTATTGTCTTTAGTGCAAAGCAAAATGGGCCAATATACCTATTATATTGGTCTATTTTGCGTATGGATATATAATATAAATTAAATTAATATTATGCAGCCAAAGCAAAGATTGTATCACAAAAACGGAAGTTAACTTTGGTCGTTTTAGTTCCGACTATATTACAAGCGTAGTGTTTATTTTAAATTCCCTTGGCTTAAGTACACTGCAGCCCTTTTAACACTTAATAATTTTTGTGTAACAGGATGATAACACACACCACATTGGCCTTTTTAATAACCTAGTATCTTTTGAGAGATTGTCGTTACACTTATGTCCTTTTAGTACACATAAATATATCACTTTTTCAATAATTTGGCACTAAAATCACATTTCTTACAAAAACGTACTTTGACCCTTTTAGCACCAAGCCACAGATACCTATTAGATAATTATTATAAAACATCAAAAACCCCTATGCTAGATTAACGTAAAGGAAATTAGCATAAAAGCAAATTAATTAAATTTCATATTCTTTTTACAGGTGTGTCAAGAAGAAGAGTTCCTACAGTTAACGCCTCAAGAATTAATATGTATGATTCGCAAAGACGAGCTAAACGTAAGGGAAGAAAGGGAGGTGTACAATGCAGTGTTGAGCTGGGTAAGTTCATTATTTTAATTATTATTATATAGTAAGTACTAGCTTTTGCCCGTGGATTCGTCCGCGTGGATGTTGGAAAATATCCCACGGGGACGTACTACCGGGATTTAAAGTAGGTACCCTATGTGTTAATCCAGGTTATAAACTATCTTGTGGGGACGCCAGTGACGTCACGGACCCTAAGCGACTTCGGGAATAGTTAGGAGATGGCATTTTGGAGTAACCACCACTAAATGTACCTTACCAAGACACCGGTACTCGAGTATATTTAATAGCAACAGTTTAAAATAAATCATTACTAAATATGCCCTATTTCGACACTAAATACTTAGGAAGCAAGAGCGTGCGAAGCGAGCTCGGGACTTTGGGCACCCCGACTCGGACAGGTTAAGATATTTTTTTTAAACCATTGAGCCCCGTCGCGGGGCTCCTCGACTATGCCTTATTAGACTACGCCTTACTATTTCAAAAAGGTACCTTATCTCCATAATTCATTACAGACGCTTTCGCTGGCCGCATATAATTAGTAGTATGTAGTCACGCAATACTAGGTTCTAAATATACCCGATTATGATACTCCAACTCGAGTATATGTAGTAGTTAGAATAATCGAAAGCCTCATGCTAACTATACACGACCAAAACCCTATGCGGAGTTGCCACAAGGTACATTTTGTAAAGACGCCGCCAGTAAAGCTCCCAGTCAGCATGATTTTTGCCGACATCTTCAACAATCATCGTCATATTTCAGCCAATTTAGACAAAACCTTTAATGAATTATACACCTAAACCTTCCTCATGAATCACTCCGTCCGTTGGTGGAAACCGTATGAAAATCCGTTCGGTAGGTTTTGAGTTTATCGCGTTCAGACAGTTTGTTTTATATCATCATTCTCCTGCCCTTATCCCAATCTATTTGGGGTCGGCGCAACATGTCCTTTTTTTCCATACTTCTCTATTATTCGTCATCTCGGTAGTGACCCCCTTTCTAGCCATGTCATCTTTCACACAATCCATCCATCGTTTCTTTGGTCTTCCCCTACCCTTATAGCCATCGACATTCATACCCAAAACTTTCCTTACGACATTTTCCTCACTCCTCCGCATCACATGCCCATACCATGACAGCCGATTTCCGCACAGCTTTTCAGTCACCGGTGCCACTTTTAGACTTCCTCTTATGCACTCATTTCTTATTCTATCCATTCGTGTAACACCACACATCCCTCTTAGCAGTTTGTTTTATAATTATGTTAATTTTGTGATAGTGATGTAGGTAACAGTACCGCACACACCACATACACCCCATTAAGCCCACGTGGTGAATTACGGCCCAGGCTCCTCACAGAGTGGAGGCCTGACCTGAAGTAGAGTAGCACATTAAAAGACTGAGTATGTAAATAACAATGATAAAACTTGACCTTGTTTTAAGTATAATAAAAATAAATAAATAAAATATTATAATAAAAATAAATAAATAAAATATTATAATAAAAATAAATAAATAAAATAAAAAAATAAAAATATTTCAGTTAACTTTACAAACTTGTATAGGTATATAACTGACCCGCCAGATGTTGTCCTGTCAAAATTTCAATTTCTTTTCTTTTTTTTTTTTCTTTTTCTTAATCCCAGTCCTGTATTAGAGCAAACATAAGTATTTAGTTTTAAAAATTATTACTTTTCATACAGAGTGTAAGTGTAAACAGTGGCAACCTTTACAACTCAATTGCTGACTAACGAACAGCAATTGATTTTTATAAGTAGGTATACAAGAATATTTAAAAATAATTCGTTACGCAACGCATTAAGAATGTCTAATACATAATACATTTTGTGCTAATTGTCAATGAACGTGTGAATATAACGACAAAATGTGTGTCACTGTAGCATTATTCAATACTAACCTCGAGTGTCTGCATGCTTGTTCAATATTATGATGTGATGCCAAAGGTCAAATCGTATGTCAAGATTTTGATCGGCTGTCGTTTTTCAACCAATTACGTTGAGATTATTCACAATATTATGATATGATAGTAGTTCTTTATAATCTTTCCAACCACTTATTTTATTTTAGCGTCCATGAAGTATTGCATTTTTTCATCTATGGTTGTTGTCTGTCAATACATAAGGGACTTCATGGGCGTGCTTGTCAAAAGCAAAATAAATGGTTGGAAAGAGTACAGTTTGTAAACTGAAGGCCAATTCTCGTACCCAAAAACTTTCAAAATTTAAGTCGCAATCTCATGCTAGTGACAATCAAATATCAAAAATAAAAAACGCTGTACAATTTTTGACAGATTGAGACTGAGATGAGATAGCGAACGTTGTTAAAAATACGGGAATTGCCTCTCTGATCTCAATACAGAACGTTTCGAGATTTTATCAGTGTTAACCTTTCGTTATGCCGTTTATTAAACAAACAATTAAAAAGTCATTGTGTCTCGGTAGATCTGCGTTCGCCACGAAGGATTAAGGCACCAGCTCAGATCAACAAAAAAAGGAAAATGGAGCGCCGCAAACTCAAAAGTGAAGCCACCTTTTTATCTGTGTGTGTGTCAAAGGGCTGCCATTTGTTAAAATTGTTTCCCTATAGTTTGGGGAATAATATTGTATGGGTAAGATATCATATTTAAATTTGTTTAATCGAATTGGGAAATTTTAAATCGTGTTATGGCAACCCTCGCACTTTATTTCACTGCTCAGTTTATTTAATAAAAAAAACTATGTTACTTCAAGTACTTCCAAATGAAAAGTGATTCCGTGAGACTTTTTATGTGATTTGCTATTGTTTGTACAAGTTTTCACACAGAGGAAGGCATAATTCTATTTTTTTAACTATGTTAACTAGACGATGACTTGTCACATACTAAGTAAGAGCGGTGAGCATGGTTTTAGTTGTAGGTATGTGTGTGCGTGAGCGTGTAAGTATTTTAATTGCAGGACCACAGTTTTGTGGCTTCACTTTTGATGTTCGTGGCGCTCCATCATCCTTTTTTTTTTCTTTTTTTTTATCATCCTTTTTCCGTACCAACATGGTAAAAAGGAACCCGTATGGTGTGACTCAGTCTGTCTGTCTGTCTGTCACAGCTGGATATCTCAAGAACTAATAAGAAAGAAATGAAAATATATGTTTTTTTTTGCAACTGGAACTGAAAGGGGGTCTTAAAAATACGAAGTGGGGCTACTAATTTTCAATTTTTTTTTTCTTTTTTTAGGCCGCATAGTTTTCGAGTTTTGATGAAAAATGTTTAAAAAAATACCCCCCCCCCCCCCCCCCTATCTCCGAAGTTTGCAAAGAGAAAAATCAGAAATTATTCTATGTAATAGAAGTTTATATATACTGGATGACTTTTTTTACCGTCTCGAAAAAAATAAGGTATATTCGGTGAACGGAGTAGAAGCCTGTGGCATATCTAGTTTTTTTTTTTTTTAATTAAAAAAAATCAAAATTCAAATCATAATGCAGGTTGCATGTGATTTGAATTTCGATATTTTTAAAGGATTTCTTATTTTTCTTCAAGATTTATGTTTTTATTGTTCTAAAATGAAAAGTTTACAACGAATTTGTAGTATTTATGATACTTAGATATTTTTTCTGACTAAGCTATTAAAAAAAAAAAAAAAAAAAGGTATGCCAGACGCTTCTAATCCGTTCACCTAATATACCCTATTTTTTTCAAAACGGTAAAAAAGGTCATCCGGTATATAGATTACAGGAAAAATAGCACAGTTTTTCAGAAATCATCATCATAAATTATATGTAACTGATGGTACGGAAACCTTTTTTTTTTTTTTTTGTTCTGAGGGCACCAGGAATAAGGCAGACAATAATATACCTACCTAAATACATAGTAGTTCTCAAAATATTTCTCCTTATTCCGTAGCTCATTCAGTAATAATAGCTACTAAGGCACCTACAGCTACTATCATGATAAGTAAATTCCGTCACATCCGTTAATATCGCAAAATAAATTGACAATTCACTTCTGTTATCGCGTGTTCAAACAAAGTAAGTAGGTAATTCAACATTAGTTACTCTAAGAAGCAGCGATTTTGTGCCAATAACCCGAGGTCATTGCGTCACCATCACAGTTGCAAAATTAAATTACCTTTACCAATAGGCGACGTGAACAGCAAATAATAATATTAATTATCAAGTTTTGTGTCGAGCTCGTGGCTAAGTAATAACAGCCGCACGGGTCGATCAATCTGGTTAAGCTACGCTTGCCGGGGTTGTCCGTGGATGGGTAACCATCTTCACATATCGAGACTCCTCCGTGCCTCGGAAAGCACGTTAAGCCGTTGGTCCCGGCTGTCATTCGTGGATCTTTGACAGTCGTTACGGGTCGTCAGAAGCCCGAAAGTCTGACAATCAGTCTTACCATGAGGTATA
Source organism: Cosmia pyralina (assembly GCA_946251885.1). Lineage (NCBI taxonomy): Eukaryota > Metazoa > Arthropoda > Insecta > Lepidoptera > Noctuidae > Cosmia > Cosmia pyralina. The sequence goes on from OX276344.1 coordinate 9,679,337, forward strand.
GTATTACCCAGTTAATGGGTTGTGGAGGTCAGATAGGCTGTCGCTTCATGTAAAATACTGGTATTCAGCTGCATCCGGTTAGACTGGAAGCCGACCCCAACATAGTTGTGAAAAGGCTAGGCAGATTGATTGGGTAGGTATTTTATAAATTCATAAAACAGAATCTTCGCTAATTATTAGATATGTGTCTGACACGGCTAAGGGGAAATATTTTGCTCCAGTACTCATAAAACATTATTAAATACACACCACCTACACAACAGAAACTGCACTGCATTAAATAATCTGCCGCTCACGCGAGCGTGGTGTGGATCGGGTCCGTGGAAACATTTTACCTTATACCGTACGTGGTGTGAGTTCTATACCAAGAAAATATTTTTTTATTCTTAACGTTGTTCCATCACTATTAAGTACTAATATTGAATTCTATGCATTTAATTTGATGCGTTATCTATTTCCGAACGATTTAAGATACGTCAACACTGACTGAGACTCGTCTATGACATTAAAAAATATTTTTTTCTCTGTCATGTCATTGTTCGGTCGGTCGAGTGTGAAAGTGTTTTACTCAGTTAATAGTTTAATTGTACTGTGGTAAGTGGGTTTATTTATGTTTCATGTTAAGAATTAACACACCATGCATTTTAAACCTTAAAACATGTAGGTCATCGCTTGTTTTTTTCTTACTAGAGCCATTTATTTGAAATCTGAAGCTAAATTGTCTTTGTTCGTCTTTTTAACCATTTCTAGAAATTTCTAGAAATGTAAACAATAACAAATTCAAACGAAACACACCATAATAGAGGTTTAGACAAAAGCTTTCCAAGAAATGAACAGGAGCTACAGAATTCCTAGAAACTGTGCCGCTATCGCAATTTGTAAACAAACGCGCGCAGCGGGCCGAATGACGTCAGCGGGTGGTACAATCGACTAGTTTTTTTAAGCGGGCGCTCCTGCTCTTGTGAGCGGTTAAATTATCAAAAAGTAACCAACTACAAAAGGAATATAATTACTAGTACTTTCAAAGTACCTACATAGATTTAAGCTTTATTTTTTCAAAACGTACTTAATTTTTGACTCTTCGTGGCTTAGAAAATACACAAACTTGCCTTTGTAGAGCTACAAACGTAAGTTTTTGTATTGCTTGCCCTTTGTAGAGTTCCATTCCGGCAGGCAGATTGATCAAGTTTTGTGTCGTACAGTGGTGGCCCAGTGGGAACGACCGCGACTTACGAGTTGTAGGTTTTGGGTTCGAACCCAAGCAGACTTCATAATTATTTTATGACCACTGCTATCAAAACGATGAAGGTAAACATCGTGAGGAAACTGGAATGTCCTAGAACCAAAAACTTGAAGACATGTAACACCTACTAAACCGCCATGGACCCGCGTGGTATTTACGACCCACTCCCTCTCACAGAAAGAGGAGGCCTGTATCCCAGCAGTGGGAATATTATAGGCTGTATGCTAAATTTTGTAAAACTTTGTAAATCCGTTTATCATTGGTTGCATGTTATGATTGTAGAGCATCGACCGACCGAACGCTCAATGTACCCCACTCGGGAATGTTTCCATTCTTTCGTGCTATCTTATCTCAGCAGTTATCGTTGAACTCTTTAGAGCTATATTTTTAGTAAAGCCATGACTTGTTGTTTCGGTATCACAGGAAACAACGCTTTGGCAATAAATTGCTTTACATGGTTTAAAGTAGGTAGTTTTTAAAGTCTGCACATAATGGTCAATCGATTAAGTTTTTAACTAATATAACTGGATTTTTACTAATGACTGTTATAAAAAAAACCGACCGAGGTTAACAGGCGAACTGGGGGAACAATAATTCAATCGTAAATGACACGTGAAACCGCAGAAATGTTTAAACTAATCGATCACGATAATATCATTAATATATACCCACTAACGTGACCAAATAATTTCGCAGGGTTACTGTTGAAAATATGGTCCCATGCCATAAAAAAAGGCCCAGTAAACGATGATCGATCTCAATTTGAGGTAAACACCACAAATCACTTATCGTCTCCTCCGATTATGTTTATCATTGAATGACGTGGGCATGAATTTTGTAGTGTAATCAAATAATCACTTTATCGGGAAATAAATAAGTCATTCTGAATTCCATAACGATTTTGTTGGTCTCCGTGCAAATAGAAACGTAATTTTTTTTTTTTTTTAAATAAGCTTGACCAGAGATTTTATGATTCGGTACTGTAGAGTTGAACTACTTATCTCTTATCAGTACTAATTATAGGAACAGCTCATACTTTGGTAATAATATAAGCCATTCAATAACGCGGTGGTAGGGCTGATTACCCAGGTTGTATGTGATGAAGGATACTCATAAAATTGCCATACCCGGCCTTATATTGAAATCAATCCAAAAAAAACACACTCGTTATCTTCTTGACAGAAATTTCTGCTAAATATACCAAATGCGGAAGCACATTGCTCACAATCATTAGGTGAATAAATTGATACGTATTCAGGACCTGGCATTTTTTATTACCAGTACTTTTTCGATCGTTGGTAAACGCAGGCTGATTAATAGTTTTTGTTGCTTTAATTGTTATCACTTTACAAAAATTCAAGATAAACTAGTACCTGACCTACCTTAACATAACTTGCCTATATGGCAAAAGGGTAATATGATGTTGAATCTCGTAGTTTTAAGTAGGTACTGTGTACTACCTGCTACACTCATCATCTGCCTATACTTTTCCCAACTATGTTGGGGACGGCTTCCAGTCTAACCGGATGCAGCTCAATACCAGTATTACATGGAGCGACTGCCTATCTGACCTCCACAACCCAGTTACTGGGTAGTACGATACCCCTTGGTAAGACTTTCGGGCCTCCGACGACCCGTAACGACTGCCAAAGATCCAATTATGATGTTTTTCTTAAATAATAATAAATCCAGCATGTTATTGTCCCACTGCTGGGCAAAGGCCTCTTCTCATACTGAGAAGGCACGAGCATTGATCACCACGCTTGCTCAAGAGTCAAGACGGGTTGGCGATTTCATATTTATATTCTATACGTCCAGGTTTCCTCACGATGTTCTTATTGATTCATTTAAATCAATTATTATGTTATCTACAGGTGAAATACGACGAGGACAGACGGCACCCGCGCATGGAGCACATCCTGCAAGCGGTGAGGTGTCAGTACCTCACGCCCAGCTTCCTCAAGGAGCAGATGAGCACCTGTACCGTGCTCAAGAAAGTGCCCGCCTGTCGGGAGTACCTCGCTAAAATATTTAAGGTAAGCTTTTTATGGTAATTTTTTTATTATTATTCAGGCATGATCTAACGGTTTCTGTTGCTATTCTTGTTTTCTTTTTATTATTATTCAGGCATGATCTAACGGTTTCTGTTGCTATTCTTGTTTTCTTTTTATTATTATTCAGGCATGATCTAACGGTTTCTGTTGCTATTCTTGTTTTCTTTTTATTATTATTCAGGCATGATCTAACGGTGTCTGTTGCTATTCTTGTTTTCTTTTTATTATTATTCAGGCATGATCTAACGGTTTCTGTTGCTATTCTTGTTTTCTTTTTATTATTATTCAGGCATGATCTAACGGTTTCTGTTGCTATTCTTGTTTTCTTTTTATTATTATTCAGGCATGATCTAACGATTTCTGTGGCTATTCTTGTTTTCTTTTTTAATGTCCTGCCAGGTCAGTTCAGGTTTTAATATCCTAAACAATAATATGCGCTGCACGTCAAAATCTTGTCATCGCATCATCTTGCGCCGAAAAGAAACTTACTTAAGTAATATATGTCAACACATAGTCATGTTTCGCTTAGGCACGAGCCAATGCGAGAACAAAACCTAAACGCACGCATGTTAAGCCCGGCTGGAGACGTTGCTCCGAATCTTTTAATATGACAGACATTTAGGTGATTCAGAATTCCTTAAGAGGGCTGTCGCATTTCATCACCTCTCTCGCTAACACGGGGCCAAATTTTCAAGAATGTTAAATGAAAAGATGCTTTTTTGAAAAATGTACAGTCAACCGTGACGTACAGTCAACAAAAGACCAAATAATTTCTATCTAGGCAGAGTATAGTAACATATTTGTATTGCTTCATGTTCAATTTCGTGACAATATACAATTTTGTGTTGGTGTGTTACAATGTAGGAGTATTGCAAAAACAAAGTAATATATATAAAATTGAACATGAAGCAATTCATATACAAATATGGTACTCTACCCTGCCTAGATATCTCTTTTGTTGACTGTACATATTCAATTAGCGAACTATAGTAAAGAATATTTATTTAATAGTACCTAATTTTAAAAACACATTTCTATTGTGTTTTCTAATAAACTCGGCTCAAAAAGTATTATCTGTTTTTGAGATGAGTTAAATAAATGCCACAATAAAAATGTGTTTTAATAATTACCTATTAAATTAATATTATTTAGGTTCGCTAATCCATTACATTTTTCAAAAAAGCATCTTTTCATTTAACATTCTTGAAAATTTGGTCCCGTGTGAACGAGAAAGGTCACAAAATGCGACAACCCTCTTAATTTTGTCCTGCATTTTGTAACGTATTTCGTGCTCTTTAAAGACGATTTGGAAAATGTTGTTGCGTTCCCTCAGATTTATTTTCCTGCTGTTAGTCAAAGCCACAAAAACCCTTAACGATCTTTCAATATCCCTAAGAAATAACAGTACCTATTCCAATACTCTCACAAATATTAATATCTTCATCTTGTCACAGGATCTCACTCTACACAAGAAGCCCGTGGTGAAAGAAAGGCGACCGAACACACCGCGCATCATCTACGTCGCGGGTGGCTACTTCCGACATTCTATCGACTTGTTCGAGGCCTTCAACTTGGACGATAACTGTTGGGCGACGCTGCCCAGGCTGACAGTGCCACGGTCAGGGCTAGGAGCTGCGTTTCTTAAGGTGAGCGTCGTAGGAATAGGTAAAAAAAAATATGGACTTAGCTAGAGAGACACATATGACAACATGTATCATAGTTGGCGTCAAATTAGTTTGCCGCTCTGAAACCAGGCTTTCCGATGCTCATGGCATGACGCGCTGCTGATTCAGTATAGATATTGACTACTGCGCAATCATTTGTAGCATAATTCAGAGTGGCAAACTAACATGACGTGAACTATAGGTCGCGGGCGGCTACTTCCGACATTAGATCGACTTGTTTGAGGCCTTCAACTTGGACGATAATTGTTGGATGACGTTGGCTGACAGTGCCACGGTCAGGATTGGGTGCCGCGTTTCTTAATGTGAGCCACGTTTGATAACGTATCTTATACGTCAGGTACTCGATAGATTTGTATGAAGCCTTAAATTTGGATGATAATCGTTGGACGACTATACCAAGGCGACCATGAGTTTTGACCGGTTGATAGTAATCGACTCGCCCTCTATTTTTTGGCACTAAAAGACAGGTAAACCTCTGCCTACCCCTTTCAGGTATATAGCGTGAACTTTATGTTACAACTCAAGAAACATAACAATCATTATTTACTTCTAAAGTTTTGCTTGGACATTTGCCCAATTGATATTTCGATAAAAATTTAAGAAATACCAGAGCTATTAAGCAAAGATAAAAACTAAAATGACGAAGTGGTTTCGTTTTCTATACAAACCCTATTCGACATAAGTCTAAAATAATATTTAACAATAAAAGTCAACGTAAGGCAGATAGGCGGGGCGATCGTTCGCACTGCGCAATACTAAAGCTTAAATATTTCCGAGTCAGGATGACGGCGACTAAATGTATCATTTAAACGACATCGTTTAACAATATTTATTTACTTTCCATATTTATCAGTCGCACACGACATATCATTTTGTTATATAATGGTGTTTCTTATATTTTTCACTTTTTAGTATTCAGTCAGTTTGTAACTGCTCATCACAGTTTCACAAAATATTGCTTTTCCCGATGCAGGGAAGTTAATTGTTGAGGAGTTCTCCTGGTTCTTACTAGTGGAGCTAATGGTGAAGTCACGATCGGCTCCACTTCACCATATGCATTGTGACTAGCATAAATTGCTTAGGCCCACTTGCACGTTTAGTCGGGTTAAATTAAATGAATAAATGTAGTTTACGAAGTTGGAGTTAAGAAATTAACATTTTAACTCTTATTACGCGTTGCACCACTAAAAAGTAACACCGGGTTTGTTAACCTGACTTTGGTGTTTTTTGAGTTGGAAGCATTGCTGTTCATTCGACGAAACATAAAATAGAATTGCAATGTATATGATTGAAAGGAAATTGTATACCCATCTCTTTTACGATACGTAAGATTTTCTTGTCTTTGAATTTTATAAGATGACATTTCATTTTAACGTATTGTAAGAATTCTCCATACAACCACAACAACCACATACAACATACAATATATGTGGATTCCATAGAGATTTTGTTTATTGATTGACGAAAACGTCAGATGGAAAAATATGTTTAAGTTTTTTATAATTTGTATTTATTTCTAGATGGGTTCATGAATATATTGCTTGCTAATATAGCACCAAATTTTCATTTATGTCGAACAATATAAATTACAATATAAGTTATCATACCTCATAACGTCAATTTATTTTGACAATTCTTACACTAACCTAGGGTTTAGCGATTTAACTCTTCCACATCGGTGGGTTAAATTTAAAAAAAAAATAACTCCAGGTTTACCTCTGGGTGGCGCATAAGTTAGCCGTTAACTCCGATTTATTTCGCTTAACCCACGAACGTGCAAGTGGCCCTTAGCAACCATATTATAATACTTAATCGAATCACAACCCGTGAAATACTTTGGTATAATTGAGTAGTTCCAATGGCCATCTGTGGTCTTCATCATCAGTTCTACCTCACCAAATGATGCTTTCCAAGAGCAAATGCACTAGTTACTATACAAAATACCCAAATCGCTAGTGTGACTGACACCTGGCCACCATCAGGGATTTTAATTTTGATAACACAAAAAGTTTTGTCGCTAATTAGTCGAAATTTGCCGCCAAATATCAGAGTTTGTCGGTCACTCTGGTTTAAAAGTTATAAGGGTTCATAGGTGGCCGATCTGGAGAGCATCTCCCCAGCTTGGCCACATTTATATCTCAAAAACTAGGCCACCTAGCGAAGATCTGTTTTCTCCCAAATTTAGTCGCTAATTAGACGATTTTTTTTTTCGACAAGTCACAGATTTAGTGGGGTCGTAGTTTAGAAGATATAATGAGTTCAATTTTTGAGTATAGTCAAGAGCTAGATCAAAGATTTTATCGTAAACTCTTCCGTTACCTCTGGGCCACATCTGCTCTTACCAACCAACAACGCCTCCTGTCAATGTCATTCAAGAGCCAAAAGATCTTTGTAGCACTGTATTAGGAAAGTCTTTTGTAGGCGAGTAGACAACGCGATCGTGCCACAGTTCGATTGCGGGCAATTACGACGTTAGTCCCATGGAGAAAGTTTTTAGTTTGATGGTCAGTACCACACCTTACCTTTTTACGCCTAAACCACAGAACCAATCGCTATGACAGTAAGATATTCTGGGTCCTGGAGAAGGGATAGGCTACTTTTCATCCTGTCTTTTCATTGTAGGTATAAAAAAAAATATGAAATACAAGACAGACAGACGAAGTCGCGGGAAATAGATAATAATTTCTGTTCTAGAGAAATTTCTGTATAATTTATTCGAAATCAAAATATTTTATTTCATATAAACCTACATGGGCATTTATGAAATGTCAGAAGCTAGGTGCACGTTTCCAACTGGTTATTTCCTATGGAGATGAGCCGGCAGGAAATTTCACGGTTACTCTTTTAAAAATAATTGGCTTGTATCTATGCACCCACCCACCACACCCACGTTGGAGCACATTGGTGGTGGTGTGGAGCACCCACATTTTGGCTTTTATAAAATTTCTAAATTACAGTGGTAATAGTTTATTTATACATGTTTTTTTTACATTAACAATTAATACATGTTTCTGTCCGTGCAGGGTCTATTCTACGCAGTGGGAGGTCGCAACACGTCGCCAGGCTCCTCGTACGACAGCGACTGGGTGGACGTTTATAACCCCGCCACGGAACATTGGAGACCTTGCAGTCCTATGTCGACACCGAGGCACAGGGTATGTACAACTATACACAGTACCGTATAGTCGTGGTCATCGATTATAAGAAAGACATATGGCTTAATCGTTGATAATGTCTCCACTTTGTCCCCACCATTCGCCACAACTACACATACAGGTCAGTAAAAGCAATAGATACGAAGTCGCGCACACACTCGCAATTCATAAATCAGAATTTATTACACAATCAATTATAAACCTTATTCCACTATGCACAGCGTGGATTTACCATGCACTGTACAACTTACTCACACAAACACATCGGTCGCTATCTTTGTGCTGTGCCAAAGCAATTTATTTTACATATACGCTACTGATTTACTAAATCCGAAAGTTGTCGATTCTTCCATTTATTATTGTACTAAAAATGTTTTAGTCCTGAAAATAATATAAATAATAAACAATATACAGATAATAGCTAGGCAGATTGAATACACTAAATACAAATAAACGTAGCTACAAAAAATATTATTTAATAAATCAAAAAATTAAACAGTAAGTATGAGAAGATCAAAATGAGTGAAAAACATTCATTAACGTGACCTGTGTTAAAGAATGTTTTTCACTGAACGAACAGTTTTTTTCGATTTCGGTCGAAAGCGTACTAGTTCGCAGAAACGGCCTTTTGCCTGTGACGTGAGTAATGTGATCATGTCGCGCAGACACCGACACGCCCCCTTGCCATTTCTCCTGTTTTTTATATTTCTATGGTTGTGGTGTAACTATATATGAGATAGACTTTAACATATATGATAGACAACTATACAACGTGTAACGTTAAATGCGCAAAACCTCTTAAGGGGTCATTGTACTCATCATTATAAAAAACTTTTACTATGGGACCAAACATGATAACGCGAAAAAAAATCTGCTGTTCAGTACATTTTGACGAATTATAAGAACATAAATGTACTGAACAGATGATTTTTTTTCGCGATTTCAGGTTTGGTCCCATAATAAAAGTTGTTCATAATGATGAGTACAATGGCCCCTTAAGAGGTTTTGCGCATTTAACGTTACACGTTGTATATGATGTGATAAGGCAACCTTGCGGTGACAACAATTTTAAACAGTATGCTTAGATGAATGAAAGGCTACTAACAAAAGGTATTTACAAGCAAGGCAGATGTGAGTAGAAACGCCGGGAGGGGAAGCTCTAGAATTACTTGCAGTCACTTTATTGGTGATGTTCTAGAGATCTGATTATAAAATACGTACAACTTGAATAGATTCGATGAAATAAAATATCGTAAATTGTGGGTTTGTCAGAAGATGAAAATAATTAATTCACTCTCTCTCTTATTAACAGGTAGGAGTAGCAGTAATGGACGGATTATTATATGCAGTCGGCGGTTCCGCGGGCTCCGAATATCACAAATCAGTAGAATGGTAAGAATTCATTCTATCTACTGCACACACGCACGTAAATTTATTGTGAAATCGGCATACGTAGCATGGGGCTTCCCCCAGCTATAAGGACATACGATCAAAGCCATCTGCAACACTTGTCTCAGGACGTGTGTCACGTGACGTCCGTCGCCAGGATATCTTGCCTCTTTCGTCGTCTTCGATAACATGTCGTGCAAAGTTGGGCGACGTCGCGTGACTTCGCACGCTGTCTGGATACAGTTGTTGCGGGATATTATTGTCGGGTATACACGGAATACACTGCTTTAAAAAAACGGCGACTGGAAGTCAAAGGCGAAGAACCGGGTGTTGAGGCGCAATTTGGGACTGGGAGAGGCCAAAAGTGGACTGCGATAGGCTGAGCTCATTGATTGATACTAGCTTCATCTTTCTGACTGACCGACTCTTTGACAATTCAAATAAGTGCCTGTAATTGGTTTATTTAAAATAATTGCTTTTTGGGTGTGGCTTGTGTTACGGAAACTTTTAACACGATGATTTCAAGAGTCCAGTCCACCAATTATGTATCTAATGCCTTGGTCATCAATTAATCAGTGACATTTTTAAACAAACTTTCTAACTTCAAATTGATAATGTATTTCCCTTTCTTGGTATTGTAGCGTACTAAATCCTATTGATAAGGAATGAGTTTGCAAAAACTTGTAAACACCTTCTAATAAATAATAATAGAAAAGATATTGTTTGGGATTTTCCGCTTTGATAAAATACCTAACAATGAAATTATATTAACTGCTTTGCACGAACAAAGGATTAAAGATATGAAAAACTAGTAAGCATGATATAGATATTTGGTTCAATGCGACAAGTCACTAACAATAGGTTGAAATTTTTTGCAACGTGTATTTTACTTACGACTATATAAAAAAAAAGTTCCTATAGTTTAACTTTATATGTAGGTATATAGATATAGAGAATATGCTTTGTTGTACACAGTAATAGTCCAAGTAATAATGTATTTAAACAAAGTTTTTATTTCACACGTTTAAAACGCGACTTTTTACCGATCTTCACTCATTCAAGTGCCGCACAAAATTCACTGTTATAGACTTAAAAGACCTACACTTTCTCTGCAGCTACGACCCTGAACGTGACACATGGACGTCGGTAGCATCAATGTTGCGCCCGCCTTGGCGTGGGTGTAGCCGTCGTCAACCGACTGTTGTACGCGGTCGGAGGGTTTGACGGCGCGCGGCGCATTGCTTCCGTCGAATGCTACCATCCAGAGAACAACTGCTGGAATGAAGTCGCGCCGATGCATATAGCAAGGAGTGGGGCTGGTACGTAAATATGTATTTTCTATAATACCCTTTTATGACAGTGCTTTCTAATAACTTTTGTCTTGCTGTGTGAGTGGCTGGCACTCTTATTTATTTATTTAAATGCCTTAAAACTACCATTACAGGTCTTAATCTAATGCGATAGCCAAGTCACACACCAAGTCTTATTTGGTCCTTCGAGCCGGATTTCAATGATTTGGAATTTTGGAGCATCGAAAACGAAACCATTGATCAGAGCGACTTTTGGATCGCCACATACTACCATAGTTACTACAACATGGTTTTCATTTCATAAAAGTCCAAAGTAGTAGTTAAACAACTAGCTAGATTAAGCCGAAACATATTTCGAACTCTCTGTTGACAATATGTACGATCTAGATCGTGACAATTCTCTCTAGCTATAAAAGAGTCCTTGTAGTTTTGTGCCAGGATGGATTATCCATCTACATTTGTTACTTTAAGAGTAAGTCCGCACAGCGAAACCTAGTCTGGCGATTTCTCGCACGGCAGTAAATAAACATAAAAAGTTTCAGATTAAGAAATATCTGTATAAACATTAATTAAAATTTTCTATAATTATAGGTGTAGCAGCAATGAGCCAGTACATCTACGTGGTGGGTGGTTACGATGGCTCACAGCAACTAGCGTCGGTGGAGAGATACGACACAGAGCGAGACACGTGGGAGTTGGTCGCGCCCGTTCACATCGCGCGCTCAGCACTCTCGCTTACTGTGCTTGACAATAAACTATATGCGCTTGGTTAGTATTTCAACTAACTTTACTATTATTATTTTAAGACAGTTGGCTTATACAAGGTGGATTGTTTAGATGGGGCAGTAAGGGCAGCTATCTTAACCGTTGTAGCTACAAGAAAACGGTCTTAAAAGACTGTCCTTGACTTTTTGAGAAATTTTGATCTACATTCACAGGTTTTTAGGGTTCCGTACCTCAAAAGGAAAAAACGGAACCCTTATACTCTGTCTGTCCGTCCGTCTGTCAGCCAATTTGCTCCGAATCTAATGGACCGATTAAGTTGAAATTTGATGGGGGCAAATAAGAAAATTAAAAAAAAAAGTTTTGCAAACTATACCGTGTGACATATCAAATGAAAGGACTCAATATTGTGAGTGCAAACTTACATATACAGTTGGAATGTATGGGAGAACATGTTTTTCAACTACAATGTTAACATTGTTCTTGTAATTAATTCATCCCAACTACGGAACCCTTCATTGTGCGTGGTCCGCACACGCACTTGGCCAGTTTTCTTTTAATTGTATAATCAGCAAGAAAATGAGAGCCATTTTCACAAAAACTTTTTTTAATGTCAATCGATCCTGTTTCTTATAAGTATCAGAAAAACTCTATTGGACCAACTGAGGTTTGCGTAATAGAAAAGTCAGAAATAGCAAAAAACTTTTTCCATACATTTCGTAGGAAATGAAACTCCCAACTGACTTTTTTATGATGGATAAACTGGCTGCTACAATAGTTGAAATTGCAAAAACACTTTTCCCATACATTTCTACACATTCTAAATTATTTGAAGACAATTTTCTCAGAATTACAGAAATCACAAGCAACAAACTATCTAAATTCTATTCTCAAAGTAATTAAAATTATTTTATTGCGTATTCGTTCGAAATACTAAGTTTAATTTATTTTTTGTTCGTTTTCGGCCAGTGTTCATAGCAAATAAGTAAGTTGGGAGTCTCACTTCCTATGAAATTTATTGGAAAAGTTTTTTTGCTATTTCTGACTTTCTAGTACTCAAACCACAGTCGGTACGACAGTTTTTTGATCTTTATAAATTTATAAGAAACAGGATTGATTGGCATCAAAAAAAGGTCTGTACCATGTTTTCAAATCGGTGAGTTCGGATAAAAATTTCTCAAAAAAATTGGGACAGTCTCTTAAAACCGTTTTTCTGATACTACAAATTCCTTTTAAGGTGTAAAATCTTATTTGAAAATAAAAAACGTAAGGGTCAATATAACAACAAAAAAGTTTTGTGGAGTAAACTTTATATGGAGTGTCCATACAAAAAACAATTTTTACAAGCTTTTATTTAGTTGCACTTGTCCCGGTGTCTGCCTGGCTGACTGAATCTAATCTTGCAAGTTTGACCCACTTCCCGGAATCTGATTGAGCTGAAATTGTACATGGAGCTGATCTGATGATGGAGCCGGAAGGTGGCCATGGGAACTCAGTAATAAAACGGCGCAACTCTATCGAGTTTGTGCTAGTTTGATTCGTCTTGTCAAGGAATTTGATCCTAGATGATTATCTAGACTAATAAAAGCTTGTTTTAAAAAATAATAATTTGAAATTGTGACATTGACCAATCAGGAGTTGTTTTCGCACACGGCATGCCAGCTACTTGCATAGTTTTGTACTGGTACAAAACAACTGGTACGCCGCCCACTTTGAGTCGGGTTGGTATTGAGTTTTTAGTGTGATATGGCCATTATATCCCACAGTATGTTATACAAAGAAAAGAAATCGTAAACATAATTTGTTTCCCTATATTATAATTTTGACACTTAACTTTCACATAGACCGCATTTTATATAATACTAAATTGTTCTTCCAGGTGGCTACGACGGCACGTCGTTCCTAGACATAGTGGAGGTGTACGACCCGGCCAGCAACACGTGGAGCAGCGGCACACCGCTCACGTCGGTGCGCTCCGGACACGCGTCGGCCGTGTGCTACCAGCACGTGGCGCCACACTGTGACCTCGCCGAACAAATACCCACCGTCATTAAAAAACTCGGCAAACGACCTTCCGCGTCCGGATCCTCAGTTTCCGGAACTTCCTCCGGCTCAACCATGTCTAGAAACGATGACATACCCACTGCCAACAACATAATAGGAACTCTATCCAATCCCAGAACGCCCAGCGATTACATGTAGTGAACATAACCAATCATCGTCAACGGTGATTATTTCTCTAACTCGTCCGCGCGTTATTTTGAGCTCGCAAGGGACGTATACTTGCCGTAATCTCAATGATATCCGGTTCCAATTCCATTCCATACTACAAAGCGTGACCGAAGAATGGAAGTTTATTTTATTCAGATCCTGACGATTTTAGAATAATAAATTTACAATTTTAAAATACTTTTTACATAAGTTCAACGCGCTATTATCTAACAAAAATATGTTTACACCAGATATCAAAATTCTGCGTCACAAAGTCACGGTCGATCGCTAAACTGTCAACTTATCTGTTATAATCGATTATCACCAACTGATTTTGAGTTCTGAACAATCAGATAACAAATTCAAATAATGGGAAATATTATTTGGAAAGGATTTGTAAGGAAAAATAATTGTCCAACATTGTAACCGGGAGAGCAAAATCTACAATAGTATGTCCGAATTTGTCCTAAATTAATTTGTGTGGCTCCTTTTTAAGGCGTCACAACAAAGTTGTTTTTAAGCAGTAAATTAATACAAGCAATATTATTTGAAAAAGACTTTCTGGTTAGGTAATGTAAATATTTTTAAGTTGATATGGAAATTAAATGTATCTTTAATTAAATTAGTTATAATAATTATGTACAAATTCCTATAAGCTTAGGTGTTAATAATTCTTTCCAATGTATCATAAAGATAGACTAAATGTAAATATAATTTACAATAATTTATAAGGAAAATAAAGACTGTTATGGGAATATACCAAATGTTTTTATTTTCTTCACGATTAAGCACAAGGCGCTAAGTCTGAATAACACATTTATAATCAACGCAATCTGAGATGTCCGTTTGGACAGCTATCAAAATACTTTGTGTAGTGATGGGAAAAAAAATCGGTTGCTTTAAAAATCGATTCTCAAGACATCGATTTATTGGGTTCGAACCCAGACTGGCGCACTTTGTGTAAATTATTTCATCACCACTGCTCTCAAAACGGTGAAGGAAAACATTGTGAGGAAAGCGGCATGTCCTAGAACCAAAAATTCGAAAACATGACGTGACATCCACCAACCCGCACTGGGTCCGCGTGGTGGATTACGGCCCACTCCTTCTCAAAGAGAGGAGACTTGTGTCCCAGCAGTGGGCACATTATAGGCTGATCATGCTAATATTAAAAGAAAACAGTAAACTCACCATTTGACGGAGAATACGAAATCGTATGCACATCCATTGTCGACTTATAAATTGAAGAAAACTAAACTGGAATATTATTTTTATTTGTCGATCCTTGAAAACAGAGTACTTTTTATTATTTCATACATTTCTGTCTATGTCATTTTACTTATGTCATCCGCGAATCTGCCAAACACTAAAGGGAACCTAGCAACAAAAACGGACCAATCACAGATCTATAATCGACGCAGTGCGATCGCATAGTAAAGGTAGTGTCGCTTGAGTATTGTTTGTGAATTAAATGGCCTGCCATAACGTACGCTGTGAGAAATGCCTTAGTTAGCATAGTGTTGCTGTCATACTTATGTATGTATCATTCATGAATGCGGGCCTCATTGTTATAGTGTAATGATAACAGTAATTAATTCGGATTACGAATTTGATTTTTCGATTTCTTACGTAGACGTTCATACAAAGTTATCGCGGCATGTATGTACAATGAGAAACGTCCAAACGGACTTCTCAGATTGCGTTGGTTATAGAAGTTGAAATAATTATATGACACAGTGTCTTTACTCCTTAGTGGTTTTCCTCGTTGACTTCTTTGCGGCCTGGGCTGGGACGTATAACCCGCGCGCGCGCGCAGGCTGCACGCAACTTCTGTGACAACAGTCGCATGGAGATAGGAGTAAAATAGTCAAACTACAACTATTTACACTGATAAATAATATAAATCATTATTTTGTATTAATTCATAAAAACATGATCACCTAATCGATCTTATCTCAAATACTATGGTAACTGTAAAATACCTAAATACTTCATCGTGATTCCCAAATAATTCCCTGTTCATCGCGACTTACAAGATTGTATTGCAATACTTTATGACAGCTACTCCGCATTCCATACTTTGTTCCTAAATCTAATCCCTATATCTACTAAGTCATCAGTGGTCGTTTTACGACTTTTCTGCGCCTCTTCACAAATATTCTCACATCAGGTTCGTCATTAGATTTTAAAGTATTTTTCTCAGTTTGGTTGACTTCTTGTTCTGCATTAGTGATTGATGCAACCGCTTTGCTTACACATGGATCATGGATCATGGTTTTTGCAGCATCTGCTTGTAGTAGATTTACGGCTGAAAATTCTTTTTGAGGTGTAGAGGTAGCTAAAGCTTTCAAGATATTATCGCTTTTAAATTCCTTTGTAGCCAGAAAGGGTTGAAAATTTTTAGTGTTCTGTATTGCATTAACATCGACATCTGTAGCAAGTTTTGTTACTTCTATTTTATTTTCATATGCGATTCCAGGCTGTTTTCCTGTTGAAATTATTACTGTTTTGACAACATTAGGATCATTTAATTCCGTTCCAGGGTTCAAATTTTCATAAACAATAGGGGATGGAAGTTGGTTAGAGTCTGTTATTCCTTCATTCCTTTTGGAAGATTTCTTCTTTTTATTAATTTCATTACCAACTTCTTTATCTACTACATTTGTATTAGATATTTGTAAAACAGCTTTAGGGATGTTGTCATGTTCTTTTGTTTCTTGTATTTTAACTTCAACTCTGTTTTGTGTGTGTGTATCACTAGGGATTTCATCTTTATCAATTAACGGGGCAGCATCAATTATTTGGTTGATTTTCATGTCAACGGCGTCTTGCGCGTCTTCAGAAACGGGTAAATGTGAAGGTATTCCTAAATCCTCTGGAGTCATTAAACTATTACTGTCGCCGAAGAGTTCACTGTACTTCTCCTTTGTTTCTTTAGGTTTACTTTCCTTTTGTTTTTTGGATTTTGGCTTCTTTTCAGGAACATGGATGGCGGCATCAGCTGGAGTTTCTACTGAATCTTTAGAAATCTCCTTTGATTTCGATTTCTTCTTTTTGGTTTTTTGTTTCTTTGTACTGTCTGATTCTTTAGTTTTTTCTTCTTCTGCAACATTTTTTATTTCAGCAGTGTCGACTGTATTATTGATTTCAGTATTATGAGAACTAGTAAGATTTTTATTAACTACAGCTTCATTAATTTTTATAGGCATCTCGCAATTTTTCTGTAACTTGTCTGAAACTACTATTCTGTTAGCATCCATATGATCACTATTATCATCGCTCAGTTCTAAATCGTCTGCCACAATAGCTATCTTGTTGAGTGTAGCCTGATTTTGATTCTCGTCTCTCTCTCTTGATCTTGATTTTTTATTACCTTCTATTTTACTGTAATTTTTATTATTAGAAACAAAATCTTTCACGTTCACACGTTCTTCACGCTCATTATATTGCTGATTGTGAGTTGTTATTTCTTTTGAAAAACTATCTTCTGCTGCACCTTTTCTATAAACGTTCGTATGTTGTGGTACATTTCCGTCTACGTCAATGACAGGAACATCCATCTCGCTATGAGTATTTTTGGTATTTTGTCCGATTTTCCGAATTTGATACTTGGCTATATTTGGTTTTGAAACTTTTTCTATGTCTGTTGCTTGCTTTAAAAGATTTTCTGGTACTTGTAAGCTTATTTTAAAATCTTGAGTATTATGTTGAGATTTCTTTGGTTTGCTACAAATGACATGAATTTTGTCATCTGGCTCACGAATCTCACCAGGTTCCGTAGATATATCTAGATTCGTCACTGGATTATCAATGTCCATATAAATTTCATTTACAAGTGTATCACTGCATTGTGACGGTGCACGGACTAAAGCAGCAGGAATGTCCACCGATTTAATATCCCAGACAGCTTTGTTAACTGGTCTTATATCAATATTCCTGCCTAGTGCTGTAGATAATGTCTCTATGCCGTTTTCTTTCCAAATGACATATCTTTTGCTTGTTACTCGCGGATCCTCCTGAGGTGTAGCAGCAGTAGCCCTAATTTCTGCAAAAGTTGATTGTAGGATTTAATTAATCTGGTTTTTTGTTTGTTGAACTGCTGTCACTTCACCAATATCAATATTTACAAACAGGCATTCCAACAACAAGTTTAATAAGGGATATAAATGTTACCTTTAGTTTGTATAGACACAAAGAGTTAAAATTAGATTATCTTAATTATATAATATATATTCGTCTTTTTGGTTACCTTTAATGGGATTAGCAAGAGCTGCATCGGTGTGTACAAAATCAGGAGACTGGCAAGAAAACCGAAGCATATCATATTCATGAGGAGAAAAATTTGGTGCAGGTTGCGCATCCATAGACTCTCTCTCATGGTAATGCCTCCTGTCTTCTTTGGAGTGAGCGTCAGGTTTACCATACGACTCTATCCTCTGTCTTTTAATTTGAGGTTCATCATGATCTTTTGATCTATATTTGGATGAATATTTGCTGTCAAGATATCTATTTTTTTCGTGATCATAAGAATATCTGTCATAATCAGATCGGAAGTCTGATTTCCGGCGCTGATGACGGTTGTAATATTCAGGAGGAGGACTCTCCAGGGATCTTCCTTGATATCTTCCACGTTCATGTCTGTGGTAGTCATCTTGATATTCTCTGTGTTGTCTCGTCTGTCCTCTCTCTGGACTGTATTGCTTCTTGTATTTCAGTGAAATTTCGTACTTATCCCGACCTCTGTATGTGCTACTGTCATAGTGTCTGCTTGATCTACCTTTGTAGTTATCCCTTAAAGTAGATTCAGGGTTATTGTGCCATCTGTCATCCACACTGGATGTTTCAGAAGATTTATTTCTATGTCTATCAATTGGCATTTTGTTTATGTTTCTCCTTTCATTATCACTTCGGAGGCGATCAGACCTTGTATCTTTGGTTTGATAGTTTCGTTCTAGGTCATCATCAGAACTATATGCGTCCATGGTAATGCTGTAATTGAAACTTTAAGTTAATAAAATACAGTGAGTTTTCAAGGAATGTTTAAACATCAAGTAAAAGTATTACCTCACAGCTGGCACTGATTTCCTTCTATTCTTAATGCTGCTAGCAGATGTCTTGGAAAGCTCATTGAGTTCAGTCTTATATTGTGTAATGTTTTCATTAACACCACTTTTCCTATTGTGGGATAGTTCTACTTTTACGCCCGCAATGTCAGACTTGTTTCTATTGCAAGTGCCAGAAACAGTATCCGCGTCTTTTGGGGGCAAAACAGGCGTTTCACGTCTAAAACAACAGAAACAAATTCCATTACCAATAGGGATGATACTTAACTAAAAATTTTTTTTTTCCGTCATATACTTAGATTAAGTATTAAATAATATTTGAAACATGTTTTTTCTTTTTTTACGTACTTAATCAAAAGATTACGGCGATACATGAGTTAAAATGTGGCATGACGTCACGCCTTGTTAGATTTTATACGTAGTTGTGACTTAGCGAGCCCCCACTCCTCAACTTAATACAATAAAGCAAAAAATATGTGTCTAATATTTTTTTATAATCTGACTAACGGAATAAATAGAATTTCTTTTCTACCCAAGCATCATCCCTACTGTCAACGTTTCCAAGTAATTTATACTAATATTATAAAGAGCAAAGATTTGTTTGTTTGTTTGTACCGAATAAGCTCCGAAACTACTGAACCGATTGTAACCATTTTTTCACCATTAAAAAGCTAATTTATCAGGAAGTAACAGGCTATAATTTATTTTCAAAAAATTTAGAGATCCTTAAGAAAATTGCAATAATGTAACCCAAGGTAGCAAAATTTTGTTTCGGATAAGGCGGGAGGAAACGCCCGGGTGTCACCATTGTGTGGATCACCCGGAGGACACGGTGGAGCATACAGTGGAGGTCTGCCCGGCTTGGGCGGAGCACCACCGTGTTCTCACGGAGGCGATCGGCGGCGGCGATCTCTCGCGTCCAAACCTGGTCCAGGCCATGGTGCGGAGCGAGAGTGCATGGGAAGCCGTCACCTCCTTATGCGAAGCAGTAATGCTCGCGAAGAAGGAAGCGGAACGCGTGAGGGAAGAGGCAACAGCCGCGCCCTCGCGCCCCTAGCCGCCGTAGGAGACGCCCTGGGCGGCGGGAATCGATTGCCGATTCCCGGCCACCGTAGGCGCGGGCTTGCGGACGACGAGTAATGGGCAGCTCGCCGTCCGGTAAGGACCAGGCCCGGGTCGACGGCGCATTGTGTTCCACGCGCGCCTCAAAGAGATGTCAGCAGTGACGGGGTCAATTGGGCCGATGCCGCCGGGGTCGCGGGTAGTTCGAAAGAGATACCGTGGCCCTGGCACGGGCAGCTGAAGAAGCATGGGTGGGTTTTAGTCAGTAAAAGTCTGACACGCCCTCCCGCTCTGCCCAGAGCGGGAGAAGTCATTTGATGATTTTCCATCCACAAAAAAAAAAAAAAGGTGGCAAAATTTTGCCTATAAAATTCATTATTAAAGTACTCATTATTAACTTCAAAAAAGTCCGCGAGGCAATATATCTAACTATCATAGTTAAGTCACAATAGCAGCTTTTGTGTTCTAAAATTTAATTAGATCACCGGTAGAAACAAAAGTTGGTTACATTCGTATTGTAGTATTAATTCTTATTCAAATAGTTTTATCATCAAGGGTATTTATGTAGCAGTAAATTACTTTTTAATTCATTCGAATCGTACATTTAATTTCTAAGTTATCACGAGTATAAAAATGCCATACGAGTTCCGTTTGACGACGCGCTGCCGCGCCGCGATTAACTCGAAACACAGTATTTTTATTCTTCAGACCAAAAATGAAGAATAACGTTTATCAGGATTTTTCGAAAATCTACCCATAAGGCGGTGAAAAGGGGTAGTAAATTTTTTCAGTCAAGTTATGGAAACATCAGAAACGATTTTTTAAAAATCCACTCCTGTGGGCATGAAAACAGGGAATACAGTTTATATGAAAAATCTTATTCATTTGGTTAATTAACTTGAAACTTGGCACAGATTTCTTGCCTGAGTAAGTAATAAAGTTTGTCATTAATAATTTTTCAAAACTACCCTGGAGGGAGGGTCAGAGGGGGAGGGGGAGAGGAGGATAGGGGCAAGGGTTAGTGGGGAGAGGAAGGGTAGGTGAGGGGTGAGGGGATGGGGTGGTGAGGGTGAGAGGGGGAAGGGGGTGTGGTGAAGAGGGTGTGAGACTGGGTGAGAGGGGGAGGGAAAGGTTAACGAGAAGGGGATGCGGTGAGCGAACGTGCTTATCTCTGGAACTACCAGTCGGACTTTAAAAAATCTTTCTGCATTTTACGAGTATAGCCCAAGTCTAAAGGAAGGCTATATGCATATTTAACATCACTCTAGGACCTTTACGTGGTGAGTAAAAAGAAAAAAGTCAGAAAGAACGCTAAGCGAAAACGAAATAATAGCGCGGGCAGGCAATGCGATGCGATGGGGTGGGTCGGGGAAACAAGAAATTTCACACGGACGAAGTCGCGGGCAGCAGCTAGTCTAAGAATAAGGTGGTAATGCAGTGATTAAGTATTCTTTTTATGGTAAACCCTGTAGCTAGGTTCTAGAGTGGTACGATTGAGATTGTCATTGGCACACTAATGTCGCGTCCACATTAACGGGATATGCCATTGATTATCGCGATGAAGGTCGTTGGCCGTAGGTGTAGCCACCACTTACCGCGATAATTTGATTACCGCAATTTTTATGGCGATGATGGGCATTGAAGTTGACTTTGTGTGGCCGGGGCTTAAAAGGAAGATGACAAAGCACATAGATTGTACTACTATTTATATGCGGTCTATGAATAGCTTTGTAAAGCCATAAGAAAGTATCTCTTTTGCAGAACAAAGATGTTCTACAAAAAACATACTTTCTGATGTTTTTATCTAATTTGGGAATTTTAGGTTGATTGAATAGGAACAAAAAAAAATAAGTAAGATACATGTGAGTTCTTATTGCAAGTAGGGCCATAGATAGTTCCAAAGGGCAAATAAGTATACCTACATTTAAGCCACACACAAGCAATGTAAATTTTACTAAACTTATATTATGTTCCCATTAGTTAATACTGCCCACTGCATTACCGAATGCAGAACTTGCGGAAATACAATCTCTTTATTTATAACAAATCAGCTTGTTTCAACAATACAGTTTTACAAAGTCACATATCACGTAACCAGTGCTGATATGCATATAACCTTAAAATTACCTGATGATGCAACAATTATTAATACATAAATAATAATTATAATACACTCACAGGAAAACTGACTCTAACATGCAACATGTTTGAATTCTGTACAAAAGGGAATGTTATGTGGACTAGTTCAGTTACTATGTTACAATCAATTATTATTATTTTTTCTTAATTATCATATACTTTACTGTGCCACTGCCGGGCAAAAGCCTCCCCAAGTCCTTCCAGGAACTCTTTTCCTGCACCACCTCAAACCAGTTCAAGCAGATTAACAAACAATGCACAGAATTTCAATTATAGTAATATTATACAGGGTTATTGGTTGATAAAACATTAATAACTTCTTAAGAAGTCATTGTACTAATCATTATGACCAATTTTTACTATGGACCAAATCTGAAATAGCAAAAAAAAAAATCTGCTGTTCCCTACATTTTGACAAGTTATGCAAACATAATTGTAGGGAGCAGCTGTTTTTTTTTGCGATTTCAGGTTTGGTCCCATAGTAAAAGATGTTATTTTTTTTGTAACCATATTAGGAACTCAATGCAAAGCAGTAACAGTAGTTAACCAACCGCTGTGCATCACATAAGCAACTGGACACCGAGTTTTTAAGAAATATCAGAGATGGGAAAGCAAACTACGCTTTATCCTTAACTAAATCAACACATTTGTTTCTTACCTTTCATGCTTAATATCATCATTCTTCTGTTTAACATTATCTTCCTTGTTTTTATTATTTCCTCTCCATGATGCTCTGTCGTAGTTCATGCTATCTGGATATTTTGCACCTTGGTTGAAACTTCTTCTAATGTACTTCCCACTCTTTAAAGCATTCAACACCATCAAATCTTTTCTAAAACATGGATTTTAATTAATTAATTAGAGATGCATAGGTTAGAACCTGCAATGGGCAACCATAGTGAATATTTCTTGAGTTTATGAGAAGTGATTGTTCAACAAGCAAAACTACAATTAGTCTAGAACCAACTTTTGATTGATTCGTCTTTCCAAAGAAAAATCAAGATGTAACATATAAAATCAAACATATTAAAAGAATACTAACTCTGTATTAAGTTGAGTAATCCTTTCTGTCTTCCTCTGTATTTCTGACCGCGCAGTCATTAACAGCGAAGAGTAATTATTCTGCAATTTCTTGAACTCCATGTCAAGAATGTCATAATCCTGCAATATTTCCTACAATATCAATGTGTTATCCATTCGTGTTCTTCTTCTTTAGTTACAAAAATGTGTGAGTTAAGATAGTGTGCATCACAACATGTTATAATATGACACCTAATAATCATATTAGAGCCTTTATGCAGCTCATGAACAGTTAGTACAATTCTGCCAATAGATTTTGGCCAGTCTGAACATAGGCTCTCCGAACTTATGCGCATGTACACTCACACTCGCCTCATATCACCAGTTGGTTTCTAAAAACAAATATTGTGCAATCATCGGCCATCTTGTATGTTTTGATTTGGAATTTTAAAAGACTTTGGTTTGATTCTATGCTAATAACTTTAGCTTATCACACTAATATTATAAAGGCGTTTGTGGGTGTGTGTGTTTGTTACTTCTTCATGGTCAAACAGCTGAACCGATTTGGATAAAAATGTTGTATGTAGATAGCTTATACCCTGGATTAACAAATAGGCTACTTTTTATCCCGTTCTACGTCGGTGAAATAGCGGGGCACAGCTAGTGTAATATGTATACATCAAACTGAGCGTGCAACAGTCATGTAGGTAGGTGTAAGCGCTTGTAGTTGTAGCAGCCAAAATACAGTAATTACGTGTGCAGCAAAGCTGAAATATTTAATAACTTTGGTAAAGATCTAAATTGATAGTTCAATACTTTTATACAACATAGACAAACATTAAAATGTTTTTGCTAGATAACGCACACTTACTTTTTGTAGCTTTGCCATGGCAGCTGAATGTTCTTCAAGCTTCACTTTCAGCTCTTTGTTTTCATCACGTAGCTTTAAAAAAGACAATAAAAAAAATGTAAAACGTGATCCTTTATATTTAGCGTACAAAGTAGTGTGTTAAGCTATTTGGATATTTCGTCAAATTATGTGATAGAATAATGTTTTCGAGACATAAAATATCACAAGGCGTTTTGGCGCTAAACCACAATACCTCCTGAAGAGCATTTACATCTTCGTAGTTACATAAATCGCCGTATATGTCCTCCATTGCGAAAGGCGGTATATGATGTAATTCACGAATTGGAATTTGTTGTTTTTCAGAAATTCAATGAAAAGAAAAACTAAATAATATAACGAAATCTTGAAACTCGCTTGCTCGTACTCCGCCACTTTGCAACAAAAAAAAAACATGACATTGACACTACTGACAGTTAAATTTTGACGTATAGTGGTGCTCATATTTCAGTTTTTTCCTTTAAAAAATTAGTCAATTTTAATTATCTCGGGTAATCAATATTTTGTTTTAACAACAAAAAATACACGCAACGCCACGACGATTAACTCAGTAAAAACTTAAATGAACCCCATTATGAGACCGAAAAGTGGCAGGTATTCACAGTACAGTCTATTTTCTTGTGAAGTTGTGATTGTTAAGTTGTGTTGTGTAACTATGTCTTTGATTCTTTAATTGGAACCAAATAAATAGCTTCCAAACTTTATACCTACTTACACAGTAGCGTTTCGGCTCGCTACGTGTCTCCGTTTGGGCGCACCTTGTGTTGCTCCGCATCGGTGTCACTTCGGTGAAGCTGTCGACAGTCTCGGGCACCATGGCCTGTCCTGCTGCAGGAGCGCAGATCGCATAGCGCGGCAGCATCAACCATATTATTCGTCGAGCTCTTGGCACCACCGGCTTACCAGCGGTATTAGAACTAAACGGCTTGGTACGTGATGATGGGAAGAGACCAGATGGCATGTCGTTGTTTGCGTTGGAAGATGGGTAGGACTCTGGTGTGGGACGCAATCTCATGTTCCAAGCATGACGTGCTGTGCTGGCGCCGCTGTTACGGCTGCTGAGACCCTCAAGCGGCGCAAATACTGTAACCTTATAGGTAACTACAATTTTGAACCGTTTGGGGTCGAAACGCTCGGGTCATAGGGCCCGAGTGCAAGTCTACTTTCTAAGGAAATTTCTCGCCGACTGGTCGAGATTTCACGTGACCAGAGGGCTGGCTCGTCCTTTGGCCAAAGAATTAGCATTGCCATTCTTCGTGGCAACGCTGCCAGTCTTCTAGGCACGTTTCCGGATGACATCGATGCGGACGAGTAGGTACTTCGACGCATGTGTCCTTCCTTTTGTTTTTGTAAGTATTTATTTGTATAGTTAGATAATTAGTCATTTACTTTAGTAGGTCCCTAGTGTAAATAGTGTTATCTTGTATATTGTATATAAACCAAAAAGCAAATAATGATAATACTTACACCTTAGAGACTTATATAGTAATTTTTAGTATGTACAATCATATTCGATGATTATAAGATAACTCAATCGAAAAATAAAAAAATCCCTTGTTTTTGTATCTATTTGTATTAGTCAGTCAGTGGTGTAAATTGCTATTTGTGTTATACAATTGTTGTTTGTCTCCCCCAGTTTTTGTTTTTTACCATATTTGGCAAATACATGGATACACGTATTTTTGCAATCGCCTGTATCCAAAAAAAATATAGATAACAGCCAGCTGTCAAATTCTTGGATAAGGAATAGTAGCGACTTCTGAAGTGAGCAAGAGGTAGTTTCTATCTATCATCGTTGTTGTACTATCTGTCAGATATAATAACAATTACTGTCAAATGACAGCAGTTCGCCACTGCTATCGCCTATATCTGAAACTACAACGCGTTATTTCGTATCAAATTGATCAGTATCACTTCAAGATCGAGATAAACCAGCACAAATTCGACTCGCTAATGAAAGCGTTTTAATTACATTTGCGCTTTCTCAGTTTAGTATCTTTTCACCCAAGTCGACTAAATAAGAAAAGTTTTAGTTTTTGTGTTATCCGAATATCCGTTATCCGAGTTTCCAACCGACCCGACCGTTGCCGATTGGCGCCGAAGCGGCCGAAGACGCCCGGCCCAGCCGTTGCTCAATGTTGCCCAGTGCCCGACCACCTCGCCCCTCAACCCTTCCCTTCATACCCTCCCTCCTCGTTGCCCATATCGGTCGGATGAAATCGTTCGTTCGGTTCGGTCGTTGTTGCGTTTTGCTTCGCCGTCTGGCGCCTGGCTCGCTCGCGGTGAACGTTACGTTACTGTTGTGTTTATTTTAAATGGCTTTCTTCAGTTTTTAGATTTAGTTTGTTTGGATTTGATAATAGATATTGTTAGTAAGAATGTCGGTGTTTATGAACTCAATTCATAAGATTTACATTTAATAGTGCAACAGGCGATTGCAAGTCGCAAAGGGTTCGTGTAAACATAAGAGAACGTTGTAATTACAACATGCCTACGGATTCTGAATGCGAGTGCGACCTGGTGTCCAAGGAGTGGTTGTTGGCGAAATTGCGCTCCGACGAGAGGGATACTGTGCTGATAGATTGTCGCGGTTCCAACGAGTACTCGATAGCTCACATCCGTTCCGCAGTGAACTTTTCTATACCGAGTATAATGCTGCGGCGGCTGGCAGCGGGCAAGATCGAGCTGGTATCGACGGTGCAGTGTAAGGAGTTGAAGGCGAGGATTTCGCATTGCCGTACGCGGGGCATATTCGTGTTGTACGGGGACGGAGTTCCACGGGATCCGGACTCCGTGCATGGGATCCTGCTGCGGAGACTGAAGCAAGATGGCGTGCAGGTTGTCTGCCTTGAAGGTACGAGTGGCACCATTTATTACCTACCTAATTACATTAGTGGACCGAAACCCCAGCGCGCCGTGTAGCACAGTAGGTGCAGCCTTCAGCCTTGTATTGCACCACAGAGTACTGTGCTATGGTAACCCAGCTTGTATTAGTATATTCATTAAAGTCCATGCCCATAAAGTTCCATCTTAAGCTAAACATAATGACTGTATAGTATTTACTGTAAGAACATGACTTGTTTACACTGTAAAATGGTTCCAAAACAACTATGTTTGCACTATTTGCAGATGTTAATTTACCGTTTAGATTCTTGACTTTTGACTCTAAATGATGTTTTAATTCGGTTGCTAATGCACTAATCGTGGAAAGGAGAATTTACTAATTTTCAATGACATGTTGAGTTAATCAAGTTTGCTGTTGTATGGCAAGGTATATCTCGATATCAAAACAGAATCACTATGGGTCCCTCCACTTATTTACCAAGTCTTTCTAATATGCAGTTATTGTAATCATTAAAAACTTGTACTTCCTATGGCTAAATAGAAAAATGCAGACGGGCATGAAAAATAGGAATATTGTCATATATTCAATCGGCTATTTCTAGGGTGCTTTTTGTAATTTGCATTGTTTCCCCTCACAAAATAACAATTATAGGTATTTTATTGAAATGCTATATAATATAGTATATGTAACAATGTCATTAGTTACAATGAGTAATCTTGTTGTCTCAGGTCTATTTGCAAATAATTAGCTCATGTAGCGTGGCTCTATGGTAAAAAGATTGGCCAGCTAAGAATAATTGAGTTAATAAACTAACCATCGAAGTCTCTAAACTGAAGTATTTCCTTTCTATAAGAGAAAACATTTATTTGTAAAATCAATAACAAGATTTCTGGAGTAAATTGATAGATAAAAAAAACACTATCAGATTTCACATAAAATTGATCTACTTTTATCACCTTATCTTACCTAAAAACAAGCCATCTGCAAGATGGACTCATGCACATAGGGTTTTGTACCATCAGGATTGTTATATTTTAGCTTCTTTTGAGGGGTCCAGATGGAGCCCTATTGCGGTCACTCACATGTCCGTCTGTCCGTTGTCTGTCACACAGGTTTTACAATCAAACAGATGGAGCTAGTCTTAAAATTTTTACAGTATAAGAATCTTGTTGACCCAAAGCCATACAAATTGACAAAAGATATTTTTAAATGTTTTTAAGGGGGGCTTCATACAGATAAAGGGGGCGTGAAAAAAAAAATCTGGTACCTATCCCATCGAGTGGGGTACCATTGTTTAGAAATTGTGTGGTGTTACTTGTGTGTCGTGAAAGGAATGAGAAGACACTAAAGTCAGTGTTTTTTTACAAACATTTGTTCCAAAGATTTTTTCAACTTCCCTTTGACCTATGATCTTGAAATTTGGTGATAATGTTTATAATTACATATATTTTACTAAGAAATACCAATAAATTGATAATTATTAGATTTGGTACGGAACCCTAAATGTGCAAAGTAGGACAGCACTTGGCCAGTTTTTTTATGATTTGTCACTGGCTGCCCTTTATGGTTAAAAAGATACAGCCCTGCGACATACAGACCATAGTGGCTTAGAAATAGAGTTCCCTGTTCACCCTTCGGGCCAAGGAACCCTAAAAAGTGGTCATAGTGTATTGCCATCTCATTAAAATGGATTCCTAAAGAATTTATGCATAAATATTTAATTACTTATGCATTAAGTGTTATATTTCTCAATAAAACAATACACATTTATATGCAGAATACAGCATTCCTTTAAACCACTGAAATTACCAAATCTATGTAAATGGCAGAATGGTAAGTAGCGCATCACTGAGACCAGAAGGAATGGAGGGTAGCCTTTACCCAGCTGTGTGAAAATACTGGCTTGTAATAATTATGTAGGAATAATGCCAATCACCAATATTTTTTGAAAAGTTCTGGATTTGCATCATAAACAAATCCATTAGCTTATTTATCACCTCAAAACATAAGATCTATGAACTGAAGTTCACTACTACCCCCTCAAAGGCTTTCTGCACCCCATGTGTGCATAAGGTAAAACCACTTTACATAATAGGTATATAAGCTTATATATTATATATATAAACGTAAAAAAACATCATCCAATGGAAAAAAAAAACATCCTACATAGTTGTGAACCTATGGGGTTCGCAACTAACCCCCCTTCCCTGGGGGTTTTGGGTTTATAAATTAGTATATAACTGCACTTGAAGAGCTACAATACAAGTACAGTTGCAGTAGTTCAGTTCTTTGAAAAGTACATTATTATAGTTATATTTTTAGAATAAAATAATCTAATATTAATTTACATAAATTATTCTTTTATTTTAATTTTCATATTTATTACAATTTATAAAATAAATAAGTAGTTTATTAAAAAAAAGTTAAGATAGTAAAAAAGGTAAAACACACATAATTATGTATTATTATGATATTATAAAAGATAGGTACATAAATAAACTATTAATTCAGTTTTAAAGCATCTTTTAAATACGTATAAGTACTGAAATAATATATGCCTTTTTTGTTGTGCAAAAAGTCAATTTA
Organism: Cosmia pyralina; assembly: GCA_946251885.1. Taxonomy (NCBI): domain Eukaryota; kingdom Metazoa; phylum Arthropoda; class Insecta; order Lepidoptera; family Noctuidae; genus Cosmia; species Cosmia pyralina. The sequence continues at coordinate 9,708,729 of OX276344.1, forward strand.
TTCATATAATTCTGTTTTTTTTTTTATCTGAACTACTCAAAGACAGCTTATTGGCTGTAATATTCAGCCAGCACCAGTTAATCAGATAGAGGTTTCAATACTCTATCTCTGTCTTTAGCTGATCAAACTAATGCTAGAGTGCAACTGCACATGCATAAGCTACAGCAAAATAATGTATTTAGATTATTTCAATCAACCAATCAATAAATCAATCAATTTGGAAACTTGGTGAATTGATTCACCAAGTTTCCAAATTGATTTGACAAAATCTTGTTGAATAGTTTCATGCAGAGCATTTCTGCTTTCTTCATTTTTAGGGTTGCATACCCGAAGGGTGCCAAATGGAACCATATTCCTAGCAACTGTCTGTCAGCGGGGGCTGTATCTCATGAACCGTAATAAGTAGTAATACTTAAAATTTTCACAGAGTGTGTACTGCTATGGCCGCTATAACAATATATAATAAAAATAAAATGAAGTTAAAAATTAAAGGGGGTCCCCTATAAGAAACGTTTTTTTTTTTCGGAGTTTTTACGCTTGATCTTAATGGTATGTAGTAGGTACGTATCTACGTATGACCTTAATATGGTACGTGTGCGAGTCCGACTCGCACTTGGGCATTTTTTTATTTTCTTGTGCATATTCACTACTGAAGATTGATACTTATCATCCTTTTTTTGTCCAGAAGAATTGGAACACATATCCTGCTTTCTAAATCCATTTTGGATATTTCACCAGGTAGGTACAGAAATAATAAAATGCGGTTTTAATATGTTACAGTTCAAATACTAATGGATATCAAATAAGTAGCTACCTATGTATTATTCTCACGACGGCATTCATTCAGTAAATTATTACCTAACTTAGTGGTAACACGTAATACCGGTTGCCACGCCGAGGAACCGTTTCATAACATTCATTGACAAAAACTTCTCGATACTTATCTATCTTTGAATTTGAAAGCGACGTACGTACACGAATTATGAAATACCTTATAGAAATATAAAAAACAGCCTGCTCATCACTCAAAAGCGATGAATAATTGTTTGATATCCCAAAATGTAGAGAAGTTCGTGGCCCGCAGCTTAGTAAAGCTACTTTATTGATGAAATAACATAAATGAGAGAAAAAGGTACATTGGTATAATCTAGATTTTGCAAACCGGAATAAAACCGGCAGTCTTCCGCACTAATTAAGATCGATTGTATCGATTTATTTAGCAACAGCAAAGTAAAGTAAAGGAAAAGTGGCAGTTTAACAGTCTTCAGACAGACTGCTTAAAACCGGCAGTTATTTATTATTAAAGCGACGAAACATCTTCGATTCAATCTGTTTTAGTTTAAAATGTGTGAGGGGCGTAAGAGGCATGCCGGAGTTCGCAAGTCGAGGCATCCGCTCATCCAAACGTGGGAGAGGAAGTTGACTACTTATTGTGCTCCTCAATGCGAGACGTTAGATTATAATCACCGCACAGTCTCGAATGCGCTTGTTGATACCAACGCTACGTTATTTTCTAGACTGGTAAATTAACACAATTTAGTGGTCCATTTATTACTGTATAATTTATTGTACAATGAAAATAACGATGACTTGCTTGAATGAAATGTGTGTGTACTTGTGTAGTTCCTGAATAACAGGATGTGAAATTAAATAATTTATAACAGCCGCCCCCTTTTTTTTTTTTTTTTTGTGGATGGGAAATCATCAAATGACTTCTCTCGCTCTGGGCAGAGCGGGAGGGCGTGTCAGACTTTTACTGACTAAAACCCACCCATATTCCTTCAGTTGCCCGTGCCCGGGCCACGGTACCTCTTTCGAACTACCCGCGACCCCGGCGGCATAGGCCCAATTGACCCCGTCACTGCTGACATCTCTTTGAGGCGCGCGTGGAACACAACGCGCCGTCGACCCGGGCCTGGTCCTTACCGGACGGCGAGCTGCCCATTACTCGTCGTCCGCAAGCCCCCGCCTACGGTGGCCGGGAATCGGTGATAGATTCCCGCCGCCCAGGGCGTCTCCTACGGCGGCTAGGGGCACGAGGGCGCGGCTGTTGCCTCTCCCTCACGACTTCCGCTTCCTCCTTCGCGAGCATTACTGCTTCGCAGAAGGAGGTGACGGCTTCCCATGCACTCTCGCTCCGCACCATGGCCCGGACCAGGTTTTGACGCGAGAGATCGCCGCCGCCGATCGCCTCCGTGAGAACACGGCGGCGGTGCTCCGCCCAAGCTGGGCAGACCTCCACTGTATGCTCCACCGTGTCCTCCGGGCGATCCACACAATGGTGACACCCGGGCGTTTCCTTCCGCCTTATCCGAAACAGGAACCTTCCGAAACAACCGTGTCCGGTGAGGACGTGCGTCAGGCGGAAGGTGAGGACGCCGTGGCGCCTCTCCAACCACTCCTCAGAGGGGACTTATCGCCGCAATTGTGGTGTGTGTGTTGTGGGCCGCCCCTATTGTTCTTATTTTCACCATCTAGTCTAGCTAGCGTGATAGGCAAATCCAAATCTGAAAAAATATTGGGAATTGATATTAGTCCTAATACCACCTCGATGCCATACAAATATTACCTACTTCGTACGAATTTGTCCACACTCCACATTGAGGACAAAAATATTGCGATTTTTACGACTATTCCGCTCATCTTGATGACTCAATCATCAAAACATTTCTTCGTTCTAACGTCTACATTAGTAAGAAACTAAGAGGATCGTAATAATTTATCAGATATAGACTGGATGATCATTTGATCAAACAAGCCGGATGTGAGGAGCTACTGTGCTCTTCGACCGACGCGACGGAAGAGCGCCGCAATTTTATTAATAAGTTCCCGTTTCACTCATGTCCTGTCAATTTTAACTTTGCGTGTAAAATAATGTAAGAACCAAAAAATACATGCTTTGCTCAACTGAAAGTATGTAGTTTTGAATAATATTTCAAGAATGCAGGTGATACATCTATAATATTATTAATTAATATTACCACAAGAAGGGTTGATGCACAGCCATTAGTGGCAAATTGGGCATAATTATTTTCTATGGTTCACTAATGTTTTACCAAAACTCATTTGACAAATTTTTAGTTGGTTGTAAACCAACATTTCATATAAATACCATTAATTTACCATTTAATTGTTAAATCCTATTATTATTATTTATTTACTGCATATTTTAAGTAAATGAAATTGTTGTTGTTTTTTTTTTATCTGTTTTGGCTTTGTAGCTATAGCTGGCACTACAGTAACCTATTTTATACCTAGTTATGTCAAAATGTTTGTTAATTTTGGTAATACCCGTCTAGTGGCAATCACTGATCCATAATTATGTTTATCTGCGGATAATGCAGTGGACTGCAGCATTGCTACTTAAAGTTTTGTTAACCTTACGTGCTATGTATATGTTGTAGTTGTTTATTATCCCTTAATAAATAAAATAAAAAAAAAATAAAATAAAAAATTTCACAAACAGCTTATTCCGCAAATGTTTCATTTTACAAACATTTATAAAATATGGCACATTAATGCTTCTCTTTACAAATGTTTCACATGATATTTTATCATTTAAGTATAGATTTTTCATTTATACTTCTCCAAGCAACCAAGCAATAAAACTGACAGCAGGTCGACGAAGCCCCGCTGTGCGGGGTTCCTAGATCTGTCTGCTGGGTTAAATGGAACCTAACCAAACCGACCCTCGGGGTGCCCCTGACGTCGACCGTGTAGGGTTAGGATTTTCGTCAGCAGATGCAGCGGGGCTCCTATTTCTGTCTGCAGGGTTTAAAGGAACCTAACCAAACCGATCCTCGGGGTGCCCCTGACGTCGACCGTCTAGGGTTAGGATTTTCGTCAGCAGATGCAGCGGGGCTCCCATTTCTGTCTGCAGGGTTTAAAGGAACCTAACCAAACCGATCCTCGGGGTGCCCCTGACGTCGACCGTCTAGGGTTAGGATTTTCGTCAGCAAATGCAGCGGGGCTCCTATTTCTGTCTGCAGGGTTTTAAGGAACCTAACCAAACCGAACCTCGGGGTGCCCCTGACGTCGACCGTCTAGTGTTAGGGTTTTCGTCAGCAGATGCAGCGGGGCTCCCATTTCTGTCTGCAAGGTTTAAAAGAACCTAACCAAACCGATCCTCGGGGTGCCCCTGACGTCGACCGTCTAGGGTCGTCAGCAGATGCAGCGGGGCTCCTATTTCTGTCTGCAGGGTTTTAAGGAACCAAACCGAACCTCGGGGTGCCCCTGACGTCGATCATCTAGTGTTAGGATTTTCGTCAGCAGATGCAGCGGGGCTCCTATTTCTGTCTGCAGGGTTTAAAGGAACCTAACCAAACCGATCCTCGGGGTGCCCCTGACGTCAACCGTCTAGGGTTAGGATTTTCGTCAGCAGATGCAGCGGGGCTCCTATTTCTGTCTGCAGTGTTTAAAGGAACCTAACCAAACCGAACCTCGGGGTGCCCCTGACGTCGACCGTCTAGTGTTAGGATTTTCGTCAGCAGATGCAGCGGGGCTCCTATTTCTGTCTGCAGGGTTTAAAGGAACCTAACCAAACCGAACCTCGGGGTGACCCTGACGTCGACCGTCTAGTGTTAGGATTTTCGTCAGCAGATGCAGCGGGGCTCCTATTTCTGTCTGCAGGGTTTAAAGGAACCTAACCAAACCGAACCTCGGGGTGCCCCTGACGTCGACCGTGTAGAGTTAGGATTTTCGTCAGCAGATGCAGCGGGGCTCCTATTTCTGTCTGCAGGGTTTAAAGGAACCTAACCAAACCGAACCTCGGGGTGCCCCTGACGTCGACCGTGTAGTGTTAGGATTTTCGTCAGCAGATGCAGCGGGGCTTCTATTTCTGTCTGCAGGGTTTAAAGGAACCTAACCAAACCGAACCTCGGGGTGACCCTGACGTCGACCGTCTAGTGTTAGGATTTTTGGGTCAGGTTCGGAATAATCAGAAGTAACTGAATATTATACTAAAGAGTTTTTGGGTGATCTCTCATGATTGAAAAATGAATTATTTCTCAAATAATTCTTTATCAAACAAAAGTTTTCAGGTAAATAGTTTGTTAAATGATTTATTTGCCAAGCATGTTGTGGTGAAATGATGAAATTGCAAATCGTGTTTTTGGCAATCGTTGTTTGTCAAGTGAAAATTTGGAAAATAATTTTCGGTGATATGACAGGATACCATTTTCTACATTTAGAATTTAAACCTACATGCCCAAATTGCCTAGTATGCCAGGTATTTGTGACATATTGTGCAATCATTTTCTTAAGTAAAAAGTCTGGCCAAAATATGCCTGGGTATACTTTATTAAATACTCGTTACTTACTAAAAGTAATAAGTATTATCATTTGGTAATGAACAGAAATCTTCGAAACACCGGAAGCAAATTAATAAATTCACCGATGGCATTAATTGTAAATAAGGTATTCCATTGATCTATATTGGACAGTGAATTGCCCATTTGATTGAAGTGTCTGAGTACGGAGCAGCTCGATCGTAAAGTAAATGGCACGTGCTTGCGAACAACAGGATGTTATGAGCTCCGCTTTGAATGTAAACTCTTCGGGGTTTAACATTTATAATCGTAGAGGAAATCGTGTGCATCTGGCCGGAGTGGATGGCTCACGCGAACATTATATTTATGATAATATGGCATCATAGAGGAAAAGCAAATGGGAAAGGGAAGCGGGATCTCATAAAGGAGGATCGCGTTAGAATTAACTCAACCGCATGGAAATAATTTTATTACGTTTGGTTAGAGCTCTTTTATTATCTCATCATCTGTCTAGCCTTTTCCCAACAATGTTGGGGTCGGCTGCAGGCTGCAGCTGAATACCAGTACAGTTACTTGGACCGACTGCCTATCTGACCTCCACAACCCAGTTACATACTGGGTAATAAGATACCCCTTGTTAAGTCTGGTTGTCAGACTTTCGGGCTTCTGACGACCAGTAACGACTGTCAAAGATCCACGAATGACAGCCGGGACCAACGCCTTTTAACGTGTTTTCCGAGGCACGGAGGGGTGAATTTAATCATACTAATATTATAAAGGCGAAAGTTTGTGAGGGTGTGTGTGTTTTTTACTTCTTTACGCTCAAACGGCTGGACAGATTTGGATGAAATTTGGTATGTAGATAGCTTATACCCTGGATAACACATAGGCTACTTTTTATCCCGGTCTACGCGGGTGAAACCGCGGGGCGCAGCTAGTATAAGTTAAATATTAAAACTATATCCTCTAAGGACGCCCGCCGTGATAAACGAATAGACAATATTAATCATTGATAAATTTAAATCGTAAAACTTTGAATGGAGCTCAGTGTGTATAAACAAGTACATGAAGGCGTAACATTGGCATTGACAGTTTTTATGTGCTGATGTAATGTCCAATCCGCGGATTACAATTTTGTGCTGCGTATTGTATTCTGATTTTATTTACGTCTGGTTCCGCTACAGTGAATCTGAATAATAAAAAAAATAGGTAACTTGTTACGCCGTAAAAGCACGTATAGGTCACCAATTTGTTAACGCTCGCGTGTACATTTGAATATGGTTCATAAATTAGATATCAGTGTACAAGTGTACATTGTTCTAATTGTGGATAATACAACATGTGATGTGAGGTCGGGGTGCAGCGCGATGTAACTTTGTTAATTTATACTGATACGATTATCAGGAGCGCTATCTGGCGGGCAGCCGACGCCGACGTCGGCGCCACACTCATTATCGGCTTGAAATCGAGCCGACAGTCAATTAGTGCAACATGTCCTGGTTCCTGACCATTTATAATTCAATACACTGGCAAATAAACCCAGCTACCTAAATTAATGAGCAGGAAATTAAACAGTTTGCTAGGGACGCTTAGACCAACCGCAAAATATGTAAGCTTCTGATTATAATGACGCGACATCATCTAAAATATGACATGACCTTTGCTTGCGGCTTTGTGTCCGTCATTGCTCGTGGACTTCGTCTCTAGTTTGAGGAAGAATTCGATCTTGTTTTTGTAATGATCAAATAGTTTAACGTTGACCCACTGGTGGTAAATCTCCACAGTTGATTCATTGTTCCAACAAATATTTTTGTTTTGCTATTTATTTCCAAATCCTAACATATACTTATGCATCTCCTTATTTTAGAGGCCGTCGTACAAAGCCCCCCAAGCTTTTTTAAACCGACGAAAAAAAAGGAGGTTCTCAATTCGACACGGCTTTTTTTTTTTTTTTTTAAAGTATGACCACGCATAACTTTTTACAGAGTCGTCCGATTTGAAAAATTTTTGTTTTACTCGAGAGGGTATACATAAAAGTTGGTCCCATATAAAATTTATTAACTTTGCTTGGGTAGTTTTTAGAGTTAGCTTCAATAATACGTATTTTTTCCCCACTTTTATATGGATGATGTACTAGTTTGTTTTGCAGGTAGTGGTATTAGAATTTGTGTGGGGTAGGTACCACAACTAAAAAGTGAAAAATAAAATCTTTTTTACAAAAAAATACAACCGACTTCCAAAAACAACACTACAAAGTGAAAAATAACTTTAATTTCGGAAGTCGGTGGCAAAAAACGTAAAATACATTTAACCAGACACCGACTTCCGAAATTAAAGTTATTTTTCACTTTGTAGTGTTGTTTTTGGAAGTCGGTTGTATTTTTTTGTATAAAAGTTTTTTTTTACAATGACATTAATTTTCTCGTTAATCACTTTATTCTTATATTGAAAAAAATATTTTTTACTTTTTAGTTCAGTTTAATGGTAGGCTGTATTAAAGCGTGTCTTTTAGTTTTTTTAAACTATAATTTATTTTTAATTTTTTAGTTCGACCTACTTAGGAAATCGTTAATCCTGATGATCCTGATCAAAATAATATGACAACATTTTTAAATTATTATCATTGGGCCTTGATAAGTGTGCATAATTTCGAATTAATCTGACCATTTAAAGTGGGTAAAAATCGAGTTCAAAGATTCCGTTACATACAAACATACATACAGGTGAAGCTAATAAAAGCGTGTTAAAAAGGGTATGAAAAATTTACAATGTATTCTTGTGATAGTCTTCTATACAATGTATGCACTACTATACCTAATTTTTTACCACTTTCATATACTTAAAATTTTTGAGTAAAAAAAAGATTTAAGTAGGTAACTTCATTTCAAAATCAATCTATTTCCTGAAAAAAAAAATGGCAATAAAAAGTTGTTTCAAACAACCTATTTCTCGCATAATAAACTCGACGCAAAATAAAAAAGTAGCTCATTCATTAGATCATAATTGAAACGATTTTCATGTTGTGCATTAAAACTTATGGAAATACAGTATTTTAACTGTAAAATCACGTAAATCAGCGAAATCGACAAGATTTCGTATGTAGTACTTACGAACGGCCTCTTAAAAAACGTGGGCTATTTTGTGAAGTTTATCGTAAGTATCGTGTATCGATACACTTTTCTAAGTACAAGCTGAATATCTATTTTCGTGATATCGCCTTGAAATCCAAAACTCCCATTCCGTCGATTCTAAGAACCTGAATCAAATCGTTAGGAGTGACGTCAATCTGATACGTTCCCAGAATCTGGCCGAACGTTATTATTTATTTATTACAGTGTTATTTCTCTATTGTTTTCTTAACACAAAATTCTAAATGTAACCATTAATAAGGATAGTTTGCACAGGTAACAAGAATATGATTCGCAGAAAGTTCTTCATCTTTATTTAGACTCGGGCTGTATTTGTATGCGATGCCAGAAGGTTAAAATGTTTATGTCATTCATTTAACAAGACTTGTTTCATGTTTGTCATGATCATTGTGAATGGATTTAATTGATCCAACTCGAAGAACAGTCAATAGAGGGCGATGTGCAATCATATTTATAAGTCGCCCACCATCCTTAGTAAATTGGTTTAAATTGTTCCAACAGGCTTGATTAAAGTCTATTTAAAGATGCCATATATTATTATCAATGACATGCTTTCGCTTCAACCTATTAACTTTACATTTTGGTGCAATGCTTGTGCAAGGGGCTTGCTTGTGGCTAAGTAATAACAGCCGCACGGTTCGATCGATCAGGTTTGCTACGCTTGCCGCGGTCGGTCCGTGGATGGGTGACCATCTTTACATACCGAGACTCCTCCGTGCCTCGAAAAGCACGTTAAGCCGATGGTCCCAGCTGTTATTCTTGGATCTTTGACAGTCGTTACGGGTCGTCAGAAACCCGAAAGTCTAACAACCAGTTTTACCAAAAAATTACCAAGTAACTGGGTTGTGGAGGTCAGATAGGCAGTAGCTCCATACTGGTATTCAGCTACGTCCGGTTAGACTGGAAGCCGAACCCAACATAGTTGGGAAAAGCCTAGGCAGATGAGATGATTTTGGTACAATGCAATCATGAGACAAGGGGCTAATAATTATAAGAATCACGGCATTCTCCGTAACCGAATCCCAATTAGATGCTGGATGACGAAATTTATATCTTTTGTGCGATCCTATTAAAATTGCACGTGAAGAAGTTACAAAGACAAAGTTAAAGTGGCATTGGCAGACGGCAGTCGATCCAGCCAATCTCTTACTCTAATTATTTGTGGACGTGGGCTACGTAGTTCACCTGATACCTATTAACCGCTAATCTAACACTACTGTGCTTTTTAGAACTGCGATGCTTTGGATCTAAGCATTAATACACCCACCACACGGCAACAAAGTTGAATAGCTGAGACTATGGCTGTAGTTTCACCCTTTCCATTGAAAGCATGCATCCCCGATGTGGTTCCAGAGCCAATGTTCATAAGCACAAACACCCGACCACCAATCATGCATATAGTTTTTCCGTTTTTTGTTGTTCGACTCGCAGAGCAGAATGGCAATCGTTCTTCACGAAGATAATAGGGAATAGTTCACAGGTCTGCATAATGATGTATTAGGTGGTTGAAATCGCACAAGGTTGTTGATAAACGTGGCTGGAAGGACGCGGGCCGCCGCCGCGCCGGGCCAAGGCCTCCCCGCAGTCCGCACCTGCCTCCCACGCCGCGCCTCCCCGTGTGCCGGTACCACCGCCATGCATGATCCTGCCTACTGCTTGTGTGCCACAAATATATCCACATCTCGTTACATCATTTACCGTATATTCATCATTTTCTATCCTCTTCAAGATCTCTGCCCGCTGTGCCCCAAACCTTGTAAAATTATAACCAGTTCAAATTACATCAAAGCTACATTTTAGGCAGACTGTTTGTTATATGGGTATCGGTGGGCGGTCAGGAGTGGGTGCTAAACGTGTGCGAAGTGATCACGTTTATATTATTGTGTGGGTGTAGCAGGCTGAAGGATTGGGTTGGCGGGGTGAAGGGCGAGTTTTATGGAGTCCTTGCTACCGAGGACGAGCGTGGAAAGTGGGGGGAGGGGTGTCAGAGACGTGGAGGAGGGTACGACGAGTTCATTGAGTGCGGCGGATGAATGGGCCGCGATGAGTCATCGGATCGATGCCGAGCCGCCGCCGCCGCCCCGCTCCCCGCGCCCCCGCACTGCGCGGCTGCGTGATGTCGGCCTGGCTGCTGGCTTGCAGCTCACCCAATGGCCCATATTTAATGTGAAAGTGGCAAATCGGCACACTTGTCCTGCTAACTGATTATTCATCGTCATTAGGGTAGCCGACATATTTTAATTTGGGTGAACCTTGTTGGACAAAATGTTGAAAGTTGCTCTGATCACCTGTGGTATAGCTAAGATAATTTATAAACTAGCTGGGCCCCGCGGTTTCACCCTCATAAGTCTCGATCCTGTGAGAATATTGGGATAAAAAGATCTATGTCCTAACCTAGGCCATGGTTTACCTATGTGCCAAATTTAATCCAAATCCGTTCGGCCGTTTTAGCGTGAAAGCATAACAAACACACTTTCGCATTTATAATATGCATGGGAATATATTATGTTCAATTCGATTTGATCTATAATCTATATAAATAAAAAGAGAAGTCCTGACTGACTGACTGATTCACTGACTCATCAACGCCCAGCCCAAACCCTTGGACCTAGAAAGCTGAAATTTTGCACAGAGGTTTCCTTTATAATGTAGACAAGGAATAAGAAAGGAATTCCCGGTAGTACGTTCCCTTGGGGTGTTTTCCGACATCCACGCGGGCGAAGCCGCTGGCAAAAGCTACTCACTAATAATTATACAGACACATGAAATAGTCAAGCGAAGATTGCACTAACACCTTGTTCATCATCATCTGCATAAAACATCTTCATCACAACTCTTCAACATTTTGGCACATAACTTTTGCATATTTTTAACCGACGAAAAAAAAGGAGGAGGTTCTCAATTCCACACGTAGGTATATATTTTTTTTATTAAGTGTGACCACTTCATAACTTTTTACAGAGTCGTCCGATTTGAAAAAAAATTGTTTTATTTTAGAGGGTATACGTCAAAGTTGGTCCCATATAAAATTGATTAACTTTGCTTGGGTAATTTTTGAGTTGCTTCAATAATACGTATTTTTTCCCCCTCTTATATGGATGATGTTCTAGTTTGTTTTGCCGGTAGTGGTATTAGAATTTGTGTGGGGTAGGTACCACAACTAAAAAGTGAAAAATAAAAACTTTTTTACATAAAAATACAACCGACTTCCAAAAACAACACTACAAAGTGAAATATGTATTTTCACGACTCCCATACCTGCAATCGGCGATTTAAATGTTCTAGGTCACAAATGATATCGTATTTGAAGGATATTGAATGGGCGTCAATAATGGGCTGTCGTGCTCGTGACTACTTATTGGATACACTATAGGTTTGTGATGGACATAATGGGAGCGTTATTAGCATCACAATCGTGGGCTGAGCAGCGGACGACAGGAAGCGGCCGAACACGACGGAAACGCAGCGTGTTCTGCCCGTCTGCTTACCGCACCTGTCGTCAGCAACAACACCGTGTTAGGAACTATACATTCTTGTATCTAAAAACGTGTTAAAGAGTCTTTTGTTGTATTCTATTTTTGCGATCATACTTGCAGTCTAATCGGTTTCATTTTGACAGTTCAACAACATTCATTGCGTTGTTTAAGTTTCGAGCAGACAAGTTTTTCGTTTACGAGTATATGAAGCAATTTGCTTCAGAATGATTCAGATTCCGATTGATAGATTACAGTCAAAACCGTTTTTAACGACATCGCTTAAAACGAAGTACCGGTTATTACGACGAAATTTTGAGGTCCCAGCATTTTTATACAACCATAATCCGACGGTCCCTTCGAAGTCGTTTTAAATGAACTGACTGACTTCTTCTTTCTTTCGTTTTGACTGTACGAAATTAGGGAGCTGCTTGCCTAGATTCCTCCCTGCTGTTTCCATTACCACTAAAAGGGTAACTTAGGTTGTGGGCATATGTTGTGGGTAGAGTAACATTTCAACTCCGACAAATAAAAGCATGACCTTTACCAAAAAATATTCTAAAGATTTTCTAAAAGTCAAGAGGTCTGTGTTGTTCGGAAAACACGTCACAAAGAAATATTCAAAAACTGAGGTTCGCTCATTAAAATTATTTTTCTACCCTCCTATAAAATATCTTTTCAGGCTTGATAGTAAATGTCAGACGCATCATTATGAATGGAAGTATATTAATGAACAGAACAATGAATGAAAGAAATAAACTTGGAATTGAATTAACGACCGCCTACACAGATTTGCGTCAATAATTAACGCGCAACTAGTAATTGCAGCTAACAATTGCCTGTTGTAGTAGGTAATGGAATGTGGAATGTTGAACACGAACAGAACACAACGTAATATGGAAGAACTTAAAACTTTAAAAACCAACTTCCAGCAGAGTCTGTGTTGGAGCCTTTCGGTTGGGCGAATTTATTTCATGACTGCAGTTGGAGCAGAGACAGAATCTCTTATAAAGATATTATGCCGAACTCCGAAGTACACTTCTGCTTACCAGTAGCCATTATTAACCGATTAATCATAATTTCTGGTCGATGCCCATCAACAAGAGCGCACAATAATTTCGAATTTTAAATTTAAGAAAGGGATTCTTCCGTAGCACATTCATTCTGCTGTTTTAATCTACCTGCCTTGGGGGAATGCCGTGACATAGGTGCATCTGAATCAAAGCATACATAGTTTATCCTTGAGTCATACTCGGAACCACAGATGGTTTTGTCTATATATATATAATGTATACACTCAGAACTTATTAAAATTAATATTGAATGACGAATCAGACGGGGAATAACCACATATCTGAACTTTCGACGCGCGTAAAACTTATCGAAAGCAGCAACATTTAGAAATGTGAGCTTTTTTTGTCTTAAAATATTTTTTTTTATAATCTAGACAAAAACATAGGCAAGCAAAGGAAGATTTAGGCTAGAGTACTGTATTCTCTTAGCTTCCAAGCTGACATACGAATAATTAATCACTTTGTTCTAATTAGACCACAGGTGGTCGTCCACAGCACCTTATCCCCTAGATGCAGTTGTAGGGAGTGGCGCGTGGTCTTTTATAACCCAGAAACCGTACATAAGTAATTAATTACATGCTAAAATAGCTGCAAGAAGTTTCTTATGCTCTTAAATAAAAACTAATCATTTTGCTTACAACACTGGTAGCATTTTTATTGCCAAAATGGGCGTTTATAGATTCGTAAGCTAATTTTTATAGCTACTGCCATAGGGGAGGGTCTACTATGCAAAGCTATAAGGTCTTTGCCTTATTATTGGTAAAGATACAAGTCTTAATTGTACCCAATAACGGTTCGTAAGTTATAGGAATCGGCTGTATCTACAGGGTGTGACGTAATTAGTGGTCCAACGTTAAGGGGTCGATACACCGTATATTCAGCTATCACATATCACAATTTGAACCAATTTTTTTCCTAGGTCTCGGAATACAATTTTTTTTTAAATTGACAACTTGCTTTATAGTAATTATTTTTACATTTGCATATGATAGCACATGCATTTCACAGTTATAAACAAAAGGCAAAATTAAAAAATAATGTCATTTATAGAAAATTCAGCCAAATTAGTAAAGCAAGGTGTAAATTTCTCAACTAATAATATAAAATATTTTATTCTGAGACTGGAGAAAAATGGTTCAAATTGTGTTATGTGATAGCTAATTATACGGTGTCTCGACCCCTTCACGTTGGACCACTATTTACGCCACACCCTGTATATTAGTTTACCAGAGAATTTATACATTTTGGTGTTAGACGCTATTCTGCATTACATAACATAGAATAACTTTAAATGAATTGTGCATATTATACGATTCTATTCCGGTTATAAAACCTTATTTCTGGTTGGTAGCACCAATAGTGAGGCAAGTATTTAATCACTACAGCCTTGCTTATAAGATGTATTTGATTTAGATGTTCGCAATTTTTTCTAATTATTTAGGGTATGTGAATTACTCCACAATCATTCGGAGGAAAATTATTATGGACAATAAGGCTATATTTTACCGGTACATAACGTTCCTGGTAAAATCTGGGCGTGTTGCTTTTAGCTAAGTTCTAAATGTTACTCTCACTGATGCTTTATTTAATTAATTGGAGAAAATTAATTAAAGAAACCCTAATTATTATCTAACAAGCCGTGTGCCCGATGGGTCGGGATTTCCCGTCGGTAACTTCTCAGGAGCCTTAGGGGGGGGATCAGTTTCCAAAAAAGGATGATACCACTAACTTTTACTCATAAACAGAAGATGTTTAAGTATGAACTTTCACGTATATAACTTTAAAAAAAATGGGTTAAATTGGGGAGAAAACTTTGAGTTCGGCAAACTGTTTTCTCCCCAATTTAACCCATTTAGGGGGTGAATTTTCACTAAGACTCTTACTGAGGAGATCGTGGCTAAGTAATAACATCCGCACGGGTCAATTCATCAGGTTAAGCTACGCTTGCCGGGGTCGGTTCGTAGATGGGTGACCATATTTACATACCGAGACTCCTCCGTGCCTCGGAAACCACGTTAAGCCGTTGGTACCGGCTGTCATTCGTGGATCTTTGACAGTCGTTTAGTACGTGTCATCAGATGCCCGAAACTCGTGACAAGTAGTCTTACCAAGGAGTATCGGTATTAACCAGTTACTGGGTTGTGGATGTGAGATAGGCACTCGCTCCATGTAACTGCTGGTATTCAGCTGCATACGGTTAGACTGGAATCCGACCCAAACGTAGTTGGGAAACGGCTGGGTAGATTGACTCTCTTACTCAAAATTTCATGCTTCTAGACCCAGCGGATTTGGCTGTGCGTTGTCTGTCAGTGAATGAATGATTTAACATAATTTTTTATTAAGTAGATTGTGTTGTTTGTCAACAGGAGACTTCAGCGAGTTCCGGCGCGCCTACCCCGAGTGGTGCAGCGAGGCGGGGGCGCAGCACGTGCCGCATCTACCGCTCATGGGACTGCGGTCAGTACTCGAGCTGCTCGTAATTTCTTTATTTCTTTAATCTTGCTACTACTATCCTCCTCATCATCTGCCTCTAACCTTTTCCCAACTATGTTGGGGTCGCCTACTTCAACTTCCGTGCAATACAGGGTTGCTTGGGGGTGCTTGTAACTCGACGTATTCCTTGCAGGACGTCATAGTAGGGTTAAAATGCAACAAATAAGCCACCAAATGGTCTACCGAAATACAGTATTTTTTTTTTTAGTAATTTTTGTCGAAGAAAAATATAAATTACGAAAAATAAAATGTTTGATTAGTGATCTTTGCCAAAGTTTTAGGCATTTTTCAACTTTTCATCAGCTATGATAATAACTTAAATTCCAGTGAAGTCACGCCGTAAATCATTTTTTAATTGTATTTTTCATAAAAAAACTAAAAATCGTAACTATCTCAAAAACTATTGAATTTAGGTAGAACATTTGTTGTCTTATAACCCTACTTTGACGTCCTGCAAAGAATACGTCGAATTACAAGTAATCCTGTATACCGGTTACTAAAAAAACTAAAGCTCTGGTCATTCTTGTGATAGTGGCATGCGCTGACTACATCGCCATCGCCAATGACGAATGCAGGAGACTAGCAAGCTAAGAATTCTTTCTGTTAAATTTGAACCTCGCATCTAAACATAAACAAACAACTTACTGTGGTTCTGGGGACCCAAACCAAAAAAACATCATTCAAGGTTTTCTAAAAATGTATCTTACGTTCATCAAGGTCACCTACCTAACTTACCTCGTAACTCTACACAATTTCGGAATGTTTTCCGCGGCAATAGTTTAATTTTCACAACCAAGTTTGCGCCAAAAATGCAATTATTTGTGGAGGAGCTCGTGGCTAAGTAATTACAGCCGCAAGGGTCGATCCATCAGGTTAAGCTACGCTTGCCGAGGTTGGTTAGTGCATGAATGACAATTTGTACATACCCAGACTCCTCCGTGCCTCGGAAAGCACCTTAAGCCGTTGGTCCGGGCTGTCATTCGTAGATTTTTGACAGTCGTTACGGATCGAAACGGTACTGAAAGTCTGACAACCAGTCTTACCAAGGGGTATCGTATTACCCAGTTACTGGGTTGTAGAGGTCAGATAGGCAGTCTCTCCATGTAAAATACTGGTATTCAGCTGCGTCCTGTTAGACTGGAAGCCGAACCCAACATAGTTGGGAAAAGGCTAAGTATATTTTTTAGATTTTAATTTACGAAAATCTAGCGCTAGTCATTGCAGTAGGCCCATCAATCGTGGCTCGTGGGCATACACGGCCCAGCAATGGAGTTTGCGTGTTATGTTCAGGTACAACGAGAAGTCAAGAGGGCTTATTCTCATAGGGACGATCTGGAAGTAGAGGCTTTTGCGTACAATTTACATATCCTCCCCCCACCGGGAGTAATCTACGAAAACTTTAATAATTCCTATTACACTTTTCCGCGCTCGCATTCAGGTTACATGTTGATTTTATTACTTAATTTACGCTGAAGCCATGTCGTAATGTCTAAGGTAATTAAGACCACAGTTATAATTAAACTCGATTGTGTAATATAAGTATATCGAGGAAATCATTAGAATTGTAATTCTGAACATGCTGCCTCGCCCGATTGAGAGATCGAGGAAACTCACGCGTGGGAACGAGATTTGCGCGTGAGAAGGTTTTTCACTTCGACGGAAAAAGTGTCCGAACCGATTCCGGCGAGACTGGCTGCGAAGTGCGATGCCTGCGATACGACGGACTTTCTCAATATTATGTTGTTGATGAGATGATCCCGTGAGAAGTAATTGTACGTTCGCCAGATATATTTTATTACAACACGGTATTAATCGCTTATGAGTGTAGGTAGTGTATCTATTGTAGGAATTAGATATTATGTCGATGATTGTAGGACATGTGGAAATTACGAAGTAAGTGCGCTGATAAGGTGAAAATGTGTGTAAAGTTTTGATCAAATCAATTTTCGAGTATTTCACAGAGCTAGCGGAGTTAACTAATACTCATGTACTTTATTTCACCTTCACCTGAAGTTTGTTTAACGCGTGGGCGGCATATGCAAGCAGATCGAATCATAAAAACGATTCTCGGTATCGGTGACGATGACAGAGGATGTTAGTCATAAAGTGCAAACACTGGTTCCTTCCTACCGCTCTTTGTTACTCAGCCAATATGTGATAATGTACTGAATATATTGTTAATAGGTGGCTATCACACGTAGCCGTGACTGATTGAGTTCTGCACGTGCGAACACACGTCAATGTCAAATATTCCATTCATGAGAATGAGTGATTTGTTCAGCTGGAATAGTATCGTTTAGTACTACAATGTTAATCAAATAAACATGTGGTAGCTAAGGCTTAGCTCTAGCCCTCATTTAGTACTGTGTTACAACAAGGCACTGTGTCTGAAGAAACATAGGCTCCACATAGGTATTATTTCAAACGAATAATTTTATAGTAAACTGCGATCCTGATTAGCTGGATCTAGTGGTCCCATTTTAAACTCATTGAACTACAGCTTCACTTGTGAAAGGTTACTAATCCATCGTTGAACGTTCCAGTGCAAAAAACTTGCGTTTCATTGCGGGCTGCTGAAAAAAAGCGAGCTGGTTAATAAACTCATTCATCATTTTGAATGGTGACGAGCACTGACTACGCTGCTCACTGCTGTGTGCAGTTACCTAAACACGTAATTGGCGTATTGCATTAGGAGCGGTGCAACGGAGCCTTGCGCTCAATGGAGTGCGCTCCATTCAAGCCAGCCAGCGCGCATGCGGTGAGCGCCAAGCGCGCCGTTCACTGCTCACTCTGCTCAGTTTTTCTCTGCGAAAATCACTGTAGGTGTTCGGTACCTACATGATGTTAATGAACCGACGATGTTGAATGGGGACTTGTAACCTGACGTCACCATACAATATTGCTGTATCGACGCTAACGCCACACAACAAGACTTTTGTTTTTTACTACTTATTCACCATTAGATGCAGTCTATGCAGTGCGCATAGATTAAATATAAATAGTAAAAAATAGATAATCTACAAGACTTAATCTGTAAGTGTTGTGCGTACGCAAAGCAATCGATGAGTTTCCTACTAAATCTGAGCGTATGAATTCACATTTAAAAGAGGATGTAAAACATATTTCGAGCATCCCGAATTATTTTCCTTCGACTGTGATTTGTAAGCATCCGCTTCTGATCGCGTGGGCTGCATAACTGCTACCTTTCACGATATAATACCCGACCTAACTGTAAATAGGAACATTCAAATTAATGGTGTAAATGAAACGACTCCCACGCTGACGCGGCGCCACGCCCGGCGCCTCCGGCCCGCGCGGCCCACCACGAGTCCACGACCCATCACGGCCACCGGCAGTCAGCTCCCGGGTCCGATCCGGACGAACTAAACACGCACGAATTAGTTAGGCTGCCCACGAGTATGCCCTTGGCCGATATACCTGCTTGTCTAATTTATAATAATGTTATATTTTAAAAACAACTTTACGAGCATAACATTGAACAGGACTAAATATAATTACGATCCCGCCCGGCGCCTACACAGTACACAGTATACACGTTTTATAAATAGATATTTAGAAATGCCTTGGCTAATTAAATCTTCTTGTTTTGTTATACATACATTGCTACCAAATACAACATGACGTACACTGCTTTATATCTCATAATAAGGGCTGACGTCAACATTGACATCCCTTGATAATTTGTTATCTAATCCTCATCCATAGATAATTTTGTTTCAATGTTGTAATAAGTACCTCGCACTAAAACAAAATTATTAGTTTTTGGAAGAAATTGCGTGTAGATTTTAGGCTTTACCATTCAGTTAATTCCCTTGGCTTCCGTGAATCAAGATTATCTTGAGAAATGTTCATTTGATATATATTCTGATGTCCGCTGTGTTCAATGATGACATCCGTAGATCCTGGTTGACGCGACCGCGGCAGGCGGCAGGTTATCGCTGACGTGACGTCATAGTTGCTGACGTCAAGGCAATCCTCGCTCCGCGTGAGTTCATTCACGAATTAATCCGTACACGGTCACGGTCGGTGACGGCTGTATTTTTATATTGCGATTTTTAATCAAGTATATATTATTTTAATAATTCTCATCAGTAAGAACAGATAATTTACTAATCTCAAGAAACATTTGTTTTCATTATCATTTTACATAATACGTAAATAATACACTTCTGGACACATCTTTTGGCCCACCTTGTATTTTCAGTTTCGTTTGGTCCTAGCTAAAATTTTATATTAGGTCGAGCAAAAAGTTTTTATGCAGTTTTGAACCTGGCACATTCACAATTTCATTCAATAGTCTTTTTTTGAATTTCGAACACAGAATTTAAAGAAACAGAAGACAATTTGGAGCCTGTTTGTTGATATCAAACAATCGAATACTAAGAAAACTTGGTTTTATTGGTTTACTTGGATTTAATTCTTGAAAAAGTGATTGATATCTTTGGTTTTGCAACAAACATTACTTATTCTTAACATTAAGGTGAGGTTCTATCAATAATCTATGGATACTTCACCTGAAGTCGCCGCCCAAGCTGTGGCACTTATTCAGGCCGGACACAGCCAAAGAAACGTGAGTGCTCAACTTAATTTAAGTCGATCTGCGGTCCGAAATGTTTATCGAGGTACCTAGAGACTGGCGGCTTTGTTCGTCGCCAAGGAAGGCCACGATCTCGGGTCACAACTGAAAGGCAGGATCGATTCATCGTGACGACCAGCTTGAGAAATCGTCACCTTACCTCCATTGAGATACAAAACCAACTTCGCGACTTCCACGGAGTATCTGTGAGCGCTCGAACTGTTCGGAGAAGGTTAAAAGAACGCGATATGGTACCACACAAGCCAGCTAATGGCCCCAAACTAACGCGAGCCCACCGAACAGCGCGCCTTCATTTCGCACGCAGTCATTTAAATTGGACACACCAAGATTGGAGTACTAGTACTCGTGTACTCTTTTCTGATGAGTCTAAAATTGTGTTACATGGCAATGATGGAAGGAAGAAGGTCTACCGACGTAAGGGAGAGCGTTTCGCACAATGCTGCTTTGAAGAGAGGGTTGCTTATGGCGGTGGCTCATGGACTGTCTGGGGCGGTATATCCGCGAGCGGCAAAACTCAACTTGAGGTTGTTACAGGACCACGGCTGCCAACATTAAATGCTGAAAGGTACATTCGTGAGTACTTAGAACCTCACGTGATACCATACGCGGACTATGTGGGCCCAAATTTCCTTTTTATGCATGATAATGCAATAGCCCATGCGGCCGGCATCGTCAGGGAATATCTTCGGGATGTGAACATCACAGTTATGGACTGGCCAGCCAGAAGCCCAGACATGAACCCCATTGAGCACATGTGGGACGAGCTAAAAAGACGTGTTAGGGCTCGTCAGCCAGTTGCCCAGACGATGCAGGAGTTGAAAACTGCCATAGAAGAGGAATGGGAGATGATCCCTCAAAATTTCATAGAGCGGTTGATAAACTCTATGCCTAATCGTATGAGAGCTGTGGTAGATGCCCATGGAGGCAACACGCGTTATTAAATTAAACCTTTATTTGATAAAACATGTTTTTTATTCAAAAATCAATTGCCTTTAACAAGGCGCATATCCGACTTGTTAGGCGTAGCTCCATGTCGTATGGTATTCTGAATTCAAATTTAAAACAATACGATCGAAAAAGATGGTAAAATGTATCAGGTTTAAAACTGCATCAACAGTTTTTGTTCAATCTAGCAATAATATTTCGGTAGGGGCCATCGAAACCTAAACTCTAAGGTGGGCCAGTAGATGTGTCCAGAAGTGTATACAGTACCTGTACTACTAAATACTATCTATTATCAATGAACTCTATATAATAACAAGAGTCAGTTTCAAGATTCTGATAATTTGCTTACAGTTATCTGCACTTGGCATGTGTTTTGTGTCTTCTTCATGCAAACGTTTTTTTCTTTTAATGCTGCATGAAGTATTTCAAACAAAATAAACATTAATTATTGGTATGCGATCTTGAATTGTTATTGGGAAAATCCCTCCTATCATTCATCATCATCATCTACTATCATTGTATGTTGTTGTGTGATTATTACCGATTACTAGACGTTCATGATAATATTGTACTTAATTTAAATATTGTTTTACAGTTTTACAAAGTGATTTATTATTTACGTAATATGTAACGTAAATGCGATTATAAAGCCATATCAAGGTATCAACTGCAGCAACTACTTCATAATAATAATAGGTACTCGTAACGCCTTAGCCTTTTCCCAACTATGTTGGGGTCGGCTTCCAGTCTAAATAGATGCAGCTGGCTACCAGTATTTTACATGGAGCGACTGCCTATCTGACCTCCACAACAATCCAGGTGTAAAACGATACCACTTGGTAAGACTGGTTGTCAGACTTTCAGGCTTCTGACGACCCGTAACGACTGTCAAAAATCCACGAATGACAGCCGGGACCAATGGATTAACGTGCTTTCCGAGGCACGGAGGAGTCTCGATATGTAAACATGGTCACCCATCCACAGACCAACCCCGGCAAACGTAGCTTAACCTGGCGGATCGACCCGTGCGGCTGTTATTACTTAGCCACGAGCCTAATAAAGTTGCGGACCTAAGTAGGCCACTGCAAGCACAATCTAGCAAAATGGGGGATTATTGACCCAACCACAACCCAACCGACACCCAGTGCGAATGCGATGCTTCTGTGAGTCCTGATCCTGACCAAACCATGCCCCATATGATGGCATGTCCAAAGTGTCCATACACCTGCACTTCTGAGGACCTAAAAACGCCATTGTTGTGGCCGTAGCGATTGGCGTGGCCACCTACTGGACCCAACACATTTAATAATTTACCATCGACTCGAAAAGAAGAAGTCGCTAAAATATTTTCGTTATATTTTATTAATAAAACCTTTTAGTTGAAATATAATTGTTATCCTGGCTCACCTGGTGGCAACGTTACAGCAATTTTTGGAACGAAGTTCTTTAACGCGGCATGCGGTAGGAGTTGACTGGTAGAAATCGTCACGTAACGAAAAAGCGATACTTATGCCCGAAAAGTCAGTTTCAAGTTTCAGTGTCAAATGTTTTTGTTTTGTCGAGCTTGACTCTTATTGAAAGGACTGCTCGACACTAGCAAAAGACAGAATTGTGCGGAAAATGGAGAGGGAGGCCTTTGCCCTGCAATGCGACAGTACAGGCTAGTTAGATTAGATTAGATTTTTAAGGCGAGTAGACGCCAACTAGCGCTACCATTGAAAAAAAAAAAAACACAAGTCTGGAGTTAAGGAACATTTTGAAATTTCCTATGTTCACATTTTTTGCCAGATGAGAAATAACGCCAAAAACAACCGTTTTTGGCGTTAGCTGCTAACGGCTAGGCTTCGAACCTAGAAGGTTTAGTGTTGATTTTTTTGACCTCACCTGACCTACCTCATCTAACAAATGAGAACATAGGAAATTTCAAAATGTTCCATATTTCCAAACTTATGATTAAACAAATACGCCTTAATACAAATGATTAATTTACAGCGAAAGGAACTTCGTTTCAACCGGGTGTTCAACGACACCTCCCGATTTATTTTATTTTATGGGTAAATGCTGAAATGCACATCATCCTGCTTCCTCGCTATTCGGTATTCTTTATACTTTATAGGAACAAATGCTGCCGAGTCGATATGTTGTGTTAGGGAAATGGATTTCTTCACCGTTTGCTTAGGTATTCATTCAACCAATTTTTGGTGCTTGTACGACATACTTATATTGATGTTTTTTCAACTGCGTCGCTGCACAAAAACTTATAAACCTGTCTAGTCTTACGATACTAATTAATGCATGCGATTTGCTATCCAGTCCAGCTGTTACATGACACTCGACAAAGCCTACTACCTCAGAAGTTGGGTAAAAATAGAACGTTGTGTTAATTTTACTCGACATCACCTTTAGTGTAGGTGCTGAGTGGCCTGTGACCTCGACACACTTGCTAAAATACAATACCAAACAAACACACGTCCACACTTACATGTATATATTATATGAACAGACATACAAACAGGCCACGCATAACTTATTTTAGCCCGTCAGTAACATAAACGAGCGATCTGCTTTGTCCGGACAACTCGGATCGTTAAAACGGCTGCCAGGATGGGAACTAGCGAGTCCGCCATTAAAAAACCGTCCCTTGCAGGCGGTCATTGGCAGCGGGTGGGTCGAGCCGCATTCCTGTGCGCCAGCGCACCGCACGCACTCCTACGCCCACACGCACCGGCTCTCCAGTGTGCACACAGTTACCCGACCGACTCGTAGAGCCCGTCCACTACATCCCGCAGCTATAAGTTGGGCCGCGCTCGTTATTCGGCCGGCAGGCGGAGGCACCGGCCGCCCATACGTATCGGAGTCGGAGTCGTTCATTAATAATAACACGGCCGACCGTGTCACGGCTTCCGGCGTCCGCCTCGCACACGCCGCTGCCATTCAAATACGAATTGTATTCGCATGCAGCCGACGACGCCGTCACTTGCACAATGCACTACTACAAGTAGCTATTATGCGCGCATTTAAAATGAGCAGCTAACATTCATTGTTTTAGCGGAGGGACATTCTCCGCAACCTTGTTACACCTGTGTATCGGGAATATTGAGTTCACAATCGACACTTGCGTAACGAACGGGGCTTTCACCCACATCACCCATATGTAGGTAAAATTCGTATAAGTATATCTTTAACATGATGGGATCGGACGGAATGGCGTTGGTCGCGTGGGCGAGGCAGCTCCCCTGAATGGACGTGTCGGCTGTGTGCTCGCCTACGCGCGGCCCACGCGCTCCGCACTACCTACTATGAGCCTACTAATGCCTAGTACATGCTGCCCACAGTGCCCACTGGCTGCCGCCTGTTCATAATTATCTTGATGACCACTCACGCGACACTGATCCAATTTGGATCAAGCGCGTGTTTGACGCACGCTCTCCATTGATATTTTTATCAAATTCGTGGTACTTAGTCTACCTACTACTAAGTAATTCAATTAAAAACGGACTCACTTCGGATTTTTAATGCTTATTGGAACGAAGCTTTGGAAAGAAAGTGTGAATTTGGTCAAAATGAAAATCCAAGATGGCGGCTGCGAAAATTTTAAATTCTTTCATGGGTTTCGTTTTCATGATTTTCGAGGGTGTTGAAGCCGATAGTGTCGTTAAAATGCAAATGCAAAATATCGGCTGCGAAAATTTTAAAATTTTTCATCATGGATACAGTAAGTGCGGGTTACTTTGACTCTAGGGCATAACTTTGGCCCAAATCGAGACAGATGTTTACTGTCATTAAATCCACACAAGATTCCGCAAGTACGCGTCTATATCACCATCTAATAGTTACCGAAGGACATACGACGTTCGGTTGTGTGGTCGTGACACTTCGGGCAGTTTATACAGTTGTCTCGATTTGGGCCAAAGTTATGCCCTAGAGTCAAAGTAAACCGCCCTTACGGTATCGTTTTCATGGTTTTCGAGGGTGCTTAAGTCGATAGTGGGGTCAAAATGTAAATCCAAGACGGCGGCAGCGAAAACTTTGTTTTTGTTTTAAATAATTTTGTTTTTGTTTTTTACGTGAGAATGAACTTCGTTCCTCATGGGGTCCCCCGACTGCATATGTTTTTTTTTTCTATTGGATTGGTTAAACTGTTTACCTTTTCTTTTTCACTAAAACGACAGGCTTTGACATTAAAGTAACTTCAGAGCGCTTTATCTTACAATTGATTCTTTAGATCTCCACACAGACAATGATCAATCTCGAAATACATAATTTATTACAATTATTATTAATCTTATATCAAATCTGAAACAAAAAAAAAGCACTTAGTTGATATTATTTGACGATCACTTCTTTGTATGGAGAAGCAACGAAACAATTGATTTTCTTTCTGAATTTGACTGCTTTTCTCTTTGCTAACATAATTATGTACTTATCTCCTTAATTTCTAAACTTTTATTATATAGAAGGGTATATGTACAGTCAACAAAAGAGATATCTGGGCAGGGTGTACTAAGATATTTCTGTGTGAATTGCTTCATGTTCAATTTCGTGAAAATATACAATTTTGAAATCCAGGGTAGCCAGGTTGCCCTCATCCCCGTAACGTTTTTATATTTTACACCCAATCATCCTATTAACGCTTTAATTAGGGACAAAAATACTGACAACGCTTTTGAATACACAAAGCTAGATACTGTTATATCTACATACTACTAACTGCGCCCTGCGGTTTCACTCGTATGTCTCTATCCCGTAGAAATATCTGGATAAAAAGTATCCTGTATCCTAAGCCTGGTCATGGTTTACCCATATGCCAAATTTTATCGAAATTCGTTCAGCCGTTTTAGCGTAAAAGCGTAAGAAACAAGCTCACTTTGGCATTTTATAATATTAGTTAGGGTAAGTAGAACGGTAAAGAAACGAACCTAATCGAACGATTTCATCTCCAATTCGTCATCTTAGGACTTCGGAGGAGCGAAGATAGTCAATTTTGAGGAATACCGTATCAGTGGAACATGTCAAGAGAATAGCGTGAGGGTTGAGTGACGTTCACGAGTTTCATTAATCTTCTGCAAAACTGGTATCGACCTTCAGGAGTGCGAGTCAACAAAAGAGATATCTGGGCAGGGTGTACTAAGATATTTCTGTGTGAATTGCTTCATGTTCAATTTCGTGAAAATATACAATTTTATGTTTGTGTGTTACAATGTAGGAGTATTGCAAAAACAAAGTAATATAATTATATAAAATTGAACATGAAGCAATTCACGTACAAATGTGTTGGTGTACCCCACAGAAAAGATAATTTATCTGTTCTGTACCCTGCCTAGATCTTTTGTTGACT
Source organism: Cosmia pyralina (assembly GCA_946251885.1). NCBI lineage: Eukaryota > Metazoa > Arthropoda > Insecta > Lepidoptera > Noctuidae > Cosmia > Cosmia pyralina. The sequence continues at coordinate 9,735,085 of OX276344.1, forward strand.
GTACATATGTAGATAAGTTTAAGTAGGTATATCTTGACTGCAGTCAACTTTATTAGGTACTTTGACTCCAAAATTATGTATTTCATAATCTTATGAAGTACCTACTGCTAAAGTTAGTCTGTTGTCATGTTACGGTTTACAGCTAATAAATGACTGAATCATTGGGCCTGTATAAGGCTTTACACCACTAACCTAAAAGAAGTCCCCATAAACCTGAAAAAAACTACTTGGTTCTTCAAAGTTTTTTTTTAGTTTTGAATTGGTTTCGATCATTCGCACGGCCTACTCTTCTCGTGGTATTATGTGATCAGTGTGGTATTATTCGAGTAGCAAACTAATTAATTGTCTTCTCACTCGTTGAGGGGACGAGACGACCACAAAGCATTTCGTAAAAAGAGGTTGTAGGGCCCGCATTCCACAAACAAGGTTCAAACGTAAAAACACAGTCGCCAAAACAATTTTGGCGACTGGAAGCCAAACATTCTTTTGGAACTACACCAAAAAAATGGTCCATTATGTTTGTTTTTCATTACGATTTTTAATATATTGAGGATTGCTCACTGCTTACCATTATGTATTAATTTTTATGTAACACGAATGGACAGAACTAGCTTTCATTCAATACTTTAAGGTGAATGCGCAAAGGTAGCCCGCGAAATTCAAATTTTCTTACGTTTGTTGCAATTTGCAGATCAGTGTCAGGTAGTACGTTGAACAAAATATGATTCGCGACTATAACAAATATATGTATTTATACCATTAATATACATATAGGTATAATTATATAACCATAAGAATCTTCAATACATCTATCTATATTAGAATTGGTCTCGAATGTCATGATTTCATGGTTCTGTGTTATCCACTAGCATTACCTTTCCATAGCTTTATAACTTACATATTAACATAGTCTTGCTATATTTATTATATGTTATTATGTTGACCTTCAGATGTGACGTAGATATTATAATAGGCACACGTAACAACGATTTGGTAGACAAGAATTTCTTGATATGGCAATATAACCGCAGATTTTCCGCGAATCTCGCATTGTAGCGTAGGAGGCAGGCTATCAACAGTACGCTGTACGAGGCAACGGTGAAGGCGCGCATGTCGCCTAATTTGATTGCTTTCAAAACAGCAAACTGAATGGCGGCGAGACGATTCAGAGGGCGAATTTGGAAAAGTGTCGCGTGGGAGGAGACGCGTTGGAGCCTCGGGCGAGGGTGCGGGAGGTGAGGAGCGGCAGCTGGGGGGACAGGGGGTGAGAGTAAGGACGCGGCGCTGCGTGGGCGGCCATTGAGCCGCGGGGGCAGGTGAATGGTGAACCCCCGGAGCCTCCTCCCCCATTGAGCAACCCGCGATCGATACCGCCCCGCGCCCGGGCCCACACACACAGCCGCCAACACTCGCTTGGATGCGCCACCAGCCCACCACACTCTAACAACACTATGCTTATGTCGCACTCCTGAAGGTCGATACCAGTTTTGCAGAAGATTAATGAAACTCGTGAACGTCACTCAACGCTCACGCTATTCTCTCGACTTGTTCCACTGATACGGTATTCCTCAAAATTGACTATCTTCGTTCCTCCGAAGTCCTAAGATGACGAATTGGAGATGAAATCGTTCGATTAGGTTCGTTTCTTTACCGTTCTACTTACCCTAACTAATATTATAAAATGCCAAAGTGAGCTAGTTTCTTACGCTTTCACGCTAAAACGGCTAAATGAATTTCGATAAAATTTGGCATATAGGTAGACCATGACCAGGCTTAGGACACAGGATACTTTTTATCCCGATATTTTATTTTTGACGACACGGTTGGCGCGGTGGTTGAGCGATTGACTGCTGCGCAGCATGTCGCGGGTTCGATTCCCGCACGGAACAAATATTTGTACGACCTACAAGTATTTGTTCTGAGTCTGGGTGTTTTTCTATCTATAATATGTATGTATTTACAAAAAAAAAAAAAAAATGTATATAAGTAGTTTATCAGCCATCTCGTTACCATAACACAAGCATTAGGTTGCTTAGCTTGGGGCTAGATGGCGTTGTGTGATATGTCCAAAACATATTTATTTATATATTTATTTATTTCTACGGGATGGAGACATACGGGTGAAACCGCAGGGCGCAGTTAGTAGTATGTAGATATAACAGTATCTAGCTTTGTGTATTCAAAAGCATTGTCAGTATTTTTGTCCCTAATTAAAGCGTTAATAGGATGATTGGGTGTAGGATATAATTACGTTACGGGGATGAGGGCTACCTGGCTACCCTGTTTTTCGAAAATGCTTTAAACATCAATGATGTAGGCTTTATTTTTAATCTTCCACGTACTAAGCAATTACGTCGTTTACGTCATAACAATGTGTAGCGGTGTGAGGAAGTACCTATCCGAATTTTGTTAAAGCAAGGATGACCTTATGTTTGAAAAGCAAGTTAGTCCCAAGTTCTTTAGACGTAAATATTGATTACTTACTATTGTAAGGAGACTTTTCAAGTGTTGTGAATGCGTTGTTATGTTACTGAATACGAGTATAACAGAAATTGACAAGTGATTTAAGTATAACAAATATAAGGGCATCTAAAATGTCGCTCCAGCTGGACTTTACAAGAGACTTTCTTAGTGTAGTCGGATAGGAAACGCAGAACTCATCTATAGTTTTAAAACAATCATTTATTTTTGACGTGTGACAAACCTCCTTACACAAACAAAACTATTTATTTACATCGTTTAGTTATCATTAAAATTAAAACTAATTTCGTGAAATTTTACTCAATGGTGCCGAATCTGTTGTGCACAAACTAAACTTAATTTAACCCGTCGCGCGCTAATTAGCAGACACAATTGAAATTCTATTGTTATCTGTACACATGGTGTGCAATCGACATTTTAAGAGTTACGCTATTGCTAACTTCTAACTTAGTTCATATTATCTATAACCGTCCTATTCTCGCGCTACCCGTTAGTAAAAGATAGCGATTCTCTAATTTTAGTTTAGTTATTGAACAAGAGAATCGGATTCGACAGCAATGTCTGTAATTTTTCCTTTACTAAATAGAGTTGCATGATCGTGGCATGTTGATACCAACAGAATAGAATCCCATTAGCTCGCAAGTCACACAAGCAATCAATCAAACTCTGCTGGCTGCACAACATGTCTCCAACACAATCTGCGTTATTACCGCAATAACAAGAATAATGCCACGTTACTGCTGTGCGTAGGGTACCAGGTTCGAACCCTTTTCAGCTTGTGAATATTTTAAGTGGCTGCCACCTGCCACGGCTTATTTTTTTTTCTGTTTGTGGACGCTTTTAACGTGTACGCCTTTTTTACATCTTCTCGCATATTAATTATAAATCTATAAACAAAAATAAATGGGTAAATGTGTTGCTAAGCGCAAAACTCGAGAACAGCGGGACCAATTCAGCAATTTTTTTTCATTTATTCTTTGTGGAAGGTTCTTGTAAAGAGAAAACTTACCGGGGAAAATTGGAAAACTAAAAGTGCATTTTCTACGGGAATTATTGACAAAGTCTGTCGGGTCAGCTAGTTCAACATAATGATGTAACTAATATTTTTGTAACAATATAATTTAAAAGAGTGTCCATGGAGTTTCTTGCCCGTTTTTTTTCCATAGTACTTCTCATTGAAAATTCAAAAATGTTTTAAGTTTGAGTCTGGATTTGGGGCCCTTTAATATGGGATTTGACCATAACCCATCGGTTATGGTCGTTACTAGATCAAAAAAAAAAAAACAATAGGAAGTGGGTGGGCGTTTTGGGGACTCATTGGCTTTGAAAAAGTGCTTATTCTTAGTCTAATTCTACCTAATTAGGGTGAACAGTAGTGATATCGAGTTTACGCAACATGTTATCATCTTCTTGCCTTTGTCCCATGTTACTTGGGGTCGGCGCAACACGTTTTCTTCCATTCTCCCTTGTCAACCGTCACGTTGGCATTCACTCCCTTTTCTTTCATATCATTCCTCACACAATCCATTCATCATTGGCCTTTCCCTCCATCCATCGACATTTATATTCATCACTCTTTTAGTTACATGCGTTTACACAACACTTAAGTATGTAATACGAATATTGTGCATGTTCCAGGTCCCTGCGCATCTCGGGCTCCGGTTGCGAGGAGGCGCTGTCCTCGGGCTCGTCCTCCGAATGCGAGGACACTCACGGCCACGTGCCGCAGGAGTTCCCCATCGAGATCCTGCCCAACCTGTACCTCGGCAACTCCACCAACAGTGAGGACTGTGACGCGCTCGCTAGGCATAATATAAAGGTACACTACTTACTTTATCAAACATTAGCTTTTCTCACAAATAATGGTAGTCTAAAAAGTATGAATGGTCGAAAATGTACTACATTTACTACAATAATGCTTCTCATAAAAACATATTATGAATACAAGTGCGTGAAACAACGTAAGTTGAAAGTTTGAAATCATGACGCAGAGATATTAAAAGTTTTCACAAATTTTCGTGAATAATAGGTTGGGGAAAAAGTTTCTTCGCATTTTTTAAGAAAATTCAAAACATTTTTTAATATACATTATCTAAAGTATGTAGGTACCATTTTTTTCGATAACTTTTTGCCATCTTGAGGGTAGAGACATGATCCCATTGCTATAGAAATTTTGGGACTTCTGATCAAAATACCGCGACAAGTGGTTTTGGCAGTCCTCTCGTGATGACCTGACACTGCCTAAAGAATTCTGAAGAGACCGAAACAGGTGGAAATCTGAAGGTGCAAGGTCAGGACTATACGGCGGATGCATTAACACCACCCAGCCAAACTCTCTTAATTTTTGCCGAGTGGCTAAAGATGTGTGAGGTCTAGTGTTATCATGATGAAAAACCACACCCCTTCTGTTGATTAATTCCGGCCGCTTTCTCTCAACTTCTTGCTTTAATCTCATCAGTTGTTCGCAGTAGAGTTCAGAATCGATGGTCCTGCCTGGTGGTAACAGCTCATAATGAATAATGCCCTTCCAATCCCACCACATACACAGCATCACCTTGTTGCGAGTTATCCCGGGTTTCGCCACAGTCTGTGAAGCCTGACCTTTTTCGCACGTTCTTGTCGTACGTGATCCACTTTTCATCACCAGTTATCAGCTTCTTCAAAAATGGTTCGGTTTCATTACGTCGTAATACAGAATCACAAATGAGTACACGGTTCATTAGGTTTCTTTCAGTGAGCTCGTGAGGTACCCAAATATCGAGCTTTTTTGTGTACCCAGTTTTTTTCAAATGCGCCAAAACTGTTTTGTGATCATTCCCAGTTCTTCAGCTACGTCGTAACTACTGATATGGCCGATCTTGCTCCACTTTTTCAAAAATGGCATCTATTTTATCCGTAATAGGGCGACCAGAGCGGCGTGCATCTTTGACATCAAAATTTCCGGATTGAAAACGCTTAAACCAAATTTGTGCTACTCACAGACACTGCACTGGGTCCATAAACACCGCAAATTTTTTTCGCGGCTTGGGTTGGATTTTTACCTTTTTTGTAGTAAAATTTTAAAATGTATCGAATTTCTTCATTAGATTCACTCATCTTGACAGTACGAAAAGCAATTGAAAATCACACATTTTCCTAATTTGAATTTGGAATTATGTTCTTTAAAATTTAAACTTTCAATGATACCAAAACCAGCCAGATACAAATAGATTTTATTTTAAGTTCATACATACTATAATGCGAAAAGACGTTCCCCAACCTAATATGTTTTTCGTGTTATTATGAAATTGCATAAACTATGTTATTACATACTACATGTTTTTTTTTATTTACCAGACGCGTATATTAGACTGATGCCCTTACTGTGCCACCGCTCTCTCCTCACTGAACTTCTCATCGTCTTCTAAGACTTAGTTCGCGTCAAATAACTTTGCCGCTCTGATCTAGGCTAAAAATGACTGAACACAGCAGCGCGCCATGCCCATCGGAAAGCCTGGTTTCAGAGCGGCAAAGTTATTTGACGCGAACTATACAGCCGCGGGTGCGTCTTAAGCCTGCACGCGTAGCATGTTTTGTCGACGGAAGAAAAGACAAAATGACACATTGCCCTACTTAGACGCGTAGAATGCGTAGAAATATTTCTTCAATCTGTCAGTTTGTATATTCTTACGTCGACAAAACGTGTCTATGGTGGTCATGTTACGCGTGCTGGTCTTGGCCTGGCCTCGGCTTCTCTGACCATCCGAGTTACTATGAAGTAAACGTTTGGTTTGGGTGCTCTGGTCTCGTCCATTCGTGCGATTCATTGAACTACTGTTGGGAGAAAATGGTCTTAAGGTTTTCTAAGGGTCATCCGGTCAGTTCCACCAAACGGAAAAATCCTCGCGGATGCTGAGCACTTTTAAATTTCACTGAATAAGTAACTGTATCAATATTGTCTTTAAGTATAAAATTCGACGCAGACAACAAGCGTTTACTTGCACATGCTCGAGGATGCGCGAGCCCCCAGTCGCAGATATCCGCGAGCCCGCCCGAGCATCCTTGAGGCCGCGCGAGCCCACCCAAAGCAGACGGCGCGCGGGGAACCGCACATCCTCGAGCATTCTGTTGAACCTCCGCGGCGCGTCCACGTCCGAAGCGCACTTTTGCCCTTGGTGTGAATGAGCGGCCAGGAGGATACTCTAGCATCCGCAAGGATATTTACGCTTAATGGAGGACCCTAAGAAAGCTATGGCAACATAATTTTCATGAAACCCAAGCTTTAGGGATGGATGACAAGTATTTAATTCGAGTAGTCGGTTTTTAGTTGGGTCGCTATTGGTTGGTGTTTTAAAGATTTTTTATTCTAAATCCTGTTACCATTATGTTCACTTAGTAACGGCTGTGTTTCTGTTTACAGTATGTGCTGAACGTGACTCCAGACCTGCCGAACACTTTCGAAGCGGAGGGCTGTGGCATCAACTACTTGAAGATACCCATTGCTGACCACTGGAGTCAAAACCTCTCCGTACACTTTCCACAGGCCATCAGATTTATTGGTAACAGCTTTAGGATTCTACTTGCCTTGAGAGTCGTTCTGACAGGAGTATTTCTCGCTCAGCGGCAAGCATGAAAAATCTCCATCTAGTATTTTTTTTCTAATTGTTGCCTCCACCCAGTTCCTTATTCTAATTTTTGCCTCCACCTGGTTTTTTATTCTGATTGTTGCCTCCAACCGGTTTTCAATTTTGATTGTTGCCCCCATCCAGTTTGCATCCAACTGGTTATTTATTCTGATTGTTGCATCAAACCGGATTTTTATTCTGATTGTTGCTTCCAACCGGTTCTTTATCCAGATTTTTGCATCCAACCGGCTTTTTATACCGATTACTGCCTCCAACCAGCTTTTCTATTGATTGCTGCATTCAACCGGCTTTTCTATTCTGATTGTGCTTCCAATCAGTTTTTTAATTTTGATTTTTGCCTCCAACCGGTTTCTTATTCCAATTGTTCCGTCCAACCGATTTCTTATTCCGATTGTTCCGTCTGACCGATTTTTATTCTGATTGATGCCCCCAACAGGTTTTCTTTTATTATTGTTGCCTCCAAATGGCTTTCTATTCTGATTGTTGCCTCCAACTGGCTTTTTGTTTTGATTGTTGCCTCCAAATGGCTTTCTATTCTGATTGTTGCCTCCAACCGGTTTCTTTTTCCGATTGTTCCCGTCCAACCGATTTTTGCCTCCGACCAGGTTTTTTTATTGTGATTGATATCAGCCCCCAACCGGTTTCTTTTTTTATTGTTGCCTCCATGCGGTTCATTATTCTGATTGTGTCTGTTCGCAGAGGAGGCGATGTCAGCGCGGTGCGGCGTGCTGGTGCACTGCGTGGCGGGCGTGTCGCGCTCCGTAACCGTGACGCTGGCCTACCTAATGCAGCGCCACCGCCTGTGCCTGCGCGACGCCTTCGAGCTCGTGCGTTCGCGCAAGACCGACATCGCGCCCAACTTCCACTTCATGCGCCAGCTGCACTCATTCGAGCGTGACCTGGGCCTGCACGAGCACAGCGCCAGTCTGAGTAAGGTCCGCACCGCGTCACCCCGCCCCTCATCCCCGCGGCGAGGCGAGGCCGTGCCTCATGCTCGTGTGTCTGTCCCACAGGTGCTGGAGGCACTGGGCGTGCGTGAGGCGGGCGGCGAGGACGCGGCCGGCGCGTGCGGTTGCGCGGCGCCCACTGGCGTGTCGCCGGACTCTGGCATCGAGTTCGACCGCTGGAGTGCGGCGCGCGACACGCCACAATGACAGTTCTTCACGCCGGCGCAGACGCGGCCGTGAGGCAGCACCGCCTCACCGTAGTACCTTGTTTGATAGCACGTTTCAACATGTATAGTCGTTCGAGCACGCTGCGAACTCTCTCACCGTCGCTAGCGACAGACGTAGGTACGTTAGAGCAGCGGCCGGCCCCGCCCGGTGTGGTTCTAACTTGTTAGTCTTAAGTGAGTCGGATTAGTGTAACATATATACTTTATACATATTTTTTAAGTCAATTTTATAAGTTCGACATATATCTGGATGTACAACTTGAGATGCATTCCCGAGTAATCTTCCATTATGCTACGCATTTGATGTCAGTTTGAATTTATTTAAAAAAAAAAAGTAAGCGCATTAAATATTTTTTTATTTGATTCTCAAAATGTTGGACCATTTGAGTTGTGTTGTCCATTAATGTTTAACCTCTGTGAGGCTGACGCGCCGTCGCACAGTGGATCGTCCCCATACAAGAGGTCGGACATAGAATTAAAAATTGAAAAAGTATTTAATTGAAAAAAATGAAATATGCAGTTGCATTACTCTATTAAGGAACTACAAAAAATGTTACTACAATTTTTTTATTTGACCAGTACTTTATGAGCAATTCGATGAAAAGTGTTATTTTTCTATGGAAATGGTCACAAAAATGTCTGTATCTCATGATTCCCTCCTTGTTTCGATTTGCGGTTTTCACTACTGTTATCTACCCATTTTATGCCACATTTTCTTCAAGGACACATGGTGCCCCCAGCGACCCCCTTCCGAGATATTTTGCTTTTAGTAACTTTACTTTTTATTGTATAACTGATGATATGGAGGTACATTAAGTATATTCATTACTGAGAATAAGTCATCCCTAAGTAGTTCCTTAAATAACAGGTGCATTTACGATTACTTTAATGACTTATGAACGCTTCTGTTGCCATACAACAAACGCGTTAATGAGTCCTTAAGTGAAGATTCCCAGTACTTGCTTAATCTAATTAGTTATTGTAATTACTATGTTAACAGCCCTTAATCTCTGCATTGTTATTGTCTAATGTCATCATTAGCTTATCAAATTCATTGCTAGTTGCCTACTTGCTGCCCTATATATTTGAGTGTGTTTAGCAAATGTAATTCAGTTGTAATTATAACTTCTACCAAGTGTTGTCATTATGGCTTTCCGTGGGTTTTCTACTTACCTAGATCTTTACGTTGCTCTTCGTAATCATAAAGATCTTCGTGACTATGACCATTTATTTAACACATTGAAGTCGAATACTAACGTCCAGTTAAGTGAAAGTGATGTGACGGATCTCAAGAACTGGTGTCGACGATTTTGCTATAGGGTTTACACCAAATGGGTGCAATCAAGAAGGACAGTTGACAGGTTCATTAACAAGAACGAAGAGTGGTTAAATTCCGATATCGTTTGGCCAGATTGCTTTAAAGAAAATGTTGTTGACACTGAAGAAGCAAATGAAAATGAGGCAGAAGAGGTAGTCAGTCCATCAAAATCAGATGCATCTACTTCAACATATACATCTCCTCGCAAACGCTTTGAAGATTTATCAACTAGACACAAAAGAAGACGTGTTAATGAAAATGTTACTAGTTGCAGTCGTCCGGATGAGCTTTTGCATACTGTTGAAAGTATACTTAAGTCTGCCGGAAAAAATGATATAGCCAGAATAATGAAAAATTTGCTGGAAAATCCTGAACACGTCTCAACAGTTATAAATGTCCTGGAAACTAAGCAGAATCCTCCGCTTCGTGAAGTTCCTACTCACAAAGCACTTGCTCTTTACGTTTACTTGCAGTTATCCAAGTGGCGTTACATCACACTTCGGGACTTTAGTTTAAAAGAAGGTCATGCGAAATACCCAAGCTACTACTTGTTAGTTAAAGAAAAGCTTAAATGCTACCCGGCAAAAGAAGACATAACTGTGACTGAAACTTCCGCAAAGATACGTATCCAAGCCCTCCTTGATCTCACCGTTAGGAGGCTGATCGATTCACTTGAATCAAATTTTGATGCTGGTGAACAACTTGTGCTTCACAGTAAATGGGGTTTTGATGGAGCTTCAAGTCAAAGCATTTACCATCAAACGACAACAACAAGTGAACAAGACTTATCCAGTGTATTTATGGCAAGTCTTGTACCACTTAAGTTAGTGACTTCTAGTGGAAGTATAGTGTGGCAGAATGATCGGCCATCGTCAACCACATATTGTCGCCCGATTTCATTTACATTTATGAAAGAAACGGAAGCGAATGTTAAGGCTGAAATGGAAATATTTGAGACCGAGATTCGTGAACGGAACCCGACTGATTGCGGCAATGCTACTGTTACTCACAATCTATGGCTAACCATGATTGATGGTAAGGTACATTCAATCATATCTGGTACATCGGCAGCAGTGTGTGATTTGTGCAAAGCTCGCCCAAGCGAAATGAATAACTTGGAAGAAGTGAGAGCTAAACCCGTGAATACAGATTTATACAAGCATGGATTTAGTTCATTGCATGCTTGGATTCGGTCCATGGAATGTTTATTACACATTTCTTACAGAATGGACATAAAATCATGGCAAGCAAAAGGTGACGAAAATAAAAAAAAAGTTAAAGATAAGAAAGAAGCCATTCAAGAAGCTTTCCGAAGAAGAACAGGCTTACTTCTAGACGTTGTTAAGCAGGGTAGTGGCAACACAAACACTGGAAATGCTGCAAGAAGATTTTTTGCAAACCCTGAAACGACTGCCGAAATTACTAAATTAGATGTTAATTTAATTAGAAGACTCGCCGTTATTTTGCAATGCAATTCCTCAGGCGAAAAAACTCAAGTCCAAAAATTCAAATCATATTGTGATGAAACAGCAAATTTATTCGTGGAATTATATCCATGGTATAACATGCCAGCAAGTTTACACAAATTGCTGATTCATGGATCACAGATAGTGGACCACTTATCAGTAGTGCCTATAGGTTTTTTGTCTGAAGAAGCATCTGAAGCAAGAAACAAGGACTTTCGCAAATTTAGAGAATGTCATACACGAAAGCATAGTAGCATCGCCACTAATGAAGACATTCTTCATAATCTGCTATTATCTTCCGATCCTCTTCTCGCCAGCTTACGACCGAAGATGACAAATAAAGCCAAAAAGTCTTCATTTAGAGAACTAGACGATTTACTCATACGTGATCAGAGTGAATTGGAGTTCATTGACGCGGACGTTTCAACTGATACACTTGCTGCATGTAGTGACGTTGAAGAAGATGATGACGATGATAATGATCATGATGTCGTTATTGATGAAGATGAAGAAAATATAGTTTAAGTCTTATAGTACCTAATATTATTATTTTACAAGCAGTTTCTTTGTTAATTTCTAGTTTTTGTGTATTTTTTTTATTCTATTCTTTTTTTCTATTCTAGTTTTTGTGATTTTTTTTTAATTTTATTCTTTTTTTGTTTTGTGTTATGCCACCCATCAGCCAATAAATGGTTTTTTTCTTTCTTTTCTATTGTTGTTAGTAACTACATGGTCGTGTTAATTAATTAATTTCCTATTATAATTTAGTTTTTAGTAGTTGTTTATTTTTTTAGTTTGTTTTAGGGTACATAGTTATTTTATTTTTAAATTATTTTTACAGTGTTATATTATATAAATAAAAAATATATTTATACCTACATATTTTCTTATTGATCATAAAACTCTATTTCTTTTCGATGTGTTATTGTAAATACGACTCAGTCATTACTAAGCTAATGATGACATTAGACAATCACAATGCAGAGATTAAGGGCTGTTAACATAGTAATTACAATAACTAATTAGATTAAGCAAGTACTGGGAATCTTCACTTAAGGACTCATTAACGCGTTTGTTGTATGGCAACAGAAGCGTTCATAAGTCATTAAAGTAATCGTAAATGCACCTGTTATTTAAGGAACTACTTAGGGATGACTTATTCTCAGTAATGAATATACTTAATGTACCTCCATATCATCAGTTATACAATAAAAAGTAAAGTTACTAAAAGCAAAATATCTCGGAAGAGGGTCGCTGGGGGCACCATGTGTCCTTGAAGAAAATGTGGCATAAAATGGGTAGATAACAGTAGTGAAAACCGCAAATCGAAACAAGGAGGGAATCATGAGATACAGACATTTTTGTGACCATTTCCATAGAAAAATAACACTTTTCATCGAATTGCTCATAAAGTACTGGTCAAATAAAAAAATTGTTGTAACATTTTTTGTAGTTCCTTAATAGAGTAATGCAACTGCATATTTCATTTTTTTCAATTAAATACTTTTTCAATTTTTAATTCTATGTCCGACCTCTTGTATGGGGACGATCCACTGTGCGTCGCGCCGTGTAGGAGGTGACTACACGTCACTAGTGCCACAAACATTCAATCCAAAAACATAATACAAGGTATTATTTGTTAAGATTGGATTTATGATTGTTCTATTCATATTTTTTACATTAAATTAAGTCCATTTTTTCCTAGAAAATTGTAATGACACGGGGCTTCTGATAATTCTTCCATAGTTGTTGATATAATTATGTATATTGTATTAGTATGAGAGCGTGTGCGCGAACGTGCGTGTGATATTATTATATTATAGTCGTAACTATCGGTCGTATGAATACTATATTTACAAATTTTTAACGCCACACTAGTGACCACAGCTGCCCGAGCTCACCGACCGCGTGTGTCGGGTGACGGCCATGGGACTTCCGCAATTAAAAATTAACAAATATTTTATACGAAAAGAAATATATAGGATGAATGATTATTTCAATTTATTTTTATATTAGTTTACTACAATTTGTCTTCGTACCTATCGAATAGCAGCAGAACAAGACAGTAATAAATGTACATTATAGGTCAGTCACAATTAGTGTGGGATATATTTATAATTCACACCCTTTGTAACAGGTCGAGGTAAGGTCTTGATATGACTATTTTTATATGAATTATAATACACAGTGTATGTACTCTAGCTATATAGATGCATATAGAATATGCCATAACACTCATTAAATTTGCAGTAAAAACCCGAACTCGTTACTATTATATTTTTCTTATTCAACTACTTATTACATTGGTTTCACATAGGTGACATTGGCTGCACCGTTTTACGATAATAAACTGTCAAGTATTTTATTTAAACACTCTAAAAGTAAATTATTGACCGCGTCAAAATTTTACGTATGTAGTGCGCCTGCGCTTGTGACGTTCATCATCATTGCACACGCTTCGCATTGAGTGCGGCTGTTCGGCCGCCCGAGCCATTTAGTATTTTCCGCTAACATTAATACGCTTTACGGTTCAAACACACTGCAGTGCAGAATGTGGCATGAATAGTCTTCTTAGGGCTCCTTCAATGAATTAGCATAACATTAAAACATTTATTAAATTCATGCTTATTGTCCTGAAAAATTACCAAAATAGTGTGGTAAGTATGCCTATCCATCGCTTAATAATATTAGTACAAGTTTAGTTTGTTTTGTGCGGCAAGGTAATGATTGAACTTTGCACGCAGATGAGCATGGATTATAAATATAGTCTATATTAGATAGCGTAATTGATTTGTAACGGAATGTCAACGAGTAGGTAACAATTAAATTTGCTGTAAGCATGAGTTTAATAATTATATATTCAATAGTTGTTAGCGAGTTCGGGTCTAGCTGCAGCGTACAAATCCTCCGCCTCGAAACCGGGCAAAGACAGAAAATACTTTCGTGATATTTTTATTTTACTATATTGACGTTTCCATTGGCATTTATCATTTTCTGACTTGAACTGAACATAACTATATATTTTTCTATAATTATGTTGGGTAGTTTCATGAGTTGTAACATTTAGTGTGTAAATAAAAGGCAAGCTTTAATATTAAGTATGTTAATTATGATTATGAGAATGTAGAAAAATTGTTACATTGTAAATTTGTTATAGATTAAGACTTAATTGAGATTCAGCTTCCATAACATTGAATGCCAATTTATTACGTAGGTTTGGACCTTAATCCAAATGATTAGCTAACATTTCTGTTACTTACTTTTGTAACGAAAGTGTTGAGATCCTTTATTTTTAGATATTATCTTCCACATTAAAATAATATTATAGAACACTACAAGTTTTAGCGAAGTTGTAATTTTAAGTCACGTTTACAAATTAGTAAGGTGGAAGATTATGCCAAAGTTCACTGTCATTTAAAATTACGCCACAGAAAATGAAAATAAGGAAATAAAAAGTATCCACCGTTCGGACTAAAACGTTGTTATTTTAGTTAAAACAATATAATTTTAGTTGTTTTGTACAAACCGCCTTTACATTCTGAATGTTTCTAATTGCACTATATATTGTAAAGTTTTATATTTCTAGATATAACGTAATATTATAATTGTAGTGCACAAACTAACGTCTGATCATGTATCAATGCCACTGAGCGGGTCGATCTGGATGAAACAAAACAAATGTTGTATACAGGGTGTTTGGCGCATGGACCGACACAATTTTTTGGGGGGTTGGCAGGGACATTTGCGAGGTTTCACCCGAAGACCCCATGTCCTAAGTCTCATGGTTATTAAAGTATGATTTTTTAGATTTTTTCCCAAAATTACCCGAAATCTCGCCTTTAAATCGTCATTACTTTATTGTTTATGGTTGTAATTGCACGAAATAGCTTTTATTGTATTTTGCAATGTATTCTCATTCTAAATAAATCATTAGTTGATCCAATTCATCTGCAAAAAAGTACTTATGTGCTTCCAAAGTCAATTTTGTTTTTAAATGTGTGAAAAATTGCAACTTCTAAATTCAGTATAAAAAAAACTAACAGCCATTTTGAACTTCGTTTTATTTTAAAACGTTCTTTAGCTTATACCCTTTCTAAGGGTATGCTACATGTCATAGTAAACAAGTCATTATGTAGTCAAAATACTAGTTAGAAGAGTCGGGGTTAAGAAAAGACTTATTAAGGTTATTATGTTTTTATTAATAAAAGTTACAAATCTTGTTCAAAATGACTTCCTACATTTCGTATGCATACGAAATGTAAGAAGTAATTTTGAACAAGATTTGTATTTCAAAATGACTGCTGTCCGGCACACTACCAACTGGCCGTGCGAGAGCATTTAGATAATGCCTTTCCAAACTCATGGATTGGTAGAGGCAGCCCTATTCCTTGGCCCGCACGGTCTCCAGACCTGACGCCTCTGGATTTCTACGTTTGGGGACGTACAAAAGAATTGGTTTACCAGACCGAGGTGCCGACTAGGGAAGTTCTTATTGAACGTATAACCGACGCGTTTGAAATAATGAGAGAAGAAATGCGACTACATACAACGACCGTTGAAATAAGAAACGGATACCGAGCATGCATACGAAATGTAGGAGTCATTTTGAACAAGATTTGTAACTTTTGTTAATAAAAACATAATAACCTTAATAAGTCTTTTCTTAACCCCGACTCTTCTAACTAGTATTTTGACTACATAATGACTTCATGAAGCATACCCTTAGAAAGGGTATAAGCTAAAGAACGTTTTAAAGTAAAACGAAGTTCAAAATGGCTGTTAGTTTTTTTTATACTGAATTTAGAAGTTGTAATTTTTCACACATTTAATAACAAAATTGACTTTGGAAGCACATAAGTACTTTTTTGCAGATCAATTGCATCAACTAATGATTTATTTAGAAGGAGAATATATTGAAAAATAAAAAAAAAGCTATTTCGTGTAATTACAACCATAAACAATAAAGTAATGACGATTTAAAGGCGAGATTTCGGGTAATTTTGGGAAAAAATCTAAAAAATCATACCTTAATAACCATGCGACTTAGGACATGGGGTCTTTGGGTGAAACCTCGCAAATGACCCTGCCAACCCCCCAAAAAATTGTGTCGGTCCATGCGCCAAACACCCTGTATAGTATTGTATCATTTCTGTTATGATAATATGAAACTCATGTTAACTGATGATGATGTTGAAAATGTTTTAGAAAATCTTTTAGTGCTTTTTCCTAAAGGTACCTAAAGCCACAAGGCACACGTAATATTAACCTCAAAACAAATATAAACACTGTTAATCTATTAATTGATTTTTTTATTTATTTGGCCTTGGTTTCCTTAAAAACAGAAAAAAATAGCAGTATGAGTGCATTCTTCGTAATATTCATACTGCATTTTTTTTGTTTTCGTTGTTGGTTAATTATTCTGTACCTTATAAAATATAATCATTATTATTTGCCGTACACAAAATATGTGCTTGGAGGTAGTTGCGAAAAGATGAAGGCGTGCTGTGCTGCACACTTGTTCGACAGTATTTGTTGAACAACAAAGCCGGCCCGAAGCAATTTATATGCCGACCCGCGGAGTAATTGCTTAACGTGCTCGCCGAGTTGTCGCGACGCGCACGCAGCGTTCGCGTCGTTCACACGCTCGAGTAACATGCGCGCCCGGCGGCGGCGCACGACCAATGTGGGGGGTCACTCACACTAGTTGCAGTATCAGTTTCATTTTGACAGTTCAACAACATTCTTTGCAATATTTTACTCAATAATTATTATGGTGCCGAACAAGTTACACACGTTACACTCATTGGTAAAATGCTAACGAGTCCAGCGAAACTGACACCCAACTCTTTCGTTTACAATTTTTTTTACAACTTCTACTGTTGTGATAACATTAGTTTCTCGATTCACGGACCACAGAACAGATAAAAGAGGTTAGAAATCTAACTTTTATTAGCAGTGAACGCAATATATTGCGCGATCGCTCACGTAGTACAAAAGCGATAAAATCGCAAACAGATGCAAAATTAAACATTGCTTGCAATGTGCCATACATTGCAAGCAATGTATAATATTGCATCTGTTTGCGATTGTGTCGCTTTTGTCTACAAACTACATAATACTATTGTAATAATTACAAATATCACTTGTATTTTAAGGTTTTTGGCATGTTTTTGGACTTACCGGTGAAAAGAAATCCCTTCTCGGGCTACACTACATACCTGGCTTCTTTTCCGACACATTATAATATCGCAACATGACATAATTCTTTTTTTTTTCGCGCAGCTTCGTACATTGTCACAGTAAGAGCGCGATTATTATCCGGTAAAACAACGGTTGACTTAAAAGCGTTTGCTCATAAGTGCGGCGCGCCTGCCCCGCCCACAAGGCTCTTCAAGCCTTTATTTGTTCTGTGGTTATGACCCTCGATTCTCACGCACAGCAAACTTAAATTTTAAACGAGCGAGCAAGCGACTTAGCCCTGACTGGAGCTGGGGTATTAGAAAATGGAATGTTCGGGCTAAGATGAAAACTTTTCTCTCAAGGTCCCATTAAAATAGATGGACAAATTTTCACAGGGTGTTCTACCCATGAATATGAACAACTTTCACTATGGGACTAACTCTAAAATCGCGAAAAAAAAGTCAGCTGTTCAGTACATTTATCTACACCAAATTCATCAAAATGTAGGGAACAGCAGATTTTTTTTTTCGCGATTTCAGGTTTGGTCCCAAGTAAAAGTTGTTCCTATTCATGGGTAGAACACCCTGTGAAAATTTGTCCATGTATTTGAATGGGACCTTGTATATATTAGGTCTTTACCTATGAAATTGCCGTTCTGCAGTACTGGCCATTTCAAATCAAAATAATTTTTGTTTGGCTAAGAATTCTAATTTCAAATTAATTTTATTTTAAAAACATGGATTTTTTTTTCCAAAAGTAGTCATTTGTTCATTGATTAGTGTTACATTTTCATCGCATTTCAATCTTTTTCGTCATCATGGATACGTTAAAAATTCGAGTAATTATGGAATATGAGTACCGTCGTGGCAGCAACGCGGCACAAGCGGCACGCAACATCAACGACGTTTACGGAGCTAACACTACAAACCAACGCACCACTTGTTATTGGTTTGCTCGCTTCCGTTCTGGAAATTTCGACCTGAAAAATGAACCTCGCGGTCTATTATTTACTGTGCTTTTGTGCAGCGGCCGCGCGGTTGCCCAGTTGGGGTGATTCTGAGGCAATTCAACGCTGTTGTCTGGACAACAAAGTTTACACTCGCCAATGAACATGAGGGCGTAGCAGCCGCACGAGTTTTCCAAGCAGCCTTAGTGCGTTTGTCCACCGCAGCCACCGAGAACTAGATGACGGCGCCAAAGTAGCGATACTTACCTACATTTAGGTACTATGTCAGCGTGTCCACCGCACGTCCGTCGCCCGAGCGCCGTATCCAGGCCGCCGAAGTTTCGAGTAGTTCGGCGCGATCGTTAAAACTCGGCCCGAGATTGTGACGGGCCGATGTGCCGGCAATACAAAACACGTTTGATCTTATCCACTCACTGCCGTCGCATTGGCCCCGTTCGCCTGGCTGGGTTCGTTCTGTCTATCATACATAACATCCTGAACCGCCGAGCAAGATCGCTGTGGACAAATGATCGCCGTCACTGGGACGTCACGTTCGGTTTGAATAATCTCTAGCTGTCTGTGTACCCTGAATTCAGGTTTCGAGCTGGGGCCCTGGCTGGGCTAGCATTCTTCAGGGGTCAGTAAATAAGATTTTCGTTATTTTATGGTATACAGGATGGAAAGTTGAAGCGGGCCGTGGAGGGAAAGTACCCTAAATATTGAAGAAGTAAAATATTATTCAATGGGCGTTTCAAAAATGTTTTGTATTCAGTTTTACATTTAATGTTTTCTTTGAGTAAAACTTCCTCTAAATATTTTTTTGTATTTTACCATTTTGAGGGTTCCGTACCCGAGGGTACCAAACGGAACCCTATTACCAAGCCTCCGCTGTCCGTCCGTCTATCTGTCACAGGGCTGTATCTCATGAACCGTAATAGGTAGACAATTGAAATTTTCACAGATTGATTATTTCTATTACGGCTATAACAACAAATAATAAAACTAAAATAAAGTTAAAGGGGGTCCACGGACAATAAACTATTAATTTTGAAAAAAAAAAATTCTTACCCTAGCATGTGCTCTAGAACTCATCGAGTAGAGTACAAACATATTTTTTATTTTTTTTTATCTTCAAAAATGAAGAAATAGGGGCCGTAAAAGTTGTAAATTTTAGACCATTTTTGTACGAACTCTATCGCAACAATTAAACAAGTTAAGAATTTCAAATTTTATACCATGTACCATTCTATTCCTAAATATTTAGGGTACTTCCCCTTTAGGTTTCGCTTCAACTTCCAGTCAATATATAGCATGACACAACATAACGCCACGTCTCGCCTGCATGCCCCGAAAGGTTAGGGACTAACTACACTCATTTCAGCTTTTGTCTATACAAAACACCAGTTTTGTATGGAGATGCGCAAGCATCCGCACACAAAACTGGTGTTTTCTGTAGACAAAAGCTTGAATTGATCTGAACAATTGTAGTTAGTCCCTTAGGCAGAAGTCTACCTGTAAGAGCTTGTCTTCTCTGAAATGACGCGCCCCACTTCTTAAATTCGTATAGGTACACTGGGGTAAATGCGGTAGTGGGGCGCGTCATTTCAGAATAGACAAGCTCTAATGTATAACCACCATGTGTAATTGTGTATCCATGTCCCATGTATGTGTGTGTATGTGTCCCTGCTAGAATAAGTCAACTTGTGGAAATGATCATCACCAGAGGCGGGTCTACCATTGGGTATAACCAATAGAGAGCTGTAAAGGTTACATACAAGAAGGAAAGTGTATAAATAAAACATCTGGATATTGTTACTTTATTTATTTTCAAAAGAAAGGACGTACAATAGCTACCGTTAATAACAAGTATAATAATTAGTTTGCATAATAATAATTATTCGAATTATGTTAAATATTCATATCGATACTATTTTGACGTTTTCAAGCGTAATTATATACAGTATAGCTATTGAAATCATTAAAACTCCTTTCTAAAATTAATCTCAATCTTCCTCTAATTGACTATCGTTGGGTGAATACTGGGAATTTACGGAACCGAATCCCCAGGAACTAATCTAAGTCTACCCTCACGTAGGCCTTCCGTCTCTTGGACTCGTCATCGAACAGTTGCCATCGCTCTATCCTCGAATAAACATTTACATATACAAACAGGTGTACAAAAACCTTAATATAATCACAAGGATTCCACTACCTACCTTATATACAGTAAATTGGTGCTATAAAACGTTAACTCATTATAATGTTATGAGTAGCAACCCAGTGTTCCGACAGCTAATTAGTTGCTTTAAAACTAATTGTGTATACATGCTGACTAACGTCACAATAAATATATGGACAGTAAGGAAATTACGTACAATCAGTCGAAACGTCACACTCACACAGACGCGCGCACCGACGAGGCTCCAAGCGAAAGTTGCGGTGCTCTCAGTATATTTACTGTGGCTTTGGGGTCTCGTCGATACGCACGTTTGTATGTGTGCCGTTTCGTACATTTGTTCGTAGTTTCCCTACTGTCCAAATTTATATTGTGCTAACGTCTTGTGACCAAAAAAATGGGGCATTTGACTATGTATTTTAAAGGATGTTTTGTGTGTTTGCCTATTAGACATAGGGTATTACTAAGTAACATGACCTATTTAATACTGATGGTCTGGATGGATATAGTATATAAACTACCGCTTTGAAGGGGAAAGTAGTTAGAAAACGACCATAACTTGAGGAATAACGATAAAGCATATTTTATTACACGTTCGATGTGTCGACAGCCGTACTACATCTCTTTATATTATATATTTTGAATAATGTAATACCCTATTTAACAATTTCAATAAAGCAGTCAAGTACCCAATCTTGATATTATTGGTTGCCACTAAATAAAATAATTTCGCCATTCCATGCGGGTTTGCCACAGTGGAACATGTTTTTTGGCACAAACACGTGCTTAATTAGACTATAAACTTTATTAATTGTATTTACAACAAAGTCTTCACAATATCTTATTGCTTTTTGTTAAAATTCGAATTGTAATAACAGGTCAATTTTTGAAATAATATTGTAAAGATAACAACCGCTATAGCGGTACACACATAATACATACATTCATATTTCAAAGGAATGCTTTTATAACATATTACATATAAAATAGAAAAGAAACGTAATGTTCTTTGGAATGTTATGAAGTTACAAAAAATATTTATTTATGGATGACAATGCATATTATTAATTTTATGGCTTGAAAATATGATGGATATGTAAATTTACTTTTAAGGTACACATAAAGGCACCCTCCGATGTCGATTACTATATTGGTCCTCCCAGAGAATAAACTTTTATCATTATATAAACGGCAAAAACCCATTATACAATATACTAACACAATGGCACAATAGTTCCGACTTTAATTCATACATAGGATGTGCCCGTTGGTAAATGTACGACAGATAACGAAAATATGAATACGATATAAATTTAAATATTATAAACAACTATGTATTCCATATATTAAGATATGGTCTGATAAATTGTAATGTATAATATCATTGCACTAGCTGCTAAAGCGACATCTTGTAAACATCATTCAAAATTTGCATAATCATAAAAATATACCTATTTGAGAAAGAAAACTCGCTTAGATTCTATGATTGACATAAAAATTGGTGCTACGTCTCGTAAAAGGCAATTCGTGGACCTCACTCACGACAGTAAAACTCATGATTCGTTCGGAATTACTTTCAAAGGTTTTCCTTCATTTATCTCATGTGTGAAAGCGAAAATAGTGTCATATTATTCGTTAATGTTAGTTTTTAAGATACATATTGTGTAGAAAGTAGCTGCCGAAAGCTAAAAACGGTTTTTTTCGAATGATCAAATATACATTATTTTCGCTTACACCGTGTAGTACTTACAACTTTACAACGGAATATAAATATGTTATTATAATACTGTAACACAAACCGTAACGCATCGTTACAACTTTGCTATATTACTATAGAGTCATTAAAAGGAGTTACGATATTCCTCTATACGTACAAATTATGTACACGTAAAATGTATGTATTCATAGCGCATTACAAGTATAATTTAATAGTCATCATTAGATTAATGTACCGCATCGATGTCTCGCTGCGCGCGCGATATTTTGACCTGCAAATAACATTGACTTGTTTAAACCGGGTGTCTATTTAAACCCATGCAAAGTTAAATAACTGAGTAATTTTGTCCAATATGAAAAGGGAAGGCATCTTCAAAGTAGTCGCTGAAAGTAGCGCATAATTTGAAGGTGCACGAAGACTAGACGGATGAGGTACACTATGTAGTTAAAGTAAGCGCCTGTTTCACCACCTACGATTAAGTTTCTACTAACTTACTTGGCAGATAATTTCATACAAATTCTGTTCCATTTTTGAATTTATTCGGTAAGTAGTGGCTATTTGGACATGGTGAAATAAGCCCTTAGACTAATGTTAGAAACATGGAGACGTGTAACGTGTTCAGCAGACATGATGCGTGGCGGCACAGTGTCAGTGTCTCGTGGTTACCTTGTCCTTGGGCGTGGAGGCCTCTCCGGACTCAAGCGCGAACATCTTCATCTTCTCCTTGAAGGACAGTTGCTCGGGCACCGGTGCCGTGGACGCACGTGCCTGCTGCTCCGCCAGACGACGCGTGCGCGGGTCCCTACGCAACCGAAAACATCCATACAGATTGCAATAAACAGTGATATACGATAATGCCGCTCAATTGTAGCTTGTAGATTCGTTTATGTAGACTTCTTTAGACCGCGGTGCCTTCCCACTGTCTCATATAAGTGACAATAAATCTTAGGATAAATATCAAAATGGTCAAGAACTTTTTTAGAAGAAGGTTCAGTGGCATCATGTTTGTGTAAAACCTGGACTGACACAAATATCGGTGCTGATGGACCAGGTGTACCGTAATTCTTATTAGAATCGTCAATCGTGACGTGCATGTATTTAATCGTACTCCAAATAATTCCCATTTTGTTGTCCTAAAAGTATTAATAAAATAAAATAAATAATTCTCATTTTGTTGACCTAAAATATTAAATCAATAGCCAATTAACTGTATGCAACTTGGAAGTAGCGTTCGCCAGCCGCTGTCGCGGCACCACTCACTCGGCTCGCGCGCGGTTGGTCACAGTTCTAACCTAACCTAACTCATTTTTGGTCGAGGTACCCTTGCTTCGTTACTGCGACCAACTTTGAGAAAAGGCCACAAAGTTAAAAAGAGGCACATTTATTAAAAAAAAAAAGAAATATTTCCCTTTTTAAAATGACACGGTGATAAGTTAGTTATAATTACTCGTAGCTAGTGTTACCTGTAGACCTCCTGTGCGCCGATGACGCCGGGCGTGTGCTGGGCGAGGTTGGGCGCGTTGGGCGACTGCGGCGACACGGGGCCCGCTAGCATGCTCTCTGCCTCCTCTATGAACCGCTGTAATGCACAGTACTCATTATAACGGGTGCAAAAATGTCATTGTGTCACAAATTTTTTTTTTGTACTCAACTATACCTGGGTTCTGGTTATGCATATTGAAGGTCAAAGTTCCAATTTTTTCCGACAGTTTTTTTTTGCCACTATCTATTTGTATGATGGATGTTTTATGATATGTTAGAGTACAGTACGTACATCAGGGTCCTCCCGTGCGGGCTGGATATGCGCGTGCGGCGGCGCGGGCGGCTCGTGCAGCGGCGGCGGCGACGAGGCGGGCGGCGCAGGCGGCGCGGCGCGCTCGTGGAACGACACGCGCTTGTCACGTCCGCTACCCACCGGAGACCTAAAGGGTAACGTCCATTTTTAGTTGACTAATACAACATACAAAAACTACAACCTACATACAGGGCCAGTTTCTAAAAAAATTAGAAACTGTCAAGCCCCCGTAAAAGTACGGTTTCCTAGAAGAGCGGTGGCCAACACTAATTGCCGCAGTGACAGCTGTCATGAAAACAATGGCAGTGGCAAAGATTTAAATTGTTAGATTCACCCCACCGCGTCAAAGTTAGTATAGTCCCATTTCTGATTCGTTTTGACACCTCCTCTGACACACAATGACGCAGTGACTACACTTGATTGTCATGGAAACGTTATTTAATAATGTGTGAGCTCACACTTCTCATAATGGACACTTTCTTATGACTTTGGGCAATGGGGTTTGACTTAATGTCACATACTAAAAGTTACAGATTTCCATGGCGGCCGTTATAATATGATGGAACCGCTTTCCTAGGAAACCACTATTAAACGATCAATCACTGCAGTTTACGCGAGCTTCACAATTTGTCACATTCATTTTAAGATAATTTTCATTCGAGACTGGTACAAACTTCGTTCCAAAATTTTAATTTCGCGGGTTAACTCAGCTTTCACCTCTAAGTAAAAAAAAAATATCTTGTATACGTACTGCGGCGCCGCATTGTGCGCGGGAAGCGTGTGATGCTCGTGGCGGGGCGGCGACAGCGTGCGCGCGCGCTCCGCCATCACCGCGAACGAGGAGCCGCGCGCCGGCGGCGGGGGCGCGCCCACTGCGCCCACTGCACCTGGCGTACCCCCGCCCATGTGCGCGCTGGATGACACACTCAGCGCGCTCACGGCTGAACTCACTTCGGCTACTCGTGTTTCTTCGTAAGTCACCTGCGGAAATTATTATAGTTAGTCATATTATAGCCGAGCACACATTGCAGCCATAACGAGTCGCAACAACTCATTTTCATTCAAGAAATCGAGGTCCGTCGCGCCTCTAGTGTGCGTTGGTTCATAGAAAATGTACGAAATTGATGAAGGAGGATTTTTGCAATGCGTTGAGTTAGAGTCAAAAAGAAGGATAAAACATTTTTTTTTGTTAGCCTGCGCTGTCCCACTCCTGGGCAAAGGCCTCCCTCCACTCCTTCCACCGTTCGCGAGCCCGCGCGTGCTCCTTCCAGTTTCGGCGGAATCTGTCCCGATCATCCCGCTACGTGGCCTGCCACGGCCCCGCCTCTGGTCTTGGGGCACCAGTTCTGTGCTACCTGGGCCCACAGTTTGTCCAATTTGTTTGTGTGTCAGTTTGTGCTTGTGTATTGTTTGTGTTTGTTTGTTTGCGGCAGACATGTCCTGCTCAGTCCCGTTAAAGTTGGGCCTTATGAGCCACATCATCTATCATCAGCATGATACGTTTAAATTACTGAAAAAAACCACTATAATCAACGCAATCTAAGAAGTCCGTTTGGACAGCTATCAAAATACTTTGCGTAGTGATGGGAAAAAAATCGGTTGATTTAAAAACCGATTCTCGAGACATATCGATTTATCATACTAAAAGTTTGTAATCGACAATTTTATCTACATTGCTTAAAACTGATTCTCGAGGCATGTTGTTTTATTACATGTACGAGTTACAGTTATTACATAAATTCCAACAAAATTTAAATTTGGGCGAGTTTCAAAGCCAAACCAAGACGTAAACTAAAACCCGATGTACTGATTTCTTCCGGAAGGTTTATGTCTATGCCTTGTATATCATGCACCAGTGGCGTACCTAGTAATTATTAAATATCAAAATAAAGCTAAAAATATATTTGATCCGATTTTTTTTTAATATGTTTCAACATATAATAATACAGTAATTAAACGTTTCTCTCTTTTCTAAATTATTAAAGTTTGTAAAAGTATCGATTTTTCAAAACATTGATTTTATTCGGTCAAAAAAAGGCCTAGAACGGTCACAAGCACAACACTACGGCAAGGAAGCCAAAGACATGACATTGTAATAACGACCTGTTGGAATATTAATCAACAATTGATCCGTGTTTTTGAGTGCATTTTTGCAATGTAAAGCGAAACTTGGTGCTTACGAATGATACTCATTGTTATAGTGTAATGCATAACATAGTAATTAATTAGGATTATGAATTTGACTTTTCGATTTAGACGACTGACGGCCAGTTTCTTCATCAAAAGCGACAGCCAAAGTAACACGTCACAAAGTCAAAGTGACGGTTAAATTTGTTTCTTCACAATTTAGCTGTTGATTTTATTGTTACTTTTGCCTCTAGCTTTTGCCGCTCGTTAAGCTGATGTGAAAGCTAAAGCAATTGTCATTTTGTCAAAGTTGTACTGCTGTAGGTTAGAATTATTCAACGCCTGTTTGAGCTGTTAGCTAACATAAATCACTGCACATTTATGTGTAATAACTAATAGTCTAGATTTTATTTTATTAATGAAATAAGTATTAAAATGGCATCAAAATCGTCCAGTGAAAGTTCAAGGTACTTCTAAATCGAAAAGAGTATGCCTAGATGGTTTGATCATGTTGAGAGGATGAATGAAAGGCGACTAACAAAAGGTCAAAGGTCAAGGCAGATGTGAGTGGAAACGCCGGGACGACGCCATAGGAAGACATAATTATGGTGACCTTATTGGTGATATTCTTCAGAAAGGTCAGGTACGTAGTAGGTACTCGCAACCAGCGTGCGTGTGTGGCGGAATCTACATCGCCACATACGAACTACTCATCACACTGACATCACGCAAAATCCTGTATCGCGCAATCAAAGTTTACCGCGCGACGAGCATAATACAACGTCCTGACATCAATCGTCGGGCAGTTGCCACGACACCCGTCACCCGTCTGGTTGGAGGATCCTCCCTTTTCTATGGAGGATGAGTGAACTTTACACCCTGTTCCTCATGCCTCTACACGTGTATGACCAGATGTATAAACGTCATCGAGGCAAAAGGAGTATGTATTTATGTAAGGATCGGAGCAGATGGCATTCTGTAGTTTTTGCTAACCCCCATAGGAAGAAGACGTGAGTTTATGTATGTTACTTTTTTTATTAAGCCTAACTGTAATGGATGGCTACCTATCGCATATGTATCCGCCTTAATTATCTACAATTTTCTACAGAAATAAAGCCGCGCGACTGATGGCATGCCTAACTTTGGAAAACGGTACCGTAGGCGCGTTATTGTCTAGTTCTTCTTCATGTGCACGTTTAACCTTCAAGATAATATCCCTACTTTAGTACTTTCGGCATAATTGATGGCGATTAAAACAAGAAGGCGGCATACGATTAGTTCCGATTTCAGCCGCGCGCAGAGTTATCTTGCGCGCACTCTAGGAAGAACTTTCACTTTGACATTTGGACACCACTTGACAGTGAAATTGTGGTACTGCCATGTGTAAAAAAAGCTCCCCACGCCTTTTTTGGGGAAATTACGACGTTTGTGTAAGGGCAACTCTTTTGACTTTTACTTTAGCTTAACTTGAATGAAGAAACATATTTACCGTAGTATAAGTGAAGGTTAAGTAAAAGTCAATACTTTTACTGATTACTTTAGTTGTTGATGAAGAAACTGACTGTTAGTAGACGTTCTATAAAGTTATCGCGGCAGGTATAATGAGAAACGTCAAAACGGACTTCTTAGATTGCGTTCTTAGACTTCGTAGAGCTCAGAGGGTTTTTGAGCAAGCTTAAGTAGGGCGAAAACTTGATAGCTGAGTAGGTGCGGCATTTGTAGAGTAGAGGACACCGAATATATATTTAAAAAGTTTCAGATAGGAGCCCCTTGGTCAGGAGTCCACTTTCAGATTTTGAAAATGGGCCAAAAATTAAACGATCTTCAAAGCCGTTGATTTTCATATGATCGAGCGCGGCCTAACCCACAGTGACTTAAATCGGCAAATCTGATGAAGAAATTGTGGGCTTTCCCTAAATCTGACGACTTTGAAAACTCAGATTTTGAGAATTTTTAAAAGGATATTCAGGGCGCGACAATGAATCTGACGGATAGCCTTTTGGGAAATACAGGGTGTTTGGTGCATCGTTTGCCAAATTGAATTGGCCGAAAGAAGAGGTCATTTGCTATCGCTTCAGGCTCAAGTACTCATTTTTGGCCACACCGGTTTTTTTATTACAACTTTCTAATTTTTATTTTGAAAAAATCCAAAACTCAGCATTAAAGCTTAAATTAAAAAAAAGTTTTAAGTGTAGTCGTCAAATTTCATTTTTATTTACATATGTACTGTTGTATGGCTCTATCAAATTTAAAATTACTTGCCAGTTACATCTAGTTTTTTTTTAATAAATCACAAAGTTTTTGGAAAAATAAAAAATGAACTTAAAACTCAACTTTAAATAGCTATAAAAAAAAAACTAAAAGCGATCGGGATCTTCGAATTATTTTAAAAAGTTCTCTAGTCTATCCCCTTTCCAACGGTATGTAATGTGTTAAAAAACTCTTTTAATATCTTTAATAATTAGCTAAATGTGTAGTCGAGACACATCAGGCTGATATTGGATATTACGTTTAAAACACTAGTTTTCGCATAAATTACATGCTATTAGTAGATAGATACTGTTATCTCACGTCTTACGTAGTCTCTTATCTCGTTCTTACATAGGGAACTTTCCTCGAAATTGAAAAAAAAATACATTATTACAAAAATAATCATTTATTAATAAGTAATTTAATTACATACTAATCTTACAAGAATTAGAATTTCTGCAAACAGAGTTGCCCTTATTATTAGCTGATTTGCCAATTTTCAGTGAAGACAGGTCTTTTGTTTTCCAACATGACGGTTGTCCCGCTCATTGGAGAATAACCGTCAGGGAGTACTTGAATGATGCATTCCCGGACTCATGGATTGGGAGGGATGGCCCTATTCCTTGGCCTCCACGTTCTCCAGACTTAACTCCGTTGGATTTTTACGTCTGGGGACGGGCCAAAGAACTCGTCTACGCCACGGAAGTTGAGACAAGAGATGATTTAGTCCAACGCATTGAGGCGGCTTTCATGACGATCAAAGCAGAAATGCGTTTACGCACCACTACAGTTGAGATAAGACGAAGATGTCGCGCGTGCATACGCAATAGTGGTAGACAGTTTGAACAAGACTTGTAAGATTAGTATGTAATTAAATTACTTATTAATAAATGATTATTTTTGTAATAATGTATTTTTTTTTCAATTTCGAGGAAAGTTCCCTATGTAAGAACGAGATAAGAGACTACGTAAGACGTGAGATAACAGTATCTATCTACTAATAGCATGTAATTTATGCGAAAACTAGTGTTTTAAACGTAATATCCAATATCAGCCTGATGTGTCTCGACTACACATTTAGCTAATTATTAAAGATATTAAAAGAGTTTTTTAACACATTGCATACCGTTGGAAAGGGGATAGACTAGAGAACTTTTTAAAATAATTCGAAGATCCCGATCACTTTTAGTTTTTTTTTTATAGCTATTTAAAGTTGAGTTTTAAGTTCATTTTTTATTTTTCCAAAAACTTTGTGATTTATTAAAAAAAAACTAGATGTAACTGGCAAGTAATTTTAAATTTGATAGAGCCATACAACAGTACATATGTAAATAAAAATGAAATTTGACGACTACATTTAAAACTTTTTTTTAATTTAAACTTTAATGCTGAGTTTTGGATTTTTTCAAAATAAAAATTAGAAAGTTGTAATAAAAAAACCGGTGTGGCCAAAAATGAGTACTTGAGCCTGAAGCGATAGCAAATGACCTCTTCTTTCGGCCAATTCAATTTGGCAAACGATGCACCAAACACCCTGTATAACGAAATTTCATTGATTTAGGAAAGTACCCAAAAGTGGTCATAATTTTGCATTTATCTCTAAATTAACAAATCGAATAGCTTTGATTGCTATTTGAATTTGACCCTTTTGTGAAGATTTGTCGGTATTCAGAAACTGGAAAATGTCAAACACTTTAAATTAATTATTAAACGTTAAGTAGCAAAATTAAAACATCGTCGGAGTACACCATAAACAGGGTTAATTATTTCAAAATTTTACTATGTCACTAAGCAAACAAATTGTTTGAAAAACATCCTCATAAAATAAAATAAAAGATAAAGATTACATAAGTACTATCGAAAAAACGGACGCCTTTGCACCTTAAAGTTGCATTTTTAATGCTCTGATTCATTGAAGAATCCCTACTCCTATGTTCTTTTTTTCTCAAAAAACAATAGAAAGTCGGAACGGCACAAAACATTTGCAAGCTAAATTGTTTCAAAATTAGAAAGGCCTGGCTTTTGTCGATGGTACCTGTTCAGTAGCATATCCGTTAGTGATCTCGGAGCGCGTGTTGGTCTTGAGTATAGACTTGGGTGGGTGCGGCTGGTGCAGCGCGTGTGGGGGTGGCGCGGGCGACGCGGCCGGAGGGGAGCCCGGCATGTCGTCCAGCAGCTCTTCTATGTCTTCTGAACCTTCTGCCGTGTTGCCTTCCTCCTATAGAAATAAAAGATTGTCATTCTCAAGACATTATAATTTTACTGAAATAATCAGTTAGAGAAACTTATAGAATAGTCAAATAAAATTAACTGGCGAAAGTTTATAAACATGCTGAGTATTTAGTTGTTGTGAATTCCTTCATTTACGCACATCGATGACTGATAGCGACATCTCGGGGCAAGATACGTCATTACTCGATTGTGATTGGTTTTGATTTAAATATTGTTCCTACACCAGTCTCCTTGAGCTTTGCAATAAATTATGATGGCGAGTACATACAACTTTGCTCGTTAACACTTTCAAGGACTCTATACGGCTCAATAAAACTTCTATTGTGTTTTGTTTACAGCGCGTAAACTAACGCATAATTTTTACTTGTTAAAATCCTCAACACAAGTCATCGACACAATTCATCCATCAACACACACACGCAATCACGCGCAATTGTACCACGTTGACAACCTTAAGCCGACGTACGCACGGACGTAAAGATATCGCGGCGGGATTTTATCGCGCACTACTGGATTTCAACTCTCGTTGTTGAGCCAAGTATTGAGAATCCGACTTAACAACAACAGAGTGCATTCTAGAGCGTCGAAAAAACACACTTGGATTTTCAACTCTCGGCGCTAAGCAGAGCATTGAAAATCCAGTGCGCGAAATAAATTCGCCGCGATATTATACGTCCGTGCGAATGTCAACTTACTACGAGAAATAATGGGGGGACCTGGAGTTCTAAAATACAGGCCTAGGCTTAGTTTAGACTCCAGATCTTCCACAAATTACAAAATTTTGTCTAAATACCCGTCAACTTAACATGTCTAGTATTTTAAGAATGTAATTTGTGGAAACAAATAAACATTTTTTTTTTTTTTTACTTGATTTTTATCAAACCTCACTCACTATAACTATAAGTATCGATATCAAATCATAAAAACAAAAAATAATAATTACAAATTCAATTTCAAGTAACTACAACTGCTCGGACGGATGCATAAACGATAATATTACAATACTGTAGCTGAATTTTCGGAACCGGATCCGTAGTTCCGAAAATTACCCCCTACATACAAACTCACAAATATTACCTTTTTATAATATAGATTACCTGATCGTGTTGCGTGGCTCGCAGTTCGAAGTCCCTTTCGAGTTGTAGCGCTCGCAGTTGTTGGTTTTGTACTGGCGTACGCGCCGCTCCTAGTGATATTAACTGAGCGATTGTTGCGTCTCTGAAAAAAAAAACAAAAAAAATGAGGTATTTGTTTATTTATTATTTATAATAATACTCAATTGCGTTGAGGTAATTTGTGAAATAAGGTAGTTTAAAAAAAACTAAGGGTTTCTAAAGTTCATTCCGCAACGAAAGTTAGGTAAAACTTCAGTTTTTTTTTTAAATTTGTGATTGGAAAATGTAAAATATAAACTCCTCCTTGTAATGAAGTCGGTTAAAAAAAGATAGTGTTATCTATGTTCGTTTCGCTCTATGGAATTTACATATTGAACAACTTAAATTCATTAATTCATAATCATATAATACCAGTCTATTATTGTCCCACTGCAGGGCAACGGCCTCTTCTCATACAGAGAAGGCACGAGCATTGATCACCACGCTTGCTCAGACGGGTTGACGATTTCAGGCTTCTATTAACTACTAGCTGAGCCACGCGGTTCACCCGCGGAGACCGCGATAAAAAGTAGCCTATGTGTTAATCCAAGGCCCAGGGTGTAAGCTTACATACCAAATGTCATACAAATCGGTCCAGCCGTTTAAGCGTGAAGAAGTAACAAACATACAAACACAGACACACTCACAAATTTTCGCCTTTATAATATTAGTATGATGAGTCCAGGCTTCCTCGCTATGTTTTCCTTCACCGATATGTCAGCAATGTCCAAGATAAACTCAGAAAGTACATTTGAATTAAAAAAGTCACATTGGGACTTGCCCGGATTTGAACCCACAACCTCGTCCATGAGAGGCGAGGTCTTAACCGCTGGGCCACCATGCTTATTAAGCATTCATGATCTTATCTCATTTTATTCTGGTACAGACAACACAGGGCCTATATTTTTGAGTGTAGAAGAATGAATGCACAAGAGTTCCTTAAATACCGAAAGTGAGTGATCCCCTTTAGGGGATGAAAATTCATCCCGCAAAGGGGTTAAATAGTGGATGAAAGATTGTATGGTAATTTTATAATTTTTGTCGAAGTGAAATCCCAACGGGCACAGCTTATGTGCGTATAATGTCTCGTTACCTGCGCGCGCGCGCGGCGGCGCGGCGTGCCTCGTGCTGCCTCTCCCGCTCCTCGCGCTGCCACGGGTTGTGCGGCGCCGCGCCTCGCCCCGCGCTCCCCACACCGGCTCCGCCCGCTGGATACACAGACACCGCTGGTGGTTCCAATGCGCTGGCTACGTATCGCTCTGTACACAATCAAAATATACCTGTATCTAGTATCACCTTATAAACAAAAAACGTGCCGAGGTTTAATTTTTATACATACACACATACAAATATTCACGCCTTTTTCCCCATGGGTGTAGGCAAAAACTACAGAACATCTTTTGCTCTTTTACGTTCATACATCTGTTCACACACGCACGCCGGTTGCAAGCACTACGCACCTGACCTTTCTGAAGAACATCACCATTAAGGGCAGTATATATGTCCTTCGAGGGCGTCACCTCCTGGCGTTTCCGTTACTATCTAATCTACCTTGTAAAAATCTTTTGTTAGTCTCCTTTCATTCATCCGCTCAACATGACCAAACCATCTACTTTTAGGTCCATATTAGACAAGAAAATAGTCATGCGAATTGTCAAGCCATTTATACCATGTTTGGTTAACTGACACCTTGACTTGCCCTGCAAAAATGATTAGGGTACAATTTTCATGAACTATTTGAGACACAAATAACTGTTTTTATCACGAAAATCTACTTTAAAAAAGTTCAAGGCGTTAAGCCGTTGCTTAAAAGATTGAATATTCACCATACATTCATGCTATTCACAAAAAACTTCTGAGCTTTCAGAAGCGCAACATCAAAATAGTCTACAAATGAAGAAGTAAATGTCCATACCGTCTTCGGGTTGCACACTGCTGGGCGGAGGCTGCTGCGGCTGCGGATGTGAATGTGGATGTGACTGCTCTTCCATTTCCATGTCTGTTCGCCTCGCACCCTAACATCAAAGATTTAGGTAATCATTTGTCAGTCAATACAAATTATGTTGTACCCTAAGATACGTACAGTACAACTATTTATAGTAGTTTGCCTATCTACAAAAACAGCTTGGCAATTGATAGAAATTCGACGACTGACGAAACACGAAGTTTGCCGAAGGACATTAAGAAAATAGTCGTACTGTGGTAATGTTGATATTTGTGTGAAGAAATATCGACATTGCGTATCTTAAAACGAAAGCGCCGAGCCCGCGAAATTTATATTTTCTTTTGTTTTTTGCATTTTGCAAGTCAGTATTAGGTTGAATGTTGATTAAAATATGATTCGTAACCGTAACAAATAGGTAATCCTTTTAAAAATGATAAAATTTGACATTTGCGGGCTACCCTAGCGCATCCCCCTTAGAATAAAGTAGTGAATAAATAACCTGAGACGCACACCTCTATCCGTTGTGATGCGCTCTCAGACTAATGGAAGTTTATTTATTTTCCACTTTATTTCCAGAACATCAAGGTTGATATTTGTTTGGCTGCGAAAACCGCGCTTCGCTGGCTCAAGAAAATACCTTTATGAGATAAAAATATGGCACTGCGTATTTTACCTGAGGTTTCGGGGCGACCGGTGGTTGTGACCTCTGCGGTGATGGTGGACCTGGCGGCATCCACTCGTACCTGTAATGTTCGTTAGGATTTTAGAGATAATTTGGTTTGTATAATCGACCGCGTAACTGCTCTGCTGTAAGGTTAAAAGTCACTTGCACGCCATTAAACGTTAAAGTCTATCTTTGTTAGAACAATGCGACAGTTAGGTAGTTTCGTTTTCAACCTTTAGTGAAGTTTAAGAATTTTTTTTCAAAAGTGGTAAAGCAAATACGAGGTCGACTGTATTATGTACGGTGCTGAGAGCATTGTGACAGAGCGGAATGCAAAAGTTCCAGCTAAGAGTGTGGCTGCAATTATTTCAGGAATGCAACGTGGGAAGTCGCCGGGTCACGATGGTCTCAGCATCGAACATTATAAACATGCGGGAATCCATCTGCCTAGAGTATTGTCCCTATTTTTCACTTTGTGTCTAGGTCACTCTTATTTGCCAGAACCGCTTATGCGGACGATAGTAGTCCCCATAGTTAAGAATAAAACTGGTGACACATCA
Organism: Cosmia pyralina; assembly: GCA_946251885.1. Taxonomy (NCBI): domain Eukaryota; kingdom Metazoa; phylum Arthropoda; class Insecta; order Lepidoptera; family Noctuidae; genus Cosmia; species Cosmia pyralina. The sequence continues at coordinate 9,769,895 of OX276344.1, forward strand.
GACATGAACAACTATCGACCCATCTCGCTAGCCACCACCATGGCCAAGGTGCTTGACGGTCTGATGAAAGGCTGCCTCTCAGAATACATTAAAGTACATGACGCCCAGTTCGGGTTCAAGGCGGGAGTGTCCACAGAGAGTGCCATCCTCAGCCTGAAGCACACCGTCAAGTACTACACCGCGAGGAGGACGCCGGTGTACGCGTGTTTCCTCGATTTGTCGAAAGCTTTCGATCTTGTATCTTATGATATGTTATGGTACAAGTTGAGGGGCTCGGGTGTACCGGCGGAATACACAGCCCTCCTCAAATACTGGTATGCTCACCAGACTAATCGGGTGAGGTGGGTCGGTACTCTGTCGGATGAGTATCGAATGGAATGTGGTGTGAGGCAGGGGGGGTTAAGCTCGCCCCTGTTATTTAATCTTTATATTGGTCAGCTTATCGAGCGGCTGAGCAGCACACATGTCGGCTGTCATATAGACAGTACATGTGTCAATAACATAAGTTACGCGGACGACATGGTGTTGCTTAGTCCATCGATGAGCGGATTGAGGAAGCTACTTACGATCTGCGAGACGTATGTGGAGGTGCACGGCCTTAAATACAACTCAAAAAAGAGTGAGGTCTTAGTGTTTGCGGCACCTAAACAACAGCCCCGTCGTGTACCTCCAGTATATCTCAACGGCGTAGTACTTAATGTAGTAAATAGTTTTAAGTATCTAGGTCATGTTGTCACCAGTGACCTACGTGATGATGGCGATATTGAGCGCGAGCGCAGGGCGTTGGCGGTGAGGAGCAATATGCTTGCCCGTAGGTTCGCTCGCTGCACGGCAGACGTCAAAGTGAGCTTATTTAAGGCGTTCTGTCAGTCATTCTACTCGAGCGGCCTGTGGGTGTCATATACGAGCCGAGCCTACAACGTCCTGCGCGTACAATACAACAACGCTTTCAGGATGCTGTTGCAGTTGCCGCGGCGTTGCAGTGCGTCGGGAATGTTTGCTGCAGCTCGCACGGATGGCTTTCACGCCATCATGCGTAAAAAAGCGGCTTCCTTACTGCAACGTTTGCGTAACACTCGTAACGGCATCCTGAAAATGATTGCTGGCAGAGCGGACTGCCCTATCCAAAGCCACTGGGTAAAGGTAGTTATAGGATTATAATTAAGTTAAATTAAATAGGTACTAATAACACTAACATAGCATTTAAGCACAATCTGTTACTAACCACTAACAACTTATGGACCCCAGGTCTGAAATAAAGGTATTTTATTTATTTATTTTATTTTTTTTTTTATTATGATTAATCGATATTATTAATTGTTGTTGTTGTTTGGCAATATTAAAACTGAAGGGGCTGTTAGGTTTACAGTTAAAGGTAGAGTGCTCCAAATACCTTTTGACGCTTGAATGACATTGCCAGGGGGGCGTTGTTGGTAAATATTTGTGTAATTGTATTGAAAAAACAATATGGCGGCTGTCAGTTCCGATTCATGCCACGCGCCAGAAGATCAATGTATAGTTGTAGAATAATGAACTGACCTCTGCGGCGGGTGGTGTTGGTTGTGGTAGATCTGGTGCGGGCTCTGGTTGTGCACGTGCAGCATGGGCTGCGAATGGTGCAGCTGCGGCGACTGCTGGCCGTACGCACCCGGCAGCTGCATCTGAGGCTGGCCTGGCGATAAGAGTGTGAAGACAATATTTAATGATCGTTCAGTCAGTTTTCATGGGCCTCAGTAAATTTTTGGATTATGTTGGTGACGGGTTCCATTTTTAGGTCACGAGGAAGTTTGGAGGTCTTAATTTTTTGTATACCAGGGCGCGTAGTTTTGAATGTTTTTATTATTTGGATAATGGATGGTTTAGTACCGCCCCACAGTTAGATGCCGTACGTCCATATCGGCATGAGAATATGCTTGTATAATAAAACATTGTTGTGTATCGATAGATAGGATAGAGAACATGTTTAACAAAGCGTGTTCTTGGTATATGTGGGCAATTACGACGAATTACGCGGAGTTCGGCAAAATGAAAGTGTTACCACACCCAAACGTCCGTTCTGTCATCGTTCCATAGTGGGTCGATTGTTCCACATGAACCTATCTACGTTGATCGACGTCGATCGAGTCGATGTGGTACGACTCGGCAGAACTTTTATATCTTCATTGGTCAAGTCACCGGCCATCAAAGTGGAATGAACCAACATTACGAAGAAAAAAAAAACAGAAAATTTAACCGAGGAAAAGGAATTGAAAAGTTAAAATTAAAAAAAAAAACCTTTTTGTCTTAAAAGGCTATTAATTACGTAAAGCGCAAACGGATGGCAGCTTGGTTTTTTATTTTATTTTGAATATGACCAACTTCTGGATATACCCTATCCAATAAATAAAGAATCTTCAAAATCGGACTCTGTAGAAAATTACGCAAAAAGTAGTAGTAGTAGTCATACAAAAAAAATATATACACGCGTCGACTTGAGAACCTTTTCCCTATTTTCCTCGTTAAAACTTAGACATGTCATTGTAGAACGTAGAGTAAATAAAATAAAAATGTAAGTGTTACCCATAAGGTGGTGGTGTTGTGGCTGCGGGTGCTGCGCGTGCTGCGCATGCGCGGCGAGCTGCTGTTGCTGCGCGGCGTGGTAGGCCAGCTGGCGCCGCGACACTTCCTCTGACATCTCCGCCAGCTTGGCCGCGCGAGCACTGGCTGCGCCCTAAACACAACATACAATGTTACTAATAAAAACAAAAACAACTGTGAGTAACAGGTGTCGGTTTCTTAGTCGTAGGTCGCGCCTCAAACAATTCAAAATTTAATACCCGTTTTCACTATAGTCCATTCGCGTTAAGAAAATAGTGAGTCATCGTTGTCCGCCCCTCGACCAATCGGGTTGCAAAAATTAGAAAGCTTTATAATTTGATGCGACCCGATTGGTCGAAACAAATTATGACAGCGATGACTCGCTATATTCTTAATAAACGCGAATGGAATATAACCCTACGCGATATCTGCCGAATAATGATTTTTTTTATATAGGATAATAAGCAATAACACACTGTTAAATCATATTTAGGCATTCATTTACCTGTAGTGTACTAACAGGAGAGTTAGTGAAAACTGACATTAATCTATAGAAATGAGATATTAGAATCATTTGGAGAAACGGTACAGTCGATAAGAACAACGCTACGTTTTATTTTCATGATGTCATTCGATGCAATATAGAAGGACCGATAATTGGGTACTAGAAGCAGGGATCGGAACCGGTTTTGAAATACCGGTTAATATTGTTCATAAAACCGTTATAATTCCGTTCATCGATTAACCGGTTAATTACAAAAACGGTTTCGACTAAACCTAAATAATTTTGGTTACCGGTTATTATAGAGAATAGAATTTTAGGGCTCGCGCTAACCGATATTAAAACCTGAATTAACTCTTAAAATGTCGATTGCACACCATGTGTACAGATAACAATAGAATTTCAATTGTGTCTGCTAATTAGCGCGCGACGGGTTAACCGGTTTTACTCAGGCGCACGCCCGTCGCCGTTTGTTAGATTGTCTCGCGTTTACTTATTTTTGTTTTCTTTCGTTATTTGCCGCAGAGAGAATTCAGTTCGCGTTTTTCGTACACGTGCCGTGCGGTCGCTGCACTGATTGATTTAATTTTACAGTACGAACTAACGCTAGGTTGTTCGGGCCTGTAGGCATTTAATTTAATTATCCTTTATTTCAGGCATCTAAGGCTCATAAAATACAATACATAAATATAAATATAAAAACAATAACTATAAACTAATACATAATTTTATACAACAAACTTAAAAACTACTGCACACGAAGTGACGGCGTCGTGTTACGCTGCGAGGTTTCGCGTAGCTGACCGTGGAAACGCTACCTCCACCTCCCCCAAATGCAGGGCGACGTGTTTATTTACGATGCGCCGCCGAACGTTTCGCGGAAAATCCATGCCACAGTAAAAAATATTTGCAGTTAATCAAAATACGATGGCACTATTCGTTTTTCAAAATTAGACTTTTTTCTCGGAAATGCCTAAGTCCAACCTGTCCCACACACCTGTCCCACACACCCGTTCCATTGTGTGCCGGTAGATGTCGTGTCGATATCGGTGTTGGTGTGTATGGAAATTGGTTATCATGGCATGGGCATGTGATGCGGAGAAATAAGGAAAATATCGTCAGGAAAGTTTTGAGTATGATTCTGGATGGCTATACGAGTAGGGGAAGTCCAAAGAAACGATGGATGGTATGTGTGAAAGATTATGCGGCTAGAAAATAAGTGGAAGAACTACCAAGATGACGACTAATACAGAAGTATGAAAGAAAAAGACATGTTGCGTCGACACCAAAAAAATGGGTTTAGGGCAGGAGAATGATGATGCTTGGTGTCGGTCGCTGTCTACGACGATATAGGTGACAATAACAACACAATGTAAAAGCGAATTATTCCATTACTTCCTTCGATCAATAATAGTACTAGATTCCCGATAAGCGCTTCAAAAACGGCCCGAAAAATAAAAACACAAATACTTTTGTGGTCTTATTTCAAACATCGACTGTTCGGGAACAGGGAAATGCATGGAGTAGTATTGTTACTTTATATGTTGTTTTTGTTTGTAGATTTCCTAGTGACCCATTTCGCAATGCAGAATGGGTATCTATTGTCGCGAAAGAAAGAGGAGAAGAAATATATAAACCTTGTAAAAATTCAACAATTTGTTTTAATATTTTTATTAAAATAATTAATTATCAAATTAATAATCAAAATTAAAATAACTATTGTACTAATTTACTCCTTCTACTTTTAAAAATCCGTCAAAAATATTTGCTACCATATAAAACGAACCTTGGCCTAAAAAATATATTATTATTCTGCTACTCTACATCTTTCAATACTTACTGTGTTCTGAGCATTGAAATGTAAATACCAAGAACTATGTCTAGTTCCAAAATAGAGTAAGCACAAAATTTTCAACAAAATGTTTTTAACCTTATTGCTTAAATTTTAAGTTTCACTTTAGAATAAATATTTTTGTACTTATTATAAAAATGACCTTTTATTTTCAAGCGACATTTTTAATTTATTGCTTTTACCTTTCTCCGATGATAGAAGGACTTAAATATAAATATTTTGCAATCATAATTAAACTTTATGTTTGATTGTTAAGGTTTATAATGAATTGAAGTTGTAAATATTATAAAACTTTTTTCTATATTTCGTAGTAACAAATGTAAATGTTTATGTGTGTGTAAACGTGGCCACTACAGCGACTTATTTTTGTTCCTGATCCTGTATCTAGTGCTATTATTGATCGAAGATTACTTCACTGGGCTGAGTAGGAAACTAATATAACAGATAATTAAAATGATGAAATAAATATTTAAATAATTATCATCACGCTATATCTTTAGTATCAGTAAATATTGACAACTACATATGAAGGAACAATTGCCGTAGTTTATTGTCAAGGGACGTACCTACTGCTACAGCTATAATTTATCGAATCTAATATTTTAGGACATCACAATTAGCAAGTCCCCAGTTATATCGGATTATATCCCATAGGTCCCGGTTATGTCCCATAGGACTATTTACCTATGCAAAAGTGCAAGTATCAATGTGTTAAAAGTTACAAACCAACAAAGATACGATACGTCATCGACGAACTTTCTTTGGAACATGGGCACCGAGTTATAATGTTACTACCTAATCAGGATATGTTCACACGGTGATATTTTTCAAGTACCTACATAGGATACGATATTTTACACACAGCACACAGTAGTGACAGTGACTGTTTGTATTCATAAACTAAAAGTTGTTCGCACAGCCAATACGATAAAAGCAAAGATTCGAGAAAAAATAAATTATGTTGCTAGCTCCGCCATTCGAGAAAATATCATTATGATTTTTATCGTGTTCCATGTGTATTTGGTCGTGTTGAAACGACAACACTTTTGTTTGAAACAGCAATTTTTTTCTAATTTTCATTGTTGTTGCCAGAGTGAAAATTGGTTATAAGTATACAACCGACAACAGGACATATTGTATATTATGTGTAATTAATGTAGGATATGATTGTAGCGAAGGCAGTTCGACGAAGAGTGAATATAGTAATATGGATGAATTTGACTAAAATATCTTAGAAAAATGTGTTTTATTAAAACTTCTTTATAAACGACGATAAAAAATTATACGACTCGCACTTGACTATAATTTTATCGATAATAATTTGTAATGTGTCTATCACTCATTAAACGTCATCATATCGCTTAGAAATAATCACATTTTCGAAACGAATGTTATGTATGAATTAAAAGTATAACATAATTTCGAGAAATTGTTTCTGAGCTATCGCAATTTCGTATTGTAATATGTCCTTCTTTTTTTTATTTGATTTTTTTGAACGCAGAGAGAGCGAATTTTTAAAAATTTTGACACAGGTCAACCCTCGACGACGTCCCGCAGGACTCTGAGTGACGCTGAGCGCGAGCCGATTTAGCCTGATTTACTAATTTTGAGTTTATCTAAAAATAAATAGCACTTATATAAAAATCTTCTTACCCAGCGCTAGAAAATATTAAAACCTATCTTTTGATAAATTATTTACACGTTTCAAGATAGAATGTTTTACTAAGAAATACGTTTGAAATATCGATTTAGAGCGATTTGCGATTTTTTTAACGAGCCAATTAGTAATAATTGCTTTTTCGTCTTTAGACAGCGCTTGACCGTATGTTCAATTTTGTTATAATGATTTTTCTTCAAAAAAAAAAACATAAAAATAATTACAACCTCGCCTTAAATGTTTTATTTAACTTGGACTGTGTGTTTTACCTATCATTCTCTGCATCAGAAAAATGACTGTTGGCTTCTGTGAAAAATGGTTGACTATCCGGTAAGTCTTTCATTTGATAATAAGCCGACGTTCGCACGGATGTAAATATATCGCGGCGGGATTTTATCGAGCACTGGATTTTCAACTCTTGTTGTTGAGCCGAGCATTGAGAATCCAACCTAATAACAACAGAGTGCTTTCAGCGCGTCTAAAAATCACACTGTTGGATTTTCAACTCTCAGTGCTAAGCAAAGCGTTGAAAATCCAGTTCACGAAACAAAATCGCCGCGATATTTTTACGTCCGTGCGTACGTCGACTTAGTATTAATTTTTTTACGTAAGTCAATCACAATAAGCACCTTATAAAACAACACAATAAATTAAAATTCAAGTGTTTTGTTGCACACTCAAATCACAGAATGCAACGACTCAGCCAGCAACGCGGTCGACTACAATCTGCCTGTAGTGCGTAATTGCCTATTCGTTGGCGTAGAGCAAGAGCCTTGTTAGTGTAAGAGAGACGGCGTAGTAGGTATAACTCGTTTTAACTCGTTTATACTGTCGAATTTCAAATTAACCGGTAAATTTCGTTTAACAGAATCGAAATTTATAAAAAAACAGTTTCTCCCATTAACCGGTTAAAATACCGGTAACCGAAACCTAAACCACAATCAATTCTAGTTCGGGGTCAATGACCTAAACCGGTTAAGAAAATTAACCGGTTTCCGATCCCTGACTAGAAGTCATAATTTAATAGCTAAAAAAAAAAAAGAATCTTCATACATTTTTTGAGAATGTAACGTGGATAAATAAAGTAGGGATTACATACAACAACAAAAACCTGCTGTTCCCTACATTTATGTTCGCATAACTCGTCATAATGTAGGGAACAGCTGTTTTTTTTTGCAATTTCAGGATTAGTAAAAGTTGTCTGTTATCATGAGTACAATCATGTGATTAAGTATCATCATTTCAGCCGAAAGACGTCCACTGCTGGACATAGGCCTTCCCCAAAAACCGCCACTTCGACCAGTTCTGTGCTTCTCTCATCCAGCGGATTCCTATGGCTTTTGCAACATCATCTTTCACATTATTTAAGTATTGGTCACTAATTAACAGTCAGCCTATATAATATTACCTGGTGATGTAAAGGTGAATCCGGCGCCTCGGCCTGTCCCCCCGCCGTGAAATGCGCCGATTGAGGCCGGTTGCTGCCCGTCGAACTGCGCAACGATGACCATCTGGATCATTAGAATTATGTATGTATCAGTCAACTATGTACTTTACAAGGAACAGAAACTTGTAAATAATGTGGGTAACACCGAACACCATAGAAAAAAAACTTTTTTACAAAAAAATACAACAGTTTCCAAAAACAACGCTACAAAGTGAAAAATAACTTTAATTTCGGAAGTCGGTGTCTGGTTAAATGTATTTTCGTTTTTTGCCACCGACTTTCGAAATTAAAGTTATTTTTCACTTTGTAGTGTTGTTTTTGGAAGTCGGTTGTATTTTTTTTGTAAAAAAAGTTTTTATTTTTCACTTTTTAGTTGTGGTACCTACCCCACACAAATTCTAATACCACTACCTGCAAAACAAACTAGAACATCATCCATATAAAAGTGGGGAAAAAATACGTATTACTGAAGCTAACTCAAAAACTACCAAAGCAAAGTTAATCAATTTTATATGGGACCAACCCTCTCGAATAAAACCAAAAAATACAAATCGGTCCAGCCATCTTCGAGTAATCGGGGAACATACATAAAAAAAAAGGTTCCGACGAATTGAGAACCTCCTCCTTTTTGAAGTCGTTTAAAAATAATAAATACATCGAACACATGCGAAACTACGAAAACCGCTCTTACTGTTACGATATAGAGGTGCAGTAAATGTAAATCATTACATTACGTATTTATTCACTTCCTAGCCTGAAGCACAGGTTCAACCTAGTTCAGGCAAATAAGCATTTAATTTTTATGTTACTTATTGTAAATATGCCTCTTTTTTATAAATAAACGATTATTACTTTTAATGTTTTTACCAATAATTCTAACCTAATACGTTGTGTCCGTAGTTAATGAGAGACTGATCAACTTACCTACACTTCTGGACACATCTTTTGGCCCACCTTGTATTTTCAGTTTCGTTTGGTCCTAGCTAAAATTTTATATTAGGTCGAGCAAAAAGTTTTTAAGCAGTTTTGAACCTGGCACATTCACAATTTCATTCAATAGTCTTTTTTTGAATTTCGAACACAGAATTTAAAGAAACAAAAGACAATTTGGAGCCTGTTTGTTGATATCAAACAATCGAATACTAAGAAAACTTGGTTTTATTGGTTTACTTGGATTTAATTCTTGAAAAAGTGATTGATATCTTTGGTTTTGCAACAAACATTACTTATTCTTAACATTAAGGTGAGGTTCTATCAATAATCTATGGATACTTCACCTGAAGTCGCCGCCCAAGCTGTGGCACTTATTCAGGCCGGACACAGCCAAAGAAACGTGAGTGCTCAACTTAATTTAAGTCGATCTGCGGACCGAAATGTTTATCGGAGGTACCTAGAGACTGGCGGCTTTGTTCGTCGCCAAGGAAGGCCACAATCTCGGGTCACAACTGAAAGGCAGGATCGATTCATCGTGACGACCAGCTTGAGAAATCGTCACCTTACCTCCATTGAGATACAAAACCAACTTCGCGACTTCCACGGAGTATCTGTGAGCGCTCGAACTGTTCGGAGAAGGTTAAAAGAACGCGATATGGTACCACACAAGCCAGCTAATGGCCCCAAACTAACGCGAGCCCACCGAACAGCGCGCCTTCATTTCGCACGCAGTCATTTAAATTGGACACAGCAAGATTGGAGCCGTGTACTCTTTTCTGATGATTCTAAAATTGTGTTACATGACAATGATGGAAGGAAGAAGGTCTACCGACGTAAGGGAGAGCGTTTCGCACAATGCTGCTTTGAAGAGAGGGTTGCTTATGGCGGTGCGGTATATCCGCGAGCGGCAAAACTCAACTTGAGGTTGTTACAGGACCACGGCTGCCAACATTAAATGCTGAAAGGTACATTCGTGAGTGCTTAAACCTCACGTGAGACCATACGCGGACTATGTGGGCCCAAATTTCCTTTTTATGCATGATAATGCAAGAGCCCATGCGGCCGGCATCGTCAGGGAATATCTTCGGGATGTGAACATTACAGTTATGGACTGGCTAGCCAGAAGCCCAGACATGAACCCTATTGAGCATATGTGGGACGAGCTAAAAAGACGTGTTAGGGCTCGTCAGCCAGTTGCCCAGACGATGCAGGAGTTGAAAACTGCCATAGAAGAGGAATGGGAGATGATCCCTCAAAATTTCATAGAGCGGTTGATAAACTCTATGCCTAATCGTATGAGAGCTGTGGTAGATGCCCATGGAGGCAACACGCGTTATTAAATTAAACCTTTATTTGATAAAACATGTTTTTTATTCAAAAATCAATTGCCTTTAACAAGGCGCATATCCGACTTGTTAGGCGTAGCTCCATGTCGTATGGTATTCTGAATTCAAATTTAAAACAATACGATCGAAAAAGATGGTAAAATGTATCAGGTTTAAAACTGCATCAACAGTTTTTGTTCAATCTAGCAATCATATTTCGGTAGGGGCCATCGAAACCTAAACTCTAAGGTGGGCCAATAGATGTGTCCAGAAGTGTAGTTTGAGAGTCAGAGGGAATTTATACCTGGTTAAGTTAGCATTTTTTATAATTTTTTTTCTGTTTTTGGCCGAATGATACTCATTTAATCATTCAAACGCGCAGTACGTAGACGTATACGTAGTATCCTTGACTTTTGAAACTTAAGTACCGAAAATTTAGAAACCAGTTATTTAGGTACCTGTCTTGTAAAGCATGTTGTTGCGACTGGACAGTGGACAGGTTCTGGTAGAAGCCGTCGTGCTGCGCGTGCGCGGACAGGTTGTGGCTGCTTCGGGACTTGCTGGGCCAAGCGCTCGGAGAGCCACTCGCTACCGACGAACTGACGGGCACGCTGTCAATGTTTTATATCAATTAATGTTATGTTTGAAGCTGAGGTCGGTTTACAGTTGCGCAAGTGTCGTGCGCTTACAGTTCTGTGATGCCCGGACCATACTATACGTCAACGTCAATGCCCATAAACAGTTTAAACATCGTGATAGTTAAATTCGGTTCAGATTTTGTTAAATTATCGCCGTAAGTGGTGGCTACACCTACGGTTATCGCCCTTCTACGCGTAATCAACGGCGATGTCCGTATAGTGTGGCCGCGGCATCAGTGAAAAACTTGTCAGGTGTAGTCATGTGTGTTGTGTATATGTTACGGGTAATGCTAGAAGATTGAGTAAACCTAGGTTTACCCGGTTTTCTTTAGTATTACCCAAGCTTATTGTTCGAATAATAATGATTATACATATAAAGTCCGATTAGGAATTTACCCGTACACACCTAGGTCTACCCAACACTGGCTGGGTAATTACATTCTCTTGTGCCTAAACGGACCCTTCCACTCGCCGGCCGCTGCTGCGGCACCGCTAGTATATATTTTTTGTTTGTGTTAAACTTGTAAATGATTATGTTCATTTTGTATGTTAAATAAACGGAATTTATTCTATTTCTTTGTGATAGTTTCAATTATCGCTGGAGTGTTATATGTAGGTCGTACACACCTGACGGGCGTGTGGTGGTGCGTAGGCGGCGGCTCGGTCACGTGGTGCAGCGCGGGCGTGCTCTTGCTGCACTTCACGCTCGCCTCCGCCGCCAGGCGCGCCGGTAGGTCACGCTCCGACGCGCGCCGCACCGCGCTGCCCGCGCCCGCCGCCCCCGCAACGCCCGCTATAACATCACAACACTATTATAACACCTCTCTATAACTTCTTATGCAATCAGCTATATAAATAAATAAATCTACATCGAAATAAAAATAATAAAAAACAACCAATAACTTAAGATTATAGTAACGAAAAACGAGTGCGAGTGACAGAAACGTACGAAAACAAACGAGGAACGATTTTTTTTGACCAAAATAATAAACGTAACGATATCCATGCGTTTCACACAAATTACATTCTGTTCAAATAATAGACTTCCTCCATTCTGTAAGCCGGTACACACACACGAAACGAATATTTCCATGAAATTACACCTGGACGCAGAGTTGATCTGCTTAATTGATAGCATTTCATGTAAACGACCGTGAAATACGTGTGCATATAGGAAGTATAGTATCTGCGTAACGTAATCTGTGTATAATCAAAATAAAATATCTAGTGGAGTAACGAAAATAAAGTTGTGCGTCCAGCTATAACACACCTATCGTCATGCGTGTGTGGGAGCCTTACACGTGGTGTGTGCGGCGCTGATGTCGGGGCAGGAAGCCGCGAGCGCCGCGTGCGTCGCCTGCGCCTGAGGGATCATCGCCACCACCCGCGGCAGACGATCTGAAGACCCCTTTGAACTCCCACTCACAACCAGCGACTCCTTACTCTGTTTCGCCTGGTCCGAGTTCATACTCGACTGATTTGACTTCAGCCTAATATTATCTAAAGTGATTCGTCTCGGCTTTTTGTCAATTATCTCGTTGAATACATATCCGTTAGCAGTACTGTCAGTGTGTTCCTCAGAAGGCAAGTTAGGTATTTCGAACTCATTGCCATGCGCTAGCGTGTCCTCGCTGCCGCGTGATCCATATTTAGACCAGTCTTCCAACTGGATGAGGATACTTTTCACTTCGTCGTCAGATAATTTCTTACAATTGGTGTCACTCGTATCCGTTTTATTGAACTCGTATTGTATATCCGCTAGACTCGCACTAGCGGGAAGGTTTTCAATGACCTTGGTAGTTTTGTCGCGGACGCAGAGGTTCGGACTCGATTGACAATTTCGCTTGTATATCTTAACGCAATATTTCAGATTGATGTCGTTGAAATGTTTCGCTAATTCTTTGACTTTGCCGAAGGACGGTCTATATTCATCAGGAGATTTCCATGACTTTCGATCGACGCTATCTAATATTTTTTTAGCACCAGGTTCTACAGGCGTTTGAGCTTTAACGGTGCCGACATCACATTTCATTTCGTTATTCGTCTCATCAAAAGAATCAGACGTTGAATAAGTGGACGGAATTTCGGTATCTTCAGATTTACCCGAATAAGATGTCGACATGCTAAATATTGCTCTCTTGAGCCTGCATTGAATATGATCCATTTGGTCATAGTCTTTCTTAATATCAAGGTTAAGCTCGAGTTTTCTTTTAGGAGTCGATATGAGGCTCTTCACTTCCATCGGGGAAGAGGGCGTTTGACAAACTGCGTCCGCAGTTTCAGGTTTTTTATCAGAATCTGATTGGTCAAGAGACAAAGACGGCAATATTCGTCGTATTTTAGGCGTAGCAACCTTGTCAGGCGGGCCTTCGTTTTCGAATATCAGCGGTTCTGAGTTGGGCTCATCGATGTACGGGATCTGTAGTGTCTCAGGCTGTGGCGCGCGACAACACTCGCACGCACTCACACACTCGTCGATGCCAGTACAGCGTCGTCTATAGAACTCGCTTTCTCTACTGCGAGCATTGAACAAATCGAGGGTAAGCTTAGTGTCTATTGGTTCCATCTGAGGTGGTAAACAAATGGAGTCTCCATTTTCGCTAGATTGGTCGTAGTTGGCGGGAGGCTCGGGTACCGGCGGCGGCTCCTCGGGGGGAGGCTCGTGCTGCGACGGAGGCTGCGGAGAGTCCTCGGCCTGCGACGTAGAGGCGCTGGGCTGCTGCTCGTCGAAGTCTTCGCATGTGAACGTGAACACGGGGATGGGTCGCGGCGGCGCCGCGTCGCTCCTCAGCTCGAGCGGACAGCCCGGCGTGTCCGGGGACAAGTCGTCCTGCAACTGGTCGTTCTCCCTGTCCAACGTCACTATCAACCTAGGTATTGAACCGTGGTACTGAGGATGCCATTCCTCACTCTCGTCCGTACTGGACTCCGTAGACTCATCTTTTAGGAAATGACATCGATTGTGACACGGCCGACGACCATAGCCTGCAATAGACACTTACATGAACTTCAATTCGGAATTTTAATTTGTATTACTACCGAAGCGAGAAATAAAAAAAACGTAAAAAAAAAACGCAACGAAACCTGCAAAATAAACTACATGGTAATCAGCGATACGGCCGAAGACTGCAAAACTCAAAACTTCTGACAGCGCAAAAGTGTTAAGCCGTAAAACAAAAGAAAAATAGAGACAATTTGCACCATCTGACTGTAAAAAAGCTGCGTTATGGTTCCGTGTTACCGGGCGTGCGGGGAGGATGAGGTGAGGTGTAAAGTGGGCATGCCTGCGGTGGCGAGCTCGGTGCGCGGCGAGGCGGGCCGCAGTAGCGCGGGGTGCGGGTTGGTGAACGTGCCCGAGTTGCGCCGCGACCGGTCCTCGTACTGCACCTCTTCCACTGCCCCCCAGAACCACAACAACGTCACGACCAACACATTACAACTGTACTTTGCAAAAAACTTAGGTAAAGTATTCAGCTCACTTCACCTATGTTTTCACAGTATGATTTTTACAGAATACGAGTAGCACCACTGATCTATCCCTCAAAACAGGCTATAATAGACATCCTATTACATAAAAATTTGCTAGCTTACTATACTGCTATTTGTAATTTAAAAGATAATCAGGTAGAGGACAGACGCTTGTATTAATTTCATACCTCTTTAAACTCTTCTCCAAATAATCCTTTGAATTCCCGAAATTACATTAGTTAAAGCATAATTTTCCTAAATTGGTCAGATCGAGGTTAAAAAACTTTTTTATATGATAATTATTATATGTATGTTACATAGGTACTTTTTATTACAGATGAAACCGATAACTGGTTGGCCGGATGCCGGATATCCGGCCGAACATTGGCTATTGGCGCTTGGCGCATCGTAACGGCCGAGCTTGCGTAGGTGGCGCGCGAACGATCGGATGAACTCAGGTAAATTCAGGTCTTTTCGTTCATGAGCGAAGCGAAGCGATCAAGTGTTTAAACACGATAATTTGAAGGTATTTTAAAAGTATTTATATAATTCTAAAATGGTTTAGCGACGAAAAATGATATCGGTAAAGAAAAGATCGCCTTTATGGGAATATTTTGCAATATACAATGACGATCAAAAGTTTGCTGTTTTTTTGATAAGCAATGATAAAATTTCTCGTGGCGGTGAAGGAAAAAAACCAGGTTTATACCAAACGAAAAGTAGCTTATTTTATTCTTTTGTTTTTAATTATTTCATGGAATTGATAATTGATCGATCTATTGGATGTTATGGTTAGGTAAGTAGGTATCTGTGTGTTAGCTGTTAGCTAATGCTACACACTAAACAACACCGGAACTTCAAATTTTGCCAACATTTTTCTTTCAGCACCCTGCAGCAGCGTATACAGCGAGACTTTTTTCTGAACTTGGCCTTGTATAAGAAGACAAGCGAAACCGTTTGTTGCCTTTTAATGCAGAGAAACTGGTGTTCATTCACCATAATTTGCCCTTAGTGCAATACGAGCACTAATGTTTTTTTTTTTTTTGTTAAATGAAAATTTGGTGATTATATATTTTGTTATGTGGATTAAATAAAGTACCATAATTTTGTATTCAGTATTTTTTTCATCCGGTATCCGGCTGGATACTCGCTTATTGACTGGTATCCGACGCGACGGATCGTAAATTTATGTAAGCGACTTTAAACCTTGACTAAATCGATATTCCGTTTGAGCAAACTCGAAATGAATACGAGGGTTATTCTCGCGTTTATTATGTGGTAGTTGTTATTACACTCATTCAATGCATTCAAAACTCAATTAGTTGAATGTTTAATCGCAAATAACACCCTTCCTAAAAACTAAATGCATCGGATGGGTGTATATATTGATGCAGTGACGATTTATTTATTTATTTATTTATATATACTTTATTGTACACCACAAAAATACATAACAAAAAAAAAGACACAAACTACAAAATATACAATGGGCGGCCTTATCGCTTTCTGCAATCTCTGCTGACGATTGTGACGAATTTCATATTTATAATTTAGCTTAGAAAAATTGTTCTCATGTAAGTGACCAGTTGTAAACTGAAAACATACCTTGTCGTTGGTTGTAGGCGGGTTGGTGCAGCAGTGTTGCTAGGCCGTGCAGCATGGCACCTTGCTTCGCCACCTCCAAGGTCACCGTCGGTCCCGTGCGCACTAGGTATTCCGCCGCCTATGAATATTGATTAGCGTTAAGGCGGAGACTGACGTTTGTTTTTAATGTATCGAGTTTTTGTAACGCGTTACAGTAGTCAGTGCAGCAAACCGAGCCGCTCCATGCGAGCATTGCGAACGTATGTTTACCGCTATTATGTATTAAAATGGAGCACGCTTGAGTCAAGTGTTTGCCACGTTTAGTGTATCATCGTTTTGTAACAAGAAATGGAGCGCGCTGGAGCCATGTGCTCGAAGCTAGCGTACGCCGCGTCTTGCGTATCGCCATTTTGTATCCAAGTTCGCCTCGATACATATAAACAAACGTTACAAGTCAGACTCCGCCCTTAGGTATCATCATCTTCCTGCCCTTATCACATGTTACTTACGGTCGGAGCAACACGTTTACTTCTGCCATTCTCCCCTGTCAACCGTCACGCTATCATTCACTCCCTTCTCTTTCATAGCATCCCTCACACAATCCATCCACCTTTTCTTTGGCCTTCTAAGCCAAGAGTCACTTGTTCTTTCCGTTATTATATATTTTTTTTGTACTAGACCATACCTGAGAACCTTCTGGTTATGGTATTGAAGGTCAAAGTTCCAACGTTATTTGACGTTTTTTTTACGAAATCAATTTTTAAATCCTCCCACGATTCTTGTACCTTTGCATGCATGATGAAATTATTTACACAAAGTAAAGCGCCTGTCTGGGTTCGAACCCACGACCTACATACAACTCTTAAGTCGGGGCCATTACCACTGGGCCACCACTGCTCACTGTTTTTGCACAAAGTTTTAATGTTACGTACGTCATCTACGCATTCTGTATCGATCGCGTAGAAGCCTTCGTATACATGAAGACTCCGAGGTGGGGTTTTTTACAGCCTGTACATCATGATTTCGCTAATTCCCACATACCTTCTCCTGAGTAATCCCAACGAGAGACTGTCCATCAACAGACAGCAGCTGGTCCCCGGCGGCTAGCCTGCCGTCCGCAGCCGCCGCGCCGCCCGGCACCACTGACTTTATGTAGATGCCGAGCTTCGTCTGGCCTGCACCCTGAACAATCGATAGTGCAACGTTGAGTAAAGAGCTGATTATGTATTAGTTGTCTAGGCAACCATTTGGAGACTTGTTATTTTATGACAGAAACGTGATTTTTGTCAATAATGGTTTCATCCTGACGACTCGTGGTAATACGATGTAATATTTTAATCGTCTTGTGGTCTTATGAATGAGCAAGTTTGGTTAGTTTTTTAATCTGGGATCCAGGGACAGTGGACTCAAAATGCATGTCTCAAGAGGTAGAAGGCAATATTATTAAGCCATTCACATACATACATAAACTCACGCCCTTTTCCACGGGATAAAGACAAGCTAAGCCATGGCTGGCTGGCATGGCTGGTAATTAGCACAAAAAAATTAATAAAATAAAAATAAAAAATAAATAATTTTATTTACGTCCTTTTTACAAAGTAATACATTTACAAAACTTACATTTCTTAGTAGTACCAAGTTCTTAACAGATTAGCTTACCTAAATACTTTTATAGAAACTAGTATAATTATAATGTAATATAATGTAGTATAATGTAATGTAGTGTAATGTATTATAATGTAGTATAATGTAATGTAGTGTAATGTATTATAATGTAGTATAATTATAATGTAGCTGTCGTCGTCTTTAATTTCTCAGGGGTTGAGTAAAGTTGATTTAGAGTATCTCTTACTAACCTTAGCAGCAACAATGCTGAGTCCCATGCCGTTAGAGTTTTTGTGTAGCTGTATGATGTGCACACGCGGGTCGGGCGCGCGGCGCTGCGCGTGCGGCGCGGGCGCGTGACCGCACATGTACACGGTCCACACGCCCAGCGCGTGCGGCTGGTGCGCCAAGCGACATAGTCCACCTCGCTGTAGTGGTGCCACGAATTCTGCCAGACCAGGTGGCACGCCACATACCACCTAAAATTAAATGAAGTTGTTTATAGTGGGTGTAAAAGATTCATCACCAAGTCGACAGTCATATTTGCTTCCCGTCAATACGATTATTTTTCTGTCTAGTGGGCCAAGCACGAACGCGCGGAGTAAATGTAACGGAAATTAGAATGATTTTAAAATTGAAAATATTCGTTTCGCACATTCTATTTAAGTAGGTACTTACATTTTAAGATTTTATTCCTATCTATGGGTGACATTTTTGTGCTTGTCATAAACAAACCAAAAAGCTATAGAATAGTTTTATTCGATTCAAAATTCATTCGAATTTCTGTTACGTTGACGTCGCGCGTTTGTGCTAAGGTTATGGCAATATTGAAATCAGTGTCAATTATTTTTTTAACATTTTTCTACAAAAATATGTTTTAAATGTTACTGATATAACCTTTTTTGACAAAAATTTCACCAAATAAACATACCTCCGCACTGAATCCGTCACTAGGTATCAACAAGCCAGCACCTAACCATGAGCTTTCCTCCAGCCGTATCTCTCGTCCATCAGCCCTGTACAGTTCGTCTGTGTGCGTGCGCACGTACGCCACGCCCGCTTCAACCACATCGGGCGGCGCAAGCGGTGTTAGGAGCGCCCGCGTTTGTACTGAGTTCAGTTTGAAGCATGCTTTTAAAGCTGCTACTGCTTCGTCTGCGGTACGGTACTCGCCTTGGATTAGACGCGCTGGAAGTTATGATAATGTTATGATTTAGGATTATGTGATAAACTATGTAAATAAAATATCTAGTCTATACAATCGTGTTTTATTCCTTATAAGTTATTATTTGTTTACCTATTTTGCTTAACTATATTGTTACTTTTTTTTTTAAATTAATTTTTAAATAATACACCTGGCATGATATCGATGCATGAGAAATGAGAATGCATGACGACGGGCTTACAGTCTGATTTTTAATTCGACGGAATTCTGACATTTCAGAAGTGTTGCCAATAATAAAACGGTCCTACTAAAAACGGAACTCATTTAAGCAAAATTAAAAAAAAATCATTCTTGAATTTAAGGTTTAAATTAGAAAAACTAAAACTTAAAAATTTACTGATAATTTTAAAATGGTAATCAGATTTTTTATAATCAAATTCTTGAAGTTACAATAATTAGTAAGGTAATTATTTAAACTTTTTGAACTTTCGCGATTTGTACACATTATAAACAAATTGAGAACGGGTGTTCTCGCGATATTCCTTTTTACGAGGTAAACAGGTACCTACTTGTTTGTTTGGTACTTGTTTGTAGGTAATTATTTTTCTTTCACAGGAATCCCTGTCCACTAATCCATAGGTTACAAACCTTTTTTAGGAATACCTTTTTGTTTGTAAAATCTTCACTTCTTGTAATTACAGACAGACAACGATGATGATATTAGTGATAACGATACCTAAATAAATATTTAAATTTAAATAATACGTTCTTTTACTCTTTTTTTCCATTTAGCCATATAAAATTAATATTTTAGCTAGTATGCATTGAATGCACAGAACAAACACTATTTACATTGTCATATAGTCTACTTGATCTCATTCTCTTAGATATTTTTTGTTATTTTATATCCAAAAAATTATATTCATATAAATAACTTATAAAAAGGACAAGACAGAAAAGGTTTATGATATCTGAAGTGTCAAAAAATTACAGTTGTTAGAATTCCGTCGAATTAAAAATCAGATTGTAGTTGTTTGATATTGTAAGAGTGCATGGGTTTTTATAGTTTCCTATTTACAGTATTAAATCCTTCTTTTCCAGTCATTTGTTGGTATAAACTAGTCACACATACCTGCTTGATTCATGCGCGCAAAGTGACACTCTGCAGCTAGCTCGAGTCCTTGCCTCTCCGCCCATGCCGCCAACACTTTCAGTCGCGCTGATAAAGCAGCGCCCCACCGCGCACTCACCATACCGGGCTCGGTTACCAACTGTGAAGAAAGTGTGCTTGATTACTACCAATATAAGAACAATAGAAAAAGATGCAGCTATACAAGAGGAATCACGCCGTCTCTTTTTCTTTCGTCGGCTTTAAAACTTCATACGGCCTTTGATCATGTTATAAGACATGATCCTTGCCTGTTCGAAGATGCCGTTGAGTTACGTTAGAGATCTGCGTTTTGACATTCAAGATCTACGTGTAGTTGTAACAAAAACTAATTTTTTTTTTCCTCAATCTCGCGTTACATTGAAAAATACACCTATATAATAAAGCTAATACCAAACCCCTGCTTAGCTACGTCAAAAATACATACTTTATTAAAACAAACAGCATTGATATAGTGGAAGAGATGCGAGAATAGCTGTATAGTAAGCGCTGCGTTGACGCGACATCTTCGCAGCAGTACGATGGCGGCCGCGAGTGCTTGTAGCGTGGGCGCCGTGGCTTCGTTTGCGTCACCGACAGCCGCGCTTGTCAGTGTTGCCAGGCCGCGGGATAGCTCTTCTTGGAAACATGTTACTAAGTTGCTGTGGAAAAAAAAACTTGTTACTGGTATTTTACAATAGATTATACAGAAAACTTAGTATCTATAAATTGAATTACTTGAGCTGTAAAAATAAATAAACAGTTAAATATTTAAGATCCATCGCATAAGCAAATGCAGAAGATTTACTTGTTGTCTGCAAATAGAACCGCTAACATGCTATTTTATATTTTTATTAACCTAAGTTTTAATTTCGTTCTTTTTTACTTTGTTAATTATTGTATTATGTACGTTCAAGTCTGAAGCACGGGTTTGAACCTAGTTCAGGTAAATAAGCAACTGTGCTATATTTTAATTGTTAAGTTATTTACTGTGGGTGCCTGCCGTTTTGCCAAAAAGATTTTGACAAAATTTCATTACCCAAACTAATTTAAGCAACCTTTTTTTATACCATTGCAATATTTCGAATGATTTTAGTACGCATATTTTCATTTGGTCAAATTTTTACTTGGCAAAATATTACTAAGTATAATGTCATTATGGAATTTGATCTTTAATCAAATGATTTATTACAGCAAACAATCTTCAGACAATAAACGTTTGGTGAAATGATTTGTTAAGACAAAAAATATTAAGGCAAAAATAAGATTTTTAGACATTTGACTTGCTGGTTAAATTTGATGTCTTTTGCGTACTTCTTTGTAAGTTTTTGTGCTTGAATTTGTCTGAAACAAGTCAAATTTATGGTTACTTGATATTAGTTTATTTATGGAAGTAGTTAGAGTAGGTTAATTATTTAAAAAAAATGGTTAGGTTAGGTTAAAACTGTGACCTCCTACGCACGAGCCGAGCGAGCGAAGCGAGCGGTGCCGCGGCAGCGGCCGGCGAGTGCCAGACACGACTTGCATTAATAGAAAAAAATATATTGTTTTTAGTAGGTTATCCGGAACTCAACAATTTAGATTAGGTTAATTTCTTCCTTAAAAAAAATGGGTAGGTTAGGTTAGGTTAAAACTGTGACCTCCTACGCACGAGCCGAGCGAGCGAAGCGAGCAGTGCCGCGGTAGCGGCCGGCGAGTGCCAAAAACGACTTGCATTAATAGAAAAAGAGATTGTTTTTAGTAGGTTACCCGGAACTGAATTATTTAGATTAGGTTAATTACTTATTTTAAAAAAATGGTTAGGTTAGGTTAGGTTAAAACTGTGACCTACTACCTACTGTGCCAGGAACGACTACATTATATAGAAAAAGAAGAGCACACATTGAGCGCCATTTATGATTTACCTCCTACCCACTTAGTAGTTCACATTTTTGTCATTGAAGTTTGACTGAATAGGAAAGGGTGAATTGAAAACTGACGATACTAAATAAGTATTTGGCTTATTTGATTTTGCATAAAAACTGTTATTCCAAATGAAATATTTGACTAAATAAAAAATGTTAGAAGTACTAGTTGGTAAACAAGTTATAGTTTAAACGTTCATTTGCCAAACATTAGGTTTGCGTTACAACTTTTTGTGAATAGATTTTTTGCTAAGTAATAATTTGGCAAATGAAATTATGCGAAAAATTTTTTGGGAAGTGAAAATTTGTCAAATTCCTTTTGGTAAAACAAGGGAGACCCATTTACTGTACCTACATGTACTCCTTTTATAAATAAACGAATTTAATATAAACACATTATCTTAGGTAAGTGCTTTAATAAACAATAATAGGATTCGGGGCGAAGATAAAGTTTTGTAAAAATATCTAAAATGTGCACAGTCCAGTTGACGGTTGACAGACAGCTTCTAAATGTCAACGACAAGACTGTGCATCATTTGTTTAGGGAAGCTTCTAGAAGCTTCGACTCACCCTTATTGGCCGAGCGGGTATGAGAGGCGTTCCCGCCAGGAGTGTACGGATTGTGGTGGGAGCGGTTAGAAAAGCATTCGTGTTATATTCTCCCCCTTTTGACCAGGTTATGACCCCATGCCTGGTCAAACAAACTAAAGAACGCATCCTCCCCCTTTTGATCGGGCTTTGTCCCCATGACCGGTCAAAACGATAATTATTATTGTTCACTTGTAAGCCCGCTCCTTCATAGCCAGCACCGGGTACCCATCCGGTTGCGGAAGTTTGGAAAATGTGGTAAATTAACGCTTTGATCATACCCATACACTTCGCCATCCGCTACCAGGTAAGGTAGCCGGAGCGTGTGAAAACAGGTAACAGTAGTAGTCATTTGCCTTGAGGTATTAAGAACACAACCAGCAATTAAGGTTCAATAAAGTTAGAATAATTTTGTCGTAGATAGTTTGTAAAACTGCTACTAATTTTTTTTTTTTTATTCCATATCACACTCAAAGATATGTGTCACTAGTGTTCTAACTATCAACAATAAAATTACTCGCCCTTCATTTAACCTAAACCCAGAAATGGAATTCGAGATCAAAAATGTAAACAAAGGTGTTGCCAATTTTAAATAATAACCTCAATTGTGCAGTTTGCCGAAAAGTACATAGTGCTAAAATTGTACGTATATCTTAAACAGGTAAAATATAATATTGCACACAGTTTTCAGCTTAGTGACGTAAACTACGATCCAAGAATAAAAATATAACTGTTTGAAATTAAATCGTGCAAATTATTTTTATAATACTGGCAATAAGGCAGTAGCTCTAAACATTTGGATTTCCATTTTCTATTTATACAATGTTTTTCCTTCTAAATAAGAGAATCGTTATAATATCGTAATTATTATTGCTTTATTCGAATAATCGATTCAAGATGAGCGTCCCAACCTGGACGGCAGAGAGGTAAGTAGTATTGTCATCCAATTTCTGACTTTGTCGTGATTGAATGCGTCCCTTTGAGGTTTTATTTGTTGTTAAGTTTTACTTTGTTATATTTTACGTTTTCAAAATTTCAAAATTAAAATCAAATAATTAGAATGACTAGGGAAATGTTGACTACCCCTAAACTGTCACTTTGACAATGACATTTCTTTGTTTACATTTTTGATCTCGCATTCGATTTCTGGGTTTAAGAACTTTTATTGCCAAGCTGTCAATATTCCTAGAAAACCAAATTGTTCTCACAAAAAAATGTTCTAGCCAACAACATAAAAACAAATGAAGCTATTAAAATACCTGAAAGCATTCTGCACAGTGAGCGACAGTACTTCTTGAGCTTGTGTGGAGAATGACGATATGTGTCGGTCGTATTTCAGGAAGTGTAGTAGTTCACTCGCGTTCGTCATCCAGAATGCTTGTGCCGCCGATTCCGAGCAACGTTCCTGCAAATTGAAGATGTAAGGTTTTATTGCAAAACTGGCCTAATTGACTGTCCTGGCGTGATTCCCAAAGGGTGGCGTAAAATAACATTTCTGATTATTTAGAATACAGGAAACTTGGGATTGAGCTGCTCGCTCTGCTGAGCCTTGTGATAAAACCATAAAACTTGATATTTTAATTATTATGCAAAATAATCACCGGATTATACGATTTTATATAATTATATTATACACATTGACATTGATGAATATTAGCACAAAATTACATGAATATTAACTTTGTAAAGACTAAAAGAAAGAACTAAAAGAAGACGAAAGACTATGTGTATGTATATGTTTTTTTTTCATTCTCAGTTAGTTTTAATGATGGTCTGGCAGTTTGAGTACTTTATGCGGCCTACCCAAATATCCTTTCATTGATATTGTTCGTCGAGTCGTTGAGCTCCTTGAGTACTGAGTTGAGCTACACGGTTACTGATAAATGCTTGCACTGCTGGACAGGTCCACTCAATTCTGTGTGGTTCTTACTTCACAAGACCATTTCAGACACTAATCTGCATGGTCATTAAATGATCTGATCAAGATTATGTCTGTCCAGCTTATTGCGTTTTTTAATATTACGTGCAAAAGTGATTCTGATATTCTATTTATAGAAAAAACAATTTACCTTCATATCATTTCGCAGACATAGGTCTACGGAATGAAATGAAATGGTTTAAAAAAAACGAGAAGTTACGAAAACTGTGTGTTTTCTATAACTTCTCGACGCGCGGCGTTGAGATTTAGTAAACTTTTGGAACGAAGTTCCTTATCGCGCGTTGTGAAAGGGGGCTAGACGGAAAAAAATCTCACGAAAAGTTGTAACGACACTTTTTGCTATAGTAAGCTATTGTAAGCTGTGCGACGTGCGCGCATGTTTCTCTGTCTGTCTCTCTCTCTCTCTCTCTCTTATAGAAAGATTAAGTTAATATTACATTATATTTGTTAATAATAAAAAAAATATTATTATAACTTAAAAAAAAAAAATTACAATTCCTTCACTAATTAATCGAAAGGAACTTCGTTCCATCCGGGTGTCCCTTGACACCTCTCAACATTTTTATTAATGTTTATGGTTTTATTTCGGTTTAACCCGACTCGTTTCGAACTCAAATGGAGCTCTTAATCATAAGCTCATCGCACACCGAAATTGTAACTCGAACATTAGTCTTTTAGATCCAAAATAAATAAAACCGTAAACATTAATAAACCCGTACACTCTCAATTTAAGCAGCCGTGCGACATAATTACAAATGGCTGTTCACCTAGAACTAACATATACATATTCGTTAAACACCAGACATTTATTAAAGCGAGATAATTACCTGTGGAAATAACATAAATATATTCGTTAAATCCCAAATATATTGAAGCGTGATAATTACCTGTACGGTGGCGTGTATGAGCGTAGCAACATGGTGTAGGAAGGCCGTCAGTTTATGAGCGCGCTCCGTCGGCGTCAACTCGGGGCGGTAATGTGTTGAAGCCCGGTACCTGAACACACGTTAATCAGTATAAATTACACTCCCCACAAATTGGATTTATCTCACTAATGTTATAAATGGGGCAGTCTGTAAACATGTTTAGATATAACATGTGTGTTACTCATAAATATTTCACGCCTGTAATTTCAAAAGGGGTAGTATGAGGGGCTCGTGGCTAAGTAATAACAGCCGCACTGGTCGATAGATCAGGTTAAGCTACCCTTGCCGCGGTAGGTATGTGGATGGGTGACCATCTTTACATACCAAGATCCCTCCGTGCCTCGGAAAGCACGTTAAAGTCATTCGTGGATCTTTGACAGTCGTTACGGATCGTTAGAGGCCCGAAAGTCTACAACCAGTCTTACGAAGGGGTACCGCATTACCCATTAACTGTAATGTGAAGGTCAGATGCATCCGGTTACACTGGAAGCCGAGCCCAACATAGTTGGGAAAAGGCTAGGCAGATGATGATGCATTTCGGAAGGGGTACGCAGAGAGATGTACACTGTACAGCTATCTTAAAGTCCTATGTTATAGGGGGCTAGTCTATTTCCTTCAACCGGGCATATATCCAGACTCTGGATTGCTTCTGAAATATTTGTAATGAAAAAAAAATACACATTTCACCTTTTGCCAACTCGCATTCGCACTTCAAGATGAACGAGGCAGTCGAGAGTTTGTTATAGTGCGCGCGCAAGTGCTAGTCCCCGCCTGAGGTATGTGAGCGGTGAGACGGTGGAGGAAGCGATAGGCAAGATTGGCACTCTGAGTTAGCTTGGGCTTTGTCTACCTTCACCGTCTCACCGCTCACATACCTCAGGCGGTGACTAGCACTTGCGCGTGCACTA
This sequence comes from Cosmia pyralina, assembly GCA_946251885.1. Classification (NCBI taxonomy): domain Eukaryota; kingdom Metazoa; phylum Arthropoda; class Insecta; order Lepidoptera; family Noctuidae; genus Cosmia; species Cosmia pyralina. The sequence goes on from OX276344.1 coordinate 9,796,060, forward strand.
TAATCCATCTCGCCATAATTTGCGACAGGATTTGGTGGTAATGGAAATAGGGATAACTGTTACTCCAGCAAACCAAGACATATTTGCGCTGGCATAACATGTCCTTTGTGCAGGAATTGAATTTATTTTATGCGTAATTCGAGTATGTTATAAAGTCGTCGTGAAGGTTTTATGTACGTGTCGTTGCGCTACGATTTATATAGCTCGTAATAACATGCGCATTTATTACTAAGTAAACCATGACACATCAAGTTTATTTCTTCAAGTTGTGACGCAGCTTTACTTAGAAATGTTTGATTAAGTGGCTTTGACTTTTGTGGCTAGACAATAATAAAAAGAAACAAATATAATAAAGTAACTATGTGCATGAAACACGTGTAGTTTCCAAAAGAATAGTTAAAAGTAGGGATGTTACGGAGGTTGTTTTACCGGAACCGGAGCCGGAGGTTTTAAATTTGATTGATCGGAGTCGGAGTCGGAACCGGAGTCGGAGTCGGAACCGGATCCGGAGTCGGAGGTACAAGAAAGTGCGTTAAGGGTCCTCCTTTCCTTGAATAAGTTTTCTCACAAATATTACACTTACCTGTATTCGCGTCAACTTGTCAGTTGGACAATTTCTAGTAACTATAAGGAATTGCGAATTTTATCCTTGTAGAAGACTGAAACTGACAGGTGTCGAAAAATCATCCTCTCGACGGCCGGACTATAGTCACGTGCTTCGATCTTCGAAATAACTCCGATTCAAAAATTATCGGAGCCTGAGTCGGAGGTGTAAAATTAATCGGAAGTTCCGACCTCTCGGAATCGAAATTCAAATGTTCTTACTTTATTTTTTCAATTTGCAAGTCAGTCGGGTTGTATGTTGATTAAAACATGATTCGCGACAGTAAAAAATATGGCTTTACAGAATTTTAATCATTATATTCAATACAACTCCATAAGTTCGAATTGGCCTCAAATGTCATGATTTCATGAAATAGTCATTCAATAGGGAAATATGAACTTGGAGAGTAGTATTGATGATTTTTATGATCGTAATTCTATAAATCAATATTTGATACGGCCGCGAATCATATTTACATCAACATACAACCTGATACTGACCTGCAAATTGCAAAAAACGTAAGAAAAATGTAATTTCGTGGGCTACCCTGACGCTTTCGTCTTAACCAAAAGGTACCCAAAGTGACAGATTTGAATTTAAAGTTAGAAACAGCTGAGGGTAGGGGGTCGCGCAAGGAAAAAGGTTGATAAACACCGGTTTTGAAGAACAACACGATGACACAGACAGACACGAAATGCGACTTTAATCCTACTAATATTATACATGTGAAAGTTTGTACGTTTGTTACTCAATCACGCAAAAACGGCTGAAGGGATTTGGATGAAATTTGGCACACACATATAACCTGGATTAACACATAGGATACTTTATATTCCGGCAGTACGTTCCCGTGCCGTGGGATAATTTCCGACCTCCACGCGGGTAAAAGCTAGTTTAGAATATGTATAGTTATAGAAGAATCCCACCTGGCACACAGATACAGGGTGTAGACGGGCGCTAGCTTGAAGGCGGGCGCGTGCGGGTCGAGGCGCGATATCACGGCCGCGAGGAACTGCGCCTGCCCCGCCTCAGGGAACTCCAGAACTGCCGGCAGGATCGCCTCCTGACACCCGCGACCGCTGCTGATGCCTGCGCTCATCCTGTATCGTCATATAACATTTAACGACGTGTGATGGTAAGGAATGCTTTTTTTGCTTAACTTCTTTTGAATTGGAGGGCTTGTTTTACCACTTGTTGATAAAGTCCTCCGGCATAGATTAACCAGATCTTTTGGCAGTATTAATATGTATCAAAACTATCTCTTTCTTAACGTACGATTTAAACTTATCATAATAATTACGATGATTGTAGAATTTGTAGATCGGATATTCGGATGCATATTTACCTAAAGTTGAGGTGTTGGCAATTATGGAATGCACGCTTGTATCAATCGTAAAAATCTCGCGATTCCAGAATTTATTTAATTTAATACTTTTTGACTGTACAGAGTTACTTGTAAGACGACGTATTCCTTGCAGGACGTCATAGTAGGTTAAAATAAATAAAGCCACCAAATGTTCTACCGAAATTCAATAGTTTTTGAGTTAGTTAGATTTTTAGTTTTTTGATGAAAAATACAATTCAAAAATGATTTACGGCGCGACTTTACTGGAATTTAAGTTAATATCATAGCTGATGCCGTAGCAGACCTTTGTTAAAAATTAAAAGTTGAAAAATGCCTAAAATTTTTGCAAGATCACTATTAAACATTTTATTTTTCGTAATTAATATTTTCTTACACAAAAATTAAAAAAAAAAGTACTGAATTTCGGTAGAACATTTGGTGGCTTAATTTGTTGCATTTTAACCCTGCTATCTATGACGTCGTGCAAGGAATACGTCGAATTACAAGTAACCCTGTAGAATCTAATGCTAGCTAATGTTGTAAAGTAGGTTACCAAACTGGCATAGCAAACGTCAGGATAAGTAATGTTAAAAATGAAGTTCAAGTATACAAGCATACGATTAGTTATGTGATACCGGCATTTTTTAAATAAATAATACCACATATTGAAGTCGTTTCCATACCACATTTAATTAGCTGTGCATTACCGGATTTTCAGGAATCCCGGGATTTACATTAAGAAAAAAAAATACTAAGAAGCCGCTTCCATTCTCTTTTTAGCCAAAAACTAACTTTAAATTGGAGCCACACAGCCCGGTGGTGGCCGGCGACAAGAATGTAGATCTGGCTGCTGTTAGATCCACCTTTAGGTAAATATGCATCCGGATTGTCCGATCTCTAATGATGATACAGTGATGTCTAGAACTATTTGTATGAGCAAGGTAAGTGGTAAAACCAGTCGAAGTGGTCAACATATACAAGCAGATTTATAGTAAACAAGCGAAAACTTCACATAAAACATAAATAAGCATTAAGCAGGCTTTATTCATCAGACGTTTACGCTAAACACAAACTTGAATATTACGGACACTTCTGAAACGACGTACATAAATTCTTCAGTAATTCAACATCAAAGGAGACGTAAATTAATTATTAAAACCTGTGCCCTAACAAGTTTGTATTATAAACTGAAAAGTAAAGTCAGTTCCACAGCAATCCATTAGGGTGGTTGTATCAATTATAACTAAATACCTGTTGTCATGTCCAGAGCCCCCGCTTTTCGCACTGCAGATACTCTTTGTCTCGACGTTGCCGTCCAAGTCGAACGTGGTTTCATAATTGTCTTTGTACTGTTGCACAGAGTTGGACGTGCGGTTCACATTGGAGCTCTGATCTTGATCGTTGTACACTGAGCTCGTATGATCATCCTTCACGTAGTCGTCTTTGGTGTCGTTGAGGTGTTGCGACATGATGAGCGACTCGTTGTCGAGTTTCAAGATGTTGTTGTTGTTGTAGGGCGATATGGTGTCGTTGGCGTCCCTGTAGTAGGTGTCGTGCGACACGGGACTCATCGTCCTGTGATACTCTGTGTCGTTGGTGGTGTTTGCGTTGGAGTCGAGCGGATCGGGCTGGTGTGACGTCATCGACGTCGGCGACATCGCACCGCTATTCTCGCCGGGCGAAGTCGGCGATCTAACGTAAGGGTAACGTACACAAGCGGATATTCGTGAGCCAGTGACAGAAACATGCAAAAGAAAACAAACAATGACAGATGAACAAAACATAAAATACACAGCTTTGAAAGTGATTAGATAAGCGACGGGACTGATCGTGTTTACTTACGTTGATAGAATTAGTACTAATTAAAAGTAATAACAAAATGTTGCAATTGTGCGATGATATTCGATAACTAATCGACCAAATAATGTCCGGGTCAGTCTAAGTTCAACTATAGGGCCCAACTATACACAACATAAAGAAACGAGCTACAGTGTGTGTGCAATGTCCTCACCTGTCGTATATTGAGCCGGAGCCGAAGTGTTGCGATTGCGCGAGGTTCCTGTTAATGAGGTTCTCCTGTGCCGGGTCTATGAATCGGAACGTCGAAACACGACCGAATTTAAGTAGACAACCGTGCTGCGGCAAAACAATTTAGATTAATTGACACAAATATCAGTTTAACTCTAAAATTCACTGCAATCCAGCCTTTCAGCCATACAATTTAAATCAACACCTTAGAGAGCTCTATATATATTTACAGGGTACTATGACTTTGCAGTTGTTTAAAAGTGGTCTGCTTTTCAGAAAATATTGATTTTGAATGGTATCCACATGATACTGGGTGGACACGAATACGTATATTTGACCTAGATAAAAACGCTAGAAAAGTTTCGGAACGTTGTTAAGCGAGGCTGATTTACACAAGAATGACCATTCTAGATCGTGAATGTGGGATTTAGCCATAGCTGTGAAATACGTGGGCGTTCTGATGAATGTAACTAATAATAAAACTGAAGAGTTTGTTTGTTTGCTTGAACGCGCTAATCTCTGGAACTACCAGTCGGATTTGAAAAATTATGTTTGCATTTGATAGCTCAATTCTTAAGTAAGGCTATAGGCATATTTACTATCACGCTAAGACCCTTAGATGCCGTGCAAAAAGAACGCTAAGCGAACACGAAGTAATAGCGCGGGCAGGCAATGCGATGTGACGGAGTGGGTCGTCGGAACATAAAATTTCAAGCGGACGAGGTCGCGGGCAGAAGCTAGTTACAAATAAAACTCGACCGTAACATATTTAGCAAACCTAGGAGCAACTGACTGACCTTGATCTACAAGTTCGAAGCGTTTCTGGAATATTTAGCAGGCCGTATTTAGGTTACCAAAACTAATACTCGATACTTGTCGTCGAATCTATACCTACAGTCTTTAACGAAAATGTTTTCTTAATTGATTTATTTTTTTCTTGACTGCCGATTGATTGACGGTAGCTTTGAAATTGGTAGCCGATCATTACATTTTTTTATTAGACGATATATTGTGTGTGTTGTGTTGTTTGTATTGGGGGGCTCGTGGCTAAGTAATAACAGTCGCACGGGTCGATCGGTCAGGTTAAGCTACGCTTGTAGCGTTTGGTCCGTGGATGGGCAGGGTAACCATCTTTACATACCGAGTCCCCTCCGTGCCTCATAAAGCACGTTTAGGCCGTTGGTCCCGGCAGTCATTCTTGGATCTTTGACAGTCGTCAGAAGCCCAAAAGTCTGACAACGAATATAACCAAGGGGTAACGTATTACCCAGTAACTGGGTTGTGGAGATATGCGTCACTCCATGTAAAATACTGCTATTCAGCTGCATCCGGTTAGATTGGAAGCCGATCCTAACATAGTTGAGAAAAGACTAGGCAGATGATGATGATAAATCAATCTCTGATTTAACATTCCTCTTCAAATTACTTAATAACAGTATTGACTGTCCAGATCTTCTTAGCAGAATAGATCTTAATGTTCCTGTCAAGATCCAGCGTTATCCCCGCCCATTACTCAAAGCCCCACGATGCCCAACAAATCTGGGTAAACATTCACCGGTTTCCAGGATGACCCAGCAATACAATGCCATAACATGTACATCAGAAGACATAGACATCTTTTCTAATACTAATCCGTGCACAATTAAATGATAATGTAAGTGTAGAACTGCCTGTCTAGTAATGTATTGTTTGCTATTTTTAACCGACGAAAAAAAAGGAGGAGCTTCTCAATTCGACACGTATGTTTTTTTTTATTTTTTTTTATGTATGACCACGCATAACTTTTTACAGAGTCGTCCGATTTGAACATTTTTTGTTTTATTCGAGAGGGTATAATACCTCAAAGTTGGCCCCATAAAAAATTGATTAACTTTGCTTGGGTAGTTTTTGAGTTAGCTTCAATAATACGTATTTTTGCGCCATTTTTATGTGGATGATGTTTTAGTTTCTTTTGCAGGTAGTGGTATTAGAATTTGTGTGGGGTAGGTACAACAACTAAAAAGTGATAAATAAAAACTTTTTACAAAAAAATACAACCGACTTCCAAAAACAACACTACAAAGTGAAAAATAACTTTAATTTCGGAAGTCGGTGGCAAAAAACGAAAATACATATAACCAGACACCGACTTCCGAAATTAAAGTTATTTTTCACTTTGTAGTGTTGTTTTTGGAAGTCGGTTGTATTTTTTTGTAAAAAGTTTTTATTATTTATTTATGTTTTGTTTGCTGCTTTTTAATCTTTATTTTTATTCAATTTGCATTAAAATGGTCAACATTAATCATCTATTAGTATAACTTTAATAATAATATAATTTTTTGTTTGTTTCTATTGCATGATGTGGTCTCTTATAATTGAGGGAGCACATAGATTTCTGTTCTTGTCCTTTATAATGTAGCCTGTAATTGTAAGGTGTGTATTCTTTGTTGGAGATCCTAATATAATAAAATAAATAAATTGTACATTTTCATTACATAATCATTATATATAATATAAATACTATAAAGAAGTTATAAATATTAAAGCCAAAAGCTTGATTGGAACGCGTTCATTTACACAAACGTTGGCTTCATTAAGCAATGCAAACAAAGTGTTCGTTCGTGTATTATGGAGCGCTACATTGAATATATTTTCGTAACAGTTAAACGGGGTTGTCAGTACATGGCACAATAAAAGAGGCAGTCCGCCACTCGTGCCAGTCTTCCTCCGACGGAAACGATCGTCTTTATGTTGAGTGCACATTAAAAGTAAATAACGAATCCATAAAAATAGAAATGCTTTCAGTTAAAAGCTGAATTTCCGTTATAAAGTGCAGGATTTACGTCACAGCATTTCTACAGAGCGTATCTCATCTAGGATTACTTTTGTACCAATTGGCAATAAGGATTTACTCGGCTCGGTAACTAAACCTCGCTATGCGGAAAATGTCAGATTGGCATATCATGGGCATATCATTGATTTTATGCGGGATCATCTACCTACAGCAGAACTTTCATTTGAAAAACCGTTTTGTGTTAGTTATGATAAAAATATGTACCTACACATAACATCACGCCTGTAATTCCCGAAAGGTTAGGCTTTAAAGCTAAATTAGGGAGACGATAACCGACTTTTAATGATTGTAAACTGATGTAGTGTTAATGATTTGGAAAAAATATATGTTAAATTAGGAGCTCAGAACGGTATAGCGAATCACTCTTCGCCGATGGTACGGTTCGCCGAAGTCACTCTTAGTCGACGGTTAGTTCCACGAATAAATCCATCGCCGATAGAACTATTCGCCGAAAACACCGTTCATCAATAGTCGCTTCAGCTACAACACCCTTTACCGTTGGAACGGGTCGCCGAAATACTTCAAACAAGTTTCACATCAGCTGCCTGGTGTAGGTCTTATCATAACATACAGTGATTTCCTCTTTAGGATACGCACAATATTAGTCATTTTGCGGTGTATGGTTACATACATATGAAAAACAAAACATTTCGTGCATATGATTATCATTAAAGCGTTGTTGAGAAAAATGAGTGCGTGCAATTTAGTAAGATCTAAGCGCGGCGCACATGTCTGCCATGTACGGCATGCCGAATGGAATGATGGTGATTCTGACTGACAATTGTGTGACCATGAGGGTGCAATAAAGTTATTACACTTACACCACAACCACTGGAACTGTTTCTTGTACACCCCCAATAATATTTGACTTTATATTTTTTATTTAGGCGGTAAGAAAATCCATCCACTATTAGCACATGTGCGCCGCGCTTAGATCTTCCGCTGCTTCAGCTGCCTGGTGTAGGTCTTAACCTACACCAGGCAGCTGATGTGAAACTATTTGTGTTTGAAGTATTTCGGCGACCCGTTCCAACGGTAAAGGGTGTTGTAGCTGAAGCGACCATCGATGAACGGTGTTTTCAGCGAATAGTTCTATAGGCGATGGATTTATTCGTGGAACCAACCGTCGACTAAGAGTGACTTCGGCGTACCGTACCATCGGCGAAGAGTGATTCGCTATACCGTTCTGGGCTCTTAAATTAAAGCATTTTCTTAATGATTTAATATAGGAATATTTTACATTATGTTTATATTACATAGTGTAATTAATTTGTAATGTTATGTGTAACGCGGATAAAAAACTGAGAATCATGCAAAAACTATCAAGCGTATTTTTATGAAACCTTCCCCAATAGAAAGATAATTCAATTATTTATCATTTAGTATATGTGTTTCAATATAGTACCTTTTGTTTTATGTATTATAAATTATTAATGCGTTTCATTTAGGACAGAGCTCCTTGATGGGCGAGTTCTATTACTGGGTGAATGTATGAATTTAGGATACAGCGTCTTATTTTTAAGTTTTCTCTAAACGTATGATCCTGTATAGAAGGAACTTGTGGGCACTGCTGTTGCTGTAGTCTTTTTTTTTTGGGTGACCCTACTCTGCGTTCTATCCCCTTGTACTGCAAATTTTACACCCACAGCTCTCACATGTACAATAACGGAAATGTATTGTTTTGCAGATTGACAAACTACGTGAATTTGTGTTATATACAGGGTGTCCCGTAAATAAAGGATAACCTTTTAAGGGGTTGTTGTACTCATCATTATAAACAACTTTTACTTTAGGACAAACCTGAAATCGCGAAAAAAATCTGCTGTTCCCTACATTTAGACGAGTTACGCGAACATAAATGTAGGGAACAACTGATTTTTTTTTCGTGATTTCAGGTTTGGTCCCATAGTAAAAGTTGTTCATAATGATGAGTACAATGACCCCTTAAGAGGTTATCCATTATTTACGGGACACCCTGTATATTGGTTACATTTTACTTAAACAAAACTTACTTGTAACCGTTGAGAGTGCATGATCCGGCGTCCGTTGACATAGACGTGCGCGTCGGCGTGCAAAGGCGTGACGTTGTACCCGCCACCTTCCGCCGGCGCGACCACGCAGTGCCGCGGCTGGATGGACGGGCCATACAGCTGGAGCGTCGTGCCGTTGCCTGATCCCACCTGCCGAACAACATTAACACAGTAATGGCATATTTTAGCTAACTACTCTAGTTTTAATAAGAAACTAGCGACTCGTCCCTGTTTCGCACTGTTTTTACAACTTTATTAAACATCGAGATTTCTTTATTATACAGTATGGGGACCGCTTATATGCAATAATTTCTAGGACACACTTGGTATCGCCTTTTCTGACGATATACAAAAAATGAACGAAATCGGTCCAGTAATTAGGTCAAAAAGTAGAGTTTTCATTTTGAACAAATTTAAACACTCTGTAGAATTGTATCACTAGGTCAATGATTCAATGAACCCTTTAAAATGCGACGTTGCCACTCTGCAAACTATCACGACGCTGTTACGTACCTATTCTACTTATTTGCCGAAATGTAAAATCGGTACACCTGCACGACAGGCTGGAATTTAATGTAAAAAAAAATAATTCAACGTTTGAGTGCGTGCGCAAAACTAAGCGTGTACGGGAGACGCAGCCGCGGACCGCGCCGCCCGACGACACCCACATTCGATTAATACTGTGACGGTACGGCCCACTACCTCTCACACTTCTCACAGACACAAGACCACTACAGACTGACTATGAAATTTAATGTTAATGTGGTTTTTTTTCGGTATACTAGTACTTGGAATTTCCTATTGAACAACTTCCTTGGCCTGCCATGGTCGAAACTTTGTTTTGTTTTCACAAACATAATCCATCACTGGGACGCGCCAACATTTCCTGCGGGTGTACATCGGCAGCGGTGTCTTTTGGCGGCTTCTTTACACAGAGCGGCACAAGCCACGCGGCTTTCTTCAAAGGCGATTCAGCGAAATAATATTGCGGGGGGCGCGCGGGTGCGGGGTGCGCTCGCGCCACGTAGGGAAGCACACCCGTTATCGACTATTAGCTTCTGTTAAAAGGAATAAAGATAGATAATCATAAAAGCTGTTTAGCTTTAAATACTTAGGTGGTGCTATGGTGTTTTAAGAATTATTGTCATAATTCTAAAAACCACTATGCCCTGAGTATTTAAAGCTAAACAGCATTTTTGTTTATGTGTGTTCTTATTAAATATTATTAAGTAGATTTAGAGATAAAATGCATAAAGTAAACAACAACAATTTATGAATTGTTTTCGCATGTTACATAGTTAGTTACAGACCGGCTCCCGGTGGATCGACAGACCCGATTGATACTCAGGATTACTCAGGAAGTCACCAACTTAACGGTAGTTTCGTAAACTGTTCAATCGTATTTTTAATGTCCAATTAATATTTATAATTGTTAAAAATAAATATTTGAATTACACAAAGATACTTGTTTTCTAATGCCTTGTTTCGGTAGAAAGTAATTATGTGTAAAAAGTTATCGATAAGCGTTAATTACGATAATTGCACCATGTGCCCTACATTATAATATTTTTTCGCCATCTTGGAAGTTGCGTTCCGCTTTGTCAGTTCACCGATAGTCTTCCGGGATAGTGTGTGTTTCGCAGAGATTTCGTCTACTTTCGCGCATTGCTTCAAAACGTGATTAGCAAATACCAGTAAATTTAGTGCTTAGTTAGTTTAATTTTTTATCAGTGGAATGGACACTTATTAGTTTATTAGTTATTTGACTCTGTATGTGTGTAAATTGTGTTTTTAAGTTTTTTGTATACATTTTTTAAGGTGAAATTGACACTTGACTTTTGTGTTCGCGTGTGTCTTTTTAACAAAATGCCAAGACAACAGCATTTTTCACGCAACTCGCGTCTGCCCTACTAGTGTCCGGACAATCCTGGGAGCTGTCCAAAGGATCAGGGAAAATCAGCACATGAAGGAGTTGCTCCGCGTCACGTTCCATCCTCTTTTGAACACCGAGTCTTAGAACATTTCGAGCAGAACCCTTTGACAAATTAAAAACCATGGCTCTGGATCCTGAACGAAATTTGCTGAGCAGGCTTCGGGATAACATTGTGCGGCGATGTACCTAACTTGTGCATTCAAAAACGTGGTGGACACTTTGAAAATGAGAAAATTTAAGTTTATTCTTTTTGGAACTAATGTGTAATATTGAAGTATTTAGTTCAGTTCAGTTATCGCGAAATAAACACGTGGCGGTACAAATGAACTTAGTGGATTTTATTTTCATCGCACATTGTCAAACGAATCAAAGTGCCGGCGCCGACAAAAAAGCCGCCATGCCGCCCGCGTGCACCGTTGCCACTCTTCGCTCCTGGGGTCAAGGTACGTTGTCTAAACAGAGTGTTTACTTTAAGTGACTTTATTTTGATATTTATTTTGTTTGAAAATTTAACTTTTTTAATTTTCGGTTTTTTATTTATTATTTAATTTTTCTATACTTCTATGGAGTAATATTACTTGAGCTTTCAATGATTGCCAAGATGTCAATTCCATACTGTATGTAAGTTTGAATTATACACATAAACCTTCAGGAGTAGGTAAATTCGCTAAATGATAGTGAAAACCGCATCAAAATCTTTGCGAAGTTTAGAAGAACAACGCAGTCACACAGGGAGAGACGAAACGCGATTTTCATTTATCTATTCTTATATATAAAAGCGAAAGGTCATTCATTCATTGATTCGATGATGGGTTCATACATTCATTTACTCACTCACTAACACGAAATCTACTGGACCTACGAAGATGAAATTCGGTTCAGAGGTAGATTATGAGTAGGTAGGAGACGTCAGCTAAGAAAGGATTTTAGAAAACTCACCCCGTAAAGGGGTGAAATAAAAGGTGGAAGTTTGTATGAAAAATCATATTCCTTGAGTTAATAGACTTGAAACTTAGCACGAATACTTATCTAAATAAATTATAAAGTTTGTCATTTTTAGTATTCCTCCCTAAGGAGGGATTGGGGGGTGTCAAAGTTTGTATGGAGGGATTTTAAAGCGCGGTCCGATTAACTCGAAAATCGGTATTTATACTCGAGACCAAACTGAAGAATAACGTGTATCAGGGTTTTTCGAAAATCTAAACCTCAGGGGGTGAAATGGGATAGTAAATTTTTCTGGGGAGGATTTTACTGCGGGGCTTGATTAACTCGAAAATTGGTGTAAATAATCTTTCAGTCAAGATAAAACATCCCCAACAATTTTCTAAAATTCCACCCATGTGGGCATGAAAACAGGGAATACAGTTTATATGAAAAATCGAATTCATTTGGTTAATTAACTTGAAACTTGGTATAATTAATTGTCTAAGTAAGTAATATAGTATTGTCAATAATGGTTTTTCAAAACTACCCCGGCGGGAGGGGTAGAGGGAGAGGGGGCAAGTGGAGGGGGTGGTGACGAGGGAATGGGAGAGGGGAGGGTGTTTTTGGGGTGAGTTAGGGGGAGTGGGAGGGGGGGAGTGTGAGGGGAGGGGGGAAAAGGGTAGGGGTTGCTGAGGAGAGGAGGAAAGGGTAGTGAGTGGAGATGGTTAGGGGAGGGTTTGGTGAGAGGGAGGTGGAGGTGATGGGGTGGTGAGGGGGAAGGGGAAATGGTGAAGGGGATGTGAGAGGGGGAGGGATAGGTTAGCGGGAAGGGGATGTAGTGAACCAACGCGCTAATATCTGGAACTACCAGTCGGACTTTAAAAATTCTTTTTGCATTTTTGATAGCCCAAATCTTAAGGAAGGTTATAGGCATATTTAACATCGCTCTAGGACCCTTAGGTGTCGAGCAAAAAGAAAAAAAAGTCAGAAAGAGCACTAAGCGAAAACGAAATAATAGCGCGGGCTGGCAATGCGATGCGACGGGGTGGGTCGGGGGAACAAGAAATTTCACGCGGAAGAAGTCACGAGCAGAAGCTAGTATTATGTATATTGCTGTATTCCCTATTAAAGGGCAAGTGATGTTATGCTGTGCACCCATAAACCGACGAAGGCTGCTACACACCAGGCGGGCTCTATGTAAGTCTGTTTGTGTGCGCCTTAAGGTTATTAAAGCTCACACAACAGACGGAGAATCTGTCGTCATTTGCCAAACTTCATTTAAGATTTCAATAACAATACTCTACCTTCGAAATATAATGCAGAACAGAATCTCATATTCGGCAGCTGTGATTAAATATTAAATTTATAAAATCTACGTATTGGGTACGTTTACATTAGATTCAGAAGATTTCGAACTTTATCCTAACTCAGCGAGCAGAAAATTGATTGTGGACATCAAATAGTTGTTCTACAATCCGCCTCGTATGAGAAAAGGAATTGGAACTATAAAATTCAATTGTTTCTTAAAGCGGAAAACTTGAGTAGGTAGCTCCACTTTCATCTAAAATTGCTACAGTCAAATAACATACATACTATCATCATTATGCATGTACACACGGCTACACATCAAGCTATACATTTCCAGTTTACACTGACCTATCATTGTAAGGAAATCCTATACAATGCGAGATCAGCTTATACTGGAAATGTATAGCTTGATCTGTAGCCGTGCGTACGTAAAGGTAGGCAGATGTGATGTGTGTCTATAGTGAATACACTCACACTGCCAATTATTTTTAAGTAATTCACAGTATTCACACAAATTATTTACAGTAAAATTTTTTGAAAATATTACATAGAGGCTACAAGAACCAAATAATTAAATTGAGTAAATATTTTCTAGAAAGATAAGCAAATTGGGCTGATGTTGTTATTTAAATATGCGGGAACTCTGAGCATATTCGTAAGAATTGACTTTGACGCGAAACCCGTGTTTATTAAATTCATAAAGCTCGAGACTGGAGCAGCGTTAACTACGTAATTGAATTATTCTAGTAGAGAAAACTGTGCCTCGGTATTATTGCTTTAAATTTTCGGAGCACCCATTTTAAATGTACACTTACGAGTTTTTTTCGAATGGTGTGTGGTTACCGAATACATGAAAACCGTCTCGAATGTATATCTTCAGCAGCCATTTTTGGAATTAATGCTTCTTTCTAGATTGAATTTTTTATAAGACAGGCGACATCCATGCAACATCCGTCTCTTAAATATTTGCGGCAATGTTATAGTGTGCGCGCAAGTGCTAGTCACCGCCGCCGCGGCGAGACGGGGGAGGGCGCGATTGACAAGATTAGCAGACTGAGTTAGCTTCACCTTTGTCTACCTCCCCCGTCTCACTGCTCACATACCTCAGGCGGTGACTAGCACTTGCGCGCGCACTATAGTTCTTAGATAACATCTCCGGACATTTTCCGCAGTCCGACTGTTACACGCCAGCATTTTTGTCACAGTCTGCTTTTACTAAACTACAATATTTTTATTTAAATGCATAAAACATAAGTCTACAGCAATTAAACAATTTTCTGAGTCGTGGGTGAGTAATGATTTTTTAAGTGGATGTTGTCAGAATATAAAATATGATGTGTTTCACCGAACGACATTGACATCTTTCATCGATCGACAGCACACCTGACTGTTCCCTCGCGAAACTACGACTCGAACAAGAAACTATTGTAAATACTTCATTGTAGGCATTTGTCGGATAAATGCATGTGAATTATCCATGTATGAGATCTATGAATGTAATCACTACTGGATTATATCGCGTTTATTGTGTATCGAAGCGTATATTGATGTTTTATTCAAATTGTAGGGACCTACTGTGCAAGTATAAAATACTTTTTGCCGCCTCTGTGGGCTCCCAAAGGAGTTTTTTGTACACTCTACATCGTTTATGACATTATTGGGTTATAACAAAATATACATAAGTTATTTATAAACACACTTTAGTAATGAGAGCTAAATGAAAATAGACTGTATTTTTAATAACATATTTTGTGAAATTTAAGTGAGTCTCTTACTTTTTCTAACTATAATCAAACTTTAATAATGTTTCTCTAAAAGCCTTGAGATTTATTGTAAAATCAATTGATAAAAAGTTTTATTTTATTTTAAAGACGAGGAGAGAAAAAAAAAATAGGTGCTGGAACCAGTGCGACGCGTCCTAAAAGTACATACCTAGTCCCTTTTTCAAATAAATCCAGTCCTAAACAAGATTCACGATGATTCGGTCAGTCCGACGCGACGTCTATCCGCTTGTCTATTACAATTCTGACTCGCCATAAATTGGATAGTAAATAATTGAAGGGCTATAACCTCGATACCTTCGCGCTGTGATTATCCGACTGGGATTCGGCGGTTTGATTTGTGTTTGAGTAATGAGTATAGCTGCTAACAGCGCCATCATTGAGAAAAAAACCGGCCAAGTACGTGTCGGAACACGCACAATGAAGGGTTCCGTAGTTAAAAAGAATTTATCCCAATAAAAAAAGTAAAAACCGACTTCAAAAACAAAAAATGAATAAAATAACTTTATTAAAAAACTTAACAGCTTCTGAAATCGGTGCCAAGCTAAGGTGCATTGAAGAACTCAAGACACAAGAAGGAAATTAATTTATTTTTCCATTTTTAGTTGAATATTCAATTACATAAGTAAGCCCAAGACGAACGAAAAGAAGAATCATCAAAATCGTCATAGAAATGCCGGAGATACAGTATATTTATGCATTTAACTTCGTACATAAGACTAATTACATAGTGTATTATCTACTAAAACCTTCCTGAAAGCATGTATATCACGTCAGTGAAAGAATCATCAAAATTAGTTAATTAGTTTTTGAGAAAATCGCGGACAAACAAACACACATACATACTTACATACATAATAGGTTGGGGAAAAAGTTTTTTCGCATTTTTTAAGAAAATTCAAAACATTTTTTAATATACATTATTTACATTTATCTAAAGTATGTAGGTACCATTTTGTTCGATAACTTTTTGCCATCTTGTAGGTAGGGACATGATCCCATTGCTATAGAAATTTTGGGACTTCTGATCAAAATACCGCTACAAGTGGTTTTGGCAGTCCTCTCGTGATGTTAACCTGACACTGCCTAAAGAATTCTGAAGAGACCGAAACAGGTGGAAATCTGAAGGTTCAAGGTCAGGACTATACGGCGGATGCATTAACACCTCCCAGCCAAACTCTCTTAATTTTTGCTGAGTGGCTAAAGATGTGTGAGGTCTAGCGTTATCATGATGAAAAACCACACCCCTTCTGTTGATTAATTCCGGCCACTTTCTATCAACTTCTTGCTTTAATCTCATCAGTTGTTCGCAGTAGAGTTCAGAATAGATGGCCCTGCCTGGTGGTAACTGCTCATAATTAATAATGCCCTTCCAATCCCACCACACACACAGCATCACCTTGTTGCGAGTTAACCCGGGTTTCGCCACAGTCTGTGAAGCCTGACCGGCCTGTGACCACGACCTTTTTCGCACGTTCTTGTCGTACGTGATCCACTTTTCATCACCAGTTATCAGCTTCTTGAAAAATGGTTCGGTTTCATTACGTCGTAATAAAGAATCACAAATGAGTACACGATTCATTAGGTTTCTTTCAGTGAGCTCGTGAGGTACCCAAATATCGAGCTTTTTTGTTTACCCAGTTTTTTTCAAATGCGCCAAAACTGTTTTGTGGTCAATTCCCAGTTCCTCAGCTACGTCGTAACTACTGATATGCCGATCTTGCTCCACTTTTTCAAAAATGGCATCCATTTTATCCGTAATAGGGCGACCAGAGCGACGTGCATCTTTGACATCAAAATTTCCGGATTGAAATCGCTTAAACCAAATTTGTGCTACTCTCAGAGACACTGCACTGGGTCCATAAACATCGCAAATTTTTTTCGCGGCTTGCGTTGCATTTTTACCTTTTTTGTAGTAAAATTTTAAAATGTATGGAATTTCTTCATTAGATTCACTCATCTTGACAGTACGAAAAATAAATAAAAATCTCACATTTTCCTAATTTGAATTTGGAATTATGTTCTTTAAAATTTAAACTTTCAATGATACCAAAACCAGCCAGATACAAATAGTATAGCCAAAGAGATTTTATTTTAAGTTCATACGTACTATAATGCGAAAAGACTTTTTCCCCAACCTAATACATACGGGTTGAATACAAAACCTCCTTTTTGAAGTTGGTTAAAAACAAAAATAACAATGTATTCCAAAAAAAATTTTTTTTATGTCACAAAATTACAAATTAACAATTTTAAGACTTTTTCCTTTACTTGTGCTGTTCTTGCCAAATTTCATTATTCTGGGTCAACGGGAAGTACCCTATAGGTTTTGATTTACTTGCGACAGTTGCGAGTATCAAAATGTGTCGCAAAATGGCCGTATTTTTTTATTGCGTTGACTTAGAAGCTTGATTTTTTATGAACTCTAAGGGACCATAGACTTACGTATTTGATATTAATTTCAACTTGATATCTCCACGCGTCCTTGACAAAATGGATCTTGATAGACTGACAAACTTGATTTTTTTTTATGCGATAGAATTACAAATTAACATTTTTCAGACTGTTTCCTTTACTTGTGCAGTAAGACCTTGCTTCTTGCCAAATTTCATTATTCCAGGTCAACGGGAAATACCCTGTAGGTTTTGATTTACTTGCGACAGTTACGAGTATCAAAATGTATCGCAAAATGGCCGTATTTTTTTATTGCGCTGACTTAGAAGCTTGATTTTTTTATAACTCTAAAGGACCATAGACTTACGTATTCGATATTAATTTCAACTTGATATCTCCACGCGTCCTTGAGTAAAAGGGTCATGACAGACTGACAGATTTGAAATTTTCTTTTTATATGATAGAATTACAAATTAACAATTTTCGGACTTTTTCCTTTATTTGTGCTGTGAGAGCTTGCTTCTTGCCAAATTTCATGATTCTAGGTCAACGGGAAGTACCCTATAGGTTTTGATTTACTTGAGAGTATCAAAATATGTCGCATAAATGGCCGTATGTTTTTATTGCGTTAACTTAGAAGCTTGAGTTTTTTAGGACTCAGACTTACGTATTTGATATTAATTTCAATTTGATACCTCCACGCGTTCCTGACATAAAGGGTCTTGACAGACTGACAGACAGACAGACAGACGGACAACGAAGTGATCCTATAAGGGTTCCGTTTTTTCCTTTTGAGGTACCTACGGAACCCTAAAAATTAATAAGTCTGGAGATATGGAACATTTTGGAATTTCCTATGCTCACATTTTTTGTCAGATGAGGTAGAATTTTTTGTATAAAAAAAATCAACACTAAACCTCCTGGGATCGAAGTTATAGCAGTTAACGGCAAAAACGGGTGGCGCTGCCGGTTAGCAGCTCTACTCGCCTTAAGGACCTGAATCATGAAGGATTGAAGGTACGTCTAAGGGATAGGTGTGCTCCAGCAAGTAAATGCCACTGAAACTCGTAATATGAAACTAATCAGTCGCCGTTTGTTTTGGTTAACTTACACGGCGATGGGACCCGCTAGCAAAATGATGGCAAGCGATAGAAGAACGAATTATTATTATGTAGGTACCTATTAGTATGTATCGATCGGTTGCATCAGAGTCAGTGATTGTGCCAGGATCAGGAACTGACTTTGTTAGATTTTGTTTAACAAGTTCCACGTTCAACAAAAGTACATGACAAGTTAGGTTTTTAGTGCATGAAGAGACCCAATTTATACCTGTACGGGCCATAAGCTTGGCAGAAGTCTGCAATGCTAATGAAGTGATGACCTATTAATTTAAATAACAAACCTCGATAACATCTGATACTTTGAGTCGCCGTCCGTTTTCTAGCACGGTGGCGTCGGGTGACATCTCTACCAGCATCGGCTCGTTTCCGGGCCGTCCGCCGGCGGTCCCGGTGACGGATCCGACTTTCTTCTTGCGCCGCCGCGGCTGAACGTCTGCCGGCCGCCGCCGCACATGGAACATGATGGAGCCTACGACAAACACACACGGATTAAGTCAATGTAGAAATTGGGAGTAAATGGCACAAATTAAAACACTTAGCACTCAAACACAGTACATTAATTAATCATAGTTATTTAATTAACTTGAAGAAAATATTAGGTTATCGGTTCGCGTAAAAAATGTGTGATATTTAAAAGTTGAAGAAACAGTGCAGAGCAACCACTACACGACTACTGTTACCGAGTAAAGTGACCCTTCTTGCCAGTGAGGTAAACGTTGAGTAGTTCCACAGTTATATGGAAGTGGATACTAAAACAGTGGTGCTTTGTAAATTGCATAATTTATAGAAAGCAACCGAGGAAAGTGGGTCTTTCTTCAGGGTGGTGGGTGGTTGTCGTAGGGTGAATGCCAACTGTAAACCTACAAGTATTTCTATGCTAAGAATAAAATTATTGATGAAGTGAGTGTTGTTTTTAGTTATAGGTATGTAATTTGCATAACTGCTTCGAATTTATTGCGATAAATAAGGCGACATTTTAAACTGATCCTCTAAAAACTAATCGACTTTTTAATGATGGTCACTTTATTAATTTATTGAACCTCTAAAACAAAGCCCTTCTATTGATGCACACTTTTTTTTAAATAATTGAGCCTCTTTTTAACTTTCTGGCATTTTCTCACAGTTGATCGCAGTAACTAAGCTAGCCCGACCAAACGAGTTAGGCTAGGTTGGAACTGCGACGACAAGCACGCGAGCCGAGCGAGCGGTGCTAGCGGTGCCGCGGCAGCGGCCGGCGAGCGCTAGATCCAAGTTGGTTGTAGTTACTTGGCTATTTAGTATTTAAAGGACCCCAAAATAAGAATTATTTGATGTTCACAAAAAGAGGCGCAATTACATTGTTCAATATTTTTTTTAAAAGCGCAAAATGCGATTTTTTTTATAGGTTCGATTAAATACTTACATGCCATAACTTTTGTAATTATTTTAATATTTATTTATTTATTTATAAATAAAAGTAAAGTGCCTGTCTCGGATCGATCTCTGATCTCGAGCTCATTTTTATTCAGCTTCTTAACTACTACCAATCAATCACCTTGCTTTTAGACGTTTTCATAAATAATCTTCTTAAGATTACCTACCTTACCTATCAATATTATGAAAATTTACATATAAAAGTTGCTACGTAAGTTTCTACAATTAACATGGTTTTATTTGGGTCGAAACCACAGCGGCAGGTCAAGCGTATTGACAATTTATACTTAGTTGATGATCGAATGTGACGACAGGAACTAATCGTGTATAATTTCTTGATTTAATATTTTAAATAAGATTAACTTAACGAAAATCTATAAGTAAGTCAGATATAACATAACTAGCAGTTGCCCTCGACTTCGTCTGCGTGTATTTTGTATTTCATCATTTTTTATACAAAATCCAGGATGCAAAGTAGCCATATCCTTCTCTAGGTTCCATCCCAAGGGATGAATCTTTATGTAAAAAATTACTACATTTTATCTAATAGATTCGATTGTCTATTAAGAGTAAAGTATCCCTCAAGATATCTTCAAATATGCTAGTAGATACACTATAGGAAAAGTGGGCACAACTTGAGAAAATGGATATAGTGTCTTTTTACAAAAAAAAACATTTTTTTAGCTCTAGATAGTTTTATACTATATGCCATGATAGCTATTCTTCATAATACAATTTTAAAACCAAGGTAACCATAAAGCATAACGAACATAAGATACAATTATTTTACTGTTTATGTTTTTAAGTATAATGGCGTACACTATAAATTATAAACTAACAAAAATTTTTGCAACATGGCGATATTCAATTACTTATTCTTACTTTTTCATGCAGTCTTATCGTTTGTTAAGTGCGGATGAACGTACCGATTTATATACACTGTGAAAGATAATGAAAAACCTGTCGTAAAACAATTGCACTCGCTCTATTTTGGTAATAAAAATACAAAATAGTACTTAGATCCGATTTTTGTTTTAATTGTTTTTTAAAGCTTAAATAAACTAGAAAAATCATATAGTTGCAAGATGTTTTCTCTTTCCTCTTGCGACTATTATCACCGATTTAAAAAAAAATAATTTACGACAATATCGCAGACATTTATTTATTAAGCATGGAAATGGCGATAACATTGAATAGTTTTTTTTTTTAAACATAGTCTCAAGAGTAACTTGGCTATAACAACATAAACTTGGCTAATATGAATAGGTTAATTTTACTTTTTATAATTTATTTAATTCGTCCTGCAGAAGAGTTTCAGCACTTATGGTTAACTTATGGGTTGTCTATAAAACTAAATATTTGTAAACGATTTTTTTTTTCGTAGTTTAAACCTGTTTTAGAAGTAGAAGTTTTTACAAAGTGTGGAGTGTTTAAGGACGCTGTTACAAATGGGTAGTCAAATCATTACTTTTTTTACACAAAAGTATGTTTATTAAATAAAATGCTTTACATTCTTAAAATATTTTTTGGCCATATTGTTGATAGATGTGTATGGTGCGATTCTGAACTATAAATATAATTTTAGATAGGTAAAGTTTCTCAATAAATGTACCGGAGTGAAAATTTTTACTTCGATACATTTATTGAGAAAATTTACATAGTTTAAATTATATTTATAATTATAAACATATTAGGTTGGGGAAAAAGTCTTTTCGCATTATAGTATGTATGAACTTAAAATAAAATCTCTTTGGCTATACTATCTGTATCTGGCTGGTTTTGGTATCATTGAAAGTTTAAATTTTAAAGAACATAATTCCAAATTCAAATTAGGAAAATGTGTGATTTTCATTTGTTTTTCGTACTGTCAAGATGAGTGAATCTAATGAAGAAATTCGATACATTTTAAAATTTTACTACAAAAAAGGTAAACATGCAACGCAAGCCGCGAAAAAAATTTGCAATGTTTATGGACCCAGTGCAGTATCTGTGAGAGTAGCACAAATTTGGTTTAAGCGTTTTCAATCCGGAAATTTTGATGTCAAAGATGCAAGTCGCTCTGGTCGCCCTATTACGGATAAAATGGATGCCATTTTTGAAAAAGTGGAGCAAGATCGGCATATCAGTAGTCACGACGTAGCTGAAGAACTGGAAATTGACCACAAAACAGTTTTGGCGCATTTGAAAAAAACTGGGTAAACAAAAAAGCTCGATATTTAGGTACCTCACGAGCTCACTGAAAGAAACCTAATGAACCGTGTACTCATTTGTGATTCTTTATTACTACGTAATGAAACCGAACCATTTTTGAAGAAGCTGATAACTGGTGATGAAAAGTGGATCACGTACGACAAGAACGTGCGAAAAAGGTCGTGGTCAAAGACCGGTCAGGCTTCACAGACTGTGGCAAAACCCGGGTTAGCTCGCAACAAGGTGTGTGGTGGGATTGGAAGGGCATTATTCATTATGAGCTGTTACCACCAGGCAGGACCATCGATTCTGAACTCCACTGCGAACAACTGATGAGATTATAGCAAGAAGTTGAGAGAAAGCGGCCGGAATTAATCAACAGAAGGGGTGTGGTTTTTCATCATGATAACGCTAGACCTCACACATCTTTAGCCACTCAGCAAAAATTAAGAGAGTTTGGCTGGGAGGTGTTAATGCATCCGCCGTATAGTCCTGACCTTGCACCTTCAGATTTCCACCTGTTTCGGTCTCTTCAGAATTCTTTAGGCAGTGTCAGGTTAACATTACGAGAGGGCTGCCAAAACCACTTGTCGCGGTATTTTGATCAGAAGTCCCAAAATTTCTATAGCAATGGGATCATGTCCCTACCTACAAGATGGCAAAAAGTTATCGAACAAAATGGTACCTACATACTTTAGATAAATGTAAATAATGTATATTAAAAAATGTTTTGAATTTTCTTAAAAAATGCGAAGAAACTTTTTCCCCAACCTATTACTTTTGTGTAAAAAAAAGTAATGATTTGACTACCCATTTGTAACAGCGTCCTTAATGCAAAAAAACGCCAGGAAAACTCGACTTTACAGCTTTTATACGTTGGTAGTCCGTCAAAATTTACATCAATTAGGGAGGTATTTTAGATAGGCAGTCGCTCCATGTAAAATACTGGTATTCAGCTGCATCCGGTTAGACTGGAAGCCGACCCCAACATAGTTGGGAAAAGGCTAAGCAGATCATGATTATTTAGAGAAGTGGTTTCAACTAAATTTCGAAAATGTTTTTCTAGATTAGTCCTCCAACCATAGTGCCAGTAAGTATCTTTTGTATTTTTACTAATTTTACATTCTGTAGCAATGTTCTTGCGTCTTTTGGCATCGTGACGGGTTGAAATTCATTAATAATACGTAGAACATCATTCATGGCACTTCAAAAGATTCCTTGACTGACGGACCATTGTCGTAGGTTCATTCTCATATTAAATGCATGATCATCTTGGTTAGTGTCTACCAATGATTTCAAAAGTAAGGATACGCCCCTCTGAACATTTCACCTAAACCTTCTTCATACAAGCAAAAAGTAGCGCCATCTGTGACATATGTCATAACTCATACGAACTACTGAGTACCGCGTTCGACGACGTAACCTTGTACGTGCGATAGGTAGGTACATGATTTTTTTTATCGGAAATAGAAAGTTGGATGCCGATATATAAATGCATGCTTAATTTTATTTTTTACTTAAAATTTAGAATGATCAGTGATCAGTTCACTACAACAATTACTAAATTAATTAAATACAATTACAATCCAATTTACCAAGACATGTTCTTCCAGAAGGAAGGAGAAGTTAATTACATTGGCTTTCAATCCGATTGCTACCAAAATCGATATAATATAGTTAGCCTTAGTTTTCAGAATATGAAAAAACTTTAAAATGGACGAAAAATTACGGCGATATTAGCTCTTCGTTCTCACAAAACTGTAATTATTAATGAAATTTAAGTAGATAGGATTCTGAAAATGGAGAAAAATCAAACAATATTTAGTTTTATAGTAGATAAGTATGCGTGAGGCCAGTACCTCAATCTCAAATTGCGGTATAGCCGATTATTTTAGTCTTCGTAGACCAGCTTTTGAAATATTAACATCTGTGTCACAAAAATGAGCAGAGCATACTCGTGTATTTTTGTAAGGCTTGAAGTAAGGCTCTTTTCTTTGTTTACGAATAATGCGACTCCAAATCTCTTTCCGCGTTGAATCATTTGGAAATCTGTAATTTAAAAAGTATTTGAAACGTAATTCGTCATCGCATATTTGTATAAACATTGTTCAAGTCTCCTCCTATGCACTTTAGCCAGAAGCTTGATGACAACAGCAGCTCCGCTCAGTTTGTGTGAAGAAAAGAAAAGCCGCCTTTGAGTCCGCCTTTGTACATTTTAAGTGCTAAAAGTTTAAATAAATAAATAATAAATAAATAAAAGAAAACAGCAATTCAAAATATTTCATGAATCCGATTCTCAGTTTCTATTATATTATAATTTCTAAACTTCCTCTTATTTTTTTCTCTTTTTTTCATCCTTTTATTGAATATACATAAGTATTATATCAAGTACCAAAATTCAAAATTACTTACATTATGTTCATAAGACAAAAATAAAACAATTAAAAAATGACGTCCGTATAAGGTTACTTCATTAACTACGTGCGCGATGACGGCAGCGCGCGCATGGCCGCCATTGTGGATTTCAGTAGTAAAATTATCACTTTAAAAATGTGATTATCTAATAATTTCATTGCAACAAAAGTAATATAAGGTTACCTACCGATGATACGATATCCCATGTTCCTTTTTAATCTTTGTGTCATAATTTTTGCAGCCTTTTACAACGCAACTTGGCATTTTTTTGACGGAATGACTTTTCCGAGCACGGACCGCTGTCGACTGTCACGTTGGCCCTAAACTTTCATTTTAGGGCCAGCGAACTGGTGCCATTTCGTCGCGCGGTTGGCCCGGTCCTTACTATATAAGTCAATGGTGTCTACATATTCAGATCCCGTAGGGATACTAATATCACTTTCAATTTTCGATTCACTAGCAGGGTCCTAGGTGGCAGATGCAGATTGTGATACAGTGTTCGATGTTGAAGATTCTTCAGCTGTACCTAGGTACTATTGCGCGAAGAAAACTTTGCGCAAACTTCGCTTAGTTTTGGTTATGTTTTAAATATTATTGCGCTTATCTACAAAATCCACCAGTTCTTTTAATATTTTTAGGGTTCCGTACCTCAAAAGGAAAAACGGAAACCTTATAGAATCACTCGTGTGTCTGTCTGTCTATCCGTCTGTCAAGCCAATTTGCTCCGAATCTAATGGACCGATTAAGTTGAAATCTGGTACACATATGAACTTCTGTAACCCAAACACGGACGGGTAAAGTAAATAAATGAATTTTGCATATGGGAATCACTTTGGAGGGCAAAAAACTTTAAAAAATAAAAAGTTTTATTTTTAAACTATACAGTGTGACATATCAAATGAAAAGGCTTACAATGAGGGTCACAAATACTTTTTTTTTATAATTTTAAAAGAAATTGAAGTTATTAATAGACGAAAATTGACCCCCTTTTATCTCTGAAACTACCGAGCCTAAAATTTAAAAAAAAAATACAGAAAATAGTTCTTTAGCTGTAGATTACAGGAAACCTATAAGAAATCTGTGGTCTTAAAATGAGATGGTAAATCTCTCAATATTCTGAGTACAAAATTACATTTACAGTTGGAATGTATGGGAAACATGTTTTTCAACTACAATGTTAAGTTTGTTCTGGGTATAAATTCATCCCAACTTCGGAACCCTTCATTGTGCGTGGTCCGACACGCACTTGGCCGGTTTTATTAATTTAAAAACCTCTAAAGATGCACTTTTAGTATTATCAATAGATGAACACTTAAAAATATCTACTAAATAATTATATCTAGAATAGACTTGTGAATACTATTTTTATGGGTATTAATAGACTTTATTGAATATTTTAATTGTCTTTTTTTTTATTATATATCACAATTAGACTGTTTATAGATAGAATAGGTATAAAGCTTTTATGAAATGCCCCTGACTACTTATCTGTCAAATTTCATAAAGATCGGTCAGTGGTTTAAGCGTAAAACGGTTACAGACAGACAATATTAAGATAGAGTTACTCGTATTTATAATATTAGTATGGAAGCATGGATTATATAAGTACAGACACTGGTCAGCTAACCAGTGTCTTCCTGCGACCTAGACACCTAAGCATTGGGATTGGGTTACCCGGGTGTATCGTACGCCACCGTTTCGGTCAGTTCGGTTCCGTTTTCCCTACATTTCTCAACCGGAATCGTAACTCCATTCTATATTCTGAATACTATGACCCCATGTTCACAAGTTCACGTCTACATTAACACAGTATAATAATGATACAGTAGTTTATCTTCATAGAAAACGGCCGAAACGACGTGCTTCGAAATCTCAGTCAGTCTCAGTTACGCATCAGTTCGAGCGCGCGGCAGTTACGCATGGACGGACACATTTACGTACCGAGCGGCCGTAGGTAATTAATTCAAGGTCACTGCCCAGATAAAATACTGTAACTTTATTATTCTGTGACATTACCTTCGTCTCATAGCTTTTCAGGACAATGCTGAGTTCAAAGTTTACACAGAGGACACACCTCCGCTCCGCCGCGAAACCGCAGTAGTTCAAATCAACTGACTCGCATGATGTTCCGCTACTCAAGTAGCGGGACATCATGCGTTTTCGCGGCGGTGTGCTAGCCCTTAAAGCAGGGATGCACAGACCGCGGCCCGCGGGCCGCATGCGGCCCCCCAGCATTATGCCAGTGGCCCGCCAGCAAAAATGTTCCCTCGTACATTTGAAGGAAAAATATTGCTGAGGTTTTACAAAGAGTTGCGCACGAATGCCCTGAAATGCGCCAGCTTATTTGGTTCTACTTATATAGGGTGACTGGTAATTAGTGACACATGATTATACTCATGATAACAAACAACTTTTACTATGGGACCAAACCTGAAATCGCGAAAAAAAATCAGCTGTCTCAAACATTCATGTTCGCATAACTCGTCAAAATGTAGGGAACAGCTAATTTTTTTTTCGCAATTTCAGGTTTGGTCCCTTAGTAAAAGTTGTTTATTATCATGAGTACAATCATGTGTATATGTATCGGTCACTAATTACCAGTCACCCTATTTAATATGTGAACAAACTTTTTCGGTATTGAATGAAAACAATAAATCGAAACCGCCTTGCAAATGAAAGTTTGGAAGCAATTTTACGTGTACAAGTCAATTTGAGCCAAATGTTAAAAATATTGTAAGCACAATGCAGTGCCACGCTTCAAACTAGTAAATTATTTTTTAAATAAAATTTTTCGCTATTTTTATGTTTTTAATTTGTGCTGGTGGCCCGCCAGTTCATCATTTCCCAAGTGGCCCATGGTCTCAATAAGACTGTGCATCCCTGCCTTAAAGTAATGGGCACTGCTCAAGGCTGTCCGCAATATTGTTCTTTGTATAATCACATAGTTACGCAAGTTAAACTGCACTCTCGGGAAAAGTCTGAATGCTAATCCTTGTTCTTCGTCGGCAATTTGTAACCGTTGTTCAGTCTACCATGAGATAAATGCGAGCCAAAAATATTTACACTTTCTTTTGCTCACACAAGTACGTCCATTTCTATACAAGGAAGGATTTTTAACCGACTTCAAAAAGGAGGAGGTTCTCAATTCGTCGGAACCTTTTTCCCCGATTACTAGAAGATGGCTTGACCGATTTGTATTATTTTTTTTTTGTTTGAAAGGGTATACTTCCCAGGTGGTCCCATGATCATCAAGTCAGGAGCTGATGATGGGATCCTGGAGAAATAGAGAGAACTCTTCCAATTTTATAGGCACACTTGAAGCGATTTGGATAGTTTTTGGAAGAGTACTTTCTTGGAGTGGTCCCATTTCAATTTGGCGAAGATCTGATGAAGAACTTCTGAGATAGGCGACGGAACTCCTCAATAAATGATAGCAAATGGACTGGGATTGCTGAAATCTCATGTCTGTTTGTTGTTTACACCAGTTCATAACATAACATCACGCCAGTAGTTACGCTGTGAAGGGGTAAGCACATGTGAACCACTAAAAAATGAAAAATAAAAACTTTTTTACAAAAAAATACAACCGACTTCCAAAAACAACACTACAAAGTGAAAAATAACTAATTTCGGAAGTCGGTGGCAAAAACGAAAATACATTTAATCAGACACCGACTTTCGAAATTAAAGTTATTTTTCACTTTGTAGTGTTGTTTTTGGAAGTCGGTTGTATTTTTGTAAAAAAGTTTTTATACCTTACCTTCAGAACACTTATATGTTACTTTTATGACCAAATAAAATAGATTGGGGGTTTAATAAATAAAGAGCAAGCGTTATTAAAGGGCGTAATAAACCGCGTTTTAAGGTCTTATTTCGTTTATCGAACCTACAATTTTATGAAATGGCAAACAAAAACGAAACGTATTTGTATTGTTACAGGGCAATAAAACAAACATTTGTATAATGATGTACTTAATAATAATGATCTCAATTATATAATTACCACCTAAGTACACATTATGGTAAAGCAATAAAGATATTGAGTATTGAGTATTAGAAAGGAATTCTATTACGAATTATTGTATAACCTAAACGAATTCATAATGGATTAGCTATTGATGAGAAACTCATTGCAAAATGTTCAGCGGCGTCGCGTTGGGCTAAGAGTAAACGAAATTTATTCTGAAAGCTATTTTTTGGTGTTCCCGGACTTTATCGTTATCGTTTTTGGAGCAATGCAGTTAAAATCCGAGAAAAGCTAGATGAAATGAATCACTGAAGGCTTTTTCTGTTTTTTAATATTTTTTACCAATTACGACTATTTTAAGGTGTACTGTTTTTTAATATTTTTTACCAATTACGACTATTTTAAGGTGTACTAATCTATGGCTTGTGTTAGATAAGACGTTGGTCAACCTTTACATTTTTATAAGACGGTTAAGTTAGCTTAAAATTCTAACCCCTTTGTTCATAAAAAAACTAAAACGCTCTAAAAACCAATTTTAGTTATAGAAATGTTTTGTCAATTTCTTTCGAATTATGATTTCAGTTTGAAAGAAGAAAACAAAACACTTCTGTAACTAAAATAGGTTTATACAACTTACAACAGTCGTTTGTAATAGTAATTAACTATTTATGTGCTGAATACATTGCTATTCCTTTTAACTACATACCTAGTTAATTAACTCGACCACGTACCTATTCGTGGTCGAAAGTTAATTTATGTATGGCTGTTCAAACATAAATGGCGGTACCACTATGGATCCTGGGGGACATTACCCTAATGACCGCACTTGGCAGTTTGGCAGTATTATTAGTTTTTAATTTTAATATTTAATTTAGTTGTTTTAGTTTTAATCTTTTTATTACGGACGCTTTTTAACGTGCACGTCTTTCTACATTATTCTCACATGTATATTTTCAACATGAACGATGTAACCAATATTTTGTAAAAATATTATGATTTAAGGCTAGGTTGTTCGGGCCTGTAGGCCTTTGAAACGCTACCTCCGCCTCCCCCAAATGTAGCGCGACGTGTTTATTTACGACGCGCCGCCGACGATTTCGCGGAAAATATATGCTACAGTGTAAAATATTTGCAGTTGATCAACTTAATTAGTTTTTCTTAGGTCGATTTTTTTTCCTTAGGTTTACATTTTATGGTGTCTACGGTGGAGTGAACTAAGATTATTACATAAAATGTCGTTTTGTTTTCACATTATCAGATAACTATACCAACACGATTCGATAACAATAGGTACAATTATTATCAGCCCCATGATATTGGTGAATATCGATGACCATCGCGACACGACAAACAACCACACTACTAAGTCGGCGGCAGTTTGAAAAAGTTTTCTCAATTGAAAGAATGCCCGCTACTCTCACCCCGCACTGTCTTCGCCGGTAGATATCGTGCCGATATCGGTATCGGTGTGTGTGGAAATCGGTTATCATGGTATGGGCATGTGATGCGGAGAAATGAAGAAAATGTCGTCTGGAATGTTTTGATTATGAATCTGGATGACTATACGAGTAAGGGAATACCAAAGAAACGATGGATGATCTGTGTGAAAGATGATGTGGCTAGAAAGGGAGTGACTATCGAGATGACGACTAATAGAGAAGTATGAAAGATAAAAACAAGTTGCATCGACCCCAAAAAAAATTGGGATAAGGGCAGGAGAATGCTGATAGTCGGTATCGGTCGTTGTCTACGACGATATAAGTGACATTAAAACACAATGTAAAAGCGAATTATTCCATTACTTCATTGGGCTGAGTAGGAAACGAATATAGCAGATAGTTACAGATTGAACCTTTAAACGGCTATTTTAGTAAACTTTCATCAAACCAAATAGCTTAACGGTTCGACGACTGCTTTGCAAACCCGTGGTTAAAAGTTTGATTCTCAACTGTTATATTTTTTTCGATTCTTTTTTTTATATTTTGTTATATAGGTACCTACTGTTATTTGATAGTTCGCATAACGTACACAGAAAACATGAAGTTTAGGCCTCTTATACCATCTAATATTTATAATAAAAATAAATATCAATGGTTAGCTGACAGATAATGAGAAATCCCGTGTGTACAATCTACTGTTATATTTTTTAGCGATAGCCGGGTTCGTTAGAAATAATCTGTAAGAATCACTCAGTGCATTCGTGTTATGCCATTAGGTATTACACCTGTTCGTGTCGTTCCTGCACAGGAACGACACGAACAGGCGTTTGTTTATTTATCCACTAAAAACGAAAAACTTCGCAAGCAGTGGGAAATTGCTACTGAAGGCTGCGCGTTTCGACCTCAGGACAAGCTGCTTCGTCGTCGGTCGCTTGCTCCCGCGTCACCAGTCCTAACTCTCTGTGTATTTTGGCTGCTGAGAGAGACCACAACTACAAACGTACTGTAAAGGAAAGTTTTATAAAATGTGGCTGTTGTTTTAGTATATTGTGTGTCTAACTTGCATCCCCTATAACCCCTTTAGTGACTGAATAAAAAAAAAAATTTTTAGAATGGGCTAAAAATGGTCGTACTGTTTTGCTTATGCTGCAAACATATTCTTTTGTTTTTGATGTTGACCACTGCTCATGAAGATCAGTAATTATTGACAACTACATATGAAGGAACAATTGCCGTACTTTATTATCAAGGGATGTACCTACTGCTTCAGCTATAATTTATCGAATCTACTATTCTAAGACATCAAAATTAATTTAGTATATTGTCTAACCGGCCCCGCTCATGTGGGATTGCCGTCCCATAGGACTATTTACCTAAACAAAAGTGCAAGAATCAATATGATAAAAGTTACAAACCAACAATAGGATACGTCATCGACGAACTTGCTTTAGAACACGGGCACTGAGTGATACGGTTACCGCCTAACCATGGCTACGATCACAAGGCGCTATTTTTCGAATGTATAGAACACGATATTTTATCGTATACTGTGACTTTTTGTACTCAAAACTGATCATGGGGTGTCGTTTTTATGGTTTTCGAGGGAGCCAAAGCCGGTAGTGAAGTCAAAATGAAAATTCAAGATGGCGGATATGAAAATTTTGTGTTTGTGTTTTAAATCATACGTTATAAGGAACTTCATTCCTGACGGTGGTCCCCAACCGCACATTTTTATTTTTTTCTATTTTTCACTGTTGTTGCCAGAGTGAAAGTTGATTATTATTAGTATCCAAGCGACAACCGGACACATTGTATTTATATTATGTGTAATTTATGTAGGATATGGTAGTAGACTAGTAGTGAAGACAGTTCGATGGAGAGTGAAAATACTAAAGTGGATGAATCTGATGAAAAATCTTAGAAAAATGTGTTTTAAAACTTCTTCATAAAGGACCACGATAAACAATTATAAACTACTCGCGCTTGACTATAATTTTATCGATAATAATTTGCAATGTGTCTTAACACTATCGTAAGATGACAATTAAACGTCATCATACCACATATAAATAATCACATTTTCGAAAACGATATTATGAATTAAAACTATTATATAATTACGAGATATTTTTTCTGAGCTGTCGCAATTTCATATCTAATGTGTTCGTCTTTTGTTTGAATTTTTTTGAACAACAGCAGGGAGAGCGAATTTTTAAAAATTTTGACACAGGTCCAACCTCGATGACGTCCCGCAGGACTCTGACCGCGAGCGGATTTAGCCAAATTTACTAATTTTGAGTTTATTTAAAAAAAAAACCTATTAAACTCAAAATTCCAACCGTTAAATTCCCTCCGAAATACGATTACCTCATGATACATGCAATTTTCATAACATTTTATGCTGTAATTAGGAAATGAAACGGAAAATGGTTTTGAAATCGACCATGTTTCGGATTTTTTTTTTTATCGAGGAAATTACAATTTATCGTGTTTTAAACCGTTAATTTCCCTAAAGCAAGGATGTAGCTATGGCATATATTTTTTTCAGGACCTTAATACACTAATTTGACCATTTAAAATTGATTCTGAAAACAGGAAAATTCGGATAACCCCCCGTTAAAAGAGTGTCCGTGGAGTTTCTTGCCCGTTCTTCTACTACGCTACTAGGGATCTACTACGCTTTGGAATGGGCGACTAGCTTCATCTTTCTGACTGACCGACCCATTGACAATTCAAAAGTGCCTGTAATTGGTTTATTTGAAATAAATGCTTTGAGTTTGAGTTTATCGCTAGTATGGTGTTATTAAAATTAAGGTTGATATCGCTGTTTTTAGGGCTCCGTACCTCAAAAGGAAAAAACGGAACCCTTATAGGATCACTTCGTTGTCCGTCTGTCTGTCTGTCAGTCTGTCAAGACCCTTTTTCTCAGGAACGCGTGAAGGTATCAAGTTGAAATTAATATCAAATACGCAAGTCTATGGTCTCTTGGAGTCCTAAAAAACTCAAGCTTCTATGTTAACGCAATAAAAACATACGGCCATTTATGCGACATATTTTGATACTCGCAAGTAAAACAAAACCTACAGGGTACCTACTTCCCGTTGTCCTAGAATAATGAAATTTGGCAAGAAGCAAGGTCTCCTAGCACAAATAAAGGAAAACATCCGAAAATTATTCATTTGTAGTTTTATTACACAATTTTTTTTTTTGGGATCCATTGTTACGTTTGTTTTTGGGATAAATTCTTTTCAACTACGGAACCCTTCATTGTGCGTGTTCCGACATGCACTTGGCCGGTTTTTTATACGTTGGCTAGGTAGACAACGAATGACATTTTGATTGAATGTGAAACCCCACGAATATGTTAATTTTCCTGTTTATTGCTTGTAAGCAGTAAACAGAACGCTGACCTACAAGACAAAAAACCCATTAGCTAAGTGAATAAAGAAATAATTAACTCAACTAGGACGGTGAGACGAACTCATTACGAGGGTAGGTAAACATAATTAAAGTATAACAACGAAAAGGAAACTTGGTAGATTGAAACTGAATTCACCTACATTTCAGATACGAGTAGGTTCGTGCGTGAAGAATGAAGTATATATACTCCACTTTATTCTTCGTAGGAGCCTTAGTACTTACATTGTACATAATGTCACTTTACAAAGATCACATGGCTTAACACAATTTGAGGGTATTTCAGAAGTGCTACATTTAGTGGCATCGTGTTTAGGTAAGTGCACTCAAAAGCGTGTTACGTTGTGCGCAGAAAAGGGGGCTGATGGAGGAATGGGGGACGTGCTACGAGTGAGACAAGCCCGCCTCTAGTGTCAACATCATTAGTGTCTACATTGTCCCGTAGCTCTACTGGAGCTACGAGAGTTGCTACGAGCTACAACTTTCGTAGGCCGCTTCATAAGATCGGATTTTCTCACAGTGAAGAAAACCTCTGGGGGCAGCAACCTAGGGCTATATTTTTTCTAATATGTCTATTGAAAAACAAAAAGGTACATATCAACTTAAGTACCTACTAAAATAGCAATCATAACGCAAATAATGAAGGGCCAATTTAACCAAACTGATCATAATTGGACGTAAATCAGCCATTAAAATAAACATCGATTTTAATGGTATTCACATTCCACCAGAATTAAGACATTTAATCGTGGATTAGCGCAAGGCATGGTGAAACACTCGCTACTCTTAATGTCCCGTTAACATTTTAACAGAAGATTAAACTAACTAACATGGCATGGCGAAACTGTCTTAGTCTGGTAATGATAGCAGTAAAGTTAAACTAAGTAATCTACACCTTAGCGACGAGCAACTTCGTTACCATCAGTCATTCGCAATACATACAATATTAAACAGTATCAATCATACTGCAGACGTCTTTGAGGTAATGATCGATGGAAACAAAGAAATAATTCGTGATTAATCGAGGGCGACACTCTGCCGATATTGGGAATGGAAGAATCAGTCATTACTTTTGAACTTTGTCAGTAAAAGCTTTTGTATTTATCAAGGAACTTTTAATTTGGAAGTCTATTCCGCATCCAGAAGTTTTTAAGCTGTGCGCAAATTTTCACAGTGTTCTATCCATGAATATGAACATCTTTCACTATTGGACCTACTCTGAAAACACGAAAAAAAAATAAACTGGTATTTCATACTAAGACTTTTTTTTTTAATACCTAAACTTATTCGACCAAAATTATTTTTTTCGTGATTTCAGAGTTGGTCCCATAGTGAAAGTTGTTCATATTCATGCGTAGAACACCCTGTGAAAATTTGCGCACTGCTTAGAAACTTCTCCTGTATTAGTAATACTACAACAACATGAATAACAAACTACTTACGTACCTGCTTTACATGGAAATCTGAATTGGAAACCAGGTCAATATTCACAAAAATGGCGAAATAATCCTGTTTGAGCTCAAATATACAATGGTATTGTGACTGATGGGGCCGTTTGTGGAATATAATACACATACATAAACAATGCACTTGGGTTCAACAGAATGGCAAAATCAATACTTAAACCGAACAAGCAATGGAATATAAATAATTAACGAGTTGATAATTTCATAGCTAAGGGGTTGTTCAGTTTATTACAATCCAGTTTAGTCCGCATCAAGAGGTGAATTGCCGCATCTTCACCGAAATTGACGTGTACCGGGAACTGTGCCCGCATCCTCTAAAGCTCTATCTCGTGCTTTAATGCTGGCTATGAAATCTCTCAGCATTATGAAATTAATGTTTCATTATAATTCGCAACCACGCTAGGTAGGGAATTGAAAAATAATTCATATTTCTAATATTCCATTGCATCTTTGGACAAAATTTTTGGAGATCAAAAATTCGATATTGTGGTCAATAGCACAAAAAAAAAACACTGAACACACCACATGAACACTTTATACAAGACCACACACAGTGTGAGTACGAACACTGTAAACCTGAGGAACGATTACCTAGCACAACTTCCTTTTTATCATTGCGCAAGCGAGAACTAAAGGATCTGCTGAAAAGCATATTTGCGAGCGCGATTAGTATTTTCTTTAGCCATAGCCGGCCGAATACTATAAAAGCGTAGCGCGTAGTAAGTTCAAACCGACCGGCGGTCTAATTGTAACTGGACTGAGTGGCACACCACCACTACGTCATACACGACGTACCACCACCGCGGCACCGGTGCCAGCCGGCCAAAGCCATAATGCAATACAGGTTAAGGACTACTTTATTGGTTTTGCCTAGTTTTATGTGACCACTAAACGTGAAGACAGAATAATATATGTCCCATTGTACATATTATATGCAAGGTGTGATACACAAACTGGTTCGACGTCTACAAGCCTGTCGCAGATGCCGCGTGTCGATATCGTAATTGGTCATGTCAGTAATTAATTAATCGATCACTCAAATGAGTTCAACAACATTAAATTCAAAGAAGACTGTAAAGCGCCTGCATATAATAAGCGGCACGAAAAGTTGCCGAATATGAAAAATAAAATTATTAAAGTTTGTTAAAATTACACTAAATTAATACATGGTCGGTCAGGTGTTCAAAATCTGTTCTGTGTTTAAAACATGCATTTTGGAAACTATGGTGCAAATTGCCAAAGCCGATATTTCAGAATGACAAGATATGACGTGTTATTGAGAGATGACCCATTTTTCCCAAAACTAATTAACACGAGGTGGCACCCGATGACGAAGGACCTGGCAGTCTCTAGATTGGGCGCGGCAGCGCAGCGGCCGGTTGCTTGGCGGGTCGTCGGCACGTCGCGACGGAGCCAATACGTTGCGTGCCTGCGTGACCTACCGAATTTGTATAATCATCTCACCTGTTGCTAGTTAACAAATAATAATAGCCAACAAATCGACACAACTTACTCCGATACGATCGAATCCCTTTGCTTCAAGTGTCAGATTGAATATAATTAAAATGTTTTGTGCGCTGACATTTATTTCGATATGAAATGATGTTTTCAGTTTAGTATTCTTTCAGTTACGTATCGATTGAATTGATACTGAACCAGTTACAGTTGAACCAGTTCATCCATTGTGCTGACGTCTAAGTTGTACTTATTGGAGCCATAACAATGGGCATTTCCGTTTGGAGATGTCTGATGTACGCTCTGTATTATACGCAGATGTGGGTTCAATACAGATTTTAAAGCACTTGGCATGCTACTGTAGTGAAGGACCGATAGCGATCGCTCCGACGAAACGCCACTCAACATTACACACTAAATGATATGGGACCGTTGGGTTCACATAGGAGAAAACCTCATTTTCTAAAAGGTCACGAATATACATGTGTATAGCACAATCCATTCCACACCCTTT
Organism: Cosmia pyralina; assembly: GCA_946251885.1. Lineage (NCBI taxonomy): Eukaryota > Metazoa > Arthropoda > Insecta > Lepidoptera > Noctuidae > Cosmia > Cosmia pyralina. The sequence continues at coordinate 9,832,637 of OX276344.1, forward strand.
TCCTTTCATTGAGGCAAATGACTCTCAAATTACACTTTATTTTCAGAAACATTTTGCAATTTGCTTTATTCGTGACGGTAATAAGCTTTCTGAGTCGATGTTGTATGATGACTAGTTAACATTTTTTTTTAAAAAAGACCACGGAAACTGTTAAGCTAGACAGCATACTCGTCGCCTATTAATGTTTGAAGACTAAGTAAGGTCTTCAACCAGTGCGTTCTACCCATAATGACATAGTGTTGAAATGTGGACACTGAGAGTCGGGTTGGTCCACAAATTTAAGGTCACTCAGTAAGCTATGGAGCGAGTTATGCTCGGGATTTCTTTGAAAGTAAGATCCGGAAAAGAACTGGAGTCACAGACATAGCTGCAGAGTTAGCAAGCTGAAGAGGCAGTGGGCCGTCTATGTTTCTCGAAGGGCCGATAGCATTGGTGCAGACGAGTCCTGAAGTGGAGACCGCGTATAGGCACGTGTAGCGTCAGGCTATTAGACCGAAGACCTTAAAAAGGTAGCTAGGACGGACTGGATGCGGAAGGCGGTAAATCGGGTGATGTGGCGCAACTTTGGAGAGGATAGGCCTATGTGTGTAGTAGTTGATTCCGATATGCTGAACAGCTGAATTGCTGTGTACAGCAAAAAGAGCTGCTATTAGACCACATGTATTTTACAAATTGAATAAACATTAGAAAAAAATTGCGAACAGAGCGTTATTGCATGCAAATATTTTGTCATACGCATTATGCATGGAAAAATTAGCGTAATTTAAGTCTGAACAATACTCAGTACCACATGTTCTTATATCGAAGTATGCGTGTGTATAAATGATGAGATAACATCAACGGAAGGAGGGCGCAGCAATATATGATATGCTGCCGACGACCGATGTCGCCAGCACGCAATGTCGCGGCGTCGCGTCGGACCTTGCGTAAACATAACAATGAATGTATGACATGGGCAGGGCGGACGGACATGTGCTCGTGTGTACCAAGGACCGACAATGCGGGGACAACAATACATCTAAAGAGAGTTACAGAATTACCTAGCAAAATACACATCGCTGGTTTGAACATCTCTCTAATAATAAATTACCCTCGACGATATCAAGCCGCGTATAATTCTAGTGTGTGTTGTAGTTATCAGTGCCCAAAATAAAAATGGGGCAGCCATTATGTAAATATCAATATACAAAAACATTTTTCAGTGGCTCTTTAGCTATTTTCAAACGAGAACAGCAATGCAATGACCATTGCAAGATTTACCAGGTTATGTTGGTAGAAAAACATAAGAAACTATAACTGTACTTTCAATTCTTCCAAGATAACAATGTATCTTTCAGGAAATACCCCTTGTCCCAGTTTTGATGCAATGAAAACAAAAGCTTTATTCAACGGAAGCAGAAAATCTGAACTTCTGTATAATTAGCACTCTTTTACGCTTTCATGTTAGGAATGGACATAATAACCTCCTCCTTTTTGAAGTCGGTTAAAAAAGAACAGGTATTTTATTCGTTGTTTTCGGTCCGCTAACTTTCTGAAAGCGGGAAAAAATAGAATATCAAGTTTCATTCAAGTATGAGATTCATTTTATATTTATTCCTAACACGAAAACTTATATCCGTCTACATACAAAACATTTCAGTAGTTACATTTATCAAATCATTAAAAGCTGAACATAATTTGAATCAATACAAAATTCATGAAAGGCTTTAAAAGCGGACACGCTGAAACATTTTCATAAATTTGAATTGCAACAGTAACTTTGATTTTCCAGATCATCAAAGTCTGTATTCCTTTGATGCGAATGTCGTGAAATTAAAATTCGAATGGAGGCTCGTTGGGGTACTCTGCGTGAATAACTAGCCGCCTTATGACGTAGCTCTCAAAAGCAGCTAAAAACGTACCTACCACGACCCTTTTTATGACAGGTTTAGCATAATTATTTTGTCATTCTACGCGCCTTTTCAAGTCAGTCAATTTTCAAAAGATTATGATAAAATTTATTTATTTTGGTTGGAACAGTTATTCTTTTTAAAATCTAGTATCGTCAGGAGAACGTGCTTAGATTAATAAAACCCGCCTTATAAACTAAGGAGTGGAAAAAACATCAAGAAATAAAAGAAAGCCGATAAAAACAGTATATTATTATCTTGAAGATAGCATCGTCACTGCTTATCGAATCTATGTATCGATTGAGGGTAGATGTGTGGTGTAGTTGTGTATGGGTTATTAACCTCCCGGGGTGCATTAAAACTGAAGCAAGAAAATAAAGACTTTTCTATATTTCCTGAACAATATAATATAACGTAGTATGTAGGGATCGTAGCAGGTGGCGTTCTGTAGTTCCTGCCTACCCCCATGGGAAGAAGGCGTGAGTTTATGTATGTAGGTATGTATAATAATATAATATATCTAGAAGCGTGGCTAAGTACTAACGGCCGCACAGGTCGATCCATCAGGTTAAGCTACGCTTGCCGGGGTTAGTCCGTGGATGAGTGACCTTCTTTACATACCAAGACTCCTCCGTGCCTCGAAAAGCACGTTAAGCCGTTGGTCCCGGCTGTCATTCGTGGATCTTTGACAGTCGTTTCTGGTCGAGAGAAGTCCGAAAGTCTGACAACCAGTCCTTACCAAGGGATATCGTATTACACAGTTACTGGGTTGTGGAGGTCAGATAGGCAGTCGATGTAAAATACTGGTATTCAGCTGCATCCGATTAGACTGGAAGCCAAACCCAACATAGTTGGGAAAAGGCTAGGCAGACAGATCAAGATGTTAGATCATAGGATCATTAGGACGAACCATAGAATCTCGTGGGTACCATAAAGGCGACTAACAGATTATGTGATAAGGATGGAACTAAAGCCATCTCACTTTCATACATATACATATTGCGGTCCCTATTTGTCTTCAAGCGTGGCGCTCAAAACAGACTTCCCGCATCTATTGTCACGGTTCATGGCAGTGGTATGAACTAAACATACAGCTAAAAACTATAGCCATGTGAGGTTGTGGATCATTCCCACCTGATATGGTTGTCAATATACCTCTACATATAGACTCGACAGTTAGGCGTTAGTTCTATAAAATATGTCTTTAAGCAAACTCGCTATCTATCCCAAGGGATTGTATACCGCCAACGGCAAACTGTAGGTGTTCTGTTCACGTATTTATAAATCTTTAGGCAGCTCAAACGTGATAGTTTTTATAATAAAATCGTTATTGACTTGAACAAGGAAACCCTCCTATTGTGTTAATTAATAGTACGTGCTCCAATATCATTTTGATTACTTCTGAACATCTTTAAGAATATTGTGAAGAATTCCTATCACGAAGTTTGTAGAGCGTTGATACATTAAAGGTTCCTCGTCAAACTAAGATGATTCCGTGACAAATGAATGATGAAAATTACTTTTGGTACATGTAAGGAGTAAGAGCACTTGACTGCTCTTATAATTACGGAAACCCACGGAACGGTGTTGTGAGTAGGGCCTAGCAATTACGTTTCCGACACAATAATTATTCAGGCGAGAAAAACGATAAGTATTTGAAAATTTTCAGCGGTCGCTTGTAGACCTATTGACTTCATTACGCATATATAAGTACTTATAAAACAAACTTGCGGGAATTGAGATTCAAGACGAGAGTGGATTTATAATTAGTAGCTTAGCTTCTGACTTCTGAACTTCTTAAGAATACTTTGCCGAGACCTCTGAATTGCAAATTATACCTACTCAACGCTTGCGGCATTAATATTGAACATATTGTCGAAAGTTCTCGCTCGATCGAAGTTACAATCAAAGCGTGATGCAGGGATTTCTAGATCTTGGTTTTAATTATTGCATTTGCTTGAATTTTCTTTAGTGAAGACGCTGAAAGTTAAACATGTTTTTTTAGGGTTCCGTACCCAAAGGATAAAACGGGACCCTATTACTAAGACTCCGCTGTCCGTCTGTCACCGGGCTGTATCTCATAAACCGTGATAGTTAGACAGTTGGAATTTTCACAGATGATGTATTTCTGTTACCGCTATAACAACAAATACTAAAAACCAGAATAAAATAAACATTTAAGGGGCTCCCATACAACAAACGTGATTTTTTTGCCGTTTTTATAGATATTGGTAAGGAACCCTTCGTGCGCGAGTCCGACTCGCACTTGGCCGGTCTTTTTAAATCCTACTTCAGTTCTAATAAGCTTAAAAAAAAAACTCTAATAGATTTCTAACATGAAATCTTTATATCGCCAACGTGAACGGACGTGTTCCCTTGATCCCTGTTAGGAAATCACCCTGTATATTGTTTTACATTTCAAATATTGTTTCTGAAACATTTTGAATACGCACTTGTGAGAAAGATCGAAATGGCTCAGGTAAAGCCCCGAGGGAATCCTATAACCGCCGAAGCCCTCTTTGGGATAAAAGCTATACTTACTTTAGTACAGGTTCGCAACACTTTTCAGTTTGTAAAAACCTTTGATAACTATTCATCTATACGGATCAAATTCGTATTCGGATAAAAATTGTAAATATAATTTATATACTGAACTTCTTTTTACTTTTCAAATGTCATTCTTTAAAAGCAGTTTACTTTTCATTTTAAATTGCACATTTATCCATAAATCCTACTGATTTCCCATAAGTTTATTATTGCAGAAAATAACACCAGTGTGCCGCCCGCAACTTGCAACATAAGTAGAAGTTCGTAAACAGACTTGGCTTAAAATACGGCATCCTAATTAGTCTGGGCTGCGGGTATTAGTAGCTAGTTTCCTGCCACGTCAATCAACGCCCTTACAGACCTAAACTTCAGTTAGTCTAAAAATACTTTTGGGTTTCCCTATTTTCAGTTTTAACGTTAAATTCCGTATTAATCAACGCGTTAAAGTTCTAATGATGTTGAGATCTGAAAAATACTGAAAAACCACCAAAAAATATCTGGCACTTAACTCTTCTCCTATTTATTTAAATAGGAGAAGAGTTAAGTGCCAGAATTTTTTTTTATTATATTAAAAGTCCAATTTATGATAAAAACCATTTATACTTCGTCATTGTTAAGCTACAAGAGTTCACGCGGTAAATTAAAAACGTATCAGCGCCAACGCTGACAATATTGTGTTAGCTGATAAAATCAGCAATAAAGAAACAGAAGAATGGCGACAGTTAACCTGCGCGACAGTTAACTACTAAGTATCAGAGTGTGCAATGACATGTGCATGGTATTTTATGGCAGGATATAGCCAACATCTATAAGTGTGCAAGCACGCGCGGGAGCGAAGGGTCAACAAATACATTACCCGCCAGTTTGTTCCCGAGCTAAATATACAAGCTATTCGTCTTCCACGCAGTTTCTATTGGATTAATAGAGCAGGTGTAGGATAAGTGCCTCTTACCTTGACATTTACAACTTGGTGTCGCAAATAAAATAAAAAACAAAGTGTTATGGGTAACACGGTGTCACACCCAGTAATAGGTTCTGCACGAAGATATTGGATACCATTATTCGTGACCCACTTCACCATGATACGCCAAAGGTAGTGATAATACTCTAATGCGCTTTGTATTCTATTCCATCGAGCAGAAAACATGATCTGGTTCAAAATAATAGGCGCATGTATGAAAGTGATACCGTTCGAGAGAATATCTTTTTAATAAACTGTGTGCTTTTGCGGTATACCTCGAATTCTCGATATTGAGTAAGTATGGCTACAAATACAAACTCTCAATCGATTACAGTTTCCCTGCTGCGTATGCAGTAATTGTTTTAATTTCGTGGAACGTATTGAATATGACCAGTTTTATTCGCAGTTTATACAATTCGAAGACATGTGACATCTACCAACCCGCACTGGACCCGAGTGGTTGATTACGGTTTACGGCCCACTCCCTCTCACAGTGAGGAGGCCTGTGTCCCAGCAGTGGAAACGTTATATTAGGCTGATTATGCTTATGCAGTATGCACGCTTTAACGGCTGAACGGATTTGGATGAAATTCGGCACACAGGTATACTATGACCTGGATTAACATTATGGAAACTTTTTCCCCGGTAGTACATTCCTGTGGTATAATTTTTAAATATCTGGACGTGTACCGTGAGTATTTTATAATGTACGTCTTATTTGTGCAGGATAAACAATTGTTATTTCTTGTTTCTTGCCGTTCACTTAGCTGTCCTTTATATTTTGCTTGCTATGAGTAACATCTACATAGTTTTTATTTAGGCCTTAGGGTTTAAAGAAATTTTGTAACTCAAAATTTTTATAAGCCTTTTGCTCCAGGTTTCCAATCTAACCAGATTCTGGTTGTTTTCAATATTTTACATGGAGTAACAGCCATCTGGCCACCGCAACCGAATTACTGTCATCAACAAGCAAAATTATTAAGTTTAATATAATATTGTTACAGTTTATTGTATCTTTCTCATTTTTAATACGACTCCTGGGTGTAGTAATTTCTTCTTATGTGCCATAAATTCATGCGAGATTCTCCAGCGTTATAACTCAGCCATTTCTCTCGGCACGTACACGCAATCGTTTATCTTCACTACGCCTTAGGGATCACTCTTAATAACAAATAATGCTAAAGGTCAAATTGTAACTGGAAGAAAGAAAGACACCACTTTATGGGCTAACTATAAAAAGTGCTCTTTATCGCGACATTCTCGGCAAAATAACTGGTTTAAGTCAAGACAAAAGAAACACTAGCAAGCTTTGATCGGTGACGACACAAAATCATTTAGAAAGTTTGGAACTTCCGCATCACACGGAAACTGCGAGTACTACAACATAATGACAAAACAAGTTTGCAACTTACAGTCGTGCACCGGAATATATGTTAGACATCGATTGTTGGGTTCTTGAGAAACTATAACTCTATTTAACTCTTGCAAAAGTTGCGACTTTCAAGGACGGTATTATGCATATCGATTCCACGAAGGAACGGACATCGAACCGCGAAACGAGTTAAAAATACCGGCACCGGTGGCCGGTCGACCGGCATCTGTGGGAACACCGGTCAGACTAGTCCGTCGGCCACATGCGTTTGTTTACTATCTGCTTGGATCGCGGCGCCGGCGGCGGCGGTGGCCGCGGTGGGCCTAACCACAGGTCACATTGCTAATTTTGAACAAAAAGTTTTTTCGTGCGAACTTACGGCGGAGGCCCCAATCCATGTCGAGGCGCACGATAAGTGAGGCGCGTGGCGCGGCGTCTGCGAAGCGACTGCCGCGTCCTGCGCCCGCACGTTCCCTCTCATGTATTCCCATTGTGAGCCGCGGCGAGCATTGTCCGACCCAAGAGGAACCTTCTCGCGGAAATAGTGGACACGACACAGTGCAACCACCATTAAATACCACTACTTAAAATACTTTCACGAAGAATATCCTCATCAAGATAGATTGCAGTATAAGGTTTGAACGCTCTTGATAATAGTTTTGAATCGCGTGCAGAATAATCTTTAGTCGAACGACACAGGCCTAAAATATGTGAATGACAGTTCCAGTTCCAGTGCGCACGTGTCTGTGATTTGGTGATTGTTCAGTTTTAATTGTATCATTGCTGAAACTGGCAATAAGCTATCGGTTTTCTCTGTAGAAAGCATGGAAGTAAATGGAGTGTCAGCTTCCAAAACAATTTGCTTCATTCGTGTTTTATTTAACTTAAAATTATTTGAATAATATTATGAAAAATTTAAGAAGACTCAGGAGGATCTTTTTAATGTATTTTATGAAGTTTTGAAGTGAGTCAAAAGCCTCCTTACCCTAAATAATTAAATTTAGTTCTGCTCCTCCCTTCAGAAACTGCCATCCATCTCTATACACTTAACTCAACTTCTGTTTGGACCAAAGAATTTGTAGGTCGGGCTTATTGATGAAAACGCGTTATCGGACAAATTCGCTTCGGCCTACTCACTCATTTCCCGTTGGAGATTCCGATTCCGTTTTATATGTCCATCAAATGTTCTATATTACTCGTACCTATATCATTGTTCTCTTATACTTTTGTCAAAGTTGGTTTAAGAGGAATTATCATGATTGTTTTTTTTTTTTGACTTTGTTACTTTGAGGTTTATTTAAAACTACCTTCTGGCCGCGGCTTCGCCCGCGTGGATGTCGGAAATTATACCACGAGAATGTACTACCGGGATTAGAAGTCCTATCGTACCCAGGGCATGATCTACCTGTGTGCCAGCCAAACATCGAAAGCCGTTCAGCCGTCTAGCCGTGAAAAGGCAACAAACAGATTAACAGATACTTACACAGATTTACTTTCGCATTTATAATATTACTCATCTGCCTGCCTTTTCCCAACTATGTTGGGGTCGGCTTGCAGTCTACAGGATGCAGCTCAATACCAGTATTTTACATGGAGCGACTGCCTATCTGACCTCCACAACCCAGTTACTGGGTAATACGATACCCCTTGGTAAGACTGGTTGTCAGACTTTCGGGCTTCTGACGACCCGTAATGACTATCAAAGATCCACGAATGACAGCCGCGATCAACGCCTTAACGTGCTTTCTGAGGCACGGACCCCATCCACGGACCAACCGCGGCAAACGTAGCTTAACCTGATCGATCAACCGGTGCAGCTGTTATATTTTACTTAGCCACAAGCCCCTCATTTATAATATTAGTATGGACTTTAAATTTATCATGGAACAGTACAGGAGTTTTTTAGTAGTTGAGTGTCACAACTTCAAGAAACCAAGCTCAACATTGTTTTAACTTCTAAAACAACTAAGTAGAAGTCACGTCCAGCTCTGGACTTCCGTAAACTATGATTTGATTGTAGCAAGACTTCGTCGCTTATAAAAGCAAATTATGTTATATCTAAACCTGAATCCTTATTAACATGAATCTTTGATTATCTGATAACGTGAGGGGTGACTATTCATTTACCTATAGAGAAAATTATTGGACCATTTTGCTCAGCAACGTTTAAGATAGAGACTGATTATAAAACAAGATCAATAAATTGTTTAATTAACTTATGTCATTATAATTACTTGTAACTATAGTACTTGCGTTATGAACTGAGTCGTCGGGCCATAAATGTCAGTAGTAATAAAAATGTGCAACGCTTGCTGTACTATTACGCACATCATTATGGCAATTCATAAGCTCCATAAGTGCGAGCGAGACAGACTAATAACAATAACAATGATTTATGGCACGACGACTCAGTTTTTAACGCAGCGACTATAGCGTCCCGCCCCTGCTTCGCATGAGTGCAATGGCGACATGACAAACAATCGATATTTTCGATAAATCAATGGATTTCTTTGCTAAATCTAAGTTAAATAGTAATGAATTGTATATTTATAATGCTTTGTCTCATTAGGCGGTGTAAAACTTTTCTTTAGTATATGACAAGAGGAATACGTCTCCAGCTCTACAAAAATAAATGCACCGGAAACAGGTCTTTGAGTAATCAATTTTGCCGCAATGCATCAATGTTTGCTGAAGTAGGCTCGAGTATGAACGATAGAGCAAGTATAACCCGAATCAACACAGGGGACAGATTCCATCCCGAAATTGACGTCCAACGAGATTGAATTTCGATATTTGCCGTGAAACAAAAGTTCACTAAGTAATGAACTAACTTTTGCTCTTCAGTTAGATCGAATAATAGGTCTTTACCTATGAAATTGCCGTTTTGTATGAAAAAATTTAAACGAATTTTTTTCATGCATTTTTTATTTGTATTAATCGAAGTAATCACCCATGCAATCAATGCATCTTTGCCAACGCAGTGGCAGTTTATTGATGCCCTTCTTAAAGAAATCAGCTGGACGGGAGGCAACAAATTCTTCAAAGGCATTTTGTACTGCCTCTCGGGTATTGAATTTTTTTCCCGCCAAGAAGTTATCCAAATTCTGGAAAAAGTAGTAGTCTGTAGGCGCAAGGTCTGGTGAGTAGGGCGGATGACGGAGAGCTTCCAACCCCAGTTCTTGCAACTTGGAGACCGTCTGCTGTGCAGTATGAGGTCGCGCGTTGTCGTGCAGGAGCAGCGGAGACGAGCGATTGACCAATGCTGGTTGGAGATGTGCCAGCTTCTCCATCATTGTGTTCAGTTCTTCACAGTACACATCTGAAGTAATGCTCACCCCGTTTGGTAAGAAGCTGTGATGAATCACACCGGCGCTAGACCACCAAACAGTGACCATCACTTTTCTAGGGGTAAGTTTTCGTTTAGAGCATTGTTTAGGTGCTGAACCAGGATCCAACCAACTTGCTGAGCGCTTGCGGTTATCAAACAGAATCCATTTTTCATCGCAGGTAACAATGCGGTTCAAAATTCCTTCATTTGTGTGTCTGTTGAGCAGTGCAAGGCACGTCTCGACGCGTACTTCGCGCTGGCGATCATTGAGTTCGTGGGGCACCCATTTGTCAAGCTTTTTTACCTTGCCAATTTGACGCAAATGGACCAATATTGTTTTGACGCTAACGTCGAAAGCTGCTGCTAATTCAGCCGTAGATTGTGTATCATCAGCTTCCACAATCGCCTTTAATTCGTCATTGTCGACCAGTCTTCGGACGACCGCGAGGTTCATTTTTCAGGTCGAAATTTCCAGAACGGAAGCGAGCAAACCAATAACAAGTGGTGCGTTGGTTTGTAGTGTTAGCTTCGTAAACGTCGTTGATGTTGCGTGCCGCTTGTGCCGCGTTGCTGCCACGACGGTAATCATATTCCAAAATTACTCGAATTTTTAACGTATCCATGATGACGAAAAAGATTGAAATGCGATGAAAATGTAACACTAATCAATAAACAAATGACTACTTTTGGAAAAAAAAGTCCATGTTTTTAAAATAAAATTAATTTGAAATTAGAATTCTTAGCCAAACAAAAAATATTTTGATTTGAAATGGCCAGTACTGCAGAACGGCAATTTCATAGGTAAAGACCTAATATTATGTGGGACCTTCATTAGTTTGAACTTTTTGGTCACTCCGATTTCTGGCACAGATAAGTTAGGGAAGTTGTTACTATATTGATCAATCAACTATGTTGGGGTCGGCTTCCAGTCTAACCGGATGCAGCTGAATACCAGTATTTTACATGGAGCGACTGTCTATCTGACCTCCACAACCCAGTGACTGGGTAACATGATACCCCTTGGTGAGACTGGTTGTCAGACTTTCGGGCTTCTGACGACCCGTGTCAAAGATCCACGAATGACAGCCGAGCCAACGGCTTAACGTGCTTTCCGAGGCACGGAGGAGTCTCGGTATGTTGTTACTATATTGATATTGATCTATTATTTATAATTGGTTTGTTATCCCTGCAATTTGTTTTGGTTGTTAATTTTATAAGCAATGTAGAGAGAAAATAGACCATAAAATTAAATGTGAAAAACAGCGTGATCCGCATATAGAGACAGGCAAAATTAGCACGCTCAAAGACCGCTTAGTCTGATGATTTACATGAAATTAAAAATATTACCATACAGATGAACGTTCCATAGGGAAATAACTGCAAAAGGTTTTACACGCGTGAACCTTGAACATAATGTTTTACTGGAGTCCTAAATTGCAAAACGTACGTTACCATTATTGATCTTACACACTATTATTAAAATAAGCTTTTTCTTTGAATACGATTAAATTAAAGAGTGTATTTAATTTACATGAATTCATAATAAACATCATTTACGAGTGTGCTCAGCCAGATGGTGGCGTTAAGGCAACGATAACCGACTTTTAATGATTTTAAACTGAAGATCACGTCTAAACGAGTAGTGTTAATAATTTGGAAAAAATATACGTTAAATTAGAGCATTTTCGTACGTGTTATGAAACATAGTATGGTGATTACTCGTCTGTCTGACAGTGTACATTCAGAACAAAAAAAAAATTGTCTTGTCGTTTGTTTGTTGTTTTGTGTCGTAGTTTGTCGTCCGTTTGTGTCGTCGTCTCGTCATCCAGCCCTGTATGGAAGCAGATTCGGAAAAAAAATATTGGTTTGGAAGTTATGAGCGTCAAAACTTCCATATTTCAACACTTTTAACGCATCTTTGGGCGTAAATAAACAGCTCCCAGAGTATGAAACTGGCAAAACTGTTACCGTACAGGGATAGATAATTTATTCAAATAATTTTTATATAAATACTTACTGGAAGACTTCTCTTACCGTCTTGAAAAAAATACGCTAGAATAGGTGGACGGAGTAGAAGAAAAAAAACCTAGGTATGCCATAAGGAATACCTAGGTTTTTTTAAATCGAAATTCAAATCATATGTCGGGTACATATGTTTTAAATTTCGATATGTTTTAACGATATATTATTATTTTTTCAAAATAATGAATGACTAATAATGATAATGAATGTATTTATTGTTCTAAGTATGAAAGTATACTTCGAATTTGTAGTATTTATTGATACTAAGATCAATTTCTCTCTAAGCTATTAAAAAAAAAAAAAAACTAGGTATGCCATAGGCTTCTACTCCGTTCACCCTATTTTTTTCAAGACTGTAAAAGAAGTCATCCGGTATATAAAAATGAATCCCTATTTCCCTTGGTCACGCCATAACTTTACCGATTACTATTATTATTAAGAAAACTTAAAAAAAAAAGATAAAATACTCGTAAATTCATCATTTTTTTTAGTTTTCTTATACTTTGTTCTTTCAGAAAGAAACATTTAGAAAATTGGAAAAATTCAGAAAACTTAACGACTACTTTAACTTCGCGCGTTTACATTAGAATATTCATAGCTAAGACAGGACAACGTCTGTCGGGTCAGCTAGTTTTGACTAAATACCAGTTGTTTTTTCATAATATCTATACGCCCAAAGGTCTGTTCATGAAATTTTACGCGCTTGTTTTCGTTATAACATCGTCTATTTCACTAAATATATAAAAACTAAATACTTAAATTAATAAAATAACTAAATAACCACGCCACCAACGAGTTCGAGCCGCCGACTAGTGGCTCCTTAAGACCATACCAGTACCATTCTTACCAAGGATTGCTAACGCCCACAACGAAGATAGCTGATGTCGTTATAATGTTGCGGTTGCGAGTACTTAACTAACTACCTAGCTCACCTTAACTTTAGGAAAATTATAATGAATCAATGTGAATCAAGGTTGGGCTGGCTTTGAACTCATTAACTTCCTTCCAAGGCGCAAGGGGTAAAAGCACTTAATGAACCATCTCAGAAATAGCGAAACACAAGCATCTGATTCTTGCATTTTGATTGGACTTGTATTTATTGCTATTTTTTTTGTGGAACGTCGTTAAAATTGGAAAGATGCCAAAAGAGTCAAAGATAGACAGCCGGTATACCAATACTTACTAGTGCCTGAAGTGCATGAAAACTTCGAAATCGAAAGTCGATATTTTATTAACCACACTGGTAGGTACCTACGCGGTGTAAGGGAAGGGATATCGACGCGCAAACTGTTATCATGAATTACATGTACATGATTGACCTACAAGCGTTGAAATTTTTCGTCGGTTATTATAACAAAAATCTGCTGTTTCACACAAAAGTCAAAATGTATTGAACTGCTGTTCAAATTTTTTTTAATAATCGACTTAAAATCTCTCGACATTTGCGATTATCGTAAGGAAAAATTACCATAATAGCAAATAGAAATGTGCTCACATCCAAAATTCATATTAGATGAGTGAGACTGCTAACTATAAACACAAGATTTGTATGCACACATTGCTCTTAGAACGAAGAATGAGTGAGCTTGGTCTGTTTCGATTCTGCGCGAGTTAACCATTTTGTCGCCGCGGACACTCGCCGACGATTGAAATATCGCCGCTGCCAACGACGAGATTGAATGTTGCGAAAACATTTTTTTATTAATTCCTTTTGTTTTGTCTGGTATGTGTAAACGAAAAAGTTTACAGATAAAATCTACTTTGTAGCTTAAACTTTGCAGTCTAACTCTACCGTATTAATATTATAAAAGCGAAAGTAATTCTTTCTGTCCGTCTGTTACCTTTTCACGTTAGTTTCGCACACAGGTATGACTATGATACCCGTGGGTCAATTTGCGACCTCCATGCGGGCGAAGCCGCGGACAAAAGCTATTTTTAGGGTTCCGTACCCAAAGGGTACCAAACGGAACCCTATTACTAAGCCTCCGCTGTTCGTCCGTAATAAAAATAAAATAAAGTAAAAAATTAAAGGAGGTCCCGATACAATAAACTTTTCATTTTGAAAAAAATAAAAACTAAATTCTTTCCCTAGTATGTGGGGGTGTCATTGTCTCTAGAACTCATCGAGTAGAGTACAAAAGTTCCAAAATGAAGAAATAGGAGGCCGTAAAAGTTGTAAATTATAGACCGTTTTTGTACGAGCTCTCGAAACTCCGCATAGGGTTTTGGTCGGGTATAGTTAGTATGAGGCTTTCAACATTTCTAACTACTAACTAAATATACCCGAGTTGGAGTATCATAATCGGGTATAATAGGTTGGGGAAAAAGTTTCTTCGCATTTTTTAAGAAAATTCAAAACATTTTTTAATATACATTATTTACGTTTATCTAAAGTATGTAGGTACCATTTTGTTCAATAACTTTTTGCCATCTTGTAGGTAGGGACATGATCCCATTGGTACAGAAATTTTGGGACTTTTGATCAAAATACCGCGACAAGTGGTTTTGGCAGTCCTCTCGTGATGTTAACCTGACACTGCCTAAAGAATTCTGAAGAGACCGAAACAGGTGGTAATCTGAAGGTGCAAGGTCAGGACTATACGGCGGATGCATTAACACCTCCCAGCCAAACTCTCTTAATTATTGCTGAGTGGCTAAATATGTGTGAGGTCTAGCGTTATCATGATGAAAAACCACACCCCTTCTGTTGATTAATTCCCGCCGTTTTCTCTCAACTTCTTGCTTTAATCTCATCAGTTGTTCGCAGTAGAGTTCAGAATCGATGGTCCTGCCTGGTGGTAACAGCTCATAATGAATAATGCCCTTCCAATCCCACCACACACATAGCATCACCTTGTTGCGAGTTAACCCGGGTTTCGCCACAGTCTGTGAAGCCTGACCGGCCTTTGACCACGACCTTTTTCGCACGTTCTTGTCGTACGTGATCCACTTTTCATCACCAGTTATCAGCTTCTTCAAAAATGGTTCGGTTTCATTAGGTCGTAATAAAGAATCACAAATGAGTACACTGAGGACCTCGTGCTAAGTAATAACAGGCGCATGGGTCGATCCATCAGGTTAAGCTACGCTTGCCGGGGTAGTCCGTGGATGGGTGACCATCTTTACATACCAAGACTCCTCCGTGCCTCGGAAAGCAGCCGTTAAGCCGTTGGTCCCGGCTGTCATTCGTGGATCTTTGACAGTCGTTACGGGTTGTCAGAAGCCGGAAAGTCTAACAACCAGTCTTACCAAGGGGTATTACCCATTTACTGGGTTGTGGAGGTCAGCTAGGCAGTCGCTCCATGTAAAATACTGGTATTCAGCTGCATCCGGTTAGACTGGAAGCCAACCCCAACATAGTTGGGAAAAGGCTAGGCAGATTGATTGAAATGAGTACACGGTTCATTAGGTTTCTTTCAGTGAGCTCGTGAGGTACCCAAATATCGAGCTTTTTTGTGTACCCAGTTTTTTTCAAATGCGCCAAAACTGTTTTGAGGTCAATTTCCAGTTCTTCAGCTACGTCGTAACTGAAGTCGTATATGCTGATCTTGCTCCACTTTTTCAAAAATGGCATCCATTTTATCCGTAATAGGGCGACCAGAGCGACGTGCATCTTTGACATCAAAATTTCCGGATTGAAAACGCTTAAACCAAATTTGTGCTACTCTCACAGACACTGCACTGGGTCCATAAACATCGCAATTGTTTTTCGCGGCTTGCGTTGCATTTTTGCCTTTTTTGTAGTAAAATTTTAAAATTTATCGAATTTCTTCATTAGATTCATTCATCTTGACAGTACGAAAAACAAATGAAAATCACACATTTTCCTAATTTGAATTTGGAATTATGTTCTTTAAAATTTAAACTTTCAATGATACCAAAACCAGCCAGATACAAATAGATTTTATTTTAAGTTCATACATACTATAATGCGAAAAGACTTTTTCCCCAACCTAATATTTAGGACCTAGTATTGCGTGACTACATACTACTAAATATATCCGGCTAGCGAAAGCATCTGTTACGGAATTAAGAAGATAAGGTACCATTTTAAATAGTAAGGCGTAGTCTAGTAAGGCATAGTCGAGGAGCCCCGCTAAAACACGAAGGGGACTGCGGGTTCTATGTTCGCTCGTTTCGCTCGCTCACTAGACCCCGCCATCCCCTTCGAACCTAACCTGTCCGAGTCGGGGTTACCAAAGTCCTGAGCTCGCTCTGCATCCTAAGTGTTTAGTGTTGTACCTACTTGGAAATAAATATTTATTATTATTATTTAAATTGTCTTTGACATATCTCGGGACCCTGGGGTCCCGGACCTTTGGAAGGCGTACGAGGAGCCGAAGCCAACTCGCAGAGGCCTCTTAGACAATTTTAAATGAAAAGAAGGCACCAGCCGACGATTATCCCTGTATGCACTATGCAATTGCACCCAAGGACAACCCCCGGTTGGTGCAGAACTATTGCAGAACATGGAAACAAAACACATTGGGTCTATGGGTTTGGGTGGCTATAGTGGATTGGGTACCTTGAACTATGGAAGAACTATGTCCCCTGCCTGACCAATGTTATATAATATACACAGATAAATTGGCAGGGGGTGACTTGCACACTCAATAATGGGCCCCCGGAAACGGTCGCTAGCACATAGTGACGTAGCGACAAGGGGCAACATGTCCTGAGGTGCTTGAGGAGTGGAGAGGTATTCCACGGCTCTCAGAACAATCCCAGAGTCCGGAAGATGGTCAAGATCCCTACAAGCACTTACTAGAATACTTCCTTCCTCCGAGCACTTGTTTATTATTATTATTATTTTCGGTTCTTTATTTTTCTTCTCATTTAAGAGAGGTTAAGAAACCTTACACACGGGTCGGGACCAAGTATGTAAGGTGAAATTTAGATAGAAAAGGTGGATGACAATGTTGAAGAAGTCAGGAACTTTCGGGTAATGCGACATGTGTTAAGGATGGTGGCTTTTTGGAGCATGTAAAGTGTGTGAGTAGGCATCTGTAGGGTGTTAAGGCTTTGAGTGAGTGATTTTGGTATTACACCAGTAGATGAAAGAACAATGGGGACAATATGAACGGTTTGAGCTTTCCATTGGGTTTTAATTTCTATTGCGAGATCTTGATACTTAGTGAGCTTTTCGGATATGGTGGTTTGAATATTGTGCGAGTTAGGTATTGCTATATCTATCAGATATACTGTTTTATTGGTTTTGTCGTGAACGGTAATGTCAGGTCTATTGTAATGAATAGTTTTATCTGTTATTATTGTTCGGTCCCAGTAAATTTTCTGATCCTTACTTTCTAATATTATTTCTGGTTTATATTTATAATATGGTACCATTTCGTTAACGAGTTTATACTTATATGCTAACTGTTGGTGTATAATTGCAGCCACTTGATCGTGGCGGTGTTTATAATCGGTTTGTGCAAGTGATTTACACGCTCCTGTTATATGTTGTATGGTTTCAGAGGTAGTGTTGCAATGTCTGCACAAGTCAGTCAGCTGATGTTGGTCCTTTATGATGTACTTTCTGTAATTACGAGTGGCTACTATTTGATCCTGTATGGCCAGCATAAATCCCTCGGTTTCGGGAAACAATTCGCCTCGTTTGAGCCATTCGTTCGACTTAACCTTGTCGACGTGTGGCTGGCTCAGGAAGGCTCGGTGTCTTCCGTGTAGGGCTTTTGCAGACCATGTTGCAATTTTTTGTTGTATACTAACAATGTGTTCATTTATTTGCGTGTCCCTGTTTTGTAGGTTTAGTGGTGTAAGTTTCTTATCTGTTTCTGTTACTTGTTTGTGTAGTGATGAATGTTCTGATTTGTTATGGAAGTACGCTCTGAGTGAAAGTATCTGTTTGTTGTGTAAATTATGTATGTCTATTAATCCTCTTCCTCCTTCTTGGCGTGGCAGTGTAAGTCGTTGTATGCATGATTTTGGATGGTGTTTTCTATGTTTGGTGAGGAGTGTATTGATAGTGCACTGTAGTTTTTTGATATCTGTCTTTGACCATCGTATAATTCCGAAAGAGTATGTGAGAATAGGTATTGCAAATGTGTTGATGGCTTTAGTTGTGTTCCTAGAGTTTAGGTTGCTTTTTAAGATAAGGTTGAGGCGGTGTGTGAATTTTTTTATCAGTTCTTGTTTTGACATTTTTTGCTGTATCTGCCTGGACTGTTTAAACCCTAGGTATTTGTATGTACTCTGTTCATCCATTGGCTCGATCGATTCACGTGATGCGAGTGTGTAACTACTAGATTGGATTGTTCCTTTTAAAATTGATAAAATTTTGCACTTATCTACTCCGAATGACATGCAAATATCGTCAGAGAATTGTTGTGTTGTGTCAGCTAATTGGAAAAGTGCTTTATTGTCAGCTGCGTATAACTTTATGTCATCCATGTACATAAGGTGTGTAAGAGTGTATTGTGTGTCATTGTTTGCCAGGGTAAATCCTGCGTCTGTTTTATCAAGTAAGTGTGAGAGTGGATTGAGTGCCATGCAAAACCAAAGAGGACTCAGAGCGTCTCCTTGAAAAATTCCACGTTTTATACAGATTGGTTCAGTAGCTACAATCGAGGAGGATGAATTAATTTTAAGAACAGTTTGCCAGTTCTGCATGGAAGTTTCTAAAAATTGTTTCAATGTTGGGTGAATTTTATACAAATTTAGGACGTGTAATAACCAGCTATGCGGAACTGAGTCGAAAGCCTTTTGGTAGTCAATAAACATTGTGTGATATTATTATAGTGTCAAAATAAGGTATATTTAGTAATGATTTATTTTAATCTGTTGCTCTAGATATATCCGAGTAGCGGTGTCTTAGTAAGGTACATTTAGCGGTGGTCATTCCAAAATGCCATCTCCTAACTATATCCGAAGCCGTACTCGTGACGTCACTGGTGTCCCCACAAGGTACATTTAGTAAAGAAGCGTACCATATACTGTATTTAATCAACAAATACTAAAAATGCCGATTCATAAGGTATTCTGATTAAATATGGGCCATTTTGTGCAACTGCAAAAATAACTTTGTAATTCACAGTATTATTATGAAATACAAAATTACGAGTATCTTTGCAATTGTTAAAATTTAAGATTAAAAACATTGTTTAGTATTTTTTTTACATGGTTCTATGGTGTATTCCCGTTCATCCCCTCGACTTCGTCCCACTAGGAGGACGAACGGGAATTCGTTATTTTTTTGTTGGTGGGGACGAACGGGAATACACGAAAAAAAAAAATATTCTCATTCGTCCCCACCAATAAAATCAGGAGACGATCGGGAGAAAAAAAACAATTCCCGTTCGTCCCCCTAGGGCGACGAAGTCGAGGTGACGAATGGGAATACACCGGTTCTATGACCCATTTTAGGAATGAAATGTATTCAAATACGCAACATGTCCGCTTGCAGCAGGGATTCAATAAAGTACCTAAGTATAATTCTTTTACGAACCGTACCTAACGATCAATAATTAAGATGATCTGAAACTCTACTTAAGAAATTGTTCAAAAACAAAATTTATCTAGAACTCATAATTATCGAGTGTTCTGATCATAACCCAGATTTCTGAAATCGATATATCTTGCTATTTCCGATTCCGATCCCGGGGGTAAGAACTCTTTCGTCGACCGCTGGCCATGCAGATTTGGTTTTGCATTCTCTCATTCAAAGAAATAATTCAATACTCGATATCTTTATTGCTTTACCATAACGGGTACTTAGATGGTAATTATATAATTGAGATCATTATTTGATATATATCGATCAGACTTTTCTAACCCTTGTATTAAAAAACTTTTCATCATCATTTCAGCCAAAAGACTGCTGGACATGGGCGTCCCCCAAGCACCGCCACTTCGACCGGATCTATGCTTCCCGCATCGCAGCGGATTCCTGCGGCCTTCACAAGGTCATCTGTCCACCTTGTGAGAGGCCTTCCAACGCTACGTCTTCCAGTATGCGGTCGCCATTCCAGAACCTTTCATCCACATCGGCCATCTGTTCTGCGAGCAATGTGCCCTGCCCACTGCTACTTATGTTTGGCAATTCTTCGAGCTATGTCGGTTACCTACCTAGTAAACTTTTACGTGGATGGTATTCATTGAGGTAGTAGGTACGGCAAACTTCGAGCACTGCAAATATTTTCTACCTCAGACCTTTTTTTTCGCGTATACGATGCCTATCATCTAAAATGTTCTCTAGTATATCCGCGACTCCTTCAAAGTTCAAATATTATTATGATGTTACTATAAAACAGAAACGTGCTCCGATCCAATATTACCTTCACATATGAAATTGCCTACAGGAATATTTTTTTCATAAGAGAAACTCGAATTCTTTCATGTAATTGTTGTGAAACCTTCACGAAAAATGCCGATAAAAGTGGGAGCAAAGTTAATTTTGGGTTCAGGTACGAACTTAGCATATACCAGCTGCGTTATCTTTCAGGATTAGTAAGATCTAGTTTTGCAGTGTGTATTCATGAGCGAAATAATATTTGCCATGATAATATTTTTCTTGTAATACAATGTTACTGAAATAATACCTTATGGGCCAGCGTAGTTGGTATGTACCATCGCGGATATTTGCGGTGAACCACTTTTCGACCTTAATGCTAAGGTAGTAAGGTTGAAAAGTGGTTCACCGCAAATGTCCACGATGGTACATAGCTGGAACATACTAACATCCAATAACACGAAACTGTCTAAACAAAGGCCTGAGAAATAAGGTACACTACCAATACCCTAACCAAACAAAACCAGGAGACAGTATTTTCACATTGTATTTTTCTAGAATATAGTGTCTCTGTACTCCACCATGTGGGTCAAGTGGCTCATTCGCTGTCATCTCATTTTCACTTTACACGAAAACTAAACAACACTGTTCTCTGCAGCTTCAAGCTTGCTTACACTTCTTGCTTGGTAGTGCAGCTTACGTAGCAAAATTTTCCTTATGCTTTAGAAAATTTTAGACTAATTTCATTTTGGACAAATGAAGTGGAGATACAAATGTCGAGGTTAATTACTTTTAGAACAACATTTGGCTCAAATATGATAAAAAGCATGCAGCATGCTCATAGAAATAAAATAATGAAATTTATTTAAAATGAATTATATCATCAACAGCTTGTCCTGTTGGCCACTCCTTGTCTCTTTTTATATTTTTTAAAAATAATTAGATACCTTAGTAGGTATACTTATGAGTTCGTGGCTAAATAATAACAGCCGCATTGGGTCGATCCATCATTTTTTATCTACGTTTGCCGGGGTTGGTCCGTCGATGGGTGACGATCTTTACATACCGACTCTTCCGTGTCTAGGAAAGTACGTTAAGCCGTTGGTCCTGGCTGTCATTCGTGGGTCTTTGACAGTCATTACGGGTCGTCAGAAGCCCGAAAGTCTGGCAACCAGTATTACCAAGGGGTATCGTATTACCCAGTTACTGGGTTGTGGAGGCCAGATAGCGAGTCGCTCCATGTAAAATAATGATATTCGGCTGCATCTGGTTCGACTAGAAGCCGACCCCAACATCGTTGGGTAAAGGATTGAATAGGTCTACTAATTGCATAAAGGCTGAGTTGATTGACTTCCAGCGTCTTTTATTTTATACGTCAAGTCGTAAATTAAATTCTAACGACGATCTAGCTCCGTTATCCTACAGGCAAGTAACCGAGCCAGCAAGTTCGCGCCAGTGCACTAACCCTCGCTATAACACTATGCGACAGAGGCAACGAGCCGTAGTAAGAACCAGCCAGCCACTAAAACCCATTAATCAAATTTTCTCAGTTAATAAAAAAGGCAATTTCATTTAACCGGTAGTGAATGCTGTCATCATTTATAGGCACAATATAATCTGGCACGCGACGTCGCATAGTTTGCAAACGGTAATACTTCTGTATACATGAACTTGCACTAAACTTATAGAAAACGCATTTAGAATCCATTAATTTAAAGATTAGTAGATTTAAAACCATTTTGTAAATATTCTTATTTTAAAAAGTTGGCTTAATGTATTCTGAACAAGAATACGGCACACGCGCAAATTACAGCCAATGTAAACTGCGAGTTTTGTGCGAATTGTATGGGGCAATTATAATTTTGAAACTCTCAGTAAATAAATCGCATTATTAGAGAAAAAAAAATAAAATAAAATTAAAAAATATGATTTCTCTGGCTTTAAGCAATTTACGCGATTTTTTTAAATGAAGCTTAAAAGACACTTTTGAACAACCCAATTAATTACTTTTTATTGCAATTGCTTTTTTAAACTTTATCAAGACGAAAATTTGTGAGATTAAAAAAAAACTACTTGATTATGCATATTTGTCACTCGGGAGTTCTACTCTCACTTTTTAAATGACTAATTATATCTGTATTTCTAATAAAAAGCTGACGTCCAAAAAATGGTCTCAATAACACCGTGCTGCGTACTGTTTACCAACAACAACTGTCAATGAATTGCTTGACAAGCAATATGAATCAGTTATTATGAACATTGTCAACTTGGAAACTTGGAATCGATACCTGACACGTAATAATTATGTACAAACTTTGATTACGAAACTTGGACCATTATCAAGTTTTGGAACCGCAAACAAAATTCCTTTTATTTAGAAACGTTTTCTTATGGTATCTCAAATATAAACTTAGATTACATAAAGCTAAGACACTGAATTCAATGAAGAGCATGCTGTACTTACTTCTCGTCATATTCATCAGGGCAAGCGGGCATTCGTCGTCTTCTAAAATGTATTCCGAATTGTCGGTTTTGTCCTCCTAAAGACAGACAATTATGTTTAGTTTCCACGTCATTTCTTATACACAACGTTTTGGTTAATGTCACTTTTCGTCTAAACACCGAACCGATCTTGACGAATTGTGCGGAAGCAATATTCATGAAGAGGTAGAAGCATTCATAAATTTTGCGTCCCTAATGGCGATGGCCTTGTTTTAGTCACGACATCCATCCCCATAATAGTGGTTAATGTCATTACTACCAATATTAATATCTAAGGGCCTGTTTCACTGTTTCCGGATAGGAATTTACGAGTACTTTCACAAAATAGAAAAATTGACACAGAAATCACATGAATCTACCAGGAGGTGCAGCCCATAAGTAGTGAATACAATAAACTAAATACCTAAGTAACTTGACCGATTTAGACCACGTACGCACGGGCGCTTTATTAACACGAAGTTTTTTTGCCGCGCACGGGATTTTCAACTCTCGGCGTTGAGAATCCAACAGAGCGCATCCATAACGCGTTAAAAAATACACTGTTGAATCTTCAACTCTCAGCGCTAAGCCGAGCGTGAAAAATCCAGTGCGCGGAAAAAAAGAACGACGTGTTAAAAAGCGCACGTGCGTATGTGGGCTTACTGTTGAATTAAATAAGGCACCTCTTGCGCTGAAAACGTCACCCGTCATCTCGTGAGGTGAAGAGGAAAAATGTGAAAGGGCGATGACATGACGCGGAAGGCGCACCACATATCAAGGAGGTGCCAGTAAATTCAAGGGGGTTATGAAGTTACATACGAAGATGTTAGAGACAAAAATTTAAAAGAGTATACTTAGATGATTTGGTTATGATGGGAGGATGAATGAAAGGCGACTAACAAACGGACTTTACAAGGCAGATGTGAATGGAAACGCCGGGAGGTGACTCCCTAGCTAGAAGGACATAGTATACTGATCTTATTGGTGATGTTCTTCAGAAAGGTCAGGTGCGTAGTACTCGCAATAGGCGTCCGTGTATGACTAGATGTATGAACGTAAACGAAGCAAAAGGAGTATGCAGGTGGCGTTTTGTAGTTTCTGCCTACCCCCATGGGAAAAAGGGTTGAGTTTATGTAAGTATGTTATGCATTACCTGCACAATGCAGAACTGCAGCGGATCTTGATACGACATGCCGTACTTGTCGAGCGTCTCCCGCAGGACCGTGGCAGCCGAGTCGTTCACTGACAGCAGTAACGTAACATATGACACGTCGGGCCGCAGTATTGAACCGTATACCCTGAGGGTACCACCTAAATGCACATACACTTATTAGAAATTAATTAATATAGATGCCTTAGTAAACAATTGCACTAACTACCGCATAACCGCATAATCAACCTATAACGATTCCAATTGCTGGGACGGGGCATTGCATTAAATAGACAATTAATAATAAACCAGTGCTCATACCTTTAGCACTGCTAAAAAAATATTGGAAATGTATAATACGTTTGTGTTTTGAAATTTTCTGCAGTTGAGTAACTTAAAATTAGTTAAAGTATATCTTGTTTGGATTTACAAAAATAAATGTCATTAGTATAATATAACATTTATGGAAGTTATTTTAATACAACAGACCGTGAACTACGTTTTTGGTATAAAGAGATGGATTAACGGTATTTCAATAAGCGCAAATGAAGGAGCATGACATTTATTGCGTCATGTTTACCGCAAATAAACGTATTTTCTTTCTTTCTTTCTTTCTTCTTTCATTTAGTGTATTAAGCACTATAACAACACAATTGCACCCGTTGAAATATCTGCGCCTGCCTGTTATATCACAACTTCACAAGTCCGTTGCTAATAGCTGATATGTCTTGTCTTGTGTTTCTTTGAGGACGCTGTTACAAATGGGTAGTCAAATCATTACTTTTTTACACAAAAGTATGTTTATTAAATAAAATGCTTTACATTCTTAATTTTTTTTTTGTCCAAACTGTTGATAGATGTGCATGGTACGATTCTGAACTATACATATAATTTTAAATAGGTAAATTTTGTCAATAAATGTACCGAAGTAATTTCACTCCGGTACAATTATTGAGAAACTATACCAATCTAAAATTATATTTATAGTTCAGAATCGTACCATGCACATCTATCGACCGTTTGGCCAAAAAATATTTTAAGAATGGAAAGCATTTTATTTAATAAACATACTTTTGTGTAAAAAAGTATTGATTTGACTAACCATTTGTAACAGCGTCCTGGCGAAAGCGCCAGGGTAGCCCGCGAAATTCAAAATTCTTACGTTTTTTGCAATTTGCAAGTCAGTAATAGGTGTTATGTTGATCAAAATTTGATTTGCGACCGTAACAAGTAGGTATGTATTTACAAAATTATAATCATTAAAATCATCAATACAACTCTTTAAGACCAGGTAATCCTGTTGAATGACTATTTCATGAAATCTTGACATTTGAGGATTGTACTAACTTAAGGAGTTGTATTACTGATTCTAATGATTATAATTTTGTAAATACATATTTGTTACGGTAGCGAATCATACTTTAATCAACATACAACCTAAGACTGACTTACAAATTGCAAAAAACGTAAGAAAATTTGAATTTCGCGGGCTGTCCTGGCGCTTCCCCCTTAACTACATTGGGCAGCCATACCCTTCAAACTGGAACCACCAAACCCAACACTGCTACAGAACGACAACGTTCAAAGGTTCCATCGCTTATATTCGGAAAAACCGAAATATACCGAATAAAATATGATTATCGACCAATAGAATTTGGTTTACATTCTCACCTAAATTATTATAGACTAGCTTCAACCCGCGGCTTCACCCGCGTGGTCGTACATTAATTATCCCACGGCAACGTACTACCGGGATAAAAAGTATCCTTGTCCTAATCCAGGTCATGGTCTACCAATCAATCAATCTGCCTAGCCTTTTCCCAACTGTGTTGGGGTCGGCTTCCAGTCTAACCGGATGCAGCTGAATATAAGTATTTTTCATGGTGCTACTGCCTGTCTGACCTCCACAACCCAGTAACTGGGTAATACGATACCCCTTGGTAAGACTGGTTGTCAGACTTTCGGGCTTCTCTCGACCCGAAACGACTGTCAAAGATCCACGAACGACAGCCGGGACCAACGGCTTAACGTGCTTTCCGAGGCACGGAGGAGTCTCGGTATGTAAAGATGGTCACCCATCCACGGACCAACCCCGGCAAGCGTAGCTTAACCTGATGGATCGACCAGTGCGGCTGTTAATACTTAGCCACGAGCTCCTCTGGTCATGGTCTACCCATGTGCCAAATTTCATCAAAATCCGTTCAGCCGTTTTAGCGTGGAACCATAACACACTTTCGCATTTATAATATAAATTAGGATTGATGAACTAGTTCCGTCACTCCTATAATGGACCAGTCATATTTAATTCGGCAAAGTTCGGTATTCCGAAAATAAACGATGGAACCTTTGTTAAACGTTATCGTACAGAGGCCTTAGTGCGAGTTTATATATTTACTCGATCACGTTAGGGACGCTGTTACAAATGGGTAGTCAAATCATTACTTTTTTACACAAAAGTATGTTTATTAAATAAAATGCTTTGCATTCTTTAAATGTTTTTTGCCCGTACAGTTTGTCAATAAATGTACCGAATTGAAAATTTACTTTGGTACATTTATTGAGAAAATGTACATGGTTAAAATTATATTTATAGTTCAGAATCGTACCATGCACATCTATCAACAATATGGCCAAAAAACATTTTAAGAATGCAAAGCATTTTATTTAACAAACATACTTTTGTGTAAAAAAGTAATGATTTGACTACCCATTTATAACAGCGTCCTTAACGTAAACATCAATTTGTATAGCTGAATAAACGCCGTCTGGTGACTATAATAGGAAACACAATTATTCCATACAAATTGACGTAAGTTAACGATAAAGTAAACGCGATCGAGTAAGCAAAAAAACTCGCACTAAGGCCTCTGTAAGCGGCAGTAAGAAGTTTGGTGGTAGTACTTTCCCCGACGAGCTTCTTTACAAAGAGCTTTACTACTACTGAACGACCTCCTTGACTGCTAGTAACAACAAAGTCAGATCACCATGGTGATCTCTGTTAATTCCATGTATAATCGACTAGCTTCTGCCGCCGACTTCGTCCGTGTGAAATTATCGCCCGTTTGTTTTCGCTTAGCGTTTTTCTGACTTTTTTTTCTTTTTGCTCGACTCCTAAGGGTAGTAGCGTGATACTAAATAGCCGGTAACCTCTCTCAAGAATTGGGCTATCAAATACAAGCCTGCAAAAACAATTATTTAAATCCTGGTAACTGTAATCTGGAAACTGGTAGTTCCAGAGATTAGGGCGTTCTAACAAACAAACTCTTCAGCTTTATTATATTATAGTACAGATGTTACGGAAAACCTTTCTACTCAACAATGACTACCTTTTAGAACGGGCACCTAGAATCAATTCTATTTTCTTTATGACAATCAAAAGTGCATTTTAATGGCCTAATTGAAATAAATGGTTTGACTTCAAGAGACATTTCAGATTTCATTATGGATCACTTTACGAGTGAACTTTAGTTTTAAAGAGTTCAGAGGGGTAAAAAATGCATTGTCTTCGAAACATAATCAACATGCAAAATTTCAACTCCGTAGGATAAGAGGAAGTGGGTTTAATTCAGCTTGAAAGATCCTAACTAACTAACGAACTAACAAAGCCAGTTAAATAAAAGCTTGTAAAAAAAAGTCGTAGCCCTGCGACAGTAAAGACGAAGCTCAACGGAAGTAGTCTAAAGTTCACGAATTAAATATGTGTAAGCTGTCTATCACAAGCAAGTCGCGTCTCTTCTGGTGGTGACTAATCAAACAATTGTTACTATTAACTTACTACTGCGTGTTATTAACCGTGAGGCAGATGTTTAGAAGTAGTCCACGTGATTACGTCAGTTCAAATGTCAAGTTCACGCTGACAATGTACATACTTTTCTTTTTAGATTTTCATCAGCTGCCTAACTTTTTCCCAACGATGTTGGGGTCGGCTTCCAGTCTAACCGGATGCAGTTGAATACCAGTATTTTACATGGAGCGACTGCCTATCTGACCTCCACAATTCAGTCACTGGGTAATACGATACCCCTTGGTAAGACCGGTTGTCAGACTTTCGGGCTTCTTACGACCCGTAACGACTGTCAAAGATCCACGAATGACAGCCGAGCCAACGGCTTAACCTGCTTTCCGAGGCACGGATGGGTCTCAGTATGTAAAGATGGTCACCAAACGCAGCAACGTTGCTTAAGCTGATCGATCGATCCGTGCGGCTGTTGTTTACTTAGCCACAAGCCCCTTTTAGTGAAATTTAAAAAGTGCTTGAGCATCCGTGACGGTTTTTCCGTTTCGTGGAGATTTATCCTTACAGTACTCTCGATAAAGCTCTAAGTAAGATCTACGTGAAGTGGGAACTCAAATTCTAGTATGACTTGAAGAATTACTCGTCCAAAGAAATCTTAAGCATGAGCAAGAGCGCTCGTACTTTGACTGTTGAATGTACGGTCAGGGATATAAAATGTTTAGCAGATTGGCGCACCAGCAATATACCGTATTATAGAATACGCCTGTCAAAGAATGACAGTTATGATATGAGTTTACTGACAATTTACTTAGAAATAATTTTTCTAGAGTTTATAGTTTGTTACCTGTGTCAGGTCCCCCATCTTTGGACTTGAACTGCTGCAGCTTGCGGCCAAGCTTCTGCTGCCGCCGGCGACGCATCACCGCCTCTGGGTTACTGATGCTGCGCATGAACGACGTCTCCGGTAGTTCTGTGTGATTAATAGAGCCGTTTATAAATAACGTTTGGTTTTAAAAGTAATACCAAAACTTTGTCAGATTATGAACATTAAACATGATTATAAGATTCAGCCTCTCCCCTACAGGTTCGTTGCATCGGTCGATAATGTAAAAGTAAAGTAAAAATTGATTTGCACAGATTGTAGGTACATAAAATAAGATTTAACAGCAAAATGGGTGATCCTTGTACAATCTACTTTTCATTAGGCACGCAAACATTATTATTAAATAAGAGTATTAATATTGGATGCGTTATTGCGATAATGCACACTGCTGCGTTTTTATCGTCCGACTAGCTTTTGCCAGCGGATCAGCTTCTCCCGCGTGGATGTCGGAAAATATCCTTCGGGAACGTACCTACTATCGGAAACTCCTTCCTCATTCCTTGTCAACATTATAAAGGGAACCTCTGTGCAAAATTTCAGCTTTCTAGGTCCAAGAGTTTGGGCTGGGCGTTGATGAGTCAGTCAGGACTTCTCTTTTTATTTATATAGATTGATATTTAATAACGTGTGCGTACTACTAGTACTCACATTATTAACGCACGCCGGAGGAACGCAAGCGTCCTACTTCTATTGCGTCGTTATTATCGCAGCAGTGTGTAACTTCGTGGCCGTCCTAATACACAATTGTACTGAAAACAGATATCGCAATAACGCATCCGATATTATCGACCGATAATGACGCACCTGTGTGGGAAAGTCAGGGCTCGGTGATAAATAAGAAGCTGAATAAGAGTAGTTACTCCCTAAATAGGTAATAATAATACCAACCTTGCTTTTCCTTCACCGATGTAAGTAATGTCCAAGATAAACTCAGAAATTACATAATATTAATTAAAAGTCACATTCGTACTTGCTCGGTTGCCCAGATTTGAACCCACAGCCTCATGCATGAAAGGCCAATCTCAATTAAGATTTAGGCGGTAATCACACCTCCGCTGCGAAACCGCAGTAGTTCAATTCAACTGATTCGCATGATGTTCCGCTAATCGAATCGCGATTCGAGTAGCGGGACATCTCGTGGTTTCGCGGCTGAGGTGTGTTAAGCACCTAAATCACATAAATCAGATTGACCTTTCGTATGGCCGGTAATTACAGAAACAATTAAAAAGCAATTATGTCTCGCGTAGACCACGAAGGGTTGATTAATGTTCTCCAGTTACGAATGCTGGTGCTAAGCTAGCTAGTGAAAAGGATAAACTAAAAGATATTATGTTTTATCATCTGTATGTAAAGATGTGCATTGTGCCAGGCTTCGAAAAGCGGCATCACACACGTCAATCTTACAATGCATCAATCGCCTTTTGCCTAGTATGTTAAGCTGGCATCAGTTAATGTAATCTCAACCTCCGAAAATAAATAAGGAGTTGATATTATGAACTAAGATTTGTTATAATAATATGTCTTTTGTCTACCTGAAACAAAGATCCGTAACCAGTATATTTTGTAAATCAACCTGGACCACACCTTAAAAAATGCTTTGGTTACTAGTACTTTTTCATATTATACGGGTGTATCGGACAGGTGTGCTACAGACCATCAAACTGAACAACTATCTCGCCGTGGCAAACATCGTAATTGTGAAAAAGTAATCAGTAGTCCCATACATTTTTAATCGAGTAAGTATTGAGAGTTTTGTATGGGACGACTGATTATTTTTTTGTGATTACGATGTTGGTCCCATGGAGGAAGTTATTCAGTTTGATGGTCTATATCACAACCTTAATTTTAACCACATATTTCTAATACACCCTGTAGACCAAACAGCCTTAACCCGTCGCGCGCCAATTAGCAGACACAATTGAAATTCTATTGTTATCTGTACACATGGTGTACAATCGACATTTTAAGAGTAAGCTGTAATTAGGTGTTCGCCTTTGTATAAATGTCAATGTGTCACTCGCGTATTGTCCTTGCAGCACAAAAGAAACAACAAGTTGTCTTCCAACACGCATCACAAACATATGAATCACAACTTGAGTCCACTATTACTTTTATTTGCTTCGCTCATAACTTAACTGCGAATCACAGTAAAATGTAACTGAGAAGAGTTTTTGATACACATACAGGTCGGTACAAACTTAAATGTCAATATTTCTAATTATATGGTAGGTACCGTATACAGACTGTTCAGTTATTATACCTCTGACATCACTGACAGCAGCAACCCAATAGCAACTTTATTGCAATGAAGATAAAGATCACTGTGATCAGTCAAAATCAACTTGTGACTTGTCAATGATAGCAACACAAAAGCAACCTTATTTCATCCACGATAAAAATCACTGTGATTTTGACAGTTTTGTCAATGGTAGCAACCCAAAAGCAACCTTTTATCATCGACAGAAAAGATCACTGTGATTTTGACAATGATGCAAAATCAGAGGTAAAATAACTGTAAACGGTCTGTAAGGTAAATGCGTATCACACTCATCGTGTTTCTCGAGATGGTGACTAGTGTCCTCAAGACCATTTTTATGATTCAACCATATTCATTGCGTTATTATGTTGTCGAGCAAACGAATATTTCAAACTTATGACGCAATGGATTAGGAATTACCTTAAAAATCCTTCAGACAGTGATAGTAAATGTGATTCGCAATCCACAAGATAAGTCTCGCGACAATGTCTCACGCCTTCCACGCTGGTCTCGACAATAACCGAAAGTGGACATAAATAAAAGGATATGTCTCGAGCTTTCGTATCGATCAACGTAAATAATAAACTTATTCTGTTTAAATGTTTCTGTTTAATAAAAGAGTGTCCATGGAGTTTCTCGCCTATTTTTTTGTTGTTACTATACTACGCTTTGGAATAGGCAACTAGAGTCATATTTCTGACTGACCGACCTCCTTGACAATTCAGAAGTGCCTGTAATTGGTTTATTTGAAACTAGCTGTTGCCCGCGGCTTCGCCCGCGTGAATGTCGGAAATTATCCCACGGGAACCTTCTACCGGGATGAAAAGTCCTATGTCTTAATCCAGGTTATAAACTATCTGTATACCAAATTTCATCTAAATCCGTTCAGCGGTTTTTGCGTGATTGAGTAACAAACATCCAAACATACAAACTTTCACATTTGTAATATTAGTAGGATAAATGGAGTTTGAATTTGACATAAGGTAGTTAATAGAAACCTGTATAAAGTTTTTCGGCGACTGGTCTGTTTTCATCGTTGGTGTCGGATTTGAGTCTCGATAACTTTTCTTTTTTCTTCAGTTCTTTCTTCTCTCGTTTCGATAGTTTTCGTTTGAAGTTTTGATCTCCTTTGTCGTTCACAGCCGACAATGGGACCTGAGGGAACAATCACATAATAATAATAATTAACCTGTATTGTCCCACTGCAGGGCAAAGGCGTCCCTTTCCTTTGAGGGGAAAATAGGTTTATTCAAATATGTTCTGCTGAAAGTCATTCCACTAATATTATACTGATAATGATCAAACAGAAATAATAACCAGCATATCACAATCCATTTCTACAAGTGCACACTACTCACACATAGAATGCTTATTACACTCAGACCAATCGGGTTGCTGAAAACCGCAAAACGAACACCGCAATGCCTGGGATGTTTTTTTTTGGTGGTTGTCACCACATTCGGATTTGACACAACTTGATGTCTGCCAACTTTCAAGGCTCTAGGCCTTTTATTTCCTGTTTATCCCCAAAAGTGTAGGCAGAGGTGCATAATCAGCATATAATGTTTCCACTCCTGGGACACAGGCCACCTCTCTGTGAGTGGGCCGTAATCCACCACTCGGGCCCAGTGCGGTTTGTTGGATGTCACATGTCTTCGAATTTTTCGTTCTAGGACAGCCATACTCAAACTTTTTTTTTCTTGGGCCACTTTCAGATTTTATCTGTGTCCCGCGGGCCGCTACATAAATCACAACATCTGTTATTTAGGTGTTAATGAAAAAACCTATTAAGTACGATTAATTGTTTATTTAAATTTTAGTGAGGAGGATGATATTGGGAACATTTTTTAACTATTTCATCTAGATCTGGCTTGTCATTGCTGCACGCTACTCTTAACACGTCATCGAGATGAGAATCTGTAAGCCGGTTTCTGTATACGTTCTTTGCATAATTATTTCATTTTGGATTAGGATGATTCACAAAGATATGTGGATGTAACCAACGTACGCAGAATTTGGGTACATTTTTTAACAGTCTTTTATTGATAGGTAATTAATTGACTTAGTAAGTTCGTTAATAGAATTTGAAGCTACAACGAGTGGGCCACTTTCGAAAGCCTAGCGGGCCGTATGCGGCCCGTGGGCCGCAGTTTGAGTATAGCTATTCTAGGACAGTGCTGGTTTCCTCACGATGTTTTCCTTCACCGTTCCGAAGCAGTGGTAATGAAATTATCGGGTTGATGAAAACCGCAAAAAGAACACCACAATGCCTGGGATAGTTGTCATCATATTCGGACTTGTGACAAGTCAAATAATGTCTGCCAACTTTTAGTTCTACAGTACGGTCACAGAGAGAATGCGATCCTGACACCTGTCAGTTGGACAATTTCTAGTACTAATAAGGATTAAATTAGCAAAACACATATTCGTTAGTATGAAACTGACAGGTGTCACGAACGCATTCTCTCGACTGTAGTTGATCTTTTACTGTATACTTTCAAAGAGGAAGGCCGAGGTGAAAAGTGTAAATTACTATGCACACATTTCCCCAGTTGTTTTTAGTCTCACGTAAAAGGGAAGATTTTATTGCTAGACTGAAGTAACTTAGAACTTCATAATAATAAAATCAAGAAACACCGACGCGACGCGACGTGGGGATCGAACCCATCGCGCTCAGCAGTCTTGATAAACTCTACTTCAGTTTTGGAAACTTGAATATTAAAACAAATGACGTTGCTGAACATTACCTCGTTGTTGCTAAGGCACTTAAGTAGGAACCGCCCCTCCCGATCATCGGCATGCCAGTTGAGCTGCACCAGTAAGGGCTTCTCATGGGGCTCCAGCTTGCGCTCGTCGTCCGGCCCGTGTGTCTCCCACAGAGAGTAGGAGCCGAGGGATAACATGCGCATGTCCGGACGGAACTTCTCGATTAATGTCTCTGTTGAATAAAAGTTGAATTCATTAATATAAGTGTTCATCTATACTTCTATACTAATATTATAAAGAAGTTTGTATGTACGGGGTAATCTCTGCAACTACCAGTCGAATTTGAAAAAATAATTTTTGCAATTGATAGCATAATTCTTTAGGAAGGTATTACCGTTAGGAGCCGAGCAAAAAGAAAAAAGCGGTAAACGAAGTAATAGCACGGGTGGGCGATGCGATGCGACGCGGTGGGTCGGGGAACAAGAAATTTCACGCGGACGAAGTCGCGGGCAGCAGCTAGTGAAAGATATTCTCAAAACAAACGAGGTAACCACGAAAAAGTGATTATTTAACTGAGGTTAAAGTGATGACGAAAGCGAGTCTCAAATCATAAATAGTAAGATAACACTGACAAGAACAGGAGACAGTTAGGAAAAGCAGGTTCCCTTTTACGAAAGTCATAAAAGTTGCCTGAAAGTCATCATTATCGTCCTGCAGTATTCAGGTCGGCGCAACCGCTCAACACGACTTCTTACATACATTACTATCTGCCGTTATCTTAGCACATTATAAAGAAAAAAATAAAAAAAAAATAACCTACCTACCTTAGCGCTTAACCAGCGAAATTTAAACGTTCTTGCAATTTGCATCTCTGTGTCTTGGTGTATGTTGATTAAAGTATGATTCGCGACCTTAACAAATATGTATTTACATTATAATTAGTAATACAACTTCTTAAGTTAGTATAATCCCCAAATGTCAAGATTTCATGAAATATCCATTGACTAAGGTAATATGAAATTAGAGTTGTATCGATGATTTTATTATCTATATATATAGGGTGACTGGTAATTAGTGACCGATACTTAAACATAATTATGATTATACTCATGATAACAAACAACTTTTACTATGGGACTAAACCTGAAATCGCGAAAAGAAAATCAGCTGTCCCATACATCCATGTTCGCATAACTCGTCAAAATGTAGGGATTTGCTGATTTTTTTTTTCGCGATTTCAGGTTTGGTCCCATAGTAAAAGTTGTTTGTTATCATGAGCACAATCATGTGTTTAAGTATCGGTTACTAATTACCAGTCACCCTATATACTTATAATAAAATAAAGTCGTTTTTCGTGTCTGTGTGTGTGGCTGCGTTGTTTTTCTAAACTCCGCAATGGATGTTGATGCGGTTTTCACTATCATTTAGAGAGTTTACTCCGGAAGGTTTGTATAATACATTAATATTTAACTTATCTCAAATATATAAACCTTCATGTTTTGTCAAGTCGTAAAAACCGTGCGAAGCTGGCCCGCGTCGCTAGTAATTCTATAAATACAGATTTGCTACGGTCGCGATTCATATTCAGATCAACATACACCCTGATACTGAGCTGCAAATTGCAAACAACGTAAGAACATTTGAATATCAAAGGCTACCCTGGCGCTTCCGCCTTATGAATAACTGGGAAGCTAAGGTAAGATAAGATACGACTCCTCCTTTACAAAAGCCACAGGATGTGGTAGTGGAGAGCCGCAAAAAAATTATCTCTGCCCGATTATATCAGTTGCGGGATTGTCAATCTGTCTAGCCTTTTCCCAACTATGTTGGGATCGGCTTCCAGTCTAACCGGATGCAGCTGAATACCAATATTTAACATGGAGCGACTGTCTATCTGACCTCCACAACCCAGTTACTGGGTAACACGATGCCCCTTGGTAAGACTGGTTGTCAGACTTTCGGGGTTCTGACGGCCCGTAACGACTGTGAATGATCTAAGAACGACAGCCGGGTGCTTTCCGAGGCACGGAAAGGTCTCGGTGTGTAAAGATGGTCACACATCCACGGACCGACCGCGGCAAGCGTAGCTTAACCTGATAGATCGACCCGTGCGGCTGTTATTACGATCCCCTAGGTTGCGGTTGCAGTTGCGGGCGGAAACTTACATTCCTCAGATGTAGGTTAGTAAGTTAACATACTCCCAAGTGTTTTGTAATAGCAAGTTATCAACTCCGTTATCCGGTTGTACAGACTTGTTAATTATCTACTATGTTGGTATTTAAGGAGGTGACCAGGTGGCTGCACTCCATCATAATAACTCCTGATAACTATAAATTATATTCAACAAACTTTAATTATTTCTACATTCCTGAGGCAGGACAGCGAGCAGCTAATTATTATTGTAACACGCAGATTCATACTAGATGATTTATAAATACTAGATTTTTTAATAAACAACCTATATAATAAAGAAATTTACATACATACAAGATACGCGCGAAAAACATAACCCTTCCTTGGCAGTTGGGTACAAATGGTTAAGCTGGATAGTGGATGGTGCTGATCCACGCGTCATGTTAGTGAACGGGCGCCGTCAGTTGAGACTGGTCATCTCTTAACTGCCAGGGCGTATATTTACTCTTCTAGTTCTCCATAGTTTTGGAATGTGCAACTAGCTTCAATTTTCTGACTAACTGACCAACTCTTACAATTCAAAAGTGCCTGTAATTGGTTTAGTTGAAATAAATGCTTTGATTTTGAGTTTGACAAAAACTTTGTTGTTTCTTTTAGTAAATAACAATACATCACGAAGAAATAGTTTGCGTTTACTCGATAAAATATAAAATAATAGGTTGGGGAAAAAGTTTCTTCGCATTTTTTAAGAAAATTCAAAACATTTTTTAATATACATTATTTACATTTATCTAAAGTATGTAGGTACCATTTTGTTCGATAACTTTTTGCCATCTTGTAGGTAGGGACATGATCCCATTGCTATAGAAATTTTGGGACTTCTGATCAAAATACCGCGACAAGTGGTTTTGGCAGTCCTCTCGTGATGTTAACCTGACACTGCCTAAAGAATTCTGAAGAGACCGAAACAGGTGGAAATCTGAAGGTGCAAGGTCAGGACTATACGGCGGATGCATTAACACCTCCCAGCCAAACTCTCTTAATTTTTGCTGAGTGGCTAAAGATGTGTGAGGTCTAGCGTTATCATGATGAAAAACCACACCCCTTCTGTTGATTAATTCCGGCCGCTTTCTCTCAACTTCTTGCTTTAATCTCATCAGTTGTTCGCAGTAGAGTTCAGAATCGATGGTCCTGCCTGGTGGTAACAGCTCATAATGAATAATGCCCTTCCAATCCCACCACACACACAGCATCACCTTGTTGCGAGTTAACCCGGGTTTCGCCACAGTCTGTGAAGCCTGACCGGCCTTTGACCACGACCTTTTTCGCACGTTCTTGTCGTACGTGATCCACTTTTCATCACCAGTTATCAGCTTTTTCAAAAATGGTTCGGTTTCATTACGTCGTAATAAAGAATCACAAATGAGTACACGGTTCATTAGGTTTCTTTCAGTGAGCTCGTGAGGTACCCAAATATCGAGCTTTTTTGTGTACCCAGTTTTTTTCAAATGCGCCAAAACTGTTTTGTGGTCATTTCCCAGTTCTTCAGCTACGTCGTAACTACTGATATGTCGATCTTGCTCCACTTTTTCAAAAATGGCATCCATTTTATCCGTAATAGGGCGACCAGAGCGACGTGCATCTTTGACATCAAAATTTCCGGATTGAAAACGCTTAAACCAAATTTGTGCTACTCTCACAGACACTGCACTGGGTCCATAAACATCGCAAATTTTTTTCGCGGCCTGCGTTGCATTTTTACCTTTTTTGTAGTAAAATTTTAAAATGTATCGAATTTCTTCATTAGATTCACTCACTCATCTTGACAGTACGAAAAACAAATGAAAATCACACATTTTCCTAATTTGAATTTGGAATTATGTTCTTTAAAATTTAAACTTTCAATGATACCAAAACCAGCCAGATACAAATAGTATAGCCAAAGAGATTTTATTTTAAGTTCATACATACTATAATGCGAAAAGACTTTTTCCCCAACCTAATATGTTATAGCCTCGAGATAAGAATAATAAAAAGGAAATCAAAGTAAACAATACTTCAGTTTATTTATTCTATCAAAATTTAACACAGATCGAAACCATCTCTAGACTGATAAAATATGCAATTCTTTTTGGGGTTCCGTAGCCAAATGGCAAAAAACGAAACCCTTATGGATTCGTCGTGTCTATCTGTCTGTCCGTCCGTCCGTATGTCACAGCCACTTTTTTCCGAAACTATAAGAACTATACTGTTGAAACTTGGTAACTAGATGTATTCTGTGAACCGCATTTTGATTTTCACACAAAAATAGAAAAAAAAAACAATAAATTTTGGGGGTTCCCCATACTTTTTCATCAAACCCATACGTGTGGGGTATCTATGGATAGGTCTTCAAAAATGATATTGAGGTTTCTAATACCATTTTTTTCTAAACCGAATAGTTTGCGCGAGAGACACTTCCAAAGTGGTAAAATGTTTGCCCTCCCCCCTCCCCCTCCCCCCGTAACTTCTAAAATAAGAGAATGATGAAACTTCGCACTTGGCCGCTTTTTTTAATACAATTCATAAATAGGTACAGATAGACTCTGCACTACAGACTAATTGTGTAAAATTAATCGTATAGCTAACGTAGAAGATGAATTGAAGGTACCTATAATACTACGTGTAATTTTATACTCATCATTATGAACAACTTTTACTACGGAACCAAACCTGAAATCGTGAAAAAAAAATCAGCTGTGCAATCACATTTATGTTCGCATATCTCGTCAAAATATAGGCATAGCAAATTTTTTTTCACGATTTCACGTTTGTTCCAATAGTAAAAGTTGTTCATAATTATGAGTACAATGATCCCTTAAGAGGATAACGGTGTTTAAAATTACAACCAGTATAATTATATTTTTTGATGATTTATGTAAAACTTACAGTATAAATATTTTTTCACTAAGTATAAGTAATTGAAGTTTGGATAATATCCTGTAAAACAACAGGATTGTAGTTTGAGCCTCTCTTGAGAAATCTTCGGGCAAGATAGAACTTTCAAAATTAAAAAGTTAAGACAGTCAAAACTTCCTCGGCAAAAAAAAAACATAAAAGAAAAATGTAGCTTATGTAGGTACAACCGCGGACATTTGCGGTGAACCACTTAGTAATAAGGTTGAACTTTTAGTGGTTCTCCGCAAATGTCCGCAGTTGTACTTCAAAGAAAACTCCACCGGTACCTAACTTAGTTACGAGAATTTCCCTAGTGGCGGTTGAGTGAAATCGTCTTTACGTCGCGGTCGTAAAGACACATTAGGTACAACTTAAATAAGCACTCAAGTCTCACCTATGACATCGCTCACAGTGGCGTCGGAGGCGACACGAATACATTTTGTTGCTATCTTCTGACCTGAATCTTGGAAATAGAACCGCATCACACCGTGAAACTCCAGGTTCTGAAAAGAAGAGCATTACAGATAATTAGATACATTTTGTTTTACAGTTGTGAGAGGGGCTTGTGGCTAAGTACCTAATAACAGCCGCACGGGTCAATCGATCAGGTTAAGCTACGCTTGCCGCGGTTGGTCCGTGGATGGGTAACCATCTTTACATACCAAGACACTTCCGTTCTCGGAAAGCAAGTTAAGCAGTTGGTCTCGGCTGTCATTCGTTGATCTTTGACGGGTTCTCAGAAGCCCTAAAGTCTGACAACTAAGGGGTCACTTATCGTACTTATTACCCAGTAACTGGGTTGTGGAGGTCAGATAGGCAGTCGCTCCATGTAAAATACTGGTATTCAGCTGCATTCGGTTAGACTGGAAGCCGACCCCAACATCGTTGGGAAAAGGCTAGGAAGATCATGATGATTTTGTTTCACAGCAGAGAATTTCTCCGTTACCGTATGCATTTAGTTAGTAACACATCACATGCACAAACACGTAGTCCCGGAAGTCGGAATTACTATCTGTAGGTTAAATAAATATTTATTCTTTGAGGGAATTGAACCCGCGATTAATTCCATAATGTAAATTCAATTAATAAAAATAATGAAATTGAAATTAAATTATCTCATTCGGTTCTTTGAACGATAAAATAGTTACACAGCGACCGTTTTATCTTCGCTAAATATTTATCAAACATATTTGCATAACACACGCTTTACAAAGTTACAAACAAAGGCAATTTTAGCTTTGTTGTGTCTACTTTGTTCTATAATTCTAATCTGGTTAGCTAGATCAGAGAAGGATTAAATTAGTTTACAGGTAGAGAAGCTGCCCACTGTACACACTGATAACACACATAACCTCACGCCTGTAATCCCCGAAGGCATAGGCAGAAGTGTACAGTGTGCGTGTGTGTGTGTAGTGTGTGTGAAGTGTGTGTGAAGTGTGTGTGTGTAGTGTGTGTGTGTGTGTGTGTGTGTGTGTGTGTGTGTGTGTGTGTGTGTGTAAACCTACGTATTGCCAGTTAGGGGGCGAGGCTATTGCCATCAACCGGTCACGAATATATAGTCCAGGCTGCTACTGAAAATTTCCTAATTTCCAAAAACCCAATAACACTGCCCGACCTGAAAATCTAACCCTATGAGCTCAGCAGTAGCGCTTGCGACCTTTCCTGCAGTCCATACATAACACTATACAGAAATTATCCGATGTTCTCCAGGTTGGCAGACACCAGTCTAAACAATTTCTTACCTATGCAGTAATTAATCATGTCGTATATCCCTTTTAACAACTCGAGACCTGGCAATCGGCCAAGAAAACTAGGTTGAAAAAAATTCAGATATGCAGAGTAGTCATGATTCGAAATACTGAAGTAACTAAAAATGTTTCAATATTATTTCAAACTAGCTTTTGCTCACTGTTTCGCCCGCGTGAAATTCGGAAATTATCCCATGGGAGCGTACTACCGGGATAAAAAGTATCCTATGTGCTAACCCAGGTCACGGTCTGCCTGCGTGCAAAATTTCATCCAATTTCATTCAGCCGTTTAGTCATGAAAAGATAAGACAGACAGACGGACCGAATTTACCGATTTTCGTTACAGTATGGCTATGGATTGATAAAACTGTACTTATTCTAAAGATATCTCATTATAATCCGCAAGTAAAAGTAAATGACCAGCTGTGAACGTGTGAAGTGTGAAGGCCGATTAATCTATTATTGCTTTCCCGTGATGGTAAGTAGGATTCCTTCCGGGATTAGCGAGGATCAATTATTGCGTATTGAATGACGTCACAAATACGATTACTTAAATCCTATCAAAGTGGTTTTAGATAATATGTATTTTGACCGTAGTATTTATTATCTAGAATTGTATTTATTATAGTTAACGGAATCATATCAAACCTTAGCAAAATAAAGTTTACTTACTTTAAAATTTTAAAAGCCAACTGAAGGTTTATTTGGCTTTTAAAATCAGATAATCATCATTTATGACAGCGAGTCACACTGGTCACACACGACATCAATGATCATGATCATTCAGGATGATATAATGTAACGTACCTATACGTATTCTTCTATATTATGTGCAATCCTATATACCTATTCTCATGAGAGAAACTAGTTCATTCAGCCATCACGATTAATTTAAAAACAAGGCTACGAGCAGAAATAAAAATAGGTATCATTGTTAATTAATAATATTGACGTTAATGTTAAGAGTAGTCGTTAAATTAATAAGTTGTAAGGTCAGCAAGCTAAATAAAAGGCACTTAAATCCTTATTCAAAGGTAGTAAGGTGTATAATATAACGTTACCTCATTGGGTTCACTGAGCGCGAACAGATCAAGGCGATTGGCGTTCCACTGCTGGATCATGTTGCGGAGCGCCTCTCGCTCCAGCATTCGCTTGTCCGCCGCGTCCATTGTGTCACCGCATCAGTCAGCCTGGAACGTCAGAAAAAAAACATTAGATCGTTACAGCAGTGACAATGACAAAAAAGCCCGCACCTCTGATTAGGGTTATAATGATTAGCAACAATTATGTACAGTCAAAAAAATGCATTTTTTTTGCAGGTTGACTCTTATGTATATAAGAATGACTAGAGAATGACAGTTGTAATTTGAAAATGCGGAAAAATCGGTTACAGCCAGTTTGCTTAACAATTTGTTTCCCTGACTGAACATAGGTTGAAAAATGTAGCCATCTGCGCTGCCAAAGACGATGCCGTGGAAGTGGCAAAGTTTTAGGGTAATAAAATCTAATTCACTGTCGTGTCATCGACACGACG
Source organism: Cosmia pyralina (assembly GCA_946251885.1). NCBI lineage: Eukaryota > Metazoa > Arthropoda > Insecta > Lepidoptera > Noctuidae > Cosmia > Cosmia pyralina. The sequence continues at coordinate 9,874,566 of OX276344.1, forward strand.
AAGAAGATAGATCGATAAAGAATCTATCAGAAAGTCAGAACGGTACAGTCGTAAGCGTCACTTGGTCAGATCTATTTGTGTGATGTTTTCCTAATCTAATCAGATCTTCGTGCGACATTATAAGATAAGGTTAATCAAATTGTTTACAAGCAAATGTCCTGTCAGTCAAGAACTCATGAGAAATCGTTAAGTGTGCGGCTCGCAATTAAATATAATACAATAATTCTCATTGAAGTATTGTAACAGCACAAAATTAATTAGCATGACACAAACAATCAAGTGAACTACTATCACGTTCATATCATAGCTCTAATTATGCGACCTAGTGTCATCGTCATTTTTAATTAAATACTCAAAGTTTATCACGCTGACCACAGTAACGATTTAATTAATAGGTTACCCACTTACATTAAATCCGGTATCTTAATTACACTCTGAATTTGAGCTAAATCATGTCTAACGGTTATTATTTTTAATGTATTTATTATAAAAAGTAAGTTTAAAAACTAAAACCCGACTACTGAAAAATCACGCTCTAAAAAGTATGAAACAAGAAAATATTCTCATCTGAAATTAGAAACAGACAGGCAAATTAAAAATCCGGAGGCACACGTAATCTGTTCGATTTATGCCCTTACATGATTTTTAATTTGTCTGTCTTTTTCTAATTTCAGATGAGAATATTTTCTTGTTTCATACTTTTTAGAGCGTGATTTTTCAGTAGTTGGGGTTTAGTTTTTAAACTTTTTATTTAAATTATTTTGGGGTTATTATTTCGTTATAAAGTATTTGCGGGCCCACATAATATATATTATTATGTATTTTGGGTAGGTTTGAAGAGAAATGTTTGGCTCACATCTGAGCCGTGATTTTAGAAATTATTCCCAAAATCGGGTGCATGCAATCAAAGCCGCGAGCAATAGCTAACAATATATATATATATATATTTGAAATGTGCAAATATGTATGTGTATGTATGTGTGTGTGTATATGTGTTTGTGTGTGTGTGTAATTAAGCCCTTTCTTTTGATATCCAACACGGCATCATCAATTTTTTTTTTAGTTCATGACTTTATGTCCTCTAGAGGACGCCATACTCAATTAAATGTGATGTCACATAGCCTATAACCAGCGGACAATCAAGGCGCTTCCAACGATACCTCATTTCTCATTTGTCAAATTATGATAAGTAGTTTAGAAGTTATGAGGGAACAGAAGAACATACATACATACATACCGTTCAAAATCATAACCCTCCTTTTTGCTTCGCCGTAGTCGGGTAAAAACACGTCAAAACTTTACTGATTACTTTATTATGTCACCAAAATAGGAATGTCAACAATTAGCCGCACCCAAACAAGGCATCCTTATCAATGTTCCAATAGCGATAATTTATCAAATAAATATGGCACCTTTTGAGCTAGAGAACACTCGTGCAAGACCCAAATACAACCGCGAAAAACTCATCAGTTAACTATACGCTTTCTGAAAAGCACAATGATTCAGATAATAGCGCAGTTCTGATCAAGCGTTATACTCTTTCCGCTGTTTTGATTGATGTAACATTAATGTAACCATCTTACGTAGGTACACAATGCGCGCCGACTGGTTCAGTTATTCAGTAACTCATTTCGTTATATGTATAGTAAACATTAGTATTGAATCAAACAAACACAGTGACTATGGCAACCATTCAATGGAGATCATGAATCTAGGTCAAGCAGCTAAGGTTGACAGATAACTTTCTATTACGAAAAGATATCGCATTAATTGGCGTTGCATCTGCGTCTAGCCAAAATCGAATAATGCATTTATTATTATTTAGAGTTTCAATGAAAAATGTAGTCGTTGTGGGCGGTTTCTGGCATTCATCATGTGCCGGTACACGCACGCTTCACTGTAGGTATTTATATCGTAAACATATGGCCCCGGCGGTCATGAAACGAACGACCACCAATGCTCGTAAATTTTCTCTCTCCTAAAAAGGTAAGTAAGCAAACGTGTGACTTTTAACAAACAACTAAACTTTTTTTTTACTTTTTACCAATCTAATTTTGATCACTTGCGCAAGCTACCATTGCATGCTTTGGCAGAGCTCCGCTCCTCCTTTATGTTACTGACACACTTGCTCATTAGTAGCACGAAAGCATGCTTTTAGCAATTGCAATAATAGGTCTTTACCTATGAAATTGCCGTTTTGTATGAAAAAATTTAAACGAATTTTTTTCATGCATTTTTTATTTGTATTAATCGAAGTAATCACCCATGCAATCAATGCATCTTTGCCAACGCAGTGGCAGTTTATTGATGTCCTTCTTAAAGAAATCAGCTGGATGGGAGGCAACAAAATCTTCAAAGGCATTTTGTACTGCCTCTCGGGTATTGAATTTTTTTCCCGCCAAGAAGTTATCCAAATTCTGGAAAAAGTAGTAGTCTGTAGGCGCAAGGTCTGGTGAGTAGGGCGGATGACGGAGAGCTTCCAACCCCAGTTCTTGCAACTTGGAGACCGTCTGCTGTGCAGTATGAGGTCGCGCGTTGTCGTGCAGGAGCAGCGGAGACGAGCGATTGACCAATGCTGGTTGGAGATGTGCCAGCTTCTCCATCATTGTGTTCAGTTCTTCACAGTACACATCTGAAGTAATGCTCACCCGGTTTGGTAAGAAGCTGTGATGAATCACACCGGCGCTAGACCACCAAACAGTGACCATCACTTTTCTAGGGGTAAGTTTTCGTTTAGGGCATTGTTTAGGTGCTGAACCAGGATCCAACCAACTTGCTGAGCGCTTGCGGTTATCAAAAAGAATTCATTTTTCATCGCAGGTAACAATGCGGTTCAAAATTCCTTCATTTGTGTGTCTGTTGAGCAGTGCAAGGCACGTCTCGACGCGTACTTCGCGCTGGCGATCATTGAGTTCGTGGGGCACCCATTTGTCAAGCTTTTTTACCTTGCCAATTTGACGCAAATGGACCAATATTATTTTGACGCTAACGTCGAAAGCTGCTGCTAATTCAGCCGTAGATTGTGTATCATCAGCTTCCACAATCGCCTCTAATTCGTCATTGTCGACCAAAGTCTTCGGACGACCGCGAGGTTCATTTTTCAGGTCGAAATTTCTAGAACGGAAGCGAGCAAACCAATAACAAGTGGTGCGTTGGTTTGTAGTGTTAGCTCCGTAAACGTCGTTGATTTTGCGTGCCGCTTGTGCCGCGTTGCTGCCACGACGGTACTCATATTCCATAATTACTCGAATTTTTAACGTATCCATGATGACGAAAAAGATTGAAATGCGATGAAAATGTAACACTAATCATTATACAAATGACTACTTTTGGGAAAAAAAAATCCATGTTTTTAAAATAAAATTAATTTGAAATTAGAATTCTTAGCCAAACAAAAATTATTTTGATTTGAAATGGCCAGTACTGCAGAACGGCAATTTCATAGGTAAAGACCTAATATAATAGCAATTGCTACTTAGTAGATGTGTGTCAAAACATTGCTAGTAATGAGCATGCTTATTTCTAGTATGTTTTCAAGTAAGCATGCGTGTCAGCTTCACACATGCTTATAAACACCGGCCAAGTGCTAGTAGTAGAAGTGTTTAACAATCGCAAAGATAACTTTGTATTTCATAATGATATTGTGAATTACAAGGTTATTTTTGCAGTTGCAGAAAATCGCCGATATTTAAAGGAAATACCTTATGAATCGGCGTTTTTAGTATTTGTTGATTAAATACAGTTTATACTACACAGTTTAACAGTTCAGTTTCACAGTTTATTACTTACATGATATACAGAAGTTTCAAATTCCTAACTTGTTTAATTGTTGCGATAGAGCTCGTATAAAAAACTTTTTTGCAAACAAAAACAACCGACTTCCAAAAAAATACTACAAAGTGAAAAATAACTTTAATTTCGGAAGTCGGTGTCTTTGGATCTGTATTTTAGTTTTTTGCCACCGACTTCCGAAATTAAAGTTATTTTTCACTTTGTAGTATTTTTTTGGAAGTCGGTTGTTTTTATAGTAAATAACTTTTTATTTTTCACTTTTTAATAGGTCAGTCTGTAATTTATCTAAGTTACAATAGCGTAATGACAACTGCTCATCACCTTTTACAAAATATTGCTTTTCCCGATACAAGGACGTTAATTGTTGAGGAGTACTCCCAGGATGGAATAAAATATGTAGAGCTACTCCATAGCATTTATTCAAAAAGTTCCGCTAAAATAAAATTGGAATTGGAAGAACCAACTTTTCCCATAAGAAAAGGCGTCAGACAGGGCGATCCGCTATCACCAAAAATATTTTCGTCTGTCCTAGAGACAATATTTAGAAACCTAGACTGGGAAAACAAAGGCGTGAAAATCGACGGTGAATATCTAAGCCATTTACGATTTGCAGACGACATCGTTGTGTTTACAGGAGAATCCGCACAATTAGAGAACATGTTGCAAGAGCTTACGACAGAAAGTAAAAAGGTAGGATTGACTATGAATGCTGCAAAAACCAAAATTTTAACAAACGGGTCGAAAGTAACAATAAATATAGATGGACAGGAAATAGAATATGTTAAGGAATACGTCTATTTGGGACAATCTATTTCATTAGAAGACCAAACGGAAAATGATATTAATAGGAGAATAGCAATTTCATGGAAAAAATACTGGAGTTTTAAAGAAATCATGAAGAACACCAAGATAAAAATGAATTTGAAAAGCAAGTTGTATGAGATAGCAATCCTTCATGCCTTACATATGGATGCCAAACATGGTCTCTCCGTGTAAAAGAAGAACACAAACTCGGAGTTATGCAGAGGAAAATGGAGAGAAGCATGTTGGGTATTAAATTGTCCGACAGAATTACTAATGAGGAAATTAGGAGGAAAACTAAAATAACTGACGTAGTAGAGAGAATAAGAAGTCTGAAATGGAAATGGGCGGGCATATTTGTAGAATGGAAAACGAAAGATGGGCAAAGAAAATCATAGAGTGGGTACCTAGAGACGGAAAAAGAAAACGAGGAAGGCCGCGGAAGCGTTGGGAAGATATATTTAAGGAAAGATACGAGACTGGAGGAGACAAGCCAGAGATATGGAAAAATGGAGAAAGTTGGGGGAGGCCTACGCCATAGAGGCGACTTCCATAAATTAATAATTTCACGTGCATGCCAACATTAATAATAATAAAATTAGGAATTTAACTCAACAATAATAATTAAAATGATATTTAATGAAATGTGTAATAGGTAACAATATGTGATAGGATAAAATAATTAATAATGCTTAAATTTTTATATGTATTTATGGTAGAATAAAAGGCTTTTTTATTTTTATTTATTTTATTTTATTTACTCCCAGAATGGAACCAGGAGAACTGATGGTGAAGTCACCATCAGTTCCACTTCAACATATGTATTGTGACGAGCATAAATTGCTTAGCAATAATCGAATCACAACCCGTGTAATACATATTATTCAGTAGTTCCGATGGACATCTAGGGTCTTCCTCATCAGTTCCACTTCACCAAATGGTGCTTTCCGGGAGCAAATGCACGAATTACTATAAAAAATACCCAAATCGCTATGTGTGCCTATAAAATTTGAAGGTTTCCCTCTCTGGGATGCCATCATCAGATCCTGGTTTTCTTATCATGGTACCACTCTTGGGATATCTCCTTTCCAACAAAAAAAGAATCATCAAAATCGGTTCATAAACGACAAAATTATCCGCGAACACACATAAAAAAATATACGGTCGAATTGAGAAACCTCCTTTTTTGAAGTCGGTTAAAAATGGTCTAAAAGTGACAACTTGCGGATTTCTTCATTTTTGAAGATAAAAAAAAATTAAAAAATACATTTGTACTCTACCTACTCGATGACATGCTAGGGTAAGATTTTTTTTCCAAAATGAAAAGGTATGGGGGGATCCCCTTTAATTTTTAACATTATTTTATTTTCATTATTTGTTGTTATAGCCGTAATAGAAATACACAACATGTGAAAATTTCAACTGTCTACCTATTACGGTTCATGAGATACAGCCCTGTGATAGACAGACGGATGGACGGACGGACAGTGTGTAAGTAGCTTTATGTGTTATTTTGCGTGTAAGTTGTAAAAAGTCCTATAAAAAAGGTATGTTAAGATAATGACCAAAAGTTATTTGATATTCAATTACGCCATATTTCCAAATAACCAGCTTTAGACTAATAAACTCGGCTTATTACTTCGGGACTAACTACACATATTCAGCTCAATTCAAATCAGACGCGGAAAGCTGAATGGATGCGTACGCATCTCAGTACAAAACTGGTGTTTTCGATGAACAGAAGCTGAATTGAGCTGAATATGTGTAGTTAGTATTGTTAAAAATAATTAATTAGGGCTGCCAATTTCTAAACAGCGGATTTAGTAGCAAGAAGTATTTAAATGTTAGGGTTGGTTACCTTTTTTTTTTTTTTTTTTTTTTTTTTTTTTTTTTTTTTTTTTTTTTTTTTTTTTTTTTTTTTTTTTTTTTTTTTTTTTTGTGGATGGGAAATCATCAAATGACTTCTCCCGCTCTGGGCAGAGCGGGAGGGCGTGTCAGACTTTTACTGACTAAAACCCACCCATGTTCCTTCAGCTGCCCGTGCCAGGGCCACGGTATCTCTTTCGAACTACCCGCGACCCCGGCGGCATCGGCCCAATTGACCCCGTCACTGCTGACATCTCTTTGAGGCGCGCGTGGAACCTAACCTACCTGTGGACCTAGGCAGAATCTTAAGGGGATACATCGATAAATTTTGTGTTTTTAAAATTCCTATTAAACCAAATGTATATCGTTAAAGCATTTGGATTTTCCATATGTGTTATTTGACTATATTGTATAATTTTTTCGATAGAAAAAAAATTGTCTATTTACATTTAAACGAAACGCGTTTAGTTCCGGTGCGCGTGATATAGAAGACTATCTCGCACGTCAAACTAGACAGCCATAACACCATTTCACTTACACACCAAGCTAATCCACGCTTTGATGTATCCTCTTAAGCAGTGAGCGATAGTCACACCCGCGCCGCTGACACTTGACCTTACACTGCCATGAAAAAGACCAGAAACATATTTAATTATTTTTATTTATTAAATATTATTAAATATAATATTTAGGTATTTATTTACAAAAGCGAACAAAAAGGAAGTGGTCACTAAAGGGTAAAAAGAAAAACGAAAAATCTAAATGGATTTTAACCGACGATAAAAAAGGAGAAGGTTCTCAATTCGACACGTATTTTTTTTCTCGATACACTTAGGTATCTACTTAAATAGGTACTATGCTAAATTTATGCTAATTATTAAACCGACGAAAAAAATAGGAGGTTCTCAAGTCGGCACGTATTGTATATTACCTACATAATATATTTTTTTATGTATGACCAAGCGTAACTTTTTACAGAGTTGTCCGATTTAAAAGATTTTTCTTTTATTCGGTAGGGTACGGGTTAGGGAGTATACCTCGAAGTTGATCCCATGTAAAATTTATTAACTTTGTTTGGGTAGTTTTTGAGTTAGCTTTTATGTCGATGATGTTCATATTTCTTTTGCAGGTAGTCGTATTCGAATTTGTGTGGGGTAGTACCACAACAGAACAAAAAAGTGAAAAATAAAAACTTAAACATTTTACAAAAAAAAAACAACTGACTTCAAAAAAAAAACACTACATACGAAGTAAAAAATAACTTTAATTTCGGAAGTTGGTGGCAAAAAACGAAAATACAAAACCAAAGACACCGACTTCCGAAATTGTTACTTTTCACTTCGTACTGTTTTTTTGTGTGTGTAAAACAGTTTTTAATAAAATACAGATTTAGATACAGGCAGCCCTACAATAGTAACTAACAACTTAAAACCGGTGTTAGCTTAAGTTTAGTATTACACAGAAACATGTTCCTATTTCATCTCAGTTTTCATCTGAACCAGTTTATTAGTGTTAACTGTCAGAAACCGAAACAGCCGTCAACGTTGTTATGGTTCGGCTCGCTTCCGCTTTGGCTGAATGCAGCGTATGAGCATACGGTACGAGGTAGGTACTACACGGTCAGAGTGAGGAACTGAGACTACTGCGAGCCATTCAAAACAGATCGTTGACTTAAAAAAATAAACATGCATCGACAACTGTTACGTAAGCAACGTAATACTTTTCAAACTCAAACTCAAAGCATTTAATTCAAATAAACCAATTACAGGCACTTTTGAATTGTCAAGTGGTCGGTCAGTCAGAAAGATAGAAGCTAGTCGCCCATTCCAAAGCGTAGTAGGTACCTATGGAAAAGAACGGGCAAGAAACTCCACGGACACTGTTTTCAATCAAAATATGGTTACAAAATATTGGTAACATCATTCATGTTGAAATTATACATGTGAGAACGATGCAGAACGTTAAAAGCGTCCGTAAAAAAAATATAAAAAAAAACAATTCAAAATTTAAATTAAATTAAAATAAGCCGTGGCAGCTAAGATGACCAGCCTCCACTGACAGCGCCCGTTCACGTACCTGACGCATGACTTAGCACCATATAGAACAACCATTTTGAAGGGAACTAAATATTTATAGGTAACCTAGCTCAACGACTAAAATATACATTTATGCACAAGCAAAGAAACTTCCAAATTTAAATGTCATGCGAAATGATTATTTCTCAAATATTCCCGATAGTGTTTGTTACTTTGTCAGAGTAGTAAGGTAAGTAGTCGTCTATGGTGCCGGAACTTCACGCTTGGACGCCGACCTTGCCTCTTCCTGCGGCTCACCAGGAGGTGATCTGCCGAATTGTCCGTCATATACATAGTACAAGGGTTATTGACATGGTTCCATTCTATCAATGTTAATCAAATATTTGCACATCTCAAATCATAATCTGAGTTACACATTATTTTAAAAAACAGTTCCAGGTTACAATTTCAGCGCATGGATGTTTGAGGATTATGCGCAATACCTCTAACAAAATATTTTTGAACTATAAACAAAACCCCTAAATAATAATAAACATTAATTCAAGGAAGTTGCAAACACCTAACAATGCGGTATGAGAATCTGCAAGAAGCAGCACACCAGCGTAATTTATGAGTAAACATAAACATTCTAGTTTTCATTGAACAGGTTAATAGTGTTTAAGTGCAGCGTGGGAACGCGTGAAGTTAAAATAATAAAGCGGGTGCAAAAACCATGGGCATATCGACCCCCGCGGCAAGTGCATAGGGGCGGAACAAGTGGACCTATCCGCGACGCGACGACACGTATTTGTTAAGCACCGTTGTGCACTTGAGTTGCCAGCACTAACGGTGATCAAGTATTTTGGTATTATTTTTGATTATTTATAAGATTATAGGTACTATGTATTCTCCGGTTTTTTAATAGCAAGAAAAACCTAACGAACTAAATGGTTATGATAAAGAAAGAATTAACAACAAAAAAATCATCGATCATTTGTCAGGTATTCGAATTTTGAATACGCATTAACACTTTCTGTTTCATTAACCGTTTAGATCATTACCTAACAATTATCTCAAGCCTCATCAGCAACGCTATCTAAAATAAAGTCCGTAACAATCAGCATTATTCTTAAGATGCATGTTTTCTCTAGCGGTAAAGACAGCATTTGACAAAATGAGGATGCGCTATCAGAGTAATTGCGTGCACAGAGTAACTCCGATTACGCGAATCGTGAAACTCGAGTGTCTGCGACTCGCTGATGATCGCGACGTTGTGCGAGCAGGCCTGAGAACTTGGCCCGCTTATGTGAATGCTCCCATGTCTGTTATGTAATGCGACAGTACTGTTAGTCTGTCACGCAACAGTACTAATTGACGGCGATTTAAGTTCATCTTCACAATTCACATAGTCGCATTTGCTCGCTTCGGTGTGCCCAGAGACGTCACTCGTCGCTCCTTATCTTGAATTCTTGAGCACGGCAAAACATTTCAAAACCGGCTTTTGTATCATCGCTGCCCTCGTTGCAAATGGACGAGTTTTTAGATCAACGAAGAGTGACTGATGTCAACCACTAGTTCTATTATGATGAGGTAGTGGGCAAACGATTAATTAATATCGTTTCGGACCATTTTTGGTAACTTTTTAGGGTTCCGTTCCTCAAAAGGAAAAAACGGAACCCTTATAGGATCACTCGTGTGTCTGTCTGTCCGTCTGTCACAGCCAATTTGCTCCGAATATAATGGACCGATTAAGTTGAAATTTGGTACACATATGAATTTCTGTGACCCAAACACGAACGGGTAAAGTAAATTAAGTGAATTTTGAATATGGGGGTCACTTTTGGGGGCAAATAAGAAAATTTTAAAAAAAAGTTTTGCAAACTACCGTGTGATATATCAAATTAAAGAGCATACTATGAGGGTCTTAAATATATATTTTTTATAATTTTAAAATAAACTGTTTTAAAGTTATTTAAGAAAATAGACGAAAATGGACCATTCCCCCCCTTATCTCCGAAACTACTGAGCCCAATAACATGGTAGATCTCTCAATATTGTGAGTACAAACATACATTTACAGTTGGAATGTATGGGAGAACATGTTTTTAAACTAAAATGCTAAGTTTGTTCTTGGGATAAATTCATACCAACTACGGAACCCTTCATTGTGCGTGGTCCGACTCACACTTGGCCGGTTTTTTTAGTATAATCTTTTGTGTCCACGCCGATACTGGAAAAACCCTTTTATGACGAAGAAACAAATTAATAAAACATCATTCGTCATACGATTATTATGATTCATTAAAGCAATTTGAGAAACGATCTAACTATTAATGCTCCAACCCTGAATAATACTGTCATCTATTGAACATTTGAGATTAAGATTAAAATTAAAATATAATATTAAAAAGCTCACTAAAATCTTTGAGGTAAACTTCAAATTAAAACTAAGTACTTAATAATTGCATACAAATTAAAAAGACTAGAATAATGACTGCATGTTATTGTATTTAACAAACGGAATGCGAAAGCACCAAGCTAAGGCATTAGTATGACTCACATAGAAGGCACGCGAGACTCGTCAAGTACCGGCGGGTAGAGCCGCTAAGCTCTACCCCGAAGACCTTCTACTACTTATTATAAAAAACAACTTAAACAAACTTGCAAACAGCTAAAAAATTAAATACGATTATTACAATAATAAATTGACTGCCAGAAATGTTCAATAAGGAATATTTATAGAGTTCGTGAGGTTAAAGCTCTTGTGCAATAATATTGGGCATTGACTGACGCTACGCTGAGCGTGTGTACACCTGCTCCATACACGAACATTCCTTAATAACGCGACGTGACTTAATTCTAGAGTCGAGTTACAACTATGTGGGTTATCGTACTTATTATATCGTTTAATACATTACTTTAGTACAAAAAGGTGCTACGTATCAGTGACACGGAGTTTACGCCTCACACACAGTCAACTTAAGCCCAAAAATACTATAAACTTGGTATGATACAGTTTGCCACATAGCGGGCACATGTCACCTTTTCGAACTGTATTTTTCAATAACAATGACAAACAGCAGTTCGTAGTCGGAAAAGTAATGTTCCATACGCTGTAAAGTAAAAATTTTCCTAAAGGTACTTAACCTTTTCACTCCGCAATTGTCCATTGTAAAGAAAAACATGAAAGTTTGTTTCTTATAGGATGTAAGTAGAATGTAGACATAAGAAAAGATTTTGAATTAAGTAGTAGGTAGGGATCTGTACCTACGGCAATCAACTAAAATACACGCGAAGGCACGGACAAAACGGAAATCTAAATATTATTTAGATTTCTGTGGACAAAACCATACCTAAAATAGGATTAGACCATAACTAGAAACATATTTAGCAAAGAATACAAGTGAAGCTTTATGTAACTAATCTAAAGTAATTGAGAATAAGTAGTCATGGTAAAAAAAAACTACAAAAATATTAAACAAGGAAGTATCAAATAACGAAGTGTTGGTGTCGTTCATTGGCGAAGTGATAGTAGGGCAATATTACGGAAAGTGCGAGAGAGAGGGCTCGTCAGCAAAACTGGCATGCAACCAGCCGGTCTCGGTTGCCACGTTCCCGCCAGCCATCGACGAGGAGAAAGAAAAGTGTGACGCCACGGACTTCATCGGCATTCGCGCTCCAACAAATGACCGTGACCGGACGACGCGTTCACTCTCAACAAAAACGGGATAGCCGAGCATGCGATTGTAAGATGTCGACGTTCGCAAACGTCACAAGTAGTTGTTCGCAGAATAGCTGTTCCGGTATACCAAGCCAATCAATCTGCCTAGCCTTTTCCCAACTATGTTGGGGTCGGCTTCCAGTCTAACCGGATGCAGCTGAATACCAGTATTTTACATGGAGCGACTGTCTATCTGACCTCCACAACCCGGTAACTGGGTAATACGATACCCCTTGGTAAGACTGGTTGTCAGACTTTCGGGCTTCTGACGACCCGTAACGACTGTCAAAGATCCACGAATGACAGCCGGGACCAACGGCTTAACGTGCTTTCCGAGGCACGGAGGAGTCTCGGTATGTAAAGATGGTCACCCATCCAAGGATCGACCCCGGCAAGCGTAGCTTAACCTGATAGATCGACCCGTGCGGCTGTTATTACTTAGCCACGAGCTCCTCTCCGGTATACCAAGCCAGTTGACATATATCTAGCTATATCGACCACCGGCACGTACATGGGGTCGGTGGAGCCAGGCACCGAGTGTGCTTTACAAAGGGAACCGATTCACCACACGCAGGTTCCGGCAATAGCGAATCTGACACGAAAAATGTCATGTAGCCCCCAATTTTATAGCCATCGCTCTACCTACTCTAAGTACAACGAACGACGAAGTTATTTTTCAAATACGAATTAAATTGCATTTGCAGATAGCTACTTGATTATGATTTCATAACAGTCGAAAAGATAAACCGATTTAAAAGATAATCTCAAACAATACTACAGTTGCGCCATTGATGTTCAGACAAAGCGAGATGCCATTACAAGCTATTGTTTACTAAATCAGTTTTGCAAGTCAATAGTACCAATTCAGTGTTAAATGTACCTATCATTTGGGTATTTGTAACGTTAAAACATCTCTTACGCAGCACAGCACTGACATAATATAACATTAGCACTTGCATGTCCCGATCACTATAGTTGCCTCGCTGATTTTATAAAAATAACGTTAAAAAACAAATATATTACCTATTATATTGATTGATGAATTAACGAAAAAAAATAACTTTCTGACAGCGGACATTCTAGTGGATTTTGTTACAGTAAGTAGTGAAATGTTGAAATGTGTGCTAAATTAAGAACTGCTCCGATAAAAACCGTGAATCGATACGATGCCGTCCACAATCATTATATAACTGAAATATTTACATTTTTATTCTGAATGGGCATTCTCAGGCTCCCCCTGGTCAAATAAAATTTGCAGTAATGTAGCGTAGTTGGTATGTACAAATACTTCACCATACAGGGGATTATACTAATTTTGACAATTAGGTACAGATACGGTAAGTGGCTATGAATGCTGTGATGCCTAAGAAAAAAGTAAATATTTTACGCTTGAAACAGCTGTTAGAAAACTTTTCTTCATTTTCATTTCCAAATAGAAAACATTCATTTGTTTTCTATTTCTACGAATTTTACGAATCAAATATTTGCCCGTCCCTGCTTCGCACGGTTTTTACGACTTAACAAAACATGAAGGTTTATAGTTAAATATTAATGTATTACCTAAAATTTCTCTAATTCCGGAATAAATTCTCTAAATTATAATGACAACCCCATCAAAATCCGTGGCGTAGTTTAGAAGTACAACGCGGCCATACAGGCAGTCACGAAAAGCGACTTTATTTTATAACTAGCTGCGCCCCGCGGTTTCACCCGCGTAGACCATGATAAAAAGTGCCTATGTGTTAATCCAGGGTGTCAGCTACCTCCATACCAAATTTCATCCAAATCGGTCAAGCCGTTTGAGCGTGAAGAAGTAACAAACATACACACACACACAAAAACATTCGCCTACCTATATGATATTAGTGTGATAAGTTTACCCACTTGAATGTCCGCTGTCAGAAAGTTTTTTTTATTTTTTTCGTTAATTCATTAATCAATCATAATAGGTAATATTTTTTAACGTTGTTTTTATAAAGTCAGCGAGGCTACTACAGTAGTCGGGACTCGCAAGCGGATAGATGTAAAGCAGCGATTCAGTGAGAGTGTGTAAAGCGGTCAGGCTGCGTGAGCCAGGCGCGTTCCACTTGCAACCTAATTAAATTAGAAGCAATCGGCTCTGCTGCTGACGCGGTGCTGCGCCAATCCTAGTGCGGAGCCGCCCCCCTTGTTCGTGCGCCCTAAGGTCATTGTTCCTCCCACACGACGCACCAATATGTAATTAACTAACGTGCAGACAATCAGACGCATATTTTCAATTCAAACGTGCCTCATACGTTCTAGCGCCTTTAAGAGTCTATAACTTCGGAAACCGAATATGTGTCTATAGATTTTAGTTGGCTCCTCTATTCGTATAGTTAACTCATCTTACAAATACAGTTCCTGCATATCAAGTACGTTCGTCGGTCGTCGCAAAATTGTAACCGCAAATGGGTACAGGGACTGCAGGGCACACAAACATCCGCATTAAGCCGACCGTAGACTTCGTCGGTCACTTTCCGGCGACTCCGGCATCATATCAGTCAGAGCGTAACCTCTGCAGCACAGAATGCAACATGATCCGAAGGAACAAACGAATGCCTCGATGGCGCACGGTGAAAAAAACTGGTTCTGAGTAGTTAAATGGCATTTATTGCGAGAAGTAGACGTGAAAGTTTGAAGCGAGCTTAGAAAACTGGCTACTTCATTGCTGACCAACATTAGATCTACTAATAAACGGGCAATTGCATTATGTTTTCTATCACACACCATAGCCTAACCGGTAGAGTTAGGACTTATTCCAAGTATTCAAAGGTCTCCGAAATGCTCACTTATGCCTTGAAAATGAAGGTATTCTTCTAATTATTTCTGTGCGATACTAACTAATTTTATCATGCTTTCGAGAAAGAAGAAATATGTATATTAATTTCGGACCGGATGCAATGAAAGTTGTAAACAAACCGAATCTAAAAATATATTCACCAACTGGAGCAAATGTGTGCATTACTTACTTTGTTTACACGTTGTAGATCTCAGAAGTTATGAAGGGTCTATTAGTCAGTGTCGAAATTAGCGGAAACTCGTAAATTTAGAGAGTGAAACTAATACAATTTGCATATTTTGGAATCAATGAAACCTTTTACCTTTATGGGCCAAACAAAGTCAAGGACCATCACATCAGTTACATTTAAAACTTATGGTTATAATAAATAAATTCTAAACACTGCGATGTGTGAGCAAGGAGATTAGTTGCGCTAGCTAGCACAACATAGCGAGACAGCAAGGCTCCGGGGCGGGCGCAGCGGCGCATTTACTGCGTTGATACAGCGGCCCTTGTGGTGAAAACCGCCAGGAGAACGTATAAAGACGCAATCAGCGAGAGAAAAGCGCACACAAACTGAGACGGAGGCGCAAGCAACGCCTTAATGGAATACTTAAAAATTCAGGACGTCGACATAGCTGTGACCTACTGACGAACGCAATGGTATTTAACATGGCTGGGTAACGCTTTCTATGTAGAGAATGCAGTACAAGCAATATGTGGCGGAGACCACATAGTGAAACAGGTGAAACTTACTTCGATACAATGCACTCGTTAGACGATTGGCTGGACAGCAAGCTGGCTAGAATAATCTACGTCATGCTATCTGAAACAAAAGAGCCATTTGAACATTGTGTTTCATTTGACAAAATGATACGAATACAACGAGGCCATCCATCCATCAGTGGAGTTACGATATCAATTGCCACAATTGTGAAGCGAAGCCAAAATAATAGCGTGACAGTCACAATATCATACTGTCATAGAGCAACAACTCATAATTACAAATCATTGTGCAAATAAAAATGCGAATTTGGTTTTTACAGTGTGATATTATGGTAGTTTATATAGTCGTTGTACCATAAAGAAAATTAAATATTGCAGAAATGGCAAGAAGGAACATTGTACAGTCTTCAGGGTGTTGGTTATTCGCATAGAAATATCTATAGTTATTCGACATATTTAAGTACGTAATAGGTTGGGGAAAAAGTTTCTTCGCATTTTTTAAGAAATTTCAAAACATTTTTTAATATACATTATTTACATTTATCTAAAGTATGTAGGTACCATTTTGTTCGATAACTTTTTGCCATCTTGTAGGTAGGGACATGATCCCATTGCTATAGAAATTTTGGGACTTCTGATCAAAATACCGCGACAAGTGGTTTTGGCAGTCCTCTCGTGATGTTAATCTGACACTGCCTAAAGAATTCTGAAGAGACCGAAACTGGTAGAAATCTGAAGGTGCAAGGTCAGGACTATACGGCGGATGCATTAACACCTCCCAGCCAAACTCTCTTAATTTTTGCTGAGTAGCTAAAGATGTGTGAGGTCTAGCGTTATCATGATGAAAAACCACACCCCTTCTGTTGATTAATTCCGGCCGTTTTCTCTCAACTTCTTGTTTTAATCTCATCAGTTGTTCGCAGTAGAGTTCAGAATCGATGGTCCTGCCTGGTGGTAACAGCTCATAATGAATAATGCCCTTCCAATCACACCACTCACACAGCATCACCTTGTTGCGAGTTAACCCGGGTTTCGCCACAGTCTGTGAAGCCTGACCGGCCTTTGACCACGACCTTTTTCGCACGTTCTTGTCGTACGTGATTCACTTTTCATCACCAGTTATCAGCTTCTTCAAAAATGGTTCGGTTTCATTACGTTGTAATAAAGAATCACAAATGAGTACACGGTTCATTAGGTTTCTTTCAGTGAGCTCGTGAGGTACCCAAATATCGAGCTTTTTTGTGTACCCAGTTTTATTCAAATGCGCCAAAACTGTTTTGTGGTCAATTCCCAGTTCTTCAGCTACGTCGTAACTACTGATATGCCGATCTTGCTCCACTTTTTAAAAAATGGCATCGTAATAGGGCGACCAGAGCGACGTGCATCTTTGACATCAAAATTTCCGGATTGAAAACACTTAAACCAAATTTATGCTACTCTCACAGACACTGCACTGGGTCCATAAATATCGCAAATTTTTTTCGCGGCTTGCGTTGCATTTTTACCTTTTTTGTAGTAAAATTTTAAAATGTATCGAATTTCTTCATTAGATTCACTCATCTTGACATTAAGAAAAACAAATGAAAATCACACATTTTCCTAATTTGAATTTGGAATTATGTTCTTTATAATGTAAACTTTCAATGATACCAAAACCAGCCAGATACAAATAGTATAGCCAAAGAGATTTTATTTTAAGTTCATACATACTATAATGCGAAAAGACTTTTTCCCCAACCTAATATTTTGTATTCTTATTTTTGTCTTAACATGCCAGGACCAATTTATTGAAGTATTAGTTTTTGCCCGCGGCTTCGCCAGCGTGGTGGTCGGTAATTAAACCACGGGAACGTACTACTTTAAAAAATATCTAATGTCCTAACCCAGACCATGGTCTACCAGTATGCCAAATTTCATCCAAATCCGTTCAGGCGTTAAGGCGTTAAATGGACAGAAAAACGACAGACTGAGTAACTTTCACATTTTTGTACTTAATATTAGTTTGGATGTTAGCCCTTCAGGATTAACTTCGTGGCAAAATTACCGTAGTAGTCGGATTTTTTTATTATTTTCATCCTGTATAAAACTTTGTGACTTTGCACCCTGTATAAATCTTTGTGACTTCACCGTAGTAGCCGAGATTTTTTATTATTTGCACCCTGTATAAATCTTTGTAACTTCACCGTAGTAGCCGAGATTTTTTAATATTTGCACCCTGTATAAATCTTTGTGACTTCACCGTAGTAGCCGAGATTTTTTATTATTTGCACCCTGTATAAATCTTTGTGACTTCACCGTAGTAGCCGAGATTTTTTATTATTTGCACCCTGTATAAATCTTTGTGACTTCACCGTAGTAGCCGAGATTTTTTTATTATTTGCACCCTGTATAAATCTTTGTGACTTCACCGTAATAGCCGAGATTTTTTATTATTTGCACCCTGTATAAATCTTTGTGACTTCACCGTAGTAGCCGAGATTTTTTATTATTTGCACCCTGTATAAATCTTTGTGACTTCACCGTAGTAGCCGAGATTTTTTTATTATTTGCACCCTGTATAAATCTTTGTGACTCCACCGTAATAGCCGAGATTTTTTATTATTTGCACCCTGTATAAATCTTTGTGACTTCACCGTAGTAGCCGAGATTTTTTTATTATTTGCACCCTGTATAAATCTTTGTGACTTCACCGTAATAGCCGAGATTTTTTATTATTTGCACCCTGTATAAATCTTTGTGACTTCACCGTAATAGCCGAGATTTTTTATTATTTGCACCCTGTATAAATCTTTGTGACTCCACCGTAATAGCCGAGATTTTTTATTATTTGCACCCTGTATAAATCTTTGTGACTTCACCGTAGTAGCCGAGATTTTTTTATTATTTGCACCCTGTATAAATCTTTGTGACTTCACCGTAATAGCCGAGATTTTTTATTATTTGCACCCTGTATAAATCTTTGTGACTTCACCGTAATAGCCGAGATTTTTTATTATTTGCACCCTGTATAAATCTTTGTGACTCCACCGTAATAGCCGAGATTTTTTATTATTTGCACCCTGTATAAATCTTTGTGACTTCACCGTAGTAGCCGAGATTTTTTTATTATTTGCACCCTGTATAAATCTTTGTGACTTCACCGTAATAGCCGAGATTTTTTATTATTTGCACCCTGTATAAATCTTTGTGACTTCACCGTAATAGCCGAGATTTTTTATTATTTGCACCCTGTATAAATCTTTGTGACTCCACCGTAGTAGCCGAGATTTTTTATTATTTGCACCCTGTATAAATCTTTGTGACTTCACCGTAGTAGCCGAGATTTTTTTATTACACTTCTGGACACATCTATTGGCCCACCCTAGAGTTTAGGTTTCGATGGCCCCTACCGAAATATGATTGCTAGATTGAACAAAAACTGTTGATGCAGTTTTAAACCTGATACATTTTACCATCTTTTTCGATCGTATTGTTTTAAATTTGAATTCAGAATACCATACGACATGGAGCTACGCCTAACAAGTCGGATATGCGCCTTGTTAAAGGCAATTGATTTTTGAATAAAAAACATGTTTTATCAAATAAAGGTTTAATTTAATAACGCGTGTTGCCTCCATGGGCATCTACCACAGCTCTCATACGATTAGGCATAGAGTTTATCAACCGCTCTATGAAATTTTGAGGGATCATCTCCCATTCCTCTTCTATGGCAGTTTTCAACTCCTGCATCGTCTGGGCAACTGGCTGACGAGCCCTAACACGTCTTTTTAGCTCGTCCCACATGTGCTCAATGGGGTTCATGTCTGGGCTTTTGGCTGGCCAGTCCATAACTGTGATGTTCACATCCCGAAGATATTCCCTGACGATGCCGGCCGCATGGGCTCTTGCATTATCATGCATAAAAAGGAAATTTGGACCCACATAGTCCGCGTATGGTATCACGTGAGGTTCTAAGCACTCACGAATGTACCTTTCAGCATTTAATGTTGGCAGCCGTGGTCCTGTAACAACCTCAAGTTGAGTTTTGCCGCTCGCGGATATACCGCCCCAGACAGTCCATGAGCCACCGCCATAAGCAACCCTCTCTTCAAAGCAGCATTGTGCGAAACGCTCTCCCTTACGTCGGTAGACCTTCTTCCTTCCATCATTGCCATGTAACACAATTTTAGACTCATCAGAAAAGAGTACACGGCTCCAATCTTGCTGTGTCCAATTTAAATGACTGCGTGCGAAATGAAGGCGCGCTGTTCGGTGGGCTCGCGTTAGTTTGGGGCCATTAGCTGGCTTGTGTGGTACCATATCGCGTCCTTTAAACCTTCTCCGAACAGTTCGAGCGCTCACAGATACTCCGTGGAAGTCGCGAAGTTGGTTTTGTATCTCAATGGAGGTAAGGTGACGATTTCTCAAGCTGGTCGTCACGATGAATCGATCCTGCCTTTCAGTTGTGACCCAAGATCGTGGCCTTCCTTGGCGACGAACAAAGCCGCCAGTCTCTAGGTACCTCCGATAAACATTTCGGACCGCAGATCGACTTAAATTAAGTTGAGCACTCACGTTTCTTTGGCTGTGTCCGGCCTGAATAAGTGCCACAGCTTGGGCGGCGACTTCAGGTGAAGTATCCATAGATTATTGATAGAACCTCACCTTAATGTTAAGAATAAGTAATGTTTGTTGCAAAACCAAAGATATCAATCACTTTTTCAAGAATTAAATCCAAGTAAACCAATAAAACCAAGTTTTCTTAGTATTCCATTGTTTGATATCAAAAAACAGGCTCCAAATTGTCTTTTGTTTCTTTAAATTCTGTGTTCGAAATTCAAAAAAAGACCATTGAATGAAATTGTGAATGTGCCAGGTTCAAAACTGCATAAAAACTTTTTGCTCGACCTAATATAAAATTTTAGCTAGGACCAAACGAAACTGAAAATACAAGGTGGGCCAAAAGATGTGTCCAGAAGTGTATTTGCACCCTGTATAAATCTTTGTGACTCCACCGTAATAGCCGAGATTTTTTATTATTTGCACCCTGTATAAATCTTTGTGACTTCACCGTAGTAGCCGAGATTTTTTTATTATTTGCACCCTGTATAAATCTTTGTGACTGTGAAGTAAATAAAAAAAAATCAAAAATAATAAAAAATCTCGGCTATTACGGTGACGTAATAGCCGAGATTTTTTATTATTTGCACCCTGTATAAATCTTTGTGACTTCACCGTAATAGCCGAGATTTTTCATTATTTGCACCCTGTATAAATCTTTGTGACTTCACCGTAGTAGCCGAGATTTTTTTATTATTTGCACCCTGTATAAATCTTTGTGACTGTGAAGTAAATAAAAAAAAATCAAAAATAATAAAAAATCTCGGCTATTACGGTGACGTAATAGCCGAGATTTTTTATTATTTGCACCCTGTATAAATCTTTGTGACTTCACCGTAATAGCCGAGATTTTTCATTATTTGCACCCTGTATAAATCTTTGTGACTTCACCGTAATAGCCGAGATTTTTCATTATTTGCTTCCTGTATAAATCTTTGTGACTTCACCGTAATAGCCGAGATTTTTCATTATTTGCACCCTGTATAAATCTTTGTGACAGTCTTCACCGTAGTAGGCAGGATTTCTTTAGTGTCCGACCGTTTCGAAGTTCGGTTTCGGTCAAAAAGTGGCCAAATCTTCGGCCCGAACGAACTGACGTAGTATGGTGTTTGTGAGCTGTCGGTTTTGATAGATTACAAACGACTGACAGACAGACAGACAGCAGCGTAGACCTAGTAATGGGGTCCCGTTTTACCCCTTTTTGTATAAATAAAACACAAAAAAAAATAAGTATTTACTTAGAACTAGAAGTCATTGTCAAGTCATAATCATGCATAAAACTTTGGGTGTTAACAGCACCTGCACGTATGGGATTGCCTGTACAAATGTGATAAAAAATATTTGTAAGTACCCGGTCGATGGTACCGCAACGCTGACTCACAAAATCATTTGTTTTAGGCATATTATGCATCTGTCATATCATGAAAAAAAAAAATATATATCCGAATCGATTCTCAGGAATGCTGAAAAATTTATGTAAGGTAAAAATATATTAGATTAAAGGACAAATAAAAAAATAAGATAGGTATCCAAATTCGTACCTGAATTCGTTCGCAATGATTGTATTCAACACGGAGCTACTCAGCGCGTGCATAAGTGAGTCATTGAGGCAACGACCGGGTGGTATAGACGTACAGAATGGTTCATCCATTCTTCACTAACTAAATACTTTTGATAAGACTTTATCCATATACCAGGATGATCCTTTGATGATTGCCAAATAACTGTCATTGTACAAATGTACAGTCAAGGAATAAATATGTTATGCACACATATATATTCCTTGACTGTACATTTGTACTATGACAGTTATTTGGCAATCATCAAAGGGTCTTTTACTTGCACCTTATTATTTTTCCGAAAAGAAGAACCGAACGAAAAGGGGATATGGACCGCTACCAGCTATACAATCGACCACACACCAAGTACCTAGTAAGAACTTTTGAATGAAACCGTATCGTTAATCGTAATAAATTTACTTTAAAAAAAGTATAAAACCGACTTCAAAACCAACAACGAATAAAATAACTTTCATAAAACACTTAACAGCTTCTGAAGTCGGTGTCAAGATAAAATGCATTGAAGAATTGAAGACACCGACTTCAGAAGCTGTTAAGTATTTTATGAAAGTTATTTTATTCGTTTTTGAAGTCGGTAAGTAAGTAAATTTATTTTTCCATTTTTAGTTGAATATACAATTACAAGACGAACGAAAAGAAGAATCATCAAAATCGGCTTAGAAGTGCCGGAAATACAGTACATTTATGCATATAACTTCGTACATAAGAATAATTACGTAATTTATTATATACTAAAACCTTCCTGAAAGTTTGCAGATTACGATAGAGAATCATCAAAATTGGTTCATTTTTAGAGAAAATCGCGGACAAACAAACATACATACATACATAAGGGTCGAATACAGAACCTCCTTTTTTGAAGTCGGTTAAAAATGAAGTATTTCTGCATTTATTAACGTGATGGCATTACCTTTAAGAAGGTTGTGTCATAAGTTCATAACTCATAAGTATAGTATAAGTAGGTACGTACCGACCGCATAAACCCATACAAAGCTAATTAGAATGGAAGTCTCGTATGCAAAGCATTATAGTCAATAGGTACTCGACGCTCGTGGTGGAGTATGGTAAATGCGGCATAGGCCTGCGTACAATCACGGCACGTGTCACGATTGTTCACCAGAAACCGTCATCGTATTGGGAATCATCATATCTCCAAGGAAAGATTGTTATAAATACTAGCATTAGTACTACGTAACTAATGTGTAGGTAGTCTAAAACGTTTATCTAACACTTCCAAACTGTAGCCGATTCATTCAATATTTACCGATATTTCCGACAAACAACTCAATAATCGTTTAGAAGGTTGTCGAAACCCAGAGAAATACATAAAAATACTACCAGAGCTTAGCCAATATATTTTTAACCGACTTCCAAAAGGAGGAGGTTCTCAATTCGTCGGAACCTTTTTTTTGTTTTTTTTTTATTTATTTTTTTTATTTTTTTTATGTATTTTCCCCGATTACTCGAAGATGGCTGGACCGATTTGCATTATTTTTTTTTTGTTTGAAAGGGTATACTTCCCAGGTGGTCCCATGATCATCAAGTCAGGATCTGATGATGGGATCCTGGAGAAATAGAGAGAACTCTTCCAATTTTATAGGCACACTTGAAGCGATTTGGATAGTTTTTGGAAGAGTACTTTCTTGGAGTGGTCCCATTTGAATTTGGTGAAGATCTGATGAAGAACTTCTGAAATAGGCAACGGAACTCCTCAATAAATGATAGCAAATGGACTGGGATTGCTGAAATCTCATGTCTGTTCACACCAGTTCATAACATAACATCACGCCAGTACGCTGTGAAGGGGTAAGCACATGTGAACCACTAAAAAGTAAAAATAAAAACTTTTTTACAAAAAAATACAACCGTCTTCCAAAAACAACACTACAAAGTGAAAAATAACTTTAATTTCGGAAGTCGGTGGCAAAAACGAAAATACATTTAATCAGACACCGACTTCCGAAATTAAAGTTATTTTTCACTTTGTAGTGTTGTTTTTGGAAGTCGGTTGTATTTTTTTGTAAAAAAGTTTTTTTAGACTGATCTGTCTTTACTATTTGCACGTTGATAGAAATCAAAATTGCGTTTGATATTTATATTTCAACCAACTTGCAAAGATTTTGTTTTGGTCATCAGATCTCTCTCAGAGACTAAGTTGCGATGCTATTTTGTTTTAAATCAGTGCAAAGGGATTGGAGTAAACGTAAGTTGAGTTTTTTTTACAACTCCCTGTTAATTAGCCTTCAAACTTTAGTTATATTGAGCAAGAATAAGTGAAGTGAATTCGCTACATTATCTAAGTATTTACAGTGTAGTGTATTTATTCAAATATATGTATGTAAGTGTATTTCTTTGCATAGATTCAATGTTATATTTTTAAATTATCAATGTCTGCCTAGCTTTTTCCCAACTATATTTGGGTCAGCTTTCAAAGGTAAAGATAAAAGAAACAGTAGTAACTATGTAAGTACCTAATGAAATTAACATTTGTGTAGGAACAATGGAACAATAGGTATGATGACTAATATTAGAAATGTTCAAACAAATAATGTAATTTCAAAGAAGGCATAATAAAAACCGGCCAAGTGCGTGTCGGACTACGCACAATGAAGGGTTCCGTAGTTGGGATGAATTTATCTTAAGAACAAACTTAACATTGTAGTTGAAAAACATGTTCTCCCATACATTCCAACTGTACATGTAAGTTTGTACTGATAGATTTACCATGTTATTTTAAGACCACAGACTTCTTATAGGTTTTCCTGTAATCTACAGGTAAAGATCTATTTTCTGTATTTTTTTCAAAATTTTAAGCTCAGTAGTTTCGGAAGATAAGGGGGGGAATGGTCAATTTTCGTCTATTTTCTTAAATAACTTTAAAACAATTTATTTTAAAATTATAAAAAAAAAAAATATATTTGAGACCCTCATAGTAAGCCCTTTCATTTGACATGTCACATGGTGTAGTTTCATAAACATTTTTTTTAATTTTCTTATTTGCCCCCCAAAAGTGACCTCTATATTCAAAATTCATTTATTTACTTTACACGTCCGTGTTTGGGTCACAGAAATTTATATGTGTGCCAAATTTCAACTTAATCGGTCCATTAGATTCGGAGCAAATTGGCTGTGACAGACGGACAGACAGACAGACAGACGGACAGACAGACAGACAGACAGACGGACAGACAGACACACGAGTGATCCTATAAGGGTTCCGTTTTTTCCTTTTGAGGTATGGAAACCTAAAAAGGAAAAAAATATATATACGGTCGAATTGAGAAACCTCCTTTTTTTGAAGTCGGTTAAAAATGAGATACCTAATCGAAAAAATCCGTAAAATCATTGGAAATATGGAGAAGCTACATGCTTTAAAGTTTTGGATCGGATTATTCCCGTCCTAGTCGCTTAGTACAGATAATGTAACTTCATAGAAGTTAATACTTGTGACATTACTTCTGTGATAGTGCCGTCTTTGTCTAGCAGTTATTTTAAAATGTTTATAACTTGGCAACTTATTAAGCTTTTACTCTTTTTACCCGACTACGGCGAAGCCCAAAAGGAGGGTTATGTGTTTGACCTGTATGTATGTATGTCCATTTCTTTGTTCCCTCGTAACTCCTAAACGAATGAACGGATTTGGATAAATTATACGTCTTTAGATTTGTCTTGGTACGCGCTACCAAGTGTCACTGGTTACATTAAAATAAAAAACAAAGTAAAATAGCGGATTTGGGGTGCCATATTGTGGAGATTGAAATTTATTTTTCTTCTAATAACATCGAGTGGGATATCAAAATGAAGGGTTTTAAAAGGTGATTACAAAAATATATGCAACTTATATGGTTAAAAGTAATTCAAAGTGACAAATCGTCAAAAACACGTAAAAAAAAAGGCTTAGCTATTTTTGTGCACTTGATCCAAAAAAATTACTCTCACGATGAAAACTCCTTGCAAGAACTAAATCGTCTGTCTGTCTTTCATATTTGTAAACTAAAAAGCTGGAAATAAAAAAAACCCGACTGCGGTAAAAAACTGAAAAGCTAAAAACAAGCCCACTTTAAATTAAATAAAAGTTGGAAGCAGGCGGGACTCATTCCATTTTTATATTTTCTAACTCAAATAGGTCCCACCTGCTTCCAACTTTTATTTAATTTAAAATGGGCTTGTTTTTAGCTTTTCAGTCTTTTTCCGCAGTCGGGTTTTTTAGTTTTTTTAATTACTTGTTTTTATAATATTGTTTGCATTATTGGCAAATAATATTTTTAGATTCAAATAAAATAATTGTCATCATCCTTATTGACTTTCAGGATAAACAGTCTGTATATCAACCCTTTGTATGCGTGTATTAAACATACATCTGATTCTATTACTTATATCCATATGTATGTTCATGTTAGATCCATCATCCATCCACAATCCATGTGTGACACAACATTAATTTAATCTATATTATAGATTTCATATAAATGAAGAATCTTAATGGTTAGTGGGTTAGATTTATATACTTGAAACTTGGTATGAATTATGTACTTCTAGTAAGCGGTTCAAACTTGTTGGTGGCGTGGCTAATATGCATGGTATTTAGTTTTATTTATTACTATTTATTTATTTAGTATTTATTTATTTAGTTTTTATGTATTTAGTTAAGTAGACGATGATTTATAACGAAAATGAGCACATAAAGGTACTATTTGCAATCGAGCTGCCAACTGCAACTGCCGACAGCATGTGCAGTGGCTGTCTGCAGTTGCAGCACTTGAAGTTGCAGCGTGCAGCCCGAATAATTCTGAGAGTGGTGGCACATGCAGCGACTGCACAACCAACACTAGGAGGCGGCCAGTCAGTCAGTGTTTGGCGGTCGCTGCGCTACTGGTCTGCCGTCAGCGGCGCCGTGCGACTGCAGCTGCACGTGCAGTCGCCGTCGGCTGCTGCACGTGCTGCTACCGCCGCGCTTGGAAGCCATTTCATATAAATACATACAAACCAGTAGTGCCGACTGCATGCAGTCGCTGCACGTGCTGTCGGCAGTTGCAGTTGGTAATTCGGTTCCAAATAGTACCTTAAAATTTCATGAACAGACCTTTGGGCTTACATTTGGGAATTCAAATAACTTTAAATAATTTCGATATGAAATTATTTAAAGTAAAAGTTATTTGAATTCTTCAAGAAATTATCCCTGTATGGTAACAAGTTTGCCATTTTCATAAACCGGGAGCTATTCTTTACGCCCAAAGATGCGATAAATTTTTTGTTGAAATATGGAAGTTTCGCCGCTCATAACTCCCAAACTAATATTTTTATTCCAATTCTGCTTCCATGCAGGGCTAGACAATGACGAAAAAAATATTTTTAATTTTGAACGTCCATCGTCAAACAGACGAGTTATCATCAAACTAAGTTTGTATGGAAGAATGAGCAATTAGCGTGCCCTTAACTAGCTATACTACCTAAATATTAAAGTTTAGCATTATTTAATGGAATTATGGACTTGGTCTGAAATAAATGATTTAATTAATTATTGTTTTCTGAATGCAAGGGTTTTGGAGGTGTCAAAGTATGTATGGAAGCAACTTAACATGACATCCAATTAATTTGAAACTTTCTAAGTATTAATGATCTTGACAAAAAAAAGAATAAAAAGTTTTTCTATTTCTAAAAATCAAACCATAAATACTTAGGTAAACACTTCTTATCAAGTTTTTAAGGGAGGATTTCACTACTAGTTGTTATAAATAATCTTAGGCTCAAATAAAGGAAACATACTAACAAATTTTTCAAAAATGAACCAGTTTTGGGATGAAAGTACAGTGTACAGATATAGTGTAACCCTATGACGACCCACTGACCTAAATTAAAAATTGTATTCCGTTGGCTTAGAAACTTAAACTTGGTATAAACACTTATCTCGGTAAATAATGAATCGTTGCAATCATTTTCCAAAGCTACCCTTTAATGGGGGCGGAGGGAATCCAGAATTTTGAAAGAGAATGTACAAAATCCACGCGGACAGAGTCCTTGGGAAGCTAATATGTTGATAAATGCAGTTCTGATGTGGTGTAACCAAATAAATCTCAACTGTAAGTAGTTTGATATGTATGTGTATAGTAATATCCTTCATACATCAGCATTCATCACCATCGTTTCAGCCAAGCCCTGCCACTTCAACCGGTTCTGTACTTCCTGAATCCAGCGGATTCCTGCGGCCTTTACAAGGTCATCGGTCCACCTTGAGGGAGTCCTTCATACATAGATCACAAATAAAGATAATATAACTAATGAATAACTTGTGACCTTAAATTAAATATATCTTTTTAAAGTACAACATTTTTTTTTTACTCTAGACTAGATAGTACTCTTTCTAAATACAGGCAAATATTGTTGTACCAGAACTTTAACATTAGAATAAACAAAGTTTTGAAAAACTTTACCGAATAGAAATATTAACGCTTTGTTTGATATAAAAGTTGTTTGGAAGTACCTGTTGTTCAAAACGAAATTACTTAATAGTTACCAACTTTTGAAATAAATACAAAAAATAATGGTATAAGTACAGTCACATCAATGTTCGGATCATATTGATGTGTAATTGTGTAATGTAATCACACAGATAACGTTACGTGATTAACCTACCTGTGTCACGGCATTCCGCGCAGAACAGGCTCAAACTTTTAATTACTAGTATTTTAACAAACTAACCTGTTGTACTGCGTATATTTCAATTCGACAGCAACCACACATAACAACGAAACGATGACCATCAAATACACGAAAACAATCACTATTTAGAACTTTGAAATTAGTCAACAACTTTTCAATGTACTGCGCGACACGGTTTTCTCAATAGTAACACACTTTAAAAGTTCATTAAAGTAGTCAAATGTTGTAGATAAGTACATAAAACACACATTGACATCAAATTGTAATCTTCAGTTCATCTTTGTATGCTCAATAAATCGCTTAAACTTTGGAAGTGATCCCAAAAATATTTTTCAACGTACGTAAGAACACCATTTACGAGAATGACGCTGACTGACAGTCGGAGTCAGCAAGCAACCGTCTCCACAACACAAAAAATAACTTTTTTAATTTTCTCTGGCACCGACGCCACAGATTATAAAATTTTCATTTTCCTTAAAACAATACATACATAAAGTTCAGTTGTAATTTTCTTTGTTTACTTTGTTTCAGTAAAGGTCAAAGAATATACGTAACCAGTAGCATTAACTAATTATTTATTATAGTTTGTAACAAAATGATTGCTATTTGTCAATAGGTCCTATGCAAAACGTTTTTAAACGCGCCATCTTAGACTTAAAAAAGCAGTACTTTAATCGTTTCAATGCAAAATCATGGGTAAATTATGTTTTGAATCATATTCACGAGTAATTTTACTTCACTCTTAGAAGAAACTTAACAATCAGTTCGAAACCTTAATCTGTAGGTCAATATTTCAGTACACTAGTTACTAAAGGTGAACGCAAAGTAGTCCGCGCCCGAACGACACGAAGTTCATATACTCAGTTTTGTAACGAACGAGTCTGAGTTATGTCTCTTGCACATTTCCGATATTGACAGAGTGAGATGGGTTTTTGGTCGCGGTGGGGCCAACGCCTTTGTTTTGTTTTGAAATTGTTAAGGCTCGTTCATATTGAATACTTCTAAAATTTACTATACAGGAGACATGTCCGCCATGACTCACGCACAAACAATTTCGTCTGTTTCACTCACGAAAACACGTGCGACGTGCAGGTAGTCGATGACTCAACTGAATGTACATGTAACTACAGCGTTTGGTTTGTGTGGAACGGACTTTATGTTGATTACGTGGACCAAACCAATATCAACGCAGTCAAAATTTTCGGTACTCGTTTGTTATTAAAACAGACCATAGTAATTGTTCCGGCGATTCGTCCGATTCGGCGCGGATAAGGGTGCGAGGTTTCATAGGATTTCATACAAGTAAGTCATTCTAAAATTCTATTCTTTAGGCTCCTTCGCTTCCTTTGGCTCTGTTATGTGCGTTTATCATAAAACGTCGCAATGTCATCTCAGTGTTAATAAATTCAATTTAAAAAACTCCTATGACAGATTGAGAATAAATGCGAACGTTCTTAGTACTACGGGTACCTACTGCCAAATCAATACAATTTTGTCAAATCTGATTCAATACGAATAGAAATGTGACGAGGAGCAATGAGGAAAGTTTTGAGTAAGTATGGTTGACTATACAGTTAGAGAAAGACTAAAGAAACGATGCCAATAGATAGACTGTGTGAACGATATGTGATAACAAGGCTAGAAAATGGATGAGGACGACTCGAGCGAGAGGCCGACAAATAAAGAAGACATGCTTCGCCGACCTCAAATAAATTGACAAAAGGGCAGGAGAATAATGACAATGATATGAATCAAAATGGAGATATTGCGTCAATCTACCACCACACGTCTGGATTCAGATTATGACTTGAATTATTGCACAGATAGATAATGCCAGATTGACCGTCTAAGTTCGCCCTAAGAGTGAAGCAAAACTCGTCGATTCAAGAGCATAGCTGGGCACTCACGGTCAGTCATTTATATTAAATGAAATGGATACACGCCATTATTTTATGGACACGGTCCGTCCATTTGGATGAAATCAAATGGATGGGCGCAGCCAAAATACTTGCATATGAAATTGATTCGTGTTGCCTTGTAGTTAAGGTGCATAATCGTATGCCACGTATCGTGATGCCACGGCCCACGGTTTTCGCACTCACGGACAATGGCGCCAAACGGCGAGAGGCTATGGATTACGATGCGCACGGAAAGTCCGTGGATTGATATCGCGCCAAAATACGGATTGAACAATTGACACTCACGATCCAATTTTGTATGCATCACGTGATGGACTGACCGTGAGTTCCCAGCTTTAAGCACCACAGACATACAAAAAACTTTGTCTGTGCTAAGCACAGTGTTTTTTAACACACCGGCCCTATATATAAATGTACTCTGGGAAAAAGCGCGGGAAACTTCGTACTTGACGGACGCCTTTTTTTTGAGATAATTTTTATAAATTTAAAAAACCCTAAATATAAGATCAGTAGTCGTAGTTTTAGTGTTCCATTTTCTTTTACTTTTAGTTTAATTTTAGTGTAGAATATTTTCATCGGTAGTGGTAAGTGTTTTTTTAGTTATTTAAACGAATAGGTATGAAAGACCCGCCGGATCCGGGGGATTTGATTCCCCCGGCTGGCAATTTTGTTACCATCATCTCAAATGAATCGGGCATGGATACCGATGGGTCGACTTCAGCTCGTCATTTAAAACGGAGTCGTGTGCATGTGTGCAAGCACTGCAATAAGCGTCGCCGTACCCGAAAAAACCACGGTTCCGCGTCTTCGGGTTGTGGTTGCATGGCAGAACTTACTGCATCAGAACCCAACTGCCCTGAAGTAATGGCCACTAAAGAAATACCTTGTACTAGTAACAAAATGCCCGATATCCCTGCTCCATCAGTTGTTTCCACTCAGATAGGTCGGAAAACATACGACAAAACGGACAGCGCGCCTTTTGTCATTCATGTACAAAAAAATATTATTTCACCAGACGATGGATCGACACTGCACCCAATCACTTTTGGCAAGTTCCTAAAACACAATGCCTTCCAAAACATAATCAACGGGAGTGTCAAAAAAATCGGACGCAATAAAATTTCTTTATCGTTTTCGAATTTTCTGGACGCAAATTCCTTTATTACACATAATAGTCTTGAAACATATAATTACAAAGCTTTTATACCTACTTTTAATGTTACCAGAATGGGTTTAGTGCGTGGTGTTCCTGCGGAATGGTCTCCGGAGGAGGTTATTGATAACATAACAGTACCTATAGGTTGCGGGCCAATCTTAAAAGTCAGACGCCTCAATTTTAAAACCACTGTTGATGGTACAACAATTTGGAAACCATCCCAATCCATAGTTGTTACATTTGATGGGCAGGTTCTACCAAAGAGAATTTTTATGTGCTATAATGCATTACCTGTAGATTTATATATTTTCCCTACTGTACAGTGTTTTAATTGCTGTCGTTTTGGCCACACTAAAATTCAGTGTAGGTCCAAGGCTCGTTGTTATAAATGTGGCCAAGGCCACACTGGGGACAGTTGTGAAAGAGAACAAGAAAGTGCATCTTGTTGCCTTTGCTCTGGTTTTCACTATGCCACGAATAAGTCTTGCCCAGAATTTTCTAGGCAAAAATTAATTAAAACATACATGGCACAAAGTTCAGTATCTTATGCTGAAGCGGAAAAACTTTATCCACCAGTAACTAAATCATATGCTGATACACTTTTATCTTCTCCTTCCAAAAACTTTGCACATACCCCATCAATCTCTTCACCTAATAGAATGCCTGCTTCAAGTAGCTATAAAAAGACTGTCTTCCTCAAACCACGCTCCCCTCCCAAATCTGTACAAGGATATAATAAAGAGGCTCACAATGCCATTATTAAAGATTATGACATTCCCCAACCATCAAATGGTTGTGCTCTTTCTAATAATAATGAAAAAAACGACACAAATTTTTCCATAAACGATTTTCTTTCTGCATTACACAATCTTCTTTCTCAGTTCAACATTTCACCGTCCAACGTTGCCCCGCCTTTCAATGTATCTCAATCCATTCATAATGGACAACACATCCAAAATAATCCAGTGGAACTGCCGCAGTCTAGTAAACAAAAAGAGTGATGTTATATATCTTTTAAACAAATATGAGCCATTTGCCTTTGCCTTTGCAGAGACTTGGCTCAAATCTAATCATATTTTTAAAATCAACGGTTATTTAACCATTAGAGAGGATAGATCTGATGGGTATGGTGGAGTAGCTATACTCATCAAGAATTCTATACCTTTTTCTATCATTACATTACCTCCTCATAGTGAGGAAATCTCAATTGTAGCTATTAAAGTGCATCACACTTGTCTTGTTTCTATTTACATTCCTCACCCTTCCTCTTCTGTCCTTCAAGAGATGAATAATCTCTTTTCTTCTCTTCCAAAGCCTTTCTTAATATTGGGGGACTTTAATTGCCATCACCAATCATGGGGTTGTTCAACTTCTAATTGTTATGGCGATGAATTACTTGATATAATAGACTTACATAACTTATGCATCTTGAACTCGGGAGCTGCCACACGTCGCTCAGATCCCACTCAGAACCAAAGTGCAATTGACCTTTCTATCTGTTCTCCAAACTTAGCCTCTTCATTAACTTGGCATACTTTAACCTCTACTTATGGCAGTGATCATTTTCCAATAGTTATTTCTTATCCTCTTTCAAAACCAAATGCACCATTAAGGAGGTCAAACTTAAAACATAAACTACCTAATAGAAATAATAATGACTGGGACAAATTTAGGAACATTGTTGACAGTAAGCTTTGCTCTTTGCCTGTTATCTCTGATGGCAATGAAAATAGTTGTGCTGAAGCTTTAGCACTTATGTTAATCGCAGCGGCAGATGAAGTTTTTCCTGAAAAAAATAACAATATTAGTACAATTCCTTCGCCTCCATGGTGGGATTCAGAGTGCACTGAATTGGTTAAAAAACGTAAAGAGGCTGAATACAATTATAACCTTGATATGTCTGATATTAATTTTGAAATCGTCACCAACTTAATTAATGAAACTTGTAAACTTTTTAAGAAGAAAAAATTTGAGTCTTGGCGTAATTTTTGCTCATCAATTTCTCCAAATACTCACCCTACCACTGTCTGGCGCAATATTCGTAGATTTAGGTCCATTTATAACAACCCTTGTCCCATCCCTGATTCTTTAGCCAGTGATTTTTTAGATAAATTAGCACCGCCATGGGTACCGGATGAGGTTATTAACCTTAGCCTGCCTCTCGTATCCAATATCCAAGATACTCATACGACACTAAATCTTCCATTCACTCTCACTGAATTAAAAGGTGTTATTCATAAAACTAAGGATTCTGCACCGGGCATTGATGGCATCCCGTATTCCTTTTTTGCTAATATAAATGATGACGTCCTCATTTATTATTTAATGCTTATTAATTCTATCATGAATTCAGGAAACATCCCTGTTGAATGGAAACGTCAAATGGTGTTGCCATTCCTTAAACCAAATAAAACCCCATCTGATGTTTCTTCATACCGTCCCATAGTCTTGTCATCAATCCTGATGAAATTAGCGGAGCACTTAGTTAAAAATCGCCTAGAATGGTATGTGGAAAGTAACAGTCTTTTGGCAGAATCACAATATGGTTTTAGAAAAGGTAAAAGTACAACTGATTGTTTAAGTATTTTAACATCGGATATTCGATTATCCTTCTCTAATAACCATTCCACCATTGCAGTTTTCCTTGATATTAATGCAGCTTATGATAATGTTGTATTATCAGTTTTACTAAATAAATTAAAAGCCTTGCAGGTTCCATTGATTTTGTCGAATTTTATTATTAATATCCTGACTGAACGCTCTGTTAACATGATAATAGGAGATCACGAGGTATCTCATCTGGTATGGAGGGGTCTGCCACAGGGTTCTGTGCTCAGTCCCCTTTTATACAATATTTACACTTTTGATCTAGACTCGTCTTTAATTACTAACCATGTTAAAGTTCTTCAATATGCCGATGACTTATTATTATATTCTTCAAGCCAATCTGTTGAACAAGCTCGCTGTGCCATCAATTCTGCTTTATCTAATTTGGAGTTATGGTTACATCTAAACGGTTTGGATTTATCCACGTCTAAAAGCGCGGCTGTTTTATTCACCCGGAAGAGAAATATTCCCTTAGTAAACCTCTTTTATAAGGATATACCTATTCCAGTTGTAGATAAATTCAGATATCTAGGTATAATACTTGATTGTAAATTAAGTAGTGTTCCTCATTGTGATTATATTGTCAACAAATGTGAAAATCACCTAAACATGCTTAGATGCCTCTCTGGTGTATGGTGGGGTGCACATCCGTTTTCGTTGAAACTTATTTACAACGCAATTATCAGAAGCACTCTGGATTATGGATTGTTCGTTTTAGAACCTGGTAGTATCATGGCTTTTAAAAAATTGGATCGTATTCAGTCTAAAGCATTACGCATTATTTCGGGTGCCATGAAGTCTAGTCCTATTAATGCTCTCCAAGTTGAATGTGGGGAAGCTCCTTTACATCTTAGAAGACAATTCTTATCAGACAAATATTTGTTCCGGATTCTTCAGTTCTCAACTCATCCTCTCATTCCTAAACTAGACTCTTTAGTGTTGCAGATTGAATCTTCAGATTACTGGTCCCATAAACGTGCTCCTTGTTTAGTTATAAGCTATAAAAAATTCCTTTCACTTTCTTCTCCTATTCACCGTTCCAATAAACTTCCTATATTTAACTGTAGATATGAGAGTTTACAATTCAGCCCCATCATTAAATTTAACTGTGTACGTAGTAAATTAGATCCCGATTGTCCTAAAAGTTTTAACAATTTCCTTGCTGATCACTTAGAATATCACCATATATTTACGGATGCTGCCAAGCGTTCTCCGATGGGTTGTGTTGGGATAGGTACTTACCATTCTCAATACAACATCGTACAAAAAATAAAACTGCCTCCGGAGACTTCGGTTTTTACGGGGGAATGTTTCGGTATTTTAAAAGCCATCGAATATACTCGTGTTTTTAAGCTCAAAAAAACTATAATTTTTACAGATTCCCAAAGTGCTCTTCTAGCCATCAACAAATCCCCTTTCGAACACAAATCGCAGTTGCCAATCATTTATTTAATAAGAGAATTTGCGTTCAGAACCATCTCTGAAGGTAATACTTTGGAATTTGCGTGGATTCCGGCTCATGCTGGAATCCATGGCAATGAAGTGGCTAATACACTCGCCGGTGATGCGGTGCAGTGTGGGGACTTAGCTCCTTATACAAATTTCAGCACTGATCTTATGATCCTACCAAAGACTTTTCTTTGGGACACCTGGAAGGTAGCTTGGGATATCGGAAGCAAGTCAAAGGGTCGTTATTTTTCATTAATTCAACCCGATGTTCCGGAAAAACCGTGGTTTGGCAGGGCAAAGTTTGGCAAGATGGAGACCTCTGTATTAATACGGATGAGACTGGGTCATGTTTGTTCTCCAGCCCATCTTGCCAAACTTCATATCATCGACGACCCCATGTGCTTGTGTGGCACAGACGTAGGCGACCTAAACCACATTTTTTTCTCCTGTCCTTTATATGACCGTTCTTTTTTTCTTAGTAACCTCTTGTCCCTCAGTACTCCTTTTCCTACCTCAATAATTTCTTTACTTTGTACAAATAGCTTCCCTGTATATAAATGTATAGTCTCATTCATTATTTTAAATAATATTAAGTTGTAAATTTTCGTCATTGTAATTTGATCATTATCATTATTCTATCACCTTTATTATACTGATCCTATATATCCATCCTATCCTAAATCCCGTTTGGAAATCATTATAATATTTTCGTTTCCCTACCTTGACCTGTGAACTAAACGTGACATTGGCTGAATGCACAAACCGTGCGAAGCCAGAAAAAAAAAAAAAAAAAAAAATGTACTCTGGAAAAAAGCGCGGGAATTTCGTACTTGGCGGACGCGTCTTTTTTGAGATAATATTTATAAATTTAAAAAACCCTAAATATAAGATCAGTAGTCGTAGTTTTAGTGTTCTATTTTCTTTTACTAGTAGTTTAATTTTAGTGTTATATATTTTCATCGGTAGTGGTAAGTTTTTTTTAGCTATTTGAAGTAATAATGAAAGACCCGCCTGATTCGGGGGATTTCGTTCCCCCGGCAGGCAATTTTGTTACTATTTCCAATGAATTGGGCATGGATACCGATGGGTCGTCTTCAGCTCGACATTTGAAAAGAAGCCGTGTTCATGTGTGCTAGCACTGCAATAAGCGTCGCCGTACCCGGAAAAACCACGGTTCCGCGTCTTCGGGTTGTTGTTGCATGGATTCTACTCTAGAACCTACTGCATCGGAGCCTAGCTGCTCTGAAATAATCGTCCCCAACGAAACAAATACGACTTCTAATAAAATGCCCGATATCTCTACTCTGCCCTCAGTTGTTCAATCTCAGATAGGTCGTAAAACATACGGTAAAACGGACAGCGCGCCTTTTGTCATTCATGTTCAAAAAATAATCGTTTCACCGGATGATGGAACGACACTGCACCCAATCACATTTGGCAAGCACAACGCCTTCCAAAATATTATCAACGGTAGCGTCAAAAAAATCGGACGCAATAAGATTTCTCTGTTTTTCGAATTTTCTGGTCGCAAATTCCTTTATTACTCATAATAGTCTTGAAACATATAATTACAAGGCTTTTATACCTACTTTTAATGTTACCAGAATGGGTTTAGTGCGTGGTGTTCCTGCGGAATGGTCTCCGGTGGAGGTTATTGCTAACATAACAGTACCTATAGGTTGCGGGTCAATCTTAAAAGTCAGACGCCTCAATTTTAAAACCACTGTTGATGGTACAACAATTTGGAAACCATCCCAATCCATAGTTGTTACATTTGATGGGCAGGTTCTACCAAAGACAATTTTTATGTGCTATAATGCATTACCTGTAGATTTATATATTTTCCACACTAAAATTCAGTGTAGGTCCAAGCCTCGTTGTTATACATGTGGCCAAGGCCTCACTAGGGACAGTTGTGAAAGAGAACAAGAAAGTGCATCTTGTTCCCTTTGCTCTGGTTTTCACTATACTACGAATAAGTCTTGCCCAGAATTTTCTAGGCAAAAATTAATTAAAACATACATGGCACAAAGTTCAGTATCTTATGCTGAAGCGGAAAAACTTTATCCACCAGTAACTAAATCATAATATGCTGATACACTTTTATCTTCTCCTTCCAAAAACTTTGCACATATCCCATCAACCTCTTCACCTAATAGAATGCCTGCTTCAAGTAGTTATAAAAAGACTGCCTTCCTCAAACCACGCTCCCCTCCCAAATCTGTACAAGGATATAATAAAGAGGCTCACAATGCCATTATTAAAGATTATGACATTCCCCAACCATCGAATGGTTGTGCTTTTTCTAATAATAATGAAAAAAACGACACAAATTTTTCCATAAATGATTTTCTTTCTGCATTACACAATCTTCTTTCTCAGTTCAACATTTCACCGTCCAACGTTGCCCCATCTTTCAATGTATCTCAATCCATTCATA
Organism: Cosmia pyralina; assembly: GCA_946251885.1. NCBI lineage: Eukaryota > Metazoa > Arthropoda > Insecta > Lepidoptera > Noctuidae > Cosmia > Cosmia pyralina. The sequence continues at coordinate 9,912,697 of OX276344.1, forward strand.
ATGGACAACACATCCAAAATAATCCAGTGGAACTGCCGCAGTCTAGTAAACAAAAAGAGTTATGTTATATATTAGGTCTTTACCTATGAAATTGCCGTTCTGCAGTACTGACCATTTCAAATCAAAATAATTTTTGTTTGGCTAAGAATTCTAATTTCAAATTAATTTTATTTTAAAAACATGGATTTTTTTTCCAAAAGTAGTCATTTGTTTATTGATTAGTGTTACATTTTCATCGCATTTCAATCTTTTTCGTCATCATGGGTACGTTAAAAATTCGAGTAATTATGGAATATGAGTACCGTCGTGGCAGCAACGCGGCACAAGCGGCACGCAACATCAACCGACGTTTACGGAGCTAACACTACAAACCAACGCACCACTTGTTATTGGTTTGCTCGCTTCCTTCTGGAAATTTCGACCTGAAAAATGAACCTCGCGGTCGTCCGAAGACTTTGGTCGACAATGACGAATTAAAGGCGATTGTGGAAGCTGATGATACACAATCTACGGCTGAATTATCAGCAGCTTTCGACGTTAGCGTCAAAACAATATTGGTCCATTTGCTTCAAATTGGCAAGGTAAAAAAGCTTGACAAATGGGTGCCCCACGAACTCAATGATCGCCAGCGCGAAGTACGCGTCGAGACGTGCCTTGCACTGCTCAACAGACACACAAATGAAAGAATTTTGAACCGTATTGTTACCTGCGATGAAAAATGGATTCTGTTTGATAACCGCAAGCGCTCAGCAAGTTGGTTGGATCCTGGTTCAGCACCTAAACAATGCCCTAAACGAAAATTTACCCCTAGAAAAGTGATGGTCACTGTTTGGTGGTCTAGCGCCGGTGTGATTCATCACAGCTTCTTACCAAACGGGGTGAGCATTACTTCAGATGTGTACTGTGAAGAACTGAACACAATGATGGAGAAGCTGGCACATCTCCAACCAGCATTGGTCAATCGCTCGTCTCCGCTGCTCCTGCACGACAACGCGCGACCTCATACTGCACAGCAGACGGTCTCCAAGTTGCAAGAACTGTGGTTGGAAGCTCTCCGTCATCCGCCCTACTCACCAGACCTTGCGCCTATAGACTACTACTTTTTCCAGAATTTGGATAACTTCTTGGCGGGAAAAAAATTCAATACCCGAGAGGCAGTACAAAATGCCTTTGAAGAATTTGTTGCCTCCCGTCCAGCTGATTTCTTTAAGAAGGGCATCAATAAACTGCCACTGCGTTGGCAAAGATGCATTGATTGCATGGGTGATTACTTCGATTAATACAAATAAAAATGCATGAAAAAAATTCGTTTAAATTTTTCATACAAAACGGCAATTTCATAGGTAAAGACCTATTATCTTTTAAACAAATATGAGCCATTTGCCTTTGCCTTTGCAGAGACTTGGCTCAAATCGAATCATATTTTTAAAATCAACGGTTATTTATGTCACATATTCACTAAATATGTGCAAGGCTGCTGGGTTAATTCCATAAATAAAACTCGGTGTTCAATTGCACGTGAGACTGTTTTCTGCAGAAAACCATAGACTGAGAATAATATATACACAGACAATCATTCTAGTCTAGAGCACAGATTATATATGCAACACTCCTCTCTTCTAATTTTTATTAAATTTTTAAATTACTACAAATCCAGTCTCTGAACAGGCTTATGAGTTCGTGCACTTTTACGCACTTCTGGCTGAACTAGAATAGGAGAATTAGCAATGTTATTTGGTATTTCTTTGTTAATTAACGGCTTATTTACATCTAATTTCTCCGATTCTTTTTCTTGCTCCAATACACTTTCATTAGTTACACTATTATAGTTAGGCAAACACTGAGTAACATTCCTGGTGAGTATACCTTTGTCAGTGTGCACATCATACATAACATTTCCTACTGGGTTTTCAATAACACCATCTAACCATTTTCGAGAGTTATCATATGATGCAATCAGTACTTTATCACCAGGTAAATATTGCTTCACAGGTTTCTTACAAATCAACTGGCGAGGGATGATTACATCTTTTTTTATTAAAGATAAACGTGTACGGAGTTTTCTACCAAACATTAACTCACACGGTGCCTTGCCTGTTGTGGCATGTGGTGCTGTACGATAAGCTAATAGCCATTGTTGTATACTATGATCTAAACAATTTTTATCAAACTTATATGCTAACATGGCCTTTTTGAAAGTTTGAACACCCCTTTCTGCTAAGCCATTGCTGGCTGGGTGATAAGGTGCAGTACATATGTGTCGAATATTATTATTCTTACAAAAAGTATTAAACTCTTCAGATGTCCATTGTGGACCATTATCAGTCACCATTTGTTCCGGTAGACCAAATCTAGCAAAAATACTACGTAGACATTTAATTGTACTGCTGGAGGTAATATTGTTCATTTTAACTACTTCTGGCCATTTTGAGTGTGCATCTACAATTATTAACCACATATGCCCTAAAAATGGACCAGCAAAATCAGCATGAATACGTTTCCATGGCTCCTCTGGCCACTCCCATCTATGTATAGGTTTGATAGGTGGTAAGTTCCTATTTTGGATACAACCTGCACAATTATTAGTTAATGTTTTTATATCATTTGTGATGTTTGGCCACCAAAAACAACTATTAGCTAAAGATAACATTTTATTAATACCCAAATGACCAGAATGCAGTTCAGTTAAAACTTTATCCTTTAAACTGTCAGGTATAACTACTCTATCCCTCCATAAAATGCAATCTTTAATTATATATAACTCAGTCTCTTTGCCTTTAAAATTACACAACTCTCTATTAATCAACTTTGGCCAGCCCTCTCTTAAGTAAGAACAAACCTTGCTTAAATTAGGGTCTTTCTGAGTATGTTTGGCAATTTCAGTTAAAGTTACAGGTGGATTATCCAATACAATGCTGTTAATGTTGCCTTCCAAATTAATTTTATCGTCCTCATTACTATTTTTAATTGGCAACCTAGACGGAAAATCTGCTGCCGCATTATGTTGCGAAGTCCTGTACTTTATATCATAATTATAATTACATAAAATTAATGCCCACCTAGTCATTCTATCTGCATATATACTACCAGCTGTTTTATTTGGATTAAATATAGATATCAGTGGTTTATGGTCAGTAACTAATGTAAATATTCTGCCTTTTAAATACAAATCAAATTTCTTAACTGCCCAAATAATGGCTAAGGCTTCTTTATCTATCTGTGAATATTTTACTTCTGCTTCATTGAGTGTTCTACTTGCAAAAGCAATAGGGCGTTCAACAATATTATTACCTAACTTAATTTCATGAGCTAAACAAGCTCCTAACCCATACTTGGAAGCGTCACAGCTCAATACAATTGGCAGCTTTGGATTATAATGAATTAATACTTGATCTGATACAATAGCTTTCTTGGCCCATTCATACGCTTGTTCTTGTTGCTTAGACCATACCCATTTTTCTGAATCCTTTAGTAATGTATATAAAGGTTTTAAATTTTCTGCGGCATTCTTCAGAAATTTATGATAAAAATTAATAGTGCCAAGGAAACTACGTAATTCTTTAATATTTTTAGGTTGTGGTGCTTCCAATATGGCCTTAATGTGCCCTGGTGTCTTGTGAATGCCTTCCTTATCAATCACATGCCCGCAATACTCTAATTGTGGGGACATCAAAACAGTTTTCTCTTTATTTACTTTAATATTTAAATTTTTAAGTTTTTGAAATATACACTCTAAAGTTTTTAAATGGCAATCCACATCACTACTTGCAACTAAAATATCGTCAATGAAACAATATACATTTGGCATATTAAAATGTTCATCCATAAAATCTTGCCATTCCTGTGGAGCAGGTGACATACCGAACATCATGAATGTTGGTCTATACAACCCCCATGGTGTGGTAATTGTCATAAGCTTTTGTGCCTTCTCATCCATTCGCCTGTTCATATATGCCTTTCTTAAATCAATTTTACTAAATACTGTTTTAACATTTTGATCATCTTTATTTAATTTTGCAAAAATGTCTTCAATGACAGGGATTGGATGATTTGGTACCTCCAAAAATGGATTTATTGTTACCTTGTAATCCCCACAAATTCTTATATTATGAGGTCCTTTAATGATGGTCACTATGGGTGTAGCCCATGTGCCTGTTTCTTTATTTGTCACTTTATACATTTTACCTTCGGTACATAACTTGTCAAGCTCTTTTTTAACTAAATTTTCTACAGCATAAGCTATTCTTCTTGGTTTAAATGCAATGGGTTTAATATTAGCTTCTTTTAATTTTAAAGAGCCTACAGTACCTTTAATTTCGCCTGGAAACCCTGAAAATATATCACTATATTTTTCTACTAAATTGTTAAGTTTAATTTGTGAATCTTGGTGAATAATTAAATTGCACCGTTTTATACAAGTTTGCCAATCAATTTTCATAGCACTCAGCCAATCCCTACCTAACAAGGGCTTTTTACCTTCTTTGACAATAATCAATGTTGCTAAGTATTCTTCATTTCTAATTTTAATATTTACATTTGTCTTACCCAATACGGTGATATTGTTACCACCATAAGCTGATAGTTTTAGGTTACATGGAAATAATTTTAAATTAGGAAAAGATGCTATGAACATTGATTCAGGCATTAACGTGACATCTGATCCACAATCAATTTCAAATGATATATTTATATTATTAATTTTTAAAGTTATATACCAAGGGCTTGGACGCTTCTCATCTATTGATACCACTTTGTTAATATTTAATTGACGCTCCGTTTCCTGTAATAAACTGGACAAATCATAACTATCACACACAGATTCACTATTCAATTGTACTTCACTAACTTGCATAACAGAAAATTCTTCATCGTTTGTAATTTCATGGACCTTCTTGGTTTTGTTACTGTTTGCTTTGCAAACACTTGCCATATGCCCTTTCTTGTGGCATTTAAAACATTCTTCTTCTCTAAATTTGCATTGGGGTTTTACGTGCCCCATCTTCCCGCAGCAATGGCATTTAATGTTCATCTGTTTTTCACTTATTTTGTGTATGTCTGAGCTTTCTTGCCCAGAACTTCCAGCAGTTATTAATTTTGCACCCTTCTCCGCCAGCTCCATGCTCATTGCTATCTCCACTGCTTTTGCAAACGTTAAATTTTCTTCACCAAATAATCTTTTAACTATGCTTGCACTCTTTAATCCATGAACGAATTTATCTCTTAAACATCTTTCTAAATGTGTGGTAAAGTTGCACGTCTGTGCCAATTTCTTTAACGCCGCCACAAACTCACAGATTGACTCGTCTGCCAACTGTTCACGTTTCATAAACTTATATGTTTCCGCAATTTCTGATTGCTGTGGCTCCAAGTGTTTTTCAACAAGTTCCACTAATTCAGTATAAGTTTTATCTTGTACTGTTTTCGGGAAACAGAGTTCTGATAGCAACGTGACCATGTCAAAACCTATAAACGAGATTAAATATTGCGGCCATTTCGTTTCATCCACCTCGTGGATCTTCATTTTATTTTCAAACACCTGTTTGTACACCTTAAATGTGCATTTTGCAGCTGAAAACTCAGGCAGTGAGAGCCCAGCAGCCGCCATTTTGTGAAATTTCGTCCGACGTAACAAGACGAAATTATTCTACTAACTTTCTTTGTAGTTTGCGGACGTAACACGTAAACCTGTTTTCTTTTTTATCCTCGTCGCCACTGTCACATATTCACTAAATATGTGCAAGGCTGCTGGGTTAATTCCATAAATAAAACTCGGTGTTCAATTGCACGTGAGACTGTTTTCTGCAGAAAACCATAGACTGAGAATAATATATACACAGACAATCATTCTAGTCTAGAGCACAGATTATATATGCAACAATTTAACCATTAGAGAGGATAGATCTGATGGGTATGGTGGAGTAGCTATACACATCAAGAATTCTATACCTTTTTCTATCATTACATTACCTCCTCATAGTGAGGAAATTTCAATTGTAGCTATTAAAGTGCATCACACTTGTCTTGTTTCCATTTACATTCCTCACCCTTCCTCTTCTGTCCTTCAAGAGATGAATAATCTCTTTTCTTCTCTTCCAAAGCCTTTCTTAATATTGGGGGACTTTAATTGCCATCACCAATCATGGGGTTGTTCAACTTCTAATTGTTATGGCGATGAATTACTTGATATAATAGACTTACATAACTTATGCATCTTGAACTCGGGAGCTGCCACACGTCGCTCAGATCCCACTCAGAACCAAAGTGCAATCGACCTTTCTATCTGTTCTCCAAACTTAGCCTCTTCATTAACTTGGCATACTTTAACCTCTACTTATGGCACTGATCATTTTCCAATAGTTATTTCATATCCTCTTTCAAAACCAAACGCACCATTAAGGAGATCAAACTTAAAACATCTACCTAATAGAAATAATAATGACTGGGACAAATTTAGGAACATTGTTGACAGTAAGCTTTGCTCTTTGCCTATTATCTCTGATGGCAATGAAAATAGTTGTGCTGAAGTTTTAGCACTTATATTAATCGCAGCGGCAGATGAAGTTTTTCCTGAAAAAAATAACAATATTAGTACAATTCCTTCGCCTCCATGGTGGGATTCAGAGTGAACTGAATTGGTTAAAAAACGTAAAGAGGCTGAATACAATTATAACCTTGATATGTCTGATATTAATTTTGAAATCGTCACCAACTTAATTAATGAAACTTGTAAACTTTTTAAGAAGAAAAAATTTGAGTCTTGGCGTAATTTTTGCTCATCAATTTCTCCAAATACTCACCCTACCACTGTCTGGCGTAATATTCGTAGATTTAGGTCCATTTATAACAACCCTTGTCCCATCCCTGATTCTTTAGCCAGTGAATTTTTAGATAAATTAGCACCGCCATGGGTACCGGAGGAGGTTATTAACCTTAGCCTGCCTCTCGTATCCAATATCCAAGATACTCATACGACACTAAATCTTCCATTCACTCTCACTGAATTAAAAGGTGTTATTCATAAAACTAAGGATTCTGCACCAGGCATTGATGGCATCCCGTATTCCTTTTTTGCTAATATAAATGATGACGTCCTCATTTATTATTTAAAGCTTATTAATTCTATCATGAATTCAGGAGACATCCCTGTTAAATGGAAACGTCAAATGGTGTTGCCATTCCTTAAACCAAATAAAACCCCATCTGATGTTTCTTCATATCGTCCCATAGTCTTGTCATCAATCCTGATGAAATTAGCGGAGCACTTGGTTAAAAATCGTCTAGAATGGTACCTATGTAGAAAGTAACAGTCTTTTGGCAGAATCACAATATGGTTTTAGAAAAGGTAAAAGTACAACTGATTGTTTAAGTATTTTAACATCGGATATTCGATTATCCTTTTCTAATAACCATTCCACCATTGCAGTTTTCCTTGATATTAATGCAGCTTATGATAATGTTGTATTATCAGTTTTACTAAATAAATTAAAAGCCTTGCAGGTTCCATTGATTTTGTCGAATTTTATTATTAATATCCTGACTGAACGCTCTGTTAACATGATAATAGGAGATCACGAGGTATCTCATCTTGTATGGAGGGGTCTGCCACAGGGTTCTGTGCTCAGTCCCCTTCTATACAATATTTACACTTTTGACCTAGACTCGTCTTTAATTACTAACCATGTTAAAGTTCTTCAATATGCCGATGACTTATTATTATATTCTTCAAGCCAATCTGTTGGACAAGCTCGCTGTGCCATCAATTCTGCTTTATCTAATTTGGAGTTATGGCTACATCTAAACGGTTTGGATTTATCCATGTCTTAAAGCGCGGCTGTCTTATTCACCCGGAAGAGAAATATTCCCTTAGTAAACCTCTTTTATAAGGATATACCTATTCCAGTTATAGATAAATTCAGATATCTAGGTATAATACTTGATTGTAAATTAAGTAGTGTTCCTCATTGTGTTTGTTATATTGTCAACAAATGTGAAAATCACCTAAACATGCTTAGATGCCTCTCTGGTGTGTGGTGGGGTGCACATCCGTTTTCGTTAATACTTATTTACAACGCAATTATCAGAAACACTCTGGATTATGGATTGTTCGTTTTAGAACCTGGTAGTATCATGGCTTTTAAAAAATTGGATCGTATTCAGTCTAAAGCATTACGCATTATTTCGGGTGCCATGAAGTCTAGTCCCATTAATGTTCTCCAAGTTGAATGTGGGGAAGCTCCTTTACATCTTAGAAGACAATTCTTATCAGACAAATATTTGTTCCGGTTTCTTCAGTTCTCAACTCATCCTCTCATTCCTAAACTAGACTCTTTAGTGTTGCAGATTGAATCTTCAGATTACTGGTCCCATAAACGTGCTCCTTGTTTAGTTATAAGCTATAAAAAATTCCTTTCACTTTCTTCTCCTATTCACCGTTGTAGTCTCATTCATTATTTTAAATAATATTAAGTTGTAAATTTTCGTCATTGTAATTTGATCATTATCATTATTTTATCACCTTTATTATACTGATTCTATATATCCATCCTATCCTAAATCCCGTTTAAAAATCATTATAATATTTTCGTTTCCCTCGCTTGACCTATGAACTAAACGTGACATTGGCTAAATGCACAAACCGTGCGAAGCCCAAAAAAAAAAAATGTACTCTGTGCACACCGACACCGTCAACGCGCACAAATAACGCATGAAATTGTATTACTTTCAGATTTTTTATCTTTTTGCTCGACTCGGGGTCCTAGTGTCATGTTAAATAGCCTTCAACCTTCCTCAACAATTGGGCTATCAAATGCAAAAAGAATGTTTCAAATCCGGCTTAGTTCCAGAGATAAGTGCGTTCAAACATACACTGACGAGTTTACGATAAAATTTTTAATCTAGCTCTTGGACTATACTTAAAAATTGAACTCAAACTAAGACCCGACTAAATCTGAGACTAGGCGAAAACTTGAGACTAAAGCAGATCGGCCACCAATGAATCCTTATAACCTTTGAATCAGTGACCGACAAATTCCGATATTTGGCGGCAAATTTTTTGTTATCAAAATTAAAATCCCTGATAGTGGCCATGCCAGTGTCAGCCACACCACACATCAACCTGTTTAGAGAAAAGCCAGCATGAATTTCATAATTTATTTATATTTTGTTCTAAACTTGTACATTCACGCACATACACACAATAAATGTCATTAATAGAAACAAGTTCAGTCTGCCCAAATTAAAAAAAAAAAGGTTGATACAAATGGCACTACTCATACCACTACATGATACTCTAGTTTGTGGAACAGCAATATACCAAGTGATTTATTATTCATCAAGAACACATACGGATATATATTACACCGTTCACAACGTCACCAGTGTACCTAAATATTAAATACAAGGGAAAAATAAGATTATTTTTAAAAGTGAACATATTATTTATTTATTATTATATAAAATAATACTTGACTTTAAAGTCAAATTAATAAATCTACAAAGTTGTATGAATTACAAATCAAGAGATTACAAAATACCTATTTGAATAAACTCTACAAAAAAAGGATCTTACAAATTAAATCTTAAAAGTTGTACGTTTCTAGGGAGAGCTAAGTCATCCCAAATTTATTCAAGTGAGATATATTTTTAATTTGCTAAATATTTCGAATAAATGCATTGTAATCACACAAGTCAACTATTACATTTGAAATAATCTTTAATTTCTCACATGATCAAAATTTGGGTAGACATCTCAGATGAGAATTTTGTACTGTCATGATAACCCCATGTGCAATATTATCCAAAAGGTTTTTACCAATATGCAATAATGTAAAGATCTACAACAAAATGAGTAAATTGCAGTAACACACACAAAAAGAGTTATCGTGACAAACAAATTACACTAAAAGTGAGTGTTGAGTCAGAAAACAAAACACATATTTTACTGCTCCTCAGAGCCTTCATCCTCATAATCGTCATCCTGTTCCTCTTCAGTGGAGGCAGCATCTTTCTTAGGTGGTGGGTCCTTGCGTGGTCGTCCACGGCCCCTTCCTTCAACTGGTGCGCTCTAGAACAACAAGCATAAAAGTATTCATTCATTAACAATTCTAAATCAGTTTGACTTCTTATTTCCACGAACACATTTATATAAAAAAAAAAAATATATATAAGTACCTTTACCTTTCCTTTAGCTGCCTTTTTCTTAGATCCCTTAGGCCTGCCTCGCCCTCGTTTTGCTACTGGAGCTTGTTCATCATCCGATGATTTTGTGGATTCTTTAGTCCTGGTGGCTGCAGGTGGTCTACCCCTTTTCTTGGTATCACTCTTAGCCTCCTGATAATATAAATAAATACACTCAATTAATGAAGAAGTAGTGAACCAAAGTCATTTAAATGCATTTTCATAATACAAGGACCTAAAATAAAAAAAAAAACTGACTGATTGTGTTCCATTGGCTTTCGGTCTACCGCGTCCTTTCTTCTCTACGACCGTGGATCCGTCATCAGACATAGTCGGTAATATATAAACAGCTAGGTACAAAGAAAAAGTCTGAAACAAATAAACAACCAGATTATAATTATAACTGTTCCACACACAATAGATAGACTAACTCCATATTTTCGTCCATTATTTGTGACGCCACTACGTGAATGGAGGATTTACCTATCAAAATTACAGAGCTACAATATGAACTTAATAAAATAAAACCTGGATAAAAATAAAACAAATGAAGAAAATGTCAACAAATTAAGATCGTAACTCTCTACACTAATTAAAATAGCATTCGAATTAATTATTTATCCACGACACTACAAAGTATCTAAGAACAGACAAACTTATTATAAAATAACTAACGTCGAAGAATATTGCAAAAAAATGTTATATTATAACGTAATTCATGATAAACTCTGTGTTAAAACGAGTAAATGCAGGAACGCCAAGCGACTTTAATAATGGAGTCTGCTTACATTAACTAAAAACGAATGAATTCCAGTATTTTCAAAGAGACAATGCAATAAATTAACGTAAATTTACGTGGCAATAAATTCGGAATTTAAAATACACAATAAAATCTCAATATTGTTCAATTTTATAATAAAAATACTCACATAATTGTTTACAGTACAGCAAACGGCAATGGGTCAAAGAGAGTTTATGGCGGGCAGCGAACCGGTGATTGTCTGGCGTCTGTGCAGAGGGCGCTGAAGTCTTTGTTAGCAAAAATAAAAACAAATGTAACAAACATTAGGCTACCATTGTAAACAATTGGTACCAAAAAAATATTAAAATTAAATAATTTATTATTAGCAACGCATTTACGACGGAAACATTATTAAAAATTGAAAATAAATGTTCTATCTCAAAATTCCCGCTAACAGGAAGCTATCAATAACAAACAAGAAATGCTGAGATAGAGAGGAATCTTAGTAAATCGACTTACTACGGAAATTGTTTTTTTTTTTACAATGCGTGTAGCGTATTTGATTTTTCCAATTATATTATTATTATTTTATTATTGATTTTTTGGATTGCATACAAAACATGTTCTCATATACAAAGAGCATGTATTTTAATGTATGAAGTTATGAACACATCGAATAATCAGGATTGAGGAGTATTCCTGACCAAAGTTTGCAAAGGGTCAGTCTCCACCAAGCGCAAATATCCTCGCGAATGCTCGACGAGAGCACTTTTTAAAAACTGAATAAGTAATGCATCAATATAAAATTCGACGCAAACATGACAAAGACATCAAGCGGTTATCAAGCGTGATGTCTGCACCAAATGTTGATACAGTTACTTATTCCGTGAAATTCCTCGAGCATCCACGAGGATTTTTGCGCTTGGTGGAGACTGACCCTTAGAGCAAGGTTAAACTACGGTTTCCTAGGAAAGCAGCCGTCATGAAAATCTCTCATTATCAAACTCCGCCCCCCAAATATTTAAATCGCTAGATTTGCCCTCACCGTACACACGACTACACATCAAGCTATACATTTCCAGTTTACACTGACCTCTCATTGTGAGGAAATCCTATGAAATGTCAGAGCAGCTTATAGGGGAAATGTATAGCTTGATCTGTAGCTGTGCGTACGTACATAAGTGTCCATGAGAAGAGTGAGCTCACACATTTATTATATAAATAGCGTTTCCATGACTATCAAGTCAAGTCACTGCCTCATTGTATGCAAGAGGTGTCAAACCAAAACAGAAACGCGACTATCTTTTGATGCGGTAGAGCGAACTATCGATTTATTTCTTTGCAACTGCCTTCATTTTCATGACAGCCTTTACTGCGGCCGTTAATTGCAGTGACCGCTATTCTAGGAAACCGTAGCTTTATTCAGTACTATTCCAGAACAGAATTTCAACACTCATCAGTCAGTATCATTCTGCCCAGTCGCCATAAAAAAATCGTAATCGTGTGGAATGCCCAGCGAGTCGCCGGCAGTTGATGACTGAAGTCACTGCGTGTGTATCTAGCATAATGATGTTCCACTTGCGTAGCACAGCGACTGTGGTTGCTGCGCTGATTTTATAAATTCAACGTTAACCGCTAAACTCGAGCAGTCATGAAATGTCACCAGAAAAATATATATATCCTATTATGTTTGATTAATGAATTAATTAACGAAAAAAATAAAAATAAACTTTCTGACAGCGGACACGCAAGTTAGAAACACGTGGCTGGGCAGTCCATACCATTACGATTTTTTTCAAAATCTATCTACCGACGTGAGATTCTAAAATCACCAACGAGTCGCCGCCGCCGCAACGCCCCGGCAAGGTGCCTAGCATTTTACTTGTATTTCTAGTAAATTAGTCTGTATGTTGCTTTAATGGGGAATGTCGGTCAAAGCTAATGGGGTGAAAACCTGAAGGCTCGTCATAGGAGGCAGCACTGTTGTCCGTCCACACAATATGGCATACATACACACAATGGCGGTTGCCATTGTTGTGTATCGCCCCGTTCTTGGAAACGGTCAAAATTATTTACAACAAATTAAATGATGCAGATTGAATAAAAACTTCTTAATTTATTTAATTGTCATTAATTTAGTTTGTGAGTAGTCAATATTAGCCACTGGTGCCGATTCTCTTGTACACACGGCTACAGATCAAGCTATAATTTTCCAGTATAACCTGATCTCGTGACTGATGAATGATTTTCGGGATAGTTTTTTTTTAATACAACGAACAATGTATTCTACGTGGACAGTACCTCAGTAATTTAAAGCTGAACTGAAGAACTGAGGAGCTTCACTAGAGGCCGAAAAGCGGATCTGGTCAGCAGGTATTTACAGCCTTTTTTTTTTTTTTTGTGGATGGGAAATCATCAAATGACTTCTCCCGCTCTGGGCAGAGCGGGAGGGCGTGTCAGACTTTTACTGACTAAAACCCACCCATGATCCTTCAGTTGCCCGTGCCAGGGCCACGGTATCTCTTTCGAACTACCCGCGACCCCGGCGGCATCGGCCCAATTGACCCCGTCACTGCTGACATCTCTTTGAGGCGCGCGTGGAACACAACGCGCCGTCGACCCGGGCCTGGTCCTTACCGGACGGCGAGCTGCCCATTACTCGTCGTCCGCAAGCCCGCGCCTACGGTGGTCGGGAATCGGCAATCGATTCCCGCCACCCAGGGCGTCTCCTACGGCGGCTAGGGGCGCGAGGGCGCGGCTGTTGCCTCTCCCTCACGCGTTCCGCTTCCTCCTTCGCGAGCATTACTGCTTCAGGTATTTACAGCCTATTGTCTTGTTAATAATTGAAGAAAATAACCCAATTTTATAAATGGCAACATGTCGTACATTAATTATCGTAGTAATTACAAACTTTTACGTACTTACACAGTATTTTTATAACTTATTCGATGTTTCATGAGCTATGAACATAACCTAGAAATTAAATCTGAATTTTAATTAAATGTTACAGAATCGAATCATTTGATCGTAATTTGAACTGTGGGATACCTCAGCAGCATGAAACTGCTGATACCAAGATGGATAAGAACATATCCTCGAATTTTCGGAATCTGTAGAAATGCGATATCTTAGTCTCCCTTTCCCAAATTTTTGAATCGTTAGTCTATAGGAAATTAATTATTTCCATTCTTATAACACAACAGCATTTTTTGTCAGATGCTGGATGGCATCTGACAAAAAAGTTTTTTGTAAACAAGTTTTGTATGTAATTTGACAACTAATGTCGTTTTCTGTGAGTCAAGCGATACCAACGACACCTCGCGGAAAAAGTTGTCAGTTTTCTTCCCCGTTCACGCTTGATAGCCTTACATCGATGTTCCTAGTTCCAATATTATTCATCGATGTCTCAATGTGACTATCGACGAATATCGAGCATCCCTCTATGTCAAATGTCATAATAGTTTTTCTAGTCTCATTTATATATATTTTAGGTAGTCTATGTTTTCAAGAACGTTCGTTCTTTTCTTTCTCGTGTTTGTGTTGTGAATGTCATGCTGTTAATAAAAATTCACATTATCATGTTTAAAGAAATGGCAGACCAGCACTCTATGTAATATAATATAGTTTTTTGTTTATTATATTTATAAATCGAGTGTCGATTACTCCCCGGGATATTGCAAGTGGTCAGTGGTTAGGGGCTATAAACATAAATGGAAAAGCCAATCGAACCAGATAAGGAAGACTGTTGTAATAGTGGCTGTAATCCTTGTATATTTGATATATATGAAAAGCAGCTAATGCTGTATAAAAAACATTTAGCGAGTGGGCAAAATCTAAATGATTATTTATTACAGAATAATGGTATATCACAATTGAAATACACTGTATTTAATGTTGTTGAGAACTTGCCAGTCTGCCATTTACATAATTGTATAACATTCAAAAAAAGATCTGGAGACAGTAATAAAGTTTGGTGGAAACCAGGTGAACACTTTCTCTACAAATTTAATACAGATACAAATGTTTGCACAAGAGCATATACTCCTATAAAAGCTAAGAATGAACACACTAAAGGTGATTTCTCCATAATTGTAAAAAAATATGACTATGGCCTAGTATCTACTCACCTGTGTAATTTAAATGTAGGGGATGCAACATTTTGGAGAGGACCTTATGGACATTACAAGTTGGAACCCAATAAGTTTAATAGAATTATAATGATTGCGCAAGGAACAGGGATAGCTCCATTTATTACAATCATAGATAACATTTTAAATAATGAAGATATTATGACCAAAATATTATTATTATATTGTTGTAAATGTGTAAATTCAATACTTTTTAGGGAGGAGCTTTATGCTTTCAAATCTTATTGGAATTTCAAGTATAATATTTATTTAAGCAGTTCAAGCACAATCAATATTAAATGTAGATATCAAGAACCAATAAAAAAACATAAGTTAAGCAATGAATGTTTGTCTAATTTGAAACCTTTTCTAAATAGTGACCAGATTATTTTATGTGGATCTACCATGTTTAATGAGTCTTACAAAACTTTTTTTAAAACAGAATTTCCTGGAATAGAAAATATAATCTTGTTTTGAAGATTTCTAGTTTTTTTTTAATGTTACCTAATCCTATCACAAATAAATAATATACCTAATAACTTTTCTATAAAGATAGTTGACAGTAAGAAAAATACCTTTTGAATTTTATTATGTAAAATGGTTGTATTGGGAGTTAAAAGTGTGTGACTGACATTGGGAATGGCATGGCCACCATCAGGGATTTTAATTTTGATAACACAAAAAATTTGTCTCTAATCAGCTTGGTCACATTTATATCTCAAAAACTAAGCCACCTAGCAAATATCTGTTTTCTCCCAAATTCAGTGGCTAATTAGTCGCAAGTTTTCGCCAAGCCACCGATTTAGTCGGGTCAGATATAATTGAGTTAAATTTTTAAGTATAGTCCAAGAGCTAGATCAAAGATTTTATCGTAAACTCTTGGACTATACTTAAAAATTTTAACTTGGTTTGGCCTCAGAGTAATAAGGGTTTAGCGGCCTAAAGCTACGGTTTCCTAGAAGAGCGGTGGCCGCACAACTGAATACGTAACGATCGCGCCCGGCGGCGGCGTAAGCTGTATTATAAAGTGCTCTGTGGGCGTAAGCGTACTGAGCAGTTGAGGCTCTCATTTTATATATAATAGGTTGGGGAAAAAGTTTCTTCGCATTTTTTAAGAAAATTCAAAACATTTTTTAATATACATTATTTACATTTATCTAAAGTATGTAGGTACCATTTTGTTCGATAACATTTTTCCATCTTGTAGGTAGGGACATGATCCCATTGCTATAGAAATTTTCGGACTTCTGATCAAAATACCGCGACAAGTGGTTTTGGCAGTCCTCTCGTGATGTTAACCTGACACTGCCTAAAGTATTCTGAAGAGACCGAAACAGGTGGAAATCTGAAGGTGCAAGGTCACGACTATACGGCGGATGCATTAACACCTCCCAGCCAAACTCTCTTAATTTTTGCTGAGTGGCTAAAGATGTGTGAGGTCTAGCGTTATCATGATGAAAAACCACACCCCTTCTGTTGATTAATTCCGGCCGCTTTCTCTCAACTTCTTGCTTTAATCTCATCAATTGTTTGCAGTAGAGTTCAGAATCGGTGGTCCTGCCTGGTGGTAACAGCTCATAATGAATAATGCCCTTCCAATCCCACCACACACACAGCATCACCTTGTTGCGAGTTAACCCGGGTTTCGCCACAGTCTGTGAAGCCTGACCGGCCTTTGAACACGACCTTTTTCGCTCGTTCTTGTCGAACGTGATCCACTATTCATCACCAGTTATCAGCTTCTTCAAAAATGTTTCGGTTTCATTACGTCGTAATAAAGAATCGCAAATGAGTACACGGTTCATTAGGTTTCTTTCAGTGAGCTCTTGAGGTAACCAAATATCGAGCTTTTTTGTGTACCCAGTTTTTTTCAAATGCGCCAAAACTGTTTTGTGATCAATTCCCAGTTCTTCAGCTACGTCGTAACTACTGATATTCCGATCTTGCTCCACTTTTTCAAAAATGGCATCCATTTTATCCGTAATAGGGCGACCAGAGCGACGTGCATCTTTGACATCAAAATTTCCGGATTGAAAACGCTTAAACCAAATTTGTGCTACCCTCACAGACACTGCACTGGGTCCATAAACATCGCAAGTTTTTTTCGCGGCTTGCGTTGCATTTTTTCCTTTTTTGTAGTAAAATTTTAAAATGTATCGAATTTCTTCATTAGATTCACTCATCTTGACAGTACGAAAAACAAATGAAAATCACACATTTTCCTAATTTGAATTTGGAATTATGTTCTTTAAAATTTAAACTTTCGATGATACCAAAACCAGCCAGATACAAACAGTATAGCCAAAGAGATTTTATTTTAAGTTCATACATAGGTACTATAATGCGAAAAGACTTTTTCCCCAACCTAATATATTAGTCTATGGTTGAGGCACACTAATGCCTAATGCCCCGGCCAAACTAACGTCAACGTCAATGCCCATCAGCACCATAAACATCTCGGTAGTTAAATTCGGTCAAATTATCGCGGTAAATGCTGGCTACACGTACGGCCAACGTCCTTCATCGCGATAATCAACGGCATATCCTGTTAATGTGGCCGCGACATGACTGACTGACGATTACGCCTTATTCACACCGATGCTTATTTTATCGCGTTATTTTTCAGATTTTCGCTTAATGCAGAAGGCGTCAGTCCATTATGTATGTGATCTATGGCTGTTAGCGCCATTTTCCCTATTTTCCTGGACTGAAGTCTGGAAGTCATCATTCAAATCAATAGAGGAAAAGTAGCAAGAAACGAAACTCACATTACGTGGAGAGATCTTGCCAGTAGGCACGAGATGGCGCTATGTTAAGATTTGATTTTAAGTACATTCATATAAATTACAAGAATTTGGTACACCAATCATATTTTTTTATCATACATTTTCTTTGCCAATGTTTCTCACACAAAAGTAAATGTATACTAATTCAAGTGTTGGCTAGGTGATGCTCCATTTTATTTTTTTTGTTCTGGCAATAGTGATGTAAGTTCGGTATGGATTTTTTCGCGCCGGCGCGAAACGTGTTTGCTTCTAACTTCCTTGTATTTATTCACATATTGACTATTTCAATGAAATAATGCTTTTAACCCGAAGCTGTTTAATCTTATCTAAATAAGCCTAGTATTTGAAACAGGTACAGATTATGTCTGAAATACAATTACATAAGTGAGAGAAAATTAGAATACAATAATAATATTAAAAGAATGATAGTGGTCTAAATCAGTGCTAAAATATTGTTGAAGGTGTTTGACAAAAATGGGCTCTATCGTGTTGAAGAGTTTATCTATCCTTCTAGGGGTGTTTTTTGTATTCGTTGGAATAACAAAGCTAACCCCATTTATTTCAAAGGAACTGCATAAAGATTTGGTAAGTATTTTTTATCAGTTGTCTAACAAACAAATTATAAGGTCGCTAGGTGCATTTAGATTTTTGTAGCAGAGCGAGTGGCTTGCTATTTTGGTATTTGGCCTGCCGCCTAATACCACCACGGAGTCGTCCCGTTGCGACAGCCCACGGCATGACTCGATTGCGCCGCGGATCCCCCCTGCGCCGATTCTTAATCATCTGTAATTTATTTGTTGGCGCATGTTGCTAATTTGAACATACCTGTTCATTTTAATCGATCCTTCTACAACAATGTTGGCAACCAATAAAATATTTTGTTGAGTAGGTATTGTGATTGCCACGGCAGCGGCACTGCTGTTCTAGGAATAGGTGGTAAATTATATTAGTTTATGTACTTATTGATTATTATTTTTAAAAGTTGAGCAAGAGGTAGGTATAATACAATTAATTACCTATTTCCTATGGTTAATTGAGAGACTTATTAATGTGATCGTCATTCGACTGTTTAAATAGATACTGTTCACAGAGTAATTTTATTACTAATGGTACTATTAGGTTTTATACTGTCTTGTCTGTTAAATTAATCACGACACGTGGTACGGTCACAGTGGTACCTTACCTACATAGTAGGACTTTAACCAATCTCAATCTGGCGCTTGATAAATTGATAGTGAAATCTCAAAAAATGGAGCTGTCAATCAAAACTTGAACATCATCTCAAAGTATTGGCGCCACTGTACTTTAAAACCCGCGCGTGCGCAACTGTTTTTTTTTTAAATTTCGCACTGCGCAAACGCCTAGTTTTCGAGAAAAACAAAAGTTATACTAGGTACCTAAGTATAAAAAAATCAATTTATTTTTGATAAAATTGACATTTTACCATAGATGATGTAAGTTAGTACGAATTTCATTGCTAGGTTGTTCCGTTTTACGTTCATACAAAGTGATAGCGTATTTTTTAATGTTTTTTTCTAGTATACACTAGCTATGCCCGCTATTGATTTGAATCTGATTTCGATTACAATTTCATGGGTTTTTTTTTTTTGCGCCAATTATTTTTCTATAATAAAAGTTGCTTAATTTACTCCTTATAACATTAGCTATCTGCCAGTGAAAGTACCGTTAAAATCGGTCCAGCCGTTTCGGAGATCAGCCGGAACAAACAGACAGACAACATTTTTTTAAATTGTCTTTTTGTTAATAGTACTTTCATACGCATTAAGTAAAAAACTGTTATGTTGACATGACAAACAGACTTTTTATTTTTTGTTCAATTGTCCGTAACGGTTCTGTGTGAGATTGGATTACAAAAGACAAGGCCAAGCAGTAGATGATAGAATAACAAAATAAAATATTATCGAAATCCATTTCCTCGTGAGAAGCAAACAAACGGACAGATGAATGACAGACAGACTAAATCCTAATAATACGAGTATTGAATCGTGTTTCGTTGCTTGACACAGCTGCCGGAGACTCGCATGACCTCTATGATTTTAAATAGATGATGACAATAACTCGATATACATATTGATATTAATTTACCCGTCCTTGTCCTTTATCCATATGTCAAAAACGAAAAAGTAGATAACCCAGTGTTGACCCGGGCAGGCAATATTGCCAATTAGTTTAATCACCAATGCTCTTAAAATGGTGAAAGAAAACATCGTGAGAAAAACCTGCGTACCCTAGAATCAAATGTTCAACATAACACGTCTTTAAGAAGAAAAAAAAAGCTGTATTAGGTGTTAGTGGTGGTAGAGGTCACATCACATTGTGGGCCCTGTGGTAGATTAGGTACGACTTGTTTCTATTTTAATAGAGGAGGTCTACGCCCAGTACAGCAGTAAACATCAGTGGGAATCTTAGTTATAATCTAAGATGGAAACATTGTAGGCCGAGTTACGAAAAATAAATGTACCTCAATCTCCTTAGTCAGGTTAGTGGTGCAGCAGTGCCATATAGTTAGTGTAAGCACACGTCAAGCTAAGTAATCCTGAACAGAGTGAGGTTTAGAGTAGGTAGGTATATTTATTTTACAATGTTCTTCTGCTCTCTCTATATTAGGCTCTACACTAGACAGACGGACTGCATTTCAACTGCACTCCGACTGCAAATTTGCAGTTTGAATGCAGTTAGTACGACTGCAATAAAACTGCAGCGCGATTGCAGTCGGTATGCAGTTGGCGTGCAGTTCCAACAACTGCACGGTCTACGTGCAGTTGGACCAACTGCATTAGGACTGCTATAAAACTTCATATGAAGGTACTTACCTATTCGAAGAAATTTGATAAGAGTGGAACTGCACGCCGACTGCAATCGGGCTGCACGGTTGGTTTACAGTTTATTGCCTACTTTGCAGTTGGAGTGCAGTTGATATGCAGAAAGCCTAAGTGGCCAAACGTTCGACAAATTCTGAGAGTTTCAGAGTTTGTTGAAGAGCTCGTCTAAGCTAAAATGATGCGCCCCACTACTTAAATTCGTATACTTACGTACCTACACTACGAATTAAATAATAAGATGTGTAAAATAACACTATTGGTAAATAGCATGTAAAAATTAATGTTAATGGCTATGATAAATGTAAGATTATCCGAGGGGATTGGCGCTGATAGCCGAAAAGGTGTTGCCTAGTTCGGCTACAGATGCTTAACTCATTTGTACTCAAAACTAGCCAATATTTAATTGGTAAACAATCTAGAAATATAATAATAAAAAATATGTATTCTGTGACGGTTAATGCGGTAGTGGGGCGCGTCATTTCAGCTTAGTCGACCTCAATCTAGATATGTTTAATATTGTAAATGTAAACAAACTCGGAATAGATATCATCGTTCTTAACAATACGTAAGTAAACACTAGCGTCTTCCAATGATAATAATACGAATCGGATCTCGAGTCTGGAACTGGATTCAACGAGCTCATTCAATATACTTACGTATTTTACGCAATTTGTTATATCGGGGATAGCTATAATAAAAACAGCCTTGAAATAGTTTTCGCCTTGGTGAACTTGTAAACATTAACGATCCAATATAGGTATTAGGAAGATTGATTAATTTTAAACATTGTTTTATGCTAGATGGCATTAGTAAAAGATGTAGCTACCTATCTTTTTTTATTGCATCATTAGTTTGACATTAATTGATTATTTTGTTCAATTATTGTCTTGTAGGTCAATCAGTGGATGGAAATTTAATTTGACCAGAGGGTCTAGACAAAGTAATATTCTATTAGCGATGACGCTAGTAAAGCCAAAAAACCGGCAAAGTGCGTGTCGGACTACGCACATTGAAGGGTTCCGTAGTTGGGATGAATTTATCTTAAGAACAAACTTAACATTGTAGTTGAAAAACATGTTCTCCCATACATTCCAACTGTAAACGTAAATTTGTACTCACAATATTGATAGATTTACCAATTTTTATATTTTATGCTCAGTAGTTTCGGAGATAGGGGGGGGGGGGAATGGTCAATTTTCGTCTATTTTCTTAAATAACTTTAAAACAATTTATTTTAAAATTATAAAAAAAATATATTTGAGACCCTCATAGTAAGCCCTTTCATTTGACAAGTCACATGGTGTAGTTTCATAAACTTTTTTTTTTAATTTTCTTATTTGCCCCCCAAAAGTGACCTCTATATTCAAAATTCATTTATTTACTTTACCCGTCCGTGTTTGGGTCACAGAAATTCATATGTGTACCATATTTCAACTTAATCGGTCCATTAGATTCGGAGCAAATTGGCTGTGACAGACGGACAGACAGACAGACACACACGAGTGATCCTATAAGGGTTCCGTTTTTTCCTTTTGAGGTACGGAACCCTAAAAAATGTATGGCATTATATGCTATCGAAATGTCACGTATTCGTGTCAATGTCACTTTGAAGCTATAGCGATTGTAGAAATAGAGTCGCTCCGAAGCGAATGCCATCTAGGCCTTCTGGTCTGGGTTCGATTCCCTTTTGTATGCTAACTAAAAATCGCCCTAACTTCTTGAGCATATCTCAGAGAAAATATGTGCCTAACTTTCGTAGACCATGCACCCTTCGAAGAATATTGGTGTTATAAGTAATGATAACTGTTAAGTCTTATTTGTTTCAGAGAAAAGAATACGTGAGATACGCAAAAGTGTTTCCATTAACGGAAACATTAGACTTCAAGTTACCTTCAAAATGGTACAGAAGGGCTGTCGGCGGCCTCGAAATATTATTTGGATTGGCCCTGGCAACTATACCTAGTCGTAAGTGTATGCTTTGTTTCAAAAATATTTTGGAAGATTCAGAGATAGCTGTGCACCCTCAATCCAGTACCTCCCATGGTTTCTGGAACGAAATTCGACGTGTGCCAAGTGATCCGATTGGCTGTTGATAATTCAGTCAACCAGTCACAGCGGTTGACACGCGCTTGACAATTTGTTGGCCAATTTTTGTGTTGATTTTGTTCCAGAAACCGCGCATTAGGTACGAACTACCTACACTTTTTCAGCTCAATTCAGCTTTTGTTTGTCCATAGAAAACCACCAGTTCTGTATGGAGATGCGTAATAGGTAGGTACGCATCTCATACAAAAATGGTATTTTCTATGGACGGATAAGGTAGTAAGTAAAACCCAAAAACAAAAACATGCCCCCCCTCCTCCTCCTTAAACATATAGAGATGATGCCTGGATAAAAAAAAGAAATTCTATTATTATTTAGTCCATAAGTCGATAGTAAATTTATATTAGACACGTATTTTTTGTTATAACATAAATAATAAAAATTACTTAGATAAAACGCATTAAAGTTGGGGAGCAGGGGTAGGGGCTCGCTACGTCACAACTATAACAAACTACGTATAAAATCTAGCAAGGAGTGACGTCATATCACATATTTTTTTCAATGTATAGCCGTTATCTTTTGATTACGTAAAAAAAGAAAAAATATACTGTTTGTCCTTTTCATTCATGAGCTTGCTTGCATTACCGTTTCTACCTCTTTTTTTTAACCGACTTCAAAAAAAGGAGGTTACTCAATTCGACCGTATATATAATAGGTCTTTACCTATGAAATTGCCGTTTTGTATGAAAAAATTTAAACGAATTTTTTTCATGCATTTTTTATTTGTATTAATCGAAGTAATCACCCATGCAATCAATGCATCTTTGTCAACGCAGTGGCAGTTTATTGATGCCCTTCTTAAAGAAATCAGCTGGACGGGAGGCAACAAATTCTGCAAAGGCATTTTGTACTGCCTCTCGGGTATTGAATTTTTTTCCCGCCAAGAAGTTATCCAAATTCTGGAAAAAGTAGTAGTCTGTAGGCGCAAGGTCTGGTGAGTAGGGCGGATGACGGAAAGCTTCCAACCCCAGTTCTTGCAACTTTAAGACCGTCTGTTGTGCAGTATGAGGTCGCGCGTTGTCGTGCAGGAGCAGCGGAGACGAGCGATTGACCAATGCTGGTTGGAGATGTGCCAGCTTCTCCATCATTGTGTTCAGTTCTTCACAGTACACATCTGAAGTAATGCTCACCCCGTTTGATAAGAAGCTGTGATGAATCACACCGGCGCTAGACCACCAAACAGTGACCATCACTTTTCTAGGGGTAAGTTTTCGTTTAGGGCATTGTTTAGGTGCTGAACCAGGATCCAACCAACTTGCTGAGCGCTTGCGGTTATCAAACAGAATCCATTTTTCATCGCAGGTAACAATGCGGTTCAAAATTCCTTCATTTGTGTGTCTGTTGAGCAGTGCAAGGCACGTCTCGACGCGTACTTCGCGCTGGCGATCATTGAGTTCGTGGGGCACCCATTTGTCAAGCTTTTTTACCTTGCCAATTTGACGCAAATGGACCAATATTGTTTTGACGCTAACGTCGAAAGCTGCTGCTAATTCAGCCGTAGATTGTGTATCATCAGCTTCCACAATCGCCTTTAATTCGTCATTGTCGACCAAAGTCTTCGGACGACCGCGAGGTTCATTTTTCAGGTCGAAATTTCCAGAACGGAAGCGAGCAAACCAATAACAAGTGGTGCGTTGGTTTGTAGTGTTAGCTCCGTAAACGTCGTTGATGTTGCGTGCCGCTTGTGCCGCGTTGCTGCCACGACGGTACTCATATTCCATAATTACTCGAATTTTTAACGTATCCATGATGACGAAAAATATTGAAATGCGATGAAAATGTAACACTAATCAATAAACAAATGACTAGTTTTGGAAAAAAAAATCCATGTTTTTAAAATAAAATAAATTTGAAATTAGAATTCTTAGCCAAACAAAAATTATTTTGATTTGAAATGGCCAGTACTGCAGAACGGCAATTTCATAGGTAAAGACCTAATAATAGGTCTTTACCTATGAAATTGCCGTTTTGTATGAAAAAATTGAAACGAATTTTTTTCATGCATTTTTTATTTGTATTAATCGAAGTAATCACCCATGCAATCAATGCATCTTAACAAATTCTTCAAAGGCATTTTGTACTGCCTCTCGGGTATTGTATTTTTTTCCCGCCAAGAAGTTATCCAAATTCTGGAAAAAGTAGTAGTCTGTAGGCGCAAGGTCTGGTGAGTAGGGCGGATGACGGAGAGCTTCCAACCCCAGTTCTTGCAACTTGGAGACCGTCTGCTGTGCAGTATGAGGTCGCGCGTTGTCGTGCAGGAGCAGCGGAGACGAGCGATTGACCAATGCTGGTTGGAGATGTGCCAGCTTCTCCATCATTGTGTTCAGTTCTTCACAGTACACATCTGAAGTAATGCTCACCCCGTTTGGTAAGAAGCTGTGATGAATCACACCGGCGCTAGACCACCAAACAGTGACCATCACTTTTCTAGGGGTAAGTTTTCGTTTAGGGCATTGTTTAGGTGCTGAACCAGGATCCAACCAACTTGCTGAGCGCTTGCGGTTATCAAACAGAATCCATTTTTCATCGCTGGTAACAATGCTGTTCAAAATTCCTTCATTTGTGTGTCTGTTGAGCAGTGCAAGGCACGTCTCGACGCGTACTTCGCGCTGGCGATCATTGAGTTCGTGGGGCACCCATTTGTCAAGCTTTTTTACCTTGCCAATTTGACGCAAATGGACCAATATTGTTTTGACGCTAACGTCGAAAGCTGCTGCTAATTCAGCCGTAGATTGTGTATCATCAGCTTCCACAATCGCCTTTAATTCGTCATTGTCGACCAAAGTCTTCAGACGACCGCGAGGTTCATTTTTCAGGTCGAAATTTCCAGAACGGAAGCGAGCAAACCAATAACAAGTGGTGCGTTGGTTTGTAGTGTTAGCTCCGTAAACGTCGTTGATGTTGCGTGCCGCTTGTGCCGCGTTGCTGCCACGACGGTACTCATATTCCATAATTACTCGAATTTTTAACGTATCCATGATGACGAAAAAGATCCAAAAAGAGCCAAACAAAAATTATTTTGATTTGAAATGGCCAGTACTGCAGAACGGCAATAATTTTTGTTTGGCTAAGAATTCTAATTTCAAATTAATTTTATTTTAAAAACATGGAATATTTTTACCAAAAGTAGTCATTTGTTTATTGATTAGTGTTACATTTTCATCGCATTTCAATCTTTTTCGTCATCATGGATACGTTTCGTATACGGAGTCGTTGTCCTCTAACTAACTAGTCGGTTCTTGATAGCCTGTTAAAAATAATCTCTTTTTTTCCACATTTTTTTTTCTGTAAAATCTAGTCGTTTCTGGCACTCGTCGGCCGCTACCGCGGCACCGCTCGCTTCGCTCGCTCGGCTCGTGCGTAGAAGGTCACAGTTTTAACCTAACCTAACCTATATATTTTTTGTCATAACAAATCATTTGATCAAAAAGACCAAACGTTTATTGTCTAAAGATTGTTTGCTGTAATAAATCATTTGATTAAATACCATATAGAAATCTTTGTTTGATGGGTAAAATATGCCGACTCACACATAATACTACAGAAAAAAGAAAAAAATGGGGACTGTGGGCAATAATTTTTACTTATTTTATTCAACTATATTAAAGGGAACAGTGTATGGGGACAAAGGGAAGTATTTTTAAATATTTAATTGAAGTACCGCTGTCCCCGTAGGACGGGGACACTGCGTACGGGGACAACGGGAATAAAGGTTTTTTTGTAAGTCGGTTGTTTTTTTTTTTTGTAAAAAGTTTTTTATGAGTGGCAAGTTACTAAATCGTGGCCAATTACTACTGCAGTTACCCTACGTGTCCAATATTTTTTAATAATCAAAATGACGGACAAACAAATTTTGTCATCATGATATAAAATTTATTTTTCTGTAATGTAGTAGCGCCAGTTGCTGTATTCATAACTAAAACTTTAACATGATTATACCAGAAAGATGCAAAACAGGAAACTTTGTTCCTTAACTTTTGGATTTTTATTTTTTTAACCGAGTTCAAAAAGGAGGAGGTTCTCAATTCGTCGGAACCTTTTTTTTTTTTTTTATGTATGTTCCCCGATTACTCGAAGATGGCTGGACCGATTTCGATTTTTTATGTTTTATTCGAGAGGGTATATATCACAGTTGGTCCCATATAAAATTGATTAACTTTGCTTCGGTAGTTTTTGAGTTAGCTTCAATAATACGTATTTTTTCCACACTTTTATATGGATGATGTTCTAGTTTGTTTTGCAGGTAGTGGTATTAGAATTTGTGTGGGGTAGGTACACAACTAAAAAGTGAAAAATAAAAACTTAAAAAAAAAAAAATACAACCGACTTCCAAAAACAACACTACAAAGTGAAAAATAACTTTAATTTCGGAAGTCGGTGGCAAAAAATTAAAGTTATTTTTCACTTTGTAGTGTTGTTTTTGGAAGTCGGTTGTATTTTTTTGTAAAAAAGTTTTTTATGTATTCAAGTTATTACATAATCATTTGTTACAAAATCGAAATGCTCTGATTGGTACGATACGAGAATAGATAATTCATCTTACCTACGAGCTTTCGTGTTGGAAATGTTGCGTGATATGAAAACTGGCAAACGAGGGATTTCATTATTTTGACTCTACGTAAATATTAAAATACTTAGATCTACGATAATGTGGTAAAAATATATCTTAAAAGCCCGCTATAGTCGTCACTAAATTGGGTCGTCAAATGACCGCTAAAATAAAGGTAGTTGATCGCAGCATGCTGGTTTTTACCAATCCGGGCTGCGGCTCGATACCTTGCGAGCTATGGTGGAAAACAGCTGGCATATGAACTTATACGGGTCTTTTGTTAGATATCTCAAGGTAAAGTTCTATTCGCGTATTCTTTCGCTTATATAAACCACTCCAGATACTTGTACCTATTGCCGTCTTGCCTACATAATAATGTATGGAATCTTATTTTCAATATACAAGCGCGGTTTGTCACCGCACCGTCAGTAATTTATGCAGTCACAAAGTACGAGCACAAAATTGAGAGTGTATAGGTACTGGCAAGTGCGAGGTTGAATACTAATAAATAGCTATAAATAAATAGTTGGAATGTTATAGTAAGTCTTATATACCAATGCGTTTAAAACAAATGGTAGAACGTTAAAACGTTACGGTAAAAGTTCCAACTTCAACATTAAGTTTGTAGAAACTTTAACGAAGCTGTTTTTGTTTGTTTCAGATAAAATTAAGAATACAGCTAATATAGGCCTCGTCCTGTTGATGATATTAGCAGCATATTCGCATATAATGGTAGGCGATCCCTTCGACCGCTGCGCGCCGGCACTGGTTTTCTTCTTCATGTTGAGTGGAAGACTTGTTGTTTGGTAATGTTTTACATAGATTTTGCACGGTACCTACCATCAGACTAAACAAAATTGTATCAATAAGAACGATTTTAAAGAATCCCAATAATCTAGATTCATTAATAATTTGGCTGCAAGCTATGCCCGTGGGTTAATGTAAGTATTGACGTCAGTGCTGGTCAAATTTAGCCGAATATTCTTCGAATTCATGTCATCGCACCGTTGATATAAAACATTCACATAAATATCAAACAAAACCATAAATACAAAAAAGAAATTGAGCTGAACCCACCTCAGTAATAAAAAAGTTGTAAAACGCCAGGAAGTGTTTTACAGGCGCATAAAACTTGATAGATATTTTACAAAGCTCAAGATTAAGTCCCTAAAGCTACTAAGTACATAATATGTAGGTATAAGCACTATAACATTTACTTCTGCAGTGTGTATAAGGGTAGTGCACCTTGACCAATTTTTACGTGGTATAAACAAGAGTTACGAAATAAAATGTGTGCTGTCGCACACTAGCAGCATTGTTTTGGCAGTCGGCCAGGGAATCGGCGATGACGAACCACTGTGTCGCGCAAATAATACCTACACGTTCCAGCCGATTGGGTTATTGCAATCTACAAAATTGTATTGGGCATCGTGTCCTCCAAATGAGTAGATTCGACTAAAGAGCTAAGCTAAGCAACCTATAGCTTTAGCATTGACATTAATTTCTCGGCGTTATATACCTACAATTACCAACGTGTTAATAAAATCAACGCCGTGAAAGCAAACTATTAATATCACGGCTTATTGTACTGAGCAGCGAGCTGGGCAAGGGCCGTGTTTATTAGATGTTCTACATTCTGTTGCAGTTTAGACTCGCTAATCGTTTGGATATTCCACCTACATTTCTTTGGGCACCTAAGTACCTACTTAAAATTTTTAATCCCAACATTTTAATAAAGTCTAAACATTTTAACAGGTATCAAATTAGCCGCCGAGAAGAAATGGAGAGAGCCACTGCAACACAGAACGGGAATGGGCTCAAGCGAGAATAATTAAGTTTTAAGAATAATTATTATGTTACATTTTATAAGCACTTGGCATACGTGCAGAACATTAATCTTGAAATAATAGCGTCATATTTCAGAGAGAAATTAGTAAATTACTCTACAAATATGACCGATTTCTCTATGAATGTCCGAGTTTAGAAGACATTAATTGTTTTATTGGGCAACTTAGAAATATAAAAAAAAAATTGCTCGATGGGTAATTACTTAATTAATCACGCTGCGCTGTGATGAAGCTAGTCAAAAGTTGCGAATATTAAATAATTTTGTTATATTAATCAGCTTTTTAGTATAATACCCTGATAGTGCATATTATTTTGAAGAGTCAACCATCTGGTTAATTAAAATAGAACATTCAAGTTAATTTCTAATTCTCTAGGTGAACGCGCCTCGAGAGAGTTATTTGTACCAAAAAGTGATATTAATTTAAGCGATACATGCTAGGTTCATTTTGTATGTGTGAGTGATGTGTGTTTCACGTTTGTTGATCCATAACAATAACTGCCAATGCATACTGATAGGCTTAGTAAATATTTACTGCACTTATAAAAGAATGGTATAAAATTAACAAGGCACCTTTTTAATGTACTTTATATTATTTTATTATTTGCTCAAAATCGTAGTCAATAATAACGCCAAAGCTTTTTAATAGTAATATTTTGTTTTCTATCATTTATTTTGACGTAGGTACTCATTTCAATAATTAAGCTTCTTAACTTTAAGTTACATAAAAGGCAACATTAATGTATTCTGTTAGGGCCGATTTTTCCATCGTCAGATAACTTTTATCTGGGGGAATATGTTTGACGTTTTGACAGCTTTTGTAATTATAGAAAATATGTCAAACCGCCATATTTATTCCTCAGATAAAAGTTATCTGACGATTGAAAAATGGACCCTTAATAAAATATTAATGTAATAACAAAGATTTTATCTTGCTGTATAAAATAAGTATGTGGTGTGTGATGTAAGTGAAGTGATGGTCAATGAATAAATGGGAAGTATTACCAATATGTTTTATTTGTTTATTTATGTTTATGAATTATAATTATATCATAAACAATAATTTTTAATGTTTAATACAATATATTATACCACAAGCGCTTGCAAATTGATTGGTAAAAATCTCTTTACTTCATATAATATCTTTTTATGATATTACAATTAATAAATTTAAACACGTCATTTTACTGTGTAAATAATACAAATTAATATAATATATACAAGTATACTTATTATATTGTATTTCTTGCAAAAGAATTTGATACCGATTTTAAAGTTTCTATTTACTTATAGTTTGTTTATATTACAGAAAATCACGAAAAAAAATAATGTGCCCAATAGATTTCTATGATTGGTCTATTGGTTAATTTAACAAGGATGGGAAAAGAATGTAGCTTGCACACTAGAACCATTGGGCTTGTCTAACTTGTAACTAATTTTGAGATAGATCTCCACTGGGAAAGAAGTTATGAGTTTGGTAGAAATTTTATGAACAGCCCATGTAAAAACTAAACCGGTGTTGGTCCAACCTTGAGTGATGGACAAATGGCTACGTATTTATAAATGTATGTATAATATTGTTTTCAGCAACAAATTTACGGCCTACGTCAATTACATATTATTTACTTCTATTAAAATCATGATTACTAGAGAGAAAGTTTTAGCAAGATAGCATTTAAACATGAATAGTTTATTATACAGAGGCTAAGTAAACATGGCTCGGCAGCATGGGACGTCGCCGTTTGACCTTGAGATTCCAACTAGCTGATAGGGTTTTAGAAAAAACTTTGTAGTTTAAAGCTGCCTTATATTCAAGTATCATTGCGTGCAAGCCTACAAAATATAATATGTATATAATATTAATGTTAATAAGCATTTCAACTTGCCTTCAACATTATTTGATAAAACGAACATTAAAAATAAACAATTTATACATACAGTAAATATCACATATGTACTATAATATACTGCTACAATTCAAGCAGGATCACGGCCTGTTTGGAGTAATTCCAGAGCATTCTTAAGATTGCCAATGGCTGTTTTTATGTCGTCATAGTTGAGAGCACTGCTAGCCCATTTACAATATTTCTGAGCTTTTGCAACTTGATCTGGAGACAGCTGCGCGACTCTATTATCACCATATAAATTAGTCGAAGGTTCTGGTAGTTGTTGCTGAGATGGATCATAAGGTACGAACCCACCAGGATTTGGATCCGGAGTGTATGGTACTGGAGGTAGTTGTGATGCTGCTCTCATTGCAAGATTGGGATCAGGCAGAAAACTGTTGAAGCTTGATGGAGCAACTGGCGGAGTTGCTGGAGTGAGTGATGTGAAACCCGGTACTTGAGGCATGTCGGTAAGTCCTGGCACTGGAGCTGACTGGCCATCACTTGGAAAACCATCGGCATTTTCGTCGCCTTCCTCTGATTGCATTGGTCCTGAAATTATCCAATCAAGAAATAATAATCTAGGAACTACTTTAAAAGGTCTTACAAAAAAAAAAACAGTTGGAGGTGTCATAGGTCCTTTCGCTTTTGCACTTTGACTGTCACAATACTTGTTACATATCAAAAGTGTTGTGACGGCAAAATGTTACAATACATTTCAAATAAGAATAGGATCGACTTAGCGCCATGTTGTGACGTCATAGCTGTCAAATCAAATAAATTGGGTAGGGTGAGCAAAACAAGATATTTTTACACAACTGAACAAAGGAGTGTAATGTTTTCAGGTTTGATGTATGTATGTGAGATTCTTTATTCCACCATAACTTTCAAATGCCTGAACAGATTTTAGATGTATGGGGTATCGTTAGAATCCTTACATCATCCTGAGTGACATTGGCTAATATATTTTTTTTAAATTCAATATTGCGAAAGTATGGCTCCATTTTGAAAAGTGGTGAAAATTATTTTTTTTTTCAATCATTACATTAAGGGTATCAAATTGTTTAAATAACATTTATTTACGAATCATGAACAAAGAATTTTCTTTACTTTCTGGTAAATTGTTGCCAACAATGAAAATATTAAAGAAAGTAGTATAATTTTTAAAAACTAATTTTGACAAATTTTTGATGTTTTTTTTTTCACTTTGATTTAACTAGGACTCGGTTAAACAAAAAAAAAAAAAAAACGTTATTGATACGCAAATAAGTTTTCTTTGCAAACTGTACTTTTCAATCAACATTTGAGAGATAGAAGTCATTGACGATCCTATTCTTATATTAGGTTGGGGAAAAAGTCTTTTCGCATTATAGTATGTATGAACTTAAAATAAAATCTCTTTGGCTATATACTATTTGTATCTGGCTGGTTTTGGTATCATTGAAAGTTTAATTTTTAAAGAACATAATTCCAAATTCAAATTAGGAAAATGTGTGATTTTCATTTGATTTTCGTACTGTCAAGATGAGTGAATCTAATGAAGAAATTCGATACACTTTAAAATTGTACTACAAAAAAGGTAAAAATGCAACGAAAGCTGCGAAAAAAATTTGCGATGTTTATGGACCCAGTGCAGTGTCTGTGAGAGTAGAACAAATTTGGTTTAAGCGTTTTCAAACCGGAAATTTTGATGTCAAAGATGCATGTCGCTCTGGTCGCCCTATTACGGATAAAATGGATGCCATTTTTGAAAAAGTGGAGCAAGATCGGCATATCGGTAATTACGACGTAGCTGAAAAACTGGGAATTGATCACAAAACAGTTTTGGCGCATTTGAAAAAAACCGGGTACACAAAAAAGCTCGATATTTGGGTACCTCACGAGCTCACTGAAAGAAACCTAATGAACCGTGTACTCACTTGTGATTCTTTGTTACGACGTAATGAAACCGAACCATTTTTGAAGAAGCTGATAACTGGTGATGAAAAATGGATCACGTACGACAAGAATGTGCGAAAAAGGTCGTGGTCAAAGGCCGGTCAGGCTTCACAGACTGTGGCGAAACCCGTGTTAACTCGCAACAAGGTGATACTGTGTGTGTGGTGGAATTGGAAGGGCATTATTCATTATGAGCTGTTACCACCAGGCAGGACCATCGATTCTGAACTCTACTGCGCACAACTGATGAGATTAAAGCAAGAAGTTGAGAGAAAGCGGCCGGAATTAATCAACAGAAGGGTTGTGGTTTTTCATTATGATAACGCTAGACCTCACACATCTTTAGCCACTCAGCAAAAATTAAGCGAGTTTGGCTGGGAGGTTTTAATGCATCCGCCGTATAGTCCTGACCTTGCACTTTCAGATTTCCTCCTGTTTCGGTCTCTTCAGAATTCTTTAGGCAGTGTCAGGTTAACATCACGAGAGGGCTGCCAAAACTACTTGTCGCGGTATTTTGATCAGAAGTCCCAAAATTTCTATAGCAATGGGATCATGTCCCTACCTACAAGATGGCAAAAAGTTATCGAACAAAATGGTACCTACATACTTTAGATAAATGTAAATAATGTATATTAAAAAATGTTTTGAATTTTCTTAAAAAATGCGAAGAAACTTTTTCCCCAACCTATTATGAATCCCATTGTACACTTTTTTCAGTCTAGCTCTTATTAGCCAAGTGTGCAGATAAGGAAATATTCCAAAAAGGAACAGGCTTCCTTAAAAAAGGAAAAGGCTGTTATTTTTAGGGGCTTTCATACTACAAAAAAAAAATGAGTTAAATTAAAGCATAATTAAACTGAAATGGAAGGATATAGCAAACTTTTTTTAACAAAATTTTCATTTAGCAATGGTTTATTTACTTACAACAACAACTGTTATCGAACAAGATTGAAGTAGTACTAACCTGGAACTGGTGTCTCTCCATTCTTGAGACAGTTATGAATGTAAGCAGCCTTCCACTTAGCGTACTTTCTGTTTTGGGCTGCTTCATCCGTCAAGTCACCAAAAGTAGTTAGAACATCATAGATCATACCAGCTGTATAGAATGCTTTCACAATATTTCTGGAACAATTAGTATTGGTTTTCTTTAGCCTTCCGCAAGCCTTTTTGAAGCAAGGGTTTCTCAACCAACAGCAAAAACAGATTTGTGATTCTTTTGAAGACCGGTTGCAACAACAACAATATTCAAAAGAAGCACTTACATTACATTTAAAGGAATTATTTAAATTGTTAAAAGTTGCATGAAGAAAGGAACAACAACATACAACATAACTGACTAAGAAGTTACTTTTAACTGCAGCGTAATTAAAATAAAGAGTAATAAGCAGTAAAAGTACACACTTATATTTTCAGCCTAAAATTAAAGCCCATAAACTTGGCATAGAATATTATCATCTGTTATGTGCCATTATGTATTGTTTTGTTAGAATTTGAATTTCATTATTATAAGCTACAGTCAAAGTGAATTAATCATAGCATTGTATACCAACTGATTGGAACTCATTCATCCTCAATACAAAACAAAATTAATTGTATAAAATAATTACCTACATAATGTCAAGGAAAACAAAATCAAATTAGTGGAACAGGAAAATAATTTAATGTATAATATTTAACAACTTACTTTCCGTAATTTTGTTCCCTGTCCTGTTTGTCAGCATACAGAAATAGCTTCAGAGCATAGTTTTCAAGATGGGCTTGAGCAGCTACCTCATTAGTGACTGCATCATTATCTTTATTGACTTTCTTGGATTCTTCTAACCAGTCCATTAGAGCTGTAATGATTTAACATTAGTCATCTCTAAAATCAACTCCAGTTTTAGGATTTAGTTCATTACAAATACTAACACTACATTTTATATTTAAGCCCACTTGCACCAATAATTAAATTCTTTTATCACTGAACAAATTTAAAACATCATTCTATTGCTGTCAATCGTTTAAAGGTGACAAAGACAGAATAAATCAAACTGCCTGGCCTTTTCCCAAATATGTTAGGGTCGGTTTCCAGTCCCACCGGATGCAGCTTAGTACCAGTATTTTACAATGAGCAACAGCCTATCTGAACTCCACAACCCAGTAACTGGATAATACAATACCCCTTGGTAAGACTGGTTGTCAGCTTTCCGGCTTCAGATGACCCGCAAAAACTGTCAAAGATCCACAAATGACAGCCAAAGACTGACTGATATTTTAAATACCTATGTTTGTTTAGCTTTAAACACCTTTTAGTGAATTCTAGTGCATGAAGGCCTAAGTATAAATTTAAGTATCTAATTATATTATTTGATAATACTGATATCTTACACATTAGCAGCTTTGTTTCTTCTGGCGTCTTCTTATTAGCGATTTTTAGACCCACTTGTAGGGCATGGAGCCTACACCAATAGGCCACAACTGGATCTCTAGTATCATGCTCTGCAGCAGTCTTCAAGTAATGCTGAATTGACTTCAGGCTGGGTGGGCACTCAGGAATAGTCACAGACATTTTTAATTAAGCTGTAAAGTTTGTAAGAAAATATGGTCAGTGGGTCGTCTTAGGAGCGGAGTTATTTTACACTGAATAAACCAAAATTATAAGAGTAGTGATGAATCACAACTAAATCCATTATTTTTCAGTGTCAGACAAAGCAAGATAGGTACACACAGACTACTTAGGGATACTACGTATGAAGATACATATTCAGAATAGCATTTTACTCCCACCTTCATCAACAGTTGTCTATTATTAAAGAAATATAAAAATTTTCAAAGAATACGCCCTTGTTTGTAAAATAGTAATCATTTAAAAACGAAATTCACGAACCACAAAAACTTTGCCATAGACCAGGATAAAAATAACAATGACATCAAAATGACATATTATTTTGTCAATCAAATTGTCAAAGTTAGAGTTGCACCCCAGTTTTTTCGTTTCTGTTCATCGAATCCATGGACGTGTGGCGGCATCTATCTACATCGCCACATACGAACTACGTTACTTCGCGTCACAGTGACGTCACGCAATCCTGCATCGCGCAATCAGAGTTTACCGCGCAACTAGCATATATACAACGTCCCGACATCAACCGTCGGGCAGTTGCCATGCCTCTATACTGGTGACCCCGAACATGAACGTCAGCGCAGCCTTCGTGCAACTCCTTCAGCGTGACGTCATCAGCATCACTTCCTCAAGCTTTTGAGCGGCGAGTCACACAGCCAGCCAGCACCCACGGCTTCAACGGGTATCCTGACCACCAGCATGCAGCGAACGCGCATTCCTGGTCATCACCCTCAGCCTCATCAGCAACCTTGGCACAGCACACTGCACCTCGGCCGGTCCACAAGAAGAGCCCTACCTCTCCTGGTCGACACCAGCAGTCAGCCTCAACTCAGCGCTGTACACTCCGACTCACTGGAGCATAACGCAGCGCCATCACCCCGACTCACTGGGGAATCACCGCAGACGGTTCCGACTCACCGTGAACTATGCGGCACCCGGTTCCCGACTCACTGGAACCACAACTGGCACTGGCAAGCATCGCAAGATACACGACTCAGCCCACTATCGACCTCCGGTCTCAGGAGGGGAGTGATGTGGCGGCATCTATCTACATCGCCACATACGAACTACGTTACTTCGCGTCACAGTGACGTCACGCAATCCTGCATCGCGCAATCAGAGTTTACCGCGCAACTAGCATTATATACAACGTCCCGACATCAACCGTCGGGCAGTTGCCCACCAGACACGATACCCGTCTGGTCGGAGGATCCTCCCTTTTCAATAGAGGATGAGTGAACTTTACACCCTGTTCCTCATGCCTCTAAAGACGTACAACAATTCGAAACTTTTTGAAACCTCCTTTCCTGATGAATGAGTATTCCATCTCAAATTATGGGCTCTGCTGGATCGCCTGCCGCAGGAGCAGAAAACCTCAAACCTTGTTGGGAGCTATATGTTTTGTCTTTCTAGCTCAATGGTTTTAGCCGTTTGGGGTTGGAGTCCAAGTGCTCATCGAGTATTTCGGGACATCCAAAGAGTATAACTAATAAATAGGGAGGCATCGCCAAGCAGTCAGTCGATTCTTTACGTGATCGTGGAGGGCTAGCCTATTTTTTTGCCCAAAGAATCACCAATGGCATTGCCATCCAAAGAGGCAATTCATTTATTTATTCATATTCATTTATTCATGAAATATAAGCTTAACAGTTTACACCAAATCGCTTATATCTATACTAATTCTACAAAATTACATTAAACATTTTAATTAAAACTTCTTCGACTAAATGCTGCCAGCCTTTTGGCTTTTCCCATTGACAGCGATGAGGACGAATTTTTTGATGCCCAATGAGTTCTCTCCCTTTTTTTAGGGTTCCGTACCTCAAAAGGAAAAAAAGATCCCTAGGATCACTTCGTTGTCCGTCTGTCTGTCGGTCTGTCAGTCTGTCAAGACCCTTTTTCTCAAATACGCGTGGAGGTATCAAATCATATACGTAGGTCTATGGTCCCTTAGAGCTCTAAAAAAATCAACAATAGATGACAGTTTTTTACGATACCCACAAAAAAATCAATTTGTTTATATTACCGTCAATAAAAAACAATAAAAAAATTATTTTAAAATCCAAAGCGATAACCCTTTTTTTTGCTTAAATTATTGCATAGGCAATAACAATCAAATCAAATAACATCACAATATTTACAAAATTTGTTCTTCCAAAAGTTTTGAAATACAAACAATAATCTCGCTAAAAAAAAAACGCCACCCGCGCGCGCCTTTTGTGCCGCAAACGGATTTTCAACCACAGATTAAGCCGTGGTTCGCCTGGACGTAAAAATATCGCGGTGGGATTTTATCGCGCACTGGATTTTCAACTTTGAGTGTTGAGCCAAGCTTCGAGATTACAACCTATCATCCCAGCGCGTCGAAAAAACACATTGTTGGATTTTCATCTCTCGGCGCTAAGCAGAGCGTTGAAATCCCAGTGCGCGAAATAAAACCGTCGCGATATTTATCTTAGGATTAGGTATAGGTGTAACCTATGAAATTGCCGTTTTGTATGAAAAAATTTAAACGAATTTTTTTCATGCATTTTTTATTTGTATTAATCGAAGTAATCACCCATGCAATCAATGCATCTTGGCCAACGCAGTGGCAGTTTATTGATGCCCTTCTTAAAGAAATCAGCTGGACGGGAGGCAACAAATTCTTCAAAGGCTTTTGTACTGCCTCTCGGGTATTGAATTTTTTTCCCGCCAAGAGGTTATCCAAATTCTGGAAAAAGTAGCAGTCTGTAGGCGCAAGGTCTGGTGAGTAGGGCGGATGACGGAGAGCTTCCAACCCCAGTTCTTGCAACTTGGAGACCGTCTGCTGTGCAGTATGAGGTCGCGCGTTGTCGTGCAGGAGCAGCGGAGACGAGCGATTGACCAATGCTGGTTGGAGATGTGCCAGCTTCTCCATCATTATGTTCAGTTCTTCACAGTACACATCTGAAGTAATGCTCAACCCGTTTGGTAAGAAGCTGTGATGAATCACACCGGCGCTAGACCACCAAACAGTGACCATCACTTTTCTAGGGGTAAGTTTTCGTTTAGGGCATTGTTTAGGTGCTGAACCAGGATCCAACCAACTTGCTGAGCGCTTGCGGTTATCAAACAGAATCCATTTTTCATCGCCGGTAACAATGCGGTTCAAAATTCCTTCATTTGTGTGTCTGTTGAGCAGTGCAAGGCACGTCTCGATGCGTACTTCGCGCTGGCGATCATTGAGTTCGTGGGGCACCCATTTGTCAAGCTTTTTTACCTTGCCAATTTGACGCAAATGGACCAATATTGTTTTGACGCTAACGTCGAAAGCTGCTGGTAATTCAGCCGTAGATTGTGTATCATCAGCTTCCACAATCGCCTTTAATTCGTCATTGTCGACCAAAGTCTTCGGACGACCGCGAGGTTCATTTTTCAGGTCGAAATTTCCAGAACGGAAGCGAGCAAACCAATAACAAGTGGTGCGTTGGTTTGTAGTGTTAGCTCCGTAAACGTCGTTGATGTTGCGTGCCGCTTGTGCCGCGTTGCTGCGGTACTCATATTCCATAATTACTCGAATTTTTAACGTATCCATGATGACGAAAAAGATTGAAATGCGATGAAAATGACTAATCAATAAACAATTATCACAAAATATATTATTGACTATCTCGGGGCAATCAAATCTATTGTGCATCCAAAAGTATACACAAAAAAAAAAAAAACGCTATGTGTCTTTTAGGCACACGTTTTCTATACATTTATTAGGCAAAAAAATTCAAGCCCTGACCTGTCGCATTTTTTCATAAACTATTGTACACACCACTTACAATAAAATTAATATAAGATATATTTTATCACAAAAAAAATATTTTTTTTGGTATTACATGTTTGTTTTAGGGATAAATATTTTCAATTACGGAACCCATCATCGTGCGTGGTCCGACATGTACTTAGCTGGTTTTTATATTTTAGTGTTAGCTTTTATAATTATTGTAATTAAGATTTCTACCGAGTAAATAGATATTTATGAAACCAAGAACAAACCAGACTATTGAAATGTCAAAGTCAAACTGTCAAAATATGAAAGATATTAAAGAAATACGACGTTTGTCAAACAAGCGAAAACTCCTGGACTGGAGAATGAATTTGGTTGAACTTGTATTTTTACATAGAACAGCTTACGTGCAACTATTTTAAACGTTCTAGTTCTTCATAAAGTTTCCAAAATGCCATCAAAGCAAAGGAAGATTGCTATGATGGGATACCGTTCCGTGGGTAATGTTATCGTTTCAAAGTCTTGTGCGTCTTATTTAGTCTAGTGTAAGTGACATTATAATAACATTAAAACGTTTTCAGGTAAATCATCTTTAATTATACAGTTCGTAGAAGGTCAGTTTGTTGATTCCTATGATCCTACAATTGAAAATAGTAAGTACATTTTATAGTTAATATTATTGTTAAGTAGCGTGTTTTTCTCACGCCACGATGGTTGTACGATCAATTTTTGTGTACTGTCCGATACCCCACATGTTCGCGAATGGTGTATCTTTTCAGAACTGTTTTCTCATTCTAAAACGCATTATTTTAATGTTTTTGATTACTTAATTTCAAAATTATCATGGAAGGTTATAGAATATCATTCTCTATGTCTAACCAAATTCATTGAAACATACTTTAAAGCATTGTTTTTTATTATTAATCATATTAATTTCAAACAGCAAATACAATGCTGTACAATAAAATAAAATATAATAATTAGTATGACTTTATGCCTATCCTTCTAACTATCATCTCAAAATAAATAAATTATGTTATTTTGTCGACTGTTGTAGGCCTTATTATTATAAAGTATGTGACATAAATCCTAGTAACACTGTATAAATAAGTTACTTGTTTACTTTCCCTTTAAATAATTAAAAAAAAAAATAATACACAATGAAATATGCTTTCATGCTGTTAACAATAATCTTAAATACAATATTCCAACTCATCATCATCATCTGCCTAGCCTTTTCCTAACTATGTTGGAGTTGGCTTCCAGCCAAACTGGATGCAACTGAATACCAGTATTTTACTTGGAGCATCTGCCTATCTGACCTACACAACCCAGTTTCTGGGTAGTATGATACCCCTTTGTAAGACTGGTTGTCAGACTAAAAACAATATTCCAACTAATACTGAAATATATAAAAGTATATGAAAAAAAGGGGAAGAGCTCATGGAGCTCATAAAAACTCATCTGCATCACTGTCAGTGGGAAAAGTCCCCAAAAGGCTGGGAGCATTGCCATATTGGATGGCAATGCTGGTTCTTTGACCAAAAAATAAGCCAGCAAATAATTCAAATTATTAACATGTTTATTTTATTCTGAAGCATTTACAAAATTCATCCGGCTGAACTCAACTGAGTATGAAGTGAAGCTGGTAGACACGGCTGGTCAAGATGAGTACAGCATATTTCCACTTCAATACAGTATGGATTTCCATGGCTATGTACTAGTTTACTCCATCAATTCCAGTAAAAGTTTTCAAATAGTACAAATTATTTATGACAAACTTTTGGATATGGTTGGAAAAATACAGTGAGTACTTACATAATTGTATTCTAATTTTCTTATCATTTATTTTATTGTTTTATATACTGTTACATTTTGTAATTTTTAATTGCAGTGTGCCCATAGTATTAGTTGGTAATAAAACAGATCTTCATCTAGAAAGAAAAATTAGTACAGAGGAAGGCAAAAGACTTGCAGAGAAATGGAAGGCTGCATTTGTGGAGACCAGTGCTAAACGAAATGAGGTGAGTATCTATTACTAGTTTTAAGGTTCATGTTACTTCGTTTTGTATTTTATGTAGTATGTATATTGAAAAAGTATAATTATAAGCATACCAGCATCTAGAACAGCGAGAACCTACACATGGTCAAGGCTAATTTAATTTAACTATTCACTTTTGTAACATTTTTGGATTATTTTATGATGCAAGTAAATAAGTTAAATATCATAAAGAAGGAGCTCATGGCTAAGTAATAACAGCCGCACGGGTCGATCCATCAGGTTAAGCTACGCTTGCTGGGGTTGGTCCGTGGATGGGTGATCATCTTTACAAACCGAGACTCCTCGTTGGTCCCGGCTGTCATTCGTGGATCTTTGACAGTCGTTACGGGTCGTCAGAAGTCCGAAAGTCTGACAACCAGTCTTACCAGGGGGTATCGTATTACCCAGTTACTGGGTTGTGGAGGGCAGATAGGCAGTCGCTCCATGTAAAATACTGGTATTCAGCTGCATCCAGATAGACTGGAAGCTGACCCCAACACAGTTGTGAAAAGGCTAGGCAGATGAAGTAAATAAGTTAAATATCTTAAACTAGCATTGGGGAAATTAATTATCACTGTCAAGTCTCTAGTTATATTATGTATTTGCTAGTTTGTAGTGAAATAATGTTCTTTTACAATTTCAGTCTGTGACCGACATGTTCCATGCTATATTATTAGAGATAGAACGATC
Source organism: Cosmia pyralina (assembly GCA_946251885.1). Classification (NCBI taxonomy): domain Eukaryota; kingdom Metazoa; phylum Arthropoda; class Insecta; order Lepidoptera; family Noctuidae; genus Cosmia; species Cosmia pyralina. The sequence continues at coordinate 9,954,765 of OX276344.1, forward strand.
AGACGGACATATACCAGACAAGAATGGGTGCGTTGTTTCTTAATGAAAGTTTATGTTTAATGAACAAAGTGCTTTTTACTTAAGCTAAGTGATTTAAATGTAGTGTTTGTATGTGCACAGCAAGCTATGTTGCGACCAATGCGATTTATGGTAATTATGTTAATATACTTCTGGAGACTTAGAAAATGTAAACTGTATGAGCTGCTTAGGACAAAGAAATATTTTTGTTTAAGGCGAAAGCGCCAGGGTAGCCTGCGAAATTCAAATTTTCTTACGTTTTTTGCAATTTGCAGGCCAGTATCAATTTGAATATGATTGGCGACCGTAACAAATCTGTATTTATAGAATTATATTCATTAAAATCATCAGTACATCTCTAATTTCATATAACTCTATTGAATGACTATTTTATGAAATCATGTCATTTGAGGATTATACTAATACATGGAGTTGTATTACTGATTCTAATGATTATAATTTCTGTAAATACTTATTAGTCACTGTCGCAAATCAGACTTTAATCAACATACACCCAGACACTGAACTGCGAATTGCAAAAATCGTAAGAAAATTTGAATTTTGCGGGCAACCTTGGCGCTTTCGCCTGATGTGTCTGTAATTAGGTTTAGTAATAAATGTTGAAGATTATAATAATATAGCTAAAATTTAAAATACATGTAAGACATTTAATATTCTGGTCAAATTGTCCATTCAACATTATGGGTGACAGGTGAGAGGCAACATTCGCCGACCTCGGGCTTATTCATTACTTTATTTACAAAACTATAGTAACAGTACAAAAACTACAAAATCTTGTTTATACAAATTAGTGTATAATTTTATTTATTATTTCCTACAATTTTAATTAGGGACATAGTAGTCTCTAAAAGAGGCACCATAAAAGTTTTTAGCAATTATTAGAAGTCAAATATTTCAAAAATACACAAAAAAAAAGATAAATTTTCACTATAAATGGGCTGAACTCAGTTGTGTGAATTTAGTCGTGGTTTTGGGAAGGGAAGGGATGTTTAGAAAGCTTCTGTACGTGCATACTTCACTGAATCTGTCTGTCTGCAGGGACTGCAGACTAAAGTGCGAAGAAGACGCACGTATCGCGACCTTTCTTTCTTGTTTTTAATTATATTATAATAAATAATAATAACTTGACGAATGCGATTACACTTGTCTGAATTCAGTAACTGAGCCATTATGTTTTACGTTAAAATTCTTGCGTACCTAATTAATTATTATTTTATTAATAAACCAGATATAGATTGAATATCAAACTGTTGTGCTAACAATGTTGATATATTATGTTAAAAACCAAAGGTTCCTTGTTGTATTTTTTTTTTCTCATCATATAAATCTTAATTGGTAGGTATTTTATTTGTATAAACATATAAATAAATAAATATATGTAGGCATAATTTTAAATATTTTATTGGTTTATAATAGGTTATTTAGTTTGTCAAGTACATAAATAATTAACTTTATTTATAATATTGTTCGTATAATTTTGTATGTAAATTTTCATAAGTATTTATATTTTTGTAACTTAAAATTATAACTGTGACCATGTTCAGAGAGTGCACTGTTAAAATACATAAAAAATAGATGTTAATGTAAAACCGTAGTACAGTACGTGATGTATCCCAGATTTCCAGCTATGCTACTGTTGTCGTTGATTCATGCCTGACGCAGATCACGCAGATGCAAAGCTCTCTGCTTTCAATGGCACTGCCAATTGCTGAAAACCAGTGGAAAGTTTTTATCACTCCAAATGATATCTCAATTTCGACTAACATCAATCTTTACAAAGCCAACACAAATATGCACTTATTTTATTTGTAGATTTCAATGTTCGCCTCTAGGCACTTTATCTCTTGCACCTGTCAAAATCTAAATGAAATTACAAAAAAAAGAACAACTGCTTGTTTACTTGTTTAGCTATATTCATAAAGATATTTAGATTACAAAGAATGTTTGTAAAGGACTCGATAGCATTGCACCATTTTATAATTGTATAAATGTATAAACATTATAATTGTAATTTTGGCCTGTAGTTATACTTAATTTATGTTGTTGGAATTGCATTTAGTACTCTGTCACTGTTATTTTAGAGGCTCGAGTAATAAGCGATAGATTAACTCAGTGTAAAATATGAAAATAGTTATAATCTTTTGGTGTTCTATAATCTTGCAATATAAATAGAAGCCAGGTTCGTGTGTAGAGCGAGGGATTGATATAAACCGTAAAATACCGCTGTTCCCTCCCCGCTTCACCGCTCTTGGCTGTGGTCGCCTGATACTCGTACTGCGATATGGGTGACTGCTTCAACGTGGGAGGTGAACAGATAAAGAGCAGCTCTATACTTGCCGTGAAAAAGTCATGATTGAAACATGCTTATGCTTGACAGTCATTCTTATTTCTGTGCGAATGGTCAAAAGATCCTCACCTAAACTTACGAGGTGGGGTGCCTAAATTTTCGAGCGCATTACGTTCGCTCTTGTCAACATTCTTATGTCACAATTTCAAAAGTTTAAACAAAATCTAACCTTCGGGAAGCTAAAATTTTTATCATTATTCAATTTTTGCAAAATTTTACTAGTAATACCTACTACATCTACTGAAAAGACCTGGGGACCTCAATTTGTTTTGCTGCCCCGGGCCCCCGGGAAAATAGTATACTTAGTTACCGTTATATTGACGCTATCGACAAAATATATTGTAAAGGAACAGCGCTATGTGAGTGTATTCAGAACTAAAGATCTTGACTTTTTGGGAATGAGGAGATAGAAATACGATAGGTACATATGGTATCCATTTATGGTAATGGTAGGTATGTACTACTGTAATCATAAGACTAAAAAACAACGGTAACTGTACCAATAATAATGTTGCATCTGCTTGACCAAGAACGTGGTCATGCAGATGCAACATTAAAGATTAAACCCTAAGATTCACTAAACTTAGCGTAAAGTTACGCTTCGATGTCAAAATCGCGCCGTAATGCACTGATTTTGACAGATTGAAGCCTAGGCCTAACATGTTTGCCCTGAACTACCCTCATGAGTTATATAAACGTACTTGAATCGTACATGTGACGTCTTGCGCGTACGCAACACCCATGTGCGGGTACACATTATTTTTGCATGCTTACTTAGATGGACTATTTTAGATTTAAGTTTTGCTTATTTGGTGAGTACCGCCAAAAAGTAAAATCTTGATATTTTTTTATTACACTTAAATATAATGGCAATACTTGAATGTATAATATTATAAAAGACACTGAATGTATGTGTTACTAGTGGGAATTTGTTTTTTCGTGAATATGAATTAAGTATCAATATTTTTATGTTGAACAGATACTGGCGTATTTTGTAATATAATAAATTATATTATATATATTTTGTATATAATAAATTATAGGGTTCAGTAGCAAATGACATCGGTAAACGTGTTAATAATATGGTTGAGGTTTAATTTGATCTACTTTAGGGCTTAAATAAAAGCTGTAAAGTTTACAAAGCTTAAGTCGGGGCGGACACTAAATAGTAATTAGGTCAAAAAAATATTGCCGATGTTACATGACGTAACTAAGCAATAAAATGTAAAAGTAAAAAAAAAACTTTAATCATGTCATAGGCTACGGAACCTAAGTTTTTATTAGTTTTATATTTAATAATATTCTTTTGTAAACGAGTATCAAATGTAAATATGTAGGTATGTGAGTTATATAGGTATGTGTTTACAGACTTCCACATAAGGGTAGGTATATGTTTTATGGAATATAGCTCACTGATTGACCTATAGTCATCAATTAGCCATTGAGTATAAATTGCTCATTACGTATTTTTACCATTCTTCCAACAATGTTGATTGACAGATAGTCTGCAATTTGTTATTTAAGAGACATCCTTTTTAAGTGCTTATACAAGGTGTCGTTTTGCATCCTCGTTAAATTCAAGGAGGTAACTATGCTAATGATTCTCGACACGAATCAACAGTAAAATAAGTAGGTATTTTTTTTTTTTCTTATTTTTCACGCGCCGCTGTTAGGTAGGCGAGGCCTGCCGGCCGCACACAGCGACATAGTCGTGCGACAATGCCTACCGCATACGCAACGGGGCGATTCTGTTCTTTGAAAGTGGTGTATTTTGAAATACTGTCAAACTTACCTAATTAAAAACAAGTAAGTACTTATATATTAATTATTGATAATTATTGAGCAGGTACTTAATTTTATTTGATTATTTAGGTATGTCATGTCTTTCATAACAGCCTCCAGAAATTTGACAAGGATGCAAAACGACTGGTTGTATACATGAGCGGCACGTTGCCAACGGCAGAAGAAACTGCGGCCGTCGACGCGTCGATATCGGCCGCCGACACGACGTGCAGTCGCACTGGCGCTTTTTGATAATTCAAGTTTTCTTACGTTTTTACAATTTGCTGGTCAGTGTACGTTACTGATTACCTGCACTGACCTGCAAATTGCGCTTCCCCCTTAAACGCGCTTAATTTATTGCGTCCAATATGTGGAAGTCACAGTATATTTTGTACCTACCTACCACTTAATCATTTCTGAAACCAAAAACGGCTAGCTGGCTAGAGCTCTTTCGGTATTCTTATTGTTACAGATAAAATCCTTTGCTTGTATATATATTTTTAATTTTCAGGTCTCTGACCGATTTTTCTACTTACGTAATATCCATTTCCCATTGCATGGCGTAGCTATGTAGTGTATGTAATTATTATAGTAAATTAATAAAGCTTAGTGATTTAGCTACTCAGAAATGTGCGAAAAAGATATATGTGGCACAATATTGTAGGTAACCTCATATAATAACTACAATTTAAAATAAACAACTGCCGCTACAGAAATTTGTTTTTATTGGAGTTTACTCTTCGATCAACAATCTATTATTATTGATCGAAGAAATATACTCCTTTTTTTTTGTGGATTGGAAATCGTCAATGACCTCCCGCTCTGGGCAGAGCGGGAGGGCGTGTCAGACTTTTACTGACTAAAACCCAACCGTGTTCCTTAAGTTGCCTGTGCCAGGGCCACGGTATCTCTTTCGAACAACCTGCGACCCTGGCAGATGGAGTTTATTCCTTAGGAATCAATTTTCAGATATCGCCCCCGGAATGCTTGACAAGGTGATGCGTTGTGGCATTTCGAGTTGCACAATACGTTTGATCTTTTGCATCAATAAAACTGAACGCATGGCATGCTGATCGCGTCCAGTTTCATTGGTGAAATTCGCCCTAACACAGTTATGAAGAGCATTTTACATTACAGTGGCATTTTATGAAACCTTGGCCCCCAAACATAGAATCTTTGAACTGTTAAGACAGCTGAGCTGAACATCGGACACGACATGTAGGTATAAACCCAGGTGGAGTGCCGGTGCCGCCTTTGCACGATGGTACGGTACTAGGAGTACCTACTCCGCCAGGATTATAGTGTTATGTATGTGTGGTACGGAATGGTACCGCTTGTCGCCCTTACCGTAAAGTAGAGGGTACCGACCGCGTAGTGACGCCCTCATCGTTTGTTTGGTTATTTCTTTTATTTTAGAATGAAAATGCAGAAAATAAGCCGGAATAATTGTGCTCCACAAGACTACGTTATTATTATTATTACTGTAGCTTTATATTGTTATGGAGGTTGCGCCAAGGTAGCCCGCGAAATTCAAATTTTCTTACGTTTTTTGCAATTTGCAGGTCATTGTCAGGTGGTATGTTGATTAAAATATGAGACGCAGCCGTAGCTAATATGGCATTACAGAATTATAATCATTAGAATCAGCAATACAACTCCACAAGTTAGAATTGACCTCAAACCTCATGATTTCATGAAATCGCTATATTTAAGGTCAATTCTAACTTATGGAGTTGTATTGCTGATTCTAATGATTATAATTCTGTAAAGGCATATTAGCTACGGCCGCGTCTCATGTTTTAATCAACATACAACTTGATACTTACCTGCAAATTGCAAAAAACGTAGAAAATTTGAATTTCGCGGGCTACCTTAGCGCATCCCCATAAGTTTTATTATAATCGTTAAAACGGAAAAAAGTGGCCACTATTTTCCGTTTTAACGATTGTAATAAAACTTAACAATATAAAGCTACTATTTGTAATAATAATAACGTATAGTCTTGTGGAGCACAATTATTCCGGCTTATTTTCTGCATTTTCATTCTAAAATAAAAGAAATAACCAAACAAACGATGAGGGCGCCACTGCGCGGTCGGTACCACAGGTCGGTACCCTAATACCCTTAATAACCACACAGCAGCAGGTCAAGTTACTACAAACTGTCAAATTGTCTCATTTGATTTTGAATTTAACTGTCAAGATTTTATGGTTTAAAAATCATTTGGAGTTTGACAGTTTGGTATAACCTGATGTGCTCTTTGTACAAATGCGGACTTATAAAATTAAATGTCCGCATTTGTTCAAAGAGCAGAGATGTCAAATTGTAATAGTCTATGCCGTCAAGCGCCGTACCATACCGTACCACCTGTTTCGCGCGGCAAAACCACTATTATCACACCTAGATAAGAGCTAATATCCTGTGGCTGTGGGGGCAGTTTCACTCTATGGTCAGATAAATATTCTCATCCTTGTTCTCGTCAATAGAATCCGATACGTATAGAAGTATATTGACCACAGAAACAGAAGGTGAGCGTTGCTTGAGAGTTCACATCATCAGGAGACCTGCAACATCGGGACCGAGTTGCAGGACTCCTGAGATATCAGCACTCACCTGTGAGAGGTGAGACGAGCGTTATGTGAATCTTGCAACCTACTTTACCTTTACATGAAATACTTTGGTGGAATGTTTGAATTTTGAATGTTGAAATTGAATGTACTGGTATTCAGCTGCATCCGGTTAGGCTGGAAGCCGACCCCAACATAGTTGGGAAAAGGCTCTGATGGAATGTTTCTTTTCTACTACAATTTTTGATTTGATACTTTTTATTTCTGAACGATTAGCTTCGGCAAATGTCAAGTTGACAGTAAATTGTCAACAAATTATTGTGAAAATGGCGACTACCGGAGTAGGCTTTCGATGGTTAGATTTATTAGAAAAGGAATTCGACAAAGCATGTGTCGAATTAGACACCTCTATAAGTAAGTAAAACTTGTTTATCACCCTTTTAAATGTAGTGAAGCACCAGTACCTTCGCCTTTGTGTTTTCTTGATCGGAATCATTCTGCTGTTAGTCCAAGTGGTTTTTGGTGAAGATTTTATTTATACGTTTTTCAGTACGTAATTTTATGGCTGTAGTACTTTTTCAATATCACTTACTAACTGCTTAATTCAAAAGTTATGTGTAGTAACAGCGTATAAACACTCAAATCTTTGTGCAACTGGATCTCTGCATTCAGAACATAGCTAAATAAGTCTTTGTCTGAGTTAATTGCTTCATGTTGTGTTGTTATAAAAGTGATGTTAATGTGGAATTGCTATATTCATGATCTTATTAACTGTACCATCCTACTAATATTATAAACGTGAAAGTTTGTGAGGATGGATGGATGGATGGATGTTTCTTACTCTTTCACGCAAAAACTGGTGAACGGATTTTGATGAAATTTGGCTCACAGATATTTCATAACCTGGATTAACACATAGGATACTTTATATTCCCATGTTCCCACGGGTTTGAGTCTTACGAGTGGAACTGCGGGGCGATGCTAGTTTGTTGTGAATGTGGTCTACTGAAACCATTGCCATTTAGTAACTGGAGGATTTAAAGTTTATGATATCTATGTAGTTCATAGTTAAATATGAATATAAGAAAAGAGAACACTTGAATAATAAATTATATTAGTACTAGCTGTTACTACTTATTTTTACTCTTCTTTATTTCATAGACAAAAGTACAAAATATAATTTAAATGTATTAATTAAAATTAATGTTTGTAAATTACAGCAGAGTTGGAGACAGAGGAGCCAGAGGTGGTGTTTGCTTCTCGTCAGAGGATTGCCACACTCAGCTCATGCTTTGCACAACTCACGCACAAGGCACTTACAATATTTCAGAACAGTGCCAAAATAGAGGTATGTCAATGTCCATGAGTCTTTAAGAATCTTATAAGGTACCTATTTGAAATGTGAATCCAGAAAATAGAACTTCATAGAAGTGCAATTTATAGACGAGGTTAGAATGTAAGCTCTAAGGTATAGCTCACCTCCTGCTGCTGCTGTACATAGGTGTGACGAAAGGCAGTCATGGGATGTCTAATAAAAAGTATTACTATCTGCAATGGATAACTATCAATCCTTGAAAATCAGCAGCAGTTGATTAAAATGAAATTGAAAATACCAGTAATTCGCATATGGAAGGGTTTCGTACCATCGCCGTACAATATTTAATAGTACATATTTAAAAATAAAATACTTTAGCTTATAAAAACATGTTTCTTGTATCGGGACCCCATTTAATTTATAACTTTTTTTTTTTTTGTTACTATGGCAATAGATATGCACAATCTGTGAAAATTTCAACTGTCTACCTATTACCACAGAATAATAAAGCTTACTTTATCTGGGCAGTGACCGTGAATTAATTATTTTACATGGAATGCCATACTGCTGAACAAATCGCCCAAAGTTTACTAGATTAAGTAAGAATAGTATTGATATCAAATATTGCCATGGGCAAGCCTACGATAACGCCAGCAACATGAGCAGAAAATACAGTGGCCTACAAGCACAAACTAAGGAAACAAATAAAAACGCAGAATGTCCTGCCTTGCATTGCACATTCATTAAATTTTGTTGCTAAGTGCGCTGCAGACTGCTGTAAAGAAGCATTAATTTTCTTTGATTTTGTTGAAATTCTCTATAATTTTTTTTTCCGCTTCTACGTATCGTTGGGGTCTTCCTACATTATAGATGGTTGTCGGACACTAGGTGGTCTTCCCAAGCTGATGCTACGAAGGCACTTAAGTGGTTTGACCACTATCATGCAAGTTTTGGATGACATTTCCAATAACATGGATCAAAAGGCAGAGTGTCATCAAGATAAAGATAAATAAGTTGCAAACGGGAATAATGACAGTTGCGAGGAACGGAATCCTAGAATGCGTGCAATCGACTAGTGCTTTGCTGTGCAGTCGTCTGTTCAAGACCCTAACAGGGATATTTTCTTTATGAATCGTTACATGGGTATGTAGAAACAATGCGGTACACATTCTCAGATACTGTGGCAAAAGGCAAAGACCTTAACCGGCTCACCGGCTGTCAAGAATATCAGCAACAGACTTCAAGACGAGCAAGCGAAAGGCGATACACAAGTACGGCCATTTCAGCGGCTCTTGATTCCCGGGTCGGTTAAAGTGTTATTGTGTTTTCCATTTGGAGTGTCTCAGTAGCAGCCCGGAGTCTGCAGTTGTGCCTGGTTGATTATAATAGGTTCCCACCCTATTACTTACATTGGGCTTAAACATAACTGGCGAAATTTCGGTGTACTGTAGGTACACCTCTGCCTAACCCTTCGGCGACACAAGGCGTGATGTTATGTTAAATCTAGAAAAGTTAATTTGTGACAGTTCTGTTTTTTTACCACCTTAAACTTAAGAACCTGCGCTACAGTTTATACTTTTGCAGCTATCATCGTTTTACTTGTTGTACTGTCTTTTGTTATTGTTCCGAAATAAAAAAAAATTATAAAAGAACGTATAGCAAACCAAGGCGCCTCTAGAATAGAATTGCTACGAGCCCCGCCCTGGCTTAATCCGGCACTGCCGACACGCATACTGCTAAGCGCGCCAATCAAATCATTCACGTATAGGTTGAATAGCGTAGGCGAGCATAACCCCTCCCTCACCCCGCACTCCAACCCATATGGCTTAGACAGGGCACCCGTCCACCTCACACTATTGACCTGGTTTCCATACCAGTATTTTAGAGTATTTGCCACCTCTTGCGGCAAATTTACCTCTTCCATCTTCCTCCATAAAATGGTAGGAAACCAAGCCAAAAGCCTTGCTCAGATAAAGGAAACAAGCGTAAACTGGAGTGTGATGATCCGTGTAGTATTTCACAGTGTGCTTCACACTCAATATAGCGCTGTCAGTGGATAATCCAGAATGGAAACCAAATTGGCTATCATGAATACGTACATGACGGCTAAGTTGAGCGCTAAGCACAATTTCAAACACCTTTGACATGATTGTGGCAAGAGATGTTGGTCTGTAATTGTTCTTATCGCCCATGTCACCAGTCTTATTTTTCACGATAGGCACCACTGTTGTTTTGATCATGTCACTGCATATAAGCATGACCCAGACAAAAAGTAAAAAGCATAGCCTCATGGCAAATGCGGACCAGTTAAATGAAGTTGCTCAATGCTGAGACCATCATGGCCAGGAGACTTTCCTCGACGCATTGCGGTAATATTGCTCAAGAGCATTTTAGCAGTTATTTTAACTCCCAAGCTTATCCGTGTTGCATCGAGCATCGACCTCGAAGGGCTTAATGGTGACTGCACACTAAAATGGTCTACAAAAATGTCGGCTATTTGTCTAGCATCACTCACGCCATCGACACAAACAGGAAGGCCAGGAGGTATGCTTCCAAAATGATCGAAAATCGTTCTTTGAATGCTGTGAAGCTAGAATATGCATTTTAATCCGAGTCTCATGATTTGACATCACTTCAAACGAGACTTAAATATCACGCATTTTATCAAAAACACGTCCCAACTTAGGCATACCGTTGTCTAGCCTGCACAAAAATTTACTTCAAGCCTCCCTATGAGCGCCGCTTACATGCATGTTCCAGCCCACGACTGTTGCTTGCTTTGTAGGACTTCCCCCATAAACGATGTTACCGTCTCGTCAGCCGACTCGCACAATGCACTAACATTTTCACCATACATTGCATCTATTACATTAAAGTGGCGAGGATCATTACGAGGGTATACTCGTAGTATGTATTGGTACCAGGTTTATGTTATTTGAGGTTTGTTGTTGATGCGTCTATGCCACCTTTTTTTGCTTTAATGGAACTTCCTTGAGAAATTTTGTGTTGTGTTGAATTGAACACCTATTCGTAATCATTTCCTCAGTATCCAAAGAAAGATTGTTTATACAAGTGCAGACCATGACAAATGATATTTATGTCATATCGTGTTGTGGGGTAAAGTATCGCCACACCACATGTTGTCAGTGGCTGAGTGGCAGTTATAAAATAATCTCTCGTTTAGGTTCATAGTACTTAATCGTATAGAATCACGTTCTTCTAACTTAACAGACAGTTGTGCTGCCACTTCTTCCCAGCTAAAGCACTAGGAAGTGGTGAAGGGCGTTTTTGGGGACTGTCTTATGTAATTTTGACGTTAAAAAAGTGCTGATTATCAGCCTAATTTGAATAGGTTTTGATTTTTATTTCACAAAGTTTAAAATAAAACACCAAATGGTTCTCACAGTATTTATATTACAAACTTAAAACGAGGGTTTAGGGTAGTTAATGTTCGGGCCGCGGTCGTAAGGGTGTTTGTGCAGATGTCGCCGGTGCGGCGTCCGGACGGTCGTGGTCTTCGTCCTGCGAGCCGCGCCGCCACTCAGAATATCCTTGTCTATGCCCATGATATCACCACCCCCACCGTCGTCGAAGTACCCAGCCTCGTCATCCTCCCAATCGAACTCTTCGTCGGATTCTTCACTGCTGTAATGGCAAATGATTCCTTGAAAGCATGTCAATTTATGTTGTATTCTTATGACTCTCAGAAATCTGGTGCGTCAATGAATTCCCTGTTATCGTCTTAAACATCTACACTGTAGACACGAACCCTTTAATAATAGTCTATGATATGAATAATAAAACCAGTTTTGGGATTATGACATTGGTTAGTACAGTATTTGAATATTTCTGAACTTTTTAAAAGAACAATGCGTTAAGGAAATAAATGATCACATTATTTGGTTTTCAGAATCAATCTTCTATCTAGAATATTCCATCACTTACTTGATCCCTTCCAGTTTTTGCAGTAGTCTGTCAGCTGCAGCAGTGACTTCAGACGCTGGCCCTGGTTCCTCGGAGTCGTCTTTCAGATGCGCTTCCAAGCGCTGCAGCGCTGCATCTGCTCGGTCCGTCAGTGACACGAATTTCTCCGTCAGTTGCCGTAGTTCATTCTCTTTAAGGATTGTGTGGGATGTATTGCGGAAAGCTCCTTCTAAGCGTCGACAGGTGACATCCGTCTAGAAATGAGAAGAAAAAAGAATTTTATTCTATCACTCGTTTCTTCCCCTGAATGGGAAGCCCGCCACGTTAGGCTAGATCAATAGTAGCATTAAATTATCAACAAATAGAATAATCAGAGACCAAGACCATAAATTACCTGTTCCTTCTGAAACGAGCTTGAAACGTGATAAGCATGGGGATAAATAGGTATTTAGCTAGTTTTTAACTGCGTCGGTAAATTCACGCAAAAATAACAATATTAGGATAATTTATTCTAGATATATCAAGATAATAATTATGAGGAAGTCATTAGGAAATAATTCATTAATAATACCTACCTGCGGTACTCGTGTCGCATTCAGAATTTTTACGACTCTGTTGTCATATTTGTTTATATCATCTTGAATCTTCTTAAGCTCATGGAATGTCGAAGATGTTCTGAAAATAGAAGATCACATGTGAAAACTGCTTCTACTCGAAAAGTTTTACAATCATGAAAAAAATCAAAAACGTGACCTTTGACTCGGACATGACATCTGGTTGGTATTGCAAATAATCCTAGTACCTAGTGATCATACGGGAACACATTCACATTCCTTCGAGTCGCATGTCAGCAGTTGTAATGCTGTAATTAGTGTGTAAGTTGTTGTTTTTGGTTAACCCTTTAGATGTAAATTATGTACTAATTTATGAACCCAAAACCCCAGGGGGGAGGAGGGGGGGGGGGGGGTAGTTGCGAACCCCATAGGTTCACAACTACTGATGATGATTTTTTTCCATCGCATGATGTTTTTTTTATATTTATACATCTATGATATAAGCTTATATACCTATTATATAAAGGACTTTTCCTTATGCACACCCATGTGTGCAGTCGACACGCAAGGAGAAGCATAATCAAGAACAACAACTTACCAGGTCCGTCCACCTTAGAGGTCTGAGTGACAAGTAAGAAATTAAATTAAATAGGTTTCCAGAAACCACTATATAATAGCGTTTCCGCTTAATCACCAAGTGTAGGTTGGCGTACCTATAGTGTCTCAGTCTTCACCGTCATAAACATAATCAGGCTATAGAGTTCCCACTGCTGGGACACTAGCTTTACCACGCGGGCCCAGTACGGGTTAGTAGATGTCACATGTCTTCGAATTTTTGGTTTTATTACATGCCGGTTCCCTCACGATGTTTCCCTTCACCGTATTGAGAGCAGTGGTGATGAAAATATTTACATAAAGTAAAGCGCCTGCCTGCTACTGCCTACAACTCGTAAGTCGGGCCCGTTATCTCTGGCCCACCACTGCTCTTATTGTCTTCACCGTAATTTACATAAATACGGACTCGTATGGCTAGAGAATAATTCATGGACTACGTACAGTTTAATTAACGAATCGATTAGTTTGTCCAGCACATCCGTCACTTGCTTCGGATCGTCTTGCTGTACTTGCTGACATGAATCCACGAAACGCTTTTGTGCGTCTAAAAGTTCTTGCATCTGAAAAAAAAAGAATAAAGTTTTATTGTTCAATCTGTTTGTTATAAGATTGTAAATCTTGTAGGTTTCCTTGAGCAGATATTCAACGAGCATGTCGGTCAAGGATTGAATGCTTGATTGAATCACTTTTGTTATTTATGGGTCAGAAAATACGTCAGCCAAAGATTTGATTTCAAGGCAAGGTGGTTTGTGCTGATCTTAGACGTTACAAAAAATACCTTAAGATCAATCTTGTAAGAGTTATCGCTAAGTCGTTTGGTGAAGATTTGATCCAAATCTGCAGAATTGATCCTCGCATCCCGTTGTCGCCTGGCCAAGGCTCTCAATCCGTCAGCCAGCTCCCGTCGCGTCACATTGACGAGGGAGAGGCCGTCCCTCATCAGAGACTCTAGTATTAAACTACGGTGCCACGTGTCTGCGTATGCGCCGTTTACCTGGAATATAGGGAAACATTATTATCGTTATTTTACTTGATATCGTTTGGTACTTTCAATAACGATATTTATGGCAACATGGCTCATTAGTTTTGTTTCAAATAATTTTATATACTATTTTGTTAATCTTGTTACTTCCAACGAATCCAAATATGGTATCGCGGCTTAATTAAAATTAACTGATTGTGACCTAGCCTTTCGATTTTTATGACTTAGCAATGGTTATGAAATAATAATTTTAAGGATTAATATATACCTTTTCTAATAAATGCTTATGGCTTATGATATGGGTGGTTAGATTCCTAGCTAGTTCAGCTATCTTCGTTTGACTACGTTCTATTTTTTCACTGCTGTCTTTGATGGTGGTCTGAAATCATGAGAAATGCTTATTCTGTATTGTCAGTTCTGCATAAGTAAAAACATGCATTTCTGAAGTAGAAAAAAACTCACTTGCACATTAGTTTGCAGCATATGTAACCTGTGCTCAAGTCTTTCTGCTGTTAATTGAGCTCTTTCTAATTTTAAAGTCAATGTATTTTCCACGCGATCTGAAAGCAAATACGTGAATATTAGCGGTATCCTATTCAGCGTGCGTACGACGGCCATTTGCTAATTTATTCATACCACTGCAGCCCAAAGCGGTGCCTTTAGCAGTTAATTGTACGTTGCTCTTGTTCATTCAATTGCGAGCGATGTTCGCCAGCAGATATTGCAAAAGTTGACCCGTAGTAAAATAGGATATGACACAATAAGACTACCGTAGTCCGTATATACGTGACTCATTAGTTTCCCGGAACAAAATACCTATGTATTGTTGTGATAATATGGCTTTGTTCTAGTTCATGCAGTTCTGGCTGCAGTCCGAAGACAGTTTGTTTAACAATGTCTTTATTTCACAGTTCAATTATTTCGTAAATATTTGAGTTGGTTGCTATCGATCCTTGCCATGCAGCGTGTTGTTCATGTATCTATTGGTTTAATACGGTATGCAATATTTAAGGGTACATGGGGTACATTTTTCTTTTCTTGACTGAATACTTTTCAACCTGCGGGATTGTTCTGGATTTAAAATCCTTACCAACGCTTCGAAACTGGATAGTGACGAAAAAGTGACTTTTGTTTTTTACAAAATTAAAATCTTTTCAATGATACTCACCAAGCTTATCCTGAATGACATCCAGGCGTCGTGCTTGTGTCGTCTGAATGGCACTAATTGTGTCTAAAACCCGAAGTCTTTCTTCTATGCTAGAAAGGATACCAGTGATGTCCTGCAATGACATATTAACACATATTATTCTTAGCCACCTCTATATTATTTTTTTCCTGGCGAAGCCCTACCAAAATAAATGTTAATCTCCTAATAGGCATTCATTTATTTATAAACTAGTTTATCGAAAGTAATCTACGAGAACATCATGATATTTCCGGCAGTCCTCACCATACGTTTTGATGTCTGTCGGAGAGCATATTATTATCATAGAATAAAATGTGTGTCTCGTTTATAGTCCATATTTTATGAAATGTGACCTGCTTTGAAAAGGACTCGGGTTAGTTCCGTATCTTTCAATTTCGTCAAGAGAATTTGACTCGGCTCCAAGTGGAGTTTTCTTTTGTCCATTCTTATGGTTTGAACTCTTGTTCTCTGACTGACATACTTCAATGATCAACTAATTATAACCGACACGTGCTGTCGCTTCATTGTTTTTGTCCATTGCCTCGCTGTACCTTTATTTTAGGTGTTAGAATTTCAATAGAGTTAATTTTGTTTTCATGCTCTTTGGCAATCCAGAGCATGCCTTTATTACCTACCGCACAATTGCAATGCCAGTTGCATCGAGTATGTTCGTCCAGTTACCAGGCAAGTGATATTGGTCTAGTGCAGAAATGAGGTGATTTTGGATTTTATTTTGTTAAGTCGTTAAAGCTAAAGTTTAGCGTGTCAAGTAGCTTACTCAATTCCCATTGACTATTGATTCTCGTAGGTACTTATTATTGCCTAGCTCCTAACAAGTTTCAAATTCATTCAGTCTAGTTTTCCAACTACATATTTATTGAGAGTGATAATTTATATGTTTGACACAGCAGACAACCGAAAATATCAGACTATTTAAATAGTGCTGGTGTCGGTGACATATTGCATGTTCCGTTTGCTCTCATGTTTGGAAACGCGACAAGATTGTTCAACAAAAACATCATGTACACACAGAAGGGCCACTTTGCTCAAAACGTAAGAATAATTTAGGCTCAGAAATTCAGAATGTGACCAAGCAACATGCGCTACAGATTTTTTCGTTTCACCTGTATCATGCATTTCTTCAAATGCGCGTAGGGTTGCTTATCTTGCTCTCTTAAATATGGTTGATGCTTCTGTTCTAAGCCCTTCTTATTGGATGGTAGTGCAGTATTTACAGGGTTGTATTTATATTTACCTTGGGGTTCTGTGTGCTCAGCGCGTACGCTCGCAAGCCGTGCTCGGAGGGCGAAGCGCGCGCCACGCATAGGCACGCCAGCGCCGCCACAGCCGCTTTTAACATCGCCCCGTCTGCGGAACACAATGATCTTGGTTGAAGTTGGTTGTCTTTGTCAATATTTAAGGAATGAGGGACTTGAGGGGAACCGTTAATGAAAAATATAGCTGTGGAACTTGGTGTCACATAAATATGAAATAGAAGTGAACTTCTTCATAGATAGTGGAAACTATTGATTTTCTCGATTGAAAATCATTCATAGGCATTAAGTCCGCCTCTGTACATTTGTGTTCTTAAAGTATTAAATAAATCAATAAAATCCTTTAAGTTCAGGTTTAGCTAGTTTACTATGACATCAGTATAAGGCCTCTGCCTCGAATTTCGCGGGCAGCGGGGCGGCAGCTGCGGCGGAGCGGGAGCGGCAGGATTTTATGCGTAAAAACAAATGGACCGGATCTCGAAAACAGCGGCGCGGTAGCGGGGCGGGACAATGCGAGACGCGCCGCCGTCGCCGCCTAAAGCCTGTTCGATCGCGAGCTTCCTTCATGCTCGATAGAAGGCGTTGTACCATTTGGGTGCATCGCTGAATCGCGGTGTTAAGAGTCTCCGCGAATATCATATAAGGACTAGAACAAAATATTTTTTTTATAGTACTCGCTTGAAACGACTTGTTTTATTACAATAAAACCCTCGGGTTGAGTGATGAACAAGGCCTAAGCCACTTCTGTAAAAGCACTGGACTGGAATCTTTCTTTACAAAAACCTTAGTCTCTGTCCATGGTACAATCAGCGTCAATAATATCGGGACGAACAGACTGTTCAAAATGATCTAAACAACTACGAAAATGAAATATTAACTCAATGACACAAGGAATGTTTCAGAATGAAGACAGTACACGACAACTTTCATTCTGACAAGAACTTTGTTCGATTGAGATAAAGTTTAATTTTCTTAGTTGTTGAGATCATTTGAACAGTCTGTTCGTCCCGAAATTTTTGACGCTGACTGTACGGATACCGAATGATCCGGGCTTATAAAAAAACGTACTGTCTCAGTGTGTTCGCAAGAAACGACCGGGTTTTATCAGGTCCGTGAACAGTTGCATCTTTTTGTATGCTCGTAAAAGCGCTGTCATTTCGGTACCTCACCATGTCTATGTAAGGAAACCATTATAACGGTAGTTCTTAATAAGCGCAAGGCCTTTCATTAAACCGGGATTGATAAACTAAACTATGGCGAAGATTACGATATCAGATACCTAGAAAGAAAGAAAAGAAAGAAAGAAAAATATTTTATTTGGGACACGCACAGGAAATACAGTTAAAAAAGAGCATATAAAAGTAACAAAATAAACATTAAAAAGCAAAAAAACAAAAAAAAAGAAATCAGAATAAAAAAAAGAGACCTGTGCGAGGCCAAAAAGGCTCCCATCTCAGCATAAAGCTGCGATATTTAAAAAATAAATACCGCAACGCTGGTATTCTGATAGGGCCTGTGTGATGCCACGGACATACCCACGGATATCAATTAAAAATAGCAAGGGGAATAAAATCAAATAAAATAAAATAAAAATACTAGAATACTTGAAAAGAAAAAAACAAAAACCGTCAATAAGGTGTAAAGATCGACTCACGCTTGACGCCCGACGGTCCAACCTCACTTGTCTATGCTATAGACTATTGTCTATAGGTATTTATGACAAGCGATGAGACCATGCATGAGACGCGGGCGCAGGCGACTGGCTGTCAATGTGCATTAATGTAAAAAAGGAAGTAAAGTACCTAACTACTTATATCAAAAGTTTTTTCTAGCTCGTAGTTTAAATAGGCTGTTTAATTGATTTCTCTCAATCATGGACCATATAAAAGATAAAACATCGCACTAATTCCAAAAACGTACACTATTAAGTGATACCATCTCATAAACCTTTCATTAGGTTTTGACAAATGAGTTGATAATCCATTCATATATCGCCAATGTAACACGGGCTATATCAATAAGCTTAATGTGGCGTGGGCGGCTCTTCGTTTTGAAACTTAGTCCATCATTTGTGGGATTTCATCTATTGTGAAAATTGTTGCGTAAAAATTATACGCAAAATTTCGTAACAGTTTAGATGCGAAAATAAAAATGTTTTACGATTTAACAAACTTGTCTCGTTAGGATACAGTCGTGAACGGCTATCGTGAAGGCTTTGTATGAAAATGTTCTGTAATGCTAAACAAACAGTGCGGCTCTCGCGTGGCGGGGTCATTGATATCGGTAAGCTGTAAAGCGGTTCTTTATAAGCATACGACTTCGCTAAAGTAATTTCCTAAAGGTACGTTTATTTACCTTATAACTGCACATAAATCGATTAAAGCGGGTTCTGTGATTGCTTTAAATTAAATCCTTCATTGAGGTAGGTACTTATGGGCGTCTATTATCCTTTAATTACACTGAGTATGTTATTGCTGGGAAGTAATTATCTTTATAATATCTAGCAATAACAAAATACATTAAACAGAGATACTTGGACCATTTTATTAGGCACTCTTTCTTGACGTAGGTACACACAGCTACACATCAAGCAAATTTCCAGTTTACACTGACCTCTCATTGTGAGGAAATCCTATACAATGCCAGATCAGCTTATACTGGAAATGTATAGCTTGATCTGTAGCCGTGCGTACTATCGGCACAAATAAAGCATGCTCAGTTTAGAAAATATTTCTGCAGAAGCGCAGCTAGTGAGAGACAGTGACAGACCACACCCCTTCCGGGTTTCGCCCAATTAGAGACTATGCATTTGTGTGAGTACAGGGCGTGTAACAAAAAAATAACAACAAACATTAGTAACAAATCAAATCAAAAACAAACATTTGTCATGCATGCGGAAGTTTGGCCAATAGTACATAATTATACATAGTAGTTATTAAAACAAATCTATTGATTTATTTCACTATGTTTGGTAGTGTCACTAGAGTTCGCTAGGGGAAGTTTACCAGGTACCTGTATCTTGTGCAGCTGAAACTACAGACGGCTTTTCATCTTTGACTCAAAACAAATAATTAATTTGACGGTATTCAAGATGCATCGATCTATGTTTGGTAGTGGAAAATTAGAACATTTTATCTTCCTCACTGGTCGATTTTGAGGTACCGTTTTCGACGCTTGGAAAATGGCTTGTCCCAATACGGATTTGCCCGACAACCCGTCCTCCCAGAAACTGTGGGACGTGCCGCTCTACAGTATTATACGGAATACAGTAAACACGTCATTTATTACTGTTGAGCGTGCCCTTCTCCTGGCTGTGGGAGAATGGGAGTCAGGCTTGTGGCTTCAGGCGCTCCCGTCATCCACCATAGGCACTATGATGGATGACTCATCGTTTCGGCTCGCTACGTGTCTCCGCTTGGGCGCACCTTGTGTTGTTGCGCATCGGTGTCACTGCGGTGACGCTGTCGACAGTCTCGGGCACCATGGCCAGTCCTGCCGCAGGACCGCAGGTCGCATAGAACGGCACGCCAGCATCAACAATATTATTCGTCGAGCTCTTGTCATTGCCGGCGTACCGGCGGTATTAGAACCAAACGGCTTGGTACGTGACGATGGGAAAAGACCAGTTGGCATGACGTTGTTGCCTTGGAAGATGGGTAGGCAACCTGTGTCGAGTTGTCGACAGCCTTGCGCCATCTCATGTTCCAAGCACGACGTGCTGTGCTGGCGTCGCTGCTGCGGCTGCCGAAACCCTCAAGCGGCGCAAATACTGTAACCTTATAGGTAACAGTTTCGAGCCGTCTAAGGTCGAAACGCTCGGGTCTTGGGGCCCGAGTGCGCGTCTTCTTTTTAAGGAAATTTCTCGCCGACTGGTCGATACTTCACGTGACCCGAGGGCTGGCTCGTTCTTTGGCCAAAGAATTAGCATTGCCATTCAACGTGGCAATGCTGCCAGTCTTCTGGGCACGTTTCCGGATGACATCGATGCGGACGAGTATTTCGGTGCCTAAGTGTCCTTTTGTTTTTGTATTTAGTTGTATAGTTAGTTAGTCATGTACCTAGTGTAAATAGTGTTAACTTGTTTAGTGTATTTAATTATATTAGAAAATAAAATGTTTGGTAGTTATTATCAGAGTTCTTCCATGAAGGCACTACTGCCACTATAACTATTTTTAACCGACGAAAAGAAAGGAGGAGGTTCTTAAGTCGAGCCTTTTTTTTGTGTTACCACGCTTATCGTTTTACAGAGTAGTACAATTTGAACAGTCCTGTTTTATTCGGGAGGGTACTCAAAGATAGTCCCATGTAAAATGTATTAACTTTACTTGGGTAGTTTTTGAGTTAGCTTCATAATACGTATTTTTCCCACAGTCTACGTGGATGATGTTCTATTTTTTTTTTTGCGGGTAGTGGTATTCTAATTTGTGTGGGGTGGGTAAGTACCACAACGAAAAAGTGAAAAACAAAAACTTTTTTTATAAAAAAAAAAAAACTACAAAGTGAAAAATAACTTTAATTTCGGAAGTCGGTGGCAAAAATCGAAAATACAAAACCAAAGAAATCCAACTTCCGAAATTAAATTTATTTTTCACTTTGAAGTGTTTTTTTTTTTTATAAAAAAAGTTTTGTGTCTCTGAAATTACAGCCTCCAGCTTTTCCATCTTTGACTCAAAGTAAATATTTTCACACACGCCACACGTTCTTCTAAAATACGCTACGGATTTTAATGCAGTTTTCACCATCATTTAGATTTTAGAGAATTAATTATAGAAGGTTTCTGTGTATTTAAATTAAAGTTACATATATCAATGTTTTGTTTAGACGTAAAAACCGTGCAAAGCAGGGGGGGGGGGGGGGTCGCTAGTATTGTAATAAAATTAATCAAGTGCAAAATATTCTAAAAAAAATCAGCTTCACGGACACAAATAATATACCTATGGGGCAAAATCCCATACTTATTGCGTTACTGCTAGATTGGTCTAGTAATGCTCGGTTCCTATAAACAAAAACGAATCGTTTTGCTTACCAATGGTAGCATTTATTATATTTTTTTTTTTTAGCCAAACTGGGCATATAAATAGATTCGTAAGCTAATTTTACCTGTGACAGCTACTTCCATATGGGAGGGTCTGCTATGCAAAGCTATGAGGTCTTTGCTTCGTTTTAGGTAAAGATACAAGAGTCTAAATTTTAACCGATAACGGTCCGTAAATTATAGGAATCGGCCATAAGCAAACTTATGATGGCTTGTGGCTAAGTAATAACCGCACGGATCGATCATTCAGGTTAAGCTACACTTGCCGCGGTTGGTTCGTGGATGGATGACCATCTTTAAATACCAAGACCCCTCCGTGCCTCGGAAACACGTTAAGCCGTTGGTCCCGGCTGTCCTTCGTGGATCGTTGACAGTCGTTACAAGTCGTCAGAAGCCCGAAAGTCTGACAACCAGTCTTACCAAGGGCTATCAAGGGCTGTCAACTGGTTGTGGAGGTCAGATAGGCAGTCGCTCCATATAAATACTGGTATTCAGCTGCATCCGGTTACACCGGAAGCCGACCCCAACAGAGTTGGGAAAAGGCTAGGCAGATGATGATAATGACTGGTGTTACAGTTTAACCACCAGATTTTCATCGTAATTTTTTGGTCAGATTGATGTTATACGTCAATAACAATGCAAATCTGACTAATCTTGATTGCCAACTACCTACGGATATAGCAGTTTTAATTTAAATTCTTGTTTGCTTTTTAAACTGAAAGTATTTCAAGAAGCTTGTCATCTTGTATGGCTTACCTTAGAAGAAGACAAGACACAAACTCATTACTACATGCTAGGCACGCATTGTATAATACAAACGCGCGTTTAAATACAACCCAAATGTATTGTTGTGACAAGCGCTTAAGTAAAGTATTTTTATACGCATTTTGTCTTCTAAAGTTCAAACACTCAAGTTAACTATTGTTACTTTTACTTCATGTAACTATTTATAGTAAATTTGTTTTAAAATTTTGCATCAATAAAGCATTTTTCAAAGAATTTATAATGTGCCGAGATGTATTAAACATTAGCAAGTGTTTCATGCTGATGGCAGTATAATGTAAGATCCGTGCTACCGTAGGTCGTGGCATGACGTGCATTGTTTATTTGTCTGATCAGCGACAGGTGTACGGGCCCGTCCTGTTCATGTGCATCTATTTATTTGCATTCCGGTATAGTTCGTGGACCTCGGTCTGTCGGATTATCATTGTCTAGCTACGCCCACACTACTAAGGTCAGCCTTTCATCAACCTCAGCCCTCCTCCCGTATGCACCATGTGCTTACGTAATCATAATACGTCCGCTATTATAACGCCAGTCTTATGTGTTCTATGCGATTGTATCTTTTTAATATGTAGCGCAAAGAGGATGTTCTACTCATTTGAATGTGTCTAGTTTGAATGACTCGCAGATACATTGTATGGATGCAACTCAGGATTACATATACTTTTGAGGCTCTATCATTCAGTATTTTTATACTTATTCAATATTGCGACGATGCAATGATGTCAAATAGCGTCACGTTGTCATCGCTTAGTAGCCACGTAGTCATGCTACTTTCGGTAACCGTCCAATTCGATTCGGGTCCACATACAAAAGAAATAGATCAGTATCGTTATTAAATGACTTTAGATCAGATGTCGAAGCAATAGCATATAACGGCTATCATGATTTACTGGTGCATCGGGTATTCATACTGACGCTGACGTGATCAATGACAGCTAAATCATGATGGAGTGAATGACGACACACCAATTTCTTTTAATGAAGCTTTATGAAAGGGCGTCCCGCATGATTAAAAATCGATAAAGATAGTACTCGCTCCCGAACTGAACACAATACTTGAACATGTCACGACAACTCAGAAAGAAATATTGTTGTTTGAGTATCAATTGACGAAACCCCGTCATTATATTTTTGTTCCTGTTACATACCTGGAGGCAATCAAAATTCAGAAAGGGAAAAGGAATGCACGTTTGTGGAGTGCGTCGACCTCGCAGTACTTGAAAACATGCGACCTGGGAATGCAGAAATGCAACGAAAAGTATTTCATCTACCTAATTATGATGTAAAGCGCATTACTGATATCCTGTTGACGAAAAGTCGTCCAAAGTCGTGCGACTTGTTTTATGACATTTCCTGAAATGCATTTTCACGTTAGTAGAGTTTTGTGCTGCGTGTAAGTGCGGCACGGCAGACGGATGTGTTACAGCAATTTACCGCCGCAGCTAGTTGTCAAAGTTCAGTGGAACTGGAGGCGAGCCAACGCGGCTACAGCACGCACTTCCAGGTGCTACACGCTTTCATTGCTTTTATTGGTACACATTCATTCTAAATGAAATTCATTAATATCACTACTTCAAATAATAATACTTATTATAATTAAGCAGATATTTGTTGAGTTCTTATGTAAATACTGGCGTGCATCAGACGTAATTAGCTTTGTATGAGATGATGGGATTAATAGAGATATATTTGTTTTTACAACGTCATTGGCCTTTTCGTCCTTCTCTTGTTCTATTGTGGACGGGCTTCCTGGTGAGATCACGTTTATTTTGTTGCAGCATTCTCTACCCCTTTTGTCTACATATGCTATAATCGCTCCGATGTTTTGGAGCAATTTATTTGAACGGATCGGTCGCGTCAGGCGGGACAACGGTGAAATTAATCTGATTCTTTTCTTGTCGAGTCACGCGGCTTCCGTTGTTAAATTAAAATGTAGGGAAAGGGGATGTCCTATTACTTTTTATCTGGAACGCCGTGATACGTGCGCTGTTGTTACGCGTCTTATTATAATGAAACCGTGGAGCCGCGTGGACCACCCGAGATTGCTTGCTGTCTGTAAATTTTATTTTAGCTGTCCCTTTTATGGTATTCTTATGGCTCCTTTAAATTTTTGACTCCCAAAGGCAGAAACGAAAACATGATAATTGATAAGTATTGCTTTTTTATTTTTACAAGCTTTGCTTAGAGCTCATACAGCTTTTACGTTTGTGCAAAGTTTAATGGTCACCACGTCAAAGATTGAAGCTACGATTGTATTGAATCTGGGTTATTAGTTTGTAGAAACTAAATGCTCTATTTATAATTCGGTTACGTCATTGCGTAAATGTTCACACAAACTCAAACCGCCGTCATTTACATCTCCTAAATGTCTGTACGACTTAATCAAGATAAATAGCAGATCAGTAGGCGCAGTCAAATCCTCCAGATTTATTGTTACCACAATGATGAGGTTTCTAAATAAATATTATTAAGCGCAGTAGGAAAGCAACAAAAACAAGGTTATAGGTACACACGGCTACATATCAAGCTATACATTTCTCCATTATAAGCTGATCTCGCATTGTATAGAATTTCCGTACAATGAGAGGTCAGCTTATACTGGAAATATATACCTGGATATGTAGCCGTGTGTACAAACGATGCCTCCAGTCTAAATAGGAAATGGGCGTACCGATTAAGTAGCCCGAAAAGAGTGTCAATAAATTATACCTGTTCGTGTCAGACGGTAAAGAACGTGGAAATTATAATCGATATAAAGCATTTGGACTTGTTAGTATTTACATGTAATAAATATTCAGTTAAATGACTCTATCAATACGGTTTCATTACGAAAGTAGCTGTGCCTACTGGTTGCGCCCGCGTCGCGTCGTGATCACATTGTAGGGCGCGGAGTCGCGGACTCAACTCAGCGAAGTTTACCTGTCTGCGACTACGCGGCCTTCGTGGAATGTCGTCGGGTAGCTCATTATAAATTTGCCTTTATGTTGCAATTTCATATGAGTCACCATTTAAAATAAACCTCCGTGCTCAATTCATCAGAGATAAAGAACAAAAAAAAAGAAGCCTCAATGAGAGCCGTTGCGCGATGCGGCTTAAAAACTTCCTTCGTCATTCAATTTTTAACAACATAATGACTGCTTTAGAGACCCTTTAAATTATGCTTGTCCCAATTATGTAGTTTCAATTAATTAACCAGATTATTAAATGATAGTGTTACGAAGGAAAGGGCCTTCCTGGCTTAGCGTCGTGCGTGATAGTTGTATTTGGATTTATTAGAATCTGAATTGCACCTATTTGTATTGTTATCAATTGCTCAACTTAATCTTAAATAATGTATATGTATGAGAGATATGTATTTACCAATAACGTTAACGAGGTGGTTGTCCTGCGGCAGTTTGTAGCCCTGTGCCTTGAGCACTCTTTGTTCTGTTGCAGTTACAACAGCGAACTGTGTTAATGCACCTAGAGATAGCCACGAGTGCTCCTAGACCACGTTATCAGCTCGCGTTAGGTCGTTTCACTGTCCTCGTTTCGAGAATCTTGTCGATAGTTGAATCATCTTTAAGAATGAGAGACGCGTCGGCTTGTCATCTTTACAGTCACCATAACTAAACTGACGATATTTTGAAATCTTTTCGCTAACATTGGTTGCGGTTTAAAGATTATGACAAATAGCTGGCAGAGCTACACAAAGAAAGTTGGAAAGTTTAGGATGTAGGTGTTCGTTTGTTGTGCGCATTAAGCCAAGTCCTTATAGTGTGCCTCCTGTGTCATCTGCTTCTGTTGTTCGTCTTCGTAAGTGGGTTACTGAGGCGGCAGACGGCGCGGCGACCACTCGCGCAAACCGGCTGCCAATTAGTTGGTGGCAGAGTCCACGTTTTCTGAACAACCTATCCGGAATTTGGGTGCAATTTATCTTTAATGTTCCTCTCTTATCTTGGTCTTATTTTACACAGATACGTTTCGGAGTGTCGGCGCCGCTATTAGATAATTTCATAATTATTCAAATTTTACCTGATGGTAAATTGAAAAACGATGTTGTTGCGTGACTGCTACCGTTTACTTGTTTATTTTATTACGTTGTAAACGATATTATCATTGATGTTGAAATTGGTTTGTTCTAATATTATCTTATAATGAAAATAATCATGGCATGGTAATAAAGTTCGAAAAGGGCTTGTCTTACGTGCAAGTTTTGTTGCAGGGAAGTTATCTAACATTACCTATTTGAATTACGTTACTACATAAGTTATTCTAATATTGACTACGAAATAGTAACTTACACTTCCACTTTACAGGCAAACATTGTTCTGTGTTTGTGTTTTATCTCACAAAATAAATAGAAGTGAAGTTAAATTATTTTAACTAAACCAAGCGCAGACATATTTTATCTTCTTTCTTATCAAATAGTTTAATACCGCTAAATGTCCCGGGAGAGCCGCTTAGCGCTTACAAATGTATTGTGTAATATCGGGACTGCATATTTCAGCCGCTGTGCCCAGGCGCAAGCGCAACTGTAGCCACGCCACGCCAACGAATGGCCGTGGTTGGCGCACGGCGCGCGTGCCGCTCCCAGCACTGATTCTAATCAGTTGCATCTGTCCAAGACAATACACATTACCTAATAGGACCGTGACTTAAACCACAACCATTGATTTCTTATCTGATCCAATCTAGTTGAACAGGTCTTCATGATCAATATTCAATAAAGTACCTATAGATTCCCTTTTCTTTATTGCTACATCAGTGCTTGATGTGATATCTCTAACGAGACGTTGTCCTGTCAATATTTCAATTTCGATTTCGACTGTTTGTTTTTCCTAATTTGTTTTCTTTCTTAAAGAGAAATAATTGTTTTTGTTTTCTCAATCTAATAATAGATTAAAAAAAATTAAAATCGAGCTATTTTCGAGTTTTTGTAAGACTAAACGCAGGGCAATTGATTTTTATATATACATATAGACGATTAGGCACTAGTATAAATAATAGTAACGTCTGTGGCAAATTAAATGCTAAGCTGCTTTAAAACTGTTTACGTTTTGGTACTTATAGCCCTGATATCATCGCTCATGCTAAGCTAAGACAGAAAGGAATTGTTTAGAAATGTTGAATCATAGTTTTGTTGTAGCGAGTAGTATGTGTAACCGATGTCAAGGAGGTCACCACTCAGGCAGGTTCAATGTCTTTACGTTAAGGCTTTGTAGTTAAGAGACAACTTTTAACAATGCCCCGTAAACTTTTGAAGAAACAAAAACTGATAAATGCCCTAAATGTAAGTGCTTCCATCAGGATAGTTTTATGATTCATGGTGTTGGAATGCGTTGTTGACAGTAATATAATACCTACAAAAATATCGACGACTGGAATCTTTATAAAAAGGTACTTATTGAAGAACACAATAATTTTACTGATATACAGGGTTATTGGTAAAACACCAACAACTTCTTAGGGACATCATTATGAAACTTTTACTATGGGATCAAATTTGAAATCGCGAAAAAAAATCAGCTGCTCCCTACATTTTGACGAGTTTTATGAAAAAAAAAAAAAAATGAAATATAAATAAATAATTTAATATAATTCATAGATAAATGTACTGAACAGCTTATTTTTTTTCGCGATTTCAGATTTGGTCCAATAGTAAAAGTTGTTCATAATGATGACTACAATGACCCTTTAAAGGGTTGTTGGTAAGTATTAATAAAAAATAACACTTTTTAATTTTAAACCTTTTAAAGCTTTAAGCTAATTTAAAAACAAGCAATTAAAATAATAATAACGGGTTTAACTTCCCGTAAAATGAAATTAATGAGTTCGATACAAAATCCGATGTGTTTCGTAGCGCCTGTCTCAAAGGCATGCGTTTGCAAACCGGCTTGGTCACGATACTATCTTAATTACAACATTAGCATGGTGATGATTCGCTATGAATACACATTAGGCGGAATTATCTCGCGGCGACATTTTGCGCTCACATGCAAATACATGATGACGGAGCGTCGCACAGCAGGATCTCCCCCGTCTACCGGACCGGTATTGATGATCAACATCATCTTGACGATAAAATTGTTTCTAACATTCAAATAAAAATCGTAGGTGTTACAAATATATGTACATAATCATTGCTGTTATAGCTGTTACAAAGCTATTTTCTAAATTCTTATTTGATACCCATTCATAGTAATATGTTTTGCTATCAAGTGTTATGTAGTTATGTAATACTCAACACATGCACTCACGTATAAGTAACGCCTAAATTGCGTTAGCATTTTTATTGATGGCTGTATTGATATATTTTATTTATGGATATTTATGTTGTTGTTTAACAAAACAACACTTAGTTTTCGTTTTCGATTTTCTTACTTGTTTCAAAAGCAGGAGTTACGAAATGTACGTTGGTACTTTCTCTCTCGTGTATCAGTATACACGCGGGAAGTGTGGATGGAGGTTAAGAAAACAAAGTTTCGTCTTCACATAGATATAGGATGCAAAACCCAGCTTATAACATGTCATCATTTATCCACCATTTATGCATAATATATCAAGTTTCCGTCGTAGACTAAAAATACAGAACAGGTCAGTTTAGCAATTTTGATCTTGAAGATTATTACTTTTTTATTTAGATCACTGTTGTTCCAACGATCGAAAATATCTGAATAGCATATGGTAGCATAGCGTTTTTTTTTTTTGTTAACAAGCTTAAGTGTTCTTGTTTGTGTGATTATGTATCCCGCACTTGGGGACGTGCCGGGAGGTTTATTTGTGTAGAACAAATACAAGGTGCTCGTGAACCAGGAGGCCGGGAGCTCTGCCGAGTTGTCGTGTTTACTTACGTTGATATGCATACCTCCCGATTTAATTGTACACCCTAAGAACGTGCTCTGCTGCATTCATTAACAGTAATAGCAGCCACTGAATAGTTAGTAACAGCTTAGGATAGGTTATGTAATTTGTAATAACTGCTATTATCGTGTCAATAATTGAATGGTGCTCTCCAAATAGTATGCTTGCGCTAACGATTAGGTACTACTTTTAAGCTCGAGCCACCGCTGCCGCTGCACCGGTAATACCAATCATATATTCAAATTATGCTTTTGGATGATTAACTTGAAAATAAACCTATATCCTGTCCTAAGTAAAGGCAGTAACTGTGGTTGTCCCTAATCAGGATTAATTGAAGGCAACTCATTTGTCCTAGGTCAGTTGCGGACTGCAATCTGTTTTTATAGCTCCTGCAAGTTGCTGCGTTTGTAATTTTACAAATACAGCAACTTTTTAAATGCGTTATATAGATGTTTCATCAGTTATTTCCAAAGTTGTTCAAGTTGTACTGATACTACTGATAGCTAATTTCTCTTCAATAATTCATGAAAATCCGATGAACGAATTTAATGGTAATGTAAAATTTGTATGGTGTAGGTACACATAAGTTATCATGGCCTTTGGTATGAAATAATTAATTTAAGTTAGCCTGGTTTACCCTAAGTAGGTACCTACCTTATTAACAATATTAAATCCCAATCGGGTTTTTTAATCTGGGGAAATTTCCTGAAAGCGGAAAAACAACGTAAGCATAAAATTGCAACTAAACTTTTCCTTCAGTCTTTGCGGCTGTAATTTTTGAAAAATGAAGTGATTAAATATGTTTCAATTAATTCGAAGTACCTACTTACAGTGAAAGTCGAACTCAAATAATTTTCGCGTCCTTTTAAAACGTTTTACGTATTGTTATTTACAAGCGAAAGTCCATTAAGTTCTCGGCTCCTGTCTGACAGGAGTGTGTTTCGAGTATGAACATAATAATTTATAGCCCTTAATTATATTCGGTACCGAACATATTGAATTCGCTTACTTTACAAACTGAACATGAATTTCCTCTTTTTGAAAGGTCATTATTAACATATTAATATTATATATTTTTTTAGGGTTCCGTACCTCAAAAGGATAAAACGGAACCCTTATAGGATCACTCGTGTGTCTGTCTGTCCGTCTGTCACAGCAAATTTGTTCCCAATCTAATGGACATATGAACTTCTGTGACCCAAACACGGACGGGTAAAGTAAATAAATGTATTTTGAATATGGGGGGCAAATAAGAAATTTAAAAAGAAAAGTTATGCTAACTATATCGTCTGACATATCAAATGAAAGGGGGTTTCAAATATATATTTTTTTTATAATTTTAAAAGAAATTGTTTTAAAGTTATTTAAGAAAATAGACGAAAATTTACCATTCCCCCCTGATCTCCGAAACTACCGAGTCTAAAATTTTGAAAAAACTACAGAAAATTGTTCTTTACCTGTAGATTAAACCTATGAGAAGTATGTGGTCTTAAAATATCACTAAATTTCTCAATATTGTGAGTACAAACTTACATTTACAGTTGGAATGTATGGGAGAACATGTTTTTCAACTACAATGTTAAGTTTGTTCTTGGGATAAATTTTATTCATACTAACGAACCAACTACGGAACCCTTCATTGTGCGTGGTCCGACACGCATTTGGCCGGTTTTTTGTCTTTGACATTTCTCGGGATATTATTATTTTATTATTAGGTTAATAGGCCAATATTATATGCAAAAAAACATGTGTCAGTGTGTTGGGATTAAGAATTTCTGTTTCAGAACATAATATCGTATAATTGAATATTTTAAAAGAAAGCTTTTATATACCTTTGATTGATTTATCACTTTATCAGTAACTTATGAATATAACATTCACAAGAACATTCCAGTAGTTACCAGTTCTATCAATCGACTTGAAATCGTTGGACTGCATTGAGCTTTATCATAGATGCGGTTATTTGATCGAGTAGTTCTAAATAGTAACCAGTGATTATGCAGTTCGAAATAGTGAACAGATGAGCGCACGCGCATGCTGCCTCGGAAGGGCTTACCCAACAGACGCTCAAGGCAAGCCCTTGATGATCTCTTAATTGCCTGCAGGTACTCTCTGATTCGACATTTACCAGCGAATCGATAAGAATTAAAGCAGCTATAAAGGTTAAGGCGATACCCGTCCGTTGGTAGTGTTGGTACGATAAATCCAATTACCCTGACATTTCTAAATCATACAGTGAATCCGTTCGCCAGACAGGACAACATTTTAATGAGAGCTGTATATTTAGCTTTTAATTAGTGAAACACTCTCTTAATCTAGATATATGGAAGATTAAAGTATGAAATTATGACTTAAAACGACAAGTGTATTATTTCAAACAATCTTTTATTAGTCTGGTTATTATCTAAGACCAAGACGAATCAAACTAGCCCAAACTTGATAGGGTTGCGTCGTTTTATTACCGAGTTCCCGTCCCGCCATGGCCACCTTCCGGCTCCATCATGGGATCAGCTCCATGTCATAATAATATTGCATTGTCATCTGATTTACATATGCATGTAAAATTGCATCTTAATCGGACTCCGGGAAGTGGGTCAAATTTAACTTGCAAGATTAGATTACAGACAGACACACCGGGACAGGTGAAACTGAATGACAGCTTGTAAAAAGGTAACTTTTTGAAACGTCAACTCCTTACGTAATATATGTTTTAATTAATGCAAAAATATAATTTTGTTGGTTGCGGTTTTCCTTTAAGAGTTTCCTTGACCGGTATGAAATCATCAGTGCAATAGGTAACGAGTGTTTACTCTTCATGCCCTTCACTTGATCGCTCTTCCCACGTCGTTACGCAATGATAGCCTCGGGCCTCCGAGTAGCTTTCAGGAGCCAGTGACCACGTCTCCTAGTAATTAACGTTAGTTATGTCTGGCGAACGATTATGATATCCCAGTACAGCGCCTTGCTAGTTAACCAATGTCGAGGCGGTAATGCCTTGATTTATGCTGCTATTCCTCCTCGAGGTTCGTTCACACTGCCTCACAAGGGAATAAACTACTCTAATAATCGTTTCTGGTCCCCAGAGGTCCTTTAAATGCTAATGTCAGATAATAAGCTCAACGATTTACGTGATCAATCCTAACGATGTAGTAAGCGTGAAGACATTTTAATCGCACCAAGTTTTACATTAAAAAGTTGTTAATGAAAAGAGTTGCTTCTTTGAATTTAATTTACAGGTTCGATAAGGCGCACGTTCACTTTTATGTTCTGTTATGTAGGTCGATGTTTTGAATTGAAATCATATAAAATGGACAAAATGTGATCAGAGCGATGTTCGCAAACGGCATAGCAGCGCGTAGCGGTCGTAGGAACCAGTCTCCGATGGCGATATTGTCGATAACACGCGTAATGTGACTTGCCGAGGTTTGGCAGACCTCCTAGGGTTCTTCTGAACTATTAAGAACGTTTACTTGTCATCACCTAGCTAGCAGACTTCTTATTGGTAAACACTAGTTTTATTTATTCACTGATGACATTTGCATGCTCCAGATAGTAAATTTATTTATAGATGGAAACTTGTGAATTATAATTTGTTTGATTGCGGCTATGCACATTTAACTTGCGGATTTTTTGCCAATATCTGCAACTTGTTTTTTTGATGATTATTTACTTAACATTTTCAGTTAAATTAGTAGCTAACTGAGATGAGGAACTCATTATGATAACTTATTTCAAACAATGGTTTCGTCAACTGCTTATATTAAGTAAAAACGTAGAAAAATTATAACCATTAAAATAAAAGCGTGTTTTATGATAGTTTTAATTTTCGTCAAATGATCACTGCATATTTGGCCATTTATGGAAAGGCATATCTAAACCTATTTTTTTAATGAATAGTAATTATATGTCATAGGAGTGTTGATGCAAATCAACATAAAGTTTAGCAAAACTAAACACCAACATTCTAAAAGGCAGATGTGAAGTTATAATTAAAACGATGCAGTATAAAACTAACGCGAACAAGATATTCGCACAGCGGATATTGCGTGTGCAATCAAAACATGCGATAATGTGATAAGAAAGATAAAACGTTGAGCTACCGACCTAGGGTTGCTCCAGATTGTCGATGCGTCCTCTAGGGCGTTACTATGGGCACTGTCACTGCTGTACTCTCACTGATACTCATGTCACAGGGCATAAAATCGCGAGGTAAATACACGTGTTTCGCGTAAGGTTTGTGTTCGCGGGGCACGAGGTCGTGCAACAGGTGCGCTTGCCGCAGCTTCCGCAACGGCTCTGGCGGCCGGCTCCCGCGCCGACCCGCCGAACACGCCTCGTGCGTACGCGCACCTCCCCGCCCGCCCTCACACTGAAGCCTTTCTTTACTACGGTTTTCAGCGGCTTTTCATTCAAGTGTTTGATATAATGTAGACTTATTTTACTTGCCTTGTATTCTATTGTGATTTAAATTAATTTGCAGAAGATCTTAAGCCTTATGGTTTTAATAATTTTGTACGGTTTTTATATAATACTGGCTCTACCTGTTTACTTATTTAGTTAGTTGAAGGATAAACCCTAACTCACATACAATTCATTTTATGGAACCAGTGCAATTACGCTAACGTCATTAAACATCAGGTAGCAGCGTTAGTTGCAGGTGCTGCACAACCTACAAACATACATTATACATACATAGAAAAGAGCTTTCTAAGAATTAAGATGAAATGATTAGATGCCATAAAATAAGGTGCGCTGATCTGGTCAGCAAAACGCGTGAGAAAGTTGGTCTCTCACCGCTCGTAAATCGTGTATTAGATTCTTCTAAATGAAGCCCTTGATTAGATGTTAATTAAAAGGAGAAGACGTTCTTTATGGCCGGCGCTTTATAGAGAAATGATGTCGCATGTTGTGAGTACTGAGTACGCAGGGTACTTGTGAGTTTTAACCACTTGTCTACATTGCGTCACGTCCATGCTTGAAGAATCCGAATCTTCATCGATCATCTTAATCAATATTGGTTCTATTGCTACGTTTAGTTACATAAATTGACTTTCCCTTCGATGGGTGTCGAGTCGATTAATGTTTGCTATCAGCACCTGTCTGTGATAGCGAGGACAGTATGTACGCACGCAAGTGCCTTCATTTTGATTGCACTGAGGAGATTGCCTGTGATATAATCTAGCGTAGGCTCGTTGGCTGTATTAACGAATAATCTCACTATTAATAAAAAACTGGGCTAGAGCGAGTCAGACTCGCGCACCGAGGGGTCCGTACTCGTTTTATTTTTCCTGTAATCTTTACATAAACTTCTATCACATAGAATAAATAATTTCAGATTTTTCTCTATGCAAACTTCGGAGATAAAGTGGAGGGGGGGGGGGGGGGGTATTTTTTTAAATATTTTTCATCAAAGTCGAAAACTACTCGACCTAAAAAAAGAATTTTTTTTTGAGAATGTGCAAACGCGGTCATTCATGCCCCACATGCCCGCCCTACTTCGAATTTTTAAGACCCCCTTTTAGTCCGTTACAAAAAAAAAACTTTCTTATTTGCAAAATAGTTGGGCAAACGTCATCTGAAACTGTTCCAAATTTCAAGTTGATAGCATTAGTAGTTCTTGAGATATCCAGCTGTGACAGACGGACAGACAGACAGACTGAGTCGCACCATAAAGGTTCCTTTTTACTATTTTTGTACGGAACCCTAAAAAACGGTTTCTTAAGAATTCAATATGACATATTTTCATTTTCCTTATTAATAGTTCGAATAAAGTAAGGCATTATCAAAATAGGTTAATATTTACATGAACCTATTATGATAATGCCTCTCTGTCAAATGACTCAAGTGCAATGAAACTATTTAACTAAAACATCTATCACAATACTCGTGTACGGCACAAGGTACATAATGAGTACGGTTTGTGATAGCAGTCTGATTTGGGTAGACTGTGCAAACATAATTTAACCATTTCAGCGCCGCCGTTTTCTTGTCACATTTGGAATATTGGTACAATGAATACCGATGAGTTACATATACATTGGGTTATATTATACGAAGATTTAATCACTCTTTCTGTCGTAAAAGGTGCTTTTCCTTATCCTGTTATACATCATCAGCATCCTGCACTTATCCCATTATATTTTCAAACTCAAAGCATTTATTTCAATTAAACCAATTACAGGTACTTTTGAATTGTAAATGAGTCGGTCAGTTAGTCAGAAAGTTGAAGCTAGATGCCCATTCCAAAACGTAGATCTCTTATTTGTGGGATCGACGCATCATCACGTCTTTCTCTTCCATACATTTCTGCAGTAATTTTGGAGTACCCTTCTTGCTTAGTCACATTTATCATCTTTCACATAATCCATCTATATTTTCTTTGTTCTCCTAGTGTGCGTTAACAATAACGACGTCATCTCCCAAACTCACAAGCAGAAGTTTGTGAAGTTAAAGTCTTCCTAAATGTGCAACATGAACAACCGAAAAAGTTTCATTGTCTTTTAAAGCATTCCAATATTTCTCGTTTCTACTTTCTTGCCATTTAACATCTGAATGTAATACATATTATTTCTATGCACTCGGCAGGCGCTACAGAACATGAAATTACGATGAATTAGCATTCTCTTATTACCTGTCTCACTGAAATTCTGCAGGGAGCATTTACTTCGTTTTGGATTATCTGGTCCTAAGCTAGCGGTGAATGCCAATAGTATTTTCTATTGAAGTTAGCATATTCATGAATACCAATGTCCAATAGTCTCACAAAGTATTCTGGTAGGAAGCGGTCTTTTATAGAGAAATTTAGCTTTTCGTATTCATTTCCAACTCACTGGAAGCATAATATTCGTATATTACTTTTCCTATTGCTGTAGTATGTTTTGAATAGTTATATTATACAAGGCGTAACATAAATAACGCACAACCTCTTAAAGTGTCATTGTACTCATAAGTATGAACAACGTTTACTATTATGGGACCAACCTGAAATCGCGAAAAAAATCAGCTGTTCCTATATTTTGAGGAGTTATGCGAAAATATAGGGTAGGTACAGCTGAGTTTTTTTTTGTCGATTTCTTGTCTGATCCTTAGAAAAAGTTGTTCATAATGATGAGTACAATGACCCCTTAAGAGGTTGTGCGTTATTTAAGTTAAACCTTGTTTAAATAACAATATGTAAATACTTTGTGAAAATTTTATTTGTTTTACTGTTACTTGGAAACCTTACCTTACACAATCAACTTATCGTATTAGAAATCTCTACCGTTGGTTTGCTTTTATGAAAAGCTGATAAGCGGTTTGCCATTCTTATATCATATATTTACAATAGGTTTTAAATAACGCCTCGGTGGCGACATATAATTGCGATTACATTAAAAATACCTCGTAAAAGAACACCCGTGCTGCCATATAAAGACATTACATCGAATCAATATGCGATGGAAACGGGTTAGGTCTCAATAAATGATAACAAGCGGCGCCGGAGTGCGAGTGGCGCGATTGTGCTCATACAGTAATTAAGCATAAATAATTTTCGATTACCGCGAAGCGTGTCCATCCATTGCTGACCACAGCCGGCTCGTGACAGGTTATGTGGGTTTTGAGCCGTCTGCTCACGGGAGGTAAGAGGGGGAAGCTACACGGGTGGTCAACTGTCCTTTACTGGCGATTGTACACATATCTTTATTCATTACTCATTATGTCTTTGAAATTGTGAGACGCCCCTTAATTCACCGATTAAATTAAAGACTTATATAGTGAAATAGGCAGACATCGAACATGACTAAAATTGAATTCTACTTGAATATACTCGTAGATAACCCTTTTCAAAATATCTCTTCGTCAAGTACGAGTAGAGTGCATTAGTTTCAAAC
The DNA here is from genome assembly GCA_946251885.1 of Cosmia pyralina. NCBI lineage: Eukaryota > Metazoa > Arthropoda > Insecta > Lepidoptera > Noctuidae > Cosmia > Cosmia pyralina. The sequence goes on from OX276344.1 coordinate 9,991,885, forward strand.
AAAGTGACTCATGAAGTTGTACAAGGACTTATTATTAGCAGTGGTTGTTGTTTTTGAAGCCAGATACTGTAACTGATAATAATGTTCATTCATATGTTCAATTAGTAGATTTGTGCAATCCTAAATTGCTACACTGACACATAGGCGTGAAATAACAACCGAGCTTAACGAGCCAATTAAACTGTAGAAGTGTATTAGACTGTTTTTCGTTTAGAAAATCGTATTCGCTTTTATGATTTCACGGAATCTTTACTGTTTATTAGTATTCGTAGTTGTTGTAAGTATAGCAAATGAACAAGAAGCACAGAAATTATTTGAATCACTTGTAGGTACGTAGAAACTGCGGTCATCGCCACTCCACTTACTCCTCATTGGCCAAATGTATTGGTTCCCTACCGACCTAGCTTGCAGCGATTCTGTTTTGTAGATTTACAAGTCACGCTCTAGAAAGCTCGTGCTTTACTTTACTACCCCGATCGGTAACGTTAACATGCGTAAATTATTGCTAGATCAGACATGATCTCCTTTTTCGTAAGCCGCTTATAAATCTTTTTGCTAGTACTTTGTAATAGGGTCACATTAAATTTAAACAAGGTTCTTGTATAATGTTTTATGAAAACAGTATAGTACCGTAGTAGACAGACACTACAAAGTTAACTAAGTATACCAAAATGAGAATATTCTAGGGACTTGTTGACTGCAAATACATGGAACATATTTAATGCTCCATAGTCGGCTTGCCATTTATTTCAATCAGTACTGATTTATCGGTTGTATGTTGACGTTGAATGTGATTTTACAAGATAATGCGTGTTTTCAATGCGTTGAACAAGTTAAGTTATGATGATTTTACGAATTGGATTCTGTGTACAATGTCTTGTTTACTCGCCAGCCATGTCAGTCGGTTTTAAATACTACTAAACTTGTTATCGACATCCGATTATAAAAGCTTACCCAGGGCTTTTAACTCCCATTTCTAATTAATAGGTCTTTACCTATGAAATTGCCGTTTTGTATGAAAAAATTTAAACGAATTTTTTTCATGCATTTTTTATTTGTATTAATCGAAGTAATCACCCATGCAATCAATGCATCTTTGCCAACGCAGTGGCAGTTTATTGATGCCCTTCTTAAAGAAATCAGCTGGACGGGAGGCAACAAATTCTTCAAAGGCATTTTGTACTGCCTCTCGGGTATTGAATTTTTTTCCCGCCAAGAAGTTATCCAAATTCTGGAAAAAGTAGTAGTCTGTAGGCGCAAGGTCTGGTGAGTAGGGCGGATGACGGAGATCTTCCAACCCCAGTTCTTGCAACTTGGAGACCGTCTGCTGTGCAGTTTGAGGTCGCGCGTTGTCGTGCAGGAGCAGCGGAGACGAGCGATTGACCAATGCTGGTTGGAGATGTGCCAGCTTCTCCATCATTGTGTTCAGTTCTTTACAGTACACATCTGAAGTAATGCTCACCCCGTTTGGTAAGAAGCTGTGATGAATCACACCGGCGCTAGACCACCAAACAGTGACCATCACTTTTCTAGGGGCAAGTTTTCGTTTAGGGCATTGTTTAGGTGCTGAACCAGGATCCAACCAACTTGCTGAGCGCTTGCGGTTATCAAACAGAATCCATTTTTCATCGCAGGTAACAATGCGGTTCAAAATTCCTTCATTTGTGTGTCTGTTGAGCAGTGCAAGGCACGTCTCGACGCGTACTTCGCGCTGGCGATCATTGAGTTCGTGGGGCACCCATTTGTCAAGCTTTTTTACCTTGCCAATTTGACGCAAATGGACCAATATTGTTTTGACGCTAACGTTGAAAGCTGCTGCTAATTCAGCCGTAGATTGTGTATCATCAGCTTCCACAATCGTCTTTAATTCTTCATTGTCGACCAAAGTCTTTTGGACGACCGCGAGGTTCATTTTTCAGGTCGAAATTTTCAAAACGGAAGCGAGCAAACCAATAACAAGTGGTGCGTTGGTTTGTAGTGTTAGCTCCGTAAACGTCGTTGATGTTGCGTGCCGCTTGTGCCGCGTTGCTGCCACGACGGTACTCATATTCCATAATTACTCGAATTTTTAACGTATCCATAATGACGAAAAAGATTGAAATGCGATGAAAATGTAACACTAATCAATAAACAAATGACTACTTTTAGAAAAAAAAATCCATGTTTTTAAAATAAAATTAATTTGAAATTAGAATTCTTAGCCAAACAAAAATTATTTTGATTTGAAATGGCCAGTACCGCAGAACGGCAATTTCATAGGTAAAGACCTAATATTTCAAGCATATTTAAGGTCCCATTGATTGCTTGCATAAATCTTTCTTTCCTGCCGTGTCTGCTACAACAGAGTATTGTACGTTTAATGGTCGACGTCGAACAAGAGAGACTTGGAAAAGAATTGGATTATCTACTTGTTGATTGAAATAAATTAATAAAATTATTCGTAAAAACATTACGTTACTAACAGTATACTTTTAACACCTGTCCTTGTCAAAATCATCTCAATGAAGTAAGAAGGCAATAGACTTGACAACCACTATTCATTTGTAGAATTTTATTAAAAAGAACACTCGTCCGATTTGAAAAATTTTTGTTTTATTCGAGAGGGTATACATCAAAGTTGGTCCCATATAAAATTGATTAACTTTGCTTGGGTAGTTTTTGAGTTAGCTTCAATAATACGTATTTTTTCCCCACTTTTATATGGATGATGTTCTAGTTTGTTTTGCAGGTAGTGGTATTAAAATTTGTGTGGGGTAGTACCACAACTAAAAACTGAAAAATAAAAAATTTTTACAAAAAAAAAAAAAAAAAAAATACGTGTCGAATTGAGAACCTCCTTTTTTTTCGTCGGTTAAAAATACAACCGACTTCCAAAAACAAAACTACAAAGTAAAAAATAACTTTAATTTCGGAAGTCGGTGGCAAAAAACGAAAATACACTTAACCAGACACGGACTTCTGAAATTAAAGTTATTTATCCTCCCTGAAAAATAAACCTTGTTAAAAGGGAAGCGCTAAGGTCAATCAATCTGCCTAGCCTTTTCCCAACTATGTTGGGGTCGGCTTCCAGTCTAACCGGATGCAGCTGAATACCATTATTTTACATGGAGCGACTGCCTATCTGACCTCCACAACCCATTAGCTGGGTAATACGATACCCCTTGGTAAGACTGATTGTCAGACTTTCGGGCTTCTGACGACCCGTAACGACTGTCAAAGATCCACGAATGACAGCCGGGACCAACGGCTTAACGTGCTTTCCGAGGCACGGAGGAGTCTCGGTATGTAAAGATGGTCACCCATCCACGGACCAACCCCGGCAAGCGTAGCTTAACCTGATGGATCGACCCGTGCGGCTGTTATTACTTAGCCACGAGCTCCTCAGGGAAGCGCTAAGGTAGCCCCCGAAATTCAATTTTTCTTACGATTTTTGCAATTTGCAGCTCAGTGTCTTGTGTATGTTGATTAAAGTATTATTCGCTACCGTAACAAATATGTATGTATAGAATTAATCATTAGAATCAGTAATAAAACTCCTTTAGGTAGTATTGGCCTGAAAAGTCATGATGTCATGAAATAGTCATTCAATAGGGTAAGGCTGCGTTTCCACCAGAAATGAGCGAGGATGCGTAGCGAGGGATGTGTGTAAAACTAACCAATAAACCCCCGTTCGCACGGGCGTAATGAAATCGTGGCGGGGTTATAAAATCCCGCCACGATTTTATTACGCCCGTGCGAACGCGGGTTTAGAGACTAGCTTAGCTCAAGCTAGTCCCGCCCGTGTTAGAGTTGAAAATCCAGTGCGCTATAAGGCGCACTGGATTTTCAACTCTCGGCGCTAAGCGTTGAAAATCCAGTGCGCTATAAAATCCCGCCGCGATTTTCTTACGCCCGTGCGAACGGGGGTTTAGAGACTAGCTTATTGGTTATTGGTTAGTTTTACACACATCCCACTACGCATCCTCGCTCATTTCTGGTGGAAACGCAGCCTAATACGACTTAGAGAGTTTTATTGATGATTTTAATGATTATACTATAATTCTATAAATACAGATTTGTTATGGTCACGAACCATATTCAGATCAACATACAACCTAATACTGACCTGCAAATTGCAAAAAACGTAAGAACATTTGAATTTCGCGGGCTATCCTGGCGTCTTAAGGCGAGTAGTGCTACCAACTAGCGCCACAATTGAGAAAAAAATCCTAAGTCTGGAGACACGGAACATTTTGAAATTTCCTATGCTCAGATTTTTAGTCAGATGAGGTAGAATTTTTTGACCTCACCTGACCTACCTCATCTGATTAAAAATATGAGCATAGGAAATTTCAAATTGTTCCATAACGCCAGACTTATGATTTTTTTCTCAATGGTGGCGCTAGTTGGCAGCACTACTCGCCTTAATGTTAATGCGTTTGTTTTCTTTGCCATTATACCGTATTGTTAGTTGCAAATGCAATTCATTCTGGAAGCTTATTGTTCTTTTAACAATTTTAATAGGATTGAAACGTATTAAAATAACAAGGTAAAATAATTATGACTTATTATTGTTTAGACCACATTTTTACATATCGAGACTCCTCCGTGCCTCGGAAAGCACGTTAAGCCGTTGGTCCCACCTGTCATTAGTGGATCTTTGACAGTTGTTATGGGTCGTCAGAAGCCCGAAAGTCTGACAACCAGTCTTACCAAGGGGTATCGTATTACCCAGTTACTGGGTTGTGGAGGTCAGATAGGCAGTCGCTCCATGTAAAATACTGGTATTCAGCTGCATCCGGTTAGACTGGAAGCCGACCCCAACATAGTTGGGAAAAGGCTAGGCTGATTTGATTTGATTTATTGTTTAGAGCACAATAATTACTGTTGTCTAAACAATAAGTCATATTTTACCTTGTTAAAACCATTCTGTTTAATAATACGCCAAGTTTTTATCGTTCTCATAAAATGCGATGAGATTTCCTGATTGCTCTCCAGTTTATTGATTCGTTATAGTTACAATGTTATACATAACTTTCTCACAGGCATTATCCTTTAGCGGATACGAGGAAGCACCAGGCTGCTTATTGGGTGTTGATGTAAAGCTCTGTATGTTCAAAGAAATCATCGCTTCACACGTCGAATTTGACTTTTATAGTCTCAATCATCTGTTGTACCAACATAATGTGTACACCCTTTCAATTTTATTACATAGTTGCTCGTACCTTGAAGACGATATGTTAATTAGTTGCAATTTATGGTGTTGCATTAGGAAAACAAACTTAGTTATTTGCTTACATTGAAGCGTTGACATCGGACATGAAGTAAGCTGGCCAAGGTCCGGCTTCACATAAAACATCAGTTGAATGCGTCGCAGTCGCGTATGCGTTAGCAGAAATGGGTACCTACTCCGTCACGCCGGTACACGATTTACCTTTAATATGATAATGCGACAGGTCTGCCTTTCTGCGGTTCGTGGGAATCGCTCGCCGCAGGCCAGAGAATAAACTATACTAACGTTTAATTAGGTTCCAATGCCTACTTACCTGCACACGTGCAGCGGGTTGACGAGTTCTAGTAACTCGCCGTAATAATTCTCGATCGAGTAATAACTATCGACGTTAAACTTAAATGCAAAATTTAACGACACCAAGCAATTACTAGTCCTACTCTCACAGTTCGCCACATCTTGCAAGATTTGCGCAGTTGATGGCAATCTCAATTCCCCGAGATGGGGCATCCGGTTGTAAAAAGGAAATCAAAAAGCTTTCCTTTTGTTGCTGTACCAGTGGCACCGTCTCTGCGACTATCTCTATGATTGACGTGTTTGTTCTACTTAATACCTACATGACAAAATGTTTATTAGTTTTAAGTAACTTGTCAGATGATTTATGTCTTGGTGTAAAATGTTGATATAAACTTTGCAGTATAAACTGCAAATAAACAATTTTATATTGATGATGCCTGCTTGTTTCTGTGCATGTCTAGATATAGTATGGTTAGTACTTAAAGCTTAGTTAGGTCTTAGCACCAAATTATGATTGTATTCGCTTAACAACAGCAAGTGGCACACGTAAACATGGGGCGGGCCGCGCGCATGTGTCAGCCTGTGTGCGCGTGCGCGCTTCCTCCACATCGCTTTACGTTAACAGTAATGGGTCTTCATGCTCTTTAACTACCTCATAATGTTGAAAGCTCTGTCTCACAAATTACCTACTCGTTTCTGTAGATCTATTCGGGAGTCTCACTTTTCATTAAAAACTGTACCTATGTATTTCAGTATGCCATTGCTTGAAAGTTTTTGATGTCATTAAATGCACGCACCGCAAATACCACTTGATTATTGTTGTGGTTGTTGTTTTTTAGTATTTCCCTGGCCTACCGCCTACCCTTTTATATTATGTTTACCCAATCAATCTGTCTAGCCTTTTCCCAACTATGTTGGGGTCGGCTTCCAGTCTAACCGGATGCAGCTGAATACCATTATTTTACATGGAGCAACTGCCTATCTGACCTCCACAACCCAGTAACTAATACGATACCCCTTGGTGAGACTGGTTGTCAGACTTTCGGGCTTCTGACGACCCGTAACGACTGTCAAAGATCCACGAATGACAGCCGGGACCACGTGCTTTCCGAGGCACGGAGGAGTCTCGGTATGTAAAGATGGTCACCCATCCACTGACCAACCCCGGTAAGCGTAGCTTAACCTGATGGATCGACCCGTGCGGCTGTTATTACTTAGCCACGAGCTCCTCCATATTATGTTTACCCATTCCATAAAAATTATAAAATATCAGCTTTGCAGCTAAGGTGGCCTTTAACGTTAAGCTAAGTTCCTCTCTTGTGCTAGGCAATGATGAAATGGCTATTATAGTTAAATCTATAAAATTACAAAAAACAGTTACTTATAGTAACTAGATCTAAAAAAAAACAACCGACTTCCAAAAAAAACACTACAAAATAACTTTCATTTCGGAAGTCGGTGTCTTTGGTTTTGTATTTTCGTTTTTTGCCACCGACTTCCGAAATAAAGTTAATTTTCACTTCGTAATGTTTTTTTCGGAAGTCAGTTGTTTTTTTTTTTGTAAAAAAGTTTTTTATTTTCACTTTTTAGTTGTGGTACTATCCCACAAAAATTCGAATACCACTACCTGCAAAAGAAATATGAACATCATCGACATAAAAAGTAGGAAAAAATACGTATTATTGAAGCTAACTCAAAAACTACCCAAACAAAGTTAATAAATTTTACATGGGACTAACTCAATAAAACAAGAATCTTTTAACACGGACAACTCTGTAAAATGTTATGCGTGGTCATACATAAAAAAAAAAAAAATATCTATATAGGTACGTGTCGACTTGAGAACCTCCTAATTTTTTTTCGTCGGTTTAAAATAGTACGAGCTATGAGCTATGCTTATGACAAAACTTGAGTAATTAAAGATTATTAATAATCATTGCGTGACAAGTTACTCTTTTCTTTCATTTTCGTAATTGATACTTTCAAGGATATTCAATCAATCTCAGATAGGTACCTGCCATATTATTTTTAATAAGTGATTATTTGCGTCGATGTGAAACATAACGCAATTAACTTGGAGGACGTAAATGAGTAATGACTTCGCACACTGCGTCCCACACAGCTCAATGGCAATTATTATTATTTTCACAATTACCTCACTCAGAGAAATGGCTGTTTGATTAGCGTGAAGCAATATTTCGTTTGCCAGCAAATGAACTTTAAATAATTTGTTCCTTTCACACGTTATTATAATAAATATGATATCGTTCCTATGCGTGCCACTTGTAAAACAACATCGCATTATACGAAAAGCAATACTTGAAACAATAAAATAAATAATACGATAGAAAAACGATTTGTAATCTAAAGATAGATTCATTTAAATAAATGTCGTGACGGGGGCAGTAATTTATATGTGAGTTAGCTTGAGCATGGCTGTACGTACTAAACCGCATAAGATTTGCATTTTTGTCTCGACGAAAACATATTTGTTGTTATAATATGTGTTTTGTAATCTGTGGTCGCGCTTAACGTCATTGTGTGAAGCAGAATTTTAATTACAAACAAACGGCATAATAAGGGTGGGTCAACAATCGTGGATCAAACGAAACATGGCGATAGTTGGTGTTATATGCAGTAAAAAAAAGTTTTTTTTTTAAATTTAAAAATTGTTAAAAATAATTAAAAAAGATAAGTAGGTCAAAATAAAGAGATATCGATAAAAGTGCCAATACTCATAAATCATAGTACCCACTGTCATAAAAGCACTTTTGTAGTGATGATAAGTATAGAAGCAACTAAACACCGTTTATTTATGTATTTATTATTTATTTATTTGAAACAATTACAATTACAAACAATTTGAAACAATTTACATTGTGTTCGAATTTTACAAAATAATAGGTACAAATAACAATAATAAAATAAAATAAAATAATTACATTTAACTACACTAAATTTAAATAAATGAAAATTAAATACTAAAAAGATATAAATTAAATGTCAATTAAAACCATTTACATAATTATCCAACTACATAATATCTATTCCATGTTGCGTACAATATAAGAGAATTAAATAAAAATAAATGCCAGTCAAAATTAATTAAATGTCAATTAAATGCAAACTAAGTATCAATTAAATGCAAATTAAATGTCAATCATATATGCAAATTACATGTCAATAAAATTAGATGTCAACTAAATAAAATGTTAATTAAAATAAATGTCATAATTCATACACAAAATTATCGGGAATCATTCGACATCAAATCGGATACAGAATATAAACATTTTTCTAATAGGAAGGCTTTCAGCTTTGCCATAAATAAATTTGTGTTATAAACCAAAGCTTTCAAATCAGTAGGTAACTTATTATATAACTCTATTGTTTTAAAATAAGTAGCCATTTTATTACTCATAACTGTAAAGAATATCAAGTTAAGGATCTGCCACAGAGATATTTTTTAATGCAAATAACCCCAACTATCGCCCTGTCTCATTTGATCCACGATTTTTGTCCCACCCTGTATATTATGTCCTACATCGGCTCGCTTGCTGTGTACCTGTTCAGTTGTGTATTGCGAGGATGTTACGTGTAACATAATACTAGTAGTTTTCGCAAATCCAATGCGTCGGCAGGATTTTGTGTAACGAGTACGTGACTATTCAATTGACGCGGAATCATCTATCGACGTAGGTAAGCGTCCTCGACAGCTTTTGTTCCCGGATGCTTATCTCGAAAGCGTCGCGTCATTCATGAATGCTATTGTGTTTCCCCTATTCAGGTCGTTACTTGATACGATGCACAACTTATGCGCCTTTGGGATTTCATGTTTTGAGGTTTAGTGGGTGGTGCGGGCGATGACGGCACGCGGCGGGATGCTCCTGCGGTCCACTTTGTGGTCCGCTCGATCGTGCCACCATCATCGGCGGACGTCGTGACCGCAAACACCGCGCCAGGCCCGCAAACCTGTTCCCTAGCCTTCAATAGACTCATTGAACATTACTCTCGTCGCCCTTGATGTGGTTGACTATTGCGCCGCGGAATTGCTTATTATGGGAAAATCATTCAAAAGTAATATACTTACGTAAAGGAATTCAGTTCAAATTGCAATAAATGTAAATAGCCTAGCGTACTAGATCGCTATGCAATCGTCAGAGCGTCGGATGATTCATGCCTTTTAACTTTCACCCCTCGTCGATGACTTGATGCCAATTTTACTGCTCAGTGGAACACTCATAAACGTTTATAGCTTAAAATCGCTTTTATTGTTTGTTGTTTTTATGAGTCTGAGAGCATTGTTTATTAACATAATAAATTTTATTAACAATCTACTGTACACTTGTCGGCTGACGCCTGTTTCAATAGAGACGAACCCGTTGTGATTATGAATCATTGACATTATACTGGAGAGAGTAAAAAAGAAGGAATATATGAAAGTCATTTCTTTCCTTAACAATTTATCCAGGCTATTGATTTTTATTTTTATGTAAATGAAAATTTCTCTACATTACAATCCAGGTAGCCGCTGGGTCTTTGTTCTCCCGGACGTAATCTTTTATATTGCACACAGTGGAAAGCTGGACACTATAAGCTTCCATGTTTTGATTATGTTAATGCCCTTTGTTATGTCAATTGGATTATTTGGTTTATCTTCCGACTTTTTGAAGTTCGTATTTTTTCTAATCCCAATGCCTTGTCAAAGGCCTTCTTCTTCGAAGTTTAAAAGAAATCCATCCAATTCGTCCCATCACATCCTTCGTGACCTACTGCGACTTTATATTATCGTTGTATAGCTTTGTGCCATTCAGGACCACAGTTAGGGTGCGTTTCCATCAGGTATGTGCGAGGAAGCTGAGTGATGCGAGGAGGTGTAGCAGCGGACCTGTGAAATGGTGTGACTCTTTCCATCAAACAGTATACCGTAGTACATCGTTTCCTCGCACATCAGAGTCCGCTACGTATCGTCGCAAATCCCTGGTGGAAACGCACTCTTAGTCCGGCGTAGGACAGACATGTCCTGCCCAGTCAAATTTTAACCTTTAATTGGACCTTTTGAGCCTTATCAGCACACAGAATTTCATTAGTGCACAATTTATGTATATCTATATATTAAAATTTCTCAATTATATGTGTAGGTACTTTCATAAAACCAAGCGAGCGCAGCTCTACACGAATCTCACGACCTTGCCATTGAACAACTAATCAACACAAAAATGTGTGTAAGTTATACAAACAATTGAATGTTTATCTCGGTAAAATATTTTACTATTTTATCAGTTTATCTGCAATAGTTGCAGAATAATTAAACTATACTGCCTTAAAATATCTGTCCTTAGGTGTCTCATATCTTGAAATATATCATGCGGGAGACAAGATATAAATTCATGTTTGCAAATGGCAACGTTTGAGCTCAAGTACTGATTTCTTAACTGAACTATTAAAACAAACTCATGCATGACTCATTCTATCAGTAACAAATTGCATTCAACGGATCGGATATTTAATACGAGAGACGGAGATACTCTTACAATTTGTCATCGTGATTATCTCCTAAATCATTTTATTTCGTCTTAATCACCTGAATATTATAATAATAATATGTACTACACACCTTTGATTCGGCTCTAGATAACTGTTTTTCGGTTATTAATATATTTATATGAACATGAATACACATGCGCATTACTTATGTAATAACTTGTTTTTCTGGGGTATTCAATTTCATGTTCTATTAGGCACGGTTACAAGCAAAGTATATATAAGAATATGCAGTTATATCACCTGTTAATCAATCACAATAGAGATTGTTAATTTCCTTTATGATTAATAACGTCCATGATTATTTTAATTGCAGCGTAAAACTCGGTTTAGATTGTATCTGCCGATGTCATACAAAGGTATTATATGTAATAGTACACCGGACATTATAAGAACACAGAGATTAGCATATCCTCATTAGGGGTGCAGCGCATGTGTTGCATTGATTCGTTTCTAAGAAACGTGTGTCGCGAATTTGTCGTAGACAACACGACGCGACTGGCGCGCGGGAAACGAATGCCTGCGCCCGCGCAGCGCTCGCCAGGTGCGATCACGATCAAATCACATGAATGAGCATGCATATTGCATTAAATACCTATGTGCTCGTCTTAAATTCACTTGATAAGCTGTTGGCTTGAGGCAGGTGAACTTCAATTCTCGCTTACCGCAATAAAATTAAGATAGGCTTGGTTGTGTACTTTTATGATTAGTTAGATAATAGAGAGCTCACGAATTTTCTGAAAAGTTTCATCCTGTTAGTCCTACAAAACTGTACCTGTACAGTTTCGTAACACAAAAAAAAAATAACCAGTAAAACCAGTTAAACGTAAACAAATAAGAACAATAGTGTCCGTTTAACCTACTTCAATAATTACGTACACCTTCGAACTATAATGTGAAACAAGATAAAATGGTTTGGACAGCCTCCAACAGCCGAGGCCAACACTTGTCACTGTGATTACACCGAAGATCATTTGTTAAGCGCTACGAACTGTTACTCCACTGTCTCCATTGTCATTAGGCGTACGTTGATTTGTGGATCCCTGTGTTTCAACGGCAACGACACTAGAATGCTTTCAGGATTGTACAATTTGCCAATATGCCTTTCATCTTCATGTTAATGTTTAACATCCAATTTGTGTGTGTTTCATGTGTGTTCGTCATCTATTGATTGATAAGTAAATTCAAATGATTTTTTAAACTTTTTGTCGTTGAATAGTGGATACCGCCAATAGGACGAGGTGAAAAGCGGTAATAACTCTTTGCTGTAGATAGGGCAAATGGGTCGAAGCGAGCTCCCCGCCGCGCTCTCATCCACTACTCATGCTGCTTGATAACATCCATTTCCTGGGTGGCGATCCATCACCTTTGCACCTCGTACTCTCACCATTGTTCGAATGTTCACATCTGGTTGATCTTGTATCATTCATAAAACCTTCTAATCGATCGGCGCAGGCGATCGGTTTAAAATACATTTTATGGTAATGCACCCGTTGCTGCATTACGGATGTAGATTCTAATGTAAGTTTGGAGATCAGTTGCACAAGCGTCAAGTATCATTGCAGCGTAGGCGTGCATACCGCTATCTGGTGATCTTGTTCGCCGTGCAGCCTGTGAACTATGCATTACATTTGCTAACCCACATGAAAATTTTATATTACTGAATATACGTGCTTGACATTTTTACCGTATAGCGGTGTTTATTCTCAGACAATTCATGCTTGTAGGTTGTAGGTACAATTGAACGGTAGTGAAAGAATTAGCATATTGACTGGCAATGAGTGAAAAGTTAGAGGACAGTTGCGTTCTCGGCGTGATGCGACTGCATTGACTGCAAGCGACTGCAAGCACGACCGGGACGCATGTAAATGAAGAGTTGCACACGGTGCAAGTATTTGTCAGAGGCATAAACAATGCATGTAGGGCGTTCAAGACAGACGAAACAATGACCTCATGTAGACTTACAGGAAAGAGCTATTGTATACAGTTCAAACAGTCTTATGTTCAAAATTTATCTCCATACCAATTCGCTTTTTAGCCAAATTGTAAAACATTTATTAGTTCTTTGCTACGTAGGTACGTAGCAAAGAACTAATAAATGTTTTACAATCAACAAAATGTTTTACAGTCAACAAAAGAGATATCTAGACAGGGTACTAACATATTTGTATATGAATTGCTTCATGTTCAATTTCGTGACAATATACAATTTTGTGTTGGTGTGTTACAATGCAAAAACAAAGTAATATATAGGGTGACTGGTAATTAGTGACCGATACTTAAACACATGATTGTACTCATGATAACAAACAACTTTTACTATGGGACCAAACTTGAAATTGCGAAAAAAAAATCAGTTGAACCCTACATTTATGTTAGCATAACTCGTTAAAATGGAGCAGGAAAGCAGGTGACTTTTTTTTCGCGATTTCAGGTTTGGTCCCATAGTAAAAGTTGTTTGTTATTATCATGAGTACAATCATGTGTTTAAGTATCGGTCACTAATTACCAGTCACCCTATATAGTATAAAATTGAACATGAAATAATTCACATACAAATATGTTAGTACGAGTATACCCTTCCTAGATATCTCTTTTGTTGACTGTACAAGCATTCCAAAAAGAAAATGCATATCATTTAGACTTGATTTTCCAAAAACCCATAAATAGTCAATACCTAGTCATGATGTGCCAATTAGTTGATATGATGTGCATGTGGTTCTCATTATAAGCTGTAATAGATCCGTCGTCGTCGTCGGTTAGGTAACTAATACATAAGCTTTTTTTCTATTTAGTAGTACTTCTCTCCAGATCTGTAGATTAGATCTCTAATTGTGGTGAAAAACGGTACCGAAAGTGTGTGTGTATCACACAAACAACCTCTCACGAGTGTTTCTAGTAAGACATACGTCTCCGTAATGTCGCGTCGTAAATAAAGCTGTAACCAATCATATTATGTTACTACCAATTTCACTTGTGTTTTCCAATATAACGTATTTATATGGTAAAGCTGAGTCTGGCTTTGTGGCTTTTGATTAAGTTCTTATTTGAACCTTTCACAAATAAAAATGTTTTAGCTCACTTCCAGGAGTTTAGTTCTGCCGTATGCAGCAGTTATTTCTCGTTCCATTCGTTCTAATTCTATTTGAATTTAAGTATCTGCCCATAAGATACTAGAGCAAGACGCGATTGCATTGCGAGGCTAATTCAATTAAAGTAGTATATCAACTCGTGTGGTCCCCTAAACATGTCGGACAAGACGCGAGAGCTTTCATGTGAACTCTTACTACTAAAATGCGATGGCATGTGCTGTTATTCATGAGAGTCAGATTTCATCTCGGAAGACGTGTAAATGTGTCGACACACAGATTGGGAGATTTATTGTTGTTGCTTTGCTTGAATTGTCAGATCTATGTGTGGCTCGGGCCGCGAGCAGCAGCGGCGCACAGTGGATCGTCCCCATACAAGAGGTCGGACATAGAATTAAAAATTGAAAAAGTATTTAATTGAAAAAAATGAAATATGCAGTTGCATTACTCTATTAAGGAACTACAAAAAATGTTACTACAATTTTTTTATTTGACCAGTACTTTATGAGCAATTCGATGAAAAGTGTTATTTTTCTATGGAAATGGTCACAAAAATGTCTGTATCTCATGATTCCCTCCTTGTTTCGATTTGCGGTTTTCACTACTGTTATCTACCCATTTTATGCCACATTTTCTTCAAGGACACATGGTGCCCCCAGCGACCCCCTTCCGAGATATTTTGCTTTTAGTAACTTTACTTTTTATTGTATAACTGATGATATGGAGGTACATTAAGTATATTCATTACTGAGAATAAGTCATCCCTAAGTAGTTCCTTAAATAACAGGTGCATTTACGATTACTTTAATGACTTATGAACGCTTCTGTTGCCATACAACAAACGCGTTAATGAGTCCTTAAGTGAAGATTCCCAGTACTTGCTAATTAGTTATTGTAATTACTATGTTAACAGCCCTTAATCTCTGCATTGTGATTGTCTAATGTCATCATTAGCTTAGTAATGACTGAGTCGCATTTACAATAACACATCGAAAAGAAATAGAGTTTTATGATCAATAAGAAAATATGTAGGTATAAATATATTTTTTATTTATATAATATAACACTGTAAAAATAATTTAAAAATAAAATAACTATGTACCCTAAAACAAACTAAAAAAATAAACAACTACTAAAAACTAAATTATAATAGGAAATTAATTAATTAACACGACCATGTAGTTACTAACAACAATAGAAAAGAAAGAAAAAAACCATTTATTGGCTGATGGGTGGCATAACACAAAACAAAAAAAGAATAAAATTAAAAAAAAATCACAAAAACTAGAATAGAATAAAAAAAATACACAAAAACTAGAAATTAACAAAGAAACTGCTTGTAAAATAATAATATTAGGTACTATAAGACTTAAACTATATTTTCTTCATCTTCATCAATAACGACATCATGATCATTATCATCGTCATCATCTTCTTCAACGTCACTACATGCAGCAAGTGTATCAGTTGAAACGTCAATGAACTCCAATTCACTCTGATCACGTATGAGTAAATCGTCTAGTTCTCTAAATGAAGACTTTTTGGCTTTATTTGTCATCTTCGGTCGTAAGCTGGCGAGAAGAGGATCGGAAGATAATAGCAGATTATGAAGAATGTCTTCATTAGTGGCGATGCTACTATGCTTTCGTGTATGACATTCTCTAAATTTGCGAAAGTCCTTGTTTCTTGCTTCAGATGCTTCTTCAGACAAAAAACCTATAGGCACTACTGATAAGTGGTCCACTATCTGTGATCCATGAATCAGCAATTTGTGTAAACTTGCTGGCATGTTATACCATGGATATAATTCCACGAATAAATTTGCTGTTTCATCACAATATGATTTGAATTTTTGGACTTGAATTTTTTCGCCTGAGGAAATGCATTGCAAAATAACGGCGAGTCTTCTAATTAAATTAACATCTAATTTAGTAATTTCGGCAGTCGTTTCAGGGTTTGCAAAAAATCTTCTTGCAGCATTTCCAGTGTTTGTGTTGCCACTACCCTGCTTAACAACGTCTAGAAGTAAGCCTGTTCTTCTTCGGAAAGCTTCTTGAATGGCTTCTTTCTTATCTTTAACTTTTTTTTTATTTTCGTCACCTTTTGCTTGCCATGATTTTATGTCCATTCTGTAAGAAATGTGTAATAAACATTCCATGGACCGAATCCAAGCATGCAATGAACTAAATCCATGCTTGTATAAATCTGTATTCACGGGTTTAGCTCTCACTTCTTCCAAGTTATTCATTTCGCTTGGGCGAGCTTTGCACAAATCACACACTGCTGCCGATGTACCAGATATGATTGAATGTACCTTACCATCAATCATGGTTAGCCATAGATTGTGAGTAACAGTAGCATTGCCGCAATCAGTCGGGTTCCGTTCACGAATCTCGGTCTCAAATATTTCCATTTCAGCCTTAACATTCGCTTCCGTTTCTTTCATAAATGTAAATGAAATCGGGCGACAATATGTGGTTGACGATGGCCGATCATTCTGCCACACTATACTTCCACTAGAAGTCACTAACTTAAGTGGTACAAGACTTGCCATAAATACACTGGATAAGTCTTGTTCACTTGTTGTTGTCGTTTGATGGTAAATGCTTTGACTTGAAGCTCCATCAAAACCCCATTTACTGTGAAGCACAAGTTGTTCACCAGCATCAAAATTTGATTCAAGTGAATCGATCAGCCTCCTAACGGTGAGATCAAGGAGGGCTTGGATACGTATCTTTGCGGAAGTTTCAGTCACAGTTATGTCTTCTTTTGCCGGGTAGCATTTAAGCTTTTCTTTAACTAACAAGTAGTAGCTTGGGTATTTCGCATGACCTTCTTTTAAACTAAAGTCCCGAAGTGTGATGTAACGCCACTTGGATAACTGCAAGTTAACGTAAAGAGCAAGTGCTTTGTGAGTAGGAACTTCACGAAGCGGAGGATTCTGCTTAGTTTCCAGGACATTTATAACTGTTGAGACGTGTTCAGGATTTTCCAGCAAATTTTTCATTATTCTGGCTATATCATTTTTTCCGGCAGACTTAAGTATACTTTCAACAGTATGCAAAAGCTCATCCGGACGACTGCAACTAGTAACATTTTCATTAACACGTCTTCTTTTGTGTCTAGTTGATAAATCTTCAAAGCGTTTGCGAGGAGATGTATATGTTGAAGTAGATGCATCTGATTTTGATGGACTGACTACCTCTTCTGCCTCATTTTCATTTGCTTCTTCAGTGTCAACAACATTTTCTTTAAAGCAATCTGGCCAAACGATATCGGAATTTAACCACTCTTCGTTCTTGTTAATGAACCTGTCAACTGTCCTTCTTGATTGCACCCATTTGGTGTAAACCCTATAGCAAAATCGTCGACACCAGTTCTTGAGATCCGTCACATCACTTTCACTTAACTGGACGTTAGTATTCGACTTCAATGTGTTAAATAAATGGTCATAGTCACGAAGATCTTTATGATTACGAAGAGCAACGTAAAGATCTAGGTAAGTAGAAAACCCACGGAAAGCCATAATGACAACACTTGGTAGAAGTTATAATTACAACTGAATTACATTTGCTAAACACACTCAAATATATAGGGCAGCAAGTAGGCAACTAGCAATGAATTTGATAAGCTAATGATGACATTAGACAATAACAATGCAGAGATTAAGGGCTGTTAACATAGTAATTACAATAACTAATTAGATTAAGCAAGTACTGGGAATCTTCACTTAAGGACTCATTAACGCGTTTGTTGTATGGCAACAGAAGCGTTCATAAGTCATTAAAGTAATCGTAAATGCACCTGTTATTTAAGGAACTACTTAGGGATGACTTATTCTCAGTAATGAATATACTTAATGTACCTCCATATCATCAGTTATACAATAAAAAGTAAAGTTACTAAAAGCAAAATATCTCGGAAGGGGGTCGCT
Source organism: Cosmia pyralina (assembly GCA_946251885.1). NCBI lineage: Eukaryota > Metazoa > Arthropoda > Insecta > Lepidoptera > Noctuidae > Cosmia > Cosmia pyralina. The sequence goes on from OX276344.1 coordinate 10,009,958, forward strand.
GGGGGCACCATGTGTCCTTGAAGAAAATGTGGCATAAAATGGGTAGATAACAGTAGTGAAAACCGCAAATCGAAACAAGGAGGGAATCATGAGATACAGACATTTTTGTGACCATTTCCATAGAAAAATAACACTTTTCATCGAATTGCTCATAAAGTACTGGTCAAATAAAAAAATTGTAGTAACATTTTTTGTAGTTCCTTAATAGAGTAATGCAACTGCATATTTCATTTTTTTCAATTAAATACTTTTTCAATTTTTAATTCTATGTCCGACCTCTTGTATGGGGACGATGCACTGTGCGGCGGCGCGTGCGCACCACGATCAAATCTTTCGTGTATCTGAGATGCGTGCAATGATATCAAACAGCGGTGAATCAATCTTCCGTTTGTTAGTCGTTATCTGAGATCGGCGCCCACACCGCGTAAAGCAGAGTACTCAAGCAGCGTGAATCGCTTTACTTCCATTGCACCTTAAACCATCCAACGTTTGCAGCTCGCAACTCTGGCCGCTGGAGCCGCTTTATTACCAGTGCCCAGACATATCGCAATAACTCGCAACTTAATTAGGGAAGAGATGAAAGTAGCTGGGCACGTTGTCGTCGAAGTTGGTATTTAAATTGCCGAGGGCCATCCGTTCTAAGATACTCGCGTTTTATTGCGTCCCTAATGAATCGTATTCATTGTCTCGCAATACAACTTAACTGTTCATTTACTATAATGGTTTTTATACTGCATTTAATATTGTGATGTGTTAAAGACGTTAGAATTCTCATCGTTGTTATAATATTCACGATCGCTTTTAACAACAACAGACGCCCACTCGTATGTTCAGGCGATAATGATCTTGAAATCAGCGTAGGTCGTGTTTATTAGTATGTAGTACGAGACAGACTCATCCCAAACAATGTTGGTTAAATATTGAGAGTGCAAGCAAGCCTGCATATTTTGTTGTGCATTTATCCAGCATGTTCATTCACATAGGCATTCATGTAGGTTCTTTATGGTTTTTGCATACATGTAGGTATGTATAACGCAACAATATCTTTGTGTGCCAAGGATAATTGCAAAGGGTGTGGTGCTGAAAGTCTCGATGAGAAACCATCGATAGGACACGTAAAAGTACGAAGACTACGTGTTGTACTAAGAAACGTTGGGGCAAACGTGTTTCGAAATAATAGTTTTGCAAAGGTTGAGTCTAAAGTTTAAATTAAATTTATTATTGAATTACTTAAATTAAGTCTGGGAATGGAGGAAATATACTCACGTTACTGGAACGTTCCTTTTGTTCACTGGACGACTTGCACCATAACTCACCACTACTCAAGTACTCACCCAGTCATATCAAGATGTTTAATTACTTTACATCTCGGCGCCTTTCGCAGACTTTCGCTATCGTTAGTGGTGGAAGCTTTTAATATTTTGTAATTTTTACCCGACTACGGCAAAGCCAAAAAGAAGGGTTATGATTTTAGCAGTCTATATATTGTAGCGTAAAAAATGAAACGCAATGTTTCTGCCACAATAAAAAGTATTTTTTTTTTTAAATCGAAAAAAAAAAACACAATTTATATAAAAAAAAGAACAATTTAAAAAATAAAAAGGATTACTTACCGAGTTTTAATGAACAATACATTTTAAAGTCTTACGAGATAGTAATTTAAATTTAATTTGGACGTAACTTAGACCGAAAAATAGAATGTCGACCTAACCGGAAGAATTGCAATTTAAATTCGACAAAAAAATATGGACAGCTTCCTTCAGAGAAATAAAACTCGGTAATTAATGAAAAATCCTTGACAGGAACAAGAAAAAAACATCCGTCATCCGAATTCAAAAACTAAAAGAAAAAATGTGAAAAATAGCATGCCAAGATTTGGTTCATAAAAAAAGTTCACAAACTTTTTAAGTAACGAGGTTTTAATGTAATAAAAATTATGTAGTGTCTGTAACACTACAATATGTATGTAAGTATGTCTGTATATATGTATTTACGTGTGTTCCACCGTAGCGCCTAAATTATTGAACCGATTTTAATGAATGAGGTATAATTCGTAATAATGGTCCGGGTGACATAGCCTATATAAATGCTCCCAAAATTTAACATGGTGGACTTTACACGTAAACTGACCACGAAAAAAATTAAATTGAGATAATATGTATATATGTCATATTGTTATAAGTAAATAAATACGTTTAAATTATGAAAAATAAGTAAAAGTAGAGGTAAATAATATAAATTTAATTGGATACAGACCCACCGCGGCGAGCGTGATTTTTCAGTAGTCGGGTTTTAGTTTTTGAACTTACTTTTTATTACTATTTAATTATTTAACGAAATAGACTAGAAATAAAACGATCCGAGTTCAATGATGTTGTATTTGTAGATGATGATAAGAATGACAATCGCTTTCATGTTGACAGTTGAACAAAATCCATTGCATTGATTGGTGAATACAGGTTATAAAACATGGGTACGGCATAAAAATCTTAAAATTATAATTATTGTTAATTAACATAATAGAAATCCGAAGTTGGTGTCAATTATTATAATGATTATTATGTTATCGATCATAAAACGGAATGCAAGCTATAACGTTCTGTTGTTGACTATCTTCAACTAATGACCGCCATTGCTATTATTATTTTACAGGTGGGCCGCTTTGAGTCCCGTTCTTGTAATAGTACCCTTTCGATAATGACTTGATAATAAATCAAGGTCCAGGATTTACAATTGACGTGATTTAAATTAGCCAGCTCGAAGCTCAATAATCAACTCATAAATTAACTGTATTTATGAAGGGCCAAATTAGTAACATTTAAATATGTGAAAGCTAATAGGTGCTACTTGTTTATAACTACCTACGGGCTACCTAAGCTTCATATTTAAATCTTTAGAAATAAAAATGAAATGCTTTTCGTTGGTAAGCTCATCGCTTGAGAATAGCTGGACCGATTTGGCTATTTTTTTTTTTATTTAAAATGTTCGTCCGAATAAGGTTTTTAGGGAAATAAAAATTGGAAAAATTGCCCGGAAAATTCGGGTAAAACAGAATGTCCTTTTTCTATGGGATTTTTGTATGAATTATTGTTTTGACAACGTCTGACGGGTCAGCTGGTTGTAAATATTCCTTAGAGACGACTATTCAGAAGGCCGAGCCTAAAACCGAACAAATGGCATTCACTTCGGAACGACTCTACATGATCACGTGACATTTCGATAGCTTATGTCAACCCCATACATTTTTTGGCTTTTCTTCTAGCGTCATCGGTAATCAAATGTTACTTTGTGTAGGCCCTCTGGTTACATTGAAACCCTAGCATTGTATCTCAAAATGTTAGAGCAAAAATAAAAGTTGTTTTCTAAACTATTCTTATCGCCATCACAAAATAATCAGCCGTCCCATACATTTGCGTCGAGTTTGGTATTGAAGTTTTCTATGGGGCAGGAATTTTTTTTCGCGATTACGATGTTGGTCCCATGGAGAAAGTTGTTCGATTTGATGTTCTGTATCACACCCTGAAATCTGACGAGGATGCAAAACGACACGTTGTATATTTATTTGGTTAGTTTATTATAGGAACATAAATAAGCATTTCCGAAATATACTATATGTTTGGCAGTTAATAGGTAAAACTTTGTAAGATTATGTATGTTTTCAATAATAATTTTATTCAAAAGCTCATCAACTAGTTCAAGCTTGATAAGCTTCGTGGAATAGTCTAGAATATATGAACGCGTAATTGCGTATAATGTGTATTTGTACTACAACTCAGTGCGGCCTGCGCGCAGCTGCCCAGTGCCCAGTGCCCTGCGCTTGCGCCGCCTGGCGTTCCGTCGTAACATCCACTCGAGATCATAGCTTTATACTCCTGCACTGAAATAGTACAACTGCATGCATTTCCGGCTCAGATGTACTGTCGCCAATCAGTATTCAGCACTACGGAGATAAAGACTATATATACACTCCTTAATATTCTAAAAGAAAACAAAACGACAATTCTTCGTAAATGTCGCTTGACTGCATTCCTTGATTCAATTTACTTCTAAAATTAACTATAATTATTTGTATGGATACAATTGAATAGACTTGCATTAACATAAAATGATGTAGTTAAATAGATAATTTCCTTGTAAGGGTCTTGTTAAACATCGGGGCGGGTCTAATCAAGCTCCATTTATAATCCCACGTAGGTTTATTTCGCTGCTAACTACTTATAGGATCTAGCATACCGTCTCACGATATTAATATGATCCACACCTTTAGCAGTACAGGATACAAGACACAAGCAACAAGATTGCAATAGGTTGTAGATGTGGTTAATTAAATAATCAAGAAATTGAGAAGTATTTAATTCTTCGAAATAGGAATGAGATCTTTAACTGCACAACGACCTAAATACTTAAACGATATGTTCAACTGAAGTAATAAAATAAATCATCATGGAATTGGCGGGGAGATGACATGTCAAATGTGGATGAGGGTAGGCTGTGGGCTTGTGCCGCACGCGCACGCACCGCGAGGGTGCAGAAGTCAAACGATATATATGTGTCCGTGTCGAGTCGAGGACATACACGACAACACGACCGCTGTGTCCTTTAATTCGGATTTACGCCGCCATTGATTTCGGCTAGAGATTAAATTCTATTGTGCTGAATCACTTCCATGACATTCGACACTGCTTATTGTTGATATACGATGCCGTCCATTTGTTCGGGAGCTTTAACCGTCAGGGATTAAGGATTTTTTTCTCTGTTTGCAGGCTGAACTTGTGGATATGAGGGCCGAACTGGTGCAAGCACGAGCCGCGTCAGCTGGTAAGATTTATTGTATTATGTAGATATTGATATTTTGGAATCGTTGCGACTAAAGGACTGGTCAAACTTGGCGAATCCCGTGCGGGACGCCTGACGTAACTGTGCGCGTCCATTATTTTGATTAGGAATTAAGTTATGCGAGTATTCGCGCCAGTTTGAACACCTCATCAATACAAGTTGACACAATTGACGTTACTGAATTTCGTTCCGCATCTCGCGCGGGATTCGCCTCAGTTTGACCAGAGCTTTAGAGTGTTAAGCGGTAAAGCAATCTACGAACACTTGCAGACATCGCTTAGTCATGTAAAGATCGCCCCCAATTGAATACTACGTACTGCCGATCTTGCTTGATATAACCTACACTACGGCCGAAATATCTTGGCGAATCTGACCATAGGCAGGCACTTCGAACTGCGCATGTGCTCTCACTCACTCTCGCCTCATGTCACCATTTGATTCCTAAAAAATGTTACTGCGCAGCCTTCTGCACAAAGTTCGGATTCGCCAAGATATTTCGGCGTGTAACTACCTACTTAGCTACTCTTACGACATCTTCGGTAGGGAAGAGATACTTAAAATGACGATTTCGTGCCTATGCCTAATCCTGCTCAAAACATTCATGTCATGTCCCCAATGTTTCGCTATAAAATGTGATGTACGTTTTTTTTTTCCTAAGGACACCATGTTGTGGAATACCAAATACGTACCTAGTGCTTACCCCGCAAATCAGATAAATATTGTTAAAATAAATCAAAACAAAAACATCTATTATTAACACGTTGTTTGAAACCATAATTCTAAAGCCACTCAAGTTATCGTCATTTATACTAGTATTAAGTTCTGGTCTGGGGAAGCACTTCCTTAGCCCGAGTTCCCACCTTATTCTGTTGCCAAAACTGCATTTTAAGAAAACAGGTCAGTAGAAACTGTTTGTGAAGTTCAAAGCAGCGTCTGAATGTGCAGGAGGATGTCAGGAGGGAGGCGACGCGGCCGGCAACGTGACCGATGCTGCGCGGGCGCGGTCTGAAGCGGCACAACTCGCGCGGGAGAACGCAGTGCTACGTGAAACTGTACTCGCGCTACACTCTGAACTTTTTGGAGCTAGGTAAGCGTATCAAGATTATACAGTCACAGTCAAAATATGTTCATCACCTTAAGGGCTGTTTTTGTCTCCTTTTTGGACGAAAGAGTCTGATTTACCGATTCAGCATTAAATATTTTGTCGAAATGTCAATACCGTAGAATGATATTGAGTCATCTTCTTTGTTACATGTCAGACCGAACTAAAAATGTGACACTGACAGACTCTGACAAATCCTACTATCCTAACTAATACTCGTATTCTAAATGCGAAAGTGAGTGTCTGTTTGTTACGCTTTCACGCTAAAACGGCTGAACGGATTTAGATGAAATTTGGGGTACTTTTTATCCCGGTAGTACTTTGCATGCATACAGGGCGGAATTCTGTTCACAAGTTGTGCACAATTTCTGAGCAGTAACTTAACAAAAAGTTTAAGGTTTTAATATAAAAAGTTAACTTAACAAAACGCTTGCATGAATTGAAAATAGTATTTCAATAATTATTATTACCCACTAATAGGATTTGGATGAAAGGCACACAGATAGTTTATAATTATCCGGGATTAACACGTAGGATAATTTTTATCCTGGTAGTATCTTCCCGTGGGATAAATTCCAAAATTCACGCGGGCAAAGCCGCTGACAAAAGCTATACCTAAATAATAAAAAAGAAACATAAAATGGCCAGGCCAAAACGGTTTTAGGTCGATGTCAACTCGACATTGGTCAAAGGTGTATGCTGTTTTTATCTTTTTAACATAACATAACATTCAAATGTTATCAATAACATAACAACACGCCTTGTTTCCCCGAAGGGGTGGGCAGAGTTATGTCTATAGTTCATCCACATTGTGTTATTGGGTTTTCCATCTGCTTAGTGCCGTAGCTTTAAAAGGTATTAGGAGTCCTGACTTGATAAAGGAAAGAATTGGAAAACTTACGAAGATATAAAAAACTACACTTTGTTATAAACATCAAGTAAGGTAACATGGGAACGGTTTTCAGGCCGCCAATCTTGTCAAATATGGTTATGTTATGTCTTATGAGCGCATGTTAAAGTTACATGCTCAGTGCACATGTCCATTGTGTCTAGTAGGTGACTAACACATTACTGTAACGTTACGTAGATTAGCTTGTTCGTGCTTGGGGTACAATGTTTCTATGACTTAGAGGTAGGACATTCACGATCGAATTTTAGAATGATTGTAGAGAGTTTTATCAAACTCACAGCCATCATTCTAATTTATACCTTACCTTACCGAGATAAGAGTTACATTGCAATGTCTTACTAATGGTTTTGCGTCATTTAAATTTGATTGTGGTACCTACAGGCTCTGATACACCACGTTTGACAACAAGTCATAGTGTTGTTTTTAAGCTAAATATTGTAAGTAGTTAAATATCTAAGCCTTGTTGGTCTTCTAGTCGTTAGATTACTGAGCTCCCTTGGTCCTGGGTTCGATCCCCGGATCGGGTAGGGTTATTGGATTTTGCCATTAGGAATTTCTCAGTAACGGCAATAGTCTCGCCAGTTACCACACATGGAACTTCACCTATGCCTACCCCTTTGGGCAATATGTGCGTTATACAGGGTGTCCAGTAAATAATGGATCTAACGTACCGGGTAGGTAGCTTACCTGATTTCTAACAACTAATTTGAATAGTTTAAAAAAAACCGCTACGGTACTTACATACACACATCAAAAGTGTCTAGGGATCAACATATATTTTTGCAATAACTTTTCTCCTGATTGATATTAATTAAAATTTTCTTTAAGGATTCATCAAATAAAGTGTTTTCGTTTGTCACAGTAACGATAAACCAAGTCACCTTTGCATTAATAAAGAAATTTGCCATTTTCCTAATAAAGGGATTTTTGACATTTGAACCACTAACATTAAAGTTCGAAAAAAAGACTGAAATAACAGTTTTCTTTAAAATTTTATTGGGTAACTTAAACAATTAATAATCCGTGTTTCTACCGCGAACACTAACAACACAAGAACATCGGTTTGGCATACTCAAAATGAGTTCATCCAAATCACGCTGTGGAATGGCCGCCCATGTTTATTTATTTATTTATTTATTTCATTTGGGAAAACAAACAGTAGTATACTAATCATAAACAGTGCTGTCTTAAAATTAGAACTTTACAAATATACTACCCACAACATTTTCCACAGATTACTACATTATATAATAAAAACAAGCTATTAGCAAACGTGAACTGTAGCAGGGCTACCTTAGTGAAAAAGAAGTTCTAAAAGATGTAACAAACAAATAAATTCATGCGTGATATACAACACAGGTCCCTAGCCTATTAATAATGATTGTGTGCCTATGGAGCCTACAGCCGATCCTTGAGAATCTTAACAATATCAGTTTTAAATTTATATCTGCTTAGGAATAATATGTCTATTGCACCAAAATGCGTATTGTATGTGTCGACTAAGCGGTACAGTGGTGAGCGCACACCAGCATTGGATCTACAAAAGCCGGTAGCGAAAAGCCGCCTGGTGCGCACCTCCCGTCCATGTACTGTTCGAGGAACCAGGTAACACAAACCAGACACCAAGTCAGGGCAATCAAACTTGTTTCGGCATATACTGAATAACGTCATTGTCTCAAGGAAGACGCGTCTTGACTGTAATGTAAGCAGGTCGTATTTTTTAAGAAGTGATTGGCATGACGTTTTCTTACGAAAACATCTAAATTGCATAGCACGAAGGTACTTACGTTGGACCAATTCTATAATTTCGACATATTTCGCATAGTAGGGATTCCAAATCGGCACTGCGTATTCTAATTGCGGCCTAATTAGGGACTTATACAGATGCAATAAGGTGGAGGGACGATGAAAATCTCTAGATGCTCTCATTACAAAGCCAAACATCTGATATGCCTTAGTGACAATGTTTTCTACATGAATATCAAAATGTAGTTTCGAGTCCAGCTGCACACCAAGATCACGAAGATTACTAACTTTGTCAATAGCACTATTAGCAAGTCGATAATTAAAATGTATGATATTTTTTTTTTTAGTAAACGTTATACTATGACACTTAGGCAAGCTAAGGTACAGTTTATTATAAGAACAATAGTCAGAAAAACGATCAAGATCACGTTGGAATTCAACACAGTCTTGTACATTTGAAATTTGTTTAAAAACTTTTTAATCGTCAGTGTTCGTTGCAACAACAAAAAAAGGTCTTCTTGCGACTGGATACCCTCCATATTCGGCAGAGCTCTTCTCTGTAGCATATCCCATGCATGCTCAATCGGGTTCAAGTCTGGCGACTGAGCAGGCCAGGGCAGGACATTGATGTTAGCTGCGGCGAGAGTCTGTCTTACAACTCTTGCGGTGTGCGGTCGTGCATTATCATGCATTAACTGAAATAAGGGACCGATTTGCACTTGTAGAGGAACGATGACGTCTGATACAATCGTCTCAGCATAAATTTGAGCGTTGAGGTTGCCTCTGATCCAAATCAACTCAGTTCTTCCGCCGATCCAAATACCCGCCCATACCATGATGGTTCCACCACTATAAGGATGGACTTCCTGGCAGGATTTTAATCGCTGTTGGCGTCCAGGGGTTCTCCAGTGTCGTATACGTCTTGTATCCGGTCTCATACCAAAACGAGACTCATCAGAAAAGCACACGAAACGCCATTGTTCTTCTGCCCAATTTCTGTGTTCAAGAGCCCATTGATATCGAATCCTACGATTGTGCATTGCTATAGGTGGTACCCGTAGCGGTCTTCGGGAATGAAGGTTCACTTCATGCAAGCGGTTTCTGACTGTTTGGTCGCTAATTAAGTTCCCTGAAGAGTGATGAAGCCTCACGGCTAACATCATGGCGGTTATAGTTGGAGCTCTTCGAGTTAAGATTTGAATGTATCGGTCTTGTCTCCGTGTGGTGCAGCGATACCGTCCTCCATGGCGCTCAGCCACGGTACCAGTGCTTCGGTAACGTGTCCAAAGTCGACTGATAACACTCTGACTTGTATTCAGAGCTAAAGCCACAGTACGTTGCCGGGAACCAGCTTCTATCATTCCCACGGCTCTGAGCATTTCTTCCCTGCTTAAATGACGTCGCCGCTCCATAATAACGTTGGTTTTAATCAGTAGTAGGGAAACAGTAGCACTAATAATGTCTTCAATGCGTTGTATGTTTTTATAGGGAAAATATTGACAGCTGATTTTCATCTTTTACTCGAATTTGATTCACAGTTCCTGATTCAAATTATGAAATGCACCAAAAAGGATCCATATAAATTTATAAAATCATAAATTTATTACAAAGCCACATCTCAATCTCAAGAAATCCGCATAAAAATGCTTGATCCCTAGACACTTTTGATGTGTGTATTTTTCATTCAAGACATTTTTTTTTTCAAATATTACCATTTCCTCTAAGCCAGAATTAAGTTTTTTTTATTAAAAAGTAAGATTATTAAATAAAATGCTTTGCATTCCTAAAAAGTTTTGTGGCTAAATTGTTGATAGATGTGCATGGTACGATTCTGAACTTAAAATATAATTTTATATTTTTTTCAATAAATGTACCGGAGTGAAAATTTTTACTTCGGTACATTTATTGAGGAACTGTACATAATTAAAATTATATTTGTAGTTCGGTATCGTACCTTGCACATCTATCAACAATTTGGCCATAAAACATTTTAAGAATGAAAAGCATTTTATTTAATAAACATACTTATACGTAACAGCGTCCTTAATGCTGTCGCTACAATGATAAAAATTTTACGTATGATTTTTGTTAAACATTTCTGAATAGCTTACTAATGTAATAAGATACCAGTTTTGTAAATAACGTTTTATTTGCCTTAGAAAAAAAATCTTGTATTGAAAAGTTTTTTTTTTACTATAATAAAGCCAAAATTAAAAAAAAAAAAACTGCAAATTAGTTGTTGGAAATCAGGTAAGCTACCTACCCGTGACGTTTGATCCATTATTTACAGGACACCCTGTATTAAGTTAGCTGACCTATAATAAAATATTTAAAAAAAATGTGTAATTCCAGACTGGCCACAAAGTACCTGGACAAAGAGCTAGCGGGTAGGATACAACAGTTGCAGCTGCTCGGCAGGGATATGCGCGCTGAACTACGAGATTCACTCTGGGCTCAGGTAAACTTTTGTTTGTCTCTTAATATCTTCGAGTATACTACAGTCTCACAGAATGCGTTCCTGACACCTGTCTATTGGACAATTTGTAGTAGTAATAAGGATCAAATTCTCGGAGGAGAAGGGGCTCGTGGCTAAGTAATAACAGCCACACGTCGATCCATCAGGTTAAGCTACGCTTGCCGGGGTTGGTCCGTGGATGGGTGACCATCTTTACATACCGAGACTCCTCCGTGTCTCGGAAAGCACGTTAAGTTGTGGTCCCGGCTTTCATTCGTGGATCTTTGACAGTCGTTACGGGTCGTCAGAAGCCCGAAAGTCTGACAACCAGCCTTACCAAGGGGTATCGTGTGTACCCAGTTAATGGGTTGTGGAGGTCAGATAGGCAGTCGCTCCATGTAAAATACTGATGGTCAGCTGCATCTGGTTAGACTGGAAGCCGACCCCAACTTAATTTGGAAAAGGCTAGGCTGATTGTTTAAATAAGGATCAAATTCAAAACACGTATTCATTAGTATTTAAGTGTCAAGAACGCGTTATCTCGACGGTCGGACTGTAGAAGATATTATTTTATGGGATTGATCTGCGGAATGTGAAAGCTCCTCTAGTAAATAGCAAAAATCGTTAGGTAACCAGGTAATAGAATCATTAGAATCAGTAGACTTCTAATGCCGTATATCACTAATTTACCAACAGCTTTTAATTTAGCAAATTCTATAGTCACATATGCACAGAGCACACAATTTAGAGTATTACACATGCAACAAGAAAGCTGAGTTTGCGTCGCGCCGTGCAGACGACGCGCAGACATAAGCCTACTAAACACTTTATCGTTACAAGTGTTTAGTAGGCTTATGTCTGCGCGTCGTCTGCACTGCGCTTGCGGTTTTTGCATACATTCGGAGAACACCTGTGAGATGTGGGCGTGTTGCTATTAAGAACAATGATATAGAAATAAGACGAATTGAATTTTTGTGTAGTTACTAGCTTTTGCCCGCGGTTCGCCCGCGTGGGTGTCGGAAATTATCCCACGGGAACATTCTGCCACCGGGTTAAAAAGTATCCTATGTCCTAATCCCCCTGGTCATGGTCTACCTGAGTGTCAAATTTCATCACAGTCCGTTAGGCGTGAAAGGTAAGAAACAAGCAGACAGACAGAATTACTTTCGCATTTATAATATTGGTTTGCAAGTTTGGATTTGGGCAAACAAAGCTCAAATACCTTGTTAACCGTGACTTGACCCTCGTACATTTCGCGAACATAAAGTCACGGGAAGCTAACACAATATTCAATGAGTGCACTTTGCCTAATATAACTAACATTTTTCGTCTTTCAGGTCCTTTCCTTTCGTCGGTGAAGGTCTACTAGTCTGACTGCAAAAAAAAATAGTGTTTAAGACCCCTTAAGTTAGAAATCACATTAGAATGTAGGTTAAAGTAACACCGTTATGATTCGACAACTTATCCTCGAGGACGTACTTAGCGAAACCGCAAGTGGACGCCTACTTTATTTTTAGCAAAAAATTAAAGTTTAAACTAAAACCCCGACTACGACAAAAACGTCAAATAAAAAGGTAATAAAAACAGACAATATCATATTATTGTACAATACAGACAAATAAAAAATCCAGAGTCATACGTAATCGATCGTTTTATGCCTACGATATGTGACTTATGAATTTATGATGTCTTGTTTTAACATTTTAACTTTAATTTTTATTTATTTTGGGGTTTGGGATCATTGAGGGTACACGTACCCAATTCGTTGGTTTGGGAAAATTCAAAAGTAAAATTTGGGGTTTATGTATGTATAATAATTATTAACCTATATATTTTCAGAAAGTACTTAATAATACCTTTCATTAGACACCAAACACGACGAGTTAATAAAAAATAATTGTTCGGGGTCACTATACATACGATATAAACCGCCATCTTAAATTTTATGTGACGTCTTAAAGCCTATAACCCTCGGAATTTCATGACGCTTCCAAAGTTACCTCGTATGTCAAAATACGACGAGTAGCTTAGGAGTTATGAGGAAACAGATATACATACATTGCCATTGGCCTGTTAAAATGATAACCCTGCTTTGGCTTTGCCGTGGTCGGATAAAAATAAAAATAAATGTTTTCTGTTTTTCGCTCAAACTCAAACTCAGCATTTATTTCAAATAAACCAATTACAGGCACTTTTGAATTGTCAAGGGTTCGGTCAGTCAGAAAGATGAAGCTAGTTGCCAATTCCAAAACGTAGCACTCCCTATGGAGTAGAACGGGCAAGAAACTCCACGGACACTCTTTTTTCATACGGTTAGGTACCTACTTACACTGAGAGGTCTCTTTTAAAAAAGTATGAAATAAGAAAATATTCTCTTCTGAAATTTGAAAAAGACAGACAAATTAAAGATCCGGAGTCCCACGTAATCTCCGATTTATGCCGGATTTTTAATTTGTCTGTCGTTTTCTAATTTCAGATGAGAATATTTTCTTGTTTCATACTTTTTAAAGCATAATTTTTCAGCAGTCTGTCTGGTTTTAGTTTTTGAGCTTACTTTTTATTAAATTATTTTTCGATTATAATTTCGTGATTAACCCGTCGCGCGCTAATTAGCAGGCACAATTGAAATTCTATTGTTATCTGTACACATGGTGTGCAATCGACATTTTAAGAGTTAAGTATTTGCAGAGCCGCTTTACATTTTTTAGAGAAGAATAATTATTATACAGGACACCGTGTGTAATATAAATCAGAAAGGTGTGGTAAAATTTAAGGATGTGGTAGAGATGAACCATTCTAAAAATGAACGCCCCTCCACAAAACGTAATTATTTCAATGTGTGAGAGGAAATACTTATTGCAACACTTTACTTGTGTGCGCACGGCGACTTTACTGTCAACATGGACTCGTCGCTGCACTTAGAGGTCAACTAATCTTGCGATCAGCCCAGGTAACAACATTGTACGGCGGGGAGCATGCGCTTTGTATGGAACGACACGTTTGCTCTGTCGCGCGTTTGTGTCATTTGTACACTACTTGGCCGACAAATCCGGCTGTTTGACGTTAGGGCAAGTGGAGTAGGTACCGTTTGCATAAAACAAAATCAGTGCTATTTATTTTTATGTATGTTAATCTGTAAGGTATTTATTTAGTTTAGTTGTTGACCGTACTCGCCGGTGACTGAGCAAAACCAATGACAAAGACCAATTATGTGTATTGCGTCTAACATTTCTTTGCATGTGAGCGTAACTGCTGTAGAGGGGCGTTCATTTTTAGAATGGTTTATCTCTACAGACCATAAATCTGATCAACTTTCTCCATGGGACCAACATCGTGATCGAGAAATGCTTGCTAAATAAATTGTGAGATGGGGTATAGGATGTTGTATATCCTTTGCATTTCTTATTGTAAAAGTTAATTCCCTTTAGTGAGGGATTACGTCAACCTGAACAGGGTTTGGTTACTCTTCTTTTTTAGATACTTTTGGAACAGAATATATATATAACAACTTTGTTCTCAGGTGGAGGCGGAGATCCTAGTGCAACGTCACAAGACGCTGGTCCGCGTGTGCCGCGGCGCGGGTGCAGCGCGGGGCATGGCGCGCCCGCCGCCCGCACCGCACCCCGCACTCGAGCTCGCGCCGCACCCTACCCGCGCGCTCGCTCGCACCGTGCGCGTCAGGCGCTCGCCACATCTAGGACTCGGCATCTCTGTTACGGTGAGTACAGACAGTATAGTAAGCCCACATTACTAGATAAATGGTTGATTGATTGAACTACACTTTTATTAGTAACATACCAAGATGGATTGACGGAATTAAATAATGTTAACATATATATTTCATAAATGCTTGTTGCTTCTTTAAATATCTAAAAAATCCTTTGTAATTTATTAATTTGTTTAACATCTTACCTTTGGTACCTGCTTACAGAAAAATAAAGTTCTTAAAAAAACCGGCCAAGTGCGTGTCGGACCACGCACAATGAAGGCTTCCGTAGTTGGGATGAATTTATCCCAAGAACAAACTTAACATTGTAGTTGAAAACCATGTTCTCCCATACATTCCAACTGTAAATGTAAGTTTGTAATCATAATATTGAGAGATTTACCATGTTATTTTAAGACCACAGACTTCTTATAGGTTTTCCTGTAATTTACAGGTAAAGAACTATTTTCTGTAGCTATTTTTTTCAAAATTTTAGGCTCAGTAGTTTCGGAGATAAGGGCCACCCCTTTATCTCCGAAACTACTGAGCCTAAAATTTTGAATGGTCAAACTATTATGATTTATGATCAGAGGAATTATTTATTATAAATATTTAATTTCCCGAATCCCGAGATTTAATCGTCATGTTTATGATTCCGGGATTTTATAGAAGATACTATCTATCCACTGTTGTTACTCCTTTCCTCGAAGTTTAGGTATTTATACTCTACCTATTCGGACCTCCTGTATGATGCTTATTGTATCATCTACTCGTTATTTCAAGAAACCTTCACTTATTTTATTAGTATTATTCTCCAGAGAGATCCATCTCTTGCACCTACTGTAACTAAACTCGGTAGGAACCCAGCAGATGGCTCACAAACAAAACATAGTTAAACGACGGGGTTCGATTGCAAAGCCTTTTCATCGCCAAACCTTTGCACTATTGCCAGATTGATTAAGAACCTCCTTTATACTCATACTATCTATCTCGCTCACCACAGGGCGGTCGGGAACACGGCGTGCCGATCCTGATCTCCGAGCTGGAAGCGGGCGGGCCGGCCGCGCTCACCGGTGAACTGTATGTGGGCGACGCGATACTTGCCATCAACGACGTCGATCTCACACAGGTACAGTTTAACATGAAATCGTATGTGCTTCGGTAATCCGAATTAGCACGAAGGTCGCACGACAGTAACCCCTTACAGAAGCAAAAAACTTTTGTCCCACCGCGCTTTGTAGTAGTGTACGGTCAGCAACAGAAGTCGATTAACACTGCTTCTTTTTGACATCATCTAAAATAATTCGATAAACTGCTATTTTCATTTAACTGTTAAGAGTTAAAATTTTAAGTACTTCTGTTCTGATTTGAATTAAATATTTTGCTTAATAATTAAGATTAAAAAACTGCAAGTGTTAATCGACTTTTGTTGCTGACTGTACCTATCATTAGGTGTTTGCATGAAGTTTGCCCTCTCTTAGTTAGAGTACCTACTCCGGTCGCAGATCGTCGTCTGTCACTCAAGTTTTAAAAAGTAACTTTGTAATCATGGTAATACAAAATAGACAAAGTACTTCCATGGTTGTAACTGCTCTATATCAGATCTCATCATCGCGCGTCCGTATTTCCGAACATAGACGATGTTTTCCGAAGCGCCTCTTTTCCTTGGAGATCTATATGTATCGGTAGATCTACTTACAGCTACATTGATCGATAGGGTTCAGCAATGAAGGCAGCTGTCCCTGCATGAACCCGGGTACAATGCAGGGTTAGAAGTATGCATACATTAAGCAGTGTCCCCAGTGCGAGCGCCGCGGCTTTGGCCTCGCGAGGCTTTTGTGTTTTTTTTACAACGCATCCTCATCACTTATGATGCTGATGAGCTCGCGGCCCATGGAGGACGTGCTTTAGCTTCGGCAGCATTCATTTCATAGTATTAAGCACCGCTGCGCAAATAAGAAATAAACCGCGGCGACGGCGTTTTTGGGTGCGACCAGTTTAACCAGCAGAAAAATTTCTGGCACTTCCGGTACAAATCAATTAAAAAAAGAGTTTGATCGTCAGTCCAATCCATTTTCGCGCGAATAAAAACATAACTCGATGTAGAGGCGGTCACTAGCGCACGAACTGGCCGCGCGGCCCGTCCCCACTCCCCACAGCCGCGCAGCTTTCTTTGAAGTACACCGACAACCGTCGGGTTGCGCGAGGCCGGCCGTGTGGCCCTGTTAGGCCACGTGGCTCCGTGTGCGTGGGACGCTGATTTATAGTGAGACACCCTTTAATTCCGAAAACCGCTAAATGTGTTACATTTCCAGGCTTGTCACAAAGAAGCGGTACAAGCGCTGCAGAGTGTGAAGGGAGACTGCGCGCTCTGTGTGCAATTCATAGCCACCGACGACGACGACAGACTGTCAGAAGATAATTATAGGTGAGACTGGAATATTATAGAATAGAATATTACATACGTTGTACTGTTGTGGGTAGAATAGAATTATTCAACGCCTGTTTGAGCTGTTAGCTAACATAAATCACTGCACATTTATGTTTGTAATAATAATAAGTAATGGATTTTATTTTATTCATGAAATAAGTATTAAAATGGCATCAAGATTGTCCAGTGAAAGTTCAAGTTCATCAGACGATGAACTTATCGTGCATTATTTAACGCATAGGCATAAGAGATTTCATATTCGCAAGGATATTTTTTTATGGGACGAGGCTAATTTTCTGTTGCGATACAGAAAGCCAAAGGAAACAGTTATATACTTTAGTTTATTGTTGCAAGACAACTGTCGCCAACCACTATAAGAAAGTTTAAGCTTCAGTGTAAGATCACAGGTCCTAATAATACAAAAAAGTACTTAGTGTAGGTACTTCTAAATCGAAAAGAGTATGCTTAGATGGTTTGGTCATGTTGAAAGGACGAATAAAAGGAGACTAACAAAAGGTATTTACAAGGCAGATGTGAGTTGGAACGCCGGGAGGAGACGGCTTAGGAAGACATAATTATGATGACCTTATTGGTGATATTCTTCAGAAAGGTCAGGTACGTAGTAGGTACTCGCAACCAGCGTGCGTGTGTGGCGGGTTCTCCACATACGAACTACTGTTCACACTGACGTCACGCAAAATCCTGCATCGCGCAACCAAAGTTTACCGCGCGACTAGCTTAGATACAACGTCCCGACATCAACCGTCGGGCAGTTGCCACGACACCCGTCACCCGTCTGGTCGGAGGATCCTCCCTTATCTATGGAGGATGAGTGAACTTTACACCCTGTTCTTCATACCTCTATACGTGTAAGGCCAGATGTATGAACGGAATCGAGGCAAAAGGAGTATGTATTTATGTAAGGATCGTAGCAGATGGCATTCGGTAGTTTCTGCTAACCCTCATGGGAAGAAGACGTGAGTTTAATGTATATAGTACTTACTTTTTTAAGTCAACTGTAATGTATGTAGGTACCTATCGTATATGTATCCGCCTTAATTATCTACAATTTTCTACAGAAATAAAGCTTTCAATAGAAACAGTACTAATAGACGTTCGAATTTAAAAAAGCTGTGTTAAAACGCGCCCATGATAAGTCTACGCGCTTCTGGTGGCGTGCCTAACTTTGGAAAACGATACCGTAGGCGCGTTATTGTCTAGTTCTTCTTCATATGCACGTTTAACCTTCAAGATAATATCCCTGCTATATTACTTTCGGCATAATTGATGGCGATTACGACAAGAAGGTGGCATACGATTAGTTCCGATTTCAGCCGCGCGTAGAGTTATCTTGCGCGCACTCTATGAAGAACTTTCAGTTTGACATTTTGGCACCATTTGTCAATGAAATTGTGGTGCTGCCATCTGTAAAATATCTCCCCATGCTTTTTTGGGGAAATTGCGACGTTTGTGTAATGGCAGCTCTTTGACTTTTATTTTAGCTGTAACTTGAATGAAGAAACACATTTACCGTAGTATCAGTGAAGGTCAAGTAAAAGTCAATACTTTTACTGATTACTTTAGTTGTTGATGAAGAAACTGACTGTCAATAGTATAATGTATAGACTTGGCTAACCAAATTTCACTGTAAGATGGATTGATCTCAATTTTTAACCCATACCCGTTTTGCCCAAACGGCTTACCCGTTATAGGCCCCCCATGTGAGCAAAACGGGTAATTTGAAGTTTTTTTTTTGTTTGTTTTTGTTCTAATAATTAAGAAAATGTTTGTTCTTAATTTGGATTGTTTATTAATTAAGTATTTGAAATGTAAAAATAGAAGTATAAGCGCTCCTGCACACGATGCCGCCACCGCGCCGTCGCCGCGCCGACGCCGCACAACTACACTGTACATACGAGTCGCGCGAAGACCGCCACCGCGCCGCCGCCGCGCCGCCACCGCGCGCGGTCCAAAACAAAACTTTCCATGATAATTTCTTAAAAAGTTATCACGTGCATGTTCATACGCGGCCGGCAATGGAATGAATCAGGATAATGAAATAACTGGGACCGCGCGCGGTGGCGGCGCGGCGGCGGCGCGGTGGCGGTCTTCGCGCGACTCGTATGTACAGTGTAGTTGTGCGGCGTCGGCGCGGCGACGGCGCGGTGGCGGCATCGTGTGCAGGAGCGCTAATTGTCTTTTCTAGAACTGTTTTATTGATCATCTCCCTTAGCGTACCCGTTTTGAGCTCACCTCCCCTACTTTAACCATCGCTATTAAAGACACGAATCGAAAATGACGGCCAGACAAAGGACAGAAACACCGCAATCGTTGACTGACTAAAGAAAGAATTGAACAGTGACTGTACGACCACCTTCTTATAGCAGTAATATTTTATCTTACTTCAATGTGAGAAAGAGATGGAGCTGTACAGGACTTATAGCTTCATGTCTTTCCCACTCTAAAGTAATATTAAAATAATATTGCTTTATGAAGTGTTGGTTGGGCCCCAGTTGTCTCTTGCAAAGCTCCAAAACAAAATAATGTTCACACAGACTTATTTTGCGCGGACTTACTTGTACTGCATGGCAACTGTTCCGTGTCCTAAAACTGTGTCATCTACGTGCATAGATTAAGGCCTCCAGCCAGGACATAGAAACTTATAAACTAAGCGACTAATCGCTAAAAGCACCCCCTGTGGGGCCTTAGGGCGTCGCTGGGGGAGGACAGCAGGGACAGGCTCAAAGACTATTAAACCACTTGACTGCGCATACAGTGCCCCCGCGCTCGAAAAGTATTAGTATTTTGTCGCCTATATTAGGCTACGGTACCAGTGACCATTTTAGTTGTGACCAAGTGTTAGACCTGTGTGCACGCTAAATTATCACAAATTGATAAAAATATATTTCCAATTACAACGCATCAAAATGCCTTCATGTGCGGTGAAGTGGTGTGGGAAACATTCCAAGACATCTAGTTACAAAAAGGATGGCATAACTTTTCATCGGTAAGTAAACAGTACGAAAATTATTTTTGTTAAAATCAGATTATCAGCCACCGCATGGGTCTAGGTAACATGGTGGTTTGGTAAAGTGCACACACGGCTGTGTCACGCGTTGATGTCTTTTGGAAAAGTCTCGCTCTTTCATTAGACAATTCTAATGCTTCCCTATCTTTCGCTTTGTTGGTTTATCGTAAAAAATAGTGGTGTGGTGTGTTCACTTTATTAGCTGAAGTCGATGTCGAAAATAAAAAAATACAATTAATAAAATTTTTACTCAATTTAAATATTGTGATAAAATATATATCTATTTCTCATGTATGTGTTTGACATAGATATTTTAATTTTAGATTTCCGAAGATTCCTGACCTAAAAGAAAAGTGGATAAGTAAGGTTAATAGGGAAAACTGGTTTCCAACAAAATACAGCGCTGTTTGTTCAAGGCACTTTACCCCCGATTGTTTCTTGTTTTTTTTTTTTGTAATTGATGGACTGGTTAAAAAATATAATTATTTATATAATTTAACTGAGCAATTTTCATTATGTTTTAATCCATTTTATCGATATCGACTATTTTCCCTTAATCAAGTAGAGCAGCCCTAACGACGGCCTACCTATGCAATTTGACCTTGAGCTGGCCAATTGCAGCCGCGCGTTCGGCCCGCGTCCCCCGGCCCGCGGTAGTGAGTCGTATGCTTAGAAGAAATCGGGCTATAAGCTCTCTAGTGGTTAAATACTCTTTGGACAGGCTGGATCGGGTTATTGCAATATTATCAGCATCGAAACATACTATATACATATATTTATGTGTTGTTTTGGGGGAGCTCGTGGCTAAGTAATAACAGCCGCACGGATCGATCCATCAGGTTAAGCTACGCTTGTCGCGGTTAATCCGTGGATGGGTGACCATCTTTACAAACCGAGACTCCTCCGTGCCTCGGAAAGCATGTTAAGCCGTTGGTCCTGGCTGTCATTTGTAGATCTTTGACAGTCGTTACGGGTCGTCAGAAGCCCTAAAGGTTGACAACCAGTCTTACCAAGGGGTATCGTATTACCCAGTTACTGGGTTGTGGAGGTCAGATAAGCAGTCGCTCCATGTAAAATACTGGTATTCAGCTGCATCCGTTTAGACTGGAAGCCGACCTCTTCATAGTTGGGAAAAGGCTAGGCGGGTTGATTGATTGATTTATGTGTTGTTTTGTCAGGTTCCCGCTTTACCCGGAGGACGGCGAGGTGTTCGGCGCAGAGCCCGACGGCTCGGGCGCCACGCCCACCGCGCCCAGGACACCCGACTACAACAGGTTGGCGCACCCATTTATTGTAGACTAGCTATTGCCCGTGCCTTCGTCTGCGTGTATTTTGTATTTCATAATTTCAAATTCAAATATCCAGGATGCAAAGTAGCCTATGTCCTTCTCCAGGTCCCAGGCCACCTATCTGTCATTACGATTGGTTCTATGGTTTAGTAGTGAAAAGGTAACAGACAGACAGAGCGACTTTACCATTTATAATATTAGTAGGCCAGGCGCGTAATACTCGCAACTGGCGTGCGTGTATAACTAGATGTATGAACGTGAACAAAGAAAAAGGGGTATGTAAGGATCGTAAGTAGCAGGTGGCGATCTGTAGTTTCTGCCTACCCCCATGGGAAGAAGGCGTGAGTTTATATGTATTATAAATGGGAAAGTCTCTGTCTTCGCACAGTTTTTACGACTTGGCAAAATATCGAGATTTCTTTGTTATATCACAGAATACATAATAGTACAAGTACAGAAGATTCACTCCGTAAAATCATTTAAAAAAACAGCGGCTCTTGTACATTACCTACGGTTATATTCACCTAGAGGTTTCCTCTCTTTCTATCGCGTTACTCTTATACCTTCTCACTCGTTATGGTTGTCTTCTTTTACGACGCGGCGTGTGAGTGCGTATCGAACTTACGTGCCCCCCCCGCCCGGAGCGCGGCAGTCCACACTGGACCGACAAGTCGAGCCCGCCGCGTACTTGAAGCTTTATACCTAAAATGCGGAGTGCGCCAGGCCTGGTTATTTGTAACTTTAATATTATTGTATTATGCACCTTCCGGAATAAATTCTCTAAATGATGGTAAAATTAGTATCAAAATCCGTTGCGCAGTTTGGAAGAATAACGCGATCACACAGACCGATACGAAAAACGATTTTAATTTATAATATGTGTAGATATTATGTACGAGTATTGTAGACCTCGGTGCAGTAACTACATTCTCATCTACGTGTGTTCGCCTACCTCTCTACTTACGTTACCGTAGCGAACCACCTACCGTAAATCACGCCCTGGAAGTTCGAGCTGCTTACGCCTGCAATGCTTTTTACCCGACTGCGTGACAGCAACAGCAGGATTATGTTTTTCACAAGTATGCATGTATGGGATTCTTTCTACCCTCGAACATTCTAACGGCTGGACAGATTTGAATAAATAAGATGTCTACCGATTTTGTTTTTACAAAATGAAAATGGTGGATTTTAGACATCATTATCAGGGTGGTTAGCAGTAATGCCTTTAAAAAAACCTGCCCAGTGCGTGTTGGACCACGCACAATGAAGGATTCCGTAGTTAGGATGAGTTTATCCCAAAAACAAACTTAACATTGTAGTTGAAAAACTAGAAACCCCAAAAAAGATTTTTTATGCCATAAAATTAGAAATTAACGATTTTCGGACTTTTTCCTTTACTTGTGCTCTTGCTTCATGCCAAATTTTACGATTCTAGGTCAACGGAAGTAGGGACCCTATAAGGTTTTGATTTACATTATAAAACAAATTAAGAACGGGTCTTCTCGCGATACTCCTTTTTACGAGGTAAACAGGGTAACTTGTTTCCCGACGTTTCGACCGCCTTGCAGCGATCGTGGTCACGGGAGGCCTCGTGAGGTCCTCCCGTGACCACGATCGCTGCAAGGCAAGGGTGTACAAATCGCGAAAGTTTAAAAAGTTTTGATTTACTTCAAAATATCAAAATATGTCGCGTAAATGGCTGTATTTTTTTACTGCGTTGACTTAGAAGCTTAATTTTTTTAGAGCTCCAAGAGACCATAGACCTATATTTGATATTAATTTCAACTTGATTGATACCTCCACGCGTTCCTGAGAAAAAGGGTCTTGACAGACTGACAGATAGACAGACGGACAACGAAATGATCCTATAAGGGTAAGTACTGAACCCTAAAAATTGTACCATGACCATGTAGCCAAAATAAGGGCTCGAGGAGGCGATACTAAAAATATTACACAGTAGGAGTAAAAGGTTGAAAATAAAAAAATAAAAAATTCTGACTGCAACTTAAAAGTTGGTTGATGTTGTAAGAAAATGTGACTCACTGTCTTTCAAACCATTCATTTTACTTTTGACGTAAGCACGCCTATGAAGTTCCTTATTTATTGACAGGCAACCATAGACGAAACAATGCAAAACAATGGTTCTGTTTGCTATCCTTCTGGTATGGAACCGGAACGAGATAAATACATAAAATTGCATCTTATACAAATATCAACTTTAAACTCGAGTAATAACTTGATTTTTGAATTTGAAAAAAATCGATAAACGGCATATAATAATTTTAGTTGCAATGGAAACTGAACCATATGCAATTAAGTTAAAGTTTTTAATACCAAAGCATGAAACTTGTCTCGTTGGCTTTTGTGTAGACTAATGAACGATTTTGTGTGAAATGTAAACTACAAGAATATAAAAGCAATTTGTGTGGCTTTGGAACAGTTAATATTTAAACCGCCGTAACATTTTAGTAGGCGTTCATAATTGTATTTATTACAGAATACATTTAAACATTTAACGATCAAATAACAGAATATTTACCTTTGAAGTTCCTATAATAATTACAATTTATTAGTGACTAAAGTCCGTATGCACTTTGGCTAAAGTAATGAGACAATTTTGTGGAAGAGAAAATAATATTATTAGCTTTCGTTATACCACTCATAAATATGGAAATCATTCAGTATACTTACTTACTTCATTATATTCTTAGATTATACGTTTCGGATAAGAATAGAATCAAAACTGTGGCACTCAAGAAATCGGATCAAAAATCTCTGGCGTTGATTTAACTACTTGCTTATTGTAACTCATCATTATAAAATAAAAAATAAATAAAATAATTTTATTTCGGACAATTAAAAAGATCCTTATATTGTTAGTTAGTATTATCATCGCAGTCAGCTGATTGCTGGTCGTAGGCCTTCCCTAAGCATAGCCACAACGATCGGTAAGCTGCTGCATTGATTGCCCACATCCAGAGGATTCCCACGACCTTCGCTAGGTCATCAGTATAGTTAAATAAAATGCTAATAAGTAACATAATTATCAGATTGTTACAGAAATTCAAAATAGCATGTCATCAGTCGATGAATAAATTAGATTGATATTGGATCCAAAATAGAGGCGATAATTCACATGCTAATAAAATGTTATTGGAGTTCGTGTTGTAATCTCTCACGCCTACGCTACACTGAGAATATTTTGTATACACATTCAAAACCAGGCTGACAAGAGTGCGGTCAATCGTTTCTCAAACGTAAAGATTTTAGTGTTTTAACATGTACTAATGATAGTGTTCCCAGAGCCGATTCTCTTTGTAGTGACGATTGTTATCGTTGGATGACTGGCGATTCATACTATTCCCACTGGTTAATATTTAATGAACACAATAAGAGAAATGCCAAATCGCACTATAAAACAATCATGCCATCCTATATGTGAACAGCTCCATTCACATAAGTATACCTACCACCTACAAAACTTTGAACGGAAAGACTTATCTGTCGCCACAAAACGGAGGAAAAGAATAGAGGTTTATTTTTAAAGAATGGCGTAAAAGACGTATGATCTTATGTTCCGCTCTGCCTGCGAAGACATTTTAACGTTCAGAATGTGAATCTTTTAAATACGTAATTCTTAGAGGCAGTCCAAGCGCGTACTGATTATAATTATTTAGGAGGTACGCTCAATAGTCAGTTGTTATTTTTGGCACCGTAACAACTTTGTCACGTCTGCTGCCGACAGCCGCGGCGGTGACAACTCGTGTAACCGACACGTAACGCCATTCATGGCGACAACATGTCACGTCAGAGCAATTACATTATATGATCCTATTTGTTAATTGCAACAAAGAAAACAAATGAAACATTGCGTTTCTAAAGTTAAAATTGCTAAAACAGATAATTTTCTCTCTGTACCATTATTAAGTACTTAGATATACCGCAGTTTGCTCAATGTATCTAAATATTTACTGGTTAACAGTAATGTTATCATCTGCTCGACATTAATCACATCACGTCTCATACAGAAAAATCCTTAATACGTTTGCCCCTTCTTAGAATTCTGATGCTTAACCTTTTATTGGAATGGTGCCCAAAAAATGACGCCCATCACATTAGACACCAATTTAATATAATTATGACTTCCGAATGTACACTAATTTCTTTGGGAAAGTATCAGACAGTAACATGTTATTTGTAACATCAGAAGCAAGTTCTCGATGTTTTGTTACACAATACATCGAAACGAACATACAATACGTACTATACGTCTACCTATACACACACATGAATGAATTTTAAATATGATTAGGTAAATCAACACAATGTATTTTGTTACTAAATAAATACTATGAAATCTAATTATTTTTTCCTTTTTGGGTTAACATTTTCGAGCAAGCGTTATTCAATACTAAGGCATTCAATTTCAAGTAGGGAATGGAGGGTGTCCCCGCACGAGGGCTGACTTCAGCACAAAAGGAGCTTTATGATTTCCATCGTCTTCTGTTCCTAACGTGACGTTTCCCCCGTTTACGTTTCTCACGTTTAAGTGAATGTCATGCAGTTTTGATCCACATCGCATATTACCGTGAAGGGCATCATAATTGTATACTGTTACCGCGCACACATGGACATGTACTCACCGTACTCATGTCCTCGCAGACGCACGTCGGAGGCGGGGTCGCGCAGCGAGTGCGAGTCGGAGCCCTACCGCGTGGCGCCGCCGCCCGCCACCTACCCCGACTACAACAACATCAACAACAACCTCAACATACTCGACATGGACGACGACTCCATCAAGATTGAGGCCAGGCTTGAGGTAGATACTTCTATAGATCTAGAACCTATATTTACAAGATGATGATTTGAGATGGGACTGTAAAGGCTGCTACGTTCATGCTAATAGAAATCGTTACCTAACTTTTGTAGTTACATCCTACTACAAATTATGGTTCGATTGTCTGGCTCAACTGAGGTCAGAAAATAATTTTAATACTTTTTCCACTGCTCTTATTGCCCCATTTCAAATTACAATTGTAAATAGCGTATCGAATATTAAAGGACTTTAAAGTGGCAACAACAGCAATCAGCATTGTTTTACCTATAATAAAGCAATGTGTGGCGTGGTGTGTAGTGGTCGGGCAGCGCGCGGGGCGGGCGCGGCGCGCGCTGCGTGCGAGCGGCGCGTGAGGCGTCGTCCGGCGAGTCGGCGGCGTCCACGCCCGTGCACGCGCGCCCCGCCGCGCTCAAGAAGAAACGCAAACCTCAGGTACAACGCACCTAGCTTGTACACGACACACCTGCTATAGAATACTAGTAATTATTTAAACTAAATTATTTCACTCGCACATCACTTTTTTAGGTAGCCTTACCAGCACCGCAGTAATGTGGTAAAAAATGTGGCACTGACTAGGTATCTACAAAAGACGCCAAGCTTCGTAAAATTGTGTTGGTATAGAGCTTGAGCTTGTTATATATGCTTTGGCACGCGAGTGGACATTACAGCACAATTGACAATCTCGCTAACATCGATTAAAATCGATAAAAAAACATGACAAAAATAACTTTACCGTTACTTTGAGGTAATTGCACTATCCCGACTATTTTATAAGTGCACAGTTGTACAGTTTCTGTTAACATTTCGTTTCTTCTAGACAGAGGGCAGTTTAGAAACCTCGCACATCGTGGTATGTACCAAGTCTCCGGTTATTGGTTAGTGTCTTCGCACTGGGTATTTGTTCAGCGTACGACGTCTACGCAGTATCACTAGCGCCACGCCGGGTTGACACAGCGACAGCGCTACGATGTCGTAGCGTCTACGTTGGACAAATGCTACGATGCGATGGCACCCTTAGTAACAAGACCAAGATAGTCCCCATGTTTACACCGGGGAAGACCTTGGCTAGCGTATGTCACAGTGGAATCAGCTGGAGCGTAGCCAGTGATGTTGTTTAGAGATTGCGCTGTGCTGCATATTATTATTATTGTTTCCATTATTTCATTTTACACATATATAATACATTTTTAAATATTAGATTATACAAGAATATAAAAACATTTAAAAATATAAAAAATAGGAGCCCACCGGTATAACCATTATTATAAAGTCAACCGTAGGTCTATGACAAAAAAATGCCATTTTGAACGCTTTTATTGCGTAGCAGTAATTACAGTTTTCATAGTTCAAGTATGTAGGAGGTCGAACGTACGTATTTCACGCTGTAAATTAAATTAACTGCCACATTAAACGTTGAAATAATAATCGGTGTTTATGATAGCGGCATAGACTAAATGTTTGAATGATTTGTTGTAGGACTGGCGCACTAAGGGCGCGTACAGACCGGTGGAACTAGAAGCTCCTTCCTCGGACGAACCTCTTGCGGAAGCGCCCTGCGACAACCTGCCTGTCTCTGATGGAGGTAGGTGACATATTTTTATTTTGTAATACAACATAATAATAAGAACTGAACACATACTTGTAATAAAATTTTAATTATTTTTGTTTTGTAGTCTTTAGTAGTCAAAAATAGTGTAGGTAAGTAAATGAAAAGTTTTAGCTGTTAACCTGAACCTATGAATAAACAACGCAACTATAATATAGTATATAATATATTATAGTAAGTATGACTTACATCTATTTATTATTATTTAAGGAAACCATAACTGACTAACTGACTGATCTATCAATACATAGCTCAAACCACTAAAAGGATTGGGCTAAAATTTGGCACACAGATAGTTATTACGACGTAGGCATCCGCTAAGGAAGGGGTTTTTGGAAATTGACCTTTAAAAGGGGTGAGAAGCGGGGATACAGTTTATATGAAAAATCTTATTCATTTGGTTAGTAAACTTGTAACTTGGCATGAATATTTGGCTAAGTAAGCAATAAAGTTTCTTATTATTGGTTATTTCAAAACTACCCCTCAAAGGGGACTTCAGGGGTGTTAAAGTTTGTATTGAAGAACTTTAACGCGCGGTCCGCATAACTCGAAACTCTGTATTAATACTTTACTAGCTATTTCACTAAACGCCTCCAATCAACGGCCTGAATGATGGTCAGCCGATACGTCTAATACAACATTTAATGAACTGGCTGGCTGGTACGTAGGCCATTTTACAATAGATCCATGCAGTAGGGTATTTCGGTAAGTCATTTAGATATATTATTTCATTCCAATTTAAAATTACAGTGTAAAGGTAACTCACCGTTCTTGAGAAAAACAAATTATTGTAACTTATGCGCTCACCTCCGCAACTTCGGCTTGCTGGTCGCCGGCCGGAGGCGATCAGCCTCAACTGCTACGGCTCGCTCGGGTGCCTATACTTTGTTACAGCGGGCGGGGGCTGCCCTCCCTTCGCGCCTCCGGATTTTTATAAACACTAGGGGTAGCAGCCAAAAGACAACGTGGGGTCGGGATGCCCCGTTTGGTTTTGCGTAAACGCATTTAAACTGTGACAAACACAAGAAATTTTGTGGCTTGTCGACGCCAGTGTGGATTTGCCGTTTGATTGAATGACTGAATATCATTCAGGCCGTTGATTGAATGGCGGCGTTTAGTGAAAAATGGCTAGGCGGTTGACTAAACGGCTAATTAAACCAGTTGGCTGCGACATACATACATACAAGATCAAATAAAATTAGTCAGCTAAATAGGCTAGTTGACAGTTTTTAGGAAATCGATTAAAAATGTTCCTTGTGGTCTATTTTTTCCTGATGACGTGAATATTCTCATCAAAATATTAACATGAACAATACAAATTTTTCATTTATGAAGCTCAATTTAATTTTCATAGTCAAAACAGGGCACTCTGTAATGGCAGTTCGAGTGATGTAATCATCTTTAGTCGTCAAATCTTACATCTGTGACACATTGTCCGCTGTCAAACAAGTAAAAAAAAATCTGTGTTCCACCCTCTGCTTCTGGATTTCCCCTTTGATGTTTGATATCAATCCAAATAATCGATAATTTATTTGTAAGTTTCGATTATATTACTTGTCGAATCAAATCGATGAATAGCGATTTCAAAATAAAGGAGCGTTGACAGTGATCTAAATATTTAAAACGCAAGTGTAATGGACACTCAATAGCTCGTTTTTCAAAACGAATCTGACATTTTCGTTTTGACATTTCAATTGTATTTTTAATAGCATTTGCTTGTTTATTTAAGGAATTTTTGTTTTATCTTGTTTATATATACCCATCACGTCTGCGGAGTTTCGCAAACTAATTTAATTTGACCCTTTATATCTAAATCAAAGTTCTAAGACAGAACTAGATTTTCATCAAAAGTGCATGTGCATAAATTCGCCAGTGCCCGAGTCGCCCCTTGCGCCGCCACCGCCGCCACCACAGATTGCTCAGCCGCCCCTCATCGACATCGACCCTAAAGACTCGAAGCCAGTCAGCAAGCCCAATGGCGACATCAAACCCCTCAGAAGAGAATCCAAAGGATTTAGGTAATATTATATCAACTATCTAGCTAGTAGCACCATCTGCCACAGTTTTGTAGCACACCATCGCTTTGTACACACGGCTACATATCAAGCTATACATTTCCAGTATAAGCTGACCTCTCATTGTACGGAAGTCCTAACAATTCGAGACCAGCTTATACTGGACCCTTGAGGTCTTCTGGTACAGGTATCTCCATACTTAAAAAAGGCTTAAATAGAGCTTATTCAAAAAAACTATTGATACAGTTTTAGTTTTCTCAAAAATCTAGGTCACGGTTCCTTCGACCATTTTGCTCTATTCGTCAACTTCGGTTTTCACCCAGTAGTTTCATCTCTCATCAAAAAATTCACCCAGTATGCAAATACTTACTGATTGTCTCGTTTAACTGGCGAAATGTGGGTGTAACTACTATAGGTTCATCTCTGCCTAACGCTTCGGGAATTTCAGACGTGATTGTGTTTGTGTGATGTCGCGTATATGATTACAACAGCACAGTGCCACAGTTGTTCGAACTAGTGGATAGGGTAATGCCCCGAGATGCTTATATGGCAACTGGGACATTGTCAAGCTAATGACAAAGGCTTTCTGATACCAAATCCAGTAACAATCGTTGCAACACGTATATAGGTGCAGCACAGTACACAAATAAGTGTTTACTATTCAGATCACGAACCTTCTGATTGTGGAAAACAACACCACGAAGGCTGTAAATATCTCGTAATAAAGTTCCTTTTTATTGGATAAACCTTAGTATAGTTACTTCCGCCCGTAGTAAATATACCGAACATGCGGGTTGCTGACCGCAGAGTCATCTCTACCGCACCGGTGACATAAATGTGACCGTTGTAGCAGCTCATACTTACGTACAACATACAAATTAGAAGAGATCATACGGCCGCGCGCCATCGTGGGCCAGCGTGTACTGAGTAGCCGAAGGACAAGGAGGCGAACGCCCGGCTGTATCATCGCGCTAGTTGTACGACGGGAGCGCGGCACGTACTACCGACATTACCGAATTGTGATTGTAATAAATTTATTAATGTACCCTATTTATTTATATTCATATTGACTGGTACTGTATATAAGCAGCGCTTTTTAATAAACCACACAGATCGTTATTCGTCTTCTCACTTGCAACACATATATTTCCTAAAGTGGTGACCCCGCGTTCAAAATGTCAGAAGGAAATACTACTCCGCCTCAAGACGTCGAATCAATTAGCGTCCAGTCACGCATACCTAAATTCTGGTGCGACAGACCAAAGCTGTGGTTCGCCCAATTTGAGGTCATTATATTCAACCAGAAGCTCGGCGATGAGGGCAAGTTCGCGCTCGTTGTGGCTCAGCTGGAGATCAAGGACATCGACCAAATCAGCGATATCATCTTGTCACCGCCCAACTCCGGCCGATACGACGCTGTGAAAAGAAGACTGCTGGAGGTTTATGAGGACAGCGAGGGTATTCAGCTACAGAAACTGCTGAATGATATGGAACTCGGCGATCAACGTCCATCGCAGTTGCTTCGCCGAATGAGGAACCTAGCTGGGAATAAGATGCCAGACGACACCCTGAAAATGTTGTGGCAAGGACACCTACCTGCTTCTACCCGCACAGTGTTGGCAGTGAGTGAAGAATCCAAGCTGGACTCGTTGGCTGCTATGCAGACAGGATGCAAGAACAGTTAAAAGAGGTGAGCGC
Source organism: Cosmia pyralina (assembly GCA_946251885.1). NCBI lineage: Eukaryota > Metazoa > Arthropoda > Insecta > Lepidoptera > Noctuidae > Cosmia > Cosmia pyralina. Next base: position 10,041,617 of record OX276344.1, read on the forward strand.
CGTGTGTTCTTGCCAGTGTCAACCTTCCACGTCAAAAGCGCCGGCGACAGCGGCGTCAGCCGAAATAGCGGCTACATCTGAACCTGCACACCAGAAACTCTTCAACATGATTGAAGCACTGACCAAGGAAGTCGCAGCGCTGAAGACAAATCAATCCCGCAAATTTCAACGCCGATCCCGCAATTTCAGAAGCCGTTCCCGCTCGAAATCTCGGGACAGAGTGAATGCCGTGTGCTATTTCCACAAGAAATACGGCAAGGCAGCATACCGGTGCAGAAGTCCGTGCAGTTTTAAAGGTATTTTAAGTGAGAAGCCGGAAAACTAAAGAAGACTCAAGCCGTGGCGGTGGCCGAGGTCGACGATTTATCCACATACCGCCTATTTATACACGACAAATCATCCGACAAAAAATTCCTTGTCGACACGGGAGCAAATGTCTCTGTTTTACCCGCCACTGCACGCGATAAACAGCGAACTCCAACAAACTACTTGTACGCAGCGAATGGTTCACAAATACCTACATATGGCGAGCGAACTATTGTACTCAACATCGGAATGCGGCGAGCCTACACTTGGCGATTTATGGTTGCAACAGTCAGTCGGCCGATATTAGGCGCTGATTTTTTGCACCACCACGCACTTATGGTGGATCTCCATGGACGACGACTGGTGGATAAAAAAACCAATTTATCAGCACGTGGTTTCCTGTCACCTGCAGCAGAAGGAAGCATCAGAACTATCGATGACAAGCTTCCCTACCACGACCTGTTGGCTAAGTTCCCAGACATTACGAGACCGAACCTAACGAAACTGGGAAATAGTGAAGTCGAACACTACATTGAAACTACCGGCCCGCCGATATTTACAAAAGCAAGACCACTACCGCCACACAAATACAACGCTGCAAAACAAGAATTCCAACTCATGATGAGCCAGTGAATTCGTACAAACCAAAAGGAGTAATCACGGCTGACTTCTTCACGTCTTCTTCTCTATTTTTAATTTGGTAGTAGGCCTTCTGCAAATCAATTTTTGAAAATATCTTCTTGCCTTGGAGGTTATGTGTGAAGTCATGAAGTCGTGGTATCGGGTATCGATCGGGTGTGGTTACTGCATTGAGTCTACGGTAATCACCACAGGATCTGTAGGTACCATCCTTTTTCAAAACCATGTGTAATGGACTTGCCCATGAGCTATTTGACGGTCGACAAATTCCCTGGCTCATCAAAAAAGGCGAACAAAAAAAAGAAAAAAGAGAAAGGGCGACAAGGAAGCTAGTCACTGCCCGCTACTGGTGGCCCTCTATGAATAGTGACGTAAATGTGTGGACTCGAGCGTGCGACGCGTGCCAGCGTGCTAAGGTGCAACAACACACGAAGACACCAATAGCAAGTTTTCAACAAGCAAACAGACTGGAGCACGTGCACATAGATATCGTTGGCCCGTTACCTATTTCTGACGGCTATCGATATTTATTGACAATGATAGACAGGGCAACAAAATGGCCCGAAGCCTGTCCATTGGAAGACATAACCGCAGAAAAGGTTGCTAATGCATTCTATGATGGTTGGATAGCGAGATTCGGTTGCCCAGTAACCATAACCACCGACCAAGGCAGACAATTCGAGTCTGACCTATTTAATAAATTGATGCAACGCATGGGAATCCATCGTACCCGCACCACTGCCTACCACCCGCAGTGTAACGGCGTGATAGAACGATGGCATCGCTCACTTAAGACGTCACTCACCGCGAGACTCAAAACTACAACATGGTCGCATGAGCTACCTACAGTGTTGCTGGGACTGCGCGCCTCGATAAAAGAAGATGTTGGTGCAAGTACTGCTGAACTATTATATGGCCAAACATTGCGATTACCCGGAGAATTCTATGAAGAATCTACAAAACATCGCGACACAATTTCAAACTTCATGAATAAGTTGAATGGAGTGTTAAAGAAGGCCCAGGCGCAACGGAAATCAAACCAATCCCGAGCGACATTTATTCACGACGACCTACATAAATGTTCGCATGTTTACCTACGCAATGACGCATCAAGAAAGCCTCTGACGCCTACCTACAATGGCCCATACGAAGTGATCAGTCGTAATGACAAGTATTACACTATCCAGTTATGCAATAGACGCGCCAACATCACTATAGACAGACTAAAGCCTGCTTTCCGTATGAACACTGAGTCAGAAACACCAGTCACAGATACGTACGCATACGTTACCAAATCAGGAAGGACGTCGAAGCCCTGTGTACGTTTCACTAGCGGGGGAATGATGTAGCAGCTCATACTTACGTACAACATACAAATTAGAAGAGATCATACGGCCGCGCGCCATCGTGGGCCAGCGTGTACTGAGTAGCCGAAGGACAAGGAGGCGAACGCCCGGCTGTATCATCGCGCTAGTTGTACGACGGGAGCGCGGCACGTACTACCGACATTACCGAATTGTGATTGTAATAAATTTATTAATGTACCCTATTTATTTATATTCATATTGACTGGTACTGTATATAAGCAGCGCTTTTTAATAAACCACACAGATCGTTATTCGTCTTCTCACTTGCAACACATATATTTCCTAAACCGTTAAATTATTAGAGGAGGTTAGTACCGGAGTGGAGTGGAGCGATTTATGAAGCTGTGGATCAAAATAAAATATTGTTTATTAATTATGACGGATTATCATCATACATTAATCATGTGTTAAGACATTGCCAACGTCAAGGCATTACTATACTAAAGATATATTTTGTACTATATCGGTGGATCAACTTCTGCCTTCATTTCCCGAGCTTTGATACCTACAACGGGAAAAAAACTTGGAGAATACATATAAAGTATAAAAAGTATAAAAGTATTTATTTCTCAGCATATGGTACATTTAGATCTTACAATATACATTGTTTCACGTATACTACCATTGCTGGTGTAGAAATGTTAAGTTATAATGTATATGTAATGTATATATTTAGGTAATGCTTAAGGCGAAATAGGTTCTAAAGAAGATATTTGAAGCTGCACGCAAAAACAATTTTTGTCCTCAAAAACTACAAACTTGCCTAATTCGTTTGACATGATGACATGATTATAAAAATTAAAGATATTCAATTCAATATATTTATTTTCTTTAGTAAATTATGAGGGCCAAAACACGCTTGACACAATTCGATGATGGACCCTGTTTAACGACAAGAGCTTCTAATTACACTACACACCTCGCTCATATGGAACGGGGTATTCTAAAAATATTGAGTGTGTATCAAAGTTTCCCTATTCTCTACACAGGATAGGGTCCGCGCGGAGGGTGACTGCGGGCGCGGCGCTCACGAACGGCGAGCTGGAGCGCGCCAAGTTCCCGCCGCGGCTGCTCGCGCCGCGCCTGCTGGCTGGCGACGGGGACCCCGACTTCGGCACGCCCGTGTGAGCACGCCGCACGCCGCACACACGCACGCAGAACTCGCTCAACACGACACGTGACACGCCCCGCCACCGTGACACTCGCGACCCTTCCCCCTACAAGGAAACATAAGTAATACGAGTGAGCGTCACGCGTCAGGGCGTCGATCGACGTACTTAGTATTATTCGATCTCACTCTGCGTGTAATGGCCTACCGAATTTAGATATAACAGTATTCCTTCTTTACGCCGAGGTGATACCCGATTTTGAGTGCTTATTTTTAATTTCGTGTACGATACGAAAAAGGGAGTAGTTTACGCGTAGAGTTGCGCTCAGTCGCTTTTGTGTGTCCATAATGATAGTGATCATGAGATTAGCCGACTGTTTAGATCTCAATCACGAGCATTCATACCATATAAGTGTGAATCATTGCCATTATGCGGAGCTGAAAGTTCATCTATTTATTGATCATACTTATTTGGTTGTTTATTGATTTGTATCAATTTGACTTGTTCGGGTTTAAAATATTATTTATTAAGCCATCTAGAAAATTATATGAGTATATGCCCAGCAAAACTTATAATTTTTGTGTAATGCACAAAACTGTTATTGCTAACGAAATATTGATGGATGATGTATTAACACCCGACTTGTTAACGTTTATTCCTCACATTCACTAAACGCAAACTAATCACAAATTAAATATTGTCAAGTTGCCAACAAGTATAGTTTTACTAAACTGAAATCGGGTTCAACATGATTAATGAGGACGAACGGAATGCTTCAGCTGGTACTATCTCACACGTTTGATCAGAGCACATTTCGACCTTTTCTTAATCAAATAAAACTATGTCTCGTCCATCAACAGGCAATAACAGTCTCTATTTACTCTTTACAATTGAAGTTTATATGTTTAAGAATTTAGATAATTTTATTATCTCATGTGAGGTGCGACAACCTGATTTATTACAATTTATTTTCGTTGTTTTGTTTATTTTTGTAACATTTTGTGTACATATTGTTTTAGATTTCGATTGTATATTTTAGTATATGAAAAAAAAAAGAATTTTATGTGTAAAATATTAGAGCAAATGAAGGAAATTCAAATCAATGTGATGACTGATAAATAAAATAGTAACAGTATCCATTTTGTACATTCCTATTTAGCTCCTACGTGTGTATGTTAATTGACAAGCGGGATAACCATGAGATTTAAAATAATAGCAAGAGCGAGCTCTTAAGAATAAGATGTTAATAGTTAACGTGTTATATTCAAGTAAAGATATATCTTTTTAACCGATATTTTAAGTACTTAGATATAAAATCCTCAACGACATTGAATACGTCGAACGGTCCATGGTGAGTGTAATTATAATACATATCAGCACGGCTCGCTGAGCGTAAAGACTAACTGACAACTGTCTAGTGATCTGGACATCTGCCAATAATATTTCCGCACAATATATTCGTATATAAATGTGTGCGTGCCTACACATAAATAGATAAACAATTAAAATTAGAATAACACCTTTAAATAAATATTTTACAGTTATTATTCACTTGATACGGACGTTGAGCTTGTGTCAATTTTTATGAAGTCGTGAATCAAGTGATTGGCTTCACATTATGGCTCTAATTAAGTCCTTGTATTAGTATGAAAATCAGTTGAATCTGCTCTTGTGTAGTTATAGTTCTGTCATGTCACGCATGCACACGTACGGCGCCGTGTCAACGTCTCGTAATGTTTTTACAATATAGTTATGTAATAGCTCATAGAATTAATAGTGTCTCGCTAGACTTCAGTCGAGTCAATGACATGCACGTGAACTAATAAATTGATAAACAGACAGTTTCTAATGCGGCTGCATGTCACTCGCTGTCGATTGACTGCCGCCCTATTTTGTTCTTAATTATCTACAACTAAGAACAAACTCGCATTTTATAACAGTTCTTTCATTCTCATGTTGTATAAATAGATGCTAGAATCTACCATCTTATTTTATGTGCATTCATTGAACTATGTGATTTATATATTTTTTTATTTATATTATAAAGCTTTTATTATGTATGAACATTCCACGCCTGCTGTTGTCACGTTTTAATGATTTGCCGCGACTTACATTATATTTTGTTTACATCTAATGACAATATGCCTATGTATTATAAACGAACGTATTAAATTTTTATTTAAAATAAATGTAGTATTCTTTTACTAATTGTCCAGTCGGGTGAACGATTAATATGGTCACCCTGGCTCTTTTTTAATTACGCTAAGGTCGGCTTCCAGTCCTGGCAGATGCGGCTACGCGAAGCTGTTGTGTCTGCTGCTTCCCCCGCAACTCAATTACTTTTACTATGGGAACAAACCTGAAATCAGCCGTTCCCTACATTTATGTTCGCATAACTAGTCAAAATGTAGGGAACAGCTGATTTCTTTTTCGCGATTTCAGGTTTGTTATCATCACGGAGTATAACAAACATGTGTTTAAGTATCGCTCACTAATTACCAGTCACTCTTATATTGAGTGGTTGGCAGATTTTCGAACACAATCCGTACGAACAGCCTGGCACTCCCTTCCCCCTCCATCCCTACCACTGTTCGATTAAAATACATACAGATGAATTCAAAACCTTTCGAATTGAATGGTAAAAAAACCAAAGCAAGTCTATATTTTTATACAGGCAATCATTAAACAGGCTTCCCATCGAAACTGCCTCAACCTTCCATTCTAGTTTTGGTCAACTTAAATGGGGTTTTGAGGGCTAGTTTCAGAACAACGCGGGTGGTGCGGCGGATGTCTGCCATATCAGATAATTTATACGAGAAAACAGATGACTTGGAAAATTAATTTAAAAACGCTCACCAACATCGAGTAACTGACCCGTCGCCGCGCCGTTGCGTTTGGCTATCGGAAGGCTAAGCCAGAAAGGGTTGTATCTAAAGGCTTATTCTTTAGGGCAATAGTAAGAATACAGTTCTCAAAGTATTTAGATAGTCTGATAAAATCAAATCTTAAATCTGTCTTTTGTAGGTGAATATTCTGCTCACAGGAGCAGATTACAGAATCTGGCCTAACTTATTGTCGCTTACGAGCACAATTTAAATCTCAAGAACGCATAATAGGATCTTGGATTCTCGGGAGATAGTTTTTTTTATGCCATAGTGTGGCAAACGTGCAGGCGGCCCATAATACTGATAGTAACATATGAAAATTATGGACATCAGCTGCAACACCAGAAGTATGGGTACCTAGGCACGGGAAGGAGGAGTAGGAGTCCAGCTCGGTAAGAAGCGCGTTTAGTTGAACAAAAAACTTTTTTACAAAAAAAAAAAAAAAACAATCGACTTCCAAAAAAAATACTACCTACAAAGTGAAAAATTACTTTTATTTCGGAAGTCGGTCTTTGGATCCGTATTTAGTTAAGTTGTTTAGTTTTTTGCCACCGACTCCCGAAATTAAAGTAATTTTTCACTTTATAGTTTTATTGGAAGTTGGTTGTTTTTTTCTTTTATTTGTAAATTAGTTTTTAATTTACACTTTTTCGTGGCTCACTTTGTAATTTATCTAAGTTACCATATAGCCCAATATCAACTGCTCATCACCTTTTACCACATATTGATTTTCCCCATGCAGGGACGTTAATTATTGAGGAGTTCTCCTAGTAAGAACCAGGAGAAATGGAGCTCATAGTGAAGTCACCATCATCATTATGCATTGAGACGAGCATAAATTGCTTAACAACCATACTAAAGTAATCGAATCGCAACCCGTGAAATACTTAGGTATAATTGAGTAGTTCCACTTCACCAAATCAAATGATGCTTTGCAAATACACGAGTTACTATAAAAAAATACCCAAATCGCTATAGGTGTGCCTATAAAATTTGAGGGTTTCCCTCGATTTCCATGGGATCCCCTCATCAGATTCTGACTTGGTGACAATGGGACCACCTCGAGAGTATAACCCTTTCAAACAAAAAAAGAATTTTGCAAATCCGTCTAAATGGCGAAGTTATGCCCGAACATACATAAAAAAAAACATGAACATCCGAATTAATAACCTCCTCTTTTTTTTGAAGTCGGTTAAAAATAATCACTATTTTTAATGCGCGGTTATTCAAACAGCGCATTTGGATTATTTTGGATTTTGACAGTACTTGTAACGTAGAACGAAACGTAATCAAATGTTGCCCGACTTTGAATAAAACTAGATATGGTATATAAAAATACTTCCAAGCTAAAATACACAGGATTTGTCAGTACGGAATAAATATCGTTACGTTTATCCGTACACCCGAACGTATAAACGTGGATATGGCCGTGGAGCCATAACAGTCAATATCACCTAATCTAGTATTTCTTTTTCCATTTCATAAAGGCAATTATAGAATATGGTGGTGGCTAAAATTAAAGCAACTATTTACAACTGGTATTTAACAGCTTCTGTATAATAAAAAAAATCAGCCATCTCGTTACCATAACACAAGCATTAGGTTGCTTAGCTTGGGGCTAGATGGCGTTGTGTGATATGTCCAAACATATTTATTTATTTATTTATTTATTTAATACAATATATCTTATGTACTAAAAATAACATTAAATTGCCTCAGACTCGCACAGTCGCCAATTACATGTAATTGTGTGCATGTGTTTGCCCGAGTAGCTCAACCCTTCTCAAAAATGGCAAAATACAGACAACAGCACATCAGGTTATACCAAACTGTCAAATTTCTCCAAATGAAATGAAGGTTTAGTTAAAAATCGCTTGACCTGGTGCTGGTACGTACAATAATTGACCGATCTTACATATTATGATATAATATGATCTGTTATATCACTGCGCTACTGTTTCTATATTTTGTGAAATATTTAAGAATGTAAATATTGTTTTGAAATACTTATAAAAGGAAGAGGGAGGGGGGAGGGTTTTTTTAAGTGGAAGGTCAATGGGAACTGGAAGAAATGGTAGAATTTAAAAATATAAATTGGTCACACTTGCAACTGTCATCCATTCCTCTATAATTATTATTATTAAAACAGATTGTCTAATGGCCAAGCCTATTTTTCTCGTATAATATTTTGTAGCGATTTTTATTTACCTTTGTTATAGTTTGAATCGAAAGTTTTTCATTATGGTTGTCAAAGTATATATCAGTGGTATTTCTGGAAACCAAGAGGTATGTTTAATATTAGAAAATTCCTGGGACGGCCGGGTGCTTTTCTCGACTTTTTCCAAAGCTGATTCATGTAATTATTGTTTTTGATTACGTGAGATGTGGTACTTTTTAGGTAAAGAAACGGCAGCAGCGTGTTTTGATGATACTAGATTCCAAAAGCATAAAATATGATGTCATTGACATAACGGAACCAGGAAAGGAATCTGATAAAGTGTTTATGCAAAACAACTCGAAATCGAACGGTGGTACAGTGAGCGATCCCAACCCGCGGTCTCCGCTGCCGCCGCAGGTCTTCAACGATGACGAGTACTGTGGAGTATGTTAAATGTTTATACATATTAGTCATTTAAATTAGAAGCAAAACTATTTCGCGAACTAAAAAGTACATAGATGACTTGGTATTTTTGGTATGTTGCCATCTGTTTGTATTTTGTTTCTTTGTTACATGCTTGTGTTGTACTGTTTATTGTTTTGGTTTGTTTATAAAGTACTCTTGTCTGTTGGTAAATTCTTTTCTTTTCATTTGTGAAAGGTTGCAACTTTTGTTTGGTGAAAAAAATGTTAACAACTGGATCTAGCAGCATTCATTATGACTTTCAGGACTATGATCAGTTCGACCTTGCAAATGAAGTGGACACTTTGGAACAGTTCTTGAAGATGGAAGCACCACCTGAGGAACCACCTCAAGTTGAAAATGAACAGGTATTGTAATAAGTACATAATTTGTTACAATTGCCACTCATTTGTTTTGTGTGACAAAATAATAGAGGAAACGAAATTGATTAAGTCTTTTCCTTGTTGTATGTCAACAACCTCATTTGCCTAATTAGGTTAACTTTCATGTTCATTCTATTTTGTGTTGCAATGAAGTACTACCTATAGAAGAGATTTGTAACTTGCATGTGTCTTGTTTAAGGAAAAGGCTGTCAATGGTGATGTTGAGGCTGAAAGCAAAGAAACTAAAGCAAGCACGGAAGAGAAAGTTGATACAACAGAGACTACTGAGACTGGTGATGACAAAGAGAAAACACCAGAGAAAGAGGGTAGCCCTGCTAAAGAGGCTTCACCCACAAGAGACGCAAGTGGTGCAGCATCTAAAGAAGGCACTTCTGCTAAGGATGAGGATGAGGGTGCCAAAGGCGATGTAAAAGAAAAGTCTCCAGAAAAGGAACCAGAAAGACAAAAATCTGTAGAAAAAGAAGGCACCCCAGAGGGAAAGGCTCAGTCTCCTGAAAAAGAAACTGAGGTAGAAGCCAAACAGGCTTCAAAAGAAAACTCTCCAGTAAAGGACGAAGTTAATGAAAATGGTACAGTGAGTTCACGCGAGCATTCTGCGGAAAAAGAAGCACCCGCCAATGAACAAACAGAGACTGCAGATGTTAAGAAAGATAACCCATCGGAAGCTCTGATCCAGAGTGAGCAAGTTGCTGCAGCTGAATAATGGACTGAACATTTTCTTGCTTTTCAGCTCAAATCAATCTTTATTAGCACTAAGCAAGCACTATTCATTAAGTTCTGTTATTTATATTGCATCATCATCATCATCATCACTTCTTTGATATAGTCATTGTATATAATGCAAAGAAGTATTTTTATGTGAATCATGTTATGCGCCGATAGTTACGTTTTCATACAATGTGGCCTATTATCGTAAATCATTTAGAGTTATAATAAAATTTATCAAATTTTTTCTATGAAGTTGCAAAATAAGATTTCTATATAACAATTTTATCCTCCATTAAGGCTTGTATTATTTTTAAAGTATTAATTTTTTTATTTACAATTTGCTTATTTTCTCAAGTATTCTTTTTTGTACAATGGGATATTTTTTAAATTAATATTTAATATGACTTTTTATAAGAGAAAGTAATTAATTCATGAGAATGATCTTTTCTGCTATTACTCGTCTTGCTCGATGCAAAATCAAAAAGCCATTACTTCGACTAGACTGCCATGAAATATAGTATTATTTATTTACATTCATTATTTACACCGTAATCACATAAATAATCATTCTCTACGAAAACTGCTTTTGATTATAATAAATTACTTTTGTCATGACAAATTTATTCATCATTTTATTAATTTTAATTAAAGACAGTTTTTTTTAACAATTTTTCATATTAATTATATAAAATACGAACGAAACACTTATTTTATTTATCTCTTGCTTTGTTTACTTTTTATTAGTATGCAACATAACCGAAAGAAATGTTTCACGGTTGAAGAACATGTAGGTTACAATAAGTATAATTACTTCATTTGAGCTAATATCCCAATGGGTTAACATGAATTTTTTTTACATTTCTAGATGGTTGTTCTTTCACTGCAACAGTCAAGGTCGCAGATGATGATGTCGAAAACTTACGCTTTCAAAATCATTGTGCATCTTACGGACTCGTTAATACTTTCTGTACCCCACTCTTTAACGCGTCAGCGTCATGCACGGCTGAACCGCTAGACAAAAAATACATCCGATACCTACCAGTATGCAGGCTGAGTTTTTGAACAGGAATCACTGGTAGCCTTCCAAACCGTAACAGATAGGATGGATTTCTAGAAAGTACAACTTTTATTCTATTCAATGATGTCTGTGAGGTACTTATTAAACTAATGTGTAACAAAAACCCTGTCCGATCCGAAAGGGGCACAGGTGCACGCACCTACTGCAATAATAACATTAACAAGAAAGTAATAAAAAATCTTATTATTTTTAAAAATAATATACTATTACTAGCCTTTGCCCACGTGGATGTCGGAAATTATCCCACGGAAACCTACTACCGGGATAAAAAGTATCCTATGTCTTAATCCAGGTTATAAACTATCTGTGTGCCAAATTTTATCCAAATCCGTTCAGCCGTTTTTGCGTGATTGAGTAACAAACATCTTCATAAACTTTCACATTTATAATATTAGTGGGATTGCTATTTAAAATGTACGATTTTAGTACTTACCAAAATTACCCAATCCACTACAAATTAGCAACAGTTTATGTAGGTAGGTACTCTAATACCACTCGGTCGCTCTCATGTTCGTTCGACACATTATTGGATAGGTTTAGAAAGTAGTTAGCGCAAGTTTTAGAAAATACCCAGTGGAGACAGGTTTTTATTAATTAATTTATTCTGATTGATAAGATAACGCAAGTATCATTGGGAATAATTTTCCCAAAGAAGAATACTTGCGTAAACTCGTGAAAAACGTGCAATGTCGTAACGCCCACGCCCTCCCTTCACAAGAGGGGTGTGTGCGGTCGCACAGTCGTTTGAAATTCATTAATTACGAGCATGCCATGCGATTATGCGGCTACCTAAACCACGCCTTGTGCTTAGCCCGCCGCCTCATGGGCGAGCTAGTGTAATTCATGCAGCTAATGGGAAAATGCCTATACCCATCGAGCCTTTATGCTTTTTCGGGATAAAAAATAGTCAATTCTAAAGATTAGTGTGTGTTATTAGAGATTAGTGATTAGTGCATGCACGAACCCAAAAAAATAACATATATATTGCTACGCCGGTGAAACTTGGTCACAATCAACTCCCAAAAAAACACTACAAAGTGAAAAATAACTTTAATTTCGGAAGTCTGTCTCTTTGGTTTCTTTTTAGTTTAGTTTTTTGCCACCGAATTCCGAAATTAAAGTTATTTTTCACTTAGTAGTGTTTTTTTGGGAGTCGGTTGTATTTTTATTGTAAAAAGTTTTTATTTTTTACTTTTTAGTGGTGCCTACCCCACACATCGAATACCACTCTGCAAAATAAATTAGAGCAGCATTCACATAGACTATGTGGGAAAAATACGTATTATATGATTAAAGCTATCTCAAAAGCCACTCATCAGAACTTGAAGATATTTATATGCAACCATCTCAAATAAAAGCTTTGCAAAAAGGCAAATATACGTCGCGCTAAGCCGTGTCAGAAGTTTGGAAGGCGTAGTTTTATGTTGACGGAGATAACGAGGCTACGACATCTGACTTCTGACAATCGAGGTCAAACATAACATACAACTCAAGTAGCGCAATTTGAAGCGGCATATAATTACCATTAAAATCTTTCTTCCATTCTTTCTTTTTCCTTCTAAAATCATTTATAGCCAAAGTGCATCTCATGACAATTCCAATAAGCCCAAACACGGCTAGAATACATTGTTTTGTTACTGAGTTCCGGTGCCTACCTTCCGGCTTCTTCATCAGATCGGTTCGATGGTACCATTTTCATCAGAACCATTTATTTAAAGCTTCGTCATAGTCGCTTAACTATCTTAATCGAGAATCTTATCGCCACCCGTGAAATACTTATTATCATTGAGAAGTTCCCGTGGCCATCTGTGGTCTTCTTCATCCGTTCCACTTCACCATGTGCTACTTTCTGAATGCAAATGCTTGATTTGTTGATGAAAATACCAAAATCGCTATATATATGCCTATAATTTTTGAGGAGTTCCCTCAATTCCTCATGGATCCCATCATCAGAACTGGATTTTGATAAAAATGGGACCAATCTGGAAATATATCATTTCAAAGAAAAAAATAATTTTCCAAATCGGTTCATAAATGACGGAGTTCTGAGGTAACAAACATAAAAAAAAAAAATACAATCGCATTGAGAACCTCCTCCTTTTTGAAGTCGGTTGAAAATACCTTGGTAGGTATGCATCTGGACCAGTGACTGATATGGAGAAAACAGGAACGAATCGAAAAGAGCTCGACATTAGGTACAAAGATATATACTGGCTCCTGGGTAGGAATTCCAAGCTGTCCGTCCACAATAAGATCTTGATCTATAAGCCCATATTAAAACCCTTACGGCATTCAACTGTGGGGCTCCAATATAAACGTGATACAGAGTACTCAGAATAACATCTTTTAATAAATATCAAATGCACCTTGCTTTATAAGGAACGCTGAAGTTCACAACCTGAACATGAAAACAGTCAAGGAAGAAGTAAGTACATGTTCGCAAAAATACAAGTCCAGACTGGAGAGACAATTTGCCGCTCAAGTCCGCTCAACTCACAATACCAGATTGTGTCAGCAGACTAAAAAGACGCAGCATTCATCAATTAGATAACTTGTAGAGAGCTGCTTGACTAATAAGAGAGTTGCCCCTGATAAGGAATAACTCTCCCTGCTCGATCATCCTACAACTCATCCGTTTAGTCCACTCTCGACCCCTCGACCCCTAAAAAAAGATTTGTTTCCTCTCAACCCCTAAACATGTTCACACTCGACCCCCGAGGGTTGAGACTGGATTTTCATACAAAGGACAGGCATCCTTGTCCACATTCGACCCCTAGTTCGGTAAGTACCTAAAATTAATATTTTGGTACAGTAAGCTACAGAAAAGCAAAATTCAGGAGTTGATATTAAAAAAAAATAAACAAGCAATATTAGAGAATACTAAAAGCAGAATTCTTTATTATTACCCGACTTCCCCAGAAGGAGGGTAATGATTTTCGAGAGTATGTATGAATGTCTATTTCTTTGAACGCTCTGTAGATTGGGCATGATGGATTTTAACATATGAGGTGTCGTTAGATTCGTCGTAATTGCGAGAGTGACATAGGCTATATAATATTTATATAAATATTATATTATATATTTATATAATATTATATATTTATATAATATTATATATTTATATAATATTATATATTTATATAATATTATATATTTATATAATATTAGGTCTTTACCTATGAAATTGCCGTTCTGCAGTACTGGCCATTTCAAATCAAAATAATTTTTGTTTGGCTAAGAATTCTAATTTCAAATTAATTTTATTTTAAAAACATGGATTTTTTTTCCAAAAGTAGTCATTTGTTTATTGATTAGTGTTACATTTTCATCGCATTTTAATCTTTTTCGTCATCATGGATACGTTAAAAATTCGAGTAATTATGGAATATGAGTACCGTCGTGGCAGCAACGCGGCACAAGCGGCACGCAACATCAACGACGTTTACGGAGCTAACACTACAAACCAACGCACCACTTGTTATTGGTTTGCTCGCTTCCGTTCTGGAAATTTCGACCTGAAAAATGAACCTCGCGGTCGTCCGAAGACTTTGGTCGACAATGACGAATTAAAGGCGATTGTGGAAGCTGATGATACACAATCTACGGCTGAATTAGCAGCAGCTTTCGACGTTAGCGTCAAAACAATATTGGTACATTTGCGTCAAATTGGCAAGGTAAAAAAGCTTGACAAATGGGTGCCCCACGAACTCGATGATCGCCAGCGCGAAGTACGCGTCCAGACGTGCCTTGCACTGCTCAACAGACACACAAATGAAGGAATTTTGAACCGCATTGTTACCTGCGATGAAAAATGGATTCTGTTTGATAACCGCAAGCGCTCAGCAAGTTGGTTGGATCCTGGTTCAGCACCTAAACAATGCCCTAAACGCAAACTTACTCCTAGAAAAGTGATGGTCACTGTTTGGTGGTCTAGCGCCGGTGTGATTCATCACAGCTTCTTACCAAACGGGGTGAGCATTACTTCAGATGTGTACTGTGAAGAACTGAACACAATGATGGAGAAGCTGGCACATCTCCAACCAGCATTGGTCAATCGCTCGTCTCCGCTGCTCCTGCACGACAACGCGCGACCTCATACTGCACAGCAGACGGTCTCCAAGTTGCAAGAACTGGGGTTGGAAGCTCTCCGTCATCCGCCCTACTCACCAGACCTTGCGCCTACAGACTACTACTTTTTCCAGAATTTGGATAACTTCTTGGCGGCAAAAAAATTCAATACCCGAGAGGCAGTACAAAATGCCTTTGAAGAATTTGTTGCCTCCCGTCCAGCTGATTTCTTTAAGAAGGGCATCAATAAACTGCCACTGCGTTGGCAAAGATGCATTGATTGCATGGGTGATTACTTCGATTAATACAAATAAAAAATGCATGAAAAAAATTCGTTTAAATTTTTTCATACAAAACGGCAATTTCATAGGTAAAGACCTATTATTTATATAAATATATTGTATCTGGAAATACAAAAAAAAAAAGGGAGGGGAAGGTTTTTTTCAAAATAAATTACAACAATATTTCTATCAAATAAAAGCTAGTAATGAGTCAATTATAAATATATATTATTAAACTAAAAAGATTGAAATGAAAAAAATATGATAAAAACCAAAAACCTGACTACAAAAACAACTGAAAAGAGAAAAACAAGCATTAGTAAGTTTCTCACCTGGCCATCCTCTCCACAAAATGGGAAAATAGACAACTATTTTCCTATTTTGAGACATTTTGTGGAGAGGATGGCCAGGTGAGAAACTTACTCGGTGGTCTTCTGTGCAAGATGTTTCCAACTGAAATAGTTTTAATAATTGCATTACTTACTAACACTAGCGTATTACTAATATTATGGATCATGTTGTCCAAATAAATAAATATTGATTTGATAGTAAAAAAAAGTAAACTGTTATTGCAGATAATAAAAAAATATATTTTAAAAAACAAAAAATCGACTGCAAAAACACATGGCTGAAAAGAGAAAAACGAGCATTATAATCTATAGAATATTGGTACTGCAGGCGGGAACAAACCAATAACCTGAAATATGTGACTGATGATTTATCATCGTAACTGACTGTACTTTGGGGGTCGAGAGGAAACTAAAACTTGCTTGGAAAATAAAATCCACTCTCGACCCCTAAGGGTCGAGTCATAAACTATATTTAGGGGTCCAGTGGACACATTAGGTATTTATTAGGGGTCGAGGGGCCGAGAGTGGACTAAACGAACTCATCTGCTCATAGTTTTAGAAACTGATTGCAAGATAAGCTAAAGGAAAAAAAAAATGCTAGGTACGCGTTCTATGTGATTAATAAAATCATAAATTAACAAGCGAGAACAGAAGGCCAATTCCTAAAAACGTTCAAATTCAAGTCGCAATCTCATGCCAGTGTAGTGGTATGTTTACCCACACATGCACGCCACTTGCGAGCTTATAAGTATCTAAGACGTTCACCGTCATCTAGAGTTCGAAGTCACGCGTTGTCACGACAACACATATTACATAGTCGTTTACTAACGGCTACTCGCGTCAATCATCATATATATCATTTCATACTAATCATCATAAGTAATTGTACCGTGTTTAGTTGTAGTAAATACGTTATTAAATTCATAGTGTAAATCTGAATGGACATTTAATTTCTCACTGTAGAACCTACATCACGTCCCAACAAAAGTTCTATATTGGTGACCCCGACGTGAATGAAATAATACGGTTTCATACTTTGATCCGCGAGTGCAATTGCGTTCAATATAGACGTAGATTTTGTTTGTATTGTTACTGTGAACTATTTTACAAACCTTCAAAATGGTCAACCCTAACACTGCTGCTGCCGCTGACTATAAAGTTACCATCGATCCTGAGCACACAGCCGCCACGGCTGCCACCACACCTGGTAGTGTCAACGCACCTCAGCAAGCTGGTCCGTGTTATACCATAGACCAGCACCAGCCGCCAGAGACGGGGGCGATCACCATCAACTCCCGCATCGCCGACTTCTGGGCAGCGCGTCCACGACTGTGGTTCCATCAGTTTGAGGCCATAATCGGTGCACAAAAAGCAGGTGACTTACATAAATACCAATTAGTTATAGCTAAGTTAGGTCGAGACGAATTGGGTCAAATTAGTGACATTCTCGAGAGCCCACCCGCAAATGGTAAATATCAAGCACTAAAGGATAGGTTAATTTCGGCATATGAAGAATCCGAATCCAAGCAATTACACACATTGCTTACGAAAGTCGAGCTAGGGGATCAACGACCCACTCAACTCCTTCGTAAAATGCAAGAACTCGGAAGAAACAAAATTCCCGAGGACACGATCAAAATTTTGTGGTTAGATCGCCTGCCTCAAACAGTCCGCGCAGTAGTCACGGTCTGCAATGTTACGTTGGACAACGTCGCAGCAATTGCCGATAAGATCATGGAAACTTCACGGCCATCTGAAGTCTGCTCTCTAAATCCGGTCGCTATCCCTACACAATCAACAGATCAACAATTTAATAATTTAATTAAAGAAATTGCCGCGTTAAATACAAAAATTAGCGATCTACAAAACACGCGCCAGAGGAGTCTCACAGTGTCAGAGGAGGAAAATAGGAGTCGTGGCATTTATCAGTCGCGATCACGGTCACGATCACGCTCTCGGTATCTTGACAATCAAAATAGATACAGGCGTCAAACAGCGCAACCGGGAGACAAAGATTACGAGTGCTTCTATCACTATATTTATGGGGATAACGCCAAGAAATGCGGCGACGATCAATGCATCAAAAATGCGTTAAACTAAAGCCGACACCTGCCTTGGCGAGTGTAGGTGTCGAAGGAACATATCGCTTGAGCGTCACCGACTGGAAAAGTGGTACACATTTTCTTATTGACACCGGCGCTGATATTTCAGTTATTACCTATAAAAACGTGAATCGTCAGCCCGCCGATTTTACATTATTTGCTGCTAATGGGACCACAATCAAAACATATGGGACTCAGAAAATGACTTTGGACCTTGGCTTACGCCGAGCTTTTACCTGGGAATTTGTCCTGGCTGATGTACAGCGGTGCATTATTGGGGCAGATTTCCTAGCCAAACATCAATTGCTTGTTGATCTTCACGCAAAAAAGTTAATTGACAAAGTCACTCTACTCTCTAGGAACACTAACGTAGAAGATGCCTCAAATATACCTACAATAAAGGTCATCGACTCGGATAATAAATATCACTGTATTTTAACAGAGTTCCCAGACCTCACTAAGAGCGAGTGTTTCAAGGACCCACCCAAACACAACGTAACGCATCATATATGTACTCATGGCCCACCTGTTTACGAAAAAGCACGTCCACTTAACGCTGCAAAATACAAAGCGGCAAAGGACGAATTCCAGCGAATGGTAGATTTAGGAATATGCAGGCCGTCATCCAGCCCATGGGCAAATGCTTTACACGTCGTTCAAAAGAAAAACGATGAATTACGCCCGTGCGGTGATTACCGTCGTTTAAACGCAATCACCGAGCCCGACCGCTACCCGATTCCTCGTTTAACGGATTTTACATACATCCTCAAAAATAAAAAAGTTTTATCTAAAATTGATATTCGACGTGCTTACCATAATATAAGCGTCGCACCCGCGGACATACCGAAAACCGCAATAATAACTCCATTTGGTCTGTTCGAGTTTACGAAAATGAGCTTCGGTCTGAGAAATGCTGCACAGACGTTTCAAAGATTTATTAATGAAGTTTTGAAAAATACTCACAATACGTTTTGTTACCTGGACGATATACTTATTGCTTCAGAATCAGAAGAATGTCACATTCATGATCTCAAAGAGGTGTTCAAGCGACTTAGTGAATTTGGCGTCACAATCAACACGTCTAAATGCGAATTTGGGAAATCCGAACTTACATTTCTCGGTTATCGCGTTAGCTGTGATGGCATACGGCCGGACGAAGAAAAGGTCAAAGCTATCAATAACTATCCGCAACCCGAAACCATCGAAGAACTGAGGCGCTTCCTCGGTCTTATAAATTTTTACCGAATGAGCATTCCTAATGCCGCCGACACTCAAACTATTTTAGACAATTACTTACACAACGCTAAGAAAAAAGACAAGACTAAAATCGCTTGGACCGAAGAAGCAGTCAACGCATTTAATCAATGCAAACATCACATAAGTGAAGCTGTCACTCTCACGCATCCAGACTCATCATCCAAACTTATTTTAATGACCGACGCAGCGAATACCTGCGTTGGCGCAGCACTTCATCAACTAGTCAACAAACGGTTAGAGCCACTAGGATTTTATTCGAAAAAACTAAGTAGCGCCCAGACAAAATACAGTACCTACGACAGGGAATTATTAGCTATGTACATGGCAATAAAACACTTTCGGTATATGATTGAAGGGCGTGATCTCACAGTGTTAACCGATCACAAGCCGTTAACATTTGCTTTATCGAAGAAAGAATCTAAATCCGATCCACCAAGACGTCTTCGTCAATTAGATTTTATTTCGCAGTTTTGCAGCAAAATTGAGTACGTTAAAGGCGAGCTCAATAACGCCGCCGACGCTCTTTCAAGAATAGAAGAGATTCATTTACATGATATTTTCGATTATGAACAATTATACAAAAACCAAGTCGAAGATACAGAATTATCATTACTAAAGCAAAAACCTAACTTGGAATTTAAATTGTTCCGCATGCCATATGCAAACCATGAGCTTACGTTCGAAACATCAACGTCATCAGCGCGACTTTATTTACCGTCGGAGTTTCGAGAAAAAGCGATTTCAAGTGTCCACGCACTTAACCACCCTGGAGTAGCCGCTACGCGTCGCCTTATCGCCCAGCGCTACTTTTGGCCTAACATGAACTCTGACGTTGCAAACTTTGTAAAAACTTGCATACAATGCCAGAAATGTAAAGTACAAAGACATACAATCACACCTCTAGGAGAGTTCGAAAAATCAGACCGTTTCGAGCACGTTCATATAGATTTAATTGGACCATTACCACCTTCCGATGGATACACATACTGTGTCACAATGATTGATCGTCATACAAAATGGCCCGAAGTCGTTCCTGTAAAGGACATAAGCGCTGAAACCGTCGCGAAAGCTCTACTCGAGCATTGGATAGCACGTTTTGGTTGCCCTGCAAAAATAACTTCGGATCAAGGTCGTCAATTCGAATCCAATCTTTTCAAACAGCTGACCAAACTACTTGGAATAGAAAAGATTAGGACAACAGCATACAACCCAAAGGCAAATGGACATGTCGAAAGGATGCACCGAACGCTAAAAGCTTCCATCATGACACGTTGCGATAACACCAATCAATGGTCACAACAATTACCTATCGTGTTATTAGGAATGCGCAATACCGTTAAAGAAGACTCAGGATACAGCCCTGCTCAGATGACCTACGGTAAATCTATGCGTCTACCCGGAGATTTTTTTGTTCCCACCGAAGCAGACATCAACAACACAGATTATACCTGCAAACTCATGGAAACATTAGCGAGCATTCAACCAATCACAAGAATACCAACTGATAACAGAAACATTTTCGTGCACAAAGATTTGACTAAATCTGACTACGTGTTCATTAAAAACGAAGTCAAACGTTCGTTAACACCGCCGTACGAAGGTCCGTATAAAATCCTAAAACGAAGCAAAAAACATTACGACGTACAAGTAGGTTCTCGAAAAGTCACTATTTCTCTCGATCGTCTCAAACCTGCTTATGTTATAATTAATAGCCCTGCAATTCAGTCGCCACATGAAGTTTTTGTTTCGCCCAAAACAACAGCGTTAGCACCGGTTGGAACCAAATCGACCTCACTTGAGAAAACTGAACCATCTGTCACTACAAGATCGGGTCGCGTCGTGAAAAAGACCGTGAGATTTGCCATCTAAAACATTTTTTGTCGCCAGTCCCAAAGTCATAAACATATCAAGTGAGAAGTGCGGTGAAGTGTTGTGTTTTAAAATAGACCAACAAAACAAACAATTCTGTGGCGTTCTCTTGTAACATATTTATTTTTGTGTTATCGTTACCACTTAGTTAAAACTTAAGTTTAAAACCTTTTTTGTTTAAGAACCTTTTGTATCAAGTAGTTACATTATGACCAATGTATTTTATTTTTTTTTACAAAATGACTTAAGTTTAAGTATCCATTTGTCTAATGTTGTTTTTATATGCCTCATGTTAGCGTAGAGTCTTATTGTTTATTAATTAAGAGTTAGGTATAAGTTATACACTTTTACACCAAACCATTTTATTAGGTATTTGCAATGTTATTATGTTTACACTTTGCTCATTGTTTTTTGATAATTATTTGTTTACCCTTTTATTAAATTATCTTTATCAAAGGGGGGAGGACATGTAGTGGTATGTTTACCCACACATGCACGCCACTTGCGAGCTTATAAGTATCTAAGACGTTCACCGTCATCTAGAGTTCGAAGTCACGCGTTGTCACGACAACACATATTACATAGTCGTTTACTAACGGCTACTCGCGTCAATCATCATATATATCATTTCATACTAATCATCATAAGTAATTGTACCGTGTTTAGTTGTAGTAAATACGTTATTAAATTCATAGTGTAAATCTGAATGGACATTTAATTTCTCACTGTAGAACCTACATCACGTCCCAACAAAAGTTCTATACCAGCGACAACCAAATGTCAAAAATGTAGGTAAATGATACAATTTTTGACAGATTGAGACTGACATGAGATTGCGAACTTTGTTAAAAATACGGGAATTTCCTCAGGCCGCTACGAGTATAGTTTGTAACAGAGCACTAATGCACGTGCACCCTACGGAAACACTAATAAGTATGGCCTATTCAGTAGATGTAGTCATTCGCTACACCTATGAATGCCCATGATCCATAGTGGAGGGTAAGCGTATGTACCTACCTACTTAACTGCTCTTGCGCATTATTTTTTTATGACATCCAGTTCCCCGCGTCCATGTAGGTCAATAAGACTAAGGGCCTATTTCACCACCTACGATAAAGTTCCTATTAACTTACTTGGCAAGTAATTTCATACAAATTCTGTTCCATTTTTGAATTTATTCGGTGAGTAGTGGCTATTCGGACGTCGTGAAATAGGCCCAAAGAGTACTTATAGTAACTAGGTATACCCCCGCTCAAATCCAGTATAGGTACAGCATAAATCATCACACTAATATTATAAAGGCGACAGTTTGTGTGTGTGTGTATATGTTTGTTACTCTTTCAAACTCAAACGGCTCGACCGACTGTGATGAAATTTGGTGTGGAAGTAGCTGACACCCTGGATTAACACATAGGCCACTTTATATCCCGAAAAAATGTAGTGTTCCCGTGGTATGAGCAAGGAATTCAAATATATTTGCTACTCTTTCAAACTCAAACGGCTCGACCGACTGATGAAATTTGGTGTGGGAGTAGCTGACACCCTGGATTAACACATAGGCCACTTTCTATCCCGAAAAAATGTAGTGTTCCCGTGGGATGAGCAATTTTTTGTGAGCTTTTTTCACCGATTAAATAATACATGTTTTATCTCATAAACCGCGGGGCGCAGCTAGTTCACTATAATATACCATTTAGTGTTATTAGTATAATTGTACAGACAGCGGCCGTGACGTGGAAAAAGATCATGGATCCATCATGGTTCCAGTGTGAGAGAGAGAGAGAGAGAGAGACGGAGCTATATAGGTACGACCTATAACACCATCAACGGAACTATGATGGATCCATGATCTTTTTTCATTCACATCACAGTACGGCTCCAGCACTCTTGGTGACTCGAGTGACAGTGATTCCCGCACGGTCCACAGAACAAATATTTATATGACCTACCGATAGCTTTCCGAGTTGTGCATGAGAGATCCTAAGTGCTTGACTGCGCTTGGTAGCACTTCACGAGTTCACGTAACGTGTGACCTACGTGAATGGTATTGTTGGATGGTACCTACTCGTATCTAATCTATCCGGTATTTTTTTCCACTTTATGATAATCTAATCAAGATTTCATATCTTGTCACCTCTCGAGTGCAGGCTAAGCGTAAGATTGAGTGGCCACATGGGCGTAGCCGAACGTTGCTTCGTCGCACCGCTATAATTTAGACTTTTAGCGGACGTTCGCACAGACATAAGAATATAGCGGCGATTTTTTTTCGCGCCCTGGATTTTCAACACTGCTTAGCGCCGAGAGTTGAAAATACAACGGTGTGTTTTTTCGACGCGCTGGGATGCACTCTGTTGTTGTTAGGTTGGATTCTCAATGCTCGGCTCAACACCGAGAGTTGAAAATCCAGTGCGCGATTAAATCCCGCCGCGATATCTTTACGTCCGTGCGAACGTCGGCTTAGACGGTGTAGGTAGAGTCAGGCAATGAAGTGGTGGTGTCGCAGCGCAACGCCGACGCGACGCAGCGTTTAGGTGTTGGCCGCGCTGGCGTCGCACCGCATCATCCCTCTCCGTTACGTCTCTTGTTGGAAAAACATTACACAGTCCACTGTGTAGGTATTCTTTTTGCAAAATAATTTAAACGTGACACAAACTTTTACTATGGATTAGTTCGTGATTCTAGCCTATACCTATTCAGCGGGTTTTTTTTGGTTTGTTTTTTTACTTAATCTTTTATCTACCTTTACATAATTATGCGAAATACTACTCTATCTAAGTAGGTACAATAATAATCACGAAATCTCAATAACTATATTAAACCTACAAAGTTAAAATTTGGCAAATAAGTTCTATAAACGGTTACGACAGTTTTGACGGGCCGAAACTGGCGTTCGTGAGTTTTCGTAAAATAGCTACGAATAAGCCGACGTTCGCACGGACGTGAAAATATCGCGGCGATTTTTTTTCGCGCACTGAATTTTCAACGCACTGTTTAGCGCCGGGAGTTGAAAATCAAAGTGTGTTTTTTCGACGCGCGAGAATGCACTCTGTTGTTGTTAAGTTGCATTCTCAATGCTCGGCTCATCACCGAGAGTTAAAAATCCAGTGCGCGATAAAATCCCGCCGCGATATTTTTACGTCCGTGCGCTTGATGACAGATACGATTGACAGCGTAGACTACTTAAAGTGGTCCCGTTTTCACCCTTTTTGTACAAAACCCATAAAAAAGTGTTTAGGTAGGTACTTACATGTAAATTTAAATCATTTAGGTTCTTAGCAGACATGCTGCTTTTAGTATCAGGGAGTAGGAATTCATTCGCTTTCCTTCCGGAAGATTGACAAGCTCTAATTGGGCAACAGCAAATGCCTCTAAGTGTAGTTATAGCAAAATCACACGTTTCAGCGATTACTTCGATGCTGCGCGTTTTAGCAATTCCGTTCCGTTTGAGAACGATTAAAAAAAACCTAACGATGCTGAATTGTTTGGCGGAGAAATAAAGCATTGACGCTGTATCGATACAGCGTCGTTTTTGCTTTTCGGAAGCTCGAGCTTCCGAAAAGCAAATAAATCGCCGATTCGCTGATGCTAAAATTATGCAAACTCAAACTCAAAGCATTTATTTCAAATAAACCAATTACAGGCACTTTTGAATTGTCAATGGGTCGGTCAGTCAGAAAGATGAAGCTAGTTGCCCATTCCAAAGCGTAGTAGATCCCTATGGAGAAGAACGGGCAAGAAACTCCACGGACACTCTTTTAAATCATAATATTTTTACAAAATATTGGTTACATTACATCGTTCAAGTTGAAAATATACATGTGAGAACAATGTAGAAAGACGTGCACGTTAAAAAGCGTCCGTAATAAAAAGATAAAAACTAAAACAACTAAATTAAATATTAAAATTAAAAATAAGCCATGGCAGCTAAGAGACGACCAGTCCCAACTGACGGCGCCCGTTCACGAACATGACGCATGGATCAGCACCAATTAACTCAACCATTTTGAAGGGAACTTAATGATCCAACACACATGCCACCACCAGCGAGACATTTGAGTGAGCATGACATACTCTCAAATGTGGTGATTAGAGCCCAGTTGCTGTGCCTACCAAGCTTCTGAAATAGGTTTTACTAAATCGGTAACCGCAAATGCAGTAGCATGGTCTGCTAAGGCTCTTATTTTTCAATCGTCAATTTTGATTTTTTTTTACATAATATCTGCCAAAAGTATTTTTTTTTGCTCTGGAAAAGTCGTTTCATTCAGTAGGAGTATGTGGTGGGGAGGTATTTTATATTGTAACATTACACCCTATGAAGGATAAGTCTATTTTAGCTAGTCTGAAACCTGGTTGAACTAATTGGTTCCTATTTCTACGCCTGTAATTGTATCTTGAGGTGTCTGTATGACGCTGCCACGATGACTGTCTAGATCCAAGATCAGAAAACCAGCCCCATCCAAATGCTCAGAGGGGTGAGACAGGGGGATGTGATATCCCCGAAACTGTTCACCAATGCGCTGGAGGACGTCTTCAAGACGCTGGACTGGACAGGGTATTAACGTGAACGGCGAGTACATCTCACACCTTCGCTTTGCCGATTACATCGTCATAATGGCAGAGACGCTGGAACAGTTAGACCAGATGCTGCACAGCCTAAATGGAGCCTCTCGGCGGGTTGGCCTCGGCATGAATTTGGACAAGACGAAAGTCATGTACAATTCACACGTCTTGCCGAGTCCAATCCACATCGAAGGGTCGCTTCTTGAAGTTACGAAGGAGTATGTCTACCTAGGGCAGGTTTGGAAAACTTCGTCAAGTCTTTTCGTCACCTCTCCCGCAATGTTTGAAGACTAAGGTTTTCAACCAGTGCCTCATCCTGCCCGTTATGACATACGGTGCTGAAACGTGGACACTGACGGTCGGGCTGTTCAAGGTCGCTCAGCGCGCTATGGAGCGGGCTATGCTCGGAGTTTCTTTGAAGGATAAAATCAGGAATGAAGTTATCCGGAAAATACCGGAGTAACCGACATAGCTTTCAAAGTAGCAAACAGAAGTGGCAGTGGGCTGGCCATGTTTGTCGAAGGACCGATGGCCCGTGGAGCAGACGAGTCCTGGAGTGGAGACCGCGTATCGGAAAGCGTAGTGTGGGACGCCCCCCAGCTAGATGGACCGACGACCTGAAGAAAGTGGCTGGGACAGACTGGATGCGGAAGGCGGAGGATAGGGTGTTGTGACGCAACCCTTGGAGACGCCTATGTCCAGCAGTGGATTGCGATTGGCCGAGTTGATTGAATTGTGTCTTTCACTGAAAAGATTTCGATTTTTCTTTATTATTTATTTATTTATTTATTTATTTATTAGGAAACTCAACAACTTATAACTAATTACATGAGTTATGAATGTTCACCACACTATCAATGAACAGCTCAAAGCAGTTGTTGTTGTTGTCTTTACGTAGACGTTACGTTTCTACATGATGTTTTCATAGATATATTGACAAGGTACCGTTCCCGTAGAGAATCCCGCCTGCTGAGGCCATATATTGCTCAAATGGCTCTTTTCTGCAGAATAAAAATAAACTCGATACCTGCAGCCCGTCCCCATAGTAAAATAAAGTCATAAGGTACTTATTTTACGGCGCATTACATGATACTATGGATAACTGAAATAGACTAGCCTCGCGGTATCTACATCAGTAAATTGACGGATTTTTCTCAGAGCATTATGCTGCTGAACTTAGCCGTCCTGCAAGAGATGTTAAATGAGGATGAGGTCCTCATTTGACATCTCTTGCAGAACGGCCATTGCAGCCTTGAGTCAAGCGTGATTCCCAGGAAAACAGTTTTAGTGACGAATTTCTAGTTTCTCTTTATTACTTCTAATTCGTCTCAAGTTTGTCAGTATGTGGATGAGACCTACCACTCTCACCTACCGCACCGTATTGTGCATACCAATGTTGTCATTCGCTTAGTAGTACTACAATAGGGCATTAGACTGGGATTTTTTAAATCATTTGATTTTTCAAAACAAAAACTATGCAACAATATAAAACATGTTTAAATGTCTCAAAAAAAAACCGGCCAAGTGCGTGTCGCACCACGTACAATGAAGGGTTCCGTAGTTGGGATGAATTTGTCATTTTATCCCAAAAACAAACTCAACATTGTAGTTGAAAAACATTTCCCTTACATCGATATACGAGTACGTCACTGTCAATTCTCCAACTGCAAATGTTAGTTTGAAAACTCAAAAAAAAAAAAGTGATAAACCTACAGATTAACGATTTCGGACTTTTTCCTTTACTTGTGCTGTAAGACCTTGCGTCTTGCCAAATTTCATGATTCTAGGTTAACGGGGAAGCACTACTCTATAGATTTTAATTTATTTGCGAGCATTAAAATATCGCATAAATGGTCGGTAGTTTTTTATTGCGTTGACCAAGAAGTTTGATTTTTTAGAGCTCCAAGGGACCTACGTATTTGATATTAATTTCAACTTGACACCTCTACGCGATCCTGAGAAAGTGTCTTGGCAGACTGATAGACAAACAGATATATAGATAAAAAAAAAACTATATTATGTGTTCCGTTTGACGTCCGAAGTCCATTATGAGAGAGAGCTCGCTTCGTTCCATGAACAGCCGCTAGATGTCCATACTTACCGCCTCGTAATCGCGCCACTAGCGACCCCCAACGTCATATCTGTGAACTACTTTCAAAAAACCTCATACAAGCCGCCATGTTGAAGTGCTATGTCATTGTTGCGTCGTTTTCCGAACTGTGCGCAGCATTGCTAGATTGTCAGTTATATCGAATAAAGCGATATTTTATTTTTTATTTTTAGAACTTTTGAGATTAAAGTAGAAAGTTCATTAGAATAATATTTAATAAGTTAAATTAACTTTCCGTCTCGTGAACTGTGTCTATTTTAATAAAATGGACGGTGATACTATCGCGCCAAACGATACTTCGCGGAAGAGGACACGGAGTTCGAGTTCTTCATCGTCATCGAAAGGAGGTGATACGGTGTCATCGGAGAGCAGTGTAGGTGATCCAGCGCCGCGCAAGCGCCCCCGTCAGGTACGCGAGCGCTCCC
Organism: Cosmia pyralina; assembly: GCA_946251885.1. Taxonomy (NCBI): domain Eukaryota; kingdom Metazoa; phylum Arthropoda; class Insecta; order Lepidoptera; family Noctuidae; genus Cosmia; species Cosmia pyralina. The sequence continues at coordinate 10,069,755 of OX276344.1, forward strand.
TCTCGCAAGATTCTGAACTGGATCGCAGGTTTGATCTACTATCCCAACAGTTGGTGAGTCATGTCAATAATGTTTTAACAAATTATATGGTGCACAAAGCCTACCCGCCACGCAAAATTATATTGGTACCGAGTTACCTTCAACATCGACTGTACCTACCCTCAATTTACAAGAAAATTTCTTACGTCCGCCGCAGCTTACCCCTTGCTTAGAAAATATTGCAAATCTAGACGTTTCCGTTAAGGAACCTAGTGTACCTAAAGCAAATCCAGAACGTGTAACGAAAATAGCAGAAATGCAGAGGTTCGACTCCCCGGATTGGAATGCTGTACGTTACACAGAAGTACAGAAAAAATATGTGGCTTTTCCTAGTTTTGTCGAATTGAAAGTGAACGAAGAATTGCGGCGTTTTGAAGATCCATTTTCACCATTAAGATGGTTTCAAATGGAACGCAGTTTTGCGGCGTTATCTAATGCTTTCCTAACTCAAAACGAGCATGTGAACGCGGCATTACAGAAACTAATTGATTGGTCTGCTAATTCGAACGTCCAATTATTTTCAACTAACCTCTATGACAAACTAAAAGAGTTGTTTGGTGCTGAGTCCTTATAAAACGGTATCTCATGATATTCTCCAAATTATTTGCGGTAAACGAGCTGAGGTCATAGAAACACGTCGCCGATCGTTATTGAAAAATGTTAAAAGTAAATACATACGCGACGACATAGAAAAAATTCCACCCTCAGTTGAATATATATTCAATCCTCAAAATTTATCGCACTACCTACAAAAAATTGGGGGTATAGAAAAGTTAGAAAAACAGAAAAATAGTGCGGGAACTAGTCGTCCAATATCCGTAGAGCCTTCGACGTCTTTTCAAGATAATACTTTTCGTTCGCGACAAAACAAACCGAAGCGAAACGACAAAAAAGACAATAAACGAAATTACGATTTCTCTTCAAAAAATAAGGGGGGGCGAAAAGATAAGAACGGAAAGCGAGCAGGACATACGCATAAATGACTATTTAATACCGAGATTTTGGGGCGGCTGTCTTCAGCATTATATAGAAATATGGAATCGTTTCGACCCTCCAAAAACTATTTTAAAAATGATATCGGGAGCTCGTATACCCTTCAATCAGGCACCGCCCTTAATTCTACCTACTTTGGACAACCTGTCAAAATTTCAAACCCATGTTTCGGAAAAAAATGACACTAGAAATTCGCAAGATGATTCAAGAACGAGTGTTAGAGCCTGCTCCTTCGACCCCATCGTTCATTTGCCCCCTTTTCATGATCACAAAGAGCAATGGCAAAACTCGAGTGATATTCAATTTGAAAGCACTAAATTTATACATGGAGCCAAAGCATTTCCATCTTTTCCACCATCAACAAATGCCTTCGTTTCTGCAACAAGGCGACTGGATGGTCAAGTTGGACCTCAGCCAGGCCTATTATCACCTCGCAATACGCACAGAACACAGGCGCTTTTTGCGCATCAGCTACGGTGGTCAACTTCTGCAGATGACATGTCTACCATTCGGCCTGGCTGCTGCTCCCAGAATGTTTGCTACTTTAACAAACTGGACTGCAGAATACCTTCGCACAAAAGGTCTGCGCCTCGTCGTGTATCTAGACGATTATTGTTTAGTTCACCAGAACAAGGAAGTACTCAGCACGCATCTAAACATAGCTGTAAGCTTCTTGTCCAGTCTGGGCTGGTGTATAAATCACGAGAAATCGATCACCAGGCCAACAAGGTCGATCGAATATCTCTGCATCTTTTGGGACACCCAAACAAATCGCAAGTCCCTACCACCAGAGAAGGTAAGAAAAATTCGACAACACCTCTCGACCAGACTCGCAGCGGGCAGTTGGACCCTCAAGCAGGCGCAACGCCTCTTAGGGCTTCTCAACTTTGCGTCCTTCATCACCCACCGGGGAAGGATGCATTGCCGTGCGCTGCAATGTCACATCAAAGTACTGCGTCAAAATCCTCTCGGAGCAGTACAGCTGACACAAGACGTTCGCCAAGAACTCGAGTGGTGGATGGAGAATGTAGATCAAAAGACAGCAATTCACACGGATGTGTTACCCACAAACTTTGTCATCACGGACGCTTCCGACATTCTGTGGGGTGCCCTGGTCAACAACAACAAAGTACAAGGTGCATGGCGACCCGACCAGAAAAAAAATGGCATTGCAATCTCAAAGAAATGTATGCTGTGATTTCTGTGTTGTCAAAGGAGTCCAGAGCCCTCCGGGACTCCAGGATCATTCTACAGACCGACAACAAGACAGTGGTTTCGTACATTCAGAAGGAAGGCGGCACGAAATCACACCGATTGATGAAATTGACGCGGGAATTGTTGACTCTGATAGACGACCTCAATGTTGTACTGATCCCTCACCACCTACCAGGGCTGTACAACACCGAAGCCGACCACTTGTCGCGAAATCGCGCCGGCAGCGAGTGGCACCTGCAGGTGGCAGCAACTTCAAAGATATTTCAGACTTGGGGAAAACCGGACATAGATTTGTTCGCGTCGCAAACCGCACACGTCGTGATAAATTACGTTTCTCTAGATTCCTCAGACTCCAACGCCTGTTATCACGACGCGTTCAGCAGATACTGGCGATACGCCCTCGCATGGGTGTTCCCACCGCCGGCGTTGCTTCCACGAGTTCTTCACCACCTCAACTCGGCATCAGGTCGGTACATAATAGTGGCACCCAAGTGGAAGAAACCCTTTTGGCGACCAGACCTAAAAAATCGATCCTTGGCACGGCCGCTGAAGATCAGAGACCTGAAGAAGACCTTGGTGGACACGGTGACCGGCCTACCACCAGCTCATGTCAAAGATCTACAGTTGGAAGCCTGGCTCATTTCGGCTGGGACACCATGACAAGCGATTGGTCTCCACAAGAGAAAGATCTTCTTTTATCTTGCTGGCGACCTTCTACCCTTAAAACTTACACACCTATTTGGGGTAAATGGTCTTTGTGGTGTAGTCAAAATAATGTAAATTTCCGTACACCAAATCCGACAGATGTTGCAAAATATCTAGCTTATTTATATCTTAATAAAAAGTTAGCTTACAGAACTATTCTTGTGCACAAGTCCGTAATCGCATCTATTTGTGAAACAGCTTCAAATATTAGAATTTCTTCTAGTCACATCGTTAAGCACATTTTGAAAGCAATTTCAATTGCAAAGCCGTTGCCACCTAAGGTGCCCACATGGGACGCCAGGGAATTAATTACTTATTTAAAAGATAAAACTCCTTGCATCAGTAGTTTGTATGAGGTGTCTAAGCGAACGGCAACTATTTTATTATTATGTTCGGGACGTCGTGTACACGACTTATCCCTTTTGCATATTGACTGTGGACATTTTGTAGATAATGGGGATTCCATAACTTTACACCCAGTGTTCGGGTCAAAGACAGATAGTGCGACTTTCCAGCAATCCAGTTGGGTTTTGTTAGCATCCCAAGATCAAAATACAAATCCATTATATTGGCTCCGCACTTTAAAAAAATTTGTCAAAGGAAAGACGGGGTTCATTAAAAAATTTGTTCATAACTACTAGAGATCCCGTTAGGGCAGCCACACCAACTATAATCGGTGGTTGGGTAAAACGTGTTCTATCTGATGCTGGAATACAAGCCTCTCCAGGTAGTTTTAGATCGGCTGTCTCATCATTAAATTGGCTAGAAAATTATCCTGTAAATGACATATTATCTAAGGCAAACTGGAGGCATGAATCAACTTTCAGAAAATTTTACCGTAAGGAAATCAGATCTAATAACGAAATGTCTTCGGCGCATTCGTTATCAAGATTATTTCAAGTCCCCAATTGATTCTAAGTTCACAGATGTGTCAAATAAAATTGATTCACGTTAAAAATTACTCATGAAGATATTGCGTGATTGCTTATTTACGTTTTCTCTTAATATAATTATACTGCCAGTGCTTAAATGGCTAGATTTTTGTTCATATTTAAAACCTATGTATATGAAGGTACCTGAGGTATAAAATGGTGATTAAAAATTATATCGGTTTATAATTCACATTGTTGCTTTTCATTCATACAATCCACCAGGAGATAACAAACACATCTCTCATAATGGACTTCGGACGTCAAACGGAACACATAATATAAAAATTTTACCTTAAAATAAAATTTGTATTATGTTTCCTAAGACGTCCGAAGTCCAGGTAAGGTCTTCCTGGTGCATACCTACCTTTGCATCATTATGAGCCCAACAATGACATAGCACTTCAACATGGCGGCTTGTATGAGGTTTTTTGAAAGTAGTTCACAGATATGACGTTGGGGGTCGCTAGTGGCGCGATTACGAGGCGGTAAGTATGGACATCTAGCGGCTGTTCATGGAACGAAGCGAGCTCTCTCTCATAATGGACTTCGGACGTCTTAGGAAACATAATACAAATTTTATTTTAAGGTAAAATTTTTATATTTTTGGTGTCTGATTATAATTATGTATTTTCGTTTTTGCCACCGACTTCCGAAATTAAAGTTATTTTTCACTTTGTAGTGTTGTTTTTGGAAGTCGGTTGTATTTTTTTGTGAAAAAGTTTTTATTTTTCACTTTTTAGTGGTTCACATGTGCTTACCCCTTCACAGCGTACTGGAGTGATGTTATGTTATGAACTGGTGTGAACAACAAACAGACATGAGATTTCAGCAATCCCAGTCCATTTGCTATCATTTATTGAGGAGTTCCGTTGCCTATCTCAGTAGTTCTCCATCAGATCTTCACCAAATTGAAATGGGACCACTCCAAGAAAGTACTCTTCCAAAAACTATCCAAATCGCTTCAAGTGTGCCTATAAAATTGGAAGAGTTTTCTCTATTTCTCCAGGATCCCATCATCAGATCCTGACTTGATGATCATGGGACCACCTGGGAAGTATACCCTTTCAAACAAAAAAAAAATAATCCAAATTGGTCCAGCCATCTTCGAGTAATCGGGGAACAAGGTTCCGACGAATTGATAACCTCCTCCTTTTTGAAGTCGGTTAAAAAAAAAACTATATTTTCAGCATTAGAATCCTTCCCAGACGTCGTAACAATTATCTTACTACTTCTACTATCTTCAATACTTTTTTCAAAATATTCAAGGTACAGTTTTGACTTTGCTACGATTTTATTATATTTGTATAGATGGTAGTTAAATACTCTATTGTTTATTTAAGGGGCATGTCACAATAAGTCACATAAGCGACATTTGTGCTCAAAGTATCAACTTGTCCTATCATGCTGAATGTGCAGTCACCGCTCCTTGCCAAAAATAAACAAAGGAGAACAACAAAGAAAAGTACAAGCGAAAATGTTATTTATTCAAGATTAGTACTTTGAGCAAATAAATTTTCTTAATAATTTATTCTACGTTTAACTTATCATAGTAAAGGCTAATTTTTTAATAGACAGATAACTTTTATCTGAAGAATAAATATTTCAATTTGACAGCTTTTGTATAGAAAATATGTCAAACTGTCATATTTATTATTCAATTAATGGTTATTTGACTATTGAAAAATCAGCCCTAAGTAAAATAAATATGGAATAACTTGATATAAAATCTATAATGGAAATGTAAACATTCAGGTATCTAATTATTTTCTCATTGCGACAATAAAGCTACAATGATGTATCTCTATAAACAGCCTCTATTAAAGAACTTTCATTTCGCTCATATATTTTTTTTCATAACTGGAGAGGGTGGATTACTGAAATCCTTAAGGAGGGCTTCGCCGGGAAACTCAGCTATGTTTCTATGTCGTATTTCTACATCGGGGCGTTCGTCTAGGAGGCAGGCTTGTATGTTTTTGTCTAGGGTTACTAATCTTTGGCGTGAGGTCTTGTATTCTTCGACCATGCTGAGGTTTCGTTTAATGCCGTCGACGAGTTTGACGACTGAGTACTCGCCCATGGCGGCGCCCTCCTGTAGCTTGGTGCCGGCGATCTTGGCGACGGAGGACTCCTTGACGTCGGTGATGAGCTGCACGGCCCACTGGCGCAGATTGCTCAGGATTGTGACGGGCCCCTCGTACTCGTTCGGTACGATCCCATCCACTTCGGATTCGAAGAACGACAACAGTGGGAACCATATTCGTGTCCTGGAATACATACTGTTAAAATATTAATGATACCACCTGAAAATGATATTTTGATGAGGTGAATATTTAACAGGTCCCTAGGAGCTGTTTATTTTTATTGCTTATTTCAGGTTTACAATACGAGTATATGACACATGAGAGACATGTGAATAATAGTTTATGGAATCGTTGGTTGAGCTTTCAGCGCTATGATGCCTTAGCCCGATTTTACAGTTAGACGCGCAATAAAACAGCATCGGACAACTTTATTGTGTTTGTCACGGTTTTAACTTTTTCCAACTTGCGAATGCAATCATTATGGCGCAGAAAATTACTAAATAAGGTCCCATTAAATTAGATGGACAAACTTTTAGAAATCATTCAGACCACCAAAATAAGGCAATAGTAAATAATAAGAAATAAGAAAAATGCATTAGATAATTACTAGACCAAAAATCAGCTAATGAAAGTAAAAAATAAAAATGTTGGTTACCCAATGCATAAACACATCCATGTCTTTGTTATCTCATAATTTCTGATACTACAAATATGCAGGCGCACGTGACCACGTCACCCGCGCCCGTCGCGTTTTTATTATTATTATTTTAAGTCAAAATAAAATCACTTTATTCAGTGTTTTTTTTTTTGCTTGGATATCTTTGGTTAGACGTACTGAACACAGTGTTAAAATTTGTCCATCTATTTTCATGGGACCTTATATACACTGAGTTAATGAAAGATATACCTGGAAGAGTCGCTCTGCATGAGAGCTTGGTTGTTGGACAGCGTGTGATAGTACAGGAAGAGTCTGGAAGTGATGTAGAAGGCGATGAACACATCGATGGAGTAGTGCTCGTGCGCCGCGAGGATGAAGAAGATGCCGAACATGTTCATCACCCACGTTAATATGTGCAACAAGTATAAGTTGCGGGAGGTATCTGGAAACACAAACAATACGTTAGTGTAAACGACGATAATGATCCGTTTGGTAAAAACCAGCCAAGTGCGTGTCGGACCACGCACAATGAAGGGTTCCGTAGTTGAAAAGAATTTATCCCGAAAACAAACTTAACATTGTAATCACAAAAAAAAATTGTTTAGGTGATAAAATTACATATTAATTATTTTCGGACTTTTTCCTTTCGTTTGTGCTGTGAGACCTTGCTCCTTGCCAAATGTTATTATTTAACCCTATCCGTCTTATTACAAAACAAGGTTCATCTTCAAACCCAGGTTTAAACCATGGACCCTTTTTTGAATTTCGAACTTTATTCTGACACTATTAAGTTGTCAGTTTTACAAAACTGACAATTTAGTACCGGACTAAGTTGTCAGTTTTACAAAACTGACAATTTAGTACCGGACTAAGTTGTCAATTTTGTATAAAGAACTGTATTTCTATCACAGCTAGGTTCTTATTACAAAAACTGGCTCGATGGTTTAAACCATGACAGAAGAAATGCCTCGTTTTGTAATAAGACCGTTAAGGTTTTGATTTACTTGCGAGTATCAAAATATGTCGCATAGATGACCGTATTTTTTTATTGAGTTGACCTAATAAGCTTGATTTTTTTAGAACTCCAAGGGATCGTAGATTTACATTTTTGATATTAATTTCTACTTGATACCTCCACGCGTTCCTGAGAAAACGGGTCCTGACAGACAGACGGACGCAACGAAGTGATCCTATAAGGGTTCCGTTTTTTCCTTTTGAGGTACGGAACCCTAAAAAAATAAATATAAAGAACTAGCGACTCGCCCCTGCTTCGCATAGTGTTTTCAGTTCAAAACTATTTTACATTAATTTTGCCTGCTGTATTAGCTGACATCCGTATCATCATCTACGCGCTAAATTCCTGGCCCATTTATATGTTTTTAGCGATAAAGAAAAATAAATAGTAGGTCACTTTTGACCCCATTGCCAGAAGAAGGTATAAGTAAAATTCACGATAAAAAAAAATATTTGAGAAATCAAACAAGGCTCTTGATCGGGAGCAGAGGTTCTAATCACTAGCTCAATACAATGGGCTATAGGTTGATGAACTGCAAAATACACAGTTCGAAAACAACATATTAGTGTCACACATGTCTATAATCACAATCTCAAACAAAGTCGGTCAGTAATAATACTATGTCGAGCATTGCTTTCTTCCTTTAAAAGTTGTTTTAAATAAACTCCCGGTCTCGAGCCACCGTGCATATTTACATGCTGAAAAATGCAGGGTGGCTCGGCTCTATTCAGGTGTCCGGAAGTGTACTGATTGAGTTTTCATTTGATGATGAAAACTCTGCTGCTGAGCTGCTGCTAAAACTCTATAGCCAGTTTTGGTACCTACATGATGTCGTTCATTACTCATTATTAGTCATTTACACCGTTTTTATTTGCTATTCGGTGATGTCTCGAACAATGCACACTTATGAATTGACGGGAAACAAAATGACGTCATATCTGTTTAGTCCGGTTTATGTTTTACAAGATAATACAAAATGATAAGTACTAATCTTTCGCCTTACAATTCTTTCTTGAATACATTTTTTGTGCACAGGAGTAACCGATACCGAAATATTTATTGTTATAAGTAGAGGATTAAGAACAGATAAAGGAGAGTCCCCCGACCTGTTTTTCTATTTATATTTCTATGCCCCCGATCCTTGCTCGAGTTAGGCCGGGCCACTGAGCCTGTAGCTGTAAATTCGTCCTTAATCATGATCCGATCCAGCGTGTCCCTTGCTGCCCTCCCCCAGTGACGCCCTAAGCCGAGGTCCGTACCTACCTACCCCCAAGGGGAGTGCCCTTAGCGTGTAGTCGCTTAGTTTTTAAGTTTTATGCTCTGGCTGGAGGCCTTAATTTATTACGGCACTCACAGGATAGCGCAGCCGACAACCTCCTAGATTGACCTGCGAGATGGCATATGGCATACATAAAAAAGAAAAGATAAAGGTGGCTCGGTATTTTGGCTTTAGCTTGAGAGTGGTTCCCAAGCAGTCTTAAAAGCCTTTGTTCTTTTATCATGATCTTATCAGACTTTACATAATGACGTTCAATGACCGCTACAATGAAGGGTCAAATGGCTGTCTTCTTCATACCTAATCACCAATAGGCTTGTCAAACATAATGGTGAACGGCTCAGACTAAATAAAAAACCAAGACAGCGCTGTCAACAGTGACGTGAGGTCGCACGTTTTGGGTTTCGTAAACATGCGTGCGTGTGAGCGTGTATGTACAGAGTGAGGTGTAATTTTGCGCATGCTCACTGTATTGTTCGCAGCGCTGGCTGGGTTTTTTATTAAATTGCAGACACTGATGCAGTGATATAGTTGCCGGCACGAGTCGTGAGCACAAACTTTAATCTTAATCCTAACAAATCTTATTTCCTATCACGGCAGGTAGCACACAGGTGGAAGCAATTAAATCAATATATGATCAAGCATATTTATATACAGATAGAAAACAGAATACAAGAGCACACTGATAGAATTTGTGATCACGCGATCACGACTCGTGCCGGCAATTATACCCAGGGGTGGGATATGAATAAACTATCTTTTTCTGGGAACCACAAATTGTTGAGTTTGTCCATGGTGATTTTAAACATTATTTTTACGAATGCTTGTTAAGGTGATTGCGCTAAGATAGCCCGCGAAATTCAAATTTTCTTGCGTTATTTGCAAGGTAAGTAGGTACTTATAGTAATTCTGTGTAGATTAGGATAATTTAGCAATTTTGTTAAACAAATAGCTAAAATTCTAAAGAACAAAATTAAATAAAAACAACCCTCTAGCGAGGCTTTGTTTCTGCGAGGAGCTATTGTTATTTACGAAACACGAGTACCTAAAGATATCGGACATTCGGACTTTGTATCTAGATTATCGTCATGGACATATTTAACTCCTTGTTGTTTCTTTTTGTTTGTTTTTCTTTTCAAGAAATAAAGGTTGTCTGTCAAGTTCCATTGTTTCAGCTGCAATAGTCAGCAACTTTTCGTAATTATGCTTATAATTTATGTGAATTGATTACTATGGAACAGACCAAAAGAAACAAACAGCGAAGAATAAGAACATTTTATTCTAGAAAAAAATACTTTCTTGAATGCAGCTAGATAGTAATATGTAGTGAGAATATTATCTTCTCATAATTTCGGTTCAAATTTTATTACTAGTTTAGTTTTAAATGCCACGGGGAAATTTTGGAAATACAGTGTTGTTGGTGTTAAAAGTACCTACTATACACAGCTAAGCATTTAAATATCGCAAATAACTCAACTTGTGACGTCACACAAATTGATTTAAAGTTATTTCCTCGTTTTGTTTTCGCGAGATAATGGCAATCTACGTCGCTAACGGCTTGTTTGACTTTTAAAGTAAGTAGTAGGCATATTATGCTTACAACTACAACGTAATTATACTTAGAAGTCAACAACATTTAAAAAACAACCTTTATTGATAAATAATATGAACAAGAAATGCGTCATTCAATATTTACAAACTTCCTTAATACGTCATTTATGTATGTATATGCCTACAGATTAGGTTATCTATACTATGTAGAGATTAAAGTATATTGCCAACTGATAAGATATCTTTGTTTTCTAATAACACATATTCAGAACATGTAGGTCAACAAAGAGCGATGTTTCGAAAAAAGGACTCGCGACCGGAATGTTGAGCGCCCCGTTATAAATAGCCAATTTGTTTACACCGCAACGTGGTGGCGCGACCCCGACTATACTATCAATGTCATCACTGTCAAAATGAAGAAGTAAACATTTTCAATGACGAAGGTCTAAACGAGGTTTAGAAATAGAACGCATTCACGTGTCGCTCCGTGTGGCACGCTCAGAATAGACCGCTCCTTTACTTCCTGTGCTGTAAGAAGTGGCTAAGTGATTTTGGCTCTTGTGATACAGAAACTCCTAGTACACAAGAGAGATCTACACATGTTTTTGTGACTTTGAAGTGTAAATAAAGAAATTATTATAAAAAATATATGTACTTTCATTTCAAGTCGTGCCTGCCTGAACATACAAAACCGTCGTACTGAGCATGCGGGTAAGCTGCTAGCTAAAAGGTATAGCCGTGACCAGGGATTTTATTTAAATATAAAAGGTGCTATCATACCGCCTTCTGATTGCACGGCTTTAAGCCTCTAGATCACATATTAGGACCAAAAAAAAGGCGAGGCTGACATTGGCATGGCCACCATCAGGTATTTTTTTTTTAAGATCTGTTTTCTCCCAGATTTAGTCGCTAATTAGTCGCAAGTTTTCGCCAAGTCACAGATTTAGTCGGGTTTTAGTTTAGAAGATATAATGAGTTAAATTTTTAAGAAGTGGTAGTCCAAGTGCTAGATCGACGAGTTTACGATACAATCTTTGATCTAGTTCTTGGACTATACTTAAAAATTGAACTCATTATATCTTCTAAACTGAGACCCGACTAAATCTGTAACTTGACGAAAACTTGCGACTAATTAGCGACTAAATCTGGGAGAAAACTGACCTTTACTAGGTGGCCTAGTTTTTGAGATATAAATGTGGCCAAGCTGGGGAGACGCTCTCCAGATCGGCCACCAATGAACCCTTATAACTTTTGAACCAGTGACCGACAAATTTGGACTAATTTTTCGTGTTGTCAAAATTATAATGCCTGATGGTGGGCATGCCAGTGTCAGCCACACCAAAAATAGTTGTATTTGAGGCTCATGAATGTTGAGGGTTTTTTAGCTTGTCAGATGTCATAAAACTGCAAAGTTACTTACATTCAGTTATAAAGAAGTTAAGGAGCGTCAGCGCGACCGTATGTCCGGAGAACATGTAGTCCCCACACGTTCTCACTCCTCTCACGGACATGCCGGCGCCGCTCCAGATGTCGTAAGCCTGGCGGAGTCTCCGGCCCCACACCGTGAGGTCGTCCGCTGGAGGGTAGGAGCGCGGCTCGCACTTCAGGTGGGAGCCCGGCACCGACAGCGATGTGATCAGCATCGTGAAACATCGCAGCAGGAATACAGTGCCGGCTAACGCGAAGAATCTTCGCAGGATTATGAATCTGGAGTAGAATGTCAATGTTTTTGGTTAAGTAGTTGTTTTATTGGGAATAGTAATTAATACGATTCTGGTTGTCAATAGCAAGGAGTGTTCAAATGAGGACGGGTTATTTGCCTAAGACTGCGTTTCCACCAGAAATGAGCGAGGATGCGTAGCGAGGGATGTGTGTAAAACTAACGAATAACATCGCTTCATTTTCATAGCTTGAGCTAAGCTAGTCTCTTATTGGTTAGTTTTACACACATCCCTCGCTACGCATCCTCGCTCATTTCTGGTGGAAACGCAGACTAAGAAGAAGGTCGGTCAAAGAAACTTGAGCACCCCTTGAGCTTTAGCGATATCGGTAGAGAAGAGGTACCTACTATTCATGTATAAAACTGTGGCATGTATCACCTAGCTGTGGTACGGTCAACAATAGAAGTCGATTAACACTGCTACTTTTTGACATCATCTAACTAAATTGAACTAAAATTATTTTAACTAAAATGATTCGATAAAAATGCTTTTTTTTCGTTTAACTGTTAAGAAATTTTAAGTACTTCTGTTCCGATTTTAATTAAATATTTCGCTTAATAATTAAGATTAAAAACTGTTGTGTTAATCGACTTTTGTTGCTGACTGTACCTAGTGCTGTTCAACACTGCCTTAACTCAAAACATGTGAATTCCTATTTGACCAAAATTTCTGCGTGTAGGTACGGAAAATCAGAGTGATTCCCCTTTGGGGACACAATCACGGTCGCGCCATTGTAGATGTGTCCCATAAAATAAAACGTTGTCATGTGAAATCCTCATTGATATGCTAAATATGGTTAATAAACGTAACGCACGCTCCGACCATATAAAAGAAAACGGGTGTGAACATGTACCTACCCAAGAGATTAGTGCCATTACATCAAGCAGAGGATAATTCGCTCGTTTATTGATAACAACGAATGTGTGGTGACGTCAACTTTAAAGCGACAATAGTCCTCATTGTGGGCATGCGGGGTGCACGGACAATAATTGGTAACTGCGTAAATTACGTAGTTAGCAACAATATCGTTGCTTGATAAAGACGGAAATGATTCACTTAGCAATACAGTGAAATCATAATGCATAAGAATGTTATTATACCTACAGGCTCGTATTGGTAGATAAATGGCTTATTATGAGTGACCTTAAACGTTAGCTAGACTTGTTCATTGCATTTGAAAGTGCATAAGGATCATGGACGTAGGTAAAATATTACATTTTGACATGAATTCGGAAAACGTTAATAATTGGAAAATCACAGACAATAAAAAACGCAGTTCTTAATAAATAGGTTTCGGTAAATATTGAGAGAAAAGCGTCGTTCAAAAGAATTTAATGAAAGTTAAGTACAAAGAAGACTCGTTAGGTAAATGACCGTCATCTTATTAGTAGTGACACTCACACAAAAAAACCTTTGTCTGAGTCTTTTGTGAATTGAGTTGAACGATCAGAAATAATGAGTCAGCAATGAAAGGACTCGATAACATAGCACTTCAAGCAACGAGCTCATATTAAATAAGTAATATGAATTTTTGTTTTACTACCTTGTTTGGTCTAGTAGTCGCAACCGATGAGCGTTGGGTCACGGGTTCTGACAAAAGACAAGAACCGTTTTTGTATTCTCCTCTATGCTGAGTGTTTTTGGGTTATTGTCCATAAGGAAATTCTCAGTAGCAGCAGAGAGTAGCAACCCCGAATCTAGATTTGTACCCAGTTAATGGCAACCATATATGAAGCTAACGTTCTTTTCTTAGATTCAAAGCTTGAATGTTTGGCTTGCATTTAGCCGACGTTCGCACGGACGTAAAAATATCGCGGCGGTATTTTATCGCGCACTGGATTTTGAGAATCCAACTTAAGGGCGCTATTACATTTTGACCGTGATTTTTTCATAAATTGAAATTGCACACTATAAACAAAAAAAATATTATTATATGACTCAAAATAAACGTAATCACAACTGCTAAATTGCTACATAATGCGATGCGTCGGCGTCTAAAGCTAAAGAACGCGTGTCCCGAGATTTACATTGATTTTTAGCACTGCATACAATAATTAATTAAACATATTATTTTACTTTTAAATAGACTAATTTTTTTTATCAAGCAAGGTAACATAGTAACCTTATTTATTAAATACATTTTGTATGAATTTGGATTATACATTCGTAGATAAAAAATATAATTTCGGACGAAAAATTGTCAGTAACTCTCTGGTTTACGGAATTATTTTTGGTGTATTACTGTGTGAAACATAAAAAACTGCATTGATCACTCCAAAGTTGAAGATACAGTTGTTCCAAGGACACTTTTTTAAATGATTAAATTATTATATCTTCGATGTAACAAAGCATCAAAACATGTCCAAAAGTAAAATTTTATGAAACATCCTTTGCAGAGACAAGGTTTTTACTGATTTTTGTAAACAAATTGAAATATTTATTTAGAACACTCCCAAGAGAAATAATCAAGCTTTCTTGGGCATATGTTTTTTTTTTAATTTTGTGGCTCTAACAAAACCACAATCACATATCAAAACTCGAGTCAAACGCTCAAATACAAGAGAAATTGTGATAGCGCTCTTAACAACAATAGAGTGCATTCTAGCGCGTCGAAAAAACAAACTGTTAGATTTTCAACTCTCGGCGCTAAGCAGAGCGTTGAAAATCCAGTGCGCGAAATAAAATCGCCGCGATATTTTTACGTCCGTGCGAATTTTTAGTCGACATTCGCACGGACGTAAAAATATTCCTAAAATCTCCTCAACGTCAGCTACGTGTGGTGAGTTTGACGGAACAAATTGGCCTTCAGATTTCCATGTCTGGACATTTTTGCTTCTGAGATTTGTATTGAAGTACCTACTTATTAAATACCTAGGTACTAAACTAAATGTAGTCTTGTAGAGTCTCGATTGGACATTCGTTTATGGTTTACTAGCTTTTGCCCGCGGTATCGCCCGCGTGAATGTAAGAAAATTTCCCACGGGAACGTATTACTACCGGGTCTCTAATTAACTTAGCGAAGTAAGTAATGCCAAGAAAACAAAATGTATAAAGTTTGCCTTACCGAATGTTAGAAATCTAGGACCCAACATCGTCTTAGATAAAGAGGTGCTTAAGACTGTAGAATCAGCAGTTTTTCTGGGCATAACAGTAGTATATATCAAGTCTAGCGCGAAGGCTCAGTTCAACCGCCTACGCCACGCCGTCAGGAAGGGAAGACGATACACTGACGTTGATACAGCTCGGTTAGTCTATTTTAGTTATTCCCATAGCGTTATGTCCTACGGTATTCTGCTGTGTTCAAAGGCAACGAAGAAGGTTCTATCAACGATTACGCTGTGATTAACTCAAGACAATGTTTATGTTCTTTCTCCAGAATTAGCTTACATAATGACAGGTTATAGGTACGAGTTCCTAAAATTGTTTATTTTATTTGACAAATAATATAATTTAATGTTTTGTGTTGCGTAAATTATTTTGCATGCTATTGTATAGAATCAAGTTCTTCTAACTGAACAGACAGCTGTGCTGCTGGGGAGTTTGTTGCGCCACTTCTTCTTCCCAGCTAAAGCACTAGGAACTGGTGAAGGGCGGGCGATTTGCGGGGACTGTCATAGGTAATTTTGACGTTCTGAAAGTGCTGATTCTCAGCCTAATTTGAATAAATTACTTTTGATTTTGATCTACTGGGATTTTTACCTTGGTATCCATATATAACTCTATTGGTTTACTCGGCACGCCAGTTGCTAAAGCTCCCAGTCGGCATAATTTTTTCCGACATCTTCAGCAATCATCATCATATTTCAGCCAATTCGCACAAAACTTTAATGAATTATACACCTAAATCTTCCTCATGAATCACTCCGTTTATTGGTGAAAACCGTATGAAACTCCGTTCGGTAGTTTTTGAGTTTATCGTGTTCAGATAGACAGACAGACGCGGCGGTGGCAGCGCGGGAGGACTTTGCATTATAACATGTAGTGATAGTGAAGTAAGTAGATACATATCGTTATCGAGATTAGTCTACATCTGATTGTGGAAACATATTTTATGACTGCTATTAGCTAAACAGGTGTTACAATACTTTTAGATTAGACCGTACGTTATAGTTAGGAGGAAAAGTCAGACACAAGAAAATCGTAGGTATATACGTTGTGCTACGTCGCGTGGCCCGCTGTTGTCTTGGAAAACTTCGTCAAGTTATTGTACCCAATGACAAGCGTGGCGAGACTAATAATCTTCACATTCTTAAAAACTCAAAAACTCTCATAATTTACTAAGTATAAGTAAATTATGAGAGTTTTTGATAGGTAATAGCTTTCAAAGGCGAATTGAGTAGTTTGATGCCTAACTTTTTCGTTAGCTAACTTTCTAAATGCTGAACTGAGTAGGTAGACGTTTTTAGGATAAGAATTATCCACAAAACTCCTGACTGACTGAACGAACGTAACTGAAAATAACAAGTTTAAGTATTATTTAAATTTATGTTTCTGGTTATCTAGGACCAGAGTCCTTGTCAAGAGATGAATCAAACGAGCCCAAACTCGATAGGGTTGCGTCCTTAATAGGGTTCCTCGATAGGGTTGCTTTTTTTACTGAGTTCCTGTGGCCACTTTCCGGCTCCATCATCAGCGCGATGGTACCAAAATATTGTATTGTCACCGATTTTACATAGGTAATTGCCAAATTTCAGCTCAAACGGAAAGTGGGGCCAATATAACTTGCAAATTTTGAACAGGACAACAGCTTACATACGAACATGAAAGCTTGTAAACATAAAACATTTTTGAAAAAGTGGAAAAAGACTTCCAGTTCTTTGTTTCATCTAAGTGTAGCATTATGCAGGGACTAATAAAAACTATTGTTGTACCTACTAAAAGCATTTGAATTATAAGAGAACGTATCCGTAAAGCCAAAAAACTGCAACTATTTATGTGTCGAGTGCTATAAAAATTGTGGGCATGCAATAAAAGGTCGTGAAAACAACCACTCCATGCAATTATTCTATGTGGTATGTACGTGGTATACCGTCGCGCGGCGTACGCAATCACGACAACATCTAGGTGACTTTACATAATCGACTTTCATTCTCCTCGTGTCATTTACATTTGTATTTAAAAACTACATGGTTATGTCTGTCCATACAGATTTACAGAAATTATGCAGTGACAGCACTTCCGGAATTAAATTGATCTACCGTACGGGTTTGTAGTGTGGGGTGGTCTGTGTAAAACAATTGCCGTGGGTCCGGAGTTCCGGACGTCCGAATAAGTCTGGAATTCCGGAAGTAAACAGCTGGCTTGTAGCCTGAAGGCTGCAGGGTATTATTTAGTTTACTATTGATTTAAAAGAGTGTCCGTGGAGTTTCTTGCCCATTGTCCTCCATAGGGACCTAAGTACTACGCTTTGGAAAGGGCAACTAGCTTCATTTTTCTGACGACTGACCGACCCCTTGACAATTCAAAAGTGCCTGTAATTGTTTTATTTGAAATAAATGCTTTGAGTTTGAGTTTCGTTCTAATGTCCGGGCTACACCAACGGGAAACGCCGTTTATTATCGCGATGATGGACGTAGGCCGTAGGTGTAGCCACAACTTATCGCGATAATTTTACAACGGCATTCACAAGTGTGACTACTCAATTTATCGCGACAATTATCAGAATAATTATCGCGATGTTTATGGCGATGATGGGCATTGACGTTGACGTTGGTGTGGCCCCGACATGCATTAAGAAAACCGAAAACGGTTAGGTTTCGTCATCAAAAAAATTGACAACGACCCACTAACACTACTAAAATTTTCAGTTCAGTTGCGACGAGAACCGTTTTGACGACTAGTTTTCGTTCTAAGGAAAACAGTTGCGTTTCGTCGTCATAAAAGTCTGGCTAGTGAGGTACGTAGGTACAACAACACATTGTTGATATAACATTACTTCAACAAAGACTACACAATCACAGCTGTGTCTTTGTGACAAAAAATAGTTTTCGTTTTGTACAGCAGTTTGTACTTGTTGATATAAACAGATACTGAAAATGTTTGTTTAAATCAACAAGTAGGTACAAACTGCTGTACAAAACTGAAAATGTTTGCTAAATTATCCTTGAGCTTATTACAGAAAAGGTTGGACTAAATTTAAACAAACCTTCATTTGCATATAATGAGTTTCTCAATTTGTTGTTCAAACAATTTACATTGTTTACAATGTATGCGTTTTTTTTTAAACAAAAAGAAAGTTTCGTATATTTGGGAAATATTATTTAATGGCGTCTATTTTCATGGAGGGTAGGCAGAGATGCACTGTACATCACTTTGACATTCACATTTCTAATTGAAAAACAATTTTCAGGAGGATCTTGGAAGGGTAAAATAAGTGAATAAGTTAACAGATCTTGAATAGACAAAGATATTATTCAACAGAGTTTTCTTTTAAAAATATTGTGTTATTGTTTACAATTAATAAAACAACCTTGACAATTTATCAGTCATAATTTGTTTACACAAAACATGGACCAAAGTACAGTGGGCCAGTTTTAACTTTTCTATTAAATTGGGTTATTAACCCACAGAGAGAACCCACTTAAGTGTTTCATTTTAGAGCATTTTATTGTATAAGTGCATTCATTAATTGTATGTATATGTAAAATTTGTTCCAAGGAAATTCAAAATCAATATTTAATAAATGCAAATTCTTTGTTTACTTCTCAGTACAAAATACCTAGACATATTAAAATACGTACCTATGTTTATGGAAGAATAGTACAACTAGCCATATGGCCAAAAGGAAGGAGCCGGTGATTTCACACATATCGAAGGCCCATGGGATGTGTGGCACATTGTCTAAGAACAGGTCTGGCAGTGGGGGGTATTTCTTCATATCTGGCACCTTATCATGTACGATGACCATCACTACTGCGGTCACCCATGTCACCAGGAAGACATAGCCTGCGCAGAAACATTCATTATCATCTAGTCAACTTTATGTAGAAACAAAAACCCAATATGAATTTCTACTCACTTTCTGTTACTTTACTTTTTAAAACTTAACTCTTTGTTTCATTGTCCATGCCCATGCTAGTATAATATGACATACATAATAAAAGATAAGTATAGTAGTTTGTGACAAAACAAAAAATAATGATTACTATATTTATTATGTAGTTAAATAATTGTCCACACATGTTTTGCAACTATGTTTTGATGATGTAATGTTGTACTCATGCAGATTCTTTGGACTGTATCCCAAACATTTAAGTAGGGTACCAAACATACTGTAAGTATGGCTTTAAATACTTTGTTTATCTGTTAATATATTTACCTAAAGCTATTGCAGTCTTCCAAATTTCAGGTTTCAATCTTGAAGCCTTAACGTCTGGCGTAAAACTTGACACACACTCTGAATTACTCACATATATGTCACTTGGTGTTGGTATTTTGTTGTGAAGATTATAACTCAAATGTGACAAGTTAGTCCCAAGGAAATTTATGTTTGTAGATGGATTACTCAGGGCATCATCACAGAGTCCGAGTTCGAACATCGCAGTACGGTTGTGTTTTTGTAATTTCTTCACAAGTAATATGAATCTCTTGCGTTCCCCCAATCTTAACTGGTCGAATGGGAAATCGTAAAAGTCTCGATCAACGAATGATAGAAGACACTGTCCGTCGATATCATGGGATTTAATAATTTCTGTTATGATACTGGATATCTTTTCTTTATGTAATAATTCTAAAACGTCTTTGTTACTCCAATTGATAATATCGGATTCCATTTTTACCACTTACTCTTACTTTAGTTATGTTAGGCAAATTAAATGTGATTTTAAATATTTCTTGAATAATTTGTACGAGAGTGTGAAAGTGTAAATGTATACAAACAAGGTAACACTGAATATACGATCACAAAACTGTGTGTATTTATTTTAAAATTTAATCCATCACGGAATACTGACAAAGTGACAATGACAAGTGACGTGACATTGAAAAAGTTGACATCTGATCTGATAGATATGTGTCAATTTATACAGATTCAAAATATTCAGTTTATTTTTTCAATTAGTCGATATAATTTAAATTTTTGATAAATGTTTTGTGTAAGAAAATCAATAGCGTATTTTTTGCCCCATTTATGGCGGAGCCTTAGGCGGTGGGCGGATGCAACAGATTTATTTGTGACCAGTGGATGGAGATGGTTTGTGTGATATGTGGATGATACCCTCCGTGCAGCGGCGGACTAAGCCAGTCGGGGGCCTGGGGTGGCAAATCAAAATGAGGCCCTCCCGGTCTTTGCGGTTTATGGCAGTATTTCTAGTTTAATTTTGCAAAAAATTATGACAAAAAAAAAGTAGCTCAAGGTGATTGCGCAGTAGTAGCCCCTGAAATTCAAATTTTCTTCCGTTTTTGTTACAGTCGCGAATCAAAAAATTCGCGGCTATAACCAATATGTATTTACACAATTTTAACCATAAGAATCATCAATACATCTTTCCAAGATAGATTTGTTCCAAAATGTCATGATTTCCGAAATCAAACTTAAAGAGAACAAAGCTAACTTAGAGAGATGTATTGATTATTCTTATGGTTATAATTATGTAAATACATATTCGTTATTATCGCTAATCATATTTTAATCAAGATACAACCTGAGGCTGACCTGTAATTACAAAAAACTTAAGAAAATTTGAATTGCGCGGCTACTACTGCGGATCCTTCAACGTGCGTCTCAATCGCAAGTATTCTGTATGAATGCCCCCCCTTCACCCTCTCGTGTAATAATTGCTACATTCGTGAATGAGATCATCATCTGCCTAGCCATTTCCCAACTATGTTGGGGTCGGCTTCCAGTCTAACCGGATGCGGCTAAATATTAGGTCTTTACCTATGAAATTGCCGTTCTGCAGTACTGGCCATTTCAAATCAAAATAATTTTTGTTTGGCTAAGAATTCTAATTTCAAATTAATTTTATTTTAAAAACATGGATTTTTTTTTCCAAAAGTAGTCATTTGTTTATTGATTAGTGTTAGATTTTCATCGCATTTCAATCTTTTTCGTCATCATGGATACGTTAAAAATTCGAGTAATTATGGAATATGAGTACCGTCGTGGCAGCAACGCGGCACAAGCGGCACGCAACATCAACGACGTTTACGGAGCTAACACTACAAACCAACGCACCACTTGTTATTGGTTTGCTCGCTTCCGTTCTGGAAATTTCGACCTGAAAAATGAACCTCGCGGTCGCCCGAAGACTTTGGTCGACAATGACGAATTAAAGGCGATTGTGGAAGCTGATGATACACAATCTACGGCTGAATTAGCAGCAGCTTTCGACGTTAGCGTCAAAACAATATTGGTCCATTTGCGTCAAATTGGCAAGGTAAAAAAGCTTGACAAATGGGTGCCCCACGAACTCAATGATCGCCAGCGCGAAGTACGCGTCGAGACGTGCCTTG
Source organism: Cosmia pyralina (assembly GCA_946251885.1). NCBI lineage: Eukaryota > Metazoa > Arthropoda > Insecta > Lepidoptera > Noctuidae > Cosmia > Cosmia pyralina. The sequence continues at coordinate 10,091,394 of OX276344.1, forward strand.
CACTGCTCAACAGACACACAAATGAAGGAATTTTGAACCGCATTGTTACCTGCGATGAAAAATGGATTCTGTTTGATAACCGCAAGCGTTCAGCAAGTTGGTTGGATCCTGGTTCAGCACCTAAACAATGCCCTAAACGAAAACTTACCTACCCCTAGAAAAGTGATGGTCACTGTTTGGTGGTCTAGCGCCGCCGGTGTGATTCATCACAGCTTCTTACCAAACGGGGTGAGCATTACTTCAGATGTGTACTGTGAAGAACTGAACACAATGATGGAGAAGCTGGCACATCTCCAACCAGCATTGGTCAATCGCTCGTCTCCGCTGCTCCTGCACGACAACGCGCGACCTCATACTGCACAGCAGACGGTCTCCAAGTTGCAAGAACTGGGGTTGTGAGCTCTCCGTCATCCGCCCTACTCACCAGACCTTGCGCCTACAGACTACTACTTTTTCCAGAATTTGGATAACTTCTTGGCGGGAAAAAAAATTCAATACCCGAGAGGCAGTACAAAATGCCTTTGAAGAATTTGTTGCCTCCCGTCCAGCTGATTTCTTTAAGAAGGGCATCAATAAACTGCCACTGCGTTGGCAACGATTCATTGATTGCATGGGTGATTACTTCGATTAATACAAATAAAAAATGCATGAAAAAAATTCGTTTAAATTTTTTCATACAAAACGGCAATTTCATAGGTAAAGACCTATTATCAATATTTTACATGGAGCGACTGCCTATCTGACCTCCACAACCCAGTAACTGGGTAATACGATACCCCTTGGTAAGACTGGTTGTCAGACTCGGGCTTCTGACGACCCGTAACGACTGTCAAAGATCCACGAATGACAGCCGGGACCGATGGCTTAACGTGCTTTCCGAGGCACGGAGGAGTCTCGTTATGTAAAGATGGTCACCCATCCACATTCGTGAATGAGATGAAAAGCAATAATGTAGGATCCCGAAATTTTTTGCACTCAGTCTTGCCGCGGCCACATTAACGGGATTATGCCATTGATTATCGCGTTGAAGGGCGTTAGTCGTTGGTGTAGCCACCACTTACCGCGATAATTTGACCGAATTTAACTACCGCGATGTTTATGGCGTTTATAGGCACTGACGTTGACATTAGTGACTGACACTGGCATGGCCACATGGCCACCACCAGGGATTTTTATTTTGATTACACAAAAAATTTGTCACTAATTAGTCGTTTGCCGCGAAATATCAGAAATTGTCGGTCACTGGTTTACGATAAAATCTTTGTTCTAGCTCTTGGACTATACTTAAGGACGCTGTTACAAATGTGTAGTCAAATCATTACTTTTTTATACAAAAGTATGTTTATTAAATAAAATGCTTTGCATTCTGAAAATGTTTTTTGCCCGAATTGTCGAAAATTATTTAAAATTTTTACTTCGGTACATTTCTTGAGAAACTATACTTATCTAAAATTATATTTATAGTTCAGAATCGTACCATGCACATCTATCAACAATTCGGGCAAAAACATTTTAAGAATGCAAAGCATTTTATCTAATAAACATACTTTTGTGTAAAAAAGTAATGATTTGACTACCTACCCATTTGTAACAGCGTCCTTAAAAATTGAACTCATTATATCTTCTAAACTAAGACCCGACTAAATCTGTGACTCGGCGAAATGTTGTGACTAATTAGCGACTAAATCTGGGAGAAAACAGATCTTCACTAGGTGGACTTGTTTTTGAGATATACCAAGCTGGGGAGATGCTCTCCAGATCGGCCACCTATAACACTTATATAACAACCAACCTCCAAAAAAATACTACAAAATACTATGGGGCCGAACGATCCACTGTGCGGCGTCAGCTAGCCCTTAGATATTCTATATAACATTGAAAACGGCCCTAAAAGAATAAATAAAATTCAAAACATGCATGTAATGGTGGTTGAATAAAACATTATCATTATAATAAACAAAGTTTAATTAAATGATTAGGTATGATCAATACATAATTGAGGACTTAATTAAAAAATAACAAAGAATTACACTTCTGACAATCAGGAATTATTATAACATTCAAGAATCTTAATCACATAAAAATATATATCTCTATGAGAATATTAACATGACGCTTTTGCAGTATCAAAAACTGTATATCTCCCGAGATTCTAACATTGATTGGCTAATCTTTGGAAGCCATTATAGCCCTAATTGGGCAAGCAGATCAATCAATATTGCTTTTACGAACGATAAAACAATAAAGGATAGAAAAATAGTAAAAAACATAACCCTTCCTTGGCAGTCGGGTAAAAAATACGTTCAATAAAGACTTACAAATAGGTTAAAAAGACAATGCGACATAAATCATACTACAGCTTAATTTACCTGATTAATACATACAAGTTAAACCGTGGGCCATTACTGATTGGGCGTATTTCTGACGGGTTCTCCGCTTTTACGAGAACAAGGAAGAACAACTTATACGCTCCGAAAATACACCCACAATCTGAAAAGCCCTTATAGCTCCATCTTCGACTTGTTTTATGTGTTACTAACAGCATGGATGGTAAAAGATACATATAATATTTTTGGTTTAGAATTTTTTGTCCAGCAGGTTTCTCACCAATGACTGGTTTTCCTATAAAACTAGGTAACTAATCACACAGCAGCCTCAGGATTTCTCAAGTATTAGAAGAAATGGAGTGAATAAAAACATAATCATGAAAACACATCATAGTAAAAGTAATCATCTTGCAATTTGGTTGGACCTCAAAATAAAAAAACTAAGCGTATGCTCGATTACAATTTGACATTATAAAAATAAAACTGGAATAGATCAGTAAGATGACCAATAAATTGATTATTTAACATTAATACTTGTGATTGAACTTCATCTGCAATAAGTACTTAACATTGACTTGTGCGACGTCGTATACGATGAATCTGGGTGTGTGCTAAGGAAAATATCATAAAAATACTTTATTATTCTGCTGGCGAAGGACCGCCTTGTTCAGAACGCGGTGATTGGTTTGCAGAGATCATTAGAAATGCCGCGAATCAATAAATTGAACGTTTCGCAGTCTATTACTGACTGACATAGCCATCTTCCAAGTTGTTCCACAACTCCCGGTTGTCCGGAGCACACTAAGAAGGCACTTGTTAGGGTAATCGGTATATCTAGCTGGGGGCGGCCCATGCTGGGCATGCCGATACGCGGTCTCCACTCGAGAACTCGTCTGCTCTAACGCCAATCGATTGGAGTACAGACATGCCGCCAAGTAATCTTACAACTCTCCAAGCTATGTCGGTTACACTAATTCTTCTCCGGGTAAATTAAAACGCCGCAAATGATAATTTTTTTAACCTCTTGATTGTCGCATGATACCGAGGTTCATATGAGAAAGCGCTCGAAGTCAACAGATATCGTGCTATAAACTATGGTATAAACTACCATCGTCCAAAGGAGACTGCGAGCTGACAGTAGTTGCGAACCTATGAGGTTCGGTTGACATTTGAAGCGCTTACATTCATGAACCTACGCGGCATCATGCGAGACTCAAGAGAGGTGTGCGCTAAGGTTGCCCGCGAAATTCAAATATTCATAATATTCTTTTTGCAATTTGCGGGTCAGTGTCAGGTTGTATGTTAATCAAAATATGATTCGCGACCATATCAAATTTACAGAATTGGTTTAGTTATAATAATAGACGTCAAATGTCACGATTTCACGTATTAGTCATTGAATAGGTTAATCGGAACTTAGGAGTTGTGTTGAAGATTTTAATTATAATGCAAGTGCTTCTTACCGCCTGTGGTAGGTGAGCGGTGACACGGGGGAGGTAGACAAAGGTGAAGCTAACTCAGTCTCCCAATCTTGTCAATCGCGCCCTCCCCAGTCTCACCGCTCACATACCGCAGGCGGTGACTAACACTTGCGCGCACACAATAATTCTGTATTGTTTGGAAAAGGCAGAGGGAGGGCTTTGCCCTACAGTGGGACAATACAGGCTAGTTAGATTAGAAATATATATTTGTTATGGTTGCGAATCATTGAACATACCACCTGACACTGACCTGCAAGTGCAAAAAAAAAACGTAAGAATGAAATGAAATTTCGCTTGCCATCCTGGCGCTTTCGCGGTTCACCTTAACGGGCTGGTCATAAAAATGCAAATTCTAATGGTAATTAGTAAAGGATACTCGTTATACAACAGATGGGTGTCGGCTTTGGTGGTGATGGGCTTGCCTAGCGGCACGATGGTTCCGTCGTCTAGCGTCCTGTTCTGCGCAGGGTCCGGCATGGTCTTGCCGACGCCCCACGCCGAGTGCACGTTGGGCGGCAGCTGAACGTTCTGCGCGTGGTGACACTCTTTCCTGTAAACATAGCTTATTGTCATCAAGCTTCAAGACAATTGAATCATTGAGAGTCTCTAAATACACAGTCTGGCCATAAATACTGTTACAATTAAAAATAAGAAAGATATTACATTTGAATTTGGAATCTGTCATTTTTATACGATTGTTCATTGAGTTTTCTAATTTTGGCGCCAATACATTGTACAATATTTTGCGATATTAAAATGGAGTGGGGTGATAAAGAGAACCGAATCGCTGTGATTGCATTACACAAAGGTGGTATGGAGCCAAATGCAATTTTTTAAACTCTCCATACGCTTGGTATTAGTCAAACGTTTGTGTACTGGGCTATTAATAGGTACAATGAGACCTCCTCTGTTTGTCACAGAAAAAAACCTGGCCGTCCATCCTGTTCGTACGAAAAAGGTGGTCTAAGCAGTAAGGAAAAGAATTCGAAGAAATCCTGTCCGAAAGCAAAAGATTTTGTCTCGGAAGATGAAGATAGCACCCATAACCATGTCGCGTATTTTAAAAGATGACTTAGGACTTGGACGCACTGGTCATTTTTTAACTGATAATTTAAAAAAGAATAGGGTGGTAAAATCGAAACAACTACTGAAGCGGTACGCAAAGAGAGGTCACAGAAAAATTTTGTTTACGGATGAGAAAATCTTTACAATTGAGCAACATTTTAACAAACAAAATGACTGTATTTATGCTCAAAGCTCTAAGGAAGCTTCCCAATTAGTCGACAGAGTGCAACGTGGGCATTATCCGACTTCAGTGATAGTTTGGTGGGGTGTTAGCTATGAAGGAGTGACTGAGCCATATTTTTGTGAAAAAGGTATCAAAACATCGGCACAAGTGTATCAGATACCATTCTTGAGAAGGTAGTTAAGCCCCTTAACAACACCATGTTCAATAACCAAGTTGGGTCCTTCCAACAAGATTCGGCGCCGGGTCATAAAGCTCGGTCCACACAGTCTTGGTTGGAAGTGAACGTTTCCGACTTCATCAGAGCTGAAGACTGGCCGTCGTCTAGTCCCGATCTTAATCCGCTGGATTATGATTTATGGTCAGTTTTAGATAGTACGGCTTGCTCTAAACACCATGATAATTTGGAGTCCCTAAAACAATCCATACGGCACTGAAGAATTTTCCCATGGAAAGAGTGCGTGCTTCTATTGATAACTGGCCTCAACATTTAAAGGACTGTATTGCAGCCAATGGAGACCACTTCGAATAAGCTTTTTATATTTTAAATTGTTTTATATTTATGTATTAAACTAACACACTATAAAAGTAATAAATATTATTTGCAATAAATTTTTTTTTTTTCTTCATGACAATATTTATGGCAAGACTGTTATTAGACTGTGTGTGTGTGGCTGTGTGTGTGTGTGTCTGTGTTTGTGTGTCTCTGTGTGTGTGTGGCTTCGCCTGCGAATTGGAGATCGGAAATTACCACGGGAACGTACTACCGGGATAAAAAGTATCCTATGTCCTAAATCCAGGTCATGGTCTACCCATGTGCCTAATTTCATAAAAATCCGTTCAGCCGTTCGCCAACTATGTTGGGGTCGGCTTCCAGTCAAACCGGATACAGCTGAATACCAGTATTTTACATGGAGCGACTGCGACTGATCTAACCTCCAACAACAACTCAGTTACTGGGTAATATGATACCCCTTGGTAAGACTTGTCATACTTTCGGGCTTCTGACAACCCGTAACGAGTGTAACGACTGTCAAAGATCCACGAATGACAGTGGGGACCAACGGCTTAACGTGCTTTTCGAGGCACAAAGGGGACTTGGTATGTAAAGACCCATCCACGGAACAACCGCGGCAAGCGTAGCTTAACCTGATCGATCGACCGTGCGGCTGTTATTACTTAGCCACAAGCCCCTTGAAGATCCTTAATAGATAAATAAAATAAAATAATTTCTCGCTTCGCTTTCGGCTCGACCCGGGACATGTTGAGCTTTATTCTTTTTTTTTTTTTTATTACTGACTGGGCTTGCTCTTGACCTCGATCTCGCCTGATGAAAAGCGATGGATGAGGTCTATGATGGAACGAGCGTGTGCAGAAGATGCCTGTTCAGTCTTACTATGAAGGCAGACGAGTTATATGTGGAAGGGAACATAGACGCTGGGAGAGAGTTCCACTCTTTGGCTGTGCGCATAATAAATGTGGAGGAAAAGCGCTGAGTACAACTGGTCGGGATATCAAACAAGTGCGGACGGACGCAGTCTGGCGCTTTTCTGGTGGTCGTCACTGTTGATTCCGGTTTTCAGGAGTTGTGGGAATAGTGCGGCGGACTCGTCCCAACACCAACGGCTGTATTACACTGATGGCTGTGGTATATTTCGCTTTAAATAATAGGTCTTTACCTATGAAATTGCCGTTTTGTAAGAAAAAATTTAAACGAATTTTTTTCATGCATTTTTTATTTGTATTAATCGAAGTAATCACCATGCAATCAATGCATCTTTGCCAACGCAGTGGCAGTTTATTGATGCCCTTCTTAAAGAAATCAGCTGCACGGGAGGCAACAAATTCTTCAAAGGCATTTTGTACTGCCTCTCGGGTATTGAATTTTTTTCCCGCCAAGAAGTTATCCAAATTCTGGAAAAAGTAGTAGTCTGTAGGCGCAAGGTCTGGTGAGTAGGGCGAATGACGGAGAGCTTCCAACCCCAGTTCTTGCAACTTGGAGACCGTCTGCTGTGCAGTATGAGGTCGCGCGTTGTCGTGCAGGAGCAGCGGAGACGAGCGATTGACCAATGCTGGTTGGAGATGTGCCAGCTTTCCATCATTGTGTTCAGTTCTTCACAGAACACATCTGAAGTAATGCTCACCCGTTTGGTAAGAAGCTGTGATGAATCACACCGGCGCTAGACCACCAAACAGTGACCATCACTTTTCTAGGGGTAAGTTTTCGTTTAGGGCATTGTTTAGGTGCTGAACCAGGATCCAACCAACTTGCTGAGCGCTTGCGGTTATCAAACAGAATCCATTTTTCATCGCAGGTAACAATGCGGTTCAAAATTCCTTCATTTGTGTGTCTGTTGAGCAGTGCAAGGCACGTCTCGACGCGTCCTTCGCGCTGGCGATCATTGAGTTCGTGGGGCACCCATTTGTCAAGCTTTTTTACCTTGCCAATTTGACGCAAATGGACCAATATTGTTTTGACGCTAACGTCGAAAGCTGCTGCTAATTCAGCCATAGATTGTGTATCATCAGCTTCCACAATCGCCTTTAATTCGTCATTGTCGACCAGTCTTCGGACGACAGCGAGGTTCATTTTTCAGGTCGAAATTTCCAGAACGGAAGCGAGCAAACCAATAACAAGTGGTGCGTTGGTTTGTAGTGTTAGCTCCGTAAACGTCGTTGATGTTGCGTGCCGCTTGTGCCGCGTTGCTGCCACGACGGTACTCATATTCCATAATTACTCGAATTTTTAACGTATCCATGATGACGAAAAAGATTGAAATGCGATGAAAATGTAACACTAATCAATAAACAAATGACTACTTTTGGAAAAAAAATCCATGTTTTTAAACTAAAATTAATTTGAAATTAGAATTCTTAGCCAAACAAAAATTATTTTGATTTGAAATGGCCAGTACTGCAGAACGGCAATTTCATAGGTAAAGACCTAATTACTCGCATTTCGCCAGTTATCTTTACGCCTCATGTAACAGGGGACGAGACTATTATGCATTATGAGATACTGCTACTGAGATACTGTTGTCACGTTGTAGTGTTTGAATAAAATAGCAAATTGCAACAATAATAGTACTTTTCAACACATTTCCTCAAAAAATGCATTTACGAAGCCTGTATACATTGTTCGAAAGTTAAAAATTACGCACCATACAACGGAGTATGCGGTAAAACAGATAGTTTTACCGCATACTCCGTTGTATAGCGCCGTGCGTATTCTTTACGATTTTTTTTTAAATTTCCATAAAACATAATAAAAGGATTCCACCAAGGAGTTTCACATTACGAGAATAAATAAGCTGACTGATCGAACCTCCTTGGAAGCGCTTTTGCTCAATACGTTTGTCTCACTTTAATACTGAAGAGTAAATCAGACGAAAGATGTAGTTCTAATTTTCACCACGCGCACGTGACGCCATTTGCAAATTCGCGCCATTTTTATATTAGAAACGTCAAAGATTCTTGCAACTTTCCGACTGATCTACTCCACTTGATATTCTGAATGAGGCGCAAATTGCAGAAAACGGTCCCTTGCCACCAAAATCGCGAGAGCGCTATTTAATAATTTACAATAATTTTATAGCATGGAAGCTTCGATCAATAATAGCACTAGATACAGGATCAGGAACAAAAATAAGTCGCTGTAGTGGCCACGTTTACACACACATAAACATTTACATTTGTTACTACGAAATATAGAAAAAAGTTTTATAATATTTACAACTTCAATTCATTATAAACCTTAACAATCAAACATAAATTTTAATTACGATTGCAAAATATTTATATTTAAGTCTTTCTATCATCGGAGAAAGGTAAAAGCAATAAATTAAAAATGTCGCTTGAAAATAAAAGGTCATTTTTATAATAAGTACAAAAATATTTATTCTAAAGTGAAACTTAAAACTTAAGCAATAAGGTTAAAAAACATTTTGTTGAAAATTTTGTGCTTACTCTATTTTGGAACTAGACATAGTTCTTGGTATTTACATTTCAATGCTCAGAACACAGTAAGTATTGAAAGATGTAGAGTAGCAGAATAATAATATATTTTTTAGGCCAAGGTTCGTTTTATATGGTAGCAAATATTTTTGACCGATTTTTAAAAGTAGAAGGAGTAAATTAGTACAATAGTTATTTTAATTTTGATTATTAATTTGATAATTAATTATTTTAATAAAAATATTAAAACAAATTGTTGAATTTTTACAAGGTTTATATATTTCTTCTCCTCTTTCTTTCGCGACAATAGATACCCATTCTGCATTGCGAAATGGGTCACTAGGAAATCTACAAACAAAAACAACATATAAAGTAACAATACTACTCCATGCATTTCCCTGTTCCCGAACAGTCGATGTTTGAAATAAGACCACAAAAGTATTTGTGTTTTTATTTTTCGGGCCGTTTTTGAAGCGCTTATCGGGAATCTAGTACTATTATTGATCGAAGCATGGAAGACTCGAAGAAATACTCAATCATTCTTCGAAAATGTTTTGATGGCTTATTTCAATGAATTACGTGTGAAGTATAAGCCGTCCTCAATGTGGTCAATAAATTTCTTATTAAATTTGCTATTAAAAATAGTCTAATGAAAAAGTTTGTTTCATTTTCATTACATATTGTACTGTTTTCTCGCAAGTGTTAAAAAATATTGTATGACACGTCCGGTACCGCACTAGTATCACTAATAACTATTACTTACACCCAAGCACAGCACACAAACTTTTTTTGTCCTAGAAATCCTATAATTTACGAACCATATAAATACATACACACACAAGTTTTGAAGACACACTTACATGTTGCCGAGAGCGACTTCACATAGCAGCATGAGTCCAATTGGTTTCCTGGTGTCGGTGCAACAGTAGTTAGCAGACTTTGACACCATGTCCGCGAAGTATACACCTTTACCGAACATGTAGCCCGTCACTGGCGCTTCCGGCGGCGCAATGCGGAGGCCTGGTCAAACAGCAGAGAAATTAAATTAATTAAACACGACATAACATCACGCCTATATACCCCCGAGGGGAAGGCAGGAGTTTTTGCCACTAACTGGGCACAAATCTGCTACTAAAAACCCGATTAACATTGCCTGACCTGAGAATCGAATTCAGGAATCTCAAGCTCAACAGTCGCGCTTACGACCACTAGACCAAACCAACGAGGTCTTAATTCAACAATAGTACTAGATTTCCCATGAGCGCATCAAAAACGGCCGGAAAAAGAAAACCACAAATAATGTTGTGGCACAGAATACATAATAGTACAAGTACAGAAGATTCACTCCGTAAAATCATTTAAGGTGATTGCTTGTGGTAGCCCGCGAAATTCAAATTTTCTTGCGTTTTTTGCAAATTGCAAGTCAGTGTAAGGTTGTATCTTAATCAAAATACAAGTTCAACCTTCAAGTTTTTCCAACTTTATTGCTTAGAAGTTATGTTTTATTGTTCCATAAATAATTTTGTTTAATCCTCAATCTAGTGCTATTGTTGATCGAAGAACGAGGCGGTAAATGAAATAACCAAGCAGTCAAGCAACTGACCTTGAGAGATGATTCCAGCAAAGTTGGTGACGCGCGAGCCGTGCCACAGCAGCCGTCTGTTGTGAAGCTTCTTGAACGGCTTGAAGCGCTTGTCTTCACCGTCGCGGACCACTTTGAATACCTGCAAGTAAGCACATATAAGCTAGCTGAAGAGGGAGAGGGCCGGATACGTCGAACGAATGTACCCGGAGAGATCAAAAATCGTCACTCACTCGCCGCCTGAGCAGGTATCGCCGTCGAGGCATACCACGGTGAAAGAGGTCAACATGGCCAGAGATCGCACAAGACAGGGATGTTTGGTAGGAAAAAGAGGCCTTTGTGTTCGTGATGATAGCGCACACATTATGTAATTAACGGTTGTTGTTATTCCCAATAAATAGAGCGTAAATAGTGCTTAATTGGTGCAAAAAAAAATAAATGTGCCTCTTTAGTTTAAGAAATCAATCTGCCTAGCCTTTTCCCAACTATGTTGGTGTCGGCTTCCAGTCTAACCGGACGCAGCAGAATACTAGTATTTTACGTGGAGTAACTGCCTCTCTGAACTCCACAACCCAGTAACTGGGTAATACGATACCCGAAGGTAAGACTGGTTGTCAGACTTTCGGGCGTCTGACGACCCGTAACGACTGGCAAATATCTACGAATGACAGCCGGGACCAAAGGCTTAACTTGCTTTCCGAGGCACGGAAGAGTCTCGGTATACAAAAATGGTATTTACCGCCCTTACGGGATAGGCACATCTGATTGATCGTCAATTTAAACCAGCTTGACGAATACTGGCTTCCCTCGAGGCGATTAACCCTCAAACAGCTTGATGGAAGTCAGTTTTTGCCCATGGGAATTCCCATACGGTTTGTGAATAAATAACACAGAAGGTATACGACTAACCTGTTCGATTTCTAAGGTGAAGGTGGAATGTGTAGCCGCGTGCGTGTTGCGCACATACTCCTGAATCATCTCGAACTCGGGCGATGACGTCGCTAGCGGAGCGATGTTCGCCTTCAGTTTCAAGTAATGAGCCGAGATTGGAGATTGGTCTTCGTCTGAATCTGTGGATCAAGAGTATTACTATGTTAAAAACAAAGCATTTATAAAATAAAAGATATTTTTTTATATTAAACTAAAAGTTCGACCTGTCATTGTGTATCGAATAACATTACAATCCCTGCATATTTTATGAGACAAATAAAACTGGGACAGTTGTACGACTGGTGGCACCAAATTACTTAATTGTTGTGCCGTTGATAAGTAACAACACTTGTTTGTGTTATATAGTTCTGCCTCAATTATTTGACAAAGATAATAAAATTCATACGTTTATTTATGTGTATGTAAATTGTAGCATTTATTAGTAGGAGGATTAACAGAATGACATACTTTTAGATTCTAAATAGTAGTTAAATCAATTTAGTCCTGTGGCTACCGAAAAGTTAAAGAAAGAAATAAAATACGTTCAAGATCGTTCTCCTTTAATAAAGATTGGTCCTTAGCAGCTCTGGACTGGACAGAGAGAGTTAGAAAGAAAGTAGGGAGGCCTTTGCCCAGCAGTGGGCCATAATGGCTAGTAAAAAAAAAAAAAAAAAACAAGATCGTAAAACATTAATGACAGTGGTTTAAGGCGCATAAAAAAATAGATTACTCGATTCGGTGAAAATGTAATAGCTAATAGTAGGGCTTGTACACTGAAATGACGCGCCCCACCCCACTATCGCATTTACCGTAGTGTACGTATACTAATTTAGGTAGTGGGGCGCGTCATTACAGAGTAGACCAGCTCTACAACTACAATCCTAACTATACTAATGTGAAAGTGAGATTTTTGTTTGTTTGTTACACTTTCATGCTAAAACGGCTGAACGAATTTAAAGGAGGATGCAAATTCCGGTCCCACCTTCCAATAGCTATGTGTGTTACATCGTTGGATAGGTATTTTTGAGCTGAATATAAGTTACTCTGGCGCCAAGTTCCAAATCTTAGTCCGTTCAGAGTTATTCTTTAATAAACATGATAGTTTATTCAGTAGTCAAATAATGCTATTTTACGTAATAATTGCATTTGTGCTTTATACACGTAGTGTAGACGATAACGCAAACCTTTTTATCGCTCTGTCTCACTCGCACTCGTTAAGTCTGCTTAGAACAATGAAACTGGTTAGCGGCACGGATAGGCGGCGAGAGTGCGCGCAAGCGCAGGTAGTCGTTCGTTTGTAATACGTGTGTGACTACGTCTTTTCATTCCGTTCGTTTACAGTTTCTTTTTATTTGACCCCGGCTATCTCTTGGACTTTTTTGGTATCTGTTTATAATTGACATTCAGCTTGTATTAAGGATTATTGAAGTGCTTTTCGATTGGACTATTGTTTGTTACTATGGATGTTTCACGGAACTGTGTCATGTGTCGTAGAGGATTCTATCGCGGAAGATACCAGCAACATCTTTTGACTAATGAACTTACAAGAATGCGACCAGAGTTTGCAACATACATTCAGGAAAATGCATTGTTGGAGGTAAGTACTTCAAGAGATATTGCGCTAGACACAAAATAGAGAGACTACAGAAGTTAAGCATAGTACTACGCGCGCTCGAGCAACGCACACACACACACACATGAACACACACTCATTTAAGAATCCGGTTTCCTAGTTTAAGTTGCGGTGTATTCCGTGTCGGTGGGTGGGAGGATGTCTATGTGTGCGTTGTTTGAGCGCACGTAGTACTAAGCTTAACTACTGTACTTTATATTTAGACTATGATGTATCTATAAAAAGAAATAATGTGTTTATTAAGTATACTTTTTTACAGGTTGTATTTGACAACACGCGGAGTGTGTGCCATCGATGTTGGCAAAGAGTTGAAAGTGCAGTCAGACCGTCTCCTCCATTGCCTCCTCCTCAAGAAGCAAACGACGAGCCACAAGCACAAATCTCAACAGCAATTCACGTTCCCGAGTATTCACGAGCACCAAACACTGCTAGGCATTGTATTTTCCTCAACTGTCGTAATGTCACTCGTCATAGAATACCAGAAGTCATAAAAATACACACTTTCTGTGAACACAAGCTGTACATCCCCAATAGCGCTAGAGTTTGTCAAGAACACCTAGAGAGTAACAGTTGGGACGAATTACCTCAACATTGCAATGTCACCCATGACTTCAATGCAGCACAATTCAGTGACATTAGTGACATTATGAGAAAAGCTGTACAAACAGGTTCGAGGTTAGATTTTAACACGATAGGTGCTGTTACTAGCGAAGAAATGCACTTTTGGACCGGCCGTAGTTTTGAGCAATTCCAAGAGATGTTGGAACAAACTCCATCATTGAGCCAGAGATGTAAAAATCCTAGAACCGCTTTAGGTATCTTTCTAACGAAGCTGCGAACCGGTGACCCAAATGAGAGGCTCGCGACTTTATTCAATATGTCGAGACAAAACCTTGAGCGATTGATGGCCATAGCTCGTGAGTGTCTCACCAATGAGTACGTTGATCATCACCTAGGGCTCGACCATATAAATAAAGATGATATTTTACGTCGAAATCTGATGATACCAAAAGCTTTATTTGGAAACGATGAAAATACGAAAGCTATCTTAATATGCGACGGGACATATGTTTATATAAATAAAAGTTCGAACTTCCTGTTTCAACGACAGTCTTATAGCTTACACAAGTTTCAAAATCTTTTAAAGCCGTTTGTTATAGTCACAACGGATGGCTATATCATTGACGTCACAGGGCCCTATGCTGCTACAAAAACAGACGCAAACATAATGAGCGATATTATGAATAATGGTGAACATCCAATTCACTGTCTCCTTGAAACTAATGACGTATTTATTTTGGATCGCGGATTTAGGGACAGCTTGGATGATATAGAAGCCTGTGGTTATGAATACCATGTCCCGCCTTCAAAGGATAGACGCGAATCCCAACTTACTACTGACCAAGCCAACGAATCTCGGTTGGTCACTATTTGCCGCTGGGTAGTGGAAGTGGTTAACGGTAGGTTCAAACGGGATTTTAAACTGTTTCGCCAAAAATATTTTAACAATGCGTTGCCGCATATGTTTTCTGAGTTTAGGATAGCTGCTGCTATCACAAACCACTTTCATATACCCATCGAAGATAGTCAATATGCCGAAGCTATCGTCACCGAAATAAGGCTGAAGTTACATACCCCTAATATTTTATATGAATATGTGGAACGGAAACGTTTAAATAGCAGAAGAGCGGATTTTACAAGAATAGAAGCAAGTGATATTGATTTTCCGAGATTCAGTGAAGAACAAATCATTTTGTTAGCTTTGGGAACCTATCAACTGAAGTTAGTGAAATCTTATTGCAGCGAACATCTACAAAATGGAATGTATACAATAGAAATATACCGAGAAGCTGCACTGGAGGATTTACCTGATTTTGGCATTGATGAAGATGCTTGGCTCTTACGTGGCCGTATACAGTCGCGACACGTGAGAGCTAGAAAGTACTACTGTTACTTATTAGTTCGCAACAACGATATTATACAAAGATATTGTACCTGCATAACGGGACGACGTACTGTTGGGACCTGTGCGCATATCGTGTCAATCATTTGGTACCTAGGGTACGCCAGACATGAGGGATTTGTAGGCCCAGCCTTATTTTTAAATAACGTCATTGTAGACAACGATGATTAAATAAATATAAAGGTTTAAAATACGCTATTGTGTTTTATTTGTAAAAGAATAGCATTTTGTCAATGTGGACATCTGTTTAACTTTTTGTCATAAGGTTTGCGACTCAGTGACGCAATTGATAACCGTAGGTTAATATCTACACTACGTGTATAAAGCACAAATGCAATTATTACGTAAAAATATAATTGCTTGGCTACTGATAAAACAACCATGTTTAATAAAGAATAACTCTGAACGGACTAAGATTTGGAACTTGGCGCCATAGTAACTTTTATTCAGCTCAAAATTACCTATCCAACGATGTAACACACATAGCTATTGGAAGGTGGGACCGGATTCCATACAAACTCTGGCATTATCCTTTGGCACATATGTAGACCCGGAGAAGAAAATAGGTTACTTTTCATCCTGGATTGCAGACGAAGTCGCGGGTAACATTATTAAATTATGACTACATGATATTTTACAGTGCAAAGTCGATGGGACACAATACCAGCCTATTACAATCCCACCAAAGGCCAAGCAATTTCCTCACGATTTGCTTTCCTTCACTAATGTCAGTGATGTCCAAGATAAGGAAACTACATATGATTTGAAAAGGTCACACGGCATTTGTTTTTTTTTTTACTTTCAAACAAAACTGAGTACACAGTCAGCCGGTCGATTCTGTAAAAATCTCACCGTGAAAACTTAGGTGAAGTGAGTTTGTTTTTGCTAGGAATTGACACTATTGACAGCTCACTCCACGCTCACTTCACCTAAGTATTCACGGTGAGATGGTTATACAGAATCGCACTGCAGTACCTGACTTCATCAAGCTGTAAGCTATTTCTATCTCGAGCAAGTTGTCGAGCATGGCAGTCTTAGTCTTGATGAGCTGCACATTGTCCAGCAACGGAGCGTTGTTCGTGCCGAAGTCGTGCGGAATCAGAGTGAAGAATCTGGAATATTATGTACATGACTAAAAATTAGATGATGACACGTATTGAATTATGATTAGTAGTTGCAGACTTATTGCAGAACGTGGCATCCTGAGTTAAAGCCCCAGATCGCGCCGGGCGAACGATAAGTACCTACAGTCATTAACAGGCGCTTTTAATGCATTGTATCCCTTTTTTATGTTGATGTGGCTTAAAAATTCCAACAACAGGGAGTGCAACGCAAAACTGTCAAAGGCGCGCTGCAGTTTTTCGACGTTTTTCAATATTATTTCCGATTTATTTCATCCTTGTTACTAAAAAATTAAATGCATTTAATATTAAAATTATTATTTTAAAACTAATAAGAACTTTAACCTTTTTGTTACCCAGACATGTCGGTAGACTCAGTAGAGCTGAAATGACCTCTAGCGGGATCAATTGGCTGTACGGTTCCCTATTGGTTTAATCTTGAGAAAATAAAAGTTTAAGAGACATTTAATAAATAATTAAGAACCTGTTGGTAGCGTCTATCAGTTTGTTTTGGCTCGTCGATCCCTTTTCAATTAGCTTCAAAAGTTCCGACAGAATTTGATATCCTGATTTAATTTGTTTCTTCGAAAGTTTTCCCAGTGGCATCTTCTCAGTGTCAAGCTAAAAACAACATTTATTTTATACTAGCTGATCCGAAAGACGTTGTCCAGACCAGATTTCAATAGTTCATACAAAAATCCCATAGAAAAAAGGACGTTCAGTTTTTCCGAATTAGAAAATTTTACGAGAAACTTTTCTTTCTATAAAAACCTAATTCGGACTATTATGAACATTTTAAACTAAAGAATAGCCAAGTCGGTCCAGCGTTTCAATTGATGCGCTTATCAATGAACATCATTTCATTTTTATTTATATAGATTACAGTATGTATAGTTATAAGATGTACCAGAGTCGTCACATCGTGGGGCCTTAAGACAGGCGTCGCGTCGTCTCCGAGGCAGGCCTAAGAAACACTGGCACGACGACAAAGGACAGGTTTCTCGAACGAAAATAATTGCAAAATTAACTGCTGTGATTGGCTGTTGATAAATCATTCAAACAATTCACAGCAGTGTTCGCGTGCTTGACAATTTGTCACATTGATTTTGCGATATTTTTCTTTCGAGAAACGGTCCTTAGGCTTGTATTACAGAACCTCACTCAAGACTTAAGCATTACTTAAAACTAGTTAAAAGCCATTTGATTGGTTGAATTTTGAAACTATGTAGTATTAATTCTTGAATGAGGTTCTGTAATACAGACCTTAGACTCGTTTTTGGCCGGTTAGCCGGAAAAGGCAGCAGATAAAGAGAGCGGTGAGGAAGACCTTTGCCCGCAGTGGGACAGTATGGCCGTTTGTCCACCGCCACGTCAACGAGAAGGAGATGACGGCGCCGAAGTAGCAATTATTTATTATGGACCCGTGTCCACCGCACATCACCACTGAGATGTTACGTTCAGTTCGAAAATCTCGTTTCTCGTTGACGTTGTGAGCTGGACAAACGTTAAGGTTAAAAAAAGATCATTTTTTGTATAGTTAAATATCGCAGATATTTCGTCGTCGTGTAATGTCTATTACGGGTGGAAAGAAACAATTATAAAGGTACTGTTGAGTGTTGGTGATGGTGGGTAACTAAGGTATACTGGTATAATATGAAATACCTGAAGTGCTGAAAACTAGCCCA
Organism: Cosmia pyralina; assembly: GCA_946251885.1. Taxonomy (NCBI): domain Eukaryota; kingdom Metazoa; phylum Arthropoda; class Insecta; order Lepidoptera; family Noctuidae; genus Cosmia; species Cosmia pyralina. Next base: position 10,109,316 of record OX276344.1, read on the forward strand.
ACACTAGGTTTGCGATAAAAGTAACCAAATTTTTACCTCGAACTCTAACAGAGTTTTCTTCATGACGTCGACATCAAATATTTTGATGACAAGTTTTTGTACTGGCTCGGGGAGGTCACACTTAGCGTCAACGGCTAGGTTTTGCGGTCCCACGTCATCAGTTCCATAGTCCATGTCTAGCGGGAAGTATCGTCCTGGCACCTGATAGATAGACAGATATACTATAATTAATCGGAGAGTGAACAGGCATCTTCTCCACGCGTAGTATAACGTTTTGTCGACGGAAGAATAGACAAAATTACACATTGCCATGCTGCGTCATCTGCCATTTTGTCTATTCTTCCGTCGACAAAACCCGTTTCTCAATAGATTTATTTGCATTCCACAATGTTAACGTAGGTGGTAGGTACATTATAAAATACTTATACATAATTTTAGATCATTGTGGACCCTGTCGGGCACAGCAAGATAGGATAGAGGAAGAGGGCTATTTATTTATTTATTAAAACTTTATGCACAAGTAAAAAAAATACCGTACAAAGGCGGACTTAATGCCTGAGGCATTTTCTACCAGTCAACCTTAGGGTGGTGCAGAGAGAAGACATGGCAGGTGCAACATAAAGGATAGATAACAAGAAAATAACTATAAAATATAAGAATAAATACATAGATATTATATAATTACATAAATACATACATATACACTATTATTATATTATTATTTAAAAAAAGTAAAATATAAATGTTTTTCTATTACTCACTTCCACTTTGATTTTATTTATTATTTTTGGTATCCATTCTTAATTATTTATTTAATTTATCATTGAAATATTCATTAATATTATAATAGCATTTATGGATTAGGTATTGTTTTAGTTTATTTATAAATATATTAAGTTTTTGTTCATTTTTAATTGCTTCCGGTAATTTATTATATATTTTTACTGACATTACTAAAGTGCTTGTTGAGTGCATTTTCAGCTTAGAGCCACCAGGTAGCTGTGTTTGTGTCGTAGTGTATATGTAGTTTGTATGTTTTCTCGTGCAGTGAATAATTGTTGGTTGTTTCTAACAAATTTGCATATTTCCAATATATATATACAGGGAAGTGTTAAAAGTTTGTGTTCTTGGAAATGTGGTTTGCAGCTGTCTGTGTGTTCTATATTAACTAGGATTCTGATTAGTCGTTTTTGTAGTGTGAAAAGTATAGGTGCATGTGTACCTACTGTTTCTCCATAATATTACGCCATAGCTTAACCATGCATATGCATAGGGATAATACGTAACCAGGGCTGTCTGAAGGTTTGTGGTTTTTTTAATTTCGCGGAGGGCATAAGCAAATTGATTGAATAATTTTGTCCGAGTTTTTTTTATGTGCGATTTCCAATTTAAATTAGTATCTATGGATAGACCAAGTAGGGTGAATTCTTATACTGTCTTTATTTTTATGTCATTGTAAACAATTTCTAATTCATTTCTAATTTCTATGGCGGTCATGCCATGCTGGACACGTTCGTTCCATTGTAGACCTTATCTATCGCTTTCCATCAGGCGAAATCGAGGTAAAGCGCAGGCCCGTTCCGCTATAAATAAAATACGGCCACCCATTAAGTTTTTTTTGACATACGTCGTTAAAAAACCAGCCAAGTGCGTGTCGGACCACACACAATGAAAGGTTCCTTAGTTGGGATGATTTTATCCCAAGAACAAACTTAATCAACTGCAATTGTAAGTTTGTACGCACAATATTGAGAGATTAACATGAGATTGACCATGTTTTTTTTTGAGACCATAGACTTCTTATAGATTTTCCTGTATTGAACTATTTTCTGTATTTTTTTTTAAATTTAGGCTTAGTAGTTTCGGAGATAAGGGTCTCCCCCCTTATCTCCGAAACTACTGAGCCTAAATTTCGGAGATAAGGAGGGAGTGGGGGAATAGTCCATTTTCGCCTATTTTCTTAAATAACTTCAACTTTCGCATTTATAATAGTAATAAGATTATAAAAAAATAAATCTATTTAAGATCCTCACAGTGAGGCTTTTCATTTGACAGTGTCACACAGTACAGTTTGCAATTTTTTTTTTATTTGCCCCCCAATAGTGACCCCCATATTCAAAATTTACGTTACACGTCCGTGTTTGGGTCACAGAAATTGATATGAGTACCAAATTTAATTTAATTTGGTCCATTACTTTCGGAGCAAATTGGCAGTGACAGACGGACAGACCGACAGACACACGAATGAGACTATAACACTTAACTCTTAAAATGTCGATTGTACACCATGTGTACAGATAACAATAGAATTTCAATTGTGTCTGCTAATTGGCGCGCGACGGGTTAAGTGGCAGCCCAGCACGTCATTTTCATTGCGGGCGCTATACGACGATACCGGTTTCTTAGAAAATTCAAGCTTTATAGGTGAAAATGGTGTAGGTATGTAAAAAGAATAATGATTTGGAGTAAAAAAAAAAAAAAATCGCACAAATCAAATATTAATACCCACCTTCATAAACTGATCTCTGTGCTTCCAAAAGTTTTCAGTTCTCTCTAAATAAACGTCTTCGAATTTCCTGATCGCATCGTAATCAGAAGTGCAGTTTTCTACTTTAGAGCCGCCGATGGTGGTTCCGATGCGGCCCCAGGAACGGAACAGCCAGTACCTGGTGTATGAACATAATACCGTGAGTATAGTCGACGTCTTAATTCATTTACCACCCTTAGACCGTTTGTCCACCGCCACGTCAACGGGGCATCATCGTCAACTTAAATGAGATGACGGCGCCGAAGTAGCGATACATACATTTACTATGGCCGCGTGTCCAGCGCACGTTCGTCAATGGGACGTCAAGTTCGGTACGAATAATCTCGTTTCTCGTTAACGTCCCGTTGACGGCGACAGTGGACAAACAGATGCTTGAATGTCACTTGCACGTCATAAAACGTCAAGGACTGGACTGTAATTACTTTAACACATTTGTTAGACAGATTCAACGTTAGTGAAGTTTTTTGCTGTTTTTCTGAAGAGTGTTAAAGCAATACGAAGTCGACTATACAGACTGTTCACAGTTATTTTTATCTCTAATTGCATCACTGTCAAAATCACAATGATCTTTATTTTCATTACAATAAGGTCGTTGTTGGGGTGCTGCCACTGACAAATCTGTCAAAATTAAAGTGATCTTTATTGTTGTTACAATAAGGTTGCTGTTGGATTGCTGCTGTCTGAAATTAAATAACTGTGAACGGTCTGTACATCTTTTAGGGTCACTTCGCAGGTCCATACGTCATCCATACCCCTCATCCATCCATCCATCCATTGTCCTTTGATTTAAATTTATTAAAAAAATCACGAAAACCTTTAGAAATGCAACGTTGCCAGCGCGCGCGACCTTAACGTTCTTAATGATTTTATCATTAAATACGTTAAGGTCTAAACAAACATGCAAAGAAAACAAGAAATTATAAAAATACATTATAAAGCCACTGTCACATTACTGTGTCGTGTTGTATCGCGTGACACGGGGTACAACAATCAAACGAATCTGTTCAGGAATATATCAAATCACAACGAGTTTTAATTGTCTACCACAACACTGCGTTAGAGGCGTCACGACACAACACAGAATATTAATCCGGTTTAATAAAGCTAGGGTTTCCTAAGACTGCGGAGGACGCCACATAGCGTCTGGAACTTACCGTCGAATGACGTCACTGAAACGTTATTTATGAAAATTAGTTGGTGTTTCCCTAGAGAGCGTTCACTGACACCATAAGGCCCCTCGCCCACGGCGACTTTTTGTAGCGATGCAGTAGCGATGCTGTCGCGCATTCGCATCGATATAGTCGCGATGCGTTCGCTAGCCGTTTGCCCTCGCCCACACCACGATCAGTCACGATGCAAACGCGATACTGTCGCGCTTCTGTCGCGATGCAAACGCGATCCAGTAACGGCACAAAAATGCCACAGTTACGAGATGGACTCCATTGAGGCAACATTAGTCACGCTGTCTTTGGTGCTACTTTTGCGTAAGCAGCCGAAGCGTGAGCAACGAAAGCGCAATCCTCCCTCCGTTCTCTCCCCGATGTCGTTCGACACGGTCGCGAGTTTGCATCGATACAGTCGCGATGCTATAGCGCGTTAGTAGCGCGTTGCAAATGCAAACGCGCGACAGCATCGCTATAATAAGTCGCCGTGGGCGAGGGGCCTAAAGTCAAACCTCGCTGCTATCGTTTTCATGACAGCCGTCACTGCGGCCGTCATGCGGTCACCGTTGTCGTAGGAAACCAAAGCTTAAGAGGCCTGTCGCATTTTATCACCTCTCTCGGTCACACGGGACCAAATTTTTACGAATGTTACAGTACGGCTAAATATCTTGGCAAGTCTGAGCATAGGCACTTTCGCGCATGTTCTCTCACTCACACTCGCCTCATGTCACCATTTGGTTCCTAAAAAATGTTACTGCGCAGCCTTCTGTGCGAAGTTCGGACTTGCCAAGAAAAATCGGCCGGACTGTAAATAAAAAGATACTTTTTATAAAAAAAAAAATAATCTATTATTATTGTTAATGAATAATATTAATTTTGACTGTAAAATCACGCAAATCAGCGAAATCAGCAAAATGTCGTATACGGCCTCTTTAAGTGTTAAAAATATTACGGAGGAAAATCCAAGATCCAGTGAATGGCACTTACTTCTTCTTGTTATCACTCTCCAGCACTTGCAGCTTGTAGTAAGAGTTCTTCTGCGCGACGACGTCTGTCTTCGACAGTACCACCGTGTACTTGGTGCCGTCGTAGTCCGTGTATACGTGCGCTTCGTCCTGTAGCTTGGATGCTGGGTCTACCGCTGTTCCACCTGGTAAAGGAATCAACATAACATCACACTTGTGTTCTTCTGTCCTCGAATGAATAATAATAACCCACATTTTGCTGGTTTTAAGTGTAATTATGTAAGTCCGGCACTTCAGCTGGCGTATTCGCGTTACCTGGGTAATACAAAATAGACTCCATTATTATTGAGACAAAGTTAATATTTGCGCAAATACGCCAAGTGTAGTGCCACCATAAAAGGAAACGAGCCGTTTTTTATTTAACCAAATTTTAACAAATCCAGATTAATTGTTATTTACTACATTTATATTTTTAATTTATATGGTGTGCTTAATAAATAGTATTCTATTAAGCGAAAATTGAAATACATTTTAGGCACACATTTTAGGCTGTTTAGGGTACAATTTTCTCGAGGTCAGAAGAACTAATGACCAAATTATTAATATGTGTAAGATCCTTCACGGAAAAACAGATGCTCCTGAACTGCACGACGAACTATCCTATCTTTTTGCTCCAATAAAGTATAGCTGTAACAGGAGGCACAGTTTGTTCGCCATGCCTCGGAGTCGAACCGTTGCTCGAGCCCAGTCTCCTGTCCCTCGCACACTCACTGCCCTAAAAGCTCTCTTGGACGCTAAGCCTGACTGTGATGTGTTCGCGGATGAATGGAAGAAGATCTTGTCAGTATGTCTGGACTGTCGAGTAGTTGTAAACTTTTGTTAATGTACTTAAATAATGGTTTGTGTCTTAACTCATTAATGTAATTGGTCTTGGCAGATTTATGTTAAAAGAAATACATTTGCCCTAGTAGGAGATCGAACCTAGGATCACCAAACGCACATGAAACAACTGTACCAACAAGAAGTTAATAGCAATATTTTTTTGCATCTACTCCATACCTTTCAATATTTTCGTAAAACGGATTATCTCTTGATAGAACAAAAGCTATAGTAAGCCATACAAGAATACTAGAAATAAGATTAAAAAAATTTATATATAATGTAATATTCATATTTTAGCCGAGGAGGCCCCCTACATAGTTAGGAATAGGCTAGGCAGATGATGTTGATGAATGTTCATACTTAAATAAATTCGGGGAAAAAAATAAAAACAAAAAATTATACCTTGAATCTTTAACTTCACAGCAGATTTCGATGATTTAACATACAAACTGCCTGATTTCGGAATGGACTTGCCATCCAAAACATCTTGAGGAACTCTTGCAGCTGGCTATAAAAAAAAAAACAGCGCCTATTCTTATTTTCCGAAGGGGCAGGCAGAGGACATTACAACGACATTTCGCCGGGAACATTTTAATTAGCAAGTAGAAACAAAATGTAGCTTTACAAATAATAATTCTGATCTAAAACTTACGTCAGATCCCCAGTCAGCAATGTTATTTTCTTTTATTAGTTCTAACGACTTGGAAATAGTACCATCTTGCTCAATTAAATCGAGGTACGAGTCCTCAATAACCTGTAACAGAAAAACTGAGTATACTACAACAAACTGTGTTTGAAATACAATGTTCCCATTTTCATAAACCCTAATAAAGCACATACACAATCCATGCCTGGACAGAGGGGCTCGTGGCTACCTAATAACACCTGGACAGGTCGATCGGAATATACTTTAAGGAGTTGGTCCCGGCTGTCACTAACAGATCTTTGACAGTCGTTACGGGTCGTCAGAAGCCCGAGAGTCTGTCAACCAGTCTTACCAAGGGGTATCGTGTTACCCAGTAACTGGGTTGTAGAGGTCAGATAGGCAGTTGCTCCATGTAAAATACTGGTATTCAGCTGCATCCGGTTAGACTGGAAGCCGACCCCCAAAATAGTTGGGAAAAGGCTAGGCAGATTGATCCATGTTAATGGGGTTAAAAACTGAAAGCTCATCTGCGCGATGGTGGCACTGTTGTAATGTTAGTACCTGTCATTATTGTGTTTCTGTTACTGTTTAGTTTTAATAAAAATAAATTATAAATTATACTATAACAAATGTGCGCGACCCAATAAAAGATGAGTTAAGGTGATTGCGCTGTGGTAGCCCGCGAAACTCAAATTTTCTTGCGTTTTTTGCAATTTACAGGTCTGTGCCACATTGTATCTTGATCAAAATATGATTCGCGAGAAAAACAAATATGTATTCACATAATTTTAACCATAAAAATCAACAATAGATTTCTCTAACTTAGATTTCCTCCGGATTGGTCTGATTTTGGAAATCAGACGAATCCGGAACAAAAAACAAAATTTAAATTCTACGGGCTACTTGTTTAGCGCATGGGGGATGCACTAAACAAGTTTAGGCGAAATGGGTCCCAAAGAAGATATTTTGACGCATTTCGGCTGCACGCAAAATCAATTTTTGTCCTTTGCCTTATTCTTTTTCACGATTATAAAAATAGTAAATAATTATAGGGGACAAAACACGATAGACACAATTTGGCTCGATGCAAAAAAAACGCAACGTTTTCTCAAAATTAGATTTTTTTATGAGAAAAAACTGTTTCAGTTGATTGCAATTAAAGCAATTTTAATGAAATTTCGTCTACACGTTCATCATTAAAGACATAAGGGGATTATGGGTTTATTTAAATGTAACAGAGCCATACCAATGCTCCGAACCCAGTTACTATAACATTTCGCCTTAAAGAATAGAAACGTGTCTACCAATGGTGAAAGAGCTGATTTAGTGGAAAATTACTGGCTTTTTAATTTTCTCCTTGCAGAGCTTTCTCATATATTATGCAATTAACAGCTGGGCAAAGGGTCGTATTAAATAATTATTCGTAAAAGAACTAGCGTGTTTACAAAATAATGTATGGAGTGACAGGCAGCAGTCTAATTCTCGGAGTACTGATAGTAGCGACATCTGAAGTGATCATGTGACAGTTTTTGTCCCCATTTGTAACCAGTGTCTATCGGATTGTTGTTTCCATTGTGAAACAGCTGAACCGATTTTAATGAAAGTTGGTATAAAGATAGCTCGAGACCTAAGGCTAAGGTATGTACCATCATACACCATAAATGTTTGGTTAGGTCAGAACTGTGACCACACAACACACGAACCGAGCGAGCGGTGCCGCGGCAGCGGCCGGCGAGTGCCAGGGTCCGTTTAGGCACAAGAGAATGTAATTACCCAGCCAGTGTTGGGTAGAAATGAAATGAAATTGTTTATTATGTAAATAGGATATCGGAATCACTTTTACACGTCATATTAAAAAAAATAAAAAATAATAATCTAGATGGAGTTGACGTTTCCTATCTGACGACCCCTGAGAAATGGCGAAACAAACTCAGGGGTCAGTCTCTTTTAAAGTCCAGACATAATCTTGGTCAGATCATATGAGGTCCATGTATACCCATGTCTGAAATGGTCTTTTGAGGAAAGAACTATACAAGTGGACTGTCCAGTCAGTGCAAGCATTTGTCACCAATCGTGTAGCTCAACTCATGACTTGAGGAGCACAAGAACTCGACGAACAAGACCTAGGTGTGTACGGGTAAATCACGAATTAAAACTTATTTCAATTATTATTTGGACTTTACCCAAAAAGCTTGCGAAAAATGCTAGGTAAACCCGGGTAAACCTAGGTTTACTCAATCTTCTAACACTATCGTAACATACATACTTTAAAAACGTTGGTGAACATTGTTGCCGAGGTTTGTGTGAAAAAATATGATATCCACGCAGACAAAGTGCAAGTAAATTAAGTTAAGAAGAAGATTAAGTAAAATAAAGTAGTACCTCAATATCCAGAGATTTAATTTCCTCCATTCTGGTAAGCATCTTTTCCACATCTTTCTTTGTTGACACTACAGCGACGGTGGTGGTGGTCAGCTTGCTTACCACGAGACCGCCTAGCTTCAGGATACGATTCTTAGTTTCTTCCTTGTTCTTCAACTTGCCATAAAGGAAGAACTGCAGGTTCTTCAGTGGTGGCACTGGCATTTCTTTCTTGACGCTATGAATAATAAGTAAAAAATAAGTCTATAATTGTGTTGGCTCTAATTGGAGATTTAGAGAATAACAGAATCGTTTGTTGCTCTCTAGGGCCAGTTTCACCACCAACGTCTGTTCCATTTTTGAATTTATTCGGTAAATAGTGGCTATTCGGACATCGTGAAATAGGCCCTAAACCTTTATATAATATATGTATATTTAATCATTTTTATCATCCTTGTTTTATATCTCACACTTTCATATTCTAGTACCTCTAAGAAAATAGGGATATGTAGTACTTTACCGATTTGCGTGGGTTCGACTCCCGCTGAACTATCGTTTTTTACTGTTGATAAAAAAAAAACGACGATCTGACGACCATTCATTACATAAGTATCCAGTCTACTTTGTATGACAACTGTACCAATAACTATCTGCCTAGCCTTTTCCCAACTATGTTGGGGTCGGCTTCCAGTCTAACCGGATGCAGCTGAATACTGTACTAACCAATAACTAACTGTACCAATAACTAACTTAACAATAATAATCTTGCTTAGAAAATTATCTACAAATAACTCGTGCTTCGTTTCTGAAGAATTCTCATTGTCTATTGATTCGACAAAATTATCTATTTAAGAGAATTCCTTCCTTATGCTCGGTTTTTGAGGTCCTCAGATAAACCCTCGATAGTCATTCACTCGACTTTTAAGTTAAATTCTTCCCTAACGAAGTGTTCAGAAACACGATTTCGAAACAATAAGCACCATCGAATGGATGAACTCTGTTTAAAAACCTCAGAAACAGGACATCAGTGATGTAAATAAAATAAACATACCAAAGCACAAAACTTTTATTTTCAAATTTAGCAAAGACGACTTATTTATAATACCACTGTCATTTAAATAAGATAAATATTACATCACGTCTGTTTTACCCGAAGTGCTAGGCAGAGGTGTACAAAGTAATATCATTTTCCGATTTTAAATGCAATTAAATTCAGTGCATCTACTATATTGTTAGCAGCCTGCGTAAATAGAAGCGATGCCTCAGCTTGCATTTTAGTTGCCTCAGCATGCATTTTGATCGCCTCAGCCAGAATCTGTAATGAAAAATATTGATGTATTGAGAAATGCTAGCTGATTCTCTCGACATGCTAGTTAATCCTCCGAATAATTGATGCATCCTCATACATACCCTCGTTGATTCTGCGTTAGACTCTACTATTGCTTGATAATCTTGAGCCAAATCCTGATGCACATTAAAACTTCGTCGAGGATTCAGAACTGGAAATACACATTTTTTTTTTTTAATTCAAAGAATGGCAAGATAATTTGACACGAAAAGTATTTGACAGGTCTATATCCACAACAGCGCCCCCATAAATTGCGATAATTGCTGCCATTTCTCGCTTTATTCTGCTGAACATTTTGTAAAATTAATGTTTATCTACTATTAAAAAATCTTAAATTCATTCAGTGACAGACAACGCACAGCCTGAATCGCTGGGTCTAGTAGAAGCTTTTTTGCACACGGGTTCCTTTATCATCGAAAGAGAGCACTCAGGACGGATTTTTGAAAATTCGTTCCCTACATAAAGGGTTTAAATTAAGTGTGAAGTTCGTCATTTTTGCTTGTAATATAGTAAGTAATTAAAATGTAAGCTTACTGCTATTTTTCCTGACAGTCTCTTGTTGTTCAGTGTGTGTTGGTGTAACTACAGCGGAATCTGCTCTACTGCCACTTACTTCTGAAATAATTACACATGAAATAATAATCCGCTCCGCTGTAGACCAACCTCCTAGGTTGATAAGAGTAGAGGTTGGTAAGAATAGAAAGTTAATATACGGTGTCCGATAAGGAATGAATAACCTTGAAATTGCATATGCAACTGCATTGAACTTATGGCCTGCTAAATATATATATATTCCAATTTCTAGTCACATTATTTAATGCCTCTCTGTCGGCATAGTCAACCTACAATATTGTAACAACAAATAACCAATGGAATTAATTCATTTGTGGTTGTGGTGAAGAAGAATATAACAAGGTATTAAATAAGTACCACCCTATCGCTTTGGGATATTCCTGTAATGATAGAAGTGTAGTGTTAAGTAAATAAATAAAAGGTTAGTATTTTTTTTCTAACAAATCTTTGGTAGCACTTAGCATAACTTAGTAGTTATGCTACGTGCTACCAAAGATTTGAAATTACCTACACATTAATTACATTAATTACCGGACATCCTGTATAATACATATTTACTTATGTGTAATGAAAACTCAAACTAACTTATTTCAGCTTGTGATGCTGGCGACAGCGATGGTGTCTCTTGAATCTGTGGTTCAGTGGGTGGTGGATGATTAGGTGAAACATCTGATGTTCTGCTGTCATTTGCTACAAAAATATTTAAATACATAAATATATTGTAGAGAGGTTTAATAAAGTTATCGTCGCCGTACAGTGAAAATCTCGTGAAGAAAACATTAATGTTTTTCTTTTTATTTATTTAGAAAACCTCGTGCATATTTATAACAAACAAACAGCTCTAAGATGTTTTAATGCCTTCTATTGATGAAAGAGAACCTCGGGAGAAAGTCAATGACGGCCATTTTTCAGACAGTTTTTGTTTTGCCCTTTAAAATAACGTTTATTGCAATCACGATGTTTACTGAGGCGTCTTTTGAGAAGACAAGGCCACTATACTGGATGAATTTTTTTACAGTCTCGAAAAAAATAGGGTATATTCGGTGAACGGAGTAGAAGCGTATGGCATACCTAGTTTTTTTTTTTTTAATAGCCGAGTCAGAAAAAAATAATAGGTCTTTACCTATGAAATTGCCGTTTTGTGTGAAAAAATTTAAACGAATTTTTTTCATGCATTTTTTATTTGTATTAATCGAAGTAATCACCTATGCAATCAATGCATCTTTGCCAACGCAGTGGCAGTTTATTGATGCCCTTCTTAAAGAAATCAGCTGGACGGGAGGCAACAAATTCTTCAAAGGCATTTTGTACTGCCTCTCGGGTATTGAATTTTTTTCCCGCCAAGAAGTTATCCAAATTCTGGAAAAAGTAGTAGTCTGTAGGCGCAAGGTCTGGTGAGTAGGGTGGATGACGGAGAGCTTCCAACCCCAGTTCTTGCAACTTGGAGACCGTCTGCTGTGCAGTATGAGGTCGCGCGTTGTCGTGCTGGAGCAGCGGAGACGAGCGATTGACCAATGCTGGTTGGAGATGTGCCAGCTTCTCCATCATTGTGTTCAGTTCTTCACAGTACACATCTGAAGTAATGCTCACCCCGTTTGGTAAGAAGCTGTGATGAATCACACCGGCGCTAGACCACCAAACAGTGACCATCACTTTTCTAGGGGTAAGTTTTCGTTTAGGGCATTGTTTAGGTGCTGAACCAGGATCCAACCAACTTGCTGAGCGCTTGCGGTTATCAAACAGAATCCATTTTTCATCGCAGGTAACAATGCGGTTCAAAATTCCTTCATTTGTGTGTCTGTTGAGCAGTGCAAGGCACGTCTCGACGCGTACTTCGCGCTGGCGATCATTGAGTTCGTGGGGCACCCATTTGTCAAGCTTTTTTACCTTGCTAATTTGGCGCAAATGGACCAATATTGTTTTGACGCTAACGTCGAAAGCTGCTGCTAATTCAGCCGTAGATTGTGTATCATCAGCTTCCACAATCGCCTTTAAATCGTCATTGTCGACCAAAGCCTTCGGACGACCGCGAGGTTCATTTTTCAGGTCGAAATTTCCAGAACGGAAGCGAGCAAACCAATAACAAGTGGTGCGTTGGTTTGTAGTGTTAGCTCCGTAAACGTCGTTGATGTTGCGTGCCGCTTGTGCCGCGTTGCTGCCACGACGGTACTCATATTCTATAATTACTCGAATTTTTAACGTATCCATGATGACGAAAAAGATTGAAATGCGATGAAAATGTAACACTAATCAATAAACAAATGACTACTTTTGGAAAAAAAAATCCATGTTTTTAAAATAAAATTAATTTGAAATTAGAATTCTTAGACAAACAAAAATTATTTTGATTTGAAATGGCCAGTACTGCAGAACGGCAATTTCATAGGTAAATACCTAATATCTAAGTATCAATAAATACTACAAATTCGTTGTAAACTTTTCATTTTAGGACAATAAAAACATACATTTTGAAGAAAAATAATAAATCCTTTAAAAATATCGAAATTCAAATCATATGCAACCTGCATTATGATTTGAATTTTGATTTTTTTTAATAAAAAAAAAAACTAGATATGCCATAGGCTTCTACTCCGTTCACCGAATATACCCTATTTTTTTCGAGACGGTAAAAAAAGTCATCCAGTATATTCAAAGTGTTATTACACTGTATGCTTTCAGAAAATATACACGATCTGCGCGTACCTACTGGTCGCGTATACTTTCTAATACTAAAGAAGTGAACTATTTGGGAAAATATACAAGGCTACGAGGACCAACATGTACTGACACCGTATAGATTTAGGATGTAAAAAATGTTTGTAAAATATGTCACGTATAATTATGAACTTCGATACTTTATAATCTATCGGTATTATTTCCGTTAGATTATAAACAGTCGAAAATTTGTAAACTGCAACAAACCATTTACAATTTAACGCATTATTTCTCGTTTGTTTATAATCTATCAATGGGAAACCGACAAATTGTGAACTGGTATCAAATTGGCTTGCGTCGTAACGCACCTTGCGCTAATACTAAATAGCCTGTCTAGCAGCGAGGAACTTGGAAGTTGTGCGCGCCGGGCGCTTCCGAGTCACCACTCGCTTCGCTCGCTCGGCTCGCGTGCGGTTGGTCACAGTTCTAACCTAATCCATTACAACAGTTCACAATTTTTCGACAGTTTATAATCTAACGGAAATAATACCTATAGATTAGAAACTAACGGTTCTCACAATCTTAAGTCCGCAATCGAAACTAGTGCAGTATGTAAATTTTTCGCAAACAATGTTGGTTTACATTATTGGAATATATACGCGATAAGTGCGTAATAGCCATCTATGTACTTTCCTAAAAATCGATGTGCGTTTACAATTTGAAACTATACGTGAGCAGTCCCAACCCGTACGTTCTAGCATTGTATAATTTAACAAAACGCTTCACTGAACGGCGGCGTTATGTAGAGGTAATTTAAATTTAAAAAAAAAACAGTCACTTACTTATTTGTGGTTTTTGCTCTCTCTCCTCGAATTCGTTACCTGTAATTGTATAATCTCTCAGACAAATAATAGGTACAATGCAAATTGCAAGAGGATTTACATTTTATTGTGAATACATTTTAAAAACTTACAATCAGTTTGACGTAGGCTAAAGATTTCTCCAATTACCCATCGTCCTACGTCATGTTGTGTCATCTGTGAACTGAAAAAATTCAAACATTACATAAGACATAGTATTTGAAACAGCAAATTAGATTCGAAAATAGGTGTTGTAGGGTGTACTTACCCGTTGCTGACGCAGTTCAGACTCGAGCCTGCGTCTGCCTCACTGCCGCCGCTCAGCGAACTACACACGAAAACACGACAGCTTTTTTACGAAACCTCCGTTGATAATAAAAAATGTTGGTATTGACACTTGGACATTTAGCTTAAAGCAGCGCTTCCATACCAACAATGAAAAAGTTAAAAACTAAAACCCAACGACGACAACAACGCCAACTGTGTTTGTCTTAATAAGGTATAGACAAGACATCACAGACAGACCAATTAATACAGTAAAATATTTAAAAAAACAAAACCCTGACTGCAAAAACAAATAAGTGAAAAGAGAAAAATTAAAATTTGGATAATCCAAAAGTGCACGCCTCACAGACAGAAACATGTTGACGATAAATTGTACGGTAAAAAATTTAAGAAAATTCTGCGATTTTTGTTAATATCTTTTGAACGGTTATGTTTGGTAACGAAAATGAATAGGGCTCATCCGAAGGACTTATAGAATAAGATTTAGATTAATCCATTGTGTGTGATGACGACGTGAATCGTGAGGACAAACAGACACACTTCCCAACGGAAAGCACTACACGTAATTTTTTAATAATATTTTTTGTTATATATTATATCAAGGAATATCTATCTAAAAATATAATAGGTTGGGGAAAAGTTTCTTCGCATTTTTTAAGAAAATTCAAAACATTTTTTAATATATATTATTTACATTTATCTAAAGTATGTAGGTACCATTTTGTTCGATAACTTTTTGCCATCTTGTAGGTAGGGACATGATCCCATTGCTATAGAAATTTTGGGACTTCTGATCAAAATACCGCGACAAGTGGTTTTGGCAGTCCTCTCGTGATGTTAACCTGACACTGCCTAAAGAATTCTTAAGAGACCGAAACAGGTGGAAATCTGAAGGTGCAAGGTCAGGACTATACGGCGGATGCATTAACACCTCCCAGCCAAACTCTCTTAATTTTTTCTGAGTGGCTAAAGATGTTTGAGGTCTAGCGTTATCATGATGAAAAACCACACCCCTTGTGTTGATTAATTCCGGCCGCTTTCTCTCAACTTCTTGCTTTAATCTTATCAGTTGTTCGCAGTAGGGTTCAGAATCGATGGTCCTGCCTGGTGGTAACAGCTCATAATGAATAATGCCCTTTCAATCCCACCACACACACAGCATCACCTTGTTGCGAGTTAACCCGGGTTTCGCCACAGTCTGTGAAGCCTGACCGGCCTTTGACCACAACCTTTTTCGCACGCTCTTGTCGTACGTGATCCACTTTTCATCACCAGTTATCAGCTTCTTCAAAAATGGTTCGGTTTCATTACGTCGTCGTATAAAGAATCACAAATGAGTACACGGTTCATTAGGTTTCTTTCAGTGAGCTCTTGAGGTACCCAAATATCGAGCTTTTTTGTGTACCCAGTTTTTTTCAAATGCGCCAAAACTGTCTTGTGATCAATTCCCAGTTCTTCAGCTACGTCGTAACTACTGATGTGCCGATCTTGCTCCACTTTTTCAAAAATGGCATCCATTTTATCTGTAATAGGGCGACCAGAGCGACGTGCATCTTTGACATCAAAATTTCCGGATTGAAAACGCTTAAGCCAAATTTGTGCTACTCTCACAGACACTGCACTGGGTCCATAAATATCGCAAATTTTTTTCGCGGCTTACGTTGTATTTTTACCTTTTTTGTAGTAAAATTTTAAAATGTATCGAATTTCTTCATTAGATTCACTCATCTTGACAGTACGAAAAACAAATGAAAATCACACATTTTCAATTATGTTCTTTAAAATTTAAACTTTCAATGATACCAAAACCAGCCAGATACAAATAGTATAGCCAAAGAGATTTTATTTTAAGTTCATACATACTATAATGCGAAAAGACTTTTTCCCCAACCTAATATTAATCTTATAATTTCAAGTCTCTAGTTTTTAAAAGTTCACTGCTAATGTGAATTCTTAAAATGTGAAATAAATTGAGTCAGAAGCGATTTTATGTTGGAAAATTTTGACAAGGTGACATATTATCGAGAGTAGAGCACTCTCACATGCTGAAGTGTTTGAGAAGTGCAACAAGCATTATAATCTATAGAACTTTGGTATTGCAGGCGAAATGTGAATTAAAATAAATTGAGAGTCAGAAGCGATTTTATGTTGGAAAATTTTGACAAGGTGACATATTATCGAGAGTAGAGCACTCTCACGCGCTGAAGTGTTGTGAGGCGTGCAACACGCATTATAATCTATAGAGCTTTGGTATCGCAGGCGAAATGTGAATTAAAATAAATTGAGTCGTCGTATGTCGAGACTACATTTTGTACAGAAATCCAGTCTACTCACCACTTTTCAACATAATTACCTTAGTAATAAGGTCGAAAAGGGGTTCACAGCTCTAATGTCCGCGATGGTACTAGTTTTCAAAATATTTTTAGATTGACTTACGTTTCAGTAGCCTCGTTTTTAACAACGACCATCAGGGGTACCCGTTCTGATTCGAACAGTCGCACGTCAGTCTTTGGCTTATATCTCTTGAAGACACTGGCGTTTTTAAAGACCTCTGGTACAGTCATAGGAGCTCTCTTGGGATTCTGAGTCACATGAGAACACTTCGTCCATTGCGTTATGTTACCTATAGATGAAATCATCATTAATAGTAAAATATTTGTTTCATCATAATAGGGTTAAACAGGGATATTTCCAAGGTAAAAAAAAAAGAAAGAAATTCTATTTAGTCCGTCAGTCAGATAGTATAAAAATACATGTATTTTTTACTTTATCATATTAATAAAAAATTACTTAGATGACACGCATTAGAGTTTGGGGGCACGCTACGTCAAGGTGATGAGCAGTTGACATCATTAGGCGATTTACAATCGCAATTTACTTAGATGAAATACAGACTGACCTACTACAAAGTGAAAAATAAAAAACTTTTTTACAAAAAAAAAAAAAAAAAACAACCGACTTCCAAAAAAATACTACAAAGTGAAAAATAACTTTATTTCGAAAGTCGGTGTCTTTGGATCTGTATTTTAGCTTTTGCCACCGACTTCCGAAATTAAAGTTATTTTTCACTTTGTAGTATTTTTTTGGAAGTCGGTTGTTTTTTTTTTTTTTTGTAAAAAAGTTTTTTATTTTTCACTTTGTAGTAGGTCAGTCTGTATTTCATCTAAGTAAATTGCGATTGTAAATCGCCTAATGTCAACTGCTCATCACCTTTTACAAAATATTGCTTTTCCCGATACAAGGACGTTAATTATTGAGGAGTTTTCCCAGTAAGGAACCAGGAGAACTGGAACTGATGGTGAAGTCACCATCAGCTCCATTTCATCATATGTATTGTGACGAGCATAAATTGCTTAGCAATAATCGAATCGCAACCCGTGAAATACGTATTATTGAGTAGTTCCGATGGCCATCTCTGGTCTTCCTCATTAGTTCCACTTCACTAAATGGTGCTTTCCGGGAGCAAATGCACGAGTCACTATAAAAAATACCCAAATCGCTATAGGTGTGCCTTTAAAATTTGAAGGTTCCCCTCGATTTCTCTGGGATGCCATCATCAGATCCTGGTTTCCTTATCATGGTACCACCCTTGGGATATCTCCTTTCCAACAAAATAAGAATCATAAAAATCGGTTCATAAACGACGAAGTTATCCGCGAACACACATAAAAAATATATACATATATATACGGTCGAATTGAGTAACCTCCTTTTTTGAAGTCGGTTAAAAAAGAAAAAAAAACTTTTCCGATATTTATTAATAATCGACATGACGGACAAAAAAAATTTAGTCATCATCCCTATTGTTACAGGAATAAGCTAGTTGCATCAACAACACCTATTCAGCAATCTCTACATATTGTTACGTAGACGCTAACGCCATCTGTTATCGAGTAGCAGAACTACACGATACGTCGATTCGTGACAGTTTTCTAGAAAATGTTCTAGAAAACTCTGTCACGAATCGACGTATCTACACATCGTATCTATGACAGACGTACGAGGTGCATTCAATAAGTACCTAGCCTCATCGCCAGAGGGCGCTGTAGTTTCAAAAGAGTTTTACCACAGTGTAGCACATTCTTTTTTAATTCTTTTTTCAAATTTTCATTCCAATCCCTTCATTTGTTTTAATTTGACAACTTATGGAAGCGAACGTGTCGATCGGTTTTACAAAAATGGAAAAAGAGCAATATCGTTCGGTGATTCGATTCCTATTTTTGAAAGAAAAGAAAGAAAGAAAAATATTTTATTTGGGACACGCACAGGAAATACAGTTAAAAAAGAGCATATAAAAGTAACAAAATAAACATTAAAAAGCAAAAAAAACAAAAAAAAGAAATCAGAATAAAAAAAAAAGAGACCTGTGCGAGGCCAAAAAGGCTCCCATCTCAGCATAAAGCTGCGATATTTAAAAAATAAATACCGCAACGCTGGTATTCTGATAGGGCCTGTGTGATGCCACGGACATACCCACGGATATCAATTAAAAATAGCAAGGGGAATAAAATCAAATAAAATAAAATACAAATACTAGAATACTTGAAAAGAAAAAAACAAAAACCGTCAATAAGGTGTAAAGATCGACTCACGCTTGACGCCCGACGGTCCAACCTCATTTTTGGAAGGGAAAACGCGCATCGAAATCAAAGAGCGCTTGGATGCTGTGTACGGTGACTCTTCTCCATCGATGGCCACCGTCAGGAATTGGTTCAACGAGTTTGCACGTGGCCGTACGTCGGTTTTTGATGAACCACGTCCAGGTGCACCGAAAACAGCTGCTACGGAGGAAAACATTGGCATGAGAAAGCTGTCGGCGCGATGGGTGCCGCGTTTACTCACACCAGAAAACAAGCGCAACCGTGAGACCACATCGGAGACGTGTTTGGCGCTGTTTAAGCGGAATCCAGCGGAGTTTTTGCGTCGTTTTGTGACGGTCGATGAAACCTGGATCCACTGGTACACACCAGAGACCAAGGAGCAATCAAAACAATGGATCCAGACCGGGGAACGTGCTCCAAAGAAGGCGAAAACTGTAAAATCGGCCGGAAAAGTTATGGCCACCGTTTTCTGGGATTCACAAGGTGTGATCTACATCGACTACCTCGAGAAGGGTAAAACAATTATAGGGCTTTACTATGCCGATTTATTGGGCCGATTCGACGCCGAATTAAAGAAAAAACGACCCCATCTGGCGAAGAAAAAAGTGCTGTTTCACCACGACAACGCACCGGTTCACACGTCTGCCGTTGCCATGGCCAAATTGGTCGAATTACGCTACGAATTGCTGCCCCATCCACCGTATTCTCCAGATTTGGCCCCTTGTGACTTCTTTCTGTTTCCTAATCTGAAAAAATCACTCGCCGGGAATAGATATGGATCGAATGAGGAGGTCATCGCCGCCACGGAGGCCTATTTTGCAGAGTTTGACAAAAACTATTTTTCGGACGGGTTAAAAAAGTTGGAGCATCGCTGGGCTAAGTGTATCGAACTAAAAGGAGAGTATGTTGAAAAATAAATTGCCACTTTTCCAAAATTTTCGTTTACTTTTTGAAGGCTAAGTATTTATTGAATGACCCTCGTATCTATGACAGAGTTTTCTAGAAAACTCTGTCACGAATCGACGTATCGTGCAGTTCTGCTACTCGATAACAGATGGCGATAGCGCCTACGTAACAATATTTAGAGATTGCTGAATAGGGTTTAGAATGCTAAACCCTTCCAGAATGTTCTAGATGGTTAAGTGTCGTTTTCCAGCATTCTAGATCATTCCTGTAAGTACTAGAATGTTCTCGAATTATGGCCTCGAACTTTCGAGAAGCTTACACTCGTCATATAAATAGAGGGTTGCCAGCGGTGTATGGCAGTTCAATTCTGAAGCTGGAGAGCTATCGGCCGATCACTCTGCTGTCGACCGTCTCCAAGGTGTTCGAGGCGCTCCTGCTGCGACACCTCCTACCACACGTTGCGCCACGACCCGAACAGTTCGGTTTTCGGTCGGTGCATAGCACGACGCTTCAGCTGTCGAGGGTACTGCACCACCTCGCAGCCGCACTAAACAAGAAGGAATACTCGGTGGCAGTATTCCTCGACATGGAGAAGGCCTTCGACCGTGTGTGGCACGAAGGCCTCATTTATAAGTTAGCCACATCAGATGCGCCCCGTCGCGTCGTAAAAGTGGTCTCTGCTTTTCTGTCCCACAGGACTTTCAGGGTGGTGGTCGACGGAGCGCTCTCAGGCGCTCGCCCGGTGCGCGCCGGTGTGCCGCAGGGAAGCTGCGTTTCGCCGGCGTGTTACTCACGCTACACCGACGACATCCCCACAACCGCTGAAGCCATGCTCGCGCTGTACGCCGACGACGCCGCGTACATTACCACCTCGCTTAATGCGAAGTACGCGGCGGTGAAGATGCAGCGCGTGCTGAACCTGCTCCCCGAGTGGCTGTCTAAGTGGCGGCTGTCCGTCAACGTGGGTAAGACGCAGGCGATGGTCACCGGCGCCGCGCCTCTCCCACCACCCTTGAAGCTGCAGGGAGCCGACATCGCGTGGTCGCCCCGGGTCAAGTACCTGGGGGTCACCATAGATCGTCGGCTCTCAATGGAGGCACATGTCCGCGCGGTCGCCGCGCGTGGTAGGGTCGCCCGCAACCTCCTGCGACCAGTGCTCTCATCCTGCATCCCGGCGCGCGTCAAGCTGGGCGTGTACAAGCTGTACGTGCGCCCGCTCTTGACGTACGCCGCCCCTGCGTGGTTCGCCCTCACGAGCGAGACCAACCGTAGGCTCCTGCGCGCGCAGCAAAGTGCCGTGCTGCGCACTATCGTCGCTGCCCCTCGCTTCGTGAGGAACGACGTCATCCAGCGGGACCTCGGGATAGAGGGCCTGGACGAGTTTGTGCGGCGCCTCGCGAAGGGGATGTTCGCGCGTGCCGGCGCGTCTGCTTTGCCACACATTAAGCAGATTGCGCCCTGGCATACGCGCCCGCCTGACGCAAGGAGACCCTTGCCCCGCGACCTGCTCGCGGACGTGTGACTCCACCCCGGACTGGACTTCCGAGTGAGTCGCTCTCAGCTTACACGCGGCTCACTTGTGACAATAGACTCCACACATAACATACATCTGTTGCGTGATGCGTGCTAGGATAATTTAGGCGTGTCACGCAGCAAACAGTAGACATTCACCTCTATACAGGCGCATAAATACACACGTGAAGACGTAGCGCGGGCGCGCGATTCACGTAGACACCGGGTGACGTCACACAACACAATGTCACCCACACACCCATTACACGGTCTCCCTAACCCGTGCCAGGCTCGGCTAGCTCTGAAAGTGGGGCGGGCGGGAGCCACTCACCCCTTCTGTAGGAACGTCGAGTCCGTATCTCTGTCGCAGGTCGCCTTCTGCTGGGCTTCCCCCATGTAGGTGGGGGTTCCACCTGGTAGGGGTTGACCGCCGGGATACGGTGAAGAAAGCGGCGCTGATTAGCAGCGTCGTGGCGTGCCTACAGACACAGTAATAGCAATCATTCACAGGGACGCGCATATCCGCGTCCCATCATCTTTTAGGCCGCAGTAGGCCACCAAAATGAGGGGCCCGTAGTTACGGGCCAACGTATGGCGCCCGCGGGAGAGGGGCTATGCCCCGTGACCGCCTGCCGCACCCCCTTACGGGGGTGCAGCGACAGCTCGACCTGTATGGCGGTTCAGTTTAGAACGCGATACAGTGAACACCAGTGAACTACAGCGAACTAACAGCGAACCACAAGTGATTCAGGCGATTCTGTTTAGAGTTTCTGATTACTGTATTTGTGATTATTTGAATATAGTGTGTTTTTGGTGTAAATTGGTATAAATTTATTTATCCCGAACCCCAGCTCGTAACAATATTATAAATTAATCGGTTTGCGGACGCGCGGACGGTAAACGAGACATGATAGAAGTTTTTAACCAACTTCCAACACGGAGGAGATTCTATGTATGTATAATATTGATTTCTCCACCAATTGTGGACTGATTTTGAAAATCCTTTTTTTATTTGAAAGGGTATGCTCTCGGGGTGGTCACATTGTCACCAAATCAGGATCTAATGAGGGGATCCCATGGAAATCAAGAGAAATCCTCAAATTTTATAGGCACACCTACAGCGATTTGCTTATTTCTATTATTTACTCTCAGAAAGCACTATTTGGTGAAGTGGAACTGATTATGAAGACCACAGATGGCCACCGGAACTACTCAATAATAAATATTTCAAGGGTTGCGATTTATGGTTGCTAAGCAATTTATGTTGTCACAATGGGTTCTTATCAGTAGAACTCATCAACTATTAACGTCCCTGCATCGGGAAAAGCAATATTTTGTAAAAGGTGATGAGCAGTTGACATTAGGCTATTTGTTACTTAGATAAATTACAAACTGACCCACTAAAAAGTGAAAAAAAAAAAAACTTATACACTACTATTTTTTAATTAGTACAAATAAAAATGGGGCTCTATCTGTATCCGTTACTGATCATATTTGTGTAGTCAAAAATCAAAAAAATGAAATCCCAAAATTGTCCACGAAAATTTGTCATAATTGGTAAATTCATAAATTTCATAATTGAATCAATCATTCATTACAATTGCTACTAGAAAATACTACGCGCAGTGCTTTTCCATGATTAATGAATACTACTATGTAGTCTGTACAATATTTCCATAAACTGAGTGACATTTTGGGATATAAACAAACGCTAATAACTTTGCTGTTTATGAATATTATTTATTGAGACTTTACATATATAATAACAAGACCTTCTCTAATAAGCCCTTTAAGTATTTGTACTAATTAAAAATTAGTGGTGTATAAAAAAAAACAATTTTTTTTTCAAAAAAAAAAAAACAAGCATCTTCCAAAAACAAAAACACTACCAAGTTGAAAAATAACTTTTATTTCAGAGGTCGGTGGCAAAAATCTAAAATACAGATCCAAAGACACCGACTTCCGAAGTTAAAATTATTTTTCACTTTGTAGTGTTTTTTTTGGAAGTTTTTTTTTTTTTTGTAATAAAGTTTTTATTGTAACGACGTCTAAAACCTGTGTATACTACGTTAATATTAATCTTCCAGATACTACAGAAATCTCGATGTTTTGTCAAGTCGTAAAACCGTGCGAAGCAGGAGCGGGTCGCTAGTATAAAATAAAGTACTAATGAAATGAGTCACCTGTGCATTTATAACCAAAGGTGTCTAACACCAGCTGACCCTGTTTGCACTCTGTGCATGGTTCGAGAATTCCGAACGCCATGCAGTCAGCAAGATGGTCCAAACACTGGAACAAAATCATGTTGAATGTTTAACATGTTTATGAAGGTTTATATGGAATAGAAAAGACGCTGCTGAGACGGAACAGAAACAATATCAGATGATTTCATCAATCGTAAGATTTGATTGCAGCGAGGTTTTTTAAAGCTTATTCTTTTATTTTGTAAAATAAGAATAACAGTTTATGTTTTAACAAACCTCATCTTTACCACCAGGTACTTCTTGTGAATTTACTTGAAGTAATTCTGACAAAACACTCTTTGGCAACTCACTCAAGCCACCTCTATATTTAAAGAACAATTTGTTTTGTTTCTCTAATTTCTTTTCTTTGTCCTTTTCTTCCTTTAATTCTCCTTCATTTTTGGGTTCTACTTTTAATTTCTTCACTGGCACTTCATCCTCTTTAAATGGTCTGAAACATCATTATTTTTAAGTACCTTAGCACTGAATTATTCTATCTCTAATTTTTTTTATAAATATATAAAATTCTAACCAATATAAATGCCAAAGTGAGTTTGTTTGTTTGTTACGCTTTCACGCCAAAACGGTTGAAAGGATTTGGGTGAAATTTGGTACACGGGGTAGACCATGGCCTGGATTAGGACATAGGATACTTTTTATCCTGGAGCGGTAGTACGTTCCCGTGGGATAATTTCCGACAAGCACGCGGGCGAAGCCGCTAGCGAAAGCTAGTATTTTATAAAATATCTGATATATATAAAAAATATATCAGATATTTTATAAAATACTAGCTTTTAAAAATATGTTTTTTCACCTAAGGCTGCGCGGACGACATAATCATAACAGTCCAGTAGGGACATATTTTTTCCACATCTCCTTCGATAATTCAAGTTTTTTATTTTCGCTGAGTGGATAATTTTAGTGAATTCATTGCTATGTACAAAAATGTTAACAGTTTAGAGTTATGCAATAGGTAATAATTAGATATTTCCTACCAAGATCGCAATAAGTAGACTATAATACTATAATTATATTAAGTAGCTACTTGTTTCAGTGCTAGAGTAACGGAGACACAAAGTGGAGATTTCATTACAACAATTTTTTGCGGATAGTTGTTCCAGGTTTTGGTACAAAAAATAATTATAATACAGCAATAAAAGAATTAAATTCAATAAGTACCTGTTTTTGTTTCATTATTCGAACGAAGTTCCTTATCGAACGGTACGAACTTGGCGGATGGGGGCTAGGCGAAAAAAAATTAAGATTTTCCGTCATGAAATTCCGTCACGACCCTTGTGTGTTTTGTTTTTATATTCTAATATTTAAAGCACTAGCAGTGAGCAAAACACATCACGACAAACATGATTTTCGGAGTTTTTGGAAGTCTACTAATAAACAGAAAGCCGGGCTTTTCTGTGAGCGTTGGTGGCATTACTGATCCAAAAAACATAGCTCAAATGTTCAGAAGCCATTTCATGGTAACTTCACCATTGGGACCGTCACGGTCGGGACTTGAAGGTGTGACTAGGGGGGCAGGAGCTCAGTGTAAGGTTTACGGCCATGACCCGAACCAAGTCTCCTGGCCACGATGACTTGAGTATCAAGCATCTTAAATATGCTGGCTATGTTTTACTCCCTATGTCTAGGACATTCATATCTACCTCCAGAATTGAATTGAATTAAAAATGTAACATATATGTATAAAATGAAATAAAACAAATAATAATAATGACATGGGTGTCATTTTCATAGTTTTCGAGTCCAAGATGGCGGCTGCAAAAATTTTCTAAGTTTTTGTCATGGGTGTCATTTTCATGGTTTTTGAGGTCGCTGAAAACGATAATGAGGTAAAAATAATGAATCAAAAGCAAATACTTATTGAATTAAATTTCTTATATTGCTTTAATGTAATGTATTCTTAGGGTTCTGTACCTCAAAAGGAACAACGGAACCCTTATAGGATCACTTGTTTGTCCGTCTGTCTGTCAGTCTGTCTGTCAAGGCCCTTTTTCTCAGAAACGCGTGAAGGTATCAAGTTGAAATTAATATCAAATACGTAGGTCTATGGTCCCTTGGACCTTGGAAGAAGATCAAGCTTCTAAGTCATCGCAATAAAAAAATACGGCCATTTATGTGGCATTTTTTGATACTCGCAAGTAAATCAAAACCTATAGGGTACTTCCCGTTGTCTTAGAATCATGAAATTTGTCAAGAAGCAAAGTCTCACAACACAAGTAAAGAAAAAGTCCGAAAATTGTTAATTTGTAATTATATCATATACTAAAAATATTTTCAAGTTTGACAGTCTGTCAAGACCCTTTTTTTCAGGAACGCGTGGAGGTATGAAGTTAAAATTAATATCAAATACATAGATCTATGATCCCTAAGGAGTTCTTAAAAAATCAAGCTCAACGCAATAAAAAATACGAAATAATAAAAATAAATACAACAATAATAATATAATATAATAATTTTGTCCTATTATCCTGATCAGGATCATCAGTATTAACGATTTCTTTCCGGAGAGCCTGGAGCCTGAGAAGCGGCTACCATATCCAAGTTTTGGCTTCCAATATAAATATAATAATTATAAAATAAATTTTATTTGGGAAATTCGACTCTAAAAAATTGAAAAGAAATTATGGTAGGAATATCGAACTAAACAATTAAAAATAAATTATAATATAAAAAAAAAACTAAAAAAACACGCTTTAATGTCATTAAACTGAGCTAAAAAGTAAAAAATACATTTTTCAATATAAGAATAAAGTGATTAACGAGAAAGTTTATGTAATTGTAAAAAAAAAGCGTGGGGTGCTTTCGAATTACAGAGTCAGTGTAAGAATGTCGTACAAAGTAGGTACCCCACGCTTTTTTTTACAGTGACATTAATTTTCTAGTTAATCACTTTATTCTTATATTGTAAAAATATTTTTTACTTTTTAGTTTAGGTTAATCGTAGTAAAGCGTGTTTTTTAGTTTTTTTAAAGAATAATTTATTTTTAAAGTTTTTAGTCAAATTTCCCAAATAAAATTTGTTCTATAATTATTATATTTATATTGGAAACCGAAACTTGGATATGGTAGCCCTTTCTCAGGCTCCAGACTCTCCGGAAGGAAATCGTTAATCCTGATGATCCTGATCAGGATAATGAGACAAAATATTTAAATTAATGTATTGTCATTGGGCTTTGATAAGACTGCAAAATTTCGAATTAATGTGACCATTTAAAGTGGGTAAAATTCGAGTTCAAAGATTCCGTTACATAGAAATATACATACAGGTGAAGCTAATAAAAGCGTGTTAATTAAAAATAACTAACTGGACTGGATCAGCGTCAATAATGTCGAGACGAATAGACTGTTAAAAATGATCTAATCAACTATGAAAATGAAATTTTAACTGAATGACAAAAGCAATATTTCAGAATTAAGGACGCTGTTACAAATGGGTAATCAAATCATTACTTTTTTACACAAAAGTATATTAGTATATTCTTAAAATGTTTTTTGCCCAAATTGTTGCCTGAATTACATGGTACGATTCTGAACTATAAATATAATTTTTGATAGGTACAGTATCTCAATAAATGTACCGAAGTGAAAATTTTCAGTTCGGTACATTTATTGAGAAACTGTACTATCTAAAATTATGTTTATAGTTCAGAATCGTACGAGGGGGCGTTTTTAAGTTCGCGGAATGGGGGGAAGGGGATAACAATAGGTCTTTATCGGGATGGCCACAACTTCAGCCACTCAATATTAGTATAAATACCAGGTTTTATCTTAATTGGATCATTAGTCTTTGAACTATCGTCAATCAAACAACTCAATTGGGAAGAAAGTGTGAATTATGGAAAAATCCAGTAACGTGCCGTAACAAAGTTCCTCACCAAGCAAGGAAAGTCAGTTCAAAATATACTGGAAGAGATGGAATCCGTTTACGGAGACTCTTGCCCTGGTAAAACCATGGTTTACAAGTGGCACAGTCTCTTTAAACAAGGCAGGACCTCACTTGAAGACGACCCACGGCTCGGACGGTCGATCGAGGTGACTACTCCGGAAATCATTAAAAAAGTCGAAAAAATAATATTGGAAGATGCCAGACTAAAGAAGAAACAGCTTGCAGAAATGGTTGGAGTATCGGATACGACAATTTTCAAAATTCTACACGATCATCTTGGCATGACAAAGGTCAGTGCAAGACGGGTGCCAAGAATGCTCACGCCGCCTCAAAAACAACACCGCGTGGAGTGTTTTTGGACCTCTGTAACGAAGATAAGGATGGACTATTAAGTCGAATTGTTACTGGAGATGAAACTTGGGTTCATCATTAGTAACCTGAGTCGAAACAAGACTCTATGCAGTGGCACAAAAAAGGCACACCACCACCCAAGAAGTTTAAAGTGTCACAATCGGCTGGAAAAATCATGGCAACAGTGTTTTGGGATTCAGAAGGGATCCTGGTGACCGATTATAAAGATAAAGGCGTTTCTATAACCGGAAAATACTATGCTACTATCCTCGAGAGGTTGAAAGAAAGCATTAAAGAAAAAAGGAGGGGTAAATTGACCAAAGGTGTCCTTCTTCTTCACGACAACGCGCCTGTTCACAAAAGCCGTGTTGCGTTGGCTGCCCTGCATAAGGGTGGGCTTCGATATTTTAGACCATCCACCTTACAGCCCAGACCTGGCTCCCAATGATCCCAAAACTGAAAAAAGAACTTCGTGGGAAGAAATTTTCAACTGATGAAGAAGTGAAGGACGCGGTTTCAGCTTATTTTTCGGACAAAGACGAAGCATTTTTTTATGAAGGTATACATAAGCTAATTGAAAGATCTGAAAAATGTATAAGGGTAGCAGGGAATATATTGAAGAAGAAAAATAATTTAGTATTTTTATTTTCACTTCTCACCCTCCATTCCGCGAACTTAAAAATGTACCTACGTACCATGCACATCTATCAACAATTTGGGCAAAAAACATTTTAAGAATGCAAAGCATTTTATTTAATAAACCCCGCAATACCCAAATTGTAATTTATTTATTAATGTTGAAACTTTTGTATGGTAGCAGAGTTTATTATCACGAATATATAGGCGCAAAATTATAAACTTAAAATTCAATATTTCGCTAATCGCAAAGGAAAAATACAATTACTTGTGAAGCCATATTACTTAGCTGTTAGAACTTTTGTTGTAATGTATAACTAATCCTTTTAAGTATATAAGAAATGATTTGAAAAACTTGATTTTTTTATTAAATTAGTTAAGGGACATTTTCAGATTTCCATTGTTCCACAGTACCTATCTGTTAGCATTTTCACTAATATATACTTTAGATAGTACTAATTAAGACACAGTGTAGTATTTTAATTAACATTTTATATTATTGTTATAACACGAAATAATACGAAATACCTACTTATTACCTATTGCATAACTCTAAACTGTTAGCATTTTTGTACATAGCAATAAATTCACTAAAGTTATCCACTCAGCGAAAACAAAAAACTTTAGAATTATCGATGGGGATATTCTTCTGTCTACTGGACTATAATAATAAATAGCCCCCACGAAAATACCCTATGCAACCTCATGCGCCAAGTCTTGAAAATATATTGGACTGGTGCAATAAACTGAGACCAAATACCTGGGCATCTTTTCGGACAAACAACTGAATTAGGCAAAACATACAAACTGTATAACCACAGGACAAAATACACATAGCCCTGTGGCAGCGTAAATGACTACTCGGCAGGAATTGGGATATAAGCCCCAGGGTCACCTACTGGCTACACACCAGTCATCCGACCAATTATTACATACGGCTCACCAGTCTCTCACTCTGGTGGCCCAGAACAGATATGAGAACAGCCCATAAAGATCTCGAAAAACTACAATAATTCGCTTGTGTAGCAATCACTAGCAGTATGAGAACTACACCCACTGCTGCCCTACAGACAATGCTAGGAGTGCCACCTCTATACCTCATCGTGAGAGAGGAGGCGGCCCTGGCTGCCTTTGGGCTCAACTTATCAGGAAAATTGAGCAAAGACTCCAGAGTCGAGCACACACGCATAAAGGAGGGTGTGATCAAACGACAACCAATGATGGCATCACCCTGCGACAGAGCCCCGAAACTACACTTCTTTCAAAAGCACTACAATATAATACTCACAGAAGAACAGTGTGACTACTCAGGCCCAGTACAGTGTCGAAGGAGCTGATGGTGTACACTGTACACCATCAGCTACTTCGACACTGTACACGGACGGAACAAAAACCTAAAACTAAACTTCGGAACCGGAGTCGGAGTTTTCACGCGATATTAATATAAATATATCCAGCCCGCTGGGAATGTTTAACACCGTCTACTAGGCGGAACGTGTGAGCATTATACAAGCGGTTTACGACATGGAAGCCAGGAAAGTTATGGACACTCATATACGTATAATTTCCGACAGCGCCGCGGTTCTCGCTCTCGCTCCCGGTTCTATTATCCCTAGGGAAAAAATATTTTATCTCGCGGCTAACACTAAAATGTGACAATGCACTGGAGCTTGAAGCGGTATCTAACCGCAACACAATCACACTGCAATGGATAAAAGGACACAGCGGATCCTAGCAAGGAGAACATCCAGCACGTCAGTCTGCGGACCCGAACCTATCGTGCCCATTCCCTTCCAATCAACTACGCAGATGGCTACAAGAGTTTACCCACACACAAGTGGAAAGCTGGTGGACCTCGACACCCGGCTGCAAGCAGTCCAAGGAAGCCATGCCATCTTTGGATGGTAGGCTATCTAGGCGCTTATTACGCCTGAACGGGAACGGTCTGCGCCTGATGGCGAAGACCATAACGGGACACTGCTCGCTAAATAAACATTTCCACACAACAGGCAGGCATAATGGACAGTCCTCTGTGCAGAGCGTGCATGGAGGCTGAGGAAACCGTTGCGCACGTGCTATTTGAAAGCACAGGCGTCACCCAGATTAGCATAGAAACCCTCGGTCACCCAGATCTTTGCAGATGTTCTCAACAGACCAGGAGATGTAATCAACTTCTGCAAGGACGTGGGCTGGTTGGAATAATTTACTCATGGACGGCCACCATGGCTCGCGCACAATGGTCCACTTGAAGGACTAAGTGCGGAAACCAAACCCCCCATAACATAGAACATCTGATAACATACTTGATCTCCTCTTTGACCATAGCTTTGTCTTCTTTCTTCAGGGTGTTGAACCCAGGCAAGCTCTCCCCGCCAGCAAAGAAGTGGAACTCACTCCTCCTTTCTGCAAAGCACTTGACATGGTGCCACAATGGCTGCCCACCATATTTACTGCCCACTTCAGTATCATACACAGTCTTACAGATACGAACTTCATCCTAAAATACAATTAGATTTATGATGATGTTGCTTTTAACTTCAAATTAAATAAAAGAAATAAAAACATGAGGACTTCAAAGTATTTTTATTTCTCTCTATCAGCACCGCAGCAATCTGTTGGACACAATAATATAAGCCACTACAATCTGATACTTGTATCTGTTTAGGCTTTTTGGCTTGGTGAGACACTTCTCACATAAGTGTCTCATGCCATCTTGATGAATCTATCTTGTAGGGTTGGGACACTTTAAATTATATTGAGTGCAAAGTTTTATTAGTTGTACGTAGGTAAGCACTTAGTTGATCTGCATACTTATAATAGGTCTTTACCTATGAAATTGCCGTTTTGTATGAAAAAATTTAAACGATTTTTTTTCATGCATTTTTTATTTGTATTAATCGAAGTAATCACCCATGCAATCAATGCATCTTTGCCAACGCAGTGGCAGTTTATTGATGCCCTTCTTAAAGAAATCAGCTGGACGGGAGGCAACAAATTCTTCAAAGGTATTTTGTACTGCCTCTCGGGTATTGAATTTTTTTCCCGCCAAGAAGTTATCCAAATTCTGGAAAAAGTAGTAGTCTGTAGGCGCAAGGTCTGGTGAGTAGGGCGGATGACGGAGAGCTTCCAACCCCAGTTCTTGCAACTTGGAGACCGTCTGCTGTGCAGTATGAGGTCGCGCGTTGTCGTGCAGGAGCAGCGGAGACGAGCGATTGACCAATGCTGGTTGGAGATGTGCCAGCTTCTCCATCATTGTGTTCAGTTCTTCACAGTACACATCTGAAGTAATGCTCACCCCGTTTGGTAAGAAGCTGTGATGAATCACACCGGCGCTAGATCACCAAACAGTGACCATCACTTTTCTAGGGGTATGTTTTCGTTTAGGGCATTGTTTAGGTGCTGAACCAGGATCCAACCAACTTGCTGAGCGCTTGCGGTTATCAAACAGAATCCATTTTTCATCGCAGGTAACAATGCGGTTCAAAATTCCTTCATTTGTGTGTCTGTTGAGCAGTGCAAGGCACGTCTCGACGCGTACTTCGCGCTGGCGATCATTGAGTTCGTGGGGCACCCATTTGTCAAGCTTTTTTACCTTGCCAATTTGACGCAAATGGACCAATATTGTTTTGACGCTAACGTCGAAAGCTGCTGCTAATTCAGCCGTAGATTGTGTATCATCAGCTTCCACAATCGCCTTTAATTCGTCATTGTCGACCAAAGTCTTCGGACGACCGCGAGGTTCATTTTTCAGGTCGAAATTTCCAGAACGGAAGCGAGCAAACCAATAACAAGTGGTGCGTTGGTTTGTAGTGTTAGCTCCGTAAACGTCGTTGATGTTGCGTGCCGCTTGTGCCGCGTTGCTGCCACGACGGTACTCATATTCCATAATTACTCGAATTTTTAACGTATCCATGATGACGAAAAAGATTGAAATGCGATGAAAATGTAACACTAATCAATAAACAAATGACTACTTTTGGAAAAAAAAATCCATGTTTTTAAAATAAAATTAATTTGAAATTAGAATTCTTAGCCAAACAAAAATTATTTTGATTTGAAATGGCCAGTACTGCAGAACGGCAATTTCATAGGTAAAGACCTAATATTTATATTTAACAGATCCACTAAAACAGGATAGTTTTTGTATGGAAGCCTGTCTTTTTTGTCTTACTCAAGCAAAAATCCTACCTATATCCTTCTGAAGAATCCTTGAACAACATTTATGTTATTTAAGGTTGAGGTAACTATTGAAACAGTATTTGTGTAGGTATTTGAATAGGTACTCTTTCATATTTATTATTATTATCTACAACCTGTGTTCATAACCTTTTTTGTTCATGCAAAATTATTATTTTTATTTTTCTTACCTTACATATTTTAATATCACAATGTTTACAAGTAGCTCTGCTACTCTTGGAGTACTCCACAAGGTAGTCTTTAAGTGCTAAATTAGTAGATATAGCAATGGCATCATCAGCAGTCCTCTTCTTAGATCTACCTTTACCCTTAGGTTTTTCTACTGGCATTACTATTCCAGTCATATTTTCTATAAGTAATCAAAGTTTTTATTTGTTAATAATCTGCAAAGGCAAAGGTGCATAGTACACCAACATATCGCCAGTTTTGCTTTTTGCATGTAGAGGGGAACCAGCAACATAATTTGTAGTAATCATAATTTACTTTAAAATACAGATCTTACCTAATAGTGCAGTGCAGTGCAGTAGATAGTTAAAAAAGTGCATTTACTGATAACATATTAAGTAGGTATATAACTCTGCTTATTGTATTTTCCAAATTAATGAATAGTTCCAAAATAAAATGCAAGTTCACCATACCCATAGTTGATTTGATTCTCTTCTGATCAACAGTTTTGAGTTTATTGAAGTTTCCAATATCGCTGGCAGAGTTGGGATGTTGCTTTTTGAAAAAACAGTCTTCATGATGCCAGTTTGCTTGCTTGCCATCAAAGAATGCAGACTGACAAGAAGAGAAAAAAAGATTATTTTCCTAAATAATCTTCCGCCAGATAACCATGTAATAAGTCATTGACTCCCTCTACCAATGTATTCTAATATTTCAAAACAATACGAAAAACTGTTAGGGCAGTATTGCTAACACAATCAAATAAACGTAAGAGGCTTGGCTTCTTTCTATGGGATCTTTTTTAGTGTGCATTTAAGCTGCAAGACCTTCTTTTACAAGTAGGATTAATGACTTTCATTGCTTGGTTATCTTGCGGCAGGTATAGTTGCATTATTTTTAGTAGTGAAAACTGATAATAAATTTCTTTAGTTTGTATTATACTTTAAATAATTATTTTCATTTTTATTATTACTTTGAATTGGGATTGATGGGATGGGAGGGATTGTTCTAATAACCGAAATACAGGTGATGTGTTGCCTAGTTAGGCTAAAGAGGCTTTATAAAATTGTTTGTAAAAAAAAAAAAGCTTCTCTCGTCTAAACGTAGTTCTAAGTTTATAGAATAAAAAGTGGCTTGGAATTATAATGAATGCTCCTCTGTCCAAGAATAGGTGCAGCTATTAATCAATCCACTTATACAACATTTCCCAGAATTAAGGGCACAACCGCTTAAGGGTCATTGTACTATCATTATGAACAACTTTTACTATGGGATCATACCTGAAATTGTGAAAAAAATCAGCTGCTCCCTACATTTTGATGAGTTTGATGTAGATAAATGTACAGACCACAGCACATCAGGTTATACCAAACTGTCAAATTTCTCCAAATGATTTTTAACCTTAAAATCTTGATGAATAATTTCAAAATCGAATGAGAAAATTTGACAGTTTAGAGTAACTTGACCTGCTGTGTGTACAGAACAGCTTAATTCTTTCTTTGCGATTTCAGGTTTGGTCCCTTAGTAAATTGTTAATAATGATGAGTACAATGACCCCTTAAGTGGTTGTGCCCTTAATTCTGAGACATGTTGTATAACTAATTATAATTAGTTAAAGTACACAGCAAATATTTGAAGCCAGCCATCTATGGGCAAAGCACGCAAGAGTGCACCCACAACGCATACAATGATAAACAGCCAGCCATCTATGGGCAAAGCACGCAAGAGTGCACCCACAACGCATACAATGATAAACAAACTGATAAAAACAGTTCATTATTTGTGCAATTTCATCCAGTTCAAAATAGCAATTTAAGGGGATATATACTTACATCAATAATTTAGTGTTTTTACAAATTCCTATAAAACCAAATGCATATGGTTAAATAATTTGGATTTTCTAGTGTTATTTGACTATACTGTCTACCGCTGTACAAAAACCAAAACATGATTACTTGAAATTTTTTCAATAGAAAAAATCCAAAGTAGCACCGTCTATTTTCTGTTAAACAATTAAACGTAAACAGTTCCATATTGTGCAGTAAAACTTGCTTTAAATCGAAGGAATTTAAATATGTTAAGGTGATTGCGCTGTGGTAGACCGCAAAATTAAAATTTTCTTGCCTTTTTTGCAATTTGCAGGTCAGTGTAAGGTTGTATCATAATCAAAATATGACTCGCGACAATAAGAACCATGTATTTACATAATTTTAACCATAAAAATAATCAATAACTATCTCAAAGTTAGATTTTCTTCGGATTGTCTAATTTCGGAATTCAGACGAATCCGGAGGAAATCTAAGTTAGAAAGATGTATTGATGATTTTTATGGTTAATATTATGTAAATACATAAGTCTTATTGTCGCGAATCATATTTTGATTAAGATACAACCTGACATTGACCTGCAAATTGCAAAAAACGCAAGAAAATTTAAAATTCGCGGGCTATCACAGCGGACCCCTAAGGCGACCCACTGACCCGGATCCCCCTTAAGAACTTACTAATCCAAAAATTGATTTAAGTATAGCATTTTGTCATAAATCTACATTTAAATGAAGCGCGTTTAAATTCCGGTGCGCGTGAGTCTTAAAACTCGCGCGTCAAACTAGACAGCCATAACGCCATTTAACTTACACACCGAGCTAAACCACGCTTCATATATCCTCTTAAGTTCAGTTTGAAGCCAGTTTAGTCTTATAATATCATAAAATCATTGAAAACGCACGAATTTCGTAATAAAAAGCAACAACAAAAATTAACGGTTGCTTTTCAAATGTATTTTGTTCAGTGTCTTACCTGCACCATGATGGCAATACGAAGGGCTCCTTGATCAATTTTTTGCTTACATCCTTTACAAGCTGCTCTTCCACTTTTCGCATATTCGGCTTGAAAAGGTAAATCCGTCATTTTTAATAGTTTGCGATATTCAGCTCTTCTTCCCTTGTAATCTCACGTTTAAAAAACTCAACCAGCCGACCGGCTTCAAACAGAGACAGAGTACCAGAGTACTTTTATAAATTAAATTTCAAAGGCTCAAATAAAAAAAACCTGTGCAAACTTGTTTTCACTCACAGATAAAATTTTAAAGTTCTTATCTATCTATTGCTTGTCATGGGGACTTCAGAGATCTTGTCAAGAGGGCCTCAACTCTTTTGCTTTTGGTTAGTCGATTTCAACTGGGTAACTTGATTTTGAAGCGGCCTCCGAGTCGCGATCACGATATTGAATTAAGGTGATGTAATACACAAGTACATATCAAGCTATACATTATCTATCTATTGCTTGTCATGGGGACTTCAGAGATCTTGTCAAGAGGGCCTCAACTCTTTTGCTTTTGGTTAGTCGATTTCAACTGGGTAACTTGATTTTGAAGCGGCCTCCGAGTCGCGATCACGATATTGAATTAAGGTGATGTAATACACAAGTACACATCAAGCTATACATTTCTAGTTTACTAATGATGCGTTTGCATTGAAAACATTCAACATGACATGTTGCGATACTTGTCGTGTCAAACAAATCTCACAATTTGTTTTGTTGAATTAGCGTTCGCACTGCACGAAACATGAACAAGTCCTATGAGAGATGTCAGGATTTGTTGCTGGCTGCATTCGCACTGTTTATGTAAGTTTATGTCAAATTACATCTCAGTATACTATAGTAGTCTTTGTACATCTCGAACATAATTTGACAAACTTACAACATCGAAACCATGGAGTCAACTGACAGAACTTATACTCTTTGGACAGAACACGATAAAGTCTTTACAGATCTTGGTTGTGGAGCCCAAAGGGTTTTTGAGCGAGCATACGCAGGGCGAAAAGTTGATATCTGAGTAGGAGCGGCCCACTAGGAGTAATAGTGTTCTGTGGGAGCGGCATTTGTAGAGAAAACCGAATATATACCTATTTAAAAAGTTTCAGTTAGGACCCTCTTGGTCAGGAACCCACTTTCAGATTTCGAAAATCGACAAATCAGATGAAGAAATTGTGGGCTTTCCCTAAATCAGACGGCACCGTTTAGTGAAAAGGCTAGGCGGTTGACCAAACAGCTAATTAAACTAGTTGGCTGCGACATATATATTCTAATGATATTGTTTCGGACGGCTGGGGTACGATCAGCACCCTTAGTCGTCCTGGGACAATCTCCCAATACGTTTTTTTTGGCGTATGCTCTGTTTCTTCGTTGCTGGTGACACACGCCACCACGCACCCCTGAATGCGTTGGGTTGGGTACGACGACCGTTGAGGACCTCGGGAGACTGGGACGAAGAAAGAAATAAGAAAGCCGATTTTTTTCCTTGATTTTCCTTCCGCTGATTTCGGCTCCTATCTCTTGCTGTTGCCTCTTCGGTGGCTGTGGTCGGAATGACGACTGAACGAAAGCTAGCGCGCTTTTATACCGCGCTGCATTACCTTATTGAGGTCCGCGATTTTTGAACCTTTTTTACTTTAATTTTTCCCTAAGCCGAAATCTTTGGAACCTTTATTTTCATGAAATTATACACTTTTTCTTTTACAATTTTTGCGTAAAACCTTACTTATACAGTCCTTTCTTATATAAAACAATAATATTTATCTTATCTAATTGGAACAAAAATTTCTTAGAACAAAAACATACAAAAAACATAGGTTAGAACATTTTCACTATAGAAATTTCCTTATATCTTCTGAACTAATGGACGGATTTCCATAAAACAAAAAGAAAAATTAGTTTTGAGACTAAACCTAACTTTTAAAACTAAAATTTTTGAAATTAACACATAAACAAAAAAGTACGTTTTCAAGTTTACGTAATTATACTTTAACACTAACATTTACAAAAATTCCCTTGCAAATTAACTTTAATCAGTCTTATTAGATTAGAATAAGTAACTAGAATCAATCCTAAGTAGTTTCAAGCTAATCATAATTAAAAAAAAAAAAACCATAGTAAACAAAATCTCTTTAAAATCCTAACTAGAAATTTTATCTAATTCGCGACGCGGTACGTTGTATCATGGCGGACCCTCCGCTACTTGTGCTTACGTGCGCCAGATAGGGTCTCGTCGCCGACATTCTCCCCCTCGTGCGTCGCACCATCCTCCAGACTCGGCGATACTCCCGGCACCAACATCACCACTCTCGAACTGGGTCTTCGCAGCACTCCTCCTCGTGTCTCGACGTCGACGATCCTGGTCCGCCCGTCTGGTCCTGGATACACCCGCTGGATTCTGCCGCGTGGCCAGGTGCATCTTGGTAGGCTGTGGTCGACGATCAACACGATGTCACCAACTCGTAGGTCGGTAGCGCTGCTTCTCCCCGTAGTCTTCCTTGGTAGTAGGGTGGGTAGGTATTCTCGCAGCCAACGTTGCCAGAAGTGATCGGCAAGTCGCTGCGTAGCCTTCCAGGTGTGCCTGCCCACGAGCTCGCTGTCTTCGAAGCCGCCGATTCTCGCTGCGCCGCACGATCGCCCGAGGAGGAAGTGATTTGGAGTGAGTGCTTCCTCCTCAAGGCCGTCGGAGAGGTGGGTGAGAGGCCGAGAGTTGACGATGTGCTCGGCCTCTAGGAGGAGGGTGTGTAGTACCTCCTCTCGTGGATGCTTCTCGTTGAGTGTGGCGTCCAGTGCGGTTTTAATTGATCGCACCAGACGCTCCCATGCGCCGCCCATGTTAGGCGCACCCGGAGGGATGAACTTCCACTGCACGCCGATCTTCTCTGCTTCTGAGGTGAGGTCTTCTTGCTTCATTGTGTCTAGCGCTTCTTTAAGTTCCTTATTAGCGCCGACGAAGTTGGTCCCGTTGTCGCTGTAGATTGTCTTCGGCATTCCCCTTCTCGCGGCGAATCGTCGTAGTGCCATAATCATGCTGTCGGTGGAGAGTGAAGGGGTGAGCTCAATGTGCACGGCCCTTGTTGTTAGGCACGTGAATAGAGCCCCCCATCTCTTCTCGTGGCGTCTTGCTACGGTGATTGTCATCGGGCCGAAGTAATCTACACCGGTGCACGTAAAGGGAGGGTTACTGTGCATCAGCCTTTCAGCAGGTAAGTTGCCCGTTGGTAGTTCTTGTGGTTTCGCCTTCTTCATTTTGCACCACTGACATTGATGCTGAACTGCCTTGATTGCTGACCTTAGTCCTAGTACCCAGAAGCGTTGCCTTATCTCGTTCATCACGGTTGCGTGATTTCCGTGATTGAAGCGGCAGTGGAATTCTTCCATGATGAGCCGTGTTGTCTTGTCCTTGCTGTCGAGCACGATGGGTCGCTTGTAGTCTCTCGTTACGCCTTGTATCGCGTCGATTCTTCCCTTTAGCCGCAGGAGACTATCTTCTAATACCACGTCGAGTCTCTTCAACTTGCTGCTACCTCCTAATTGCTTTCCTTGCTCTAGACACTTAATGTCTTCTCTGAAGCTTCTTTCTTGGCTTCTTTTCAGCAGGAGAGTTTCAGCTCGTTCTAGCATGTCTGCGTCCAAAGGTATGTAGTTCCTTTCTATTCTTCTTGAAGACTGTTTTTGCCCCTTGATAATCTTAGTCTTCTTTCCTTGCGTTATTTTCCAGGTGGGATCTTCTTTACTGACGTTGACCTTCTCCTTTGTTCTGCAGAGTTGTATGAACTGCAGTACTCTTGCTGTGGCTCGCCAAAGTTTCTTCCACGACGAAAACCTCTCAGGATCTGGTGACGGATAAGTGGAGCTTGCTGTTGCCACGACGTCTGCTGTCTTCTCTTCGCCTGTGGTTTCTTTCTTGAACGTTCTCGCTGCAGGCCAGTGAACTTCTTCTCTTCTTAAAAAGCCCGGTCCAATGTACCACCGATGATTGCAGTCGAAGTCTTCTGGCACGTCACGTGTCGCGTCGTCAGCAGGGTTCTGTGCCGTAGGTACCCATCTCCAATCTTGAGGTTTGGTGAGATCTTCTATCTCCGCCAAGCGATGAGCCACGAATGTCTTGAAGGTTCTTGGGTCCGTCTTTATCCAGGAAAGTACGATGCTGGAGTCTGTCCAGAATGTCTTCTTGACCACCTTCAGATCCATCTCTTCTTCTACTGAACGCGCCAATCTGCTTCCTAAGAGGGCCGCCTGTAGCTCTAGTCTCGGGATCGATACCGGTTTCAATGGAGTGACTCTTACTTTTGCCGCCACCAAGCTGACGTGGTAAGTCCCATCTTGATCTTCTGTCCTCCAATAAACTGTTGCCGCATAAGCAGTCTCGCTTGCGTCTGTGAATGTGTGCAGCTCCCCCTCGGTGCGATGTGGTGCTAGGCATCTAGGAATCTGGAGATCTTGAAGTAGCTTCATCTTCTTCAGGTAAGTTTTCCATGCCTCGTACTCCTTTTCTTCTATTTCTTCATCCCAACCGACGCCGCTTCTCCATATGTTTTGCAGCAGCTTCTTGCCCTGGACGAGAACTGGCGATGCTAAGCCAAGTGGGTCGAAGGTTGACATCACGGCGCTGGTGACTTCTCTCTTCGTTGGCACCTGGAGTCCCCTGGCTATTTCTTCAGGTGTGTTCCGGAGGTTTGCCCTGAAGCCGATGGAGTCCCTTTCTGTGAACCAGCGTAGTCCCAATGTCTTCTCTTCTTTCTCGCCGAGGTCTACTTCTGTCTTGTTGGTCGTTTCAGTTTTCACATCTTGCAGCAACTCAGGTTGATTTGATGCCCATCCCCTGAGTTCGAAGCCCGCCTTCTTGTGTATGAAGTCCACCTGCGCTGTCACTCTTCTGAAGTCTTCTTCTGAATGGAAACTGTGCAAGTAATCGTCCATGTAATGATTCACCTCGACTGCTCTTGCTGCTTCTGGGTAGTCCGCCGCATTCCGGTTCTTCACGTAGATTGCTGTGCTCGGAGATGATGTCGCGCCGAAGATAACTGATGTCATCCTATACTTCTTCGGTGACACGTCGCGATGATCCCCGCGCCACAGGAACCTCAGGCTGTCCCTGTCTTCTGGCCTGATGCGAACTTGCAGGAACATTTCCTTTATGTCAGCAGCTACTGCTATAGGTCCTCGACGAAACCTCAGTAGAACGCCAAAGAGTGACTGTAGTAGATCTGGACCCGGTAGTAGAGCGTCGTTGAGGCTCCTTCCTTTTGACTTGGCTGCGGCGTCGAAGACGATCCTTATCTTCTTCTTTAATGGATGAACCACGGAGAAGTGAGGTAGGTACCATAACTTCTTAGAGTCTTCTTGTCCTTCAGGTGCTTCTTCTGCATATTTGCTGTCGATTAGATGCTGGATTTGCTTGTTGTACTCCGCCTTCAACTGAGGATCCTTGTCTATTTTCCTCTCGATGTTGATCAACCTGTTCCTGGCTGACGTGTAGCTCTCTGGCATCTGCTCATCTTCATTCTTCCATAGAAGTCCAGCTTCGAATCGGCCATCTTCAAGTCTTCTGCAGGTTTTCTCTAGGATGGTGAGTGCTCTCCCTTCTGAATCTGTAGTAGGTCTTCTTGGTTGCACCCCGAGAGCTTCGATTGCGAAGTGATCCTTGATGGCTTGATGCATTTCTTCTTCTGGCGTGTTGACATGTAGACACGTGTTCAGGAAGTGTACTGGTCTTGCACCTCCAATGTCTGACCCGTGGAGCACCCAACCAAGTCCTGTTCTTGAAGCGACTGGTTCTCCTGGTTTCCCTCTTCTTACTTCTTGAGTCACAATTAGCTCCCAGTTGTCTTGACCGATGAGCAGCTGTGGTGACTCCCCTTCGTAGTAAAGAGAGTCGGCAATCTTCTTTAAATGTTGGCATTCTTGAATCCTCTTCTTGTCTAGGAACTGTGGTGCAAGCTTCAACTCGTTGATAGTCCGGACTTTCTTCAGTGTCTTCTTGGTTTCCTGATGAACCCCCTTCACCATGAGGTCCAGCTTCTGAGAGTCCTTCTTCTTAATCAGCCTGCCTCCCACCGTTTCTATGACGAGTTCTTCCTTGTTTCCTTGAGCGCCGACTTCTTCTGCCACCTTCTCATCCAGAAGTGATACTGTAGACCCTTCATCCATAAGGGCTAATATCTTCTTTGATCCTTTTGACCCGAAGACTTCTACTGGAACTATCTTCAGGTATGCTCTTGCGTTGCTGACTGCATTTACTGATGCCGTGACGCTTGCCACCTCTTGTGGCGTTTCCCTTTTGTCGTCTCCCGAGGTCCTTTCTTCTGACTGGACGTGCAGCAGATGATGATGCCATCTCTTGCATTCCTTGCACGGTGGTTTTCTGCAGCTCTCCTTCCTGTGTTTCCCTTGAAGACATTTGAAGCAGACGTGACTCTTCTTGACTATTGCCCATCGATCTTGAACTGACGTCTTCTGGAACTTCTGACATTCGACGAGATAGTGTTCACCCTCACACATCGGGCAAGTCTTCTCTGAATGTCTTGAATCCTTTTCTCTGAAGTCCTTTTCTTTAGCTGCATGCGTCGCTTGTCGATGAGTCCTCTTGAACCCGCTCTTTTCTTCTGAAGTCGCGAAGGCTCCACACTTGTCTGCTTCTATGTTCAGGAACTTGGATACCAACGTCAAGTCGGAAAACTCTCCCTCTTCCGATGCTGCAGTGAAGTCGTACCATCGGAACTTGAGAACCGTCGGCATCTTCTCTATTATTTGCTTCACCATTTCAGGCGAGTGTAGATATTGTGGTTTCTTCAATCCTTTTATTGCTGCTACGCTGTTGTTGATCTGGCTCGCGAAGACGCATATGTCCCGTGGGTTTTCTGATATCTTCGGTAACGTCTTGAGCTTATCCAATTCTGCCAGCACCAGCGCATCAGGTCTTCCATATCTTCTTCTGAGGGCTTGCATCACTTCCAACGGAGAAGCTTCGGAGTATAACAGGCTCTTGATAGCTTCTCTTGCGTTGCCCTTCAGTGCTCTTCTTAGTCGAGCCATATTCTGGACGTCGTTGAACATCGGTGCTGTATCTTCGTAGACAACCTTGAAGGCCAACCATTCGCTGCTGTTGCCGTCGAAGTAGGGTAACTCGTGGATGTACTTCGGCTGTGCTGCTGGTCCTCCTCTTGTGGTAAAGGCTTCTTTCAATGCTGATGCCAACGCTTGAATCTCGATCGTAGCCCCTTTCGTTGAGGAGTTCTCTTCAGGCTTCACCATGTGTGGCTCTTCTGAAGGGTGCTGACCTTGCTTCTTTGGTTGCTCCATGTTGTCATCTTCTATTAGGGATGACTGGATCCATTTCTGCACCTGTGCTGTTCTGTCTTCCTGGTCTTCATCCACGGAGTCCTCATCTTCATATTGTGCCATTTCCAATCTGACACGGGCTAGCTTCGCCGCAGCCTCTGCTTGTTTCAATTCAAGGCGTGCTAATTCTTCTCTGGCTTCTAACTCGCGTCTTCTGGCTGAGGAGCTCGTGGTCTTCGTGGACCTGGCGCGACGACTGACCCCCTTCGGTTCTCGGGTCGTGGCTGAAGCACGCAGACCCTCTTCCGGGCAATCTTCTGGGATCTTCTTTGTCGTCTCCTTTCTTGCGGCATCTTCTGGCTTCTTCTTCTTGTTGTTCTTCTCAGACGCCGCCGTGGTTGCTGTTCCGACCGTATTCTCCGTTATCGTGGTGTCCTCTGTAGCCGTTGTACCCGAAGAAGTGTTCGTGCCCGATGACGCTGTTGTTCCCGATGACGCTGTTGTTCCCGATGTCGCTGACACTGTCGCCGACGTGACCCCTTTTGACCCTGACGCTTCTTCTGTCGCGTCCAATATGGCAGGACGGGACGGGGGACGCGAGGGGGCATCCTTCTGTGACCTGGTTACTCGACTCGGTTGCATCTTGCAGTCTTCTGAATCTTCTGAATCTTCTGGGCTCTTCTGGCAGGGATCCTAGCTCGAAGGACCAACTGTTTCGGACGGCTGGGGTACGATCAGCACCCTTAGTCGTCCTGGGACAATCTCCCAATACGTTTTTTTTGGCGTATGCTCTGTTTCTTCGTTGCTGGTGACACACGCCACCACGCACCCCTGAATGCGTTGGGTTGGGTACGACGACCGTTGAGGACCT
Organism: Cosmia pyralina; assembly: GCA_946251885.1. NCBI lineage: Eukaryota > Metazoa > Arthropoda > Insecta > Lepidoptera > Noctuidae > Cosmia > Cosmia pyralina. The sequence continues at coordinate 10,153,088 of OX276344.1, forward strand.
CGGGAGACTGGGACGAAGAAAGAAATAAGAAAGCCGATTTTTTTCCTTGATTTTCCTTCCGCTGATTTCGGCTCCTATCTCTTGCTGTTGCCTCTTCGGTGGCTGTGGTCGGAATGACGACTGAACGAAAGCTAGCGCGCTTTTATACCGCGCTGCATTACCTTATTGAGGTCCGCGATTTTTGAACCTTTTTTACTTTAATTTTTCCCTAAGCCGAAATCTTTGGAACCTTTATTTTCATGAAATTATACACTTTTTCTTTTACAATTTTTGCGTAAAACCTTACTTATACAGTCCTTTCTTATATAAAACAATAATATTTATCTTATCTAATTGGAACAAAAATTTCTTAGAACAAAAACATACAAAAAACATAGGTTAGAACATTTTCACTATAGAAATTTCCTTATATCTTCTGAACTAATGGACGGATTTCCATAAAACAAAAAGAAAAATTAGTTTTGAGACTAAACCTAACTTTTAAAACTAAAATTTTTGAAATTAACACATAAACAAAAAAGTACGTTTTCAAGTTTACGTAATTATACTTTAACACTAACATTTACAAAAATTCCCTTGCAAATTAACTTTAATCAGTCTTATTAGATTAGAATAAGTAACTAGAATCAATCCTAAGTAGTTTCAAGCTAATCATAATTAAAAAAAAAAAAACCATAGTAAACAAAATCTCTTTAAAATCCTAACTAGAAATTTTATCTAATTCGCGACGCGGTACGTTGTATCATGGCGGACCCTCCGCTACTTGTGCTTACGTGCGCCAGATAGGGTCTCGTCGCCGACAGATATATACTAAAATAATAAGCAGTTCCTCCTAAGGTCGATATCCGCAGCCTTCAGTAGCAATTTCCTATTTCTTGCGAAGTTTTTCATATTTAGGTTTCCATGCCCGAAGGGTGCCAAACACAGAACCCTATTACTAAGCCCACGCTGTCCTTCCATCCAAGTCTATCTGTCTGTCAGTGGGCTGTATCTCATGAACCGTAATAGGTAGACAGTTAAATATTGTACGGCGGTACGGAACCCTTCGTGTGCTAGTCCATCTCGCACTTGGCCGGTTTTCAGGGAATTAATGAACGCCTGCGTTCCTGCACGTACCTAACGGTACAACACACATTATGTCATGATTGACTGCGGAGTTCGATAAAGGTACACGTACGTATGTATGTATGATGATAATCATTTAAAAGATGAAATCTGTAACTATCTTAAAATACATGTAATAAAATCGTAGCGAATCTGCAATATTCTTAACTTTTGGCACTTCTTTTTACAATTTGCTTTAAAATATAGACAGAAGAATACGAACAAATTGCAATAAATTGCTCATCTCAGCAAATACCGTGATAATTTACAGCCTACAGACTGACCGGAATATCTATGCAAAATTTGAACAAAATGTATTCGGTAGTATAATTGCGTGATGCTGGACCACACACACCTACATTCAGACAAACAGATAAAAATTCTAAAAATTATGTTTTCGACTAAGTATACAGGGTGTTTGGTGCATCGTTTGCCAAATTGAATTGGCCGAAAGAAGAGGTCATTTGCTATCGCTTCAGGCTCAAGTACTCATTTTTGGCCACACCGGTTTTTTTATTACAACTTTCTAATTTTTATTTTGAAAAAATCCAAAACTCAGCATTAAAGCTTAAATTAAAAAAAAGTTTTAAGTGTAGTCGTCAAATTTCATTTTTATTTACATATGTACTGTTGTATGGCTCTATCAAATTTAAAATTACTTGCCAGTTACATCTAGTTTTTTTTTAATAAATCACAAAGTTTTTGGAAAAATAAAAAATGAACTTAAAACTCAACTTTAAATAGCTATAAAAAAAAAACTAAAAGCGATCGGGATCTTCGAATTATTTTAAAAAGTTCTCTAGTCTATCCCCTTTCCAACGGTATGCAATGTGTTAAAAAACTCTTTTAATATCTTTAATAATTAGCTAAATGTGTAGTCGAGACACATCAGGCTGATATTGGATATTACGTTTAAAACACTAGTTTTCGCATAAATTACATGCTATTAGTAGATAGATACTGTTATCTCACGTCTTACGTAGTCTCTTATCTCGTTCTTACATAGGGAACTTTCCTCGAAATTGAAAAAAAAATACATTATTACAAAAATAATCATTTATTAATAAGTAATTTAATTACATACTAATCTTACAAGTCTTGTTCAAACTGTCTACCACTATTGCGTATGCACGCGCGACATCTTCGTCTTATCTCAACTGTAGTGGTGCGTAAACGCATTTCTGCTTTGATCGTCATGAAAGCCGCCTCAATGCGTTGGACTAAATCATCTCTTGTCTCAACTTCCGTGGCGTAGACGAGTTCTTTGGCCCGTCCCCAGACGTAAAAATCCAACGGAGTTAAGTCTGGAGAACGTGGAGGCCAAGGAATAGGGCCATCCCTCCCAATCCATGAGTCCGGGAATGCATCATTCAAGTACTCCCTGACGGTTATTCTCCAATGAGCGGGACAACCGTCATGTTGGAAAACAAAAGACCTGTCTTCACTGAAAATTGGCAAATCAGCTAATAATAAGGGCAACTCTGTTTGCAGAAATTCTAATTCTTGTAAGATTAGTATGTAATTAAATTACTTATTAATAAATGATTATTTTTGTAATAATGTATTTTTTTTTCAATTTCGAGGAAAGTTCCCTATGTAAGAACGAGATAAGAGACTACGTAAGACGTGAGATAACAGTATCTATCTACTAATAGCATGTAATTTATGCGAAAACTAGTGTTTTAAACGTAATATCCAATATCAGCCTGATGTGTCTCGACTACACATTTAGCTAATTATTAAAGATATTAAAAGAGTTTTTTAACACATTACATACCGTTGGAAAGGGGATAGACTAGAGAACTTTTTAAAATAATTCGAAGATCCCGATCGCTTTTAGTTTTTTTTTTATAGCTATTTAAAGTTGAGTTTTAAGTTCATTTTTTATTTTTCCAAAAACTTTGTGATTTATTAAAAAAAAACTAGATGTAACTGGCAAGTAATTTTAAATTTGATAGAGCCATACAACAGTACATATGTAAATAAAAATGAAATTTGACGACTACACTTAAAACTTTTTTTTAATTTAAGCTTTAATGCTGAGTTTTGGATTTTTTCAAAATAAAAATTAGAAAGTTGTAATAAAAAAACCGGTGTGGCCAAAAATGAGTACTTGAGCCTGAAGCGATAGCAAATGACCTCTTCTTTCGGCCAATTCAATTTGGCAAACGATGCACCAAACACCCTGTATATTGTTCCCAAATCTCGTAGCAATTACTTTTTCCAAAAATATGCAATATCACCAAATACGGTTTTGACTTCGCTACGACTTTATGTTATGTATAGATTTCGTGATAATAAACTATGTGGCCAAATCACTGTCAACTGTCAACATCAGTATGATTCATAGATCATAGTTAAGTCAGCAAAATGTCAAACAAATCTAACAATAAGTTGCTAGATTCATACAGATACATGTTTATACATACATGTCAAAGATTTAGTGTTAGGTAGCAGTTACACAATGGTGCCGATTCTCTTGTCACAAATGCCTGTAAACTAGACTAAAAATCACTAAAATTTAGTTTATTCCTGTCAAATGATGATTTCCCATTCTGAAATTGACTAAAGTGACACAACTTAACTATATTTTAGTTTGACAGCACTAATATTGTACCGAGTTATTAATTTAGTGAAAATGGCAATTTCGCTATTCTGAATTTCACTGTTTTCACCTAAAATTTTAATTGTGAAACTAAATCAGACTATTTTTAATCGCGATTAAAAAGGTGTAGAATAAAATTAGTTATCATGAACTAGAATTCAAACCAACACCTTGACTTTAAGTGCAAAAAAAGTACTGTATTTTTTTTTTCTTTTGCTTAATCTCGAAAACGGTGTGTCCTATCGCAAAAATAATGAAAATTTGGCCCCCCTTTTTAAAACTCTTAAACCCCTAAACCTCAACATACAGGGTTACAGGTTAAGTCGACCTATTCCCTTTAAGGGCATGTTCTTTACATTGTTTCTGATTGATTTGGCTATGAAACACCCTATCCTAAATCTAACCGTTTTCGAGATATTTGAAATTAATTGTTTTTTATAAAAAATACCCGATTTTTGTCTATCAGCTCAGATATTGTGAAACGTGTAAGTCTTATTATTACTGTTATTTATTTTTTACATGTAAAATAAGATGCTTTATGACCTAAATAACCAAGATTGTCCATAAAATTAATAAATAAGTCGTTGTAGATGATTAAACTTTCAAAAAAGTAATTAAAATTTAGAAAGCTTAATTTTTGTTTAAGGATATCTAAAAAAAAAATTATGGCACTTGTTTTGCAGATGAGCTTAAAAATATCTACGTTTCATCAGCTATCCAACGAGGTATGATAATCTAGGGTTAAAAAAAACAGTCATAGAAAAAACTTAGTTGCGAGCCCCCAGGTAGTAGACCCTAGCCTATTGTCCTTTAAGGTTAATGCGGTGAGTGTGAGCGAGATACCTTACTATACGCTTTGTGCAGGTGTGAGTGGGAAACATAACGTGAAGAAACCGGTTTGGTAATACAATGCGCTTTGTGTTTGGTTATCATTATCCAACAATAATCTGTTAGTCTGCTTATGTGATTCGTCCGTGGTAGATGCGATATTATTTTGTTCTCTGTTTTCTATTCGACTTGGCTGTGTTTCTGGACTGTTTCTTCTGATTCCTGACTTACTGTGCGTGTTAACTGGATTCTGATTGTGCTTGTGATACGGAACTGTTCAAGATGGCAGCCTACACGAATGAGGAATATGCTGACATGCTAATTTGCTATGGATACTGCAATTGTGTGTCTGCGCATGCTCGCAATGAGTACATAATACGCTATCCCGACCGTCGAGTGCCGGATGTGAGCGTGTTCAACGGAGTTTATCGAAGACTTCGAGAAACTGGCTCCGTTTCAAGACGACGTACAGACTTGGGAAGACCACGTGTGATTGATGACGACGAAGAACAAAATAATGAGATAGTGGAACAATTTCGATTGGATCCAACCACTTCCACTAATATTGTTGCCCGTGCTCTGGGACTCTCGCAATGGAAGGTATGGTTTACCGTTCACACAGCGGGCCTATACCCTTACCATTATACGCCGGTACATGCTATCGAAGAGGGAGATCCTGCGAGAAGATTGGATTTCTGCAGATTTATGTTAAATGCTGATTTCGAAGACCCGACTTTCCTTAAAAAAATCTTGTGGACAGATGAGTCTAAGTTTGATAAAGATGGGATTACCAATTACCATAACGCTCATTATTGGGCCCCGAAAGAACAGAGAAATCCAAACAAAAAGAGAGTAAAGGGGTCACAACGAAGATTTAGCCTCAACGTGTGGATGGGTATTATTTCAAATAATTTGATTGGGCCTTATTTTCTCCCTGATAATTTAAATGGAGAACACTATGAAAATTTCTTACGAGGAGACTTAAGTGATTTACTAGATGATTTACCACTAAATCTAATAAGAGACATGTGGTATCAGCATGATGGCTGCCCCGCCCATTTCAGGAGAAGTGTCAGAGAATGGCTGGATACAAATTATCCAAATAAGTGGATTGGACGAGGTGGGCCTTTACCCTGGCCAGCTAGAAGTCCTGACATAACCCCCATGGATTTTTACGTATGGGGGCACATGAAGAGTCTTGTATACAGTGACCCCAACCCAGTTTCATCCGTTGAGGTATTGAGAGAAAAAATAATTAATGCGGCGAATGAAATAAGAAGAACTTTAACTACTGGTGTTGTTAAAAGTGGACTTCGAAAAAGAATGCGAAGATGTGTGCAAAATAGAGGCGGACATGTCGAACACGAAATTTAGAAATTTAACAGTTTTAATAGTTTATTAAAAGCATCTTGTACTAAGCGATTGTTTTATTTAGTATTTTTTTTACCTCCCCTGTAGCCAATGAAATTAAGTTTTGCTCTGCATTTTTGATAAAACCCCAGATTATCATACCTCGTTGGATAGCTGATGAAACGTAGATATTTTTAAGCTCATCTGCAAAACAAGTGCCATAATTTTTTTTTTAGATATCCTTAAACAAAAATTAAGGTTTCTAAATTTTAATTACTTTTTTGAAAGTTTAATCATCTACAACGACTTATTTATTAATTTTATGGACAATCTTGGTTATTTAGGTCATAAAGCATCTTATTTTACATGTAAAAAATAAATAACAGTAATAATAAGACTTACACGTTTCACAATATCTGAGCTGATAGACAAAAATCGGGTATTTTTTATAAAAAACAATTAATTTCAAATATCTCGAAAACGGTTAGATTTAGGATAGGGTGTTTCATAGCCAAATCAATCAGAAACAATGTAAAGAACATGCCCTTAAAGGGAATAGGTCGACTTAACCTGTAACCCTGTATACGAGTAGGTACCAAAAAAAAAAATTCCAAAAAAAATACGTTGAGCTACCCCCTCCCTGCTCGTTGAACAAAATATGACAAGCCTTGTCACTTTTCATAGTGGTTTCGTTAGTTCCAATTAAAGCCACCGGGTCATATTATACTACGGGCACTATACCACGCGGAGTCACGATTGTCAAACTCGATTATAGTTGTGTCAAAATTGTTTTTTAATTTAGAGGTTTTTTTTGCAGAATAGCTCTAAGATTCTCATAGCCAAAAGTAAGGAATTTTAGTGATAGTTTAGTTCGGTGTACAAGAGAATCGGCACCAGTTGTAAACAATCTAAATTATAAATCAAAATTTTAGCCCTTTTATTGCACAACGCCGATAATTAGTTAACTACCATCATTAGTTTAACAAGATGAAAATTTATAATCGTCATAACAACTAATCAACAAATTAGCTTAGTCATCAGAAAAAGGTGAATGTAGTCATTAGTTGGCATTGTTGTGAGATATTGCAAATCATTAAATCACCTATTAAAACTTATTAGAATATTAAATCAGCATAATTACTTAATTACTTTTTTTCAGACTCATTAGAAGACTAAATAATTTGTAATTTGCTATTTTTGTTATATTATTATGCAAAGTTTTAAAACTCATTTTATGTTGATAAATATCTAGCTCAAACATAGTTGTCTACGTGTGGGTGTAATAAAAACCTCTGCCTACTACTTCGAAGATATATGAGGTGGTGCTATTTTATGTTACTCGCTAAAAGCCTGTGTTCTTCAACAGAAACACTAAAAGGAATCGTTTCATATGTAAAAATAAATAAAAATATTTTGACGATTTTTTAAAAAAAACGGCATATTTTTCGGCAAATTGGTAACAAAAAAATATAAATAATTAGCACTATAATCACCTGTGAGGATATTCCTGTGTAACTTTCCGTTTAAGAGATAATCAGATTTTTCATACTAGCTTCATACAAATTTTTCGTAAAAAAATTATAATTCCTTCGTTTTTGAGCAGAATTAACTCGGGTGTAATTTTTGTATATAGTAATGACTAATAGAAGTGATATCCGGCAAAAAATCCGGCACTTGCAAATTGAAATCTTTAAGTCTATGAAAGCCAATTTTCAGCCCGCCGTGCCAGTGCAAACGCACTGTTATCCGTAGCAATTGCATTTTATTCTAGTCTATGGCATTTGCATCTTGAACGAGTATTGCCATGCTGCGATAACTACAGTCTATAGCAATCTGTAGTTAACGTCAAACTGTCAACCTAACCATAGTCAACATACTAATGTCAATCGTGCTCGTCGATGTTTTATTTTGTTTGAAAGAGAATTAGTGAGAAAAGAAATATTGTTTGAGGCCTACAGGAGGTAGATAGATGTAGGCTAGTGATACTCAAATATATTTTAAAATGGGTAGTAGAAAAGAGAACTTGAAGAAATCATTAGGGATATCGGAGTACCCATGGAGCTCAGGTACGGTAATCGATGAACAATAAAAAATCAAGTATCACGTAGAATGGTGGAACATACAACGAATAAATCTGATACCTTCAAATATTTTTATAAATGAATGGCTGCTGTAATCGCGTATAATTGTGTTCGTACAACAAGTTCTAAATGTTATTGCATCCTAGGTGATCCTTTGTATTTGATAGGCAACTGTTTGTGTATAGTGCGTATCCGACATATTGTTATTGTAATTACGTTGTAGGTAGGCACTTCAACAACCTTGTTATCAAACATACATTTTAAAGCTTCATATTTTATTACAACACGCAAACAATAAAAAAATGGGTAAGGAAATAGAATAGAATAGAATAAACGTTAATTGTCTCCAGTATTACAGCTAGTAGTAGTGGTACATACACAACTATAATACCGGAAGCAAAAGGTAAAAAAATTACCATGCAATGAATTCTGTCCACTTTTAAAGTAAGTAAAGTAGAAAGAGCATCACATCAACATCTCTTTAGAGGTTAAATTACTCACTAAAACTAATAATTTTTCATATTTTCCATACAAAAAGTGAAAAATTCCATATAAAACACGTTGAGGCTGCACTCCCTGCACGCCTCCGGCTCTAAAAAAATATTCTGGGATAAGGTAAACTAGTACCATGTAGAGTCGTGATTGTCAAACTCGATTTTAGTTGTGTCAAAATTAAGTTAATTTAAATTAGTTATTAAGTGTTTAGATAATTTTTTTGCAGAATAACTTTAAGATTCTGATAGCCAAAAGTATGAAATTTTAGTGTTAGTTTATATTATGTCTTCAATAAAACACTAAATATCGTAATTTATGTATTGGGCTAAGTAGCCTAGATATACAAGTGGGTAAATCATAAGAGTAGGGTGGGAACAATAATTACGATTGAGGGTAGACTTAAAACCTAATAAACCCAAACTTATACACTACAAATTATGTAGGTTGGGGAAAAAGTTTCTTCACATTTTTTAAGAAAATTCAAAACATTTTTTAATATACATTATTTACATTTATCTAAAGTATGTAGGTACCATTTTGTTTGATAACTTTTTGCCATCTTGTAGGTAGGGACATGATCCCATTGGTACAGAAATTTTGGGACTTTTGATCAAAATACCGCGACAAGAGGTTTTGGCAGTCCTCTCGTGATGTTAACCTGACACTGCCTAAAGAATTCTGAAGAGACCGAAACAGGTGGAAATCTGAAGGTGCAAGGTCAGGACTATACGGCTGATGCATTAACACCTCCCAGCCAAACTCTTAATTTTTGCCGAGTGGCTAAAGATGTGTGTGGTCTAGCGTTGTCATGATGAAAAACCACACCACTTCTGTTGATTAATTCCGGCCGCTTACTCGTCAACTTCTTGCTTTAATCTCATCAGTTGTTCGCAGTAGAGTTCAGCACGCTTAGTATGACCGCCATAGAAAGGGGTTTTGTCTACGGAAGAATAGACAAAATGGCAGATAGTAGAAATATTTGTACGCATTCTACTCGTCTAAGCATGGCAATCTTTCATTTTATCTATTCATCCGTCGACAAAACCCGTTTCTAAGGCGGTCATGCTAAGCGTGCAGAATCGATGGTCCTGCCTGGTGGTAACAGCTCATAATGAATAATGCCCTTTCAATCCCACCACACACACAGCATCACCTTGTTGCGAGTTAACCCGGGTTGCGCCACAGTCTGTGAAGCCTGGCCGGCCTTTGACCACGACCTTTTTCGCACGTTCTTGTCGTACGTGATCCACTTTTCATCACCAGTTATCAGCTTCTTCAAAAATGGTTCGGTTTCATTACGTCGTAATAAAAAAATCACAAATGAGTACATGGTTCATTAGGTTTCTTTCAGTGAGCTTGTGAGGTACCCAAATATCGAGCTTTTTTGTGTACCCAGTTTTTTTCAAATGCGCCAAAACTGTTTTGTGGTCAATTCCCAGTTCTTCAGCTACGTCGTAACTACTGATGTGCCGATCTTGCTCCACTTTTTCAAAAATGGCATCAATTTTAGCCGTAATAGGGCGACCAGAGTGACGTGCATCTTTGACATCAAAATTTCCGGGTTGAAAACGCTTAAACCAAATTTGTGCTACTCTCACAGACACTGCACTGGGTCCATAAACATCGCAAATTTTTTTTCGCGGCTTGCGTTGCATTTTTACCTTTTTTGTAGTAAAATTTTAAAATGTATCGAATTTCTTCATTAGATTCACTCATTTTGACAGTACGAAAAACAAATGAAAATCACACATTTTCCTAATTTGAATTTGGAATTATGTTCTTTAAAATTTAAACTTTCAATGATACCAAAACCAGCCAGATATACAAATAGTATAGCCAAAGAGATTTTATTTTAAGTTCATACATACTAATAGGTTGGGGAAAAAGTTTCTTCGCATTTTTTAAGAAAATTCAAAACATTTTTTAATATACATTATTTACATTTATCTAAAGTATGTAGGTACCATTTTGTTCGATAACTTTTTGTCATCTTGTAGGTAGGGACATAATCCCATTGCTATAGAAATTTTGGGACTTCTGATCAAAATACCGCGACAAGTGGTTTTGGTAGTCCTCTCGTGATGTTAACCTGACACTGCCTAAAGAATTCTGAAGAGACCGAAACAGGTGGAAATCTGAAGTTGCAAGGTCAAGACTATACGGCAGATGCATTAACACCTCCCAGCCAAACTCTCTTAATTTTTGCTGAGTGGCTAAAGATGTGTGAGGTCTAGCGTTATCATGATAAAAAAGCACACCCCTTCTGTTGATTAATTCCGGCCGCTTTCTCTCAACTTCTTGCTTTAATCTCATCAGTTGTTCGCAGTAGAGTTCAGAATCGATGGTCCTGCCTGGTGGTAACAGCTCATAATGAATAATGCCCTTCCAATCCCACCACACATACAGCATGACCTTGTTGCGAGTTAACCCGGGTTTCGCCACAGTCTGTGAAGCCTGACCGGACTTTGACCACGACCTTTTTCGCACGTTCTTGTCGTACGTGATCCACTTTTCATCACCAGTTATCAGCTTCTTCAAGAATGGTTCGGTTTCATTACGTCGTAATAAAGAATCACAAATGAGTACACGGTTTATTAGGTTTCTTTCAGTGAGCTCGTGAGGTACCCAAATATCGAGCTTTTTTGTGTACCCAGTTTTTTTCAAATGCGTCAAAACTGTTTTGTGGTCAATTCCCAGTTCTTCAGCTACGTCGTAACTACTGATATGCCGCTCTTGCTCCACTATTTCAAAAATGGCATCCATTTTATCCGTACTAGGGCGACCAGAGCGACGTGCATCTTTGACATCAAAATTTCCGGATTGAAAACGCTTAAACAAAATTTGTGCTACTCTCACAGACACTGCACTGGGTCCATAAACATCGAAAATTTTTTTCGCGGCTTGCGTTGCGTTTTTACCTTTTTTTTAATTAAAATTTTAAAATGTATCGAATTTCTTCATTAGATTCACTCATCTTGACAGTACGAAAACCAACTGAAAATCACACATTTTCCTAATTTGAATTTGGAATTATGTTCTTTAAAATTTAATCTTTCAATGGTACCAAAACCAGCCAGATACCAATAGTATAGCCAAAGATTTTTTATTTTAAGTTTATACATACTATAATGCGAAAAGACTTTTTCCCCAACCTAATATATACAACAGTATATTTAGTTTAGTTCGGCGTCCAAGAGAATCGGCACCATTATCTGTTTATTCAAAGAAAATAGCATTGTATAATCTTAATGCTATAGTATAATTTATTTATAGATGAAGATGAAAATAATACTTCACAACCTGTCCAAGTACAGAGGAGGCAGTCAGATGAGGCTCGCCCCAGTGTAGTCGATATGCCTGGAACGAGCGGTGGAAACAGTTCAAATACACCTGCACTTGGTAAGTTATCTGTAATTATTGTTTCATTTATATAAAAAAAAGTAAGTAACCTGGAATCATAGACATGACGATTAAGTCCCTGGATTTAAGAAATTGCTAATTATTTATTGCACTTAGAATACATTATTATTATTCCAAACAATCTTATTACGTTTTTAGGGTTCCTTACAAAAACTTTTTAAGTGCTTTGAGGAAAATAAATTCTTGTAATGTTGGCTGGTTATTGTAAGTATGTACTTGATTATATTGAGATAAAAAGGGTAATTATAAAAATAAAAAGCAAAATAAATATCTAATCAAATTAATATACTTAAATACAAAAAAAAAATAAAAAAAAAAAATTATTGAGTTGAAATTGAATTTGAAGTGTGGAAAATTTTGTAATCTAAATATATAAAACTCAAAGGTGACTGACTGACATAGTGATCTATCAACGCACAGCCCAAACCACTGGAGGGATCGGGCTGAAATTTGGCATGCAAGTAGATGTTATGACGTAGGCATCCGCTAAGAAAGGATTTTGATAAGTTCTATCCCCAAAGGGATAAAATAGGGGATGAAAGTTTTATGAAACTTTGTCAATTTTAAACCGATCGGGATGAAATTTGGCATGCAGGTAGATGTTATGACGTAGGCATCCACTAAGAATGGATTTTGTTAATTTCTACCCCCAAGGGGATAAAATAGGGGATGAAAGTTTGTATGAAGCTTTGTCAATTTTAAACCGATCGGGCTGAAATTTGGCATGCAGGTAGATGTTATGACGTAGGCATCCGTTAAGAATGGATTTTGTTAATTTCTACCCCCAAGGGGATAAAATAGGGGATGAAAGTTTGTATGAAGCTTTGTCAATTTTAAACCGATCGGGATGAAATTTGGCATGGAGGTAGATGTTATGACGTAGGCATCCACTAAGAATGGATTTTGTTAATTTCTAACCCCAAGGGGATAAAATAGGGGATGAAAGTTTGTATGAAGCTTTGTCAATTTTAAACCGATCGGGCTGAAATTTGGCATGCAGGTGGATGTTATAACGTAGGCATCCGCTAAGAAAGGATTTTGATAAGTTCTACCCCCAAGGGGATAAAATAGGGGATGAAAGTTTGTATGAAACTTTGTAAATTTTAAACCGATCGGGCTGGGACTTTGCATGTATATAGCTACTATGACGTAAGCATCCCCTAAGAAAGGATTTTGATAAATTCTACCCCCAAGGGGATAAAATAGGGGATGAAAGTGTGTATAAATCTTCTTAGATTTTCGACTGATTGAACTGAAATTAAAGATTGGAGCTACTATGATGAAGACGTCCGTTTAAATAGGATTTTGATAAATTCTACCCCCATGGGGATAAAATAAGGGATGATGGAGGATGTAAATGTATTAGTTTGAACTATGAGTACCTAATGGTATTGACTTGAGAGAACATTGCTTCTCTCATGGACAGTTTTATGTTGCTTGCTCACGAGTAAGTTCACCCAATAGCTTGATAGTTTTAGCGCCTAATGACAGATTAGTTAAGAATATTGTGTACAAAGAAGTTTTGTAGGCCCTAATTTTTTACTCACACTAAACAAAAGTAAAGCCGCAAAAAATATACCTAATTAATAATAATACTTAACGCGAGCGAAGCCGCGGGCAAAAGCTAGTTGTACATAAATATATTATATTTATGTACAATTACAAAATTTTCTTGCTAACACTACACAAAGAACCAGAGTAAAGTAGTTATACAAGTGTAACTGCTGCTGCTGCTGCTTGCTTGGTTGTGGGTGTGTAAATAACGCACAACCGCTTAAGGGGTCATTATTTATTTACTATTTATTTATTTATATAACCATTGCTTGGTGCACTTACAGTTTAACCAAAGCGCGCAGCGAGCCAACAACATGGCATTTAACTAAAATACTTCATGCAAACATTATACATAGGTTTACTGCTATACATGAATATGTCAACATCCGGCTCCTGTGCAATCAGGGCGTTCAGCAGATTGATCGCCTGTGTTGTGGGAGCATATCGAGCAGTATGGGTACTCATCAGTACAAACAACTTTTACTATGGGACCAAAGGACCTGAAATCGCGAAAAATAAATCAGCTGTGTTCTTTACATTTATGTTCGCATAACTCGTCAAAATGTACGGAACAGCTGATTTTTTTTCGTGATTTAAGGTTTGTTCCCATAGTAAAAGTTGTTCATAATGATGAGTAGGTACAGTCAACAAAAGAGATATCTAGGCAGGGTAGAGTAACATATTTGTATGTGAATTATTTCATGTTCAATTTTATATAATATTACTTTGTTTTTGCAGTACTCCTACATTGTAACACACTAACACAAAATTGTATATTGTGACGGAATTGAACTTGTAGCAATTCACATACAAATATGTTAGTATACCCTGCCTAGATATCTCTTTTGTTGACTGTACCATGACCCTTTAAGAGTTTGTGCGTTATTTAAGTTACACCTTGTAAGTATAACTACGTTACTCTGGTTTTTTGTGTAGTGTTAACAAGAAAGTTTTGTAATTTTACATAAATGTATATTGATTTGTTTGGGTATTTTTACTTTTAAAATTACCTTTATAACGCAATAATCAAGTAAGTACTCACAATAACCAGCCAACTTTTCAAGAATTTATTTTCACACTAGATTTTGCCCGCGGCTTCGCTCGCGTTAATTTAGAATTTGACAACCAATTCGGGTTGTATTCTGCTTCTAATAATATAATTCAATCATGGCAAAGACACGTGGCGCCATCTATTATCATAAGAACGTTATTGTTGTTATCCTCGGGAACAGTACTTACTTTTTTCGGGATGAAAAGTACCCTATGTCCGTTTCTGTACACCTGACAACGTATATGCAAAATTTCAGGATGTTCGGTTCAGTGGCTTAGGCGTGAAAAGGTAACAAGCAAACAAACTTACTTTCGCATTTATAATATTAGCTAATATAGGTAATTGATTTACGTTAACGTTTGGTCCCATAGTAAATGTTGTTCATGAGTACAATGACCCCTTAAAAGATTGCCACTGCTTACACTTACACTCTGTATAGCAAGAATCTTTCAACTCTGAAAAACAACTCTTGGATAACTCTGTAAAAAGTTATGCGTGGTCAAACAAGAAAAAAAAATACGTGTCGACATGAGAACCTTCTCCTTTTTTTCCGTCGGTTGAGAAAAAGGAAATGAGGTGAAAAAAAGAATCAGCGAAACTATCTTGATGTGCTTATACTTAGTCATCATCATTCTCCTGCCCCTATCCCAATCTATTTGGGGTCGGCGCAACATGTCCTTTTTTTCCATACTTCTCTATTATTCGTCATCTCGGTAGACCGGGAGAAAGGGGGTGACCCTTTCTAGCCATGTCATCTTTCACACAATGCATCCATCGTGATAATCGTTTATACGTTTTTTTTTTTTTTTTTAAATAAACTATAAGTACTTTTAAAACGAAAATTAAATTGCTTCGTTCGAACTGTCAAGATACTGAATATGATTAAAAGTCCAAGTATATTAGGGCCCGGAGGGGCATAACATCTTTCCTTTCATTATTTTTTTTTTTTCATTTTCTCAGTGTTAATCTGTCAAAATACCTTCAGTGAAGTTCAGTGGCTTCAGTTAACCTACATTTTTGACTAGTTAGATTTTGAATGTTATAAGCGTTTATTTTATATAAGGCCTTCTGAAGTTTTTTTATTAATGTTAAGTATTTTCATTGGTCATCAAACCCTGGAATATCATTTGATGCATTTCATATCATACCATTGCTCAGTGTGTTTTGGCCGATGATAGTGTCTTATGACGCGTATCTCCATGCATCAATCTCGTTCATTCGCCGGCATTTCTTACAGAAACTGAAGGGTAATTTTTGTTTTTCGCTCTCGCCCTCGTCCGTGTAGTCTGCGGCAGACCATACGGACGATTCTGTCCATGTACTGTTGGTCACCAGTATTATTTTAAGGGTCACTCAGTTTCCCGAGTTTTAATATCAATAAAGAAGGATTAATGTGTAATGCTATGAAACGCCTTTATTGTAATCGTAGAACGCTTTATGAATTGATGGATTGTATTCATCATTTATTTGATTGAACGTCTGTAGATGATTCGTGGTGGGGAGAACGGAGTGGAAGCCAGCCTCTAGCCCGTGGTGGAGGTGGGTGGTATTTAGCTGCTAACTTATGACTAAATTTTTAATAAGTAGGTAGATCGGATACGAGGCTTATAGTTCTGGTGCCGTATAGGGAAGTGTTAAAGTCCACATTGTACAGTAAAAAGAACGTAGATACGGACAGACCGAGTCGACGAATAATGCTCACCCTTTTTCGCAACGGAACAATGGTTGGTTGATGGTTGGCTTTAACATTTTTCATATTGTGCATGTCTACATATAAAAATGCATAACCTCCTCCTTTTATTAATGAAGTCGTTTAATAAATAAATACATTTCTTCTTCATTATAATACATAATAATGTAGTTGTTAGACACCCCTTTCTTCACATATAAACCTTAATTATTCATAGTTGTTATATTTTTGTTTGTATTACTAGGAGCGCAACAATCGCAGCCTACTTCGCCTGCCACTGTGCGCAGGCAACAGGCGAAGATGGACAGAGCTCTGTTCTGGTCTATTATCAATAACACTCCAAGAACATCAAACGTTGGATTCACACGGTAATGACCACTTTTGATTTTATTAAATAACTAGCTTCTGTCTGTGGCTTCTTATTTTTTTGCGTGGAACCCTAATTCTTTTTCTTAAATACACGTAGCCTAAGCCAGTCAAAGTCCCGTCAAAATTTTAAAAATTGTTTTTTTGTTATAACTACCGTATAATTATACTTTCATATGCATTTAGCAAAGCTGTTATTTTGACATTACAAACAGACACTTCAATTTTATTTATTTGTATAGAAGATTCGTAAAGCCAGTAGATTTTTTAAATTAATAAATAGGTTAATAGTTTAGTTTTAACTATTACTTAACCACTTAAAAATCTCTTGTTTAGTATTAATGCTTGATGCGAAGCATCTCATTAATGAAACTAAGCTCCCTTCTCAGGTGAGGTCAAAAATGTCTACCTCATCTGATTAAAAATGTAAGCATAGGAAATTTCAAAATGTTCCTTATCTCCAGACTTGTGATTTTTTTGTCAATGGTGGCGCTAGTTGGCAGCACTACTTGCCTTAAACGGTACACGGACCATACATAAAAAAAAAGATTCCGACGAACTGAGAACCTCCCCATTTTTTTTTGAAGTCGGTTAAAATGTGTCCGTGACTTCTGACTGAGTTTGTTTCGGTGTTTCTTTTCTAGAGTAGTCGGATAGGAAACACCGACCTCATATAGTTTTTAAGATACTATCAATCTGCCTAGCCTTTTCCCAACTATGTTGGGGTCGGCTTTCAGTCTAACCGGATGCAGCTGAATAACAGTATTTTACATGGAGCGACTGCCTATCTGACCTCTACAACCCAGTGACTGGGTAATACGATATCCATTGGTAAGACTGGTTGTCAGACTTTCGGGCTTCTGACGACCCGTAACGACTGTCAAAGATCCACGAATGACAGCCGGCACCAACGGCTTAACGTGCTTTCCGAGGCACGGAGGAGTCTCGGTATGTAAAGATAACCCATCCACGGACCTGATGATCGATCGATTAACCTGATGGATCGACCCGTGCGGCTGTTATTACTTAGCCACAAGCTCCACCAGCTCCAGTTTTTAAAATACTATTGACGTGTAAAACATAAACATAACATCAGGCTTGTATTCCCCTCCCCGCCGCCGGGGTCGCGGGTAGTTCGAAAGAGATACCGCGGCCCTGGCACGGGCAGCTGAAGGAGCATGGGTGGGTTTTAGTCAGTAAAAGTCTGACACGCCCTCCCGCTCTGCCCAGAGCGGGAGAAGTCATTTGATGATTTCCCATCCACAAAAAAAAAAAAAAAAGGCTTGTATTCCCCGAACGGTTAGCCAGAGATGAACCTGTAGTAGCTATACCCACATTTCGCCAGTTATGTCTAAGTCCCATGTAATAGGGGGCGAGCCTATCGCCATCAACCGGGCACAAAACCAGACTCCGGGCTGCTACTGAGAAATTCCTGATAGAAAAACCCAATAACACTTTGCCCGACCTGGGAATCGAAACCAGGACCTCACGCTCAGCAGTAGCGCTTGCGCAACGAAGCAGACGTGATGTAAAAGTGTTTGTATAAACCTACGTAAGTACAGAAATAAAATCATTTATCCACCCAGGTCCAGGTTATGCGACGTGCCTCTAACGTACGTGACGCGGCCAGCGATCCCCGCGCGCATGTCGGACACGCGCGAGACGCGTCGCAGCGAGCGGCCGAACACGTCATCAGCTGACATACAGCACATCCTGGCGTTCAAGAAACTGACTCGCAACCTAAACAGCTTGACGCAGTGCAAACAAGGCGCACACATGCCACCAACCTCCTCGCGCCGTTAGTAACCTTAGTTTGAGTCTACGCTATTGTCACTCAGGCCCGCTTGCACGGACAACAATAAAATTTAAAACATCGTTCTATTTCTGTCAATCGTTTAAAGATGACAGAGACAGAATGACGTCTTAGGAAAACATGTTATGGGATTGTTATAGTAAATTTAAAGTAATAGCCACGAAAAAAAACGTCTAGCTAGCTCAAGAGTTTCACCAGCCAGTGAAAAACTTGGATTGAGGACAAACCTTGTAGATGATTGTTAAAAAAAAAAAATCACTAAAAACGTGCAAAAAGACTGACTGACACTGTGACGTATTTTGGCAACTTTGGCGTAAATAAGAAGTCACCTAATTGGTATTATATTTAAATGAAAACAACATAAAAGTGAACCCGTATAATTTTTCTGATTTCCATAACATTACTTCTGTTTTGCGTAAAAAGTTCGGAAACTTTCTAAATTTTCACCATAGTACTTAATTTATTTGGAGATTTCAGGTGTGAAAATACAGACAATTTCCGAAATTTTCTGCATGGAAAACAGAAACAATTAATGGGTTCACTGTTCTGTCTTGCCTTTATTTAAGTATTGTATTAGTAAGGTGACTTTATATCAACGCCAAAGTTAACAAAATACGGCAGTGCTTTTTGCACGTTTTTAGTGATATTCAATTTTTTTTAACAATCATCTGCAAGGTTTTTTCACTGACTAGTGAAACTCTTGAGCTAGCCAGACGTTTTTTTCGTGGCTACTACTTATAAGTTTTTTTGTATAAAGTCATCCAAAACCCATAACACGATTTCCTATAGCCGACCCTTACCGCTAAATGCATTTAGTGATTTGTGGTGAAATAGGGCACCTTATGACACGTTGGTCTCCTTAATTTATTGATCTAAAACACGATTGAGACATCGAAATGTTAACTTTCAAGAGTGGTTTTCCTTTGCAATTTACGCCGATACGTCTTCGTGTCAAATGGAAAAATCCTTGTAAACATACTTCTATTTTCTACTAGGACACATCACTGTTGAATAATAACATATAAAAGTGTTTCCAATTAAGCCAGGACTCTTTAAAACCATGACCCAAAAAGTTAGTAATCACTGACATCTAGCAGACAAAAAAACATAATATTTAATTTGTGATTGTGTTAGTAGAACGTGCATAAATGGGTACAAAAAGACGCTTAATGAAACCTAGTCACTTCTCCCAGTCATTGTGATATTTTTTTTTGTACTTTAGCCTACCTGGGAACTCTCTGGTTACGGTTACGGAAATATTAAAGGTTAAAAGTTCCAACATTTTTTTTTTACTTTTTTCACACGAACCGTTGCATGCACTCATATGCACAATGTAATTTAACCGCTAATCTAACCCATCATCAGGTTTCGCAGGCACTGCTGGTTCCTCTCGCCCGCTGTTCACGCAGCCGTTGTTGGCCGCGGCTTCCAGGTCCAGGGCTTACAACAACAGTTGCAGCCGGTCGCAGCCAGGCCGCAGCGCCCTGCCCGGATACACTAGGAATGGTAGGTGAAAGAAGAAGAATAAAAGTTTTAAACTTCATGTTGTTCTATTTACGTTATTTATTTATCTCCTTATTATTACTATCATTACACATTTCGTTACCTAATGCGATAGTACGATTTGTTGCTAATTTTTATCGGGTGACTGGTAATTAGTGACCGATACTTAACACATGATTGTACTCATGATAACAAACAACCTTTATTCTGCGACTAAACCTGAAATCGTGAAAAAAAAACTGCTGTTCCCTACATTTTGGCGAGTTATGCGAACATAAATTTAGGGAACAGCTGTTTTTTTTTCGTGATTGCAGATTTGGTCACATAGTACAAGTTGTTTGTTATCATGAGTACAATCATGTGTTTAAGTATCGGTCACTCATTGATTACCAGTAACCTTATATAAGTAAATATTAAAATTATTTACAGCTTATATGATTAGGAACAAACCTTTTTGTTGCGCTCTATCGGGATAAATTGGCAGCAAGGTATTCAGACGTAGCAACTAATTTGAATCATGTATACTTTAAAGAGGGTCATTCGCCCTAATCTTAATGTTAGCATGTATAAATAAAAGTAAGAGTTGTTTTTATTCTCCATCACCGTCAGCCAACCCGCCCGACGTCCTACCGGTGCCGGACCCGCAGTCGTCGTCCAGCGGTCGGTACCGCACCTTGCCCTCGGCTCCCACCCCGCCGCTACCGGACGAGAGCGAATACGTCAACGTGGACCAGTCTGACGACGGTAAGCATGACATAAACATACCGTCGTCCAGCGGTCGCTAGTCTGACTGACGACGGTAAGAATACAACACAATAGATACATTTATTTGCAAAGAATGTACCTACATTCTACTTTCATCTAAACCCTAAGTCATCAATTCAGATAATTTTAGTAAACAAAGAAATGTCACTGTCAAAATGACAGGACAGTGCTGCAAAACAATTTATCAAAAACAAGGAAATACAAAAACAAGGAAATATAACAACTAACAACAAAATGAAACACTTAACACGATGATAACAAAGCACAATTAACAAACACGCAGCGAATAATATGATCGGAGAAAAGAACACGAACGTATTGAAAAGACGCGAGTTTGCAAATTATGTCAAATGAAATTTGAGAATGTTGGGAACTCCTGTAGTGTTACCAGTATCATAATATTTTTTATACCACAAAATTTTCTTTTTTTAATAACTTTGTTTAAAACCGAAAACTTATAAAAATTAACACGGTATGATAATTGTTTAATTATTATTTCTAAAATAAGTACATAAAAGCCAATATAGCCTTGTTTTCCGCCATTTTATGTGAATTACCATTATGACGATATTTTTTTGATCTGTTATCACCTTTGTTTACATAAATTATCTGAATTGATGACTTAGGGTATAGCAAACAGATTTAGTACAAAACAAAAAACTAAATAATAACAAGAAGAAGTAAAAAGTAGATTAGTGTGAAACCACATCACACGCACGGATCAGTATGTTTACCCCACTACGCGACACCAAAGAGCAAAGAGGGTTATGTTTTTCATGAGTATCGACGCATGTGGGATTCTTTACACCGTCTAAGCATATAAACGGGTCGATGGATTTGAATACTGATGTGTCTGTCGAGACGGACTTGAGAAATCGATAAGGTTGAAAATAATGTTTAGTCCCATGACTATGTGTGGTGTCAAAATAAAGGGCTTGAGGAGACGATTCCAAAAATTTAACACACTAAAAGATTAAAAATTAACATAATCATAAAAACCGACTGCAAGGTTGCGTCATCTGAGATAAAATAAATGCCACCAACTGCATTAGACTGTTTGAAAAGTGATCTTGTTTTGAACTGTTTAGTTGTAGTCGCGTTTTATTATACAGGGTGATTTTTTCAAGTGGACTGGATGGCCACATTTGAAACTATGAGGAATATTGTAATGCTGAATGCAGTGCAATCCTTGAGACGTCGAATCCAGCTATGAATTGAAAACAATGGTCATCATTTTAAACAATTAATCAGTTTAATAAGTAGGTACCTAACGTATGAGCTCTTTCCTTTAGTTTGCCGTATGTCATTACTTCCCATAATTCGATCCTTATTAGCGACACTGTCGAATGGTGTAATAATACAGTGTTTTTTTTTTTTTTTTCAAAATCAACGGGTTCGGTTCCTGGCTATAAATATTGATTTTACAAAAATCCAATGATGCAGTTTTAGTTTTCATCAAAATCGAGACAGAGTACTTTTCACTTTTTTTTAAGTTCTAAAATAAATTTCTCTTTTTCTATTGAAAGCTCATTTACACCGTACGGATAGACTTCTCGCTATAAATATTGATTTTACAAAAATCCAATGATGCAGTTTTAGTTTTCATCAAAATCGAGATGGAGTGCTTTGTGAGTACTTTTCACTTTTTTTTAAGTTCTAAAATAAATTTCTCTTTTTCTATTGAAAGCTCATTTACACCGTACGGATAGACTTCTCGCTATAAATATTGATTTTACAAAAATCCAATGATGCAGTTTTAGTTTTCATCAAAATCGAGCCCGAGTACTTTGTCAGTACTTTTCACTTTTTTTTAAGTTCTAAAATAAATTTCTCTTTTTCTATTGAAAGCTCATTTACACCGTACGGATAGACTTCTCGCTATAAATATTGATTTTACAAAAATCCAATGATGCAGTTTTAGTTTTCATCAAAATCGAGCCCGAGTACTTTTTGAGTAATTTTCACTTTTTTTTAAGTTCTAAAATAAATTTCTCTTTTTCTATTGAAAGCTCATTTACATCGTACGGATAGACTTCTCGCTATAAATATTGATTTTACAAAAATCCAATGATGCAGTTTTAGTTTTCATCAAAATCGAGCCCGAGTACTTTTTGAGTAATTTTCACTTTTTTTTAAGTTCTAAAATAAATTTCTCTTTTTCTATTGAAAGCTCATTTACATCGTACGGATAGACTTCTCGCTATAAATATTGATTTTACAAAAATCCAATGATGCAGTTTTAGTTTTCATCAAAATCGAGCCCGAGTACTTTTTGAGTAATTTTCACTTTTTTTTAAGTTCTAAAATAAATTTCTCTTTTTCTATTGAAAGCTCATTTACATCGTACGGATAGACTTCTCGCTATAAATATTGATTTTACAAAAATCCAATGATGCAGTTTTAGTTTTCATCAAAATCGAGCCCGAGTACTTTTTGAGTAATTTTCACTTTTTTTTAAGTTCTAAAATAAATTTCTCTTTTTCTATTGAAAGCTCATTTACACCGTACGGATAGACTTCTCGCTATAAATATTGATTTTACAAAAATCCAATGATGCAGTTTTAGTTTTCATCAAAATCGAGCCCGAGTACTTTTTGAGTAATTTTCACTTTTTTTTAAGTTCTAAAATAAATTTCTCTTTTTCTATTGAAAGCTCATTTACATCGTACGGATAGACTTCTCGCTATAAATATTGATTTTACAAAAATCCAATGATGCAGTTTTAGTTTTCATCAAAATCGAGCCCGAGTACTTTTTGAGTACTTTTCACTTTTTTTTAAGTTCTAAAATAAATTTCTCTTTTTCTATTGAAAACCCATTTACATCGTACGGATAGACTTCTCGCTCTATAGAACCGACAAATGTTAGTCGTCGGTTTTGTATAAAAACTTTGTTTTATTCGGAATAAAGTTCTGAATACAAAAACTAGGTTAAACTAGAACTAAAGTTAGAACTCGTTTTGTAATGTGACGGTTAAAGTTTAATATTTGTACTCTTTCCAACTATTTATTTTACTTTTGACATAAGCACGTCTATGATTTTCCTTATTTATTGACAGGCATCCGAAGACGAAAAAATGCAATACTTCATGGACCCTATGAAGTTCTGTATTTATTGACAGGCACGAACGCATATACAAAAAATGCAATACTTCATGGACGCAAAGAAAAAAAAAACAAAATAAAAAATAAATCGCTATAAATGGTTGGAAAGATTATAATATCGAACTTGTAACATGGACGATGTGTTATAGATGCTGAGGCGGTGCCCGATGCAGCACCAGCTGCTGAGCAGACAGATGACAACAATGCTGAGGAAGAGAATAATGAAAGTTAGTTATATATGAATCTCGGCCCTCTTGCACTTTAAATCAATGCATTTAGCGCTAAACGAATTTTAAATATCGTTCTGTTTTTGTCAATCGTTTGAAGATGATAGAGACTGAATGATGTTTCAAATAAGTTTAGCGTTAAATGCATTTAGTGACTTCTGGTGCAAGCAGGCCTAAACTTAATAAACAACTTAATAACAACAAAACAACAACAACAACAACTTAATAAAGTAGATAATGCTCCTTAATGTAGTATAAAGATTAAGTAAGGCTGCCTAGTGGCCAAAGTAACTATGACAAAAAAAAAAAAACAATATTGAAAGTGTAACTTAAATAACGCACAATCTCTTAAGGAGTCATTGTACTCATAATGAACAACTTTTACCATGGGAACAAATCTGAAATCGCGAATAACTCAGCTGTTCCCTACCCTTTGAAGAGTTACGCGAACATAAATGTAGGGAACAGCAGTTTTTTTTTTTTTTGCGATTTTTGGGTTTGGTCCCATAGCAAAAGTTGTTCATAATGAGTACAATGACCCTTTGAGGTTGTGAATTATTTAAATTACACCTTGTTTAGGCTAGTCATTCTTAATCACTGTATATATATTTTTTAAGTAAAGGGTAAAATTGCTTTGTCCAACTTTTTAGCACCCCTCTGCTCTGCTTGTCTCTCTCACACAAAGGGCTTTAAAAAAAGGACAAAATAATACTTCATTTTTTATTACCCACTCTGCTAGTCTTTCTCGCTCATAGAACATTTTTTTGAGAAAAAAAAAAAACAGAATACTGCAGTGTCCATCTTAGCACTCCCTCTTTGTTGATAATGGTTTGATATTATAAGATGATAACAGCTGCACGGGTCGATCGATCAGGTTAAGCTACGCTTGCCGTGGTTGGTCCGTGTATGGGTGGCCATCTTTACATGCCAAGACCCCTCCGTGCCTCGTAAAGCCGTTGGTCCCGGCTGTCATTCGTGGATCTGAAGCCCGAAAGTCGGACAACCAGTCTTACCAAGAAGTATCGTATTACCCAGATACTATTGGTGGAGTTCAGATAGCCAGTCGCTCCATGTAAAATACTGGTACTCAGCTGCATCCGATTAGACTGGAAGCCGACCCCAACATCGTTGGGAAAAGGCTAGGCAGATAATGATGACATAAGAGTCACATGACGTGCGCTCGTAAATTACATTTTCTATAGCTTCAATACCTTTTAGCGTCAACACACAACGCGTCAGCCGGCGCTATATCTCTGGAAGAAGAGGTAATGGAAGTAGATGCTCCGGACGAACCTGACATCGCTCCCGCCGCGAATGTCGAGACTGACGCTACAGAGCCAACTGTCATCAATGAAGGCAATGCCGTACGTATCTCCTTGCTTAGCGAATGTTTACAAGCGAAGTTTTACCGCCAAAATTATTCATGCTTGGTATAATTTCTGACATCAAAATTTTTAATCCTTTGGAAGATGGTTTCTTGCTAATAATCAATTATTGCCATCTGAAAAATCATAGCCTTTATAAGCATAATGGAATTGCCCATCGGCAAAAATGAAAAAGCATGCGAACTTTTACTCCCCTATTAAACCGCTCTGGGGGATGAATTTTCCAATATTCTTCTTTTAGTGATCACCGTCGTTAAAGAACTGTTTTTTTAAAAGTAATTCTTCTAGAGTCAGCGGCTGTTCGTTGTCTGCCAGTGAATGAATTGATTTAAGATTTGTATTAAGTAGATATAATATTGGTATTCAGCTGCATCCGGTTAGACTGGAAGCCGACCCCAACACAGTTGGGAAAAGGCAAGGCAGATGATGGTGATGATTAAATAGAACCAAACACCCAAACTTCAAAAAGTGGGTGTCCTCCACTGACAGACACAATGGAAGGTCCTGAGAGGATCATAACATTACTACGCTTACAACGCTAAGGACCAGGGTACTAACAATTTACTAACGCCTGCTTCAGCAAGACAAGATGCCGTAATACATGTTCTATTAAAAACTTATTTTTTATCTTTCTTTCTTTCTTTGGAAACACAAACTCATGACAAAGTTCTCATTCCATTGTGACCGAAATATGTTTAGGACATTTTTATTATAAACGGTCAATCAAAAATCAACATAGACAACAAAACTGCGCTACACTGACTATTTGCTAGTGTTTCCAGCAAAGCGATTTGTGAACGTGTTCGCTGCGTATGCGTAGCAAGCACGCCACGAGTGCGCAGTGTTCGCTGCGTTTTTATTATATTGTACAGTCGCTTGTGTAGCTCTATTTTGTACACACTCGTCAATCGCTCTCGTTACGCAAACGCGGCGAACACGTTGCGCACTCGTGGCGTGCTTGCTACGTACATGCAGCGAGCACCTTCACAAATCGCTACGCTAGAAACACGCTTGCAAATCGTCAGTGTGATATGATAAGGCCCTAAATATGTTCCGGAAAATAGGAAACGTACGTATTTTAAAGTCTATCAACGCATATAGGGCTCATTTTCTCGACGAAAGGAAAAGGAAAAATAATTGTAATGTTGTTCACAAATGTCCGAGTTCCGGATCCTCAGTATTCTGAAGCACTTTGCCTGGGCCACGAAAATAGCGCTCTAGGCGTTTTTTTTTTCTCTACAATAGCCAAATTAGCTATAGTCTATTCAAATCCTTATTTCCAATTCACTTTATTTCCACTCAAACAAATATCAACTTTAACTTAGTATAAATAAAGTTGATTTTAGAATGACTAGTTCTATTAATAAAACAATGTTTTGATCCGAATGTTTTTTGTTATTGCCGCTCGTGAGGCTTTTGCCCCGTAATCGTGAATAAACTTTATATGTATATCCATATTAACCAGCATAGCTTTCTGTACAGGGGGCTACAAATTCTGATGAGAGTGTTGAGACTCGGCAACAACATACTCCCTTCCATGGTGTTAAGAGGAAACGAGAAAGTAAGTCATCGTTTGAATATAGTAACGCTACGTAGTTATCGTAAAAATGAAAAATACCGGCCGTAAATATTGCACAACGAGTTGAAAAAAGTTCGGCTCGCTAGTGCTCCGCCGCCGTCCTGTCACTCGTACCTACCTATACGAGTACCTTAATATAGTATATTAACGCTGCGCTCGGGTAAAATAGTTTATCTAATAGCATGCAGCATGAATGTCAAAAAATTCTATAGATCATACCAACACGTAAATATTTTCCTCATTATTTCAGCAACTGATGTAAATGCAGAGCCGTATTCTGTGCAAGAGTTCAATCAAGTGAGTGTTTTATTTTCTAAAAATAAATCATTTTAAGTCTTCGTGACCATCTATTAAAACTTGTAACCATATCCATTCATCATTTTAGTTAGGCTTGGATCTGTGAAAATTAAAAAAAAAATGTTTATTATTTTTATTTAATAACGCACGGGTCGATCGACCAGATTAAGCTACGCTTGCCGCGTTTGGTCCGTGGTTGGGTTGGTGACCATCTTTACCGAGACTCCTCCGTGCCTCCGAAAGCACGTTGAGCCTTTGGTCCCGGCTATATCCGGGTGGATCTTTGACAGTCCTTATGGATCGTCAAAAGCCCGAGTGTGATAACCAGTCATACCAAGGGGTATCGTATTACCCAGTATCTGGGTTGTGTAGGTCAGATAGGCAGTCGCTCCATGTAAAATACTGGTATTCAGGATCCGGTTAGACTAGAAGCCGACCCCAACTCAGTTGGGAAAAGGCTAGATGATGATGATTTTTATTTAAAAATCCCTGCACTATCTATAAAAAAAAAATGTATGACGGTTTTTTTTGTCCTCTAGCGTGTTAGTTAACAGCACTGACCTAGCAGGAGCGCAAAACATATTTTTGCCATTTTGTTTTAGGACTATGTTGTGTAATTACGTTTCCACCTGTAAATATTGCTGGTGGGTGTTACTTAACCCTTCGGGGAAAACAAGCGTATAACAATAGAATCCATACTTCTATACATATTATAAATTACAGTCGCTTTTCGTGTCTGCCTAAAAACTTGTTCTTTTAAACTACCATCATTTCGAGAATTTATTCTGGAAGGTTTATGTGTTTAATATTAAACTTACACATAACACAGAATTCTCGATGTTTTGTCAACTCGTAAAAACCGTGCGAAGCAGGGGCGGGTCGCTAGTAATATAATTTATATATTGTTATATTATAAATGCGAAAGAAACTGTCTGTTTGTTGCCTTTTCACGACTAAACCATTGAACCAACCGTTGATGATTTTTTTTACAGATAGGTAGCCTGGAACCTGGAGAAAGATATAGGCTACTTTTTATCCTGGATACTTGTATTAAAAGCAGACGTAGTCGCGAGCAACAGCTAGTCAGTCGCATTTTATTAATTAAAATGAATTAGTTTTTTTACCAAATACTTATTTTTCGATTCGATCGAGGAGCTCGTGGCTAAGTAATAACAGCCGCACGGGTCGATCCATCAGGTTAGGTTACGCTTGCCGGGGTTGGTCAATGGATGGGTGACCATCTTTACATACCGAGACTCCTCCGTGCCTCGGGAAGCACGTTAAGCCATTGGTCCCGGCTGACATTCGTGGATCTTTGACAGTCGTTACGGGTCGTCAGAAGCCCGAAAGTTTGACAACCAGTCTTACCAAGGAGTATCGTATTACCCAGTTACTGGGTTGTGGAGGTCAGATAGGCAGTCGCTCCATGTAAAATACTGGTATTCAGCTGCATCCGGTTAGACTGGAAGCCGACCCCAACATAGTTGGGAAAAGGCTAGGCAGATTGTATACTGCGTACCTACATACGCTACTTTAACCGATATCGTCCAATGAAGTCCGTATCAGTCAGTAATTAACTTCAAATAAATTACTATCATTACGTCGGTAAATAAAACATTGGAATAATCAGGCATATGGTTTATTTACCTACGCATTCTTCGTCTCAGCATCGATGTGCGCCACGGCCTTGAGCACACAGCACGTCCGCACTCTACTAGCCGGCGCGCCGTACTATATATTCAATGTACTCTGTGGCCGTACTGACCACCGCGCGCGATTTTTTCGCATCCGTGGGAATACAAGTACAGAACTTCGTATGTCGCATTCATTCATCGCTCAACGCCGAGCGTTGAAAATCGAACACCGCGCGATATAAAATCGCGGTGGGAAAAATCGCGGCCGTGTGAACAGATGTACTGCTTTCTGTAAGTTCCATTCCCAGCGCGGCACGCGATTTTATCCCGCCGCGATTTTTTACGTCCGTGCGAACGTAGACTTACATTTCAATGTCTTACTAATGGTTTTATGTCATTCAAATTTGATCGTGAATGCGCTGCTTTAGGGAGGTGTCAGTGCCAGTCATCTCTATAAAGTTTCTTATACACTTGTGCGTTTATCGCAGAATCTCCTGCGCCTGCTGGAGTGCCCGGTGTGCCTGGAGTGGATGGAGCCGCCCATCTCGCAGTGCCGACGCGGCCACCTGGTGTGCAGTCGCTGCCGCACGCGTCTCGCATCATGCCCTGTGTGTCGTACTACGTTCTCGTCAGTGCGCAATAGGGCTATGGAAGGGGTATGTATTTTTTTCAAATGGTTCTAATATGTTTAGGTACAGTTAAGTTTTTTATTATCTTCGTTGTGAAGACATAAAATATGCTTCCAAACCTCGCAAGGTTCGCAGTTTTCATGTGACATGCTCATGCGGTCGGATCGGCCGTACTTGGTGATAGCTAGGCATGGCGGGCTGTTACCTCTCGGGGTTGCGCCGAATGTACAAGAATCTCCCGGGCCTCCGACTCATGGTAGCAGAAGGGAAGAAAAGACTGTGCGTTGGATGTCAGTGAATTAATAAATTTAAGATCCGTTGCGTAATTTTTGAGCTCTCTAGCATTATCCAGGTCGAAGCTATGAGGGTTTGAAAATATGACGAAACGCTTCGAGAAAAGGTAAGTAGTGCCCCCCTACTTTTTTTTTACTCGTCTTGTCGGGGGCACTATTGTTTTGTATTTTTAAATGTTTTACAATATTTAATAATACAATATTATACTATTGGATTGTTGACATTTTTTTTGTCTGTTTCCAGTGTTAATAAGTCAATAATAAGATTAACCGATACACCAAGACACAGTTTCTAATATACCCAGTTTGTTATTTGACTGTAAAATTTTAGTTAAGTACCTTAATTTTTATTGCTTCCAAGTTTTCAAATCCGGCCTCTTAGCTTTGAAAAAAACTTAACCGGCGCGGGCAGATGTGAAACATTGAAACTACAAGTATTTTATATAGAAAATACTTTATAGGTATACGAGCTCAGCGTGGCTGAGAGAGCGGGGTATACTGAGCCGAGGGAGTTGGGTGGACGAGTAGATGTTTACACATTTCTTAGCAAACAAGAACTTTATGAAAATACAATCACAAAAATCGTGGGAAACAGTAGAGTGCTGCGAGCAACGTCAGTGTGCTGATTGGCGAGTACGCACCGACTGCATGTTTATACTTGCCGAGTGGGCAAGTAAGTCAGTGCGGAGAAGCGCAGGGGTGGGCACTCGGTCTTGTAAATAGAACAGGATCTGACTGACTGTCTCGCCCTTTAACTGGGCTGAGAATTCGGTCATGTGTTTACACGTACCGTGCCGAGAGCACTGTTTCGCTCTACTCGATACATGTGATCAAGGCATTACGAGAGTGTGGTGACGCCGCATTGGATGTTTCAAATAAAAAAAATCCGCCCAAAGTCGAGTAATCAGTGTTTATGATAAGTAGCACGCGTGGTGGGATGAAGAAGCACATGAGTAGCAGTTTCTGTGTTCGCAGGTAGCGGAGCTGCTGCGCTACCCATGCCGGCACGGCTGCGGGCGTGAGGTGCAACTGCGCAGGCGCACACCGCACGAGGCCTCCTGTGGCGCGCGCCGCTACCACTGCCCCGCGCCGCCTTGTGCCAGGCACCCGCCGCTGGCGCATCATGAGCTCGCGCATCACTTCCAGGTAACAGGGATAAATCCCGATACCTACTTACAACGCAACAATATTTATTAATGATGAAATCAAATTTACACGTACGGATCAGTATTTTCCAGTATCTATCCCTTTCTGTCGATCAGAAGTGCAATTCATTAAAGCAAGAAATACATTCGAGTGCGAAAGCGATTTTGATTCGATCAGTGCTTGCGAGCGAGCTTCTCGCTCTGGCGAATTACACCTCTATCTAAGTGACAGAAAGAGATAAAGATCAATGAGTGTGTGTGATTTCACCTTGTTACAAAAATTCTTACCATCCATCAAATTTCCAGTGCAAGCACCTGCCGATCGTGAAGATCGGTCGGAAGCACAAGTTCTCAATGAAGGTGAATTCTGAGCAGCATGACACTTGGCTCATCATGGCGCTGGACGAGTACTTCCATTTACGTGTGGATGTGGATATACGCACGTGGGGAGTCATCGTGTATGTGGCCTATATTGGACCCAAGCGCAAGGCTAAACATTATACTTATGAGGTATGTTGAAAATATCATAGAACTTACATTTCTAGGTCTCCCTTAGAATAGTTCTCGTAGATCTCGTTTCCACAAAGATTAATCATAGTCGTAGCTTTTTACGAGTGCGCGTCGACCATTGTAATTTGAATCTTATTTCAATGTAATTAAAGGTCACATAATGCATGGATGGTTTGCAACGATTATTCTGCAAGTGTCTTCCGATGTTTCATAGAAAGCATGCACACTTTTTCGTACCGTCTGCATTATCTTACCTGACTGACGATGCTTTGATAGTGGAATAATATATTAATTAATTTAATATGGAGTATCATAAAACGTTCTCATTCATAGATGTCGCAGATGGATTGTAGAATGCTCTGTTTTACAAAACATCGGCGTTATGTAAAACAACTCAACGACTTTAGCGGTTCTAATAATTACTGAACTATAACACACAGGATTGTTTTTCAACGCAGCGGGTCAACGATAAGAAGTCATGTAAAACAACGGAAATGAAACGTCAGATTTTTGCTTGACACTTGTGGCTCAGTGTGTCATGTCAACAATATAGCGTGCGAAACAGAAATGAAAAAACCGGCCAAGTGCGTGTCGGAACACGCACAATGAAGGGTTCCGTAGTTGAAAAGAATTTATCCCAAAAACAAACATAAGAGGCCGTACACGAAATTTTGTCGATTTCGCTGATTTACGTGTTTTTACAGGTATAATACTATATTTCTATAAGTTTTAATGCACTATATGAATGAGCATTTCAATTACTAATCTAATGTATGAGCTACTTTTTTATTTTTATTATTTAATTTTGATTAACTCTTACTTCAAAATCAATCCATTTCTTAAAAAAAAGCAAAATATTATAAACATTTGGTATTAAAAAATCTTTTAAAACAACCTAATTCTCGCATTTATAAACTCAACACAGAATAAAAAAGTAGCTCATTCATTAGATCATAATTGAAATGATCTTTCATGTTGTGCATTAAAACTTACAGAAATACAGTATTTTAACCGTAAAATTACGTCTGTAAAATCACGTACTTAAATAGCTAAATCGACAAAATTTAGTATATACGGCCTCTTAACATTGTAATCCCAAAAAGTTTTTTTATGAGATAAAATTACAAATTAACAATTTTCTGACGTTTTCCTCTATTTGTGCTTTGAGACCTTACTTCTTGACAAATTTCGTTAATCTAGTTCTAGATCAACGGGAAGTACCCCATAGGTTTTGATTTACTTGCGAGTATCGCATAAATGGTTGTATTTTTATATTGCGTTGACTTAGAAGATTGATTTTTTTAGAACTCTAAAGGCCCATAATAGACCTACGCATTTGATATTAATTTCAACTTGATACCTCCACGCGTTCCTGAGATAAAGGGTCTTGACAGAATGACAATCTTGAAAATATTTTTTTATGTGATAGAATTATAAATTAACAATTTTCGGACTTTTTCCTTTATTTGTGCTTTAAGACCTTGCTTCTTGCCAAATTTCATGATTTTAGGACAACGGGAAGTACCCTATAGGTTTTTATTTACTTGCGACAGTTGCGAGTTTCAAAATGTGTCGCGAAATGGCCTTATTTTTTTATTGCGTTGACTTAGAAGCTTGAGTTTTGTAGAAGTCTAAGAAATCATAGACTTCCGTATTTGATATCAATTTCAACTTGATATTTCCACCCGTCCCTGAGAAAAAGGGTCATGACAGACTGACAGAGTAATTTTTTTTTTGTTATAATATATGATATAATTACAAATTGTCAATTTTCGGACTTTATCCTTTATTTGTGCTGTGAAAGCTTATTTCTTGCTAAACATGATTCTAGGACAACGGGAAGTACCCTATAGGTTTTGATTTACTTGCGAGTATCAAAAAATGTCGCATAAATAGCCGTAGGTTTTTATTGCGTTGACTTAGAAGCTTGAGTTTTTTAGGACTTCAAGAGACTATAAACTTACGTATTTGATATTAATTTCAACTTGATACCTCCACGCGTTCCTGAGAAAAAGGGTCTTGACAGACTGACAGACAGACAGACAGACAAACGGACAACGAAGTGATCCTATAAGGGTTCCGTTTTTTCCTTTTGAGTGAAAATTACCCAATACTAAATAACCAAGTAACTGCGACCAACTTGGCAGTAGCGGTTGGTCACAGTTCTAACCTAACCTAGACCAATTGGTCAGGGAGCCCTAGCTTATTTATTGCGACCGGTTCGGCATTAGAAGCCACGCTAAGCGCTTATTGTGACTGCAGGTAAGCCATTCTGCAATACGTCTAAACGTAGGTAGCAGTATTGTAAAACGTAGCGCAATTACAATTCAGTTGAACGTTGTTCAGCTGAATTACATAACGGCGTTGTTATGTAAAACAACTAGCGGTTTTGTAAAACTGCGGCTTCTACAATCCATCTGCGACATATACCACTATTCCACCTTTCCTTTGTAACACCAGGTCACCGTAGAAGGGCAGCACAACGCTAGGAGCCTCAAATACGCGAGAGCCACGCACAGCGACCTCGAGAGCTCCTCTCTAAACGTGAGTCGCCAGGATTGCTTCCACCTCACCCTGGACCAAGCGCTCAACTTCCTTCGTTTCAAGAACAGGCATTGCGAACCAGACAAATTCTTGGATTTTGATGTCGAGATCGGCAAATGTCAAAGTGCCAACGCACAGGAATCTAAAGATGATTCTGATTCGTAAATCACACGAGTAAATATCCAGCAGAGAAAAAGCTTTATATCGACTCGGTCAGCCAAGAAAGTTGTCTATCGGTTTTGACAATATTGATTAACAGACGAAAATATCGCTAAGGTTGACAATCAGTATAGTGCTTGATGTCACTACAAGACAGCGTTAGTAATATGTCAGATTATTTTTGCAAGTGAAAATAGACCTTATTGTTGGAAGACATGCCAAAGTATCTGTGTTGTGGACTACTATTTTGGCTGACTGTACTTATCGTATCGCGATTATATGAAGATAGTGGCCTGTTGGATATATAGTTATGTGATGAAGCTGTGATTGTATAATAATTGTGAAGCTCCTAACAGAGCTTCCGAATTTAAAAGTAATTAAAAAAAAAAGAAAGTATTTTGAATGAATTTCAAGAAGATTGCAATCTAAAACTTTTGCCATCGAACGCAATTTCTGTGTGTACGCGACATTACTCTACCTATACCCCATTTAAAATAATATTAGACATTTAAGGGGGATGCGCTAAGGTAGCCCGCGAAAATCATTTTTTCTTACGTTTTTTGCAATTTGCAGGTCAGTGTCAGGTTGAATGTTGATTAAAATCTGATTCGCGGCCGTAACTAATATGGCATACGTTAGAATTGACCTCAAATCTCATGATTTCAAGAAATAGTCATGCAATAGGGTAATTTGGTGATTTTTATGATTATAATTCTATAAATAAATATTTGATACGGCCGCGAATCATATTTAGATCAACATACAACCTAATACTGACTTGCGAATTGCAAAAAACGTAAGAAATTTTGAATTTCGCGTGCTACCGTGGCGCTTTCGCTTTAAATAAACTGTTTTTACAGTCCGTTCAACCGATTTTGACATCTAATGCGATGGTGGCATGACAAATGGCAGCTGCAGTTGGTATTGTAACCACTTTTTTTGTTTTTAATGCTATCCTTATGCCTACGGATTAGAATTCAAAAACGGTGTCAAACGGAACGAGTCGCCAAAATGCGATGTAGCGTCGAAGTAATCGCTGAAATGTGTGATTTTGCTATTGTGACCGAACGCGCAGTCGCTAAGATGCGTCTGCTGTTGCCCTTAGAGTTTGATTCAATCTTCTAGAAAGCGAATAAATCCCTAAACGCTCATACTAAAAGCAGCATGTCTGCTAAGGATCTGAATGAGTCCCTATTTATAAGTAAACACTTATTTTTTCGGGTTTTATATAAAAAGGGTGAAAACGGGTCCCCCATTACTAAGTCCACGCTGTTTTGTCTATCTGTGAGTCGATCGTATTCTATCAAAACCGACAGCTCACGAACGCCATACGCCAGTTTCGGTCGGGCTGAAAATTCGGCCACTTTTTGGCTGAAACCGAACCTTCGGTCGGTCACTATTTACAACTACCCGTCAACTCCTTTAACGTCTATAATATCGTGCCGGGTACATCATCATGACTTTACCCACTGCTGGGCATAGGCCTCTCTTTTCTTGTGCTCCCTACGCTCCTGTGCCAGCCTCATCTAGGTTTTGCCCGCATGGCAACAATGTCGTCTGCCCATCTCGCCGCCGGACTACCGACATCTCTTCATCAGTCCTTGGGCGCTACTCTGTCACAGCCTTACTCCACCTATCATCACTGCGAATTGCCAGGTGTCCTGTCCAACTCAATCTCCAGGTTGGACGTGTTTTTGAATAGAAATTTTTAACGCGGCTTGCGGTAGGAGTTGACGTAGAAGTCGTCACTAACGAACAAGCGATCAAAACTTGAAAATTGAGACCATACTAGGTAACTCTGTATTAATACATAATACACAGCGAAAGGAACTTCGTTCCAACCGGGTGTCCCACTACTACTTTTTATTGTAACGGCCGCCTCGTCTCGCCATCATGTCGAGTGCGAGAAAGAGATGGAATTATACTAGACGAATAGCGCTGTCCCTTTTTCGCAACCGCACAGTGTGATTTCGATCTACATACTTACACAGCTTAGAAAATAATTAGATTATATTTTCATAGTTTTAGATTGCTCAGTGTTGGTATTAATCTGGTTCTAATATAATGTTAGTCATGTTAATAGGGTTGCCAGATTTTACTACTTAGCCGGTCAATTTCAGCTTTTTACACTTTTGGTCAGCTAAAATTTACATCAATCGATTTTTTATTATAAAAATTGTTTTAAAATTATAATGTAAAACATTAAGCAGTGCACCTTTCCATGACAAAATTAATCATACGTAAAACTGCTCCGACTTTGAAGAGAAAATGCCCGGCTAAAGTAACGGATCTATCCGCCTTTCCTATATTTTTTTTGATCTGGCAACCATAGTCATGTAAGTGTAGGTATGCTCTAACTACAGCGTCTTGATACTCTTCTATACTCGATATTGCTACATCATTGTTATTAAGGCGACATGGTACTTTTACGGGTTTTGGAGCATTGATATGGCCAAACGGAGCGTATAGAATTATAAACATATTTCTTTTTAAAATTCTATATGCTCTGTTACATTAAAACAAAGCCATAATCCCCTTATGTCTTTAATGGTGAACGTGTAGACGTAATGTTATTGAAATTTGCTTTAATTACAGTCGAATAAAACAGTTTTTTCTCATAAAAATGCTAATTTTGAGGAAACTAAGCGATTTTTTGTATCGAGCCTATTTCTGTCAATCGTGTTTTGATAATTTACTCAATAAAATTCTTGAATTTTTATAATCATGAAAAAGAATTGGGCTGTAGCTTTTGAGGACAAAAATTAATTTTGCGTGCACCTGAAAAGCGTCAAAATATCTTCTTTGGGACCCATTTCGTCGCATTGCCCTGTTATGTTTTGATCTATACCTACATTTAATATTCTTATACTAAGCTTTTTTTTTTTCTAAACTACATTTATTTATAAATCATTAGTTTAAGTTTAAATATTACCCAATAGTGTTCTACATAATATATTTTAAATTAAAATAAAAACAAAAAAGTATGTTTTTGGTATTTTATTTTAGATCTCTATAACGACATCATTACGGCTATATACAGATGATATCACGATTTAATGCATTATGTACAATGCCAATTTTAACAGAATATAATAAAAAACTTAATGTAAAATTTTCAACTGCATGTTTTGTCAAGTGACCTAAAGCGATAGGAAAACATAACAAACATATAGTTCGTTTATCTCTCGCAGCGTCCTCGTTCTTAATTGTGTGTGTAGAAATGTAGCTTTACAACCGCGGAAAATTACAGTTGTACCACAGAATGTTGTCTTCATAGAAAACGGCCGAAACGTCGCGACGCTTCGAAGTCTCAGTGTAAACCAGTACGCAACAGTTCAAGTGCGCGGCAGTTACGCACGGACTGATGCGTATTTATCTACCGAGCGGCCGTAGGTAATTAATTCAAGGTCACTGCAACTTACTGTACCTACTGTAACTTTATTATTATGTGGTTATACTTACTCATTGTTTACTGTGTGAGTAAAGGTAGATCGGTTAATACTACGCGCTGCTGAGCATACGCAGACAAAAAATGTGCACGTACAGTCACGAGCACTAATATGTATACACTTGCCAACTTTTAAAAGTGATTTTCTCCTACTGATTGTAATTTTATGATTTTTCGAACATAGTATTTTGGAACCCATACTATTATGAAATAGATCTAATCTCAAAGTCACAATCGTTATTCCACGAGCAAATCGCTTTGAATTTTGTAAAGCGTATACATATTAGTGCTCGTGACTGTACATCTAACGCAATGAAGACAGACGACGCGCGACGTACCGTGAGATAAGCGAGCTACTAAGAGCCTATTTCAAGATGTCCGAATAGCCACTATTTACCGAATAATTTCGAAAATGGAACAGAATTTGTATGAAATTATCTGCCAAGTTAATAGGAACTTAATCGTAGGTGGTGAAACAGGCCCTAAGCGTGTGACGACACTGGCATGGCCACCATCAGGGATTGTCATTTTGATAACACATAAAATTAGTCGCTTATTCAAAATCCGCCAAATCTCAGAATTTGTCTGTCACTGGTTCAAAAGTTATAAAGGTACATAGGTGACCGATCTGGAGAGCATCTCCCCAGCTTGGCCACATTTATATCTAAAAACTAAGCCAGCTAGCGAAGATCTGTTTTCTCCCAAATTTAGTCGCAATTTTTCGCCAAGAGAAGAGTTTTACGATAAAATCTTTGATCTATCTCTTGCGACTATACTTAAAAACTGAACTCAATTATCTTCTAAACTAAGACCCGACTAAATTGTGATTTGGTGGCTATTTAGCGATAATTTTTTGTGTTATCAAAATTAAAATCCCTGAAGGTGGCCATGCCAGTGTCAGTCATATGCCCCAAGAGTAACTATGCAACACATCTACTAGGTGTACCTAATAGGAGAGGCGAGGTTGTGGGAACATTGATTTTAGTTACTATAATTATATACACTTTTGTTCACGCCACTAATTGCTTGGATGCAATCGTCTGTCTCGCGTACTCAGTGTCCACAAGACCGCGGCAAACTAGAGAGAACTCTTGCACTGTCTCCAGTATCCGGCGCTTATTGCTCTTCTCCCTGGTAACAAAAATGTTGGTTTTATTCAAAACTAGTTGTTGCTCTCGACTTCGTCTGCGATATTCATCACGTCTGCGGAGTTTCCCTAGTTAATTTAATTTGACCCTGGATAAATGAGAAAGTAACAGTTATGGTTACAAAGAATAGAGAGTTCAAAAGCTGATTGTTTGTGGTTCAGTGGTAACTAGTGGAACAGTTGTTGCATTTCACAAACCTTACACATAAACGTATGAAAACATAATGTTTATGTGTAAGGTTTTTTGTGTAATGTTTCGAAAAAACACGCGCAGGAGACGGCTTTAGAAGTACAACAGGGTCACACAGACAGACACGAAAATAGATTTTGTTTTATACTATTTATTACAAGCCGCGTGCCCGATGGGGAATCTGCTGAAATGACGAACTTCCATGGAAACTTTCATGCCCTATTTAACCCCTTTAGGGGATGATTTTCAAAATCTTTTCTTAGTGCTCACTTTCGTTATATAAGGAGCTTGTGCAAAATTTCATGCTTCTAGACCCAGCAGTTTAGGCTGTGCGTTGTATTATAATGACACAAGATTCACATGTCGCGAGCCCGTGAATTGCATTGTCTATACAGTCCGTTCATAGTTATTTTACCTCTGACAGCTCTGACAGCAGCAACCCAATAGCAGCTTTATAGCAGCGAAAGTAAAGATCACTGTGATTTTGACAGACTTGTCAATGGTAGCAACCCAAATGCAACCTTATTGCATCTATATAAATAAAAAGAGAAGTCGACTGACTCTTCAATGCCCAGTCCAAACCCTTGGACCTAGAAAGCTGAAATTTTGAACAGAGGTTCCTTTTATAATGTTGACAAGGAATAAGGAAGGATTTCCCGGTAGTAAGTTCCCGTGGGATATTTTCCGACATTCACGCGGGCGAAGCCGCTGGCAAAAGCTAGTCGTCACTAAAGATCACTGTGATTTTGACAATGATGCAAAATCAGAGGTAAATAACTGTGAACGGTCTGAAGTGAGTGTACGTACTTGATGACGGCTTGTATGAACTTGTGCTTGTGCGGGTCTGTGGCGTGGTGCGTGGGGAAGCCGGGCGTGGCGAGCGCGTGGCGCAGCCAGGCCGACAGCTCGGCATCACGCCACGCCGCGCGGTTCAGTGACAGCAGGAGCTCCGCTAGCGGCTCGATCTGGTTGCGCGGCGTTCCTCCACCTGGTATGAGCGAATTAGTAAAGCACATCTGTATTTATCTTCTTGAA
This sequence comes from Cosmia pyralina, assembly GCA_946251885.1. Classification (NCBI taxonomy): domain Eukaryota; kingdom Metazoa; phylum Arthropoda; class Insecta; order Lepidoptera; family Noctuidae; genus Cosmia; species Cosmia pyralina. The sequence goes on from OX276344.1 coordinate 10,193,039, forward strand.
TTTATTTACTGACCAAATTAAAAATGTGACACAGAGCGACTCGCTGACAACTAAATTTTTATAAAATTGATAAACATAGGTTGATGTCAATTCGACATAATAATTATGTCAAAGTTGAATACTATTTTGTGATCTTTTTTTTATCTAGTAAATAAATATAGTATTATGTGTCCTGATTTGATAAGGGAAAGAACTTGAAAACTGACAAAAGCATAAAAGTTTTGACAAATTGTCAAGCGCGCGTAAACTGCTGCGATTTGCCGATGATAAATAATTCAACCAATTACAGTACTTTACGCGCGCTTAACAATTGGTCACATTAATTTTGCGATAATTTTCGTTCGAGAAGCCGGCCCTTAGAAGCATTGTTCTTATGATGATAACGATGAAATTGTAGAAGCGTAAGTATCTAGTACAATATGTGGTTTTAGCTTAGAATATAGAATGTACAGATTCCTAGTAGGCTACCCGTAAATTGATACCAAATTTGAGTAGCCAATATTGTCAACTCGTTCGATCCCCGCGCCACACGTCAATGAACGTTCGCCACGCAAACATCACGAGCCGGGTGTTTTAATTTTAATAAAAATGGCATTTTCTGGTATGAAATCGTGTAAAAATTACACTACAAAAAAAGAAATGGGCACTAACATTTCATTTCATACTTAAGTATTCAATTTCACCGTGTACTTATTTGAAAATGAAAAATAACAATGTGACATTGAATGTGACACAACTTTTTTTTTTTTTAATATTTTTTTATTCATGACCATAGATACAAGTCTTTCAGTCGCATACATAAATGGTAATATTACAATACAAAGGTAATAAGGTACGAGTTACACTTCAGTAAATAACATTAACATATTAATAAGTTTTTACATCAATAGTTTTGTTCATTATTACCAACTGGCCACCCTTTCGGGTTGCGTGGGTACATCTCAGTGATATTATGTTAACATCGTTATTTTCATACTAAACATACAAACCTAGACATTTAAATAACAACATTAATTAAATTTTTTCTATAGTATTACAAATATATTTATACAACACACTAAAATATTCCTTATTTTCTAACAAATCCTGAACGCGGCGGGGAACACTTTGTGACGGTTGACGTTCACTTTCAATGTCATTGTCATTGTCATTTAATTCACTCAATTCACTGACCAAAATCAAACGTTGAATGTTAAAACTTGAACACTGTAAGATAATATGATCCAAATCAGCATCCTCTGCTCCACAATGATGACATCGACTATTGTTAATTATGCGAATCCTATTCAGGTGAGCTGGTGTTAAGCAATGTCCCAATCTCATGCGTGCTATAATAGTTATAAATCTTCTTGTGATGTATTTGAAGTTATGATACCAAGGTTTAATCGGTAATTCATTTTGTATTTCAGCATACCATCTGCCTTTCGTTTCCAGGGTTATGTCCCAATACTCCTTCCATAAGTGTCTATTAAGTTTTTTAAAAAGGCTGTAGTAATCAGTGAATGGAACCTTGAGCAACTCCGATCGATCCTCATCATGATCTGAACGGGCCGCCGTGTCAGCTACCTCATTTCCACGAATGCCACTGTGTGAAGGTACCCATACAAATTCTACTTTAATATAGTTATCAAGTAGTTTTTGGATTATAAGTCTAATATTACAAATAATATAATTTAACTTATAAGAAATATTTACATTATGTAGAGCAGACAAAACACTTCTGGAGTCTGTAACTATCAAAATATTATGTACATTATTTACAAGACTATTTACATGCTGCAGTGCACAATAAATTGCATAGCATTCTGCAGTGAAAATGCTACACACCCTGTTTAATTTGATACATTTGGTGAAGTCTAGCTGTGGATCATAGAAAGCTGCATTTACATTATGGTCTGTTTTAGATCCATCTGTGTATATAATATAATGTTCTGGTCTATTGTCTTTAAACTGTAAAAAATCAAATTCATTGTGCACCGTGTCAAAATGGATTGCAAAGCTGTTAATAATACCATTATAAGGAATTTTGTATATAGGCCAAATATTGTTTTCAACAATATCTTGTGAATTCTTATTTACATGTCCAAATATTGTTGGCATTTCAGGTAGAGTTCCACCAACCAAGGAAGAAGCAGAAATGGCATTGGGAGGAATTGACTGTGAGATTTCAGGATGTATTGTTAGTTTCTTTAGTAAAGGATTATCATCTGATGCCATGACTTTTAATAAAAATCTCTCAGCCAACAACAACCTTCGTAATGTCAGGGGAGGTATACATGTCTCAACTTCTAAAGAATTAATAGGTGTGGAGCGCATAGCACCACAAATAAGTCTCAGTCCCATATTTTGAATTACATCCAATTTTCGTAACAAGGTGCTATTGGCATTCATGTAAGCTAAACTACTGTAATCAAAATGGCTTCTCACTATACTTTTGTACAGCATACTCATAACTTTGGGGTCAGATCCCCAAAAACTTCCTGCTAAATGTCTCAATAGATTAATACCTTTCAGTGCTTTGTTACTTATATGGTTAATATGTTCATCAAACTTTAATTTATCATCAATAATGACGCCTAGGAATTTGTGCTGCTTAACAACAGGAATTTCTACATTATTGTATGAAATTTTAATATTGCTAGGAGTATTTACATTTTTACTGATAACTAAAACTGAACTCTTTTCTGGACTAATTTCTAATTTAAGTTTACTATGGTAATATCTGTATAATTGAGACAAAGCCTTATTGATATTAGACATTGCTATATCTATGTTTTGATTTATGCTGTACAAAAGCAAGTCATCTGCAAATTGCAGGATATTTACACCTGGGACATCTACATATTTTAATATTTCAGAAGTGTATAAGTTATAAAGTAAAGGTGACAAAGTTGCCCCTTGCATTGTGCCTTTGTTGACAGTCCTAGGTCCATGCAATTTATTATTATATTTAACAAATACAGTTCTATTGTTTAAAAAAGAATAAAGCCATTTTAGAACATGACCAGGTATACCAATATCGTGAGATACTTGAATGAGTTCTTCTATATTTATATTGTCAAAAGCACCTTTTACATCTAAAAACACGCAGATTGCATTAGAGTGACTTAATTTAACCTGTTTTGCATCTGATAATAATGATACAAGGCTTTCAGAGCAACTTTTACCTTTTCTGAAGCCAAACTGTATAGGAGGAATTAAGTTTTGAGATTCAACAAAATAATCTAATCTTAACTTCAACATATTTTCAAAGAGTTTACCCAGACAAGATGATAAGGAAATAGGTCTATAAGAAGAAGCACTACCTACAGGTTTATTAGGTTTTAAAATTGGAATGACACACTGTGTTTTCCAAGACTCGGGTATTACTAATTCATTCCATAGTTTATTATAAATATTAATTAATGTTGTTTGTGCATTTAAATGTAATTTTTTTATTAACATGTAAGGTATGTCATCCAATCCCGGTGTAGTATCTTTCCTACTCTTTAAAGATGTTTTGAACTCTTCTATAGTGAAATTGTTCTTGAGAAATACATTTACATCATTTTCTGTAGCATTTTCGAACAAATACTCACACCTATTATCATCTATTTCAGTAGAATCTGCTAAGTTATCTAAAAAACTTGGAACCCACTCATCATTGATGTTTTTGTTTCGATTTGTTCCAATTTTTTTAAATTTTTTAATGTATCCCCATATCCTAGAAACTGGAGTTAACCTATTGAAGCTGCTACATAAATTTTGCCAAGAAGAAGAACTTTCTTCCTTCAGAATTATTTTCTTTTTTGCATCTAGTTTTTTATACCTTATCCAGTTTTCAATGTTGGGTTGAGAAAAATAATACTTTAATGCATCTTTTGATTTTGCGACAGCGTCACTACATTTTGTATTCCACCATGGTACTGGTTTTTTAATTGCTGTGTTTGCACCTAATTTTCGTTTTGGAATTGTTTTATTCCTTAAATCATTTAATGTTTCTATAAAATGGTTATATGCATTGCAAGGGGAATCATTTATTAAGTCCAAGTGGGAAAAACAAGTTTCTGATAGGCTATAATATTCGTCCCAATCTGCCTTGCTATAAATATATTTCTCTTGATCCACAGGAGGTGATGTGTCATACATAGATGGCTGAATGTTGATCTCAAGTAAGGTTGGAAGATGATAGCTACCCATGGGATCGTCATGAACATACCAGTTACATAAATGAGCTATTGAAGAGCTAACAAGGGCAAGATCTATCGCTGAAGCTTGTCTATTAGGATATGGAACAGTTGTTGGTGATCCATCATTCAAAATACATAAGTCAAATTCATCAATTATATTATATAAACATCTACCTCTATTATTATCACTATGGCATCCAAAGGCTATGTTATGAGCGTTAAAATCACCCATAACTATACAAGGTTTGGGTATGTTATTGATTATGTCCTTTAACTTTGCCGAGTCAAACCTGATACTTGGAGGGCTGTACACACAAAGTATTGCCATTGCTCCAAATTGTGTTTCTATAGTGATACATAAGTTTTGAATCGATTCTGAGAAGTGTGTATTAACTACTTTGTACTTTAAACGATGATTCACCAAAATGGCTACTCCATTGTGAGAATTTATGGAATTTTTGTGGATTAAATTATATGTGGGAAAGTGTGGAATTATAGAATTAGATTTGAACCAAGTCTCATTAAGAAGACAGATATCTATATTTTTTTCAATTAATAAATTTTGTAATAGGCTTCTTTTACTCTGTAAACTTTGTATATTATACTGTAAAATATTTAGATAATTATCCATGTTTAAATTAAATTTGATAAAAATATTTCTTTTATTTTCTTATGTGTGAGTGGTCCATCAGAGTCACTCTTGTTTCCTAATGCAACCAACGATTTAACAATTGCGTTAATTATAATATCATTCTTTGCTACTTGTTTAATATCTAAAGTTTCATTAGTTTTAGCCTTATCAGTAACCTTGGGTAAAACAGGGAAAGATTTCTCATTAAATGTAGGGGTTGGTTTCACAACAGTGGCATACGATTGCTGCAGAAATTTTGCCTTTTTCTCTTCAATTTTTTGTTTTTTAATGGGACAGTCTCGTGAAATGGCAAGATGATTACCTGCGCAGTTGATGCATGTGATCTCTTCGACATCGCATTCTTTGTAGGAGTGACGACCAGCACAAGAAGAGCAGTTTTGCTCGCCTCTGCAAGTCTTAGCAGAGTGGTTAAATTTAAGACACTTATAACATTGCAATAGTGGTGGTATGTATGTTTTCACCTCGTATCTAAATAGTTGTATGTAGGCGTATTGCGGTAAAGATGTTGATGCAAAGGTGACAGCAACTGTATTCAGAGGCACTAATTTTCCTTCTACCTTACGCATGAATCTCTTAATTGATATTACTTCAGAGTCACACACTATATTTTTATATATATCTTCATTGGAAAGTTCTTTGGGCACAAACCTCAATACACCAATCCTTTCTGTCAGATAGGATGGTATGAATGCTTTAAATTTATTCCTCCACAGGAACTCTTCCATTTTTAGAAAATTATTGGCCGCAGTCGCTTTTCTAAATGTTACTCCTATTTTATGCGCATTTACTCTATGTACACCTAGGACTCCTTTAACATTGTCTGATATTAGGTTGGTTGGTTGGAGTGTGATAGGATTTTTATTCCCTACCTTCTCCTGTTCTGTCGACTCGACGTATACTATATATTCTGAACTCGTATTTTCTATAAACAATCTTTTATAGTTTGGTTTAGTAAAAATATTGTATTTATTTATAGTCAGAATTTCGAGTACCGGTAATTTTTCTTTTCTTCTTTTCCCCTGGCTCTGGCGGCTCCTCACCGCCACTGGTGACACTCATGGTGGTTCGAGGTCTTGTCAGAAGTTATTTATGTGGTATTTCCGTATAATTTTATATTTAATAAACTTTTTGCGAAATCAAAATTACCGCCTCGTTTGACTTCCCGCCAAAAAGTCCATGTGACACAATAATTGTTAAGTGTTGCCTAGGGCATGAAAAAATTTTCCCAAATTTTTAACACCTTTCGAAAAAGACGCGGAATGACTAAGGAGTTTTATTAACATGGACGATGATTGTTTTTATGAGTGTTTGTTTCTTTAACCGTCTAGTTCGGAAGAGCTCTCAATTGGACCCCAACACAACCTCCGTCGGCTCATTAGTGGAGTCGACATACGACACCCAGAATTGATTATGCTACCCGTCATATCTTATGAATGTGCTTTAATTAAGAGAGTTGAATAAAAAACTCATTTGTTAACGCCATTGAATCTGTCATCTTTAGCCTCAAGTTTATTAATTTATAAAATCCAAGTCTGTGATTTACAGACTTGGATTTTATAAATAAGATAATCGTGTGTTTTAACATTTTTACTTTTCACAAATATCACACACGCACATGTGAATACGATTAAAAATGTGACAAATATTATTCAAAATATTATAAACAACAAGAAAATGCCCAGATCTTATCTACAGGGTGTCCCGTAAATAATGGATCAAACGTAACGGGTAGGTAGCTTACCTAATTTCCAACAACTAATTTGAATATTAAAAAAAAAACCGTTACAGTAACCAGGATATTAATTTTTTTTCGAATTTTACGATTTTGTCTTCCAGAATTAAGCTTTTTTAATGCTGTCGCTGCAAATGATGACATTTTTAGGTATGATTTTTATTTAACATTTCTGAATAGCTTACTAATGTTATAAGATACCATTTTTTTTGAATACCGTTTTATTTGCCTTAGAAAAAAAATCTTGAGTTGAAAAGTTTTTTCTTTACGATGTTAGGACCAAAATTGAAAAAATTCTCCTGTAAAAAAAATGTATGACACCGAAGACCACCATTATTTTAAAAACTTGTACATTTAATAAGGTTTGCAAATTGGTATAAAACTTACGTCTAGTCCTTATCGTTACAAAGATATTGCTATGAATGTGATGAAGAAGACAGAAAATAAATTAAATTGGTACTATTCCATTTTTTCCTTTTCGTAATGGCTTATGCTTGAATGCTTGTAATCGAAGCAGGTAGTTAAGCGGATAGCATAATTCCGACCCGATGACGTCATCTGTCCGGAATTTGGGACCGCTACCTGTGGCGGAGTTGCACCTCAGTCAGCGTGAAGGGGATGGGGGTGAGGGGGTGCAGTACTCTAAGATACTGCGTATGTACGCATAATAAAGTATTTTGATACAATTTATGTCAGTGAATAATTTACACGTACGCATAATAAATCCAAGGTTTTTGTTTGCCTTGCCTTGAACAACAAAGTTAATTCTGCGGCTGTAACCGAAAATAGGTATCCCATATTCTAAAACTATTCACTTAAAAAGCAAAGTTACTTAGAAATATATTTATCATTTAAATTAAATATCCCACCGCCATCCTGAATTTTCATTTTGACTTCACTGTCGGCTTTATCACCCTTGAAAACCATGAAATCGATACCCATGACAAAACAATTGAAAATTTTCGCAGCCGCTATCTTGGATTTTCATTTTGACCAAATTCTAATTTTTTTTTCTTTGTCTTTTAACTTCACACCACTTCAAGCTAGTCACATACAAAAACAAATCAAAACAAATAACATAACAAATCATCAACAGTAATGATGAAAATTATCCTTTACAATTTCCTTTTCAATGTTCCTTTTACATTTAAAAATTCCCACATTTGTAGGGTAATCTCTATGCTCAGGTATTACACACGTGTTGCACACATACGCATGTGTAAACACTTGTGAGCGTGGCGCTCACTCACACACGTATACAAATTGGCTTCAAGTTTTACGTTGCGTTTTGTATTGAACACGGAATCTGGACATTCTATAATCTAAGGGTTTTAGTCATAGTTACCTATACACGTCAACGCAGCGACGGTAAGAGCAGGAGCACGTGGTTGTAGCGCATGTGGTCGCTGAGTCGCCAGCGCCGACAGCCAGCCGCAAGCCGCGCGCGCTCCGCCTGCCTCCCACATGCGTACACAGCCGCATGCTGCTCCAGAACAACGTTGTTTTAGTATGCACGACTTGCCTTGGCTTTACATGGGTGCTATCTTCTATACTAATATTATAAAGAGGTAAAATTTGTTTGTTTGTATGTAGAGGGTAATCTCTGGAACTACCAGTCGGAATTGAAAAATTATTATTGCATTTGATAGGCCAATTCTCGAGGGACGAGAAATTATTTGACTATTGTGCCCGATGGAATTTCCCATTGTCAAAAATGACGACTTCCATTCAGCCTTTCATCCACTATTTAAGGGCTCTTTACAACAAGTTACGAATTTTCAAAAATCCTTCCTTTGTGACTTTCATTTTAAACAAGGTGTAACTTAAATAACGCACAACTTCTTGAGAGGTCATTGTAATCATCATTATAAATAATAAATAAATAAAATTTTATTTCAGAATAAACGCATTTACGGTTCACAAAAAGAATTTGGCGATTGTGCCATGGTAAAAGTACACCTTAGCTAGCTAGTCTTACCAAGGAGTATTGTATTACCCAGTAAGTGGGTTGTGGAGGTCAGATAGTCAGTCGCTCCATGTAACTAAATTGCCTGGGCCCAAAACCAGTTGGGTTATAAAAAAAAAAAAAAACTTGTTATTCTAACGATCCGCTATTATTTCTTTATAGCCCAACAGTATTCAGCTGCATTCCGTTAGACTGGAAGCTGACCAACATAGTTGGAGGAAGATGATGATGACGATGAATGACAAACTCACCCAATTCCACTAAGTCGGGTAATATATCGTCCAGCCAGTCGATAAAGTGCGGTCTCTTCTTGGTGACAGCTTGCAGCAACGTGAACAGTCCCTCAGTGAGGTCTGGTCGCGCTGAGGGGTCGGGCGCGAGCGCGCGCACGCTGGCTGACACGCTCGCGTGCAGCAGTGCGCGTGCGCCCGCCCATTCTGCACCCAGTGCTAGCACCACCTGACACAATAACATAACATCACGCCTGTGTTCCGAGAAGAGGTAGCACAGGTGTTAAAGTACCTGAAAACGACGAATTTAAGAATCATTCAAACTGCTTAATATTCACATTTCGCTTTTTATGACATTTTATGTACGTGCGCACTGCAGTCGTACCCCTGGCCGTACCTCTGGTGGTACGGTGGGTAATTTAAAGTTAACGATACCAACAGTAAAATAGTATTGTATCACTACTTAAAACCACTTCTGACTACAACAATTTAATTTAGTAGTTATGTGCGCAATTTTTCTTTTACGTGAATAAACAGTTTTTCTTTCTTTCTTACATGTTGTTCATGCCCCATGTTGTTGTGACATGTATATGTCGCAGCCAACTGGTTTAATTAGCCGTTTAGTTAACCGCCTAGCCTTTTAACTTAACGGCGGTCGTTCAACTAGTGGCCTGAATGACATTCAATCATAGGTTAGGTTGGAACTGAACCACGTAAGCCGAACGAGCGGTGCCACGGTAGCGGCCGGCGAGCACTACTTCCAATCCAAAGACTAGGTTTAACTAAACGTCTAACTAAACCAGTTGGCTGCGACACATACGGTTAAGTTAAGCATTAGGGTCAACATTGTAGGTACATTCACATCCAAAATATGTTCGTCACCTGAAGGACGCTGTTACAAAGGGTAGTCAAATCATTACTTTTTTACACAAAAGTATGTTTATTAAATAAAATGCTTTGCATTCTTAAAATGTTTTTGCCCAAACTGTTGATAGATGTGCATGGTACGATTCTGAACTATAAATACAATTTTAGATAGGTACAGTTTCTCAATAAATGTACCGAAGTAAAAGTTTTCAGTTCGGTACATTTATTGACAAACTGTAATAATGTAATAATGATTTGACTACCCATTTGTAACAGCGTCCTTAAGGGTAGTTTTTATCTGCTAATAGAATCTGCTTTACCAACTCAGCATTATTATGTGTCGTATTGTCAATACCGCTGTACCGCAGGATGACATTTAGCTATCTTCCTTACAATCATGTCAATCAACCTGCCTATCCTTTTCCCAACTATATTGGGGTCGGCTTCCAGTCTAACCGGATGCAGCTGAATACCAATATTTTACATGTCAGACCGAATAAAAAATGTGACGAATATCGTCACTTTTAATGCTGTTCACATAGGTACTGCGCATACTTTAATACTATACAAGTATCAGCTTTCCTAGAGATCGTTAATTTTTTATGTAACCATAACACGTCTTTGAGCGGCCATAACAGTGAACTGGCCGATGAATATCATCAGTTTTTATACTGATCACACAGATACTGGTCGTGTGATAATGCCGTACTAGTATTAGCCTTCCTAGTTACTGTTCATTTTTTGTAACCATATCTCGTCTTTGAGCGGTGATACAGTCATTTGGCCACCCGCATGCGGGCAAACCGTCACCATAGTCTGATGACTATGGTGACGGTTTGCCCGCATGCGGCAAGAGGAGGAGCATGAGGAGGGCCCTACACCCACCAAATACTGAATCAGACTACCTAGCGATAGTTACCAAAAGTACGGTTATCTCTTATACAAATAGTTTTCTATGCGATAGTCTGCACAGTGCCGTAACTTCAAACGGTTTTATGTGTCCTGACTTGATAAAGGATTTGAAAACTGACGATATAAAAGACTTGACTGTACATTCTCGTCGCTTGTTATGTTTCTCGACGGAACGGCAGCAGGGTGTGGAAGTGGAGCTCTGTCGCAAACTATGCTCCACCTCCTATCCTGACCTCTGTGTCCCAAAACATGCAGCCAAAGTGATCTCTGTGCTGCCACCGACGACACCGTGGAAGTGGCGATGATGAGAATGTTAAAATCATGTATGCCCGCGATTGTTCCAGCCATTACTCACATCTGCAATCGCTCTATTTCCACAGGCTGTTTTCCTAGGGTTTTCAAAAGGGCTGTTGTTCACCCAATCTTCAAGAGTGGGGACGGACACAGTGTAGATAATTATAGACCAATCTCAGTCTTGCCTGCCATCTCTAAAATATTAGAAAAGATCCTTAATAATCGATTGGTAGACTATCTTGAGTCATACAAATTACTAAGTAATAACCAGTATGGTTTTAGAGGTGGCAGGTCGACTGAAAATGCTGGTGCTGCCTTGGTAGACCATGTAGTATCTAAATTAGATAGTAAAATGAAATGCTTGGCTATTTTCTTGGATCTTTCTAAGGCATTCGACACTGTGTCCGTCCCCCACCTCTTGTCGAAGCTGGAAGCTACTGGAATTCGTGGACATGCCTTAAAGGTTTTCCAGGATTACCTGTGTGATAGAACTCAATCCGTTAAAATTAATGATGTTATTAGTGACACTATTTCATTGAGTTTTGGCGTTCCTCAGGGCTCAATCTTGGGTCCTACCCTATTTCTCATATACAGGGTGTCCAAGAACCTGGCGTCCAACTGGATTCCCACGATGCCCCAAGTTCTAACAGTACTCAGAAAAATATTTTAAAAAATCCACCCCATGTACTTACAGAATTATACTGATTTCAAAAAAAAAGGGGAAATGAGCACCCTGTGACATACTTTTGAATGCTGTGACTGCTAATGCTGATAATTTCGATATTTCTTGGAGGTTTTGTAATCTAGGGTATTGCTGTGTCTAAATAGAATGTAAAAATAAAGTACTTATTGTACCATTTTAAAATAAAATATTATTTTAACTAAAGGTGATATGGAAAACTATTGAATTTCGCAACTTTGACCGACTGTAGTGTAAAAAAATGTACCAAAATAGTATGGCAAGTGACGTCAAATTTTGACGCGTTTATTCCTCTTTTTAAAAAGGTATAATACTTACACATTAATTTGAAAAAAAAAAATTTGATAATATTTTTACTCAACAACCCAATTTTTACGAAGTGCCTACCTACTAACGGTAACTGTCGGACCCTTTCTTATCTTAGAAACTGTTATGTTACTACTATTATTTACTTCGGTTCCAAGAGTGAGCAAGAAGGAAATACACACAGGTAGATGGGTTCCCAGTAGAATAAAAGCAAAGAATGTTAGTTTAAAGATATTTTATTACAATAAATGTTCAAAATGTTGACCACCCGCGGCAATACAAGCTCTCACTCTCCTTAAAAAGGACCGCTTTATGTTTCGCGAGTAACTTTTTTGACGTATCACCTGCACTGCTTGTGTTGTCTTCTCACGAAGGTCAGCGATGTCATTAATGGGCTTCGCATAAACGAGCTCCTTCATAGTTCCCCAGAAAAAAAAATCCAGCGGATTTAAGTCAGGTGAGCGGGCTGGCCACGGGATTGTTCCTGATCGCCCAATCCACCTGTTCGGGTATTGCTCGTCCAAAAACTCTCTAACGGATACGCGAAAATGTGCTGGACAGCCGTCGTGTTGGAACCACATATCTGGTGGGGTCTCTTCTAGTAAGTTTGGCAAATCATTTTGAAGAAAATTTAAATATGATTCGCCAGTCAAATTCTCGGGCATCTCAAATGGACCAATAATATTCCCACAGAGAATACCGGTCCACATGTTCACTTTGAACCGGTACTGGGATCTATCTTCTCGCATCAAGTGCGGATTTTCCACATGCCACACGTGCAAGTTGTGTAGGTTCATGTAGCCATCCTTCTTAAATGTTGATTCATCTGACCACAAAATTTTGTCGATAAAGTTTTCGTCTTCTCGATGTTTTTGCAGGATTGTTTCACAAAACGCGACTCGGCTCGGATAGTCTCGAGGTAAAAGACTTTGCACTCGCTGTACGTGGTACGGATGATATTCTTCTTTTTGGAGAATACTGTGTGCTGTGCTCTTCGGTATCCCCGTATCAGCTTCTATTCCTCGCACAGAGATGCTTGGATTTGCCGACACCGCCTCTAAAACTTCATCGCGTATGAAGTCATTTACGGGTCGTCCTTCACCAGCTACTTGATTGGGGAACCGCCCGTCACATAGTGATCTGTGCACATTAATGAAAACTCGATGGTCGGGATATCGCGTAGCCCTCGGATACCTTTCTCTGTAAAGTCTCGCTGCAGCTCGTCCATTACCTCTACATTCTCCATAAATGTAGTGCATATTTGCGTATTCTTGCGGAGTGTAGGTCGCCATGGTAGCACACACAAAACACAAACTGTCCAAACACAGGCAAAGGTCGTCGTAAAGAGTTCGTTTCAAAGTCCTGAGCACAAAGAGTAATCGAGTCCAATAAACAAAGCTTTAAATCGTAGTACGTGATCAATGGTAACAATAAGAGAGAGGTGCGTAGTAACGGCAGGAGGCAGTGACGCGTACTGACCGTACTGTTATCCTAAATAGCACGATCCCAGATAGCGTCACTATCTATCTCACTCGCACCTCTAACCTTTTTCTCCCTCACTCTTACCTGAATAATGGGGTACCATAAAGAAGAACCAGCAAATCGCAAAGATAGTTTCTGTCTTGCTCCCTCCTGTTGTAATAACGAATCACTATGGTGAGATGCATGCACATACCGTCCCTTACGGTCTAACCTGTTTTTTGAGAGGCCTGTTGTTATTTTTATGAGCATACAATAGTAATTCTTTAGAGGTTAGATTCAATTCGTCGTAAATTTTTCTTTCTAAGAATTCTGTTAGACATCGTAAAAATTGGGTTGTTGAGTAAAAATATTATCAAAAATTTTTTTTTTCAAATTAATGTGTAAGTATTATACCTTTTTAAAAAGAGGAATAAACGCGTCAAAATTTGACGTCACTTGCCATACTATTTTGGTACATTTTTTTTACACTACAGTCGGTCAAAGTTGCGAAATTCAATAGTTTTCCATATCACCTTTAGTTAAAATAATATTTTATTTTAAAATGGTACAATAAGTACTTTATTTTTACATTCTATTTAGACACAGCAATACCCTAGATTACAAAACCTCCAAGAAATATCGAAATTATCAGCATTAGCAGTCACAGCATTCAAAAGTATGTCACAGGGTGCTCATTTCCCCTTTTTTTTTGAAATCAGTATAATTCTGTAAGTACATGGGGTGGATTTTTTAAAATATTTTTCTGAGTACTGTTAGAACTTGGGGCATCGTGGGAATCCAGTTGGACGCCAGGTTCTTGGACACCCTGTATATTAACAACCTATGCAAAATGTCTCTAAAGAATTGTTCAATCTTTACTTACGCAGATGATACGGCTCTATTAATTCATGGTAATGACTGGCCTGAAACAGTAAAATACGCGGAACTTGCTCTAAACTCAGTGATGAAATGGCTGTCTAATAATGTCCTAACCTTAAATTTAAATAAAACGGTATACTTACCTTTCTCCTTACTATCCACCAACCTACCTCCACCTGATTCAATGGTGCTCAGGGCTCATACTTGTTTACTTGGTCTATCTTCTTCACAATGTGCCTGTCCTCAACTCAAGAGGTGTGAGTCTGTCAAATATCTCGGAGTCTATGTAGATAGTTCTCTGAGCTGGAAACCTCATCTTGGTAATCTCATTTCGCGAGTCCGCAAGTGTATATTTATTTTTAAAAAACTAAGACACTCCGCGGACCGCCTTACGATTAAAACTGTTTATTACGCCCTGTGTCAGAGCATAATAAGCTACTGCATCACGGTGTGGGGTGGGACTCCCAAGACTGTCCTCCTGCCTCTTGAACGCGCACAGAGAGCTGTACTCAAGGTAATGACCTCGAGGCCTTTTAGGTATCCCACTACGGCTCTCTACACCGAATGTCAGGTTCTCACTGTGAGACAGCTCTTTGTCCTTGGCACTATTCTGCGCAAACATCCCTCTGTGGTATATGATCCGAATGCTACCAAAAAGCGTAGACACTTTGAAGTTTGCCCAACTCACGGTTGTAGAACGGCCCATGCTCAGCGTCATTTTGGTGTATTTTCAAACCATTTATATAATAAAATAAATAAACTCTTCTCCATTGCTCCCATGTGTCTAAATGAATGCAAAACCGAGGTTACAAAGTGGCTCTTGACAATGAGCTATAGTAAGACTGAAGATTTACTACGTATATCAATCGCTTAACCTAATGTAGTTAATAAAGTAATTTGTTTATAGTACAGACTTACATATACACAGGTTTTCATCATATTTATCTCTCCCTCACACTCATACATAGGTACAGAAATGGCCACATCATAGCTGCTTTGGCTAGTTAGTTTAGTGTTTTATATTGTAATTTGATTAGGTACTGTGCTCGTCTTACAACTGTTGCTATATGTTCAAATCTTAGGCGAGGACGCTGGCACCCTAAACACAAGTTAAATCTTACTTTGGGTGCCAGAGTTCATCGAAAACACTCTTTTCCATTGTTGAAACGTTGCATAGTTTTAAGATAAGTGTTAGTGTACAACTGAAGTTAATAAAATTATTATTATTTATTTATTTTATTTTGATTTGGGCCAACATGATCTGAAATACAGTCGTGCCAGTGACACGAAGAAGAAGAATATTTATGTCCCATTGAAGGGCGAGCCTACTGACATCAAATGGACACTTATCCAGACTTCGGAGATATTCGTCGCGTCGGGGTAAAACGTAAGGTCCTACTCCAAAAATAGTTTGAAATTTTTGAAAAGATCGGGGATCGGGAAATTATAGTATAAAGATTACACATATACATGACGCGCGCTCGTGAATTGCATTATCTATAATACTTGCCAGTTTAACGACGTCCAGTCCCGAAGCACACGGGTAAGTGTTGAACCCGGCGACGATTAGCTGTGCGATGTCCGAGATCAGTGGCAGCAAATCGTCGATCAGTGTTGATACTGTCTGCTTTAGTATATGGAACATTGGCTGCGGAAAGACAACTAAATGTTTAAATTATGCCCGGCTTCTAGGTTATATTTATTCAGTAAAAGAAAAGCCTCGCATGCATGGTAATATTCCATCCTCCTTATTCATAAAAAACTAAAACGCTCTATAAACCTATTTTAGTTAAAATAGTGTTTTGTCGTCTTCGTTCAAACTCAAATCATAATTCGAAAGAAGCTGACAAAATACTATTATAATTATAATAGGTTTGTAGAGCGTTTTAGTTTTTTATGGGGCATGTTGGCAGCAACACAAAAACAAATTGCTAAAACAATGCTGTGCAACTTTTGTTTACCATGAATTGAGGGCATAATCGAAAAATAAGTCAATCTGCCTAGCCTTTTCCCAACTATGTTGGGGTCGGCTTCCAGTCTAACCGGATGCAGCTGAATACCAGTATTTTACATGGAGCGACTGCCTATCTGACCTCCACAACCCAGTAACTGGGTAATACGATACTCCTTGGTAAGACTGGTTGTCAAACTTTCGGGCTTCTGACGACCCGTAACGACTGTCAAAGATCCACGAATGTCAGCCGGGACCAATGACTTAACGTGCTTCCCGAGGCACGGAGGAGTCTCGGTATGTAAAGATGGTCACCCATCCATTGACCAACCCCGGCAAGCGTAACCTAACCTAATGGATCGACCCGTGCGGCTGTTATTACTTAGCCACGAGCTCCTCGATCGAATCGAAAAATAAGTATTTGGTAAAAAAAACTAATTCATTTTAATTAATAAAATGCGACTGACTAGCTGTTGCTCGCGACTACGTCTGCTTTTAATACAAGTATCCAGGATAAAAAGTAGCCTATATCTTTCTCCAGGTTCCAGGCTACCTATCTGTAAAAAAAATCATCAACGGTTGGTTCAATGGTTTAGTCGTGAAAAGGCAACAAACAGACAGTTTCTTTCGCATTTATAATATAACAATATATAAATTATATTACTAGCGACCCGCCCCTGCTTCGCACGGTTTTTACGAGTTGACAAAACATCGAGAATTCTGTGTTATGTGTAAGTTTAATATTAAACACATAAACCTTCCAGAATAAATTCTCGAAATGATGGTAGTTTAAAAGAACAAATTTTTAGGCAGACACGAAAAGCGACTGTAATTTATATTATGTATAGAAGTATGGATTCTATTGTGCTTTTACTTTGATCTCGTTGGAAGTTAAGTGTAAAATGAACATCAATACAAAATATTCAGCATATTTTACTTCAACAAGCGGCTAGTTGCCGGTACACGGTGCGGGCCCCTGCGTGCCTTTTTCTTTGATTTCCTCCATATAATATCTGGTCATATACACATTTTTACGGGTTGCGAGAATTATGTGGAATGTTAATTCAAAATATTCAACATAACATTACCTCAACAAGCGGCTGGTTGCTGGCATAGGGAGGGAGCGCGGGCGCAAGTATACGGAACAGTGCCGCCGCTAGCGCACCGCACGGCGCTAGCGAGCCGAATAGTGCCGCGCAGCACTCTGCTGCTAGGACTGCGCGGGCTGTGTCGCCTGCCTGATGGATATAAGTATTGGAGGGTTACTATGCGCTCATATAATAGGTCTTTACCTATGAAATTGCCGTTTTGTATGAAAAAATTTAAACGAATTTTTTTCATGCATTTTTTATTTGTATTAATCGAAGTAATCACCCATGCTATCAATGCATCTTTGCCAACGCAGTGGCAGTTTATTGATGCCCTTCTTAAAGAAATCAGCTGGACGGGAGGCAACAAATTCTTCAAAGGCATTTTGTACTGCCTCTCGGGTATTGAATTTTTTTCCCGCCAAGAAGTTATCCAAATTCTGGAAAAAGTAGTAGTCTGTAGGCGCAAGGTCTGGTGAGTAGGGCGGATGACGGAGAGCTTCCAACCCCAGTTCTTGCAACTTGGAGACCGTCTGCTGTGCAGTATGAGGTCGCGCGTTGTCGTGCAGGAGCAGCGGAGACGAGCGATTGACCAATGCTGGTTGGAGATGTGCCAGCTTCTCCATCATTGTGTTCAGTTCTTCACAGTACACATCTGAAGTAATGCTCATCCCGTGTGGTAAGAAGCTGTGATGAATCACACCGGCGCTAGACCACCAAACAGTGACCATCACTTTTCTAGGGGTAAGTTTTCGTTTAGGGCATTGTTTAGGTGCTGAACCAGGATCCAACCAACTTGCTGAGCGCTTGCGGTTATCAAACAGAATCCATTTTTCATCGCAGGTAACAATGCGGTTTAAAATTCCTTCATTTGTGTGTCTGTTGAGCAGTGCAAGGCACATCTCGACGCGTACTTCGCGCTGGCGATCATTGAGTTCGTGTGGCACCTATTTGTCAAGCTTTTTTACCTTGCCAATTTGACGCAAATGGACCAATATTGTTTTGACGCTAACGTCGAAAGCTGCTGCTAATTCAGCCGTAGATTGTGTATCATCAGCTTCCACAATCGCCTTTAATTCGTCATTGTCGACCAGTCTTCGGACGACCGCGAGGTTCATTTTTCAGGTCGAAATTTCCAGAACGGAAGCGAGCAAACCAATAACAAGTGGTGAGTTGGTTTGTAGTGTTAGCTCCGTAAACGTCGTTGATGTTGCGTGCCGCTTGTGCCGCGTTGCTGCCACGACGGTACTCTTATTCCATAATTACTCGAATTTTTAACGTATCCATGATGACGAAAAAGATTGAAATGCGATGGAAATGTAACACTAATCAATAAACAAATGACTACTTTTGGAAAAAAAATCCATGTTTTTAAAATAAAATTAATTTGAAATTAGAATTCTTAGCCAAACAAAAATTATTTTGATTTGAAATGGTCAGTACTGCAGAACGGCAATTTCATAGGTAAAGACCTAATATCAAGTCAATATCAAACGAAAATACGATCAGCACAGCTATTCACAACCGCTCGATTCTCTATCGCAGGAGTCAAACTACGGCCCGTGGGCCAAATCCGGCCCGCCAGTGCCATCAATCCGGCCTGCGACAGCCAAGATTTAAGATGCTCATCGGTTAATTTAGATGTGTAAACATTCTTTATGTACTTCATCTTGGAAAACGTTTTCTCAACAAGTAAGAAGTACCAAAAACAGAAAACAACCCACGAGCAAACTTTCAATTCTAAAAGACGAATATATCAATATAAATAATTTAATTAGGAGAACACGTCATCCTAAATTAAGAACTTTAGCTAATTTGAAAACCTTTGTCTTGCCTAGATATAATAATACATATGGTATGAGAACATATACCTACATACTACCAAAAATAGTAAACGAACTCCCTGCGGACATACAAAGTAAATACCTCTGTAACCCTAAAAAAATAAAATGTTTATTAAAAAAGCATTTTCTGCAAATTACAAACTATGAATATGTACTTTAGTTTAGTTTGTTTACAAATAAAGATGGCAGCAAGTGCATCTGCACTTTGCTGCCATCTTTATTTGTGCTATTATTGTATTAGATAAGAAGGAAGACTTAAAATACTCTTTAAATGTAAACTTACCGTCTAAATTTGTCTCTTAGTATTTACCTAAATTAGATAATTATATATATATTTCCGAACTCACTAGCCACATATAAGCCCTCAAAGGCTTCTGTGGTTTTTAGCGTAAGTTTTAAACTCTGCGATATACATTTTGAACATTATAAAAAAAAAAAAAAAAAATTGTGCAAATTATCAAATTGTACCAATGGAAGACTTATAAAATTCCAATAAAGATGAATTCTGATATTTGTTCTTAATCATATCACTGCACTGTAAATCCATAAAATCGAATTCTATTGTTAAGATTCGTTTAGGGGGGATTGCTACAAAATTGACACTTTTATGGTAAAAAAATGTTTAAGTGGTCAATAAATTATTATTAAGTGCTAATATAAAATATACATTGAGTGATTAATTCAAAAAGGAACCAGTGGTAATTTTATAAAATAATATCATATTATGCTTTTTTATTTCTAACAAACTTGCTTTGTAAACGTCAGAGATGTAAACCATGGAATTAGTAAGTACTATTTAAATCAAATAACAACAACATAGAGTGCTGAATAGAATAGAATAAATATTTTTTTTTATGTACCTAAGTAAAGAATGTACAAAAATCTAGTGTTACAGTTTGTGAGGAATCCATGTACCTATTCCTATACATGCTGTATAGTTATATAGTATAGTGCATTCAAAAATAGTTTACAAAAACTTAAATAAACATAATTTTTCTAAAAATGAACCCTTATGGTGCGGATCAGTCTGTCAGTCTGTCTGTCTGTCCGTCTGTCACAGATGGATTTCTCAAGAACTACTAATGCTATGAACTTGAAATTTAAGGAACTGTTTCAGATGACGTTTGCCCAACTATTTTGCAAATAAGAAAGAAATTTTTTTTTGGTTTTTGCAACCGGGACTGAAAGGGGTTTGTAAGGGCAAGCCTTTACATATAATGAAAATGTTAATAAAATAAATGTTACTGTTCAAGAAAGGATTTAATAGGAAACTTCACTAAATTAATGTAAAAGGAAATAATAAAAATGTTATAAAAAATGTTAATGTTAGAAAATGTTCGATGTTGCGAGAGCTCGATACAAAACCGAAGACTGACGTACTTGCGTACGTGACGATACTATATTTTATTAATTAACAATATTTGCAGTATTTTTAACTAGGCCAAAGTACAATGTGCGGTTGCTGACCGTACAGGGTTCTTAAAAATTCGTAGTGCGGCGACTAGGGCATATGGGGGATACCCCATATGCCCTAGTCGCCGCACTACGAATTAAAAGTCAAATAGCGCTCTTTCCTAAGATATTAGGAAAGAGCGCTATTTGCACATTCTCAAACAGTTTTATTTCTTTTTTATAGGCCCCATAGTTTTCGACTTTTGATGAAAAATGTTAAAAAAATACCGTTCCCCCCATATCTCCGAAGTTTGCATAGAGAAAAATCTGAAATTATTATATGTGATAGAAGTTGATGTAAAGATTACAGGAAAAATAAAACGATGTTTCAAAATAGCAATTTTTTTCAGAAATCGGAACGGAACCCTCGGCGCACGAGTCCGACTCGCTCTTGACCGGTTATTTAATTGGCAAGAATGCATGGCTACCTGTGCCTCGAGCTCCTCCCGCAGCGAGCCGGCGAGCGGGCGCAGCAGCGAGCCGGCCGCGTCCAGCTCCGCCGCCGCCAGCGCCGCGCCCGCCGCCGCCACCAGCTGGCGCCGCACCCACGCGTCCGAGCGCCCCGAGTTGCTCTGGAATGTCTGCCAAATACGAAGCTTTATAAATATACCTTAGTTTTATTTATTGAGCCCAGCACGCGTAGCACGACCACAACAGAAATGGGTTTCATTGACGGAAGAATAGACGAAATGACAGATTGTAGAAATATTTCTACGCATTCTACGCGTCTAAGCAGGGCAATGTATCATTTTGTCTATTCTTCCGTCGACAAAACGTCGTCACGCTACGCGTGCAGGATAAAAAAACTGGACTACGATTGTATTATTAAAATTTGTAATGTTTTGCAAATATATACACTTCTGGACACATCTTTTGGCCCACCTTGTATTTTCAGTTTCGTTTGGTCCTAGCTAAAATTTTATATTAGGTCAAGCAAAAAGTTTTTATGCAGTTTTGAACCTGGCACATTCACAATTTCATTCAATAGTCTTTTTTTGAATTTCGAACACAGAATTTAAAGAAACAAAAGACAATTTGGAGCCTTTTTGTTGATATCAAACAATCGAAAACTAAGAAAACTTGGTTTTATTGGTTTACTTGGATTTAATTCTTGAAAAAGTGATTGATATCTTTGGTTTTGCAACAAACATTACTTATTCTTAACATTAAGGTGAGGTTCTATCAATAATCTATGGATACTTCACCTGAAGTCGCCGCCCAAGCTGTGGCACTTATTCAGGCCGGACACAGCCAAAGAAACGTGAGTGCTCAACTTAATTTAAGTCGATCTGCGGTCCGAAATGTTTATCGGAGGTACCTAGAGACTGGCGGCTTTGTTCGTCGCCAAGGAAGGCCACGATCTCGAGTCACAACTGAAAGGCAGGATCGATTCATCGTGACGACCAGCTTGAGAAATCGTCACCTTACCTCCATTGAGATACAAAACCAACTTCGCGACTTCCACGGAGTATCTGTGAGCGCTCGAACTGTTCGGAGAAGGTTAAAAGAACGCGATATGGTACCACACAAGCCAGCTAATGGCCCCAAACTAACGCGAGCCCACCGAACAGCGCGCCTTCATTTCGCACGCAGTCATTTAAATTGGACACAGCAAGATTGGAGCCGTGTACTCTTTTCTGATGAGTCTAAAATTGTGTTACATGGCAATGATGGAAGGAAGAAGGACTACCGACGTAAGGGAGAGCGTTTCGCACAATGCTGCTTTGAAGAGAGGGTTGCTTATGGCGGTGGCTCATGGACTGTCTGGGGCGGTATATCCGCGAGCGGCAAAACTCAACTTGAGGTTGTTACAGGACCACGGCTGCCAACATTAAATGCTGAAAGGTACATTCGTGAGTGCTTAGAACCTCACGTGATACCATACGCGGACTATGTGGGCCCAAATTTCCTTTTTATGCATGATAATGCAAGAGCCCATGCGGCCGGCATCGTCAGGGAATATCTTCAGAAAGTGAACATCACAGTTATGGACTGGCCAGCCAGAAGCCCAGACATGAACCCCATTGAGCACATGTGGGACGAGCTAAAAAGACGTGTTAGGGCTCGTCAGCCAGTTGCCCAGACGATGCAGGAGTTGAAAACTGCCATAGAAGAGGAATGGGAGATGATCCCTCAAAATTTCATAGAGCGGTTGATAAACTCTATGCCTAATCGTATGAGAGCTGTGGTAGATGCCCATGGAGGCAGCATGCGTTATTAAATTAAACCTTTATTTGATAAAACATGTTTTTTATTCAAAAATCAATTGCCTTTAACAAGGCGCATATCCGACTTGTTAGGCGTAGCTCCATGTCGTATGGTATTCTGAATTCAAATTTAAAACAATACGATCGAAAAAGATGGTAAAATGTATCAGGTTTAAAACTGCATCAACAGTTTTTGTTCAATCTAGCAATCATATTTCGGTAGGGGCCATCGAAACCTAAACTCTAAGGTGGGCCAATAGATGTGTCCAGAAGTGTATTTTGTGAAGAGTTGATATTACGTCAGTTTATGTTATTAAAAGTTTATTACTTTGTTAAATCTTTGTGAATTTTGTGCATGCCTTTTTGTACAGAATTAGGTTCTGCACAAGAATGGACTGCAAAAATTCGCGAAATACCTATTGCTCTCGAGATATAAAAGTTTTATTGTTACCTGTGCAGCCTGCACGATGTCAGGCGCGAGTGCAGCGGCTGGAGCGCTACAGTCAGCGGCTAGCTTGCGCAGCGCCAGCGCGGCCGCGGGCGGACAGCGCTGGAGCGCTGCTCCAGCAGCGCGCACGCAGGCGCGCCCGAGATCGCGACCCTCGCTCACTGAGCTCACCCAGGACGCGTAGCCGCCTGAATAACCAGGAGATAATGGCGATCAGAACGGATCCAGAGAGCTTTAAAACAAATGATCAATTTGTTTAAAATAATAGGCGACCCATAATCGTATGTAGAAAGAAACGCTAATAATATTATTCTTCGGCCTTCCTATGTCTCTTCTAAAGCGGTTCTCACAAAATTCTCAAAAAAATTAAATTGTAACTTGAATACTATCAACAATCGCGGAAAATACATGGGGTATTTTCGGATAACCCTGGAAATGAAATGAATGAATCTATTTTTTTTATGACGTCACTATTTGGACCACCCTACATACACTACCGGACACCTGAATCTGGCCACCCTGCATATTTTTTTTTAAAGGTCTCTATCTTTTCAAATAAAAGTAGTACAAAAAAAAATGGTTTTGAAGCCAGTCACTCACTATCCGTTTGTTATTATTCCAAATTTTAAAGCAGAATACAAAAATAAACTGTTTAATTGCAGTAAGTCGACTTTTCGTGTTTGTCAAGGGGCAAAATTAGCATGGAATTTTTGAAGAAAACAGTTTTAAATAGAGAAAACGTTTATTATAGCTTGTCTTACTAGCTAATTAACAGCTGGGTCAGAACAATAGACAAACGATGAACAAAAAAAGGTGTTGGTCAACGACCTTTTACCAGATGGCATAGAACAATAGCTTCATGAATGAGTCTTTTGCATAGAGAGACCATAATTTTGTATATTATTTTATTATTTAGTTTGTTTGAAATTTAATTTATTTCAATTTACGAATTATTTTATCTTATTATAATTTTTATGATTACTGGCCACTAGCCCTACCCGCGTGTTGAAGGAATGTCGCGATTGCGGCAACACGTTGTATACTAGCGACCCGCCCTTGCTTCGCACAATTTTTACGACATGACAAAACATGGAAATTTCTTTATTATACACGTAAACCTTCCGGAATAAATTCTCTAAATTAATGTAGATTGAGCCGATACTGGATCAGAAGAAGACTCACCGAGACAATCAAGCGCAGTATTAAGCATTCGTTTATTCGTGGACGTATGCGCTACATTCAATGCGTGATGTATAAGCGCGACTAGCGCGGGCGGGGCTCTTTGCGAAGGCGCAGCATCAGCGAGTGCTCCAAACACATGCAACGCAGCCTCTCGCCCGCTCTCATTGGTCGCTGTGGTGAATGAAGCTTCTACTGTCGTCCAACACCATTCACCTAGGACACCGTAGCAGTACATCTGTTGACAAAACTCATGATTTATTCTTAATTTTTTTATACTTACTGTTTTTTAATAGTAACTTCCTGTGCGTATCCCAATAAGTACTTTTTTTTCTCTAATTTCAAAAAATTACTATACCAGCGGCCGATAACTCCTTTAACAGCTGTAATAACTTGAAATTATGTTAGTTTAGGAAAATTCGTCATTAGATTTCGATACCCGAAGTCTGTGAAGTTGTTCCAGTTAATTTAATTTGACCTTGTATCTACTGACCACAGTATCGGCGATGTCCTGTCGGTAGCAGCGCAGCAGTTCGAGGTCGTCCTTCGACAGCGACACGTCGGCGGGCGCTGATGACTTGCTCACTAGCGTCGCTAGCAGTCGTGAGAACACTTGCCGCCATACCGGGTGGATGTCGTTTGTTCTGTCCATTAAGTTTAGTACTTCGTCCTGAACAGAAATATGTCCTGATAGTTACAGTGGAAGTCAAATATCTAACATTTTCATCACTTAGGTAGAGATAAACCATTCTAAAAATGAACGCCCCTCCACAGCGGTTAATACGCTCACATGCAAAGAAGTGTATAGACGATTGCGTCTATACACTTAATTGGTCTTTGTCATTGGTTGCTCAGTCACCGGTGAGTACGGTTAACAACTAAACTAAAGAAACACCTTACAGACTAACATTCATATTGCGTCTATACACTTAATTGGTCTTTGTCATTGGTTGCTCAGTCACCAGTGAGTACGGTCAACAACTAAACTAAAGAAACAGCTTACAGACTAACATTCATATTGCGTCTATACACTTAATTGGTCTTTGTCATTGGTTGCTCAGTCACCAGTGAGTACGGTCAACAACTAAACTAAAGAAACAGCTTACAGACTAACATTCATATTGCGTCTATACACTTAATTGGTCTTTGTCATTGGTTGCTCAGTCACCGGTGAGTACGGTCAACAACTTAACTAAAGGAACACCTTACAGACTAACATTCATATTGCGTCTATACACTTAATTGGTCTTTGTCATTGGTTGCTCAGTCACCAGTGAGTACGGTCAACAACTAAACTAAAGAAACAGCTTACAGACTAACATTCATATTGCGTCTATACACTTAATTGGTCTTTGTCATTGGTTGCTCAGTCACCGGTGAGTACGGTCAACAACTTAACTAAAGGAACAGCTTACAGGCTAACATTCATATTGCGTCTATACACTTAATTGGTCTTTGTCATTGGTTGCTCAGTCACCGGTGAGTACGGTCAACAACTAAACTAAAGAAACACCTTACAGACTAACATTCATAAAAATATACACAATAACACAGATTTTTTTAATGCAAACGGTACCTACCCGACTTGCCCAAACGTCAAACAGTCGGATTTGTCGGCCAACTAGTGTATAAATGACACGAACGCGCGACAGAGCGTACGTGTCGTTTCATACAAAGCGCATGCTCCCCGCCGTACAATGTCATTACCTGGACTGATCGCACGATTAGTTGACCTCTAAGTGCAGCGACGAGTCCATGTTGACAGTTAAGTAAAATAAGCGCACGCACACAAGTAAAGTGTTGCAATAAGTATTTCCTCTCACACATTGAAATAATCACGTATTGTGGTGTTCATTTTTAGAATGGTTCATCTCTATTTACTTATTAATTTGATTTTGAAGCGCAGAAATGTCGCAGACTCAGTCAAAATTACCACTATCTTTTAGATTAATTTTTTAGTTTCATCCTCTAACATAGTTCGCAAATTTGGAGTTACGAGTAAGCCCCTAATCAAAAGTTCAAGTTGAAATAAAACCTCACCTGTATAGTATACCAGAACCCAAACGTAAGATTGGACCTAGTCTCGTGCAGGGGGTAATGACCGGGCGCTGCCTGCGCGGCTAACACCAGTTCTATGAGCTGCCGCGCGCCGTTTGCTGCCTCGGACCCGTCTGCACTCTCCGCAGCCTGTACGAGCGTGTGTGCGTGACACTCGCCCAGGGAGACG
Organism: Cosmia pyralina; assembly: GCA_946251885.1. Lineage (NCBI taxonomy): Eukaryota > Metazoa > Arthropoda > Insecta > Lepidoptera > Noctuidae > Cosmia > Cosmia pyralina. The sequence continues at coordinate 10,219,603 of OX276344.1, forward strand.
CAACATGTTATGAGGGCGGCTAGCAGCTCCTAATAAAAGTACGAAAAAATTATTACTTGTTAATTTTTATACGGAAGTGTTACTTAGAGGGAAATACATATGACTATTTCATGACAACATAAAACTTCCCACCAAATATGACTTGGAGAAATATGTTTATGATTTTTAAGGACGCTGTTAGAAATGGGTAGTCAAATCATTACTTTTTTACACGAAAGCATATTTATTAACTAAAATGCTTTACATTCTTAAAATGGTTTTTGGCCAAATTGTTGATAGATGTGCATGGTACGATTCTAAACTATAAATATAATTTTAGATTGGTATACTTTCTCAATAATTGTACCGGAGTGAAATTACTTCGGTACATTTATTGAGAAAATGTACCTATTTAAAATTATATTTGTAGTTCAGAATTGTACCATGCACATCTATCAACAATTTGGCCAAAAAACATTTTAAGAATGCAAAGCATTTTATTTAATAAACATACTTTTGTGTAAAAAAGTAATGATTTGACTACCCATTTGTAACAACATGCTTAATAGTAAGTATCAGTAAATATATTATACCAAAGCTTCGCGTACCACATTTTGTTCAACGACATTATTAATTTATTTCATAAAAATTCAGCGGTAGCTAGAAAAGCACGTGCACCGTACATGTGATTGAAGTGAAACTTATTAAAAAATAAAGAATAAGAGAGATTTAGTGTGAGAGACAGAGCTATATCTTTCTTCTCTCTCTCATGTAACAAAATGTTCCTAAACATGACGAGTCCTTGAACTTGAAATTTCACTCTCAATTCTCGTCCAATTATCGAAACGCCGCCTAAGGCTCAGTTTCCAAGTGCTCGAGCATCCACATCCATTTTTTTAGTTTAGTGGAAACCCACCTTATGAAGTTTCACTTAAAAAAATGTTGACGCAGTTCGATCAAATTAATCTAAGCTGCTTTTAAAATACCTCATTTATAGAATTAGGCACGTTGTCCCTTGTCATAAGAGGCGCTGCAAGCGCTGCAAGGTCGGACAGCAGTTGCAGCGCTGAAGCGGGGTATCGCGCAGCAGCCGCAGTGCCTCCAGCGGCCCGCACCGCTGATAAACATGCTTCACATGCATCTAATGGCGTGTCACTCACTGCGGGGTTCCACCTGGTAACATGAAGGTTAGATGCATATTAAATAGCCAATGTTAAATTTAATCCCAAAAGCCAAGAAAAAGTTCTCAAGAAACTTGAAGAAGAAGAACACACATAAAAGAAATAAACCGCTCCGAACGCGTTCAAAGTGACGCTTATCATCCGATAGTTTTGGGGCGCATGATTCTATCAGTATGGCTCAATACTGACAAGTGCAGCTTAGCGTTCAAAGCTGTAACCGTCTGTAGAAAACTCACGTGTACAATAGCTGCACGATGGCTAGCAGTGCGCGACACAGCGGCATGCGGTCGGGCAGCGAGCCCGACGCGTGCTCGGCCGCGTCCTCGCCGCCCAGAGTAAGCCAGCTGCACGCGCACGTCGCGGCCGTCACCCACGACTGTACTATCTGCTCTGAAGGAGATTCTGTAGTGTAGTCCGTGCTGGGGAAAAATAAAAAAAATATTAAAATCATCAAGTTATTTAAGTCAAGAATGGAATTACAAAATGGTTGTTGGGTATTTTAACATTCTAAATAGACAAGCAAAATATCCTTAGACGACATAATTGTGTATTAGGCAATTAGGGACGGAACAGATTAATGGACGGAACAGGAGAAGAATCAAAAATGTTCAATTTTTTTTAAACCTTTTCAATGTTTACAAGATACTTCCTCTCTATGCTTTGTTTGAAACCAACCTTGTTTCTTAGTTTATATAAACATTCTTTTTAATATTAATTTAATATTAAAAAAGGGGGAACTTACTTGTACACAGTTTGTAAGCATCGGAGCATGTCATCCAGTACCGCTGGACAAGCCTGTTGAAGAGCTGTGCGATTTTTGCTTCTCAGAGCTGATCCCATTGTCATGCTGTTGTACTGGTAATAGAAATAACAATATAAATAACATTACTCTTTACTCGGTTCAGTTGTACAGTAATATTATTTATCTACTCTCATATCGTAAAATTTGAATCATAAACTTCAAAACGAGTTTTTATTGACAAAGTTTAACACAATACCGAAATTTAAAAATAGAATCATATTATAACACTTTTTCTCTAACAAAATTATGTTATAAAACACTTTTTTTTACCATTACGATACAGGGCAAATCCAAGACGTTTCCAACAATTTTTTTTTTTTATGGGACGCCTTAATTTGGATCCACACACTCACAGCCGCTGCGGCGGCTTCTATACTCGTATGTATGGTGCCTAGCGGTAGGTCGGCGGTACAGCCGCCGGCTGCTCTGTGGATCTAACTTCATGGAACGCATATGCTGGGCGCACCATTTTTATAGCATTACAAAAACTTTTGATTCCAATATTTACTTGTCTGTGGCAGCGCCTGCTTTAGCGCATGCGCGGTGATGTGCTGGGTTTTGGAGCTATTCATACATGTTGTTGTACTGAATTTCGTGCGAAAATTTGTATTTAGGTTCAATTCCAATGTATGAGAGGTAGATAAAGAAATGCATTCATACACTACTTTATCTACTCTCATATGCACTGCATATTATTATGCAATTATTTCATAAACTACTATTATTTGTTATTTCTATACACAATCTAACACATTATTAATGAGTCAATAACTCAACACTAATATTTTGTTTGTCGATGACAACATTCATAAAGAAAACTGTAATATGAACCAAATCATCTATGGCCACTAAAAAAAAATATTATAAGACAAGCCATTATTTATTTGTATTTTGTAAGCCCCTCTGACAAAATGATGTTCATCTAGGAAGGATTTTTTTTATTGATATACTTACTTCTTCAGGTATCACAGTAAGAACTTCCAATAACAGTGTTGTGTTTTCCACAGTAGATAAAGGTCTCAATATTGTAGCCAGGTCCACTGTTCCTTGCTGCAAGATAAATGCTGCTAGCTGCAACAATCACAACATTATAATTATGAAAATTTAGTGCAGGGAGTCACATTCCAAATATACAGTCTCTTCTTTTTATGAACTTATTTATGTACTTTAGATTGTTATTTTATTTTTTTAAACTGAGAATAGTTTTGTAATCTAGCTAAAGACACGTAACATATTAAAAACATAGTAATGTCTCTTGATGAAAAATGGAGCAATACAGAATCAGTAGCTCCATCTATGCCTCAGTTGCAACTGCAGTTATGATTGTAATTGTAATAATTATGATTTTTCAAGATCTACTACTTCTTAGTTAGGGTTATCTGTTCAACAATGAAACACTAAAAATTCAAAGTCCTTTGTTTTTACATATACATTATTTAACTTAACATGTAACTTACACTGATACATAATCTATTAGTAACAATCTTGGGTCCTTTGGAGTATGTAAACACGGCCTGCAGTAATTTGTCTTTTAGTTCGTTATAGCTCTCTGGAGGCACCTCATTCCAACAGCGGAGGATTTTTGTGTGGAGTGTTGTTGCTGCATAAAACTGAATCTCTGTACCCTGAAAGAAATCTAAATTAAACAGGGTCCACAATGATCATGCCTTTGTAAAACCTAGCCCACCTAAGTTCACACTGTGGAAAGCAATAAATATATTTAGTACTAGCTTTTGCCCATGGTTTCGCCCCGCATGAAGGTCAGAAATTATCCCAGAGAAACATACTACCAAGTTTAAAAGTATTATTAGTGTTAATCCAGGTTATAAACTATCTGTGTGCCAAATTTCATCCAAATCCGTTCAGCCGTTATTGCGCGATTGAGTAACAAATATCTAAACATCCAAATATCCAAACATAAAAAGTTTCACATTTATTATTATTATTAGGATGATTGAGTAACAAACCTCCAGTGTTCAAACATTCACATATATAATATTAGGATTGAATAAAAGCTTTGGACTGGGTGAAGCAACTAGGTCATTGGTTGAATCCACACATGTTCATCACCTCGAGTATTGTCATAAATGTAAGAGAGCTTAAGATATGGTAAAAATATAAACTAGTTAAAGGTGTTAGGAGTCCGACTGGCCACGATGCTCTGAACACTTAGTATTGCCACTTTTAGGGGCTATTTTATTGCACCATAATTATACTGAAAGAAACTGTATAATTCTAAATTGAGTATGTGAAATCACATGACACAACAATGGCTATTTGTAGTTATGAAATCTAGTCACATAAGTTACTTGAGTTACCGATTACCAGACCATTATAAGATCTTATCGTTCAAGTAATAACAGATGTTATGCTTAATCAGTATATTACCTTGCTTGGTTGAAGTAATTCCCATACGAAATTCCAAGCTTCCGGGACTCTTTGCGCATCTGTAAGCCAGGCGTGGGCTTTTGCCCGTTCACTCTGCTCTCCATTGTAAAATACGGACACAGCATATTCTAAATTTTGTGCCGAGTACTCCATTTCAGCGTTCGATTAGTATAAGCACCAAGTTAAACTCTTTAAGCACTCACTTCTTACAACATTGCTAATACCTTAAATCTATTTACAGAATCTACACTGATTCAACATTATCATGATTCAAAGCTTATAAACACTGATAAATATTGATATTCCTGATGCTTAGCGTAAGAACATTATTTTCTATAACATTAAATCAATGGCTGACACTTGACAGGTCAGCTGTAGTAGTGTAGTATTTGTAACGTTTAGTTATAAGCACTAGGCAGTTGATGACCATTAATGTTTCCTCATTATGGACTTTTTGTGAAAAAATGGAAGTTCCTCGAGATAACTTTTGATACCAAATCACTAAAACAACTTCTCAATCGCTGTTCACACTCATTAAAATACGTATATTATCAGTAATTTTCGCTCGTTATTTTGGGGAATCGTAACGTTTAAATCGTTGTTGCTAACATTTCTGTTTCAAATCTCCAATACAGAATGAATCACGTCAATATGTCAAAATCATCATTCTCCTGCCCTTATCCCAATCTATTTGGGGTCGGCGCAACATGTCCTTTTTTTCCATACTTCTCTATTATTCGTCATCTCGGTAGTGACCCCCTTTCTAGCCATGTCATCTTTCACACAATCCATCCATCGTTTCTTTGGTCTTCCCCTACCCTTATAGCCATCGACATTCATACCCAAAACTTTCCTTACGACATTTTCCTCACTCCTCCGCATCACATGCCCATACCATGACAGCCGATTTCCGCACAGCTTTTCAGTCACCGGTGCCACTTTTAGACTTCCTCTTATGTACTCATTTCTTATTCTATCCATTCGTGTAACACCACACATCCCTCTTAGCATTCTCATCTCAGCTGCATGCAACTGCTTTTCATTTATCCCTTTTGTGGCCCAACATTCTGATCCATACAAGACAGCAGGTCTAACCATTGTTTTATATATCTTCCCCTTAAGTTTAAGGGGAATGCGGGAGTCGCAGATTGTCCCCGTGACCTGCCGCCATTTCATCCATCCAGTGTTAATCCTATGCTTAACCGTCCGATCTACTTCGCCATCGCTTTGCACGAGTGAACCGAGATACCGAAAGTCGGAGCAGACTGGGAGAAGCGCGCCATCAAGCGCTATGCCTCCAGAACTGGAGATACCGCCGAAATCGCAGAACATATATTCAGTTTTGGTTCTGCTGATTTTCAAGCCAACATTCTCCAGTTTCTGTTGCCATTTCTCCAATCTGCTCCGAATCTCAGGTAAATCTTCACCGACAAGAACAATGTCATCGGCAAACAGCATGCACCAGGGTGCCTCTTCCTGTAGATTCGACGTCAGAGCATCCATAATCAACAGGAAGAGGTAAGGACTTAAAGCCGACCCTTGGTGCAAGCCAACAGGCACATTGAACTCGTTGGTATTCCCTGCAGCCGACCGGACGTAGGTACGAGATTGACTGTACATAGCACGAATTAACTCTACATACTTCCCGGGCAAACCTTTCTCTTTCAAGGCCCACCACAACACATCCCGAGGTACCCTATCATACGCTTTCTCCAGATCAATGAACACCATGTGCAAGTTCTTGTGTGCACGTCTGTACTTCTCGCACAATTGGCGGAGTGCAAAAGTGGCGTCCGTTGTTCCTCGACCTGGCATAAACCCAAACTGGTTCGGGGTAATTTCACTCTCCTCTCGCAGTCTTTTCTCTATTACTTTCTCCCATACCTTCATACTATGTGACATGAGCTTTATTCCTCGATAGTTGTTGCAGTCCTGTACATCACCTTTATTCTTGAAGATGGGCACTAGCGAACTATTGCACCATTCTTGTGGGATCCCTCCTTCATGCAACAACTTATTAAAGAATAAAGTCAGCCACATACATCCATCTTCTTTTAAGCACTTCCATACTTCTACTGGTATATCATCTGGGCCCAAGGCCTTTCCATTTTTCATACTTTGAACTGCCTTTCTGACTTCATCCATGCTAATTATCTGATGACTGCATCAATATGTCAAAATAAGCAGTGGGATAGTTTTTCCATGGAATTACTATTATTTAACTAGTTCCATGAGTTTTTCAATGATTTACGAATTAATTTTTAGACAAGCGCCAGAGAGTAGATGAGAAACGACATTTTAGTTCTGCATCTTCAGCCGAAAATAAGCGAATTTCCAACAAACTGGCAACAATTTGTGTACTAATAGTAATTCATTCTTTCAATCTTGTGCCGGGGCCACATTTATACGTCAACGTCAATGCCAATAAACACTTTAAACATCGCGATAGTTAACTTCGGTCCAGATTTGGTCAAATTATCGCCGTAAGTGGCGGCTACACCTACGGTTATCGCCCTTCTACGCGATAATCAACGGCGATGTCCATATAGTGTGGCCGCGGCATTGTTGTGAATTTATTGGAAATTGCCGCATTTACGGCAATGAGGATATTCATGAAAATTCACGCCACCAGTTGGCACCACTTTGACATGAGGTTTCAACAATTATGGCGAAAGCGCCTCGGTAGCTCGCGAAATTCAAAATGTCTTATGTTTTTTGCAATATGCAAGTCAGTATTTAATAAATTCATCAACTAAATAAAATTTAATAGTAATAATATATTCTTTGAGTTTGACATAAACATAACCTAAAAATAACAAAATTCTATCCTAATTTCTCTAAAATTCCCTAATTTCTTAATTTCCTAATTTTTCTAAATTCTATTCTATCTGATATTAGGTTGTATCATCATTCATAATCATCATTCTCCTGCCCTTATCCCAATCTGTTTGGGGTCGGCGCAACATGTCCTGACTGACTGACTTCAAAAAGGAAAACCTTTTTTTTTTATTATTTTTTTTTATGTATGTTCCCCGATTACTCGAAGATGGCTTGACCAATTTGGTTTTTTTTTTGGTTTAAAAGGGTATACTTCCCAGGTGGTTCGATGATCATCAAGTCAGGATCTGATGATGGGATCCTGGAGAAATAGAGAGAACTCTTCAAATTTTAAAGGCACACTTAAAGCGATTTGGATAGTTTTTGGAAGAGTACTTTCTCGGAGTGCTCCCATTTCAATTTGGTGAAGATCTTATGAAGAACTTCTGAGATAGGCAACGGAACTCCTCCATAAATGATAGCAAATGGACTGGGATTGTTGAAATCTCATGTCTGTCTATTGTTTACACCTGTTCATAACATAACATCACGCCGCCGATACGCTGTGAAGAGGTAAGCACATGTGAACCACTAAAAAGTGAAAAATAAAAACTTTTTCACAAAAAAATACAACCGACTTCCAAAAACAACACTACAAAGTGAAAAATAACTTTAATTTCGGAAGTCGGTGGCAAAAACGAAAATACATTTAATCAGACACCGACTTCCGAAATTAAAGTTATTTTTCACTTTGTAGTGTTTGTTTTGGAAGTCGGTTGTATTTTTTTTTGAAAAAGTTTTTTCCCATATTTCTCTATTATTTCTCATCTCGGTAGTCACCCCCTTTCTAGCCATGTCATCATTCACACAATCCATCCATCGTTTCTTTGGTCTTCCCCTACTCTTATAGCCATCGACATTCATACTCAAAACTTTCCTCACGATATTTTCCTCACTCCTCCGCATCACATGCCCATACCATGACAACCGATTTCCGCACAACTTTTTAGTTACCGGTGCCACTTTCAGACTTCCTCATGTACATTTCTTATTCTATCCATTCGTGTAACACCACACATCCCTCTTAGCATTCTGATCTAAGCTGCATGCAATTGCTTTTCATTCATCCCTTTTGTGGCCCAACATTCTGATCCATACAAGACAGCAGGTCTAACCATTGTTTTATATATCTTTCCCTTAAGTTTAAGGGCTTGTATGTTGATCTAAATATGATTTGCGGCCGTATCAAATATTTATTAGATTATAATCATAAAAATCATCAATACAACTCTCTAAGTTCATAATACTCACCCGAGTTTAGAAATAATGACTAAACTGTCTAGATATTGCATACAACTTATGTACATACAGACGCCAGCAGGCCACCTTAAACTGTCAAATTTTCCCAATCAACTTTGAACCTAATGCTTCAGCGATAAAGATGAAAAACTATGAAATAAATCTGACAGATTGTAGTAGCTTGATATGCTGGCGTCTGTACCATTACATTTTTTTTTTCCGCCTAATTAATGTTAGCATATCCCGTTGGTGTGGCCCCGACATTATGGCAGTACTCGTTGGCTACGACGCGCGACGTTTTCAATTATGCATTCGTTCCTTGTTGAAATGTTGTTAGCAGTTCAGTTCATTCATTCATTAGTTTGTTGTGGTGTCGTACGAACCGAGTGTGACTTGTGTTAATTTCGATATTCTTTCTACCAATAATTACCAGTAGTTAAACAAAATGAAGATTGAGGAAGTGAAGAGTACCGCTAAAACCCAAAGAATATCAGCTCACAGTCATATAAAAGGTTTGGGTTTGGACGAAAATGGAGTTCCCATTCAAATGGCAGCCGGTCTCGTGGGCCAGGAATCAGCGAGAGAGGTACATTCTTTGTTAAATCATTAAATAATGCAGTAAAGTTAATAATTATATTAGTTATCCATAAATAAATTTCAAAAATCTAGATGTTTCTGCAGTATCGATCCAACTTTGAGGTTATGTTTTTTTTGGTTACCATGGAGTGTTACTTCAATTTAACATTTCGTTGGTAGCTTTCCTATATGATTCCCATTGTTTTTCACATAGTTTCCATGATAACGTGGATGTGATTTGCCATGGAACCTTAAGCTCAAATAACTGGACATGGATCTTATATATTTCAAAACACTGTTTTTCCTCTAAATTATAAACAAAACAAGAGTATTTTCAGCAGTAAGATTCTACAAAGCTTTAATATGTTTCTAGGCTGCGGGAATAGTGGTAGATATGATCAGAAGCAAGAAGATGGCTGGACGTGCATTACTGTTGGCTGGACCACCCGGCACAGGCAAAACTGCCATTGCCTTAGCTATAGCACAAGAATTGGGTACCAAAGTAAGTGTAATAACTTATTTTATTGTTGGGTATGGAAGACAAAAGACTAAGGAGGTGAATATTGAGATGATGTCTGACGGTGATGAATGAATGAGAAGATATGCTGAGCTGAACCTAATTTAATTGTTATAGGGGCAGCAGGTTGAGACGATTTTTTCTGGTATGATTATAATAGTAGAAAAGAAAGAAAGAAAGAAAATTTGTTTATTGTTTAGCTCCTGCTAATAAAATTTTTATAGAATTTTTGTTCCTTTCTTTTTCCATACTCAAACATCATCAATACCATATTTACATACATAATATATTACATTGTACTTTGAAGATGGAGATCTTATTTATACCTTCTAATTTATTGATTCATTACTAATTGTTACTTTTCAAATCAGGTCACGTCATTTCTAAATCTGTCTTCTCAAAAATTCAGCAAACCTTTCCCTCAATATACTTACTACTTCAAAATCCTATAAATTAATAATCATAATTTCTTACTAAGGGGTATTGTATTGCCCAGTAACTGGGTTGTGGAGGTCATGAAAAATACTGGTATTCAGCTGCAACCGGTTAGACTGGAAGCCGACCCCAACATAAACAAGGCTAGGCAGATTGATTTTTGAATTTCGCAGTCTACAGGTTCTGTTATGATGTTATCACAACTATATCTAAATCCACAGGTGCCATTTTGCCCAATGGTCGGCAGTGAGGTATACAGCACAGAAATTAAGAAAACAGAGGTATTGATGGAGAATTTCCGGCGTGCCATAGGCCTACGTATCCGTGAAACCAAAGAAGTATATGAAGGAGAGGTCACTGAGCTTACACCAGTGGAAACGGAAAATCCAGCTGGAGGTTTGTATTTAAAATTTTAGCTATAGTTTAAAGAAGGAACCAAATAACCAGTTGAAAGCTACAATAAAAGGCTGAATGATCATTATGGCGAAATTAAAATATTATGCTAAGGATAAAAAATTCGTTTTTGACGATTGTTAGGCTTCCGTACCCAAAGGGACAGACAGACAGGCTGTCCATCATACTTTGGACGTAACGGGGGGGGGGGGGGGGGGTATTTTTTTTACGTTTTTCATCAAAAGTCGAAAACTATGTGGCCTAAAAAAAAGAAAAAACATGTTTGAGAATGTGCAAACAGCGCTCTTTCATATGATACCCCACATGCCCTAGTAGATCCACTTCGAATTTTTAAGACCCCCTTTCAGCCGCTGTTGCAAAAAAAAATCTTTCTTGTTTGCAAAATAGTTGGGCAAACATCATCGATTGATAGCATTGTTCTTGAGATATCCAGCTGTGGCAGACAAACTGAGTTACACCATAAGGGTTCCTTTTTACCATTTTGGTATGGAACCCTGAAAATAATAAAAATAAAATAAAGTTAAAAATTAAAGGCGTTAAACGTGTTTTTTAAAACTGAAGTATTTTTTTTAAATGTTTGGTGTTCTCGCACATTGACCGGTTTTTTTAATAACACCATTCACGATAGGGTTTTCTTTTGTATTACGATATGAATTTTGTGTTCAGGTTACGGCAAGACAGTGTCACACGTCATCATAGGATTAAAGACAGCTAAAGGAACAAAACAACTGAAGTTAGACCCTACCATTTATGAGTCACTGCAGAAAGAGAAAGTAGAAGTGGGTGATGTCATCTACATTGAAGCCAACTCTGGCGCAGTGAAGAGGCAGGGAAGGAGTGATACATTTGCCACAGAGTTTGATCTTGAGGTAAATATTTCAGTTAAAGAAAAACCAACCTTATAACTGTAGGTATAAAATCGAAAATCGTTAAGATATGTTTTGACTGAGACGGTCAACTTCCGGTTCTTGTGTGTTGGTGATGACAGCACTGAGTAGCATTTTGACTGATTTATGAGTAGTAATTTAGTGAGTTTTAGTGAGTATTGCAATATTGTCCAGTATTTAATTCTGATTTTATACTCTAGGCTGAAGAATACGTGCCTCTGCCGAAAGGTGATGTTCACAAGAAGAAGGAAGTCGTCCAGGATGTGACACTGCATGACTTGGACTGTGCCAATGCTAAGCCTCAGGGGGGCCAAGACATCATGTCGATGATGGGGCAGCTCATGAAACCAAAAAAGACTGAGATTACTGGTAAACATACTTATTTTCACAACCAACTTACTGATTTGAGAGTTTTGCAATCACTTATTTTTGCATTCTTCAGCTTTGCGCATACTGACCAGTTGCAATCACTAGTGGTAAGCGACAGTCACTTTTCATACTTTTTTCACAAAGCCACCATTGGCTACACGTGAAGAGTCCGTGTGCGGATACACTTTGTCTCTACTACAATCTTTTACTATGTGTATGTTTGTTTTTCTATGTGTTTTGATTCACTTCTGGAGGTATAGACAAGAAATAAGATCCTTGGCCTCACGCGCAATGGTCCACACATGAAGGACTAAGGGCGGAAACCAAATCCTCTAACATAGAACATAGCAGATCCTTGGCTATTAGGCGTGCTACATATGTATTTGTTCGGGTCTGCATGATTCGGCACGATATGCCGCAGCCGGACGGCTAAATATACATTCGATTTTGCCTACTCAAATACTCTGAAATTCAGCGTTGCGGGAATTTATGAGAAGACCACACACAACACTATACTGTATAACAATGTTATTTTTACAGATAAACTGAGGAAAGAAATCAACAAGGTAGTAAACAAATACATAGATCAAGGAATAGCTGAATTGGTACCTGGAGTACTTTTCATAGACGAGGTAATTAAAACTTTCCTATCCCCCGGAAACCCGGGGGGATTTACCCGGGTGTAATTATGATACATCGAGAGGCTTAAGAAAGATACAGTGATACAGGTATATGTGAGAGAGACGACTCTCTCTCTATAAAGCAGCACTAAAACTCTTATGTGCCATATTTACGGCTGGGTTCTGTACTTATCTATGACTAGCTTCTGCCCGCGGCCTGGCCCGCGTGGAGGTTGGAAGTCATGCCACGGGGTCTTACTACCGGGATAGCAACTATCCTATGTGTTAATCCAGGTTATAAATTATCTGTGTGCCAAATTTCATCCAAACAAATTGAGTAACAAACATCCAAACATACAAACTTTCACGTTTAGGATAACTAGCTTCATCATCTGCCCGCCTTTTCCCAACTTGTTGGTGTCGCCTTCAAGTCTATCCGAATGCAGCTGAATACCAATATTTTACATGGAGCGACTGCCTGTCTGACCTCTACAACTCAATTACTAGGTAATACCCTTGGTTAAACTGGTTGTCAGACTTTCGGGCTTCCGACGACCCGTAACGAATCCACGAATGACAGCCGGAACCAACGGCTTAGTGTGCTTTCCGAGGCACGGAGAAGTCTTGGTATGTAGAGATGGTCACCCATCCACGGACCAAACATGGCAAACGTAGCTTAACCTGATCGATCGACCCGTGTGGCTGTTATTACTTAGCCATAAACCCCGCCTATGATAATTAGCTTATTCAGTAATAAGCTAATTATCATGGGCGGGGTTTATTTGTACTTAGTTATTTCAATTTCAAATGAAATATGTTGTAAATTTTTAGGTACACATGCTAGATATTGAAACGTTCACGTATCTACATCGAGCTCTGGAGTCTGCTATTGCGCCCATAGTTATCTTCGCTACCAATAGAGGAAAATGCCAGATCAGGTAATTTAATTTTATTTTTTACAGGCTTTACTACTTTAGTACGGTACAACTATTTTCTTAAAGACCCTCAGAAATCTTGTGTTTCGTCAGAATTTAGCAGCTTTCCTCTCATTTTTAAAATAAATTACATTAAGTTTAAAGAGTATTAAGAACTCTATATATTTCCAAGTCGATTGAGGGCTTCGGAGTGCATTAGGGCAACTGATAGAAATCCGACGACTCGACTGACGAAACACGAAGTTTGGTGAGGGTCGTTAGGAAAATAGTTGTACTGTAACAGACATTGTGCCCATACTAACATGGCTTTTATACTGTAACAGGTTTGATTATCATACCAAGTCCCGCTTGCACCAAAAACCATAAATACAGTTAGCGCTGTACATTTTTAAAACATCATTCCATCCCTGACAACTTCAAAATTAACAGAAATAGAATAATGTTTTTAATTCGTTTAGCGCTTAACGTATTTTGTGATTTGTGGTGCTAGTGGGCCTAAATGTTTAGCTTAAGAATAATATCACCATTAATTTTTGTGATTGACTACCACTGACCCTGTAGCCCGTAAGTAAATGTGCACGTGTTAGCCAAGTTTTTTTGTGACTATAAATTGTTACAACTTTGGCCGAGTAGACCAATTTTAATATGACTGACTGTATATATGACCTTTAATCTCTTAAAAATAAGTACACAAAAATATCAATATTACATGTGAATTTTAAAATCATTCCCTATTTTACCCCCTTCAAAAAACGCTGAAACATGTAATTCTTTAGTCCTAATCTAACCTAACACAAAAAAACCCTTGTACAAACTTTCATCCCTATATCACCCTCTTTAGGATTATTTTTAAAACAAAAAGTAGCTTGTATTTTCCTAGGATGCCATCTATATTTTTGGCAAATTTTATCGAAATCCGCTCAATGGTTTAGGCGTGAAAAGGTAACATACAGACAGAGTGACTTTCGAATTTATAATATTAGCATGGATTTATAATTATGTTTATTCTGTAAACAGGATAACGGAATGACTTATGAACGTCGTATTAAGAAGAAAAAAATAAGCTATATGGAGTCGATATAATTCCTATCTGACTACCCCTGAAAAGAAATGACAAAACAAACTAATATAAAAACTAAGTAAACTAAATACTAAGTATTCAAATAATTTTTTAATTGTTTTAGTGTTTAACTTTTTATTTTCCGTTTAATGTGTTAGTACGTTAATTCATAGTGTCGTGCTTTCCTATAATTTAGATACATTTGAGATCTATATTATGACAAAGACGCTGGGTTAATGCTGTGTATGTGTTTAGTTGGTAAGCCTTTATTAAATAAATAAACTCAGGGGTCAAAGTCTCAGGCTCCGTATCCGCCCTCCGGATACGGAAGACATTCAGGCGGAGCTGTACGAGGGGTACAGAGCGGTGAAGACTGCCCTCCGAGCGGAGATCTCGTGGGCCAGGGGCCTGGCTCGCGAGGAGTCGCTGGGGACTCTGAACAGAGATCCGTGGGGACGCCCCTACAAAATGGTGCGGGATAAACTCCGCCCATGGGCTCCCCCGCTGACGCAGTCTCCGGCCGCAGCTCGTGGAGGACGTGGTGAGCGCTCTGTTCCCTTCGCGAGGGGAACATACTCCCCCGCCCTTCGTTCCGCCTCCTGCGGTGCCCGATGCGGACCACATCACCGACGACGACGACGATGCTCCGGAAGTGACCGAGGTAGAGCTGAGAGCGGCGGTACGTAGGCTGAGTGCCAAAAATACCGCCCCAGGACCCGACGGCTTGCCAGGAAGAGCCTGGGTTCTGGCCTTTGGGGCTCTCGGGCCTCGACTAGGGGGGCTCCTAAGCGCAAACTTGGAGAGGGGCCAGTTCCCACTTCGTTGGAAGACAGGGAAACTGGTCCTCATTAAGAAGCCGGGGCGCCCTGCGGACTCTCCGTCCGCTTACCGCCCCATCGTGCTGCTCGACGAGGTGGGCAAGCTCATTGAAAGAGTCATTGCAGACCGCCTCGTCGGGTGGCTAGTGCAGCAGGAGCCGGATTTGGCGGAGAGCCAGTTTGGTTTCCGCAGGGGGCGCTCTACGGTGGACGCCATCATGCGCGTGCGAGCCCTCACGACGGGGGATGCTGTGGCCCGGGGTGGGGTCGTCTTGGCGGTGTCTCTAGACATCGCCAACGCCTTCAATACCCTGCCCTGGAGTTGCATCAGGGAGGCACACCGGTATCACCGGGTGCCAACCTACCTCCGTCGAGTGGTCGAGGCCTATTTGACGGACAGGGCCGTCATCTACCCCGGTCATCAGGGAGAGTGGAACCGGCGAGAGATGTCTTGCGGTGTCCCACAGGGATCTGTCCTGGGGCCACATCTGTGGGACATCGGGTACGACTGGGTGCTGCGCGCCGACCTCCCTAGCGGCGTCAGTGTTGTATGTTACGCTGACGACACGCTGGTCCTGGCGCAAGGGAGGTCGCACCAGGCGGCGGCCGAACTAGCGACACGCAGGGTTGCGACAATCGTAGAGGATCCGGCAGTTGGGACTCGAGGTGGCCCTGCACAAGTCCCGAGGTCATGTGTTTTCATGGTCCTCGGAACGCGCCACCGTCGGGTTCCCAAATAACGGTAGGAGGGGTTCACATCGGGGTCGAGTCGACGATGAAGTACCTGGGACTCGTCCTGGACAGCCGGTGGAACTTCGTGGAGCACTTCCGACGTTTGGCTCCCAGACTGGAGCGGGCCGGGGCTGCCTTGAAGCGGCTCCTGCCCAATCTGGGGGGTCCAAATGCCTCCTGTCGGAGGCTTTACGCGGGGGTCGTGCGGTCCATGACCCTTTACGGGGCACCGGTGTGGGCGCGTTCCCTGAGGCTGCGACCAGCCCGCCGGTTGAACGCGTCCCAGAGGGTCATGGCCATCCGGCTAGTCCGGGGATACCGCACGATCTCCTGTGAGGCGGCGAGCCTCCTTGCCGGATTACCGCCATGGGATCTGAAGGCAAAAGTCTTCGCGCACGTGTGGGCATTCCCACACGTGCGCGAAGACGCACAAGAAGAACAAGACGCAGAACAAGACGCAGAAGAAGAGTTACACCCCGGCGTTTCGCCTCCTCGCGCAATGGCGCGAGGAGGCGAAACGCCGGGGTGTAACTCCGCTGCCGCGAGAAATCACGGTACAGCGGACAGAGCTCCGGCGGGATCTCATGGCGACATGGAGAGTGCGATTGTCGCAACCCAGCGCTGGGCACGCCACAATTGCGGCGATAAGTCCCCTCTTTGAGGAGTGGTTGGAGAGGCGCCACAGCGTCCTCACCTTCCGCCTGACGCAGGTCCTCACCGGACACGGTTTTTTCGGGAGGTTCCTGTTTCGGATAAGGCGGGAGGAAACGCCCGGGTGTCACCATTGTGTGGATCGCCCGGAGGACACGGTGGAGCATACAGTGGCGGTCTGCCCGGCTTGGGTGGAGCACCGCCGTGTTCTCACGGAGGCGATCGGCAGCGGCGATCTCACGCGTCCAAACCTGGTCCAGGCCATGGTGCGGAGCGAGAGTGCATGGGAGGCCGTCACCTCCTTCTGCGAAGCAGTAATGCTCGCGAATCTATCGCCGATTCTCGGCCACCGTAGGCGCGGGCTTGTGGACGACGAGTAATGGGCAGCTCGCCGTCCGGTAAGGACCAGGCCCGGGTCGACGGCGCGTTGTGTTCCATGCGCGCCTCAAAGAGATGTCAGCAGTGACGGGGTCCAATAGGGCCGAAGCCGCCGGGGTCGCGGGTAGTTCGAAAGAGATACCGTGGCCCTGGCACGGGCAACTGAAGGAACACGGGTGGGTTTTAGTCAGTAAAAGTCTGACACGCCCTCCCGCTCTGCCCGGAGCGGGAGAAGTCATTTGATGATTTCCCATCCACAAAAAAAAAAAAAAAGGGGTCAGTCTCTTTTCGAAGTCCAGGCATAATCTTGGTCAGATCATGTGAGGACCATATAGATTAGCGTCTGAAATGTTCTTTTGAGAAAAGAATCGCACAGATTTGAGTAGACCTGTCTAGTCAGTGCAAGCATTTGTCAGACTCAGTAACCGTAGAGCTCAACGACTCGACGAATAATATCAAAGAAAGGACTTTAGGTAGGCCGCATAAAGTACTCAAACTGCCAGACTACATTAGTACCGAGTGTCAAGTTAATCCGACAGCGCGTTAAAAATTATCCTTGCTAACTTTGACACCCCCTAAAATATCCTCTGTGAGAGGTAGTTTGAAAAAACTAGTGGTTACAAACTTCATTACTTACTTAGGCAAGTATTTGTGCAAAGTTTCAAGTTAATTAACTTAATGTATAAGGTTTTTCATGTAAATTGTATTTACTATTTTCACCCCCACAGGGGAGGAAATTTAAAAAAATCGTTTGAGATTTTTCCATAGCTTGACTCAAAGATTATTTACACCAATTTTCGAGTTCATCAAGCCACACAGTAAAATCCTCCCCTGTAAAATTAACTACCCCTTTTCACCCCGTCAGAGGTACATTTTTGAAAAACCCTGATGCACATTATTCTTTATAAGTAGTATTAGTTTTAAGTATAAGTACTGAGTTTTGAATTAATCGGATGGCGCGTTAAAATTTTTCCATACAAACTTTAACACCCCCCAATCCCCCTTTAGAGGGTAGTTTAGAAAAACAAAAATCATAATTTACTCAGATAAATATTCGTACCCAGTTTCAAGTTTATTAACCCAAGGAATAAGATTTTTCATACAAACAATATCCCCCTTTTCACCCCCTTAAAGTTCGAATTTCCAAAACCCCTTCTTAGCGGATGCCTAGGTCATAATAGCCATCTGTGTGCCAAATTTCAGCCCAATCCGTTCAGTGGTTTGGGCTGTGTGTTGATAGATCAGTCAGTCACAGTTTCCGTTTATAGATATAGATATTGACAATCTAGTTTTTGCCTGCGACTTCGCCCGCGCGGAGGTCGGAAATGATCCCACGGCAACGTACTTCCAGGTTTAAAGTATACTATATCCTAATCCTAATCTAAGAGACGATTTGCCTGTGTGCCCATCGCAACCCATTCAGTATTTAAGGCATGAAAAGGTAACAGACAGACGGTTACTTTGGAAAATACAAGGTTATTTGAAATTTTGAAATTGGCTAGCTAACTCCGCAGACGCGATGGCTACCGATATCTAAACACGATAAAATAAAAACATAAAAAGATTTGATGTTGTTTTTTGAGAGGTCAACGACCGCTGTTAGTGTTGTTACTTGAAGTATGAGTTGAGAAAAACGGTTTTCTTTTGTTTTATCTTGTTTAGAAATCGATACCTATCAAGTCTGAAGTTAAAAAAAAAAACAAAAAAAAAAAACAGATTTTTTAAACTGATATTTCAAGTGACTACAACAACTGCGGTCGATGACCGCTCAAAAAAAACATTTTTTTTTGTTTCTCTTACGTTTACATACCCATCGACGCCACCACGCCACGCTAGCCAATTTAAAATAACCCTGACCATACTGAAATGAACCTTTTTGGCGCAGCCGTGAGGCACACACTTGTTTTAAAACATTTTTTTTTTCTTTTGTTTTTGTGTTTCACGAAGTGTGTCCAAATAAACGTTTTTCTTTCTTTCTTTCTTTCTTTATACTAATGTACGGATATCTTTCCTAACCCTTCGCCTGTATTCCCGTTAAGGACGCTGTTACAAATGGGTAGTCAAAGACTACCCATTTGTAACAGCGTGTAAAGGCGTGATGTTATGTGTGTGTTATCTTTTAGCAACGATTCTAAATACTCATACTGTGCTTTTCAGAGGGACTGAGGACATTATTTCACCGCACGGAATCCCACTAGATCTTCTAGACAGACTTCTTATCATTCGCACTTTGCCATACAACAAAGCTGAGCTCTTACAGGTATTTAGCAGATTATGACAGCTGTTGCATTGTTACACCATATTATTATATACTTTATACAATGTTTCGTTTTGCATCCTCGTCAAATTTCAGGGTGTGATACAGAACATCAAACCGAACAACTTTCTGCATGAGACCAACATCGTATTCGCGAAAACATTTTTAACTGTTCCATAAAAAACTTCAAGACGTACTCGACCCAAATGTATGGGACGGCTGATTATTTTTTCGCGATTACGATGTTGGTGCCATGGAAAAAGTTGTTCAGTTTGATGGTCTATACCACACCCTTAAATTTAACGAGGATGTAAAACGACAAGTATACAGTGTTTATAAAAGTCACACGAAACCCGTTTGTGATTTACTTCGAATTCTTCGTTTCTCTGAATGAAATAGAAGACAGAATTGTAAAAATGATTGGTATGTTTCAGATATTAAAACTACGAGCTTCAACGGAAGGAATTTCTATTGATGAGGATGCCCTGACTGCATTGGCAGAAGTAGGAGCTAACAGTACTCTAAGGTAATAAAACAAAACGCTATTTGTATCCTTTTTTTCCAACATTACCTATTTGAAGGTACAAAAACATGATCCATGATTGTGAGCGTTTTAAACAACACTGAATGTTTTTCATAATTTACTTATATTGCGTACACATAATTATGTAATGTATAAAACTACTTAGGGTGAATTCAACCAAACTTATACCTAGTATAAGTGGTCGCATGCGCTACGATGAGGTCCTAGGTTCGATTCCCGGGTACGACAAAGTGTTAATGGGTTTTTCCTTAAGGAATTTCTCCGTAACAGCCTGATGTCTGGATTTGTGCCCGGTTGATGGCAATAGGCTGGCCCCCTATTACACGGGACTTAAATATAATTGGCGAAATGTGGGTGTAATATAGGTACACCTTTATCTGACTTTTCGGGAATTATAGGCGAGTTGTTATGTTATGTGTATATTATGTTATTCCTAATGGAAAAACCCAATAACACTGCCCAACCCGGGAATTTCTTAGTAACAGCACGGAGTTTGGAAGTAGGTGGTGTGATAACCCTTTGCCTAGGAAAGCACTAAGCCGTTGGCCATGCGCCTGGTCTCTCTCCGGTCGTGTCGGATTGCCGTCCCATCGGACTATGAGAGTGAGGCAAGAGTGAGTACACCTGTGTCTGCGCACTCACTTGAGCACTATAATATCTCCCGCGCCGAAGGCTGGTCTCCGATGAGATTGGTCGCCGAATTCAGTCTGGAGGATTACTATTATTATGTTATTAACCATTGATTATTAAATCATCAGGTATGCCGCACAGCTCCTAACGCCGGCCTCACTAACTGCTCGCGCGGACGGCGCGTCGCGCATCACGCCCGCGCACATCACCTCCGTGCATACTCTGTTCCTCGACGCCAAGTCTTCAGCACGCATCCTCACGCAGCACTCCGATAAATATATGAAGTAAACCTAAGACACTATTTACAGTAATCCACGGAGGAGTGAACGAATGGAGTGCTAATACGAGGAATGATAAGTTATCATATATTCTACCAATTTGGAATGTATTTGCTGTAACTTGTAGTTGTTACAACAAGTTCAATTTATCAATGAAGAGTATAAACTTAAAAGCACACATCACATGCTGTCCATTTCACATCTAACATCTGCATTATTTTCTTCCACTAATGGAATGCGTCAACCGTACTGCGCCGTAAAATGAGCAGTCTGTCATTCAGTGTCAGACATGATACTGACTGTGCAGCTCATTGCATTAACCTGGCTCAAACCATATGCGTGTTAGCACTCTGTTTGCTGTTGCTTCTGTGTTTAAGTTTATAGTACAGAACCTTTCGAACAAACTATGTGTATGCCGTTATTGAGGACTTGTTAATTATTGATGAACTGTCGATAAATCGTACCTACCAACTATGAACGTATCTCATGTAGTTTGTTTATGAGTTTCATTCAAGATACAATGATCACATGGCCCCCGCATATTATATAGTCCGCCGGCAAGCGGTACACTCATAAAAATTGGCGGTCCATTTTTTATGAGGGGACCGCTTGTCGGCTGACTGCCGGCGGACTGTAAATGTGTGGGACCCTTTACAGCCCGTTCAGAGTTATTTTACCTGTGACAGCAGCAATCCAACATGAACCTTGTTGTAACGATACTAAACATCACTTTGATTTTGACAGACTTATCAGTGGCAGCAATCCAACAGCAATCTAAAGGGCCTCACACATTATACAGTCCGCCGGGAGTCCGTCCACTCATAAAAACTGGCAGTCCATTTTTTGAGTGAACAGCTTGTCGGCTGATTGCCGGCGGACTGTAAATGTGTGGAGCCTTTTATTGTAATGAAAATAAAGATCACTTCGACAGTGATGCAAATTCAGAGGTAAAATTACTGTGAAAGGACTGTACCATTGTTGCTTATTTCGACTTGACAGTATTGCACTGCTACTTATTTCCAATAAGACATTTAGAATCCTCATGTTTCCATTAATTTTAGTTTGACACTGTTCATGTGATATTTTTATTGTTTGTACGTAACAATGAGTTAATTTGAATCAAATACGAAAGCATTAATTCTGATTGTTCTTTAGACTAGAGGAATGTTTTTTTTTTTGTTCTGTATTCAGGAAGTGCACTTTAGTTTGATGATAATTGGTTCCACCGAATGTTTCATAAGGAAGTTTAAGAAAAGTGTGGAATTGTATAATAAATAAGTTTTTATTTTATAAAAATGTCTCTTATTCTATGTTAGACCTAAATTTATTTACACAACAATAATTTTATTCAGGCATTTTCAATAATTAACAACAGAAAGTAAACAACGTTTTTACTGAGAACATTCAATTTTACTACTAAATGTACGCATTTTGTAGTTGCTACTTAAAATCAAAATAATTTATGTACAAAAATAATAATCTTGTAGATTGTGATATTTACAAAATCAAAAATAGGTACAGTCTCAAAAACTTGCTACGTTTCTCTGGACTTAGATTCTACTTCGTCGCCTGGTTTGACGTAGTTTACTGGAATGTATCTCGCTTCACTTTTGGGTGCTGACGTGGTACTGGGCGCGAGGGTGGAGGTCGGCGGGGCGAACGTGGGCAGGTCCACGTGCAGGTCGGTCGGCGACCCCGTGTGCCGGTACAGGGCCTCGAACTGCAGCTCCTCAGGGTACGAATGCGAACGAATCTTCCTCTCGTCTCTCGCGTTGCTTGGATACACGATGACGATCTTTTCACCTTCACTTCTGAAAGCTACGGGTGGTAAAGCTGTACTCGTTGACGCGGATGGTCCAGCGACTATTTTCAACATCTCAGTGGGCGACGCCCTAATCTTCTCTGTTGTTGTCGTTGATGGCGGTGTGGTTGTACTTGTGGTACTAGACGTCGTCGTCGTGGTGGTCACTGGTATCTCCGGATCTTCAGGAGACTCAACCTCACGCTTCATCCCCGGCGGTCCCACTGTCCGCAATGTCTCGATCTTCATTTCTAAAGTAGGTGTTGGCACTGGCACAGAACTTGTCACATTTATATCCTCGGTGGGAATGAACCTCGCTGTTGGTTTCGGCACCTCTCGGGAACCGAATATTGGCAAGCGCGGTGCATAGGCTGACACTAGAGGTAGGAGGGTATCCCTGGCATATCGTTCAGCCCTTGAGATGAACGATGCCAGCCTAGATGGTAGGAATTGTACTACGAATCCGGTTTCTTCTTTCTCGGCTCTCTCGCCCCACGTTACGGTTTCGTAAGTGGGTGTAGTGGACATGTCGTAGTTCTTAGCTTTACGTATCAATGGAGACGCTGTTGTCGTTCTCGGTGGTCGGGTTGCTCTTAGTAATGGTTCAGATATCTCGTGGTTGTCGGGCGAGTCGGCTCGCTGTCGAGGTGTTTTTCGAAGACGAGGTCGGAGTACTGGCTCGGCGATTTCGATGGCCCCACTGGGGGCAGTCTTGGTGTTGGTCATACCGAAGGCTCTGCCAGTATTCTCTCCTCCTGTCCACTCGTAGGTGTCCACAAGAGTGAAGGGCCGCTGAGGTGAGTCCTCAGGCAGTTCGTTGTCAACGGGGTCGATAGTGTTGCCCTCTTCTTTCGTTGTATTTTCTTTGTTAGTTAAGTATTCGTGGGTGCTGCTCGTTGCATTTGATAGTTCGTTATCCTGAATAACAAATTAAAAGATTTATTTAAAATCTTGTATCTTTCAATGGGCATGTAGGTATGGCAAATAAAAGCAAAATTAAATGTATAAGTACCTGTTGTATCTCACAATCACCAGGATACAGTGGCATTTCGATTGATTCTTCAGACAATAGCTGAATTCCTTTCTTGCAGAACGAAGAACTGTAAAAGGACAAATTAACTGTTTAAAAGTTTGCTTCCTTGCATCCCTCAGCTACAATTTCATGACTTCTATTATATCCTAATGACAGGGCCATCTATAACTTTTTCTTTTCCTATAATATACGAACTCGGGGGCCGTACTATGTCGTGTAAAACATCATGGATCCGTTGAGAATAAAGGACGGTGCTATAGGTCGTATATAGCTTCGTCTCTCTCTCACACTGGAACCGTTCAATTCTGCCCTGCTATAAGAGCTCATAGTAAGCGCCCAGGACAAAACAGAGGGCCTAGACAAATGGCATCCGCTTCTATTTCTACAACGCTACAGCTTCAAAGTGACATTGACATGACATCACGTGATATTTCGATATCTTATGTCAACTCCATAATTTTTTTGACTTTTCTACTAGCGTCATCGCTAATCGAATGTTCCTTTGTCTAGGCCGTCAGGAATTAGTTAATTCGAAACATACCTTTGCCTATCTTTTTTGAAACAAGTTTGAAGTTGGAGCTGGGTTAAATAAAAGTTAAAACACCAACCCGTTTTCACTAACTCGGCGACACCTAAATGAATGCTTAAAAAAAAACGCGCTAATGAATTTTCAAATTTCGGCGCTAACCTTAGCGTTGAAAATCCAAACGCTTCAACTACTCACGTCTTAGCGAAGCTGTCGGTGATGAGTAGTTTGTGTATGTGGATGGACTTGGCACTCGCACTGAGCCAGCCGTTGTAGCCCGCGTAGTGCACGGTGGCCCGCAGTGGGACGCCCAGTGCCGGGTGCGGCACTAGTACCCGCGTGAAGCGAGCACTACCGTTCACTATGTCTTCTCGCCTGGAAAAAAGGGGAAGTGTTTTAGTTATAAATATTTCATTCTGTGTTGATGTTATTTTCTGCTTTGTCCTGATCAAGTTATGTGGATATGCTACTGCTGATCTAGTTATTGCTGCCTAATGGTATACTAGCTTCGGGCCGCGTCTTCGTCCGCGTGGATGTCGGAAATTAAAAGTAACCTAAGTTACTCCTTAGCTATCTGCCAGTGGAAGTCCCGTCAAAATCGGTCCAGCCGTTTCAGAATTTGATTGTTTTTTTGTTATAAGTACCGTATATACTTATGCATTTAGTAAAAAGCTTTTATTTTGACGTTACAAAAAGACACTTCAATTTTATTTACTTGTATAGATAGGCAAACAGATGGGTATTATCTTCTTCAGGAACAAGCCATCAATTTGGAAATTAACCGATGAACCGATGTTTTAACCGTCGTCGTCGTATCGCTTTGTGCAGTCTTGATGGTTAATACTACACGTTCATTTCGAGAATGTCCTTACCTCGCGTCCCTCTTCCCTACCTCTACCACCCGCTCAGTTCCGATGCATGCTGCTATCGGAACTGAGCGGGTGCATTCCCTGCATTCTCGAAGTGAACGGGTAGTATGCATAACAGCTGTTCTTTATGAGTAAATGATTTACATTAATTCATATTATCTCATGGTATGTGTTCACTTCACATGTGACATTACTAATTTACCGCCCTTATGTACGGGTAAGGCACATCGAATGATCGCCAATAAATTGCCAGACCAGCTTGGCGAATACTGGCTGGCTGGCTGGGAAATTATTCAACATACTTGGTCATAGGGAAGGACTCGTTGAGTCCAGAGTCCCCGTGTAGAGTCAATGTCACTCGGCCGAAGTTGGCCTTGTCTCCGGACCCGCTGCCGGCCCACACCGACACGTGGTATTGATGAGCTAGAAATATACATAACCATACATGAATATCCGTAAAGAGATGGCAGAAGTGGTCTGTAGTCATTTGCGTCGAAAATTGTTATTGAAACTGAATGGTTAGCAAATATTCTGTTGAAAAAAAAAGAAGTTTATAGTAGAAGATCGCGACGTTTATAGAGTGCTAGCTCCTGCCCACGACTTCGTTCGCGTGGAAGTCGTAAGACACCTCTTTAATCTAAAACGCATCGCATCGCCCGCTCGCGCTATTACTTCGTTTTTGCTTAGCGTTCTTTGTGACTTTTTTCTTTTTGCTCGGTGCTAAGGGTCCTAGCGTGATGTTAGCCTTCCTCAATGGGCTATCAAATGCAAAAAGAATTTTTCAAAAGAATTTTTCTGGTAGTTCCAGAGATTAGCGCGCTCAGACAAACAAAAAAACAAACTCTTCAGCTTTATTATTAGTACAGAAATTCGTGAGAGCAGTGATGGCCCAGTAGAGAGCAGTGCTGGTCCAGTGGTAACGGCCGCGAATACTAGTTGTAGGTCGTAGGTTCGAACCCAGATAGGCTCTTTACTTTGTGTAAATAATTTCATCACCACTGCTCTCAAAACGGTGAAGGAAAACATCGTGAGGAAACCGGCATGTCCTAGAACCAAAAATTCGAAGACATGTGGCATCTACCAACACGCAGTGGGCCCGCGTGGTGGATTACTGCCCACTCCCTCTCACCGAGAAGAGGCCTGTGTTCCAGCAGTGGGAACATATATATAGGCTGATTATGAAGTTCGTGATTCTATTTCGCAATCAGCTGGTTGTCAGAATTGGAATAGGCAACAATACCAAGATAGTCTCCAATTTGCCCAACCTGTAGAGCCTGGTTGACGAGTATAGTAGGTAGGTACATATTTGTAGTGTAAGGAATGTTCTCAAATATAAAGTTGAGTAAATACCACAAAACGGTTCTTCCTCCCTGGTGAGTAAATAAAGCTGACCGCGGCCCAAAGACCGATCTGCGTAGTACCCCATGTTGCCGCATCGGCGCTGTCCGTCGCAGGGGAAGCATCGGCCCTGATACAAATTACATGACGTTTATAAACAAAGTTAATGCCAGTATTGCCTAAGGGAAGCGAAAGATGAAAAGAATTTAATAATAAGTGTGAGCACAAAAACAAAAAATTAAAAACAAAAGCAATTTAAAACGTTGTATCGTGTGACATATCAAATGAAAGGGCTTACTGTGAGGGTCTCATTATTTTTGTATAATTTTAAAATAAATAGTTTTAAAGCTATTTAAGAAAATAGACGAAAATTGACCATTCCCCCTTATAGAAATTTCTGAGAATTACTGAGCGTAATATTTTGAAAAAATACTGAAAGTAGTTTTATACTTATACTCGTAGATTACTAGGAAAACATATAAGTCTATGGTCTTAAAATAACATGGTAAATCTCTCAATATTGTGCATACAAACAATTTACAGTTGGAATGTATGAGAGAATATGTTTTTCAACTACAATGATGTTTTTTACTGCCAAGTGCGTGGTTCGACACACACTTGGCCAGTTTTTTTACTGCTTTATCTACCTAACTTTTTATAGCTTTTTTACCTACTAGGCAAAATAGTTCTACATCTATCACATTGTCTGTGGTCATGGGGGTTTCTGTCGTCTACCCAAAGAGTATAATATTGAAATAGAGGTCTACCACAAGAAAATTAAATTGAAATAATACGATTTTATGAGCTCAAAACAATAGGTCATAAAATGGTATCATTCGTAATTTTCTTTCAAATTACTGCTCAACCGCATCAGTTCCTACTATGAAGTGTAATGAGACTTCCTATGTAAGTACATATTGTTATTATCTCAGAGTTATATTACGCAATCGTTTTGAATTGTAACTGTAATAAACTTACCTCGAGGAAGGTGTCGTAATTCTCGCAAGGGAAAGCCGGGAAGTGACATTTGGGCGAGACGGAGTCTGTGAAGAATTTGTAGGCTCGTCTGTGGTTGCAGAGAGAGCGACCTTCTATTGACGCTGCTGCCCATGGCAGGACGAAATCTGATACTGCCCCGACGAATCTATAACAAGAATTAAGGTATGAATTGATTTATTATTAATTAAGCTGACTAGTGTATTCTGTAAATTGGTCTTACGAGTCGGATTTTTTCGAGCTAGGTTCTGTCACAGAATAATAAAGCTACAGTAGTCTATCTGGACAGTGACCTTGAATTAATTACCTATGGCCGCTCGGTAGATAAATACGCGTCCGACCGTTCGTAACTGCCGCGCACTCGAACTGTTACGTACTGTATATACTGAGATTTTGAAGCGCGCCGTTTCGGCCGTTTTCTATGAAGATGTAATACTGCTTACTTTATTATGCTGTGGTTCCGTCAAAGTTATTTCACACAGGGCAGTAGTGTTTTGAAGTACCTAGGTGTAGGAACACACAGCAACAGGTCATGTTATTACAAACTGTCAAATTTCTCATTCGATTTTGAATTTAATTATCAACATTTTAAGGTTTAGAATCATTTGGAGAAATTTGACAGTTTGGTATAACCCCATGTGCTGTTGTCTCTACATAAATTATTGATTAACTCATTATACAGTAACTTATTAATCATCGGCATTACTTACTACTTATCAGTACCTAATTATTTCAAAACGTACACTTCACAGCGATGAGCGACCTACATACGTCACTCTTGTTTCGCGATTGATTCATTGTGCGTAATCAAAACGTCTTATTTGAAGAATAATACTTACAAATTAGAACATCCATGCTGCACCCTGCCCCCGTTGGGATAAAAGTCGACGTGTCCTAGAGGCTGCGCGGCGCCCAAACCTCCCAAAATAAGTGTCTCGCCGTTGGAATGGATGACATCCACGAACTTCGCATCGGAGCGATCCAGACGGGCACGAGGATCCTGGAACTCGAAGAGAGGACCTGCTGGATCCAGTCCTGAGAAGAAGAAACAGGTATGTCTGTTTTTAATACGTAAAAATACCTACTGAAAGGGCGAGGAGATGTTTCCTACGCTGCGCGGGCGCAGGGCGTTAAAGGGGTAAGGGGCACCGCCGCTACGAGCGTGCCGTCTCCTGCCCCACCAGTCTAGAAATGCTACGCTGATCCAGAGCGCGTCTTTTGAGATCCCGACGACCCGTCTCTCGAGTGCAATACCTAATCTTAATTTGATTATCCTGATTAAACGCGATAGTTATTCATTTGAATTTAATTACTGAGTTCCGTCTTTCACTACATACTGGCGATCAGGATCAAATGAGAAAGGACCAAAAACTATATTCGATGCACTGGTCTGTTTGTAACAGCGTGATTGCAATAAATGCAAAAAAAAAAATGCGAATGTGAGTTTGTTTGTTACGCTTTCACGCTAAAACGACGTTGGCACACGGGTAGACCATGACCTGGACATAGGATATTTTTTATCCCGGTGGTACGTTCCCATGGGATAATTTCCGACACGCACGCGGACGAAGCAGCTGGCGAAATAACAAAGTAATAGGATCTTGGTTTTAGTAGCTATTTGGAGAGCATAATATATTTTTTTTTTCTTTATTCGTTTATAGGGGCTTTTACGCATAGCATATTTCAGTCCCATCGTATCCTAAACAATTGTACTTTCACAAGACGTAGGCCATGAAAAATCCTTCGCATCGTCGCCATTTGGTTGGGATAGATTGTATGGAACATGTCTACATCGGCACTGTTCAAATTCAGGGACCTTACTAAATGATTCCTACTAGACTCATATTGGACACATTCCATCAATAAATGTTGTGGTTCCTCCACAACTCCACATTCCTCAGAGCATATTATTCTAACAACATAAAAGGTAATATTTTGTACTAACCTGTAATCCGACTAATATTCCTTAACTCAGCACCCGCAAAACCGGCGACATGAGCGCCCAAACTAAATCCGATCAGGTGAACATCCTCGAACCGCAAGTCTATATGCTTGGCGAAACCTGGAAAATGTAATCACTTTTTAACAACGGACGTCCGTCATAGCAAAATAGAATTGTATCCATGCAGTTTAGGTTTAATATGGCTTCGTTCGGTCTGGTCCTTCGAGTCAAATTACCTTGCAACAGCATAGCAAGCTGCTTGCCGACAAGCCTTGTGTTCGCAGCTGCTCGAAGATAGTTTGGCATCGTCGCCCCTCCTTCCCAATCTACACAAACCACGTTGCATTCTTCCTGCAAAAGGAAAAAAACGGTATATTCCCGATGTCCACAAATGAATGGACGTAATGACTGCAACAACTTCCGCGTATCGTACATACATAGATCATTTACGAGAGGTGAAGACTAAGACTCCCCGCAGACTACAGACTTGCTATCGGCCGATAGTTTAGTAGTCGGCCGATAGAAAGTCTGTGTAGTCTGCGGGGAATCTTAACATCCAATTTTTACCCGATTGTGCGACAGCAAAGACAGGGTTCTGTTTTTCACGCGTATCTATGTGTCTTTGTATGAGGGATTTTTTATACCCTTGAAGCATCCTAACGGATGAATCGATTTTAATAAGGTGTTTATCGACTCATCTAGGTAGCGCAATAGTTATATGCTAGGTTTTGTTTTTATAAAATCAAAATAGCAGATTTTAGACGTCAATAAGACTTCAAAAAAGTTTTTTTTGTAACGTGACTATGAGAGGCTCAGGATGAGAGAGAGAGAAGTGAGAGGTCTCGAATTAAAGGGCTTGAGGAGACGACAAAAAGTACCTAGGAATAGCGATAAATCGAAATAAAGTTAGATACTTACAACAGCCATTAAAGCGGACCTCATTTCATAGACCCACACGTTGTCGCAGTTAGAACCGAACCCATGTACGATGATCCTGGTCGGTCGGTTGGGCTCGAAGGCTCGCGCTGCCCAGCCCCATGCCGCAGACATGTTGCTTGCTGACACAGCCAGTAGTGGCTGGTCTCCTCTGGAATCGCAAAATAAGAGTATGAAATTTTAATAAGTTCTTCTTTGAACATGTCAAATACCTTTCAGCCGGATTAAGAATCCATATACTCTTAACAAGTTAATCTATACTAATAATAAAGCTGAAATGTTTGTTTTTTGTTTGCATGTTTGAACGCGCTAATCTCTGGAACCACCAGTCTGATTAGAAAAATATTTTTCCACTGGATAGCCCAATGAGGAAGGCTATCATGCTAGGACCGAGAAAAAAGTAAATAAAAGTCAGAAAGAATGCCAAGGAAAAACGAAAAGCGCGGGCAGGCGATGCGATGCGACGGGGTGGGTCGGCGGAACAAGACATTTCACGCGGATGAAGTCGCGGGCTGAAGAAGTACTAGATAAAAAGTTAAGTGTCATGCGAAAAGTTAAGCCATTTTAACTACGTTCGGTGCAACTTTAACTGTCACCTCAACTTGCCTGCACGTCAGTTATTGTCCCGCGAATAATTTTATTGTAGGGTGTCAGACCTAGGTCAGTTTAGGCAAAACCGCACAAAAATTACTTGCATATTTTGCATACCTGCTGACTGTAGAGTAGAGAAGGAAGTGCGTGCCGACCTCCTTCGGTGAGCTGGGCAGCGTCTCCAAGTACGCAAAAGGACCAGCATCTTCGAAACATCCGAACTCGCCATAGCACACGCTGCCTTGAGATCTTTTACTCCTGTGAAGAAATCATTTATGAAACGAAGTAGAAGTGCGATGTATTGCAGAATTTCAGGAAGACCGGTCCGATATAGGTAGCTTTCAGACAAATAAGTCAACAATTTAAGTCAAAAAGTTTCGTAGGAATGGGTCCCAAAAAGTTTAACATACTACCTGAATCGATCAAAGCTTCAAAAGACTTTCTAATACAGGAAGCCCTGACT
This sequence comes from Cosmia pyralina, assembly GCA_946251885.1. Classification (NCBI taxonomy): domain Eukaryota; kingdom Metazoa; phylum Arthropoda; class Insecta; order Lepidoptera; family Noctuidae; genus Cosmia; species Cosmia pyralina. The sequence goes on from OX276344.1 coordinate 10,250,665, forward strand.
TTTTCTCCGTACTAAGTTTAATACTTAGCAGCATTTGGTACAACTATAAGGCTGTATTTTGGCTGAACTATGACTAACCCCGCCGATGACTTCTCCCGCTCTGGGTGGAGCGGGAGGGCATACTATGTAAATGTAAGCAATGTTTGTACGCCTTGCAAGGCAGCACAAAGAGACACAATATTTTTTAATTTATTACATCATGTGCCAATATTATACCTATGTGTACAAATAAATGAATTTGAATTTGAAATAAGTTTAAGACTTTTGCTGATTGTGTTTCTCAGGTTGGGTTTTTTTTTTTGTGGATGGGAGTCATCAAATGACTTCTCCAGCTCCGGGCGGAGCGGGAGGGCGTGTCAGACTATTACTGTTTAAAACCCACCCGTGTTCCTTCAGTTGCCTGTGCCAGGGCCACGGTATCTCTTTCGAACAACCCGCGACCCCGGCGGGCGGCAGTTCATTAAGTGCTGACAACAATTTTTTTTTGATTTCATATTTGTCTAAATATTATCTTGAAGGTTTATTCTAGTAGGTATTTAGTTTCATGCTAAGGTTAAGCTACGCTTGCCGCGGTTGGTCCGTGGATGGGTGACCATCTTTACATACCAAGACCCCTCCGTGCCTCGGAAAGCACGTTAAGCCGTTGGTCCCGGTTGTCATTCGTGGATCTTTGTCAGTCGTTACGGGTCGTCAGAAGCCCGAAAATCTGACAACCAGTCTTATCAAGACATATCGTGTTACCCAGTAACTGGGTTGTGGAGGTCAGATAGGCAGTTGCTCCATGTACAACATAGTTGGGAAAAGGCTAGGCAGATGATGATGATGTAGTTCCATGTGCAATACACAGGTACAACAACCAAGGCATCCAAGGCAGCAAATTTACATACTTAATTATGTTTAAGTTTACAGCTGTGTGTTAAATCTAGTGACTGCTTCAGAACAATGCGTACTTTACCAACCAGGTTAGAATGTCACCAGTCAACTATAATAAGTTATCTGCGAACTAAGTTGACTGCTTGCGTGCTAGATGAAGTAGAAGGAATCAAAACACTTTTTCGATTTGGGCCAAATGTTACCCCCGAGCGCTAAAGTAATGCGAGTTTACGGTATTATGCTGGGAGGTTACGCTATAGATGCCAAAACTAATTGAAGTATTAGTTTCAGTTCTCTCTTTTCCATATTTCACATGGAAGTGATTTCATAACTAGTTTCGCACAAAATATGTAAATACGAATTTGTGATAATGCACAAAAGAAAAAAATATGTCGGACGCATTGTGAGTGGATATTACACGCCTGAACTTACATAACCCGTTAAATTTTTCACACAATAGAAACAAGGCTTTGTCCAAAGAAGGAAAACAAAGAAGTAATCTCAACATAACCGTGGGGGACGTGGGCTACATTATTATTGAGATGTAACTCTCACTCCTTGGTATTTGTTGCGGAGATCGAAAGCTACACGTAACAGTTAGTCATATGTGCACTTGCACAATAAATCATTTTCATGTTGAAATGTCAACAGTATAAATGTATACGGATAATGATGATTAATGACAACAATACCTTACTAACAGACGGAAAGATCAAATGTTATACCTGCGTGCTTAATATTAATATTTCATAAGCAGTAGGTAGGTATCTAGGTATGCTAATTGTAGTTTTTATAATACATAGACAAGTAAGACTTAAGCCGACAATATCAGTAGAGTGGCTGATAGTACTGGCGTAGTAATTATATAATACCTATCGAAATCAGCCTATAATATTCCCACTGCTAGGACTCAAGCCTCCACTCTGTGAGAGGGAGTGGGCCGTACCCATAATCCCAGTGCGTATTGTTAGATGTCACAATTGTCTTCGAATTTTTGGTTCTAGGACATGCCGGTTTCCTCACGATGTTTTCCTTCACCTTTTAGAGAATATTGGTGATGAAATAATTTACACAAAGTAAAGAGCCTGTCTGGGTTCTCACTTTCGACCTACAACTCGTAAGTCGCGGCCGCTACCAATGTGCCACTACTGCTCTAAAACCTCTAATAATGCCCTTTTATTCTGAATTGCTTTTCGTTTCAGTTGTTCAAATGTATTTCCCTTAATTCAGCTTGTCTCTTGGCAAATACCGCCTCCTAGCAATTTCCATTGTGTTCTATCATACGCCACTCTCCTCCAGTTAGGGCCCGCAGTTCGTCTCATCATGACATCTTCATAAATCACAAATACGCGTACTAAAAGCTGGACAATCTTTTTCGCCCATGTGTCACCGAACGCGTACTTTTGAGAGACACATGGGCAAAAAAAGCGTCGTGCTTTAGGATCAGTTCAGACCAAGCGGAAAAATCCTCGCGGAATTTCCTGGCTCCACTGAAAATTGAACCGTATTACCATAGCCTAAAGCATAAAATTGTCAGTCGGCTCGGTAAGAGCCGACTGACAATTTTATAGTTTAGGCCATTCGTATTTACATATTTTGTGCGAAACTGGTTACGAAATCACTTCCATGTGAAATATGGAAAAGAGAGAACTGAAACTAATACTTCAATTAGTTTTAGCATCTATAACGTAACCTCCCGGCATCATACCGTAAACTCGCATTTCTTTAGCCCTCAGGGGTAACATTTGGCCCAAATCGAAAGAGTGTTTTGATTGATGAAAACACTTTTTCGATTTGAGCCAATGTTACCTAAGTGGGCTAAAGTAATGTGAGTGTCGATATTCATACAATTTTATACTTTAGGCTATGGTAATACGGTTCTATTTTCAATGGAGCCAGTATATTCCGCGAGGATTTTCCGCTTGGTCTGAACTGACCCTTAAGCTCGCGTACTTAAGTACTCGCTCGTACCTGTATCACTCTGAGTGAGTGTCTCATGGTGTCATATTTACCTTGTTCTAGCTCTCTTTTGCTCCCATTCTTTCATAGACTCCTTGACTGCTTCAAGCAGTTCGATGTCTCGTCGCTCATCCTCCGCCTCCTGCGCCGCCGTCGCCGGCCTTCCGGCACCCCGCCATGATTCTAACTCAGCATCTGTCATAAAAACATAACATAAAGTAAGTATCGTTCTTTATCCCCAAATTGGTTTATGAAGAACCGTTCAAAAACAGTGGTCTAATGTGTTAGGGTTTTATAATGCGTTGCTGCGCTTCTAAAAGGTGTTAAAAAAATAATTTTGTAAACTTTAAGAGGTGATTTAGACCATCAGCATCGAACTAAATAACTTTTACGATAAGACCAAACTTTGATATCGCGAAAAAAATATTGCTGTTGCATACTAAAGTTTAATTAGTACCTACCTACTGTTCTAAACTGTATGGGACAGCTGTTTTTTTTTCACGATATCAAAGTTGGTCCCATAGTAAAAGTTATTCAGTTCGATGTGGTCTAAAGCACTCCTTAAAGTTTATAAAGTTAATTTTTTAACACCTTATACATATAATATTTACTTTGCATGAAAATGGGTTTTTGTAAAAACCATAACGAATGATATAATCTGATCAAACGATGCTCTTTGAAAACAAAATTGCTACATTAATCTCATAGAATATAACGACTCATGAAATAGGTAAGTACTCTTTAAATTGTTTAAACTTTTAAATTCAATTGTTGCAATGTAGGTAAGTAGACAGGATTTCAAAATCTAACCACGGATGTAGCGTAGCGTGCATTGTGATATTCCTACCGCGTAAAGTAGATTTTTTATACATAGGTACATATAGGTACCGTTGTTGAAATTTGATATATAGGCGTCCACGTAGAAGTGTTTGCAACTTTGCGCAAATGGATACAATTTCAGTAGGCTTCAACCATTTATCTGGCGAAAACTAATACTAGTTAACAATATATTCACCGTCCATAATTGAACGTTTAGCATTCCAATGTTTATTCAAATGGCACCTTTTCTTGGTATTTCAAAACTGAGTGTTTTGCAGTGTTTGCAGTGGAGTGCATTTGAAGAAGGAGCGAAAGGCACCGCGTCAGTAGGTAACCTGAATGATAGCGTTGTCTCCGGGTGAACGACTAGGTTGTCACCACTTTTTGCTGTTTAATGTGGCCTTGATCTGTCGACCGTTGTAGGGCAGTATGTAGCTCGAATGCGAGGCCTACTATGGACGAAAGTAGGCCGCTCCCAGCCGACGAGAATCATGAGAAATCCAACAGTCTACTTAGTTCAATGATAATATTAATTCCTTGTACAGATCGCAACACATACGGTAGGTACACCTACTTGAAACGTGGAACTCTTACGACCGGCAAACCCGGTCAAAGTCAAGGATTAGTCATCGGACAATTGACAATACTAACGAAGCGGGGGGGTCATTTTAAAACTGGCTAAAATTTTACAATTCGCTTTGTTGTGTTGAATGGACTTTAAATTGGTTTCAATTATTCAAATGCCTATGTGCTCGTGTCTTGTCTTGGACAATATTATTTTAGTGCTGGTAACAGAGCATAACGAAACACCGAAAAACTATTTTATTGTGCTAAGAGTTGCGTAAATCGTGAGCATTTGGACCATTCTTGTGACGTTATCTCATTACAAAGTCTTATTGTAAATCTCTGAGACAATTTTTGAACCTAAATTGTGGTTTCGAAAACATTGCTAAGTACATGTTTCAGTAACATACTTATTTATAATTATTTCAAGACATTTTTACATTTTATTACAGACGTAGCAAGAGCTGACGGAGACAAATGTGAAAATCTATCTATCTATCTATAAATGTGAAATAAATCGTTTTGCTTTAAAACCGTCATGAACGTTAGTCATCGTATTTGGCGCTGATATTTTCAGCTCAAAAATGGAAAACTGCTGTAAATTCATAATGCAGTTCTATTGTTTTGTAGATTTCAATAAAGCATTCGATTGTGTAGATCAAAACCGTTTGTGATCAAGCACTTTGGTTTTTATCCCGCGGTTCAGTGTACGGATACATTTATTGTTCAGGTTCAATCTCAAATCAATCAAATTCAAAATCACACCATAACATAACATCATGCCTGTAATCCGCGAAGGATTAAGCAGAGGTATACTTATAGTACACCCACATTTCACCAGTTATGTTGTAAGTCCCTTGAAGTAATAGGAGGCGAGCCTATTGCCATATTTGCCATCACCGGGCAAAAGTCTAGACACCAGGCTGCTACTGAGCAATTCCTGATGGAAAAACCAAATAACACTGCTCGACCTGGGCATCAAACCCAGGACCTCATGCTAAGCAGTACCTAGCGCTAGTGACCACTAGACCAACGAGACATTCAATTATTTTATTATTTTTTTCTAATATTTTCTACTAGCTTTTACCCGTGGCTTCACTCGCGTTAATTTAGAATTTGACAATCAATTCGGGTTGTACTCTGCTTGTAATAATATACAAAGACACGTGGCGCCATCTATTATCATAAGAAAGTTATTGTTGTTTTCCTCGGGAACAGTACTTTTTTTCGGGATGAAAGTTACCCTATGTCCGTTTCTGTACACCTGACAACGTATAATTACTTACATTTGGCTATAACTAGCGTGGTCACAGTGAGTAGAACGGCTAGCGAGCGGCAGGCGTGCGCCGCCATCCATGCGGCCCGGCATTCACGACCGCCTGTGGACAAAACATGATCGCCTTGTCAAACTGAATGCACAAAACCACAATTATAAATTTATATACTGGAATGTAGATTGGTAAAACCACAATAATAAGGTGAAGGACACAGTTTAACGCAAAAAGGTAGCCTTTATTTGAAAGCAAGCAAATTGAAAAGGGATATTGGACAGAAACTATAGGTACCTAGAATGTCCAATAGTTTTCAGTGCGTCACGGCCCGGTCGAACAACATGTCATGCTGTTTGACAAACAGAACGCTTTAAAATTCAGCTGTTCCCTACATTTATGTTCGCATAATTCGTCAAAATGTAGGGAACAGGTGATTTTTTTTCGCGATTTCAGGCTTGGGCCCATAGTAAAAGTTGTTCGTAATGTCATCATTATGAGAGGTTTTCAGTTATTGCAATGACACCTTGTATAGATACAGTGTGAGTCTTTATAATTAAAATAAATAATTTTTATTTTCAACGGTTTGAAGGAGTCTTCTTGTACAGAAATAACTATTGGGTAATAACGGCAGAAAAACCCTCGATTCTAACAATGGCTTAGTTCACGGCTATATGGACATGTTATTTAATACGGTTTTCATTGAACATTATCAGTATATTTCTCAGTAAGATCCTGTTTTGTTTCTGATTACCTACATAAACAGAGGCGGATTTGCCCTAAGCCACATTAGGCCCGGGCCTAGGGCGGCCAGATATTAGGGGCGGCCAATCTGACAAAAAACTGATGTAACAAGAAATAACTGAAAGTACCTTAATATTCTAAAGACTCGCGCACATTATGGCGGGCCGCACTGCACCGCATCGTATAACAATAATCACTCGTATATACAGGGTTACTGGTTATTGACCAATATTCTCTTAATATTCTCACTGTACTCATCATTATGAACAACTTTTACTATGGAACCAAACCTGAATCGCGAAAAAAAAAATCACTAACTCAATTTCGATAAAAGTTGGCAATACAGTAAATTCATTATGCAGTTTTATGACGGGTGCTGAGAAAGGGGCGGCTGGTACCTATTTTTACTACATGGCCTGGGGCCTAGGGCGGGCAAGACTGCAAATCCGCCTCTGTACATAAAACTACAGCTTCAAACCATTTTAAATGTTCTTTGTACAGATTTAATCTTAAATGACAACACGTAATAAACGCATGATGCTTTTATATGTTAACATTGATTTCCATAACCAGGTCCAATCATCATTGACTACGTAACTTCGTACAAACGTTTATTATAGTGTTAAATGATTATATCGCAAGTGCACACAATAATTCGAAGACTCAACAACCGCTTTATAATACTTAGTAACTCCTAAACAATGCGGCGTCAAAGATCTCTCGAATGCTAATTATAACATTAACGACAGTTTCCTAGTCCGTGCAGAAGTTCCCATACTTTGTTCTGTGGCGAGAACTAACTATAATACAATACGTAATTACGTTATGAAACAATGTTTTGTTTCGGAGATTCTATGAATGCTAAACAGAGATTTAGTAGTGTCGTGTATTGAATGCCGATTGTCGTAAAATAAAACGAGACACGTTGATTATTTCTTAATTACCGCAAGCTATCTTGCTTTGTGATTCATTAGTTCATGAGGTAGATTTTTGCGTTCCTTTGTAAGTATCTAGGTATATGGAATTTCTATTTTCTCGTTTTTAAACACACTCATACTTGATTGGTACATTTTGTTGCTATTGCTTTCAGAAGTATCAGACTTTTATTTAGTTGCTTGTATTTTTTGCCAATTGTAAAATTCCTGGACTAAGGACAAAAATAAAACCGTATAAGGATCAAACACACTGAGACGAATTGAACCTTGGACAGGTACAACTTCACGAGGTATGCGTAAAAGGACCAAGATCAAAAACCTTGGCCGCGCAAAGGACCAGTTTATTGAGAGCCTCTTTATTTTTGTAACCATAATTAATTACCTACTTTGCTAAGACAAAAGTCCTATAATACGCCTACTTCGTGAAACTATTGGAGCATAGAAACGAACTCTGATTGAAGTCGAGTAGGTACGCCTGTAGGAACCGGTATATCGGTAAAAGGCCATTAAAATAAGAATTAAAAAAATACTCGATTGCCTCGAATTTAAGGCGAACCAGTAGGCCTTTTGGAATGACAAAAATACTTATAATAATTATGTCTGTAGTGCCTGCAGTATGCTAGCCGTAATAAGCTGTTATTAAGAATTTTGTTGAAATCTGTAGCCAAGCCTTTAAAAATAATGATCATGGTTAATTTCATGTAGGCACCCAGGTTATGCAAAATAGTATTTGGTTTGGAATAACAATGAAAAAGCTCCATCGAACAAGTTGGTAGCTTGAAATAACTACAAAAATAAACTATGAAAATAGAGCCGTGATAAATAATTAGGTAGTCTTTAATGTTGAGATATTCTGCCTTAAAACGGGTCAATAATGGACGAGCTGATGTTTTACTTCTCTCAATAAGAAATGCAGTGCAACCGTTTTTATGCCATATAGTGTGAAAAAAAAAACCTCAGACTTTCTTTCCCATAAAAGTGATATGGCGGTGTAAGCGAACATCGTCAATTCATTAACCCATGGGTTATGGGTACAAACATGTCGGCCGAAGCTATTGACCTGAAACCGTGGTTCAGCAATCACGTCCTAATTTCACAGTCGGCTGCACTGCCCACTCAAACCGACGACAAACTGGAATAATAGCGAGTAACTGGATTCGAGTAATTTGAGCAAATGGATCAAATTGCTTGCTTTGTCCTGTTACCATATTATTTTCAGTTTTTTTTTTCTACTCTTCAGCGAAGTGTAACGAGATTTACACTTACTGTAAACAATATTTTGATTTGAAAGAGTGTCCAATACTCAATATTCAATTAAAGAATTAAGTACCTATTGAATATTCGACCCTCAAAAAAAAAAAAAAAGTTTTTTTTTCTTTAAGTATTTTATTTCTCAATTTTTTCTTTCCATGAAGTTTCTTGCCTGTTCTTATCCATAGGAACCTACTATACGCTTTGGAATGAGCAACTAGCTTTATCTTTCTGACTGACGGACTCCTTGACAAATCAAAAGTGCCTGTAATTAGTTTAATTGATGAGTATGAGATTGTAATAGCACAGACGCCAGCAGGTCAAGCCACCCGAAATTGTCAAATTTTCCCAATCAACCTTGAACCTACTGCTTTAGCGATAAAGATGAAAATCTATTAAAGAAAGACAGATTGTAGTAGCTTGATGTGCAGGCGTCTGTACATAATTTCAGTTGGATTTTGTTATGCAAGTACTTTTCACTAGCAATATTCATGATTGTAATCCGCTAGCAGTTTCTTAAGATTGTACGACTATATGTTTTACTGTGTAATGCTTCCTTAATTTCTGAGACACGGCTTTAAAAGCAAGTATACATACTTACCGATAGGCAAGAGGCAAATAATAGGTACTTGTAGATAAGCACTGTAACATTTCGAAACAGTAAACGGGAAGTATAGTTACTTTATACTGCTATATATATACTTAACTAAGCTTTTATTCAATCAATCTGCCTAGCCTTTTCTCAACTATGTTGCGGTCGGCTTCCAGTCTATCCGGATGCAGCTGAATACCAGTATTTTACATGGAGCGACTGCCTATTTGACCTCCACAACCCAGTAACTGGGTAATACGATACCCCTTGGTAAGAGTGGTTGTCAGACTTTCGGGCTTCTGACGACCCGTAACGACTGTCAAAGATCCACGAATGACAGCCAGGACCAACGGCTTAACGTGCTTTTCGAGGCACGGAAGAGTCTTGGTATGTAAAGATGGTCACCCATCTACGGACAAACCCGGCAAGCGTAGCTTAACCTGATGGATCGTCCCGTGCGGCTGTTATTACTAAACTAAGCTTTTATTATCCCCAGTTAATTAACTTAAATAATGTAGATAGATAGAATCAATTAATCACCATCTTAGCGGGCTGCAATGCCTTTGAAAACATTATTAGCCTATTACTCTAGTGCCCGTTTTCACTAAAATTAGACGACACCTAAATTAATGCTAAAATAAAAGCATGCTTTTTGATTTTCAACTTTCGGCCCTGAGCCAAGCGTTGAAAATCTAACAGCTCGCATTTTTAGCGATATTTTCTAAAGGACCCTGTCGGTAGTTACAACCACGCACGATGCTGCATAAGCAAATTCATGTCCTAAATCCAGTCTTTTCGGATAGTCCATTCCGACTTTTTCACATCTTCACACCTTCGTACCTTCACACATTCACAGCTTCGTATTGATTTTAAAATAATTATGTACACAATACACATGCAACCAAAATACTTACTATCATGCATTAACAAGCAGAATTCGAAACACATCACAGGTACCTATTAATGGACAAATGCTTATAGCAAGACATTCAAATGTTACTTCAAATTACGACAAGTCATGCAATCAATCTGCCTCGCCTTTTCCCAACTAGTTTGGGGTCGGTTTCCAGTGTAACCGTATACAGATGAATACCAGTATTTTACATGAAGCGACTGCCTATAATAATATGACTTCCACAACCCAGTTACTGGATAATTCGATACCCTTTAGAAAGACTGGTTGTCCGACTTTTGAGCATAAACATTACGACTGTCAAAGATCTACGAATGACAGCCGGGATCAACGATTTAATGTACTTTACGAGGCATCTCGACGAGGGGTCTCGATATGTAATGGATGGTCACCCATCCACGGAACGACCGCGGCAAGTGTAGCTTCGTACCTTCGATCGACCCGTGCGGCTTTTATTATATAGTCACGAGCCCCTTCTACTTTTTACGACAAGTCATGCAACAGTTGAAAATAGTATAGTTACACTGTTTATAATACACTAGCTTTTGCCCGCGGCTTCGCTCGCGTTAATTTAGAATTTGGTAATCAATTCGGGTTGTACTCTGTTTGTGATAATATTAGGTCTATACCTATGAAATTGCCGTTCTGCAGTACTGGCCATTTCAAATCAAAATAATTTTTGTTTGGCTAAGAATTCTAATTTCAAATTAATTTTATTTTAAAAACATGGATTTTTTTTCCAAAAGTAGTCATTTGTTTATTGATTAGTGTTACATTTTCATCGCATTTCAATCTTTTTCGTCATCATGGATACGTTAAAAATTCGAGTAATTATGGAATATGAGTACCGTCGTGGCAGCAACGCGGCACAAGCGGCACGCAACATCAACGACGTTTACGGAGCTAACACTACAAACCAACGCACCACTTGTTATTGGTTTGCTCGCTTCCGTTCTGGAAATTTCGACCTGAAAAATGAACCTCGCGGTCGTCCGAAGACTTTGGTCGACAATGACGAATTAAAGGCGATTGTGGAAGCTGATGATACACAATCTACGGCTGAATTAGCAGCAGCTTTCGACGTTAGCGTCAAAACAATATTGGTCCATTTGCGTCAAATTGGCAAGGTAAAAAAGCTTGACAAATGGGTGCCCCACGAACTCAATGATCGCCGGCGCGAAGTACGCGTCAAGACGTGCCTTGCACTGCTCAACAGACACACAAATGAAGGAATTTTGAACCGCATTGTTACCTGCGATGAAAAATGGATTCTGTTTGATAACCGCAAGCGCTCAGCAAGTTGGCTGGATCCTGGTTCAGCACCTAAACAATGCCCTAAACGAAAACTTACCCCTAGAAAAGTGATGGTCACTGTTTGGTGGTCTAGCGCCGGTGTGATTCATCACAGCTTCTTACCAAACGGGGTGAGCATTACTTCAGATGTGTACTGTGAAGAACTGAACACAATGATGGAGAAGCTGGCACATCTCCAACCAGCATTGGTCAATCGCTCGTCTCCGCTGCTCCTGCACGACAACGCACGACCTCATACTGCACAGCAGACGGTCTCCAAGTTGCAAGAACTGGGGTTGGAAGCTCTCCGTCATCCGCCCTACTCACCAGACCTTGCGCCTACAGACTACTACTTTTTCCAGAATTTGGATAACTTCTTGGCGGGAAAAAAATTCAATACCCGAGAGGCAGTACAAAATGCCTTTGAAGAATTTGTTGCCTCCCGTCCAGCTGATTTCTTTAAGAAGGGCATCAATAAACTGCCACTGCGATGGCAAAGATGCATTGATTGCATGGGTGATTACTTCGATTAATACAAATAAAAAATGCATGAAAAAAATTCGTTTAAATTTTTTCATACAAAACGGCAATTTCATAGGTAAAGACCTATTATAATTCAATCATGATTCGAAAGACACGTGGTGCCATCTACACTTCTGGACACATCTTTTGGCCCACCTTGTATTTTCAGTTTCGTTTGGTCCTAGCTAAAATTTTATATTAGGTCGAGCAAAAAGTTTTTATGCAGTTTTGAACCTGGCACATTCACAATTTCATTCAATAGTCTTTTTTTGAATTTCGAACACAGAATTTAAAGAAACAAAAGACAATTTGGAGCCTGTTTGTTGATATCAAACAATCGAATACTAAGAAAACTTGGTTTTATTCGTTTACTTGGATTTAATTCTTGAAAAAGTTATTGATATCTTTGGTTTTGCAACAAGCATTACTTATTCTTAACATTAAGGTGAGGTTCTATCAATAATCTATGGATACTTCACCTGAAGTCGCCTCCCAAGCTGTGGCACTTATTCAGGCCGGACACAGCCAAAGAAACGTGAGTGCTCAACTTAATTTAAGTCGATCTGCGATCCGAAATGTTTATCGGAGGTACCTAGAGACTGGCGGCTTTGTTCGTCGCCAAGGAAGGCCACGATCTCGGGTCACAACTGAAAGGCAGGATCGATTCATCGTGACGACCAGCTTGAGAAATCGTCACCTTACCTCCATTGAGATACAAAACCAACTTCGCGACTTCCACGGAGTATCTGTGAGCGCTCGAACTGTTCGGAGAAGGTTAAAAGAACGCGATATGGTACCACACAAGCCAGCTAATGGCCCCAAACTAACGCGAGCCCACCGAACAGCGCGCCTTCATTTCGCACGCAGTCGTTTAAATTGGACACAGCAAGATTGGAGCCGTGTACTCTTTTCTGATGAGCCTAAAATTGTGTTACATGGCAATGATGGAAGGAAGAAGGTCTACCGACGTAAGGGAGAGCGTTTCGCACAATGCTGCTTTGAAGAGAGGGTTGCTTATGGCGGTGGCTCATGGACTGTCTGGGGCGGTATATCCGCGAGCGGCAAAACTCAACTTGAGGTTGTTACAGGACCACGGCTGCCAACATTAAATGCTGAAAGGTACATTCGTGAGTGCTTAGAACCTCACGTGATACCATACGCGGACTATGTGGGCCCAAATTTCCTTTTTATGCATGATAATGCAAGAGCCCATGCGGCCGGTATCGTCAGGGAATATCTTCGGGATGTGAACATCACAGTTATGGACTGGCCAGCCAGAAGCCCAGACATGAACCCCATTGAGCACATGTGGGACGAGCTAAAAAGATGTGTTAGGGCTCGTCAGCCAGTTGCCCAGACGATGCAGGAGTTGAAAACTGCCATAGAAGAGAAATGGGAGATGATCCCTCAAAATTTCATAGAGCGGTTGATAAACTCTATGCCTATTCGTATGAGAGCTGTGGTAGATGCCCATGGAGGCAACACGCGTTATTAAATTAAACCTTTATTTGATAAAACATGTTTTTTATTCAAAAATCAATTGCCTTTAACAAGGCGCATATCCGACTTGTTAGGCGTAGCTCCATGTCGTTTGGTATTCTGAATTCAAATTTAAAACAATATGATCGAAAAAGATGGTAAAATGTATCAGGTTTAAAACTGCATCAACAGTTTTTGTTCAATCTAGCAATAATATTTCGGTAGGGGCCATCGAAACCTAAATTCTAAGGTGGGCCAATAGATGTGTCCAGAAGTGTATTATCATAAGAACGTTATTGTTGTTTTCCTCGGGAACAGTACTTTTTTCGGGATGAAAGGTATCCTATGTCCGTTTCTGTACACCTGACAATGTACCTATATGCAAAATTTTAGGATGATCGGTTCAGTGGTTTATGCGTGAAAAGTTCAGTAGTTAGGATACCTATTTATGTTACTGTTTACAATGTAGTTGTCGCAATAAGTAAATATAAGTACGTATGAAGCAGGTAGGAATAGGAACACATCGTCGTTCTGCATAATCGATTTTTTATGATGCTTTAAATTAAAGTCAGCTTAAATGAGCCATAAATTATACTATAGGTTGTGGAGGAAAATTGATGTTTTTATTATCTAAGTAGTAAAAAGGCTATCGAGTTTATAAATGTGGAAAACCTCACACAAGGCTGAATCTGTGGCTGATTAAACGAGGTTTGAGACAACAAAAAAAAAAAAAACTGCGAAAACAAACCGAAATAACTTGACTTGAAATAATTTCGGCAAGATTAGATCAAATTACTACTGTCGGGATAATAGGGATGATGCCTGGGTAAAAATAAGAAATTCTATAAAGTCCGTCAGTCAGATAATAAAATAAATATTAGACATGTTTTTTTGCTTTATCATATTAATAAAAAATGACTTCGATGAAATGCATTAAAGTTGGGGAGTGGGGGCTCGCTACGTCACAACTACATTCTAGCAAGGAGTGACGTCATGCCACATTTTAACTCAATGTATCGCCATAATCTTTTGATTACGTAAAAAAAATACGTGTTCATTATTTTATCTACATGACTGACAAAAAAAAATTGTTATCATCCTTATTTACGTACGGCTACTTTGAAAGCAGTACTTATTCACTGATATTTTAACGATTCCATGCGGCACGGCTGCATTGAAATTACTTTCTGTTCGCGTATTTCACTGTTCACTCACTGCTGTTATGCTCTACCACAGTTTTATGAGAGAGCTCTTTATATATTTATATGACGCCTATTGTTACTTATGTGTTGAGGTATTTTCCTTATCTTCAAATCATAAATATGTAGCATTCAATTCTACAAAAGATAAAGGATTTTTCACGTAGGTAATCAAAGTTAGCCTTAAAAACTTTCTCAGGCAGTCCGAAAGTGCTTTGTGACGTAGCTTTCACGACTGTAAAGCCTTGTACCAACTTTCAGCCTTATACTGTCTTCAGTATAATAAGTCCGCCCTAGCTTCTTGTTTTTACTGCTGAGAATGTTCGTAGTGTCAGGAAAAAGTTACATTAGTGTCAGCCTAGTTTGTCATACGGACAGCAATGTCAAAGTGTTCATTAGGGTCATTGTCGCCGTAGGTAGGCAGTACATAGTGCTACAATTGTAGGTCAACAAACATTTAGAGTGGGAGTCGATAGTGGGAAGAAAAACTTTTACTTGTAACGTTTATTAGAATAAATAATTATTTTTGAACATTGTAATCATTAGCCTCAATGTGAAAGAGTAGTCTATAAAAGTCAAAATCATAATAAAAAGATAAGAAATGAGTCTTGGCACAATGACTTCAAAGTAATTGAAATAGTCGAATGGTTTGTAAATTGTAAGTACTTGTGTTCCACATTTCCATTGTGCCAAGAACAAATTAAAAATAGAGGAAAATGGCGAACCACATTTGTACAATACATTGAGAAATTCTTTCGTTTCTTTGTATTGGGAAAAAACGACGAGTAATTTGGAAATCACTAACCTGATTTTGATGTGAACGGCAACTAAGCAATTTACCAACACTCGACTGATAGCCATGCTCTCTTGAAAGCTTTTTGCTTTTCCCATGGTGGGCCCTGCTTAGAGCGCTTATACACTGTCCCGTAAATATTGGATCAAACGTAACGGCTAGGTAGCTCACCTGATTTCCAACAACTAATTTAAATAGGTAGTTAAAAAAAACCGCTACGGTATTTATTTTTTAATACAAGTTGTTTTTTTTTTCGAATTTTATTCCGTCAGTTTTTTTTAATGGTGTCGCTACAAACGATAACATTTTTAGGGAAGAATTTTGTTAAACATTTCTGAATAGCTTACTAATGTAATAAGTACCATTTTTTGCAAATAACATTTTATTTGCCTTGGAAAAAAAATCTTGAATTGAAAAGTTTTTTTTTACGATGGAAAGACCAAAATTGAAAAAAATTAAAAACACTAATGAAATTAGTTGTTGGAAACCAAGTGAGCTACCTACCCGTTACGTTTGATCCATTATTTACGGAACTCCCTGTATACATCCTGTGTCCGATGTTCCATAAGTAAACCATAGATTAAATTCTTAGATTGTCCTGATACCTATTTGAAATTGAGAAAGCCCCACTCAAATGCAGAGAGAATTTTAGAGAGGTAGGTAGTCGGATTGAAAAACAAACCAGTTGCCTGCGACATATACACGATTAGTCCGTATCCGTATGCGTACTGGCACTGTATGTAATGGAATAAGTATACGCGAGTACTTATTTGCGTACTTTTGCTACTCTTGTTTAAATTGGAAGACGTTAGTAAAAACGTGATTTCCAGTTTATATGCGATTAGTTTGTCACCCTTGCGTTCTGGCCTTGTAGGTATAGAATGAAAAGACGCGTCGGCTTCCAGTCTTACCGGATGCAGCTGAATATACTAGTATTTTACATGGAGCGACTGCCTATCTGTCCTGCACAGCCCAGTAATTGGGTAACACGATACCCCTTTGTAAGACTGGTTGTCAGATTTTCGGACTTCTGACGACCCGCAACAACTGTCAAAGATCCACGAATGACAGCCGGGACCAACGGCTTAACGTGCTTTCCGAGGCACGTAGGAGTATCAGTATGTAAAGATCCACCTATCCACGGACCTAACCTAACCCCGGGAAGCGTAGGTTAACCTGATCGATCGACCCGTGCGGCTGTTATTGCTTAGCCACGAGCTCCGAATTCCTGATGTGTGCTCTTATAAAAGAAACCTCCACATCCAGAAATGACAATAAATATGTTACAAAGCGATGACCATGACAAAATGTGATACAAATACTTACTATAAATTAATGCAATTAATTCCGCTAACGTAGGTACTTCTTGACGCGAGTGGACTAGGTACCTACTAGCGACATTGCGCTCATGCGGTTGCGTAGCTGTTCCTTCCGTGCTAATCATGGGCGAGGAGTGTTTTCATCCGATATCCAGGAATTACAGGCGCACGGGTCGATCGATCAGGTTAAGCTACGCTTGCCGCGGTTGGTCAGTGGATGGGTGACTATCTTTAAATACTGGACCCCTTCTGGTCCCGGCTGTCATTAGTGGATCTTTGACACTCGTTACGGGTCGTCAGAAGGCCGAAAGTGTGACAACTAATCTTACCAGGGGGTATCGTATTACCCAGTAACAGGTTATGGAGGTCAGATCGCTCCATGTTAAATACAGGTATTCAGCTGACTCCGGTTAGACTGGAAGCTGACCCCAACATAGTTGGAAAAAGGCTAGGCAGATTGATTTATTTGTGTTTGTTACCGGTGCAATGTTGTCTTTAGTTAAATTAGCGTCAAGGCAAAGACTAAAAACAAAATAGTTTTTTGGTTGACAAGGTTGTATGTACGAGATTAAAAAGACATTTAAATTTAGCCTAGAGTCAGAAGGTTAAAGTCAAAACTGTTGCTAATGCTAATGAAAAGATTTTTTTTTCGTACACAGAGGCCTTAGTGCGAGTTTTTATACTTACTCGATCACGTTAAAGTAAACGTCAATTTGTACTGAAATTGAACAAGCGCCGTCTGGTGACTACAATGGGAATCTCAATTATTCCATACAAATTGACGTAAGGCAACGTTAACGTAAACGCGATCGAGTAAGTATAAAAACTCGCACTAAGACCACAGAGGGCTTAGTGCGAGTTTTTATACTTACTCGATCGCGTTAACGTAAACTTCAATTTGTACTGAAACTGAATAAGCGCCGTCTGGTGACTATAATGGGAATCACAATTATTCCATACAAATTGACGTTAGATAACGTTAACGTAAACGCGATCGAGTAAGTATAAAAACTCGCACTAAGGCCACAGGTGACAAAGTCACATCTATCGAATACGATTTAAATTTGACACAAAAGATGTTCTTGAAGAACAATCGAATTTTGGTTGGAATTACGAGTTACTAAAAAAACAATACAGACGCTAATGACACGGAAACAGTTGTCGATACCTACCAGTGGCAAGATACTTAGTAGCAATTTACCATTCTGTGATATAATACTGTGACATAATTTTGGTAGACCAGAAAAAATCGTTATATCATCGACCAATTCTAAATTCACGGAAAATAGAATTCTGCAGTGACTATAATGGTTTGATTGTTAAAGTATTTTAATTAGTTAGGGTACTTTTAATGAAAGAACCTGTTTAGCATTTGAATGCGTAGCCAACGTGAAATATCGGCGCCTGCGTCGCTAGCCGCGGTTATGTAAAACGTGCACAGCTGAGACTTTCTTATGTTTGTCCGCACAATTAGCGTGGGGAATCGTATCGGCTATAGACTCTATAGTAAGATCGTCGGCGTGAAAACTGTCTGTAGTTGTGAGGCTGATTGATAAGACAGCTTTGTTTGCAAGTCTGTTTTGGTTACTTGAGAAAACAGAAATTGGTAATTGTCTAATCGATTTCTACAACGTGTCGTTTTGCATTCTCGTCAAATTTCAGGGTGTGATACAGAACATCAAATCGAATAACTTTCTCCATGGGCCCAATCGCGAAAAAATGTTCAACTGTCCCATAGAAAACTTGACAAAACAAATGTATAGGACGGCTGATTATTTTTCGCGATTACGATGTTGGTGCCGTGGAAAATTTGTTCGGTTTGATTGTCTATACCACATCCTTAAATTTGACGAGGATGCAAAACGACACGATCAGATTGGTCAATAAATACATCATCAAAAGCTCACGGTTATTTTTAATAAAGTAAATATTGCAGTAGACGATGTGCATTTCATAAATAACTTCAAAAGAAATTGCGGTTGGTATTGCTAACACAAAACGCAAGTCAGCAGAGACATTGGACATTCCACGATTAAAACACACATATTATATAAAGATACTAGCTTTTGCCCGCGGCTTCGCCCGCGTGGATGTCGGAAAATAAGCCACAGGAACAAAAATATTGAGATAGCTTCTGCCCGTGACTTCGTCCGCGTGAAGTTTCTTGTTCCCCCGACCCACCCCGTCGCATCGCAATGCCTGATCGCGCTATATTACTTCGTTTTCGCTTAGCGTTCTTTCTATTTTGTTTTTTCTTTTTGCTCGGCACCTAAGATTCCTAGAGTGATGTTAAATGCGCCTATAGCCTTCCTTAAGAATTGGGCTATCAAATACAAAAATAATTATAAAAGTCCGACTGGTAGTTTCAGAGATTAGCGCGTTCAAACAAACAAAAAAATGTGTGTTTTTCAGCTCCGACGCACGACTGGAGTTTACTCCTGTTTTTTGTGCCGTTCCGAGTTTCCGACTTTCTATTTTTCAGTCATTTCTGTCGGGCTGGGTTTCTTCAATGAATCAGTGCTATACAAAAAGTAACTTTAAGGTGTAAAGGCACTCGTCGCCCTCCCTCTTACCCCATCTCTCACTCCTCCCTCTAATCCCCCTCCCACCCTCCTCTCCCTCTAAACCCCTCTCACACCCCTCTGCTTCCCACCCCTCACACTCCCTTTCACACTCTTTTCACGGCTTACCTTCTCCCTCCTATCATACCTCCCCTCTCTCTCACCACACCTTCCCCTTTCCCTTTCCCTCCTCACCACCCGCTCCCCGTCCCCACCTCACCCCCCCTCCCCATCCCCCCCCCCTCGACTCTTCCTTTATTACTTGCTTAAGCAAGTATTTGTGCTAAGTTTCAAGTTAATTAACCGAATAAATAAGATTTATCATATAAACTATATTCCCTGTTTTCACCCCCACAGGGATAAAATTTTAAAAAAATGTTTGGTATATTTCCGTAACTTGACTGAAAAAATATTTACACGAATTTTCGAGTTAATCAAGCACCGCAGTATAACCTGCCCTGTAAAATTGACTACCCCTTTTCACCCCTTTAGGGGTATATTTTCGAAAATCCCACACACGTTATTCTTCATTTTTTGTCTCAAGTATAAATACTGAGTTTCGAGTTAATCGGACCGCGCGTTAAAATTCCTCCATACAAACTTTGACCCCCCCCCCCCCAATCCCTCCTGAGGAGGTAGTTTAGGAAAAATAAAAATGACGAATTTTATCATTTACGTAGATAAATATTCGTGCCAAGTTTCAAGTCTGTTAACTCAAGGAATAAGAATTTTCATACAAACTTTGGACCCCCGTTTCAGCCCTTTAGGGGGCGAATTTTGAAAAATTATTTCTTAGTGCACCCCTAGACCTCATAAGGAACCTACGTGCCAAATTTGGAATCTCTAAACCCAGCGGTTTGGGCTGTGCGTTGATATATCACCCAGTCAGTCAGTCAGTTTACCATTTTATATATATAGATTCTTTAAAGATCGTAAAATTGATTTCTAAATCTGTAAAAGAACAGATTGTTGGTTGGTGAACAAATTATACAAACGTAATAATTATTTTCAATTCTGTTAAATATCGTTCTTGTGAGAAAATAAATAAATAGAAAAGGATGTGAAATACGTGACGATATCGGATCACCGGATTTGACAATCAGGAAATTAATGTAGGAAAAGCATAAATTTTTTTCTGGGATTGTTGTAGGATTGATGTTGCATTCAGTGACCGATATAATTAGCATAATTTAAGCATGTGAAATTGAATCAGTTGTCATCTATTCATAAAGAAGTGTCTAAATTAACGTGATAATAAGTATTGATGTTATGAATAGGTCATTATTTTTGATATTTGAATGGAACTTGTGCATAATATTGCAGCTTGCTATTAAAAAGTCGACTATGAAGGTAACAATTAAGCATGCGAAATTGTAACCACAGCACAAAAGACGTAAAAAAGTAGCGTTTCTAAAAACGGACATAATAAATAATACAGAATTTTGGCACATGATTCACTTTGAAACGCCTGATTAGCTATAATCAACCATCAGCTTCCAATTTAAAAGGTTACGCATAACCGGTCATCTTGAACAAAACGAATGAATAGGTTCAGGCTCGAGACAGTGACCGGAGCCCGAGGTGGGGAGGGGCTTATCACAACTTTCACTCAAATACATCTCAGCACGACCTCGAGACGTTTGGGCAGCGACCACTATTATAAAATTAAAACATTCCGGTATCAACGCAAGGATCAAAATCCAACGCTGTGTTTGTAAGCGAGTAAGGTATCATCAGCAAGCCTACGTGCTAATGTTCTTTGCACGATTGGATTTTATCGCATGATTTAAGCTTACTGGCAGTTACCGGCTGGTGGGCGTACCTTAGTTACAATTAGTGAAAGTCGGAATGACACTGATGCATACGATGATACCACCACGTTGACACAACAAATGAATCACGTTTTATCGTTGGCTGCATCGATTCATTTGCGTGGTTTCGTTGTGTTTGCTGGTATTACCACACTGAACTTGACGAAGAAAATCAAGCAAGACACTTTCACGTTCAAATAAGATTTGTACATTCTTCATTTATTTGAACGTGTCACATTCAAATAAATGAAGAATGTACAAATTAATCCATCATCATCGAAGTCTTCATTTGTCATCAGTCGTCCTGCTTTCAGTTTTATCAGATTTGGTTAGTACAACTGTGACAGCAGTGGTGGCCCAGAAGTTACGGCCCCGACTTACGAGGGCGTACGGGTTCGAACCCAGGCAGGCACCTTACTTGGTGTAAATAATTTCATCACCACTGAACCACCACCTAGAACCAAAAAATTCTAAGACATGTGACATCTACCAACCCGCACGGGTCCGCGTGGTGGATTACGGCCCACTCCCTCTCGTAGAGAGGAGGCCTGTGTTCCAGCAGTGGGAATAGGCTGATTATTATAACTGTGACAAACTGACAAATAAATGACCTCCATTCTACATTTTATCATGAAAACACGTTTATTTACAGTTTGAAGGAAGTGAGGCTAATACGACCATTTCCTGCATGGATTTCTGCTATAAAAGTTGACGGTACTGAGTCTAATTAAACGATTAGCGATTGTGATAGTAATTATGTCAAGGCTTCAACAGACCAGTGGCAGTGTGCGGAACGCACGGACAGTTTTTGGTTAGGTAACTGAGTTATAGGTCATCTCACATGTCCTTCTGGGCATAAGATTTATTGAAAGTCATGTGAAAGTCTAATATTATCTTAATAAAAATCTAACATTCATTCATTCATTCACGGACAGACAACGTACAACCTAAAGCGCTGGGTCGACAAGCCTGAAATTTTACATACGGTAACGAAGGTGAGCACTACTTAGGATTTTTGAAAATTCATCCCCTAAAGGGGTTAAATAGGGGGTGAAAGTACGTCATTTTTACATATGTTAATCCCATTGGGTACATGGCTTGTTCTAAAGAAATTACTAGACGCATTTTTATCGAATCTCAGATTGTCTATGTTATTTCCAGGCCTAGATTTTCTTATACGTCAAAGTAGTTGGTACCATCGACAAAAGCCAGGCCTTTCCAATTTTGAAACAATTTAGCTTACAAATGTTTTGTGCTCTTCCGACTTTCCATTGTTTTACGATAACAAAGGACCATAAGGGGCAGGGTTTCTTCAATGAATATAAAAGTATAATATATATAAATATTATATATAATATAAGTATACATACAAAAAGCAACTATAAGGTGTAAAGATGTCCGTTTTGTCGATAGTACAAATAAACGTTTTTAGAAATACCCTCCTTTATTGGCTTCGCCGCAGTCAGGTAAATATGCATTCTCACAGTTTCTGCGATAAGTTAATTCGCTATTTCTTTTTGTAATTTAACAGATAAAGAATATTTTTTTATGCCATTACGCTGTGTAATGTCTTTGCTTCGCTTCTGTTTCCGTCGTTTTCTTTTTATTTCACTGAGTAATTTTGGAAGTAAAAGCACGTAAAAGTTTGAGTCATCGAGTTTAATCTTTATAATTTTTTTCCGTTTAAGCACTTCCTTACAAAACTTTATTGTTTTAAGTAGGTACTTGGCAATACGAGTATAAGTTTTTTCTATAAAATCTATGTTTACATTTCCGCATGAGTGTTGAAAAATCTTTAAATATTAGAACTCAGTATCACCATAAAATTATATAAAATTATAGGTATTATGGATTAATGTAATATGCAAAAAAAAAACATCTTCATAATTTATTTTACGACTGTCAAACCAGATGTTGTAAAATTCCACAACCAAAAAAAATATTAAAAAATCGACCTCTGCCTACGCTATCAATCTAATAATTTTGCGTAAAAGGAAAAGTATAGAAAAACAAGTCACACAAACCAACCAACCAGGTATCAGGGTGAACAAACCGATTTGGAGAAACAGGAAGGTACCAAGCTTAGTTTCGAATGACATAATAAGGATAAAACCGATGATGTCCTATCCGCCATAATTTTCTGGTCAAGACATTGTTCAAAGGCTAAAACGTCCTTTAAAAGGATTCTCTGGGATAAAAGATTAAGGGCCTACCCCGACCAAACGACCTTGAGCGGCCTCTATCCCGCCGCTCATCATAAAAGTCACAATTTTTTTGGAATTATTTAAAATAAAAAAAGAATAGCGATCTTTTAAGATAAAATAAAACGTGAATTATTTAGATTTTTAAATTATCTATCCATTAGTGTAATCCTCAAATGTTTAGAACGTCACCTTTAGCAAAAGATGCATGCAATCAATAATTTTAGACACTTTTTTACAAGGAGATTTTAAATGTATTTTTAGTACAAGCAAACAAATGTAAACGTGCGAAGTGATGATAGGATATCGAACATTAATATGCGCTTTTAGATGTATTTTGTTACTCTTAACTAATGAGTTAATAGCCTCTGAATAATGCACTATCGGAAGGTTTTGCTCGGGGTAGCACCTTAACATACATCTCATCTGTAATTCCCCGAAGGGTTAGGCAGACGTGTATATGTACAGTCATGCACATTTCGTCAGTTATGAATAAAATAATAAGCCACAATAAATAAATCAGATTAATTAAATCCACTGATTCGCAACTAGTGGCTAGTCACTTATGCATTTTCTCATTTTTAACTAGCACGCAAATTCCATTATTTTACTGAGATGACTTCTTACTGGTATCATCAACGTCAATCAAAAACAAAATAAATAATTTAATCGTTTCTGAAAGCAATTAATTACTAAGTAATTGTGGAAAGTTAATTCTGTAAGAAATATTAATGAGCTTAGAGTTTGCAGTACAGAATGTAACGTTAGTTAGAATTCGATTCCCGTTATTTTAGCTATATACCTAGTTACCTCGATACAAGTAACTATGGTAATATGAGAAAGCAATACAAGTATCTTTTTAATGGCATTTTACAAATGGGCACAAAAACTGATACTTAGAAGTTTTAAAACAACAATGGTTTAGCTACAGAATAATAAAGTGATAGTAGTACGACGTCTTCATAGAAAACGGCCGAAACAGCGCGCTTTGTAAATCTCAGTGTATACCAGTAGGCAACAGTTCGAGTGCGCGGCAGTTCTTTACGCACGAATGGACGTGAATTTATGTACCAAGCGGACGTAGGTAAGATCACTGCTCAGATGTACTACTGTAACTTTAATATTCTGTGGTATTAGAAATATTCTTGTGAGTACTGAGTAGAGTAGATTCAAAATCTTGTTTTACGATAGTAGCTATTAGTTGTTACATACTTACATAGACGGCTAGGCATGATTGCGCATGAGCACTTAGCAACTGAATTACAAAACACCTATGGGTTACAAATAAAGTAGTAGGTAACCATTATATTATTAATACTAGGCTCATAAATAACCATACCAATACGATAGAAAAATTACAATATTGTGATAAAACTAAGAAAGCTCCATTACGTAATGTGGTTGTATTAAAATGTTAATTTACGTATAAAAGACATCAACGCGCTCGGTTGTGGCGGTGCTATTAATTTTTTTTTTGTTTTTTTTTTTATATTAATCTTACTTAACTGGTTTATTATAAGATTTAACATCCTTAATAATGAGGTAAACTGATATCTATATGTGACTATGTATTGTAATAACAGGCTTTTCGAGTAAATAACGTGCGTCGGATTTTTTGGTGTATTTTAAAGTATCATTTCGTTTATTATTTCGTCATATTGACGATAAACAATGCGTTCTTTAAATATTGTTTATGTAAATCATAAATTACGTTTAAGGAATATTTATTCTGTAATCGCGCAATAGCTGTAGAAAGTGGGTTTTTGAAATCAACTTCTTGGAAAGCTGTTTCGTAATAGGTACATGTACATATTTTGCTGTACCTGTGACTCAGAAATCATTCGATAACATCCAGTGTTGACAATTTGGAGATAGAGGACACGACAAATTACATAAAACAGAAAGATACGGTTTTAGTATAACTAGCGACCCGGCCCGCCCTGCTTCGCACGGTTTTTACGACTTGACAAAACATGAAGGTTTCTACATTACATATAAGTTCAATTTTAATGTATTATACATATAAACCTTCCAGAATAAATTCTCTAAATGATAATGAAAACCGCATCAAAATCCGTTGCGTAGTTTAGAAGAACAACTCGACCACACAGACAAACATGAAAAGCTGGTTTATTTTATAATAAGTACTAGCTGCGCCCCGCGGTTTCACCCGCGTGTCGGGATAAAAAGTAGCGGTATGAAAAATAAATGTTAGCCGATTCTCAGACCTACTCAATATGCTCACAAAATTTCATGAGAATCAGTCAAGCCGTTTCGGAGGAGTACGGGAACGAAAATTGTGACATGAGAATTTTATATATAAGATAGAAGCAGACAGAGTTGCTGAAAAGCCACTGAATGAGCATTTAGGTACATGAATTTAAATAAATTAAGCAATCCAAATGTAGCCAGCATAAGTCCTAAGTCGACCAAACAGTTAAAGAACAAGTCAAATCGTAAGTAGATTAAATGCTAAGAATTTTAAATAGTAGAACTCTACAGAATTTGAAATTTTGCATACAGCTTTGTGTAACATGAACACTTGTAAAGTATCTTGTTTATTTTAAACTCAATCATTATCCCAAATTATATTTCAATGACATTTATTTAACCCGATCTCTATCTACAGTTACCTTACTTTAATTTGTCAAGTAATGACAGTGTTAAGTAAGTAGGTATTAAGTTTATTGAGAGAGGAACTGAAAGTTGGAGCTTTAGAAAAAAAAGACAAGGCTTAGGAATATAATTCCATTATAACCAGGACACTTAAATTAATGTATTGATAAAAGCGCGCTATTGGATTTTCAACTTTCGCTGCTAACCCGAGCGTTGAAAATCCAACAGCACACTTTTATTTAGACATTTATTTTGGGGTCGAAGCGGGTAAGTGAGAAAAAATATCGCGATGGGATTTTATCGCGCACAGAATTTTCAACACTCGATGTTGAGCCGAGCTTCGAGAATCAAATAGAGTGCATCCCAGTGCGTCGAAAAAACACTGTTGGATTTTCAACTCTCGGCGCTAACAGAGTGTTTAAAATCCAGTGCTAAATACGCAAAATACGCCCATTGACGTGGAGTTGCAGATACCAGCCCGTATTACCTATCCAGTACTAAAAAATCGCCGCGATATTATTACGATCGTGCGAACGTCGGCTTACTCTTTACTGGATAGGGATATTCTGCAGAGTACCTCTTTCTGCGCTCCGCTCACATGGACAGTTAGCATAACTCTTGGTTCTTACAGAAACCATGACTTTACTACGTAAGACTTAAAGGCGGAAACTGACTTGTAACGTTTGTTTCAAAAAAGTATCGAGTGTTTGTAACGCGTTAGGTACAATAGTCAGTGCAGCGAGTCGAGCCGCTCGATGCGAGCACCAGATCCTCCACTCCACTGTCGACGTTTTCGTGAATTCCTTGTTTAAACGTACGCACTAATTGTACGTGTTTAGTGACGTAATGTTACATGTTAACTTGGATTTATTGACAGCTATTGTTAATTACATAAACAGTTAAAATTGGGCATTTAGCAATTAGAACGATTCTTTGACTATAACAACCAAATAAAAACGACAGTACATTTTACTATAGATTTCAATTGAAACACTGTCTCTAAATAAATGTAAATAATTAAAAATTCGAAAATGTTTTTCTTGAAAAGTGTTACCTACTAAAAAACGCAATTCTACATTTTGAGTTAAATATGCGAACATAAATGTAGGGAACGGCTGATTGTTTTCGAGTTTTCACCCATAGCATCGTAAAAGTTGTTGTTTGATGAGTACAATGACCCCTTAAGAGGTTGTGCATTATTTATTACACAAAGTCAAAGTCAAATCATTTATTTGAAATAGGCACATAAAAGGCACTTTTGAACGTCAAAATTTACAAAAAAAAAAAGTTTTTATAATTTATTCTAGTCGCCCCTTCCAAATGGTAGTTCCGTATGGAGAAGAATAGGCAAGAAACGCCACCGTTAGGTACTGTTTTAAAGTTGTTTTACAATATTTTGTATACATTAATTGTACACATTTTAGGTGAAGACAATGCACCTAGATATAATAAAATTAGTGCAATGTATGTACACCTTTTATGTATATCTCTTTTACTGACACGGGACCTACAATCTATTCGCTTCCTCGTTCTCGTCGGCGCGGGCGGTGGGACAGGTAGGTGCCTAGATACCTAATCAATTATAGTAAAGTAACATTACGACTACACACGTCGTAGCCAGACATTGTAAGTAGTTTCCTTCATAATCATCTTCATTTTAGCCGAAAGACGGCCACCGCCACTTCGACCCAATCTGTGCTTTCCGCAACCAGCTGATTCCTGCAGCCTTCACAAGATCATCGGTCCACCTTGTGGGAGGCTTTCCAACGTCACGTCTTCCGGTACGCGGCCGCCACTCCAGAACCTTTCGACCACATGGGCTATGTGTGCTGTTCTGCGAGCAATGTGCCCTGCCCTCTGCCACTTAAGTTTGGCAATTATTTGGGCTATATCGGGTACCTTGGTTCTCATGCGGATCTCTTCATTTCTGATTCGGTCACGTAGGGAAACTCCAAGCATAGCCCTTTCCATTGCCCTTTGGGTGACTTTTAGCCTTCTAATAAGGCCCATTGTGAGCGACCATCACGTTACAAAATTGTTTAAAATGTTACAAAGTAGTTTTCATAATGCACACTAATGCCATAGAACCCGTTACGTGAAGTTGTAATTATAGAAAGCTATAACCGCCTATCATCACTGCAATTGATTATAATTCACTCTTTAGACGATCGTTAACTGAGAATGAATGAGCAGAGAATCTTGACCTAATGATCTGTTTATGGAATCAATTGAATGAAAAACTTGTTAATGAATCTATTGAGTAAAGGTTCGCGTTAAAATAATGTACAACTGTGTATTATTTAATTAAATAAATAATAAATATATATAACGTATTATTTAATTAAGTACTTATTATTTTTTGTTAAGCAAGGAGTTGATTCGCACTTAACCAGTTTTCAGAACTCCTGTTTTATCCCGGACATAATTTGTAGTTTTGAATACCTTCATGTCTGTACGGTTGATTGACATTACAACAGCAACATAATTATGGAATCCGGTGCTTATTAGCAAAATTGAATTAATACAAAAGTTTGATTACAGTTTTATGGTTATCACTTCCGTGGAGAAATTATTTGTACCTACATGTATTACTTGTCTTTTAGAAAGAAAAGAAAGAAAGAAAAATATTTTATTTGGGACACGCACAGGAAATACAGTTAAAAAGGAGCATATAAAAGTAATAAAATAAACATAAAAAAATAAAAAAAATAAATAAAAATTCAAACTAAAAAGAGACCTGTGCGAGGCGAAAAAGGTTACTACTCAAAAAACATTTACGCGAAATGACGGTACACAGGACATATTTTCTGTGCGGATTTAACAGCAGAGGCATGAGATGAACTAAATAATTATTTATTATTTAAATTACGTTTGCATTATGTAAGTTTTTAAATGGACCTTGAAATTACCAACGATTCATTTTAATTTACTTTCATTTCAAGCAATTCAACCTGTGATCTCAATGCCACAGTTGAATCAATCAATTATGAAAACGAATTCAAAATTTCTCTCGTAATAAGGAAATTGTAGCAATTCAAAAACTAAGGTGATATAATTTGAAATTACCGAAACTGAGTCATACGGGTCGAAACTGTTTTCCACAAATTTTGGTATTATAATGAATTCTTTCAAGCACATTTCCGCTCTCATAAACTATATGAAGAGGACACAATAGTGGTACTTTCTTGATTCTACAGGATATTTTAGAAAGTTATCAACGAATGTTTGTGTGTATAACAAACACCAATGTTGGGCATACCATTTTACTAGTAGTAGTTCTTGTAAATATGATGTAGCCAGCTTGCACCAGTAGGTACAGTAGGCTGCATCAATTGGGTACCCCCGTTGTATTAAAATTTTAATACAAGTGGGGTACCCAATTGATGCAGCCCACTGTACGTACCTACGCAGGATCCATTACATTAGCGGCAATTTGAAAATAACGTACATAATTTCTAATGAATGTCCGAGACAACCTTGCACCTACATAATACATTGCAGTTTATACTATTATCAAGAGGAAGTTGTAACATTGATTCAAACCTTCGGGTGTTGAACTAATATAATATTAATATGATAAACACTACCTAAGTTCCGAAGATATAATCGTGGTATGCATTGTGCATA
Source organism: Cosmia pyralina (assembly GCA_946251885.1). Taxonomy (NCBI): domain Eukaryota; kingdom Metazoa; phylum Arthropoda; class Insecta; order Lepidoptera; family Noctuidae; genus Cosmia; species Cosmia pyralina. The sequence continues at coordinate 10,280,004 of OX276344.1, forward strand.
CAAATCCCGAATTAATCTGAAGTTTATTACTTTTTAATGGGGCTCTAAGATTTATTTAAAGATACGTTGTTTGTGTGGTGACACTTCATTGTAATATAGGCACTTGCTTGGGCTCTAAGTAGGAGCGCCTATTCCGGTTGCTATAGGACATTCCGAAGTGTGTTTTACAGGTCGAGGTTGAATTAAACGGTGACGGTCTAATTGTGTTCTTGGATCTAGTCCCAGCCATAATGACAGTTTTAACATTAATAGCGTGTATGTACAGTTACGTTTGATAACATGTATTATAGCGGAAGTAAATAATAGAGAAGGTTACTAGGACAATTTGTGCGTCTTGCACATAATAGTCTGACACCGATCTATGATTATGCTACGCACCTCACTTCATCGCCTGAAAGCACCTGTTATATTGGTTTCTATGATTGGTCCGTTAAAAACAAAACACTTGCGTTAAACACAGTTGCATAGCATTACACGACTATTTATGAGGTGCCGCACTCCGTCAACCGTTACCTCGGCGATACCGCGCTAGACTTTCGTAAACCAGCAGTCTGATTGATAAATATATCACGTAAAGTCGGTTTCATCATATTGGCATTCGGTGAACGGCAACACCAATTGTTTTACGTTGTGCATTCAGAATGTGTAGGTAACCCTTTTTTCGGCTGTATTGAATCGTACGAGCAAGAAACGTATCAATCGACCTTCTGGGCGTTTGTTTAACGCAACTAATGTGTGACTTATGTCAAGAAGGAGATAAATATTGCAGTTTCACGTTGTTTATGTCACCTAAGTAAGGGTTTACGTAACGAGAAGTGAGTGAGTAACACACAATGCACGCTGGTGTAACAACTAACAATGTTCAGATATTACCGCAACTCAAGGAAAACTCATTGTTGACAAAAACTAATAACAAAAAAACACGCTGACTCTAGTACTTCGTAAGACAATACCGGCTCGACAGTGACTTGTGGTCATTATGGGCATGTGTATGTCGTCGGTGTACGATGTTTTATGCTTCACGTAGAGGGGCAGTTAGTATCACATTACCTTCAATGCACTATTGCCCCATTTGCCCCTTTCAAACCTAGATACATACCAAATCGAGTTGAGCAAATGCGTGTCGGCAATATGCTTGGCACTCAAAGTATCCACTTTGCGTAAATTGAACGTCAAATGTAATAAGCGTATGCAGTTTTTTCCTGACATTTGTCATTCGTTCAAGCCACGCCCTCCGTCGGGTTTCGTGAAAATAGGATTTTCCTCACAATTTATCTTAACTTTTTTTTGGGATTTATGCAGTTATCACTTGTACGTTTGCGCTTGGCTTCAATCAAAACATCAATAATACACCATTTATCAAGGCATTATTTTTATCTTTTCCCCATCAGTTCCAGCGCATTGCGTACTGCACCACTGCAGTACATAATAGGTACTTTCCTCTTCCTCAAATTGCTCTTACTTACAGTACGGCTGATTTATCTTTGGCAAGTTTGAACTACGCGCAGAAGGCTGCGCAGTAACATTTTTTAGAATCCAAATGGTGACATGAGGCGAGTCTGAGTGAGAGAACATGCGCGAAAGTTCATAGTGCCTATGTTCAGACTTCCCATGATATTTCGGCCGTACTCTACGCGTAACATGAAAGTAATTTATTCGTTCGAAACATCATTTAGTTACCCATTTAATGTATTTGTGTCTCGTGTAATGGTAATTACGGTAAATGGCGAAGAGAAGCCGAAAGAAACCAGTTGGTGCGCACTATCGGTGCCGCGGCCGTGGGAGCACAGCCAATTGTTTTCCCTACTACAATGGACACGAAAGAAATGGAGGACATTCTGATAAGTACTACGATTCTGTGAAATTATTATTTCGTTCACATGATTTACAGTCAATTGTAACAGCTACCATAATACCTATGTTAGCGCTGTTAGCGCCATATTTCTTCAGTTAACTTTTGATATTTACAACAAAAGGTAGTTAATTCCTAGGTTTAATTAAGATAACATCTGATTTGGCCGGCTCTTGCTACAATTAAATAATTATATAGAGATGTGAAGCATGGTACTTGAGTACAAAGACCTCTTTTTGATTTGCAAAACTTTTTAATATTTACAGTTTTATTAAAAAGAAAGCGCTCAGCGGAAACAATGTGGATCGAATTGGTGTCAATATATAATATTTATTTTATATTTTGACCCCAATTCAAATTGGATATTAATAAGCATTTTTAGTCTTCATCCTCAATTTGCCAAACTAGGAAAGCAGTACGAGTTGGTATTGAGACGAAACGTGCAGGAGTGAAGTGTTGAAAGCTGCAATATTATCTAGTCATTAGTTTCTTGCAACAATAGCCCTGTTTAATATTTATAACTGAAAGTGCGACATATTTGTCAAAAAAATACAAAATTGTCACATTTTCACGACGATCGATGAAAGAAACTACTTAATAAAATTGTCGGATTGTCAGATTGTCGCCTGTCACCTGTCGATTTTATTCAATACTAGCTACGCCCCTCGGTTTCATTCGCATTAAGTCCCGATTCCGTGGGAATATCGGGATAAAAATCCTGTCCTAACGTAGGTCAATGGTCTACCCATGTGCCAAATTTCATCCAAATTCGTTCAGCCATTTTAGCGTGAAAGCGTAACAAAGAAACTGACTTTCGCATTTTTAATATTAGTTAGGATGCCCCTGCATTGCTACTAGTCGATACGATACTGCAAGTAAGCTGCAATCCTTCTCAAACTTGACTGAAGTTCAGACTTTCCTTGTGTGTATTTATTTGACGTTTCTTAGCAAATGTTTTTCAGTCTCATTAAAAACATATAACTACTTGCCATGCTTTAATGATCAAAAACAATTATAACAATGATTAATGGACTCTTGTTCAGTTTGGCACCTGCTGAGTGTTGATGAATAAAACGTGTTAAGCTAGTTAAGCAAATTACAACTATTATTAACATATTATGTTAGTAATTAAAACTACTATTAGTAAATGTATTAAAAAGTCAATAGAACAAACCTCACAGTTAGTCCACCGGCACTGGTGCACAACTTGTAAAATATACGGTGTTAATACGTTTGTTCACCGGCACCAAGTTAGCCAACTTTCTAGCGGTCTATCAATTACACAAACACAATGCTCGCTATTATTACCGGGGTTTCACACAAATTTCTTAATGTAATCCTACAATTTCGATCATAAGTTAGTTGAGCGTGAAGGAAGATACGTTAACGTGAAGAGGTATGGTAAAGACGCGCGTGTTTTCCCGCGGCGGAGGTTCGACTGCGCGCGCGCCGCTGGAGAAACTCGAGAGAAAAGTATCGTCCCCCTGCGCGGCGCAACAGCTGTTACATCAATGCTCTTGTCCACCTCGGTTTTTGCTAACTAATAAATGAGAGGCATCAAGTTAAATGCCCGTGCCGCCACTTCCGGCCGCCCGGTGCTCATCACCGTGACATCAGACTAGACGTAAACTGAGACAACTTCCCGCAATGGTAGTTTCAATTGTTTTGTTTATTTACATAATTATACTGGTGAAGAACAATGTAGGGTAAAATGGTACTTAAAGTCATAAGAAGCCTTCACTTTTTTTTCGAGTTTTCATTTCATTTTCACTTCGCATATTTTTGTACAACAGATTTCATCTTCGCGTAAATGTCGAATTAGAAAGATAGACAGAGAAAAGATGAATGAAAGTCGAAGTCAAGTCAATCAGTAGATATTTTAATATAATCTGCTCGATCGTAATTTATCAGATGCTGTGTGAAAGCTGATTTTTTTATATTGATAGCGTTTTACATTCATCTTGCCAAGATCTGTCAAACACACAGTGTTGTGTACTTGCTGTATTTGCTGCGTAACGCTTAAAACTTTTAAAAATAAATAGTTTTCGAAAATTGTCTAGTTTTATTCTCCAAAGGCCGTAAAGCAAAACGTTCGTTTTGCCATATTTAGGTACTTACCTCGTTTAACTGCTGTTCAAATTTTCGGCAGCGCATGCACAAGAAACGCACAATCTGCCTAGCCTTTTCCCAATTATGTTGGGGTCGGCTTCCAGTCTAACCAGATCCAGCTGAATACCAGTATTTTACATGGATCAACTGCCTATCTGACCTCCACAACCCATTAACTGGGTAATACAATACCCCTTGGTAAGGCTGGTTGTCAAACTTTCGGGCTTTTGACGACCCGTAACAACTGTCAAAGATTCACGAATGACAGCCGGGACCAACGGCTTAATGTGCTTTCCGAGGCACGGAGGAGTCTCGGTATGTAAAGATGGTCACCCATCCACGGACCGACCCCGGCAAGCGTAGCTTAACCTGATGGATCGACCCGTGCGGCTGTTATTACTTAGCCACGAGCACAAGAAATGCACATGATACCTAAATGGTACAACAGCTGTCATATAAATTCTTTGTATTGCACTCTTCTGTTTTATTAATCGCTGTTAAAATTACACAAAAAGAGTGATCTTCATCCTGTTCTGTCTAGTAAGCCGACGTTCGCACGGACGTAAAAATATCGCGGCGATTTTCTTTCGCGCACTGGATTTTCAACTCTCTGCTTAGCGCCGAGAGTTAAAAATCCAACAGTGTGTTTTTTCGACGCTGGGATGCACTCTGTTGGTGTTAGGTTGGATTCTCGAAGCTCGGCTCAACACCGAGAGTTGAAAATCCAGTGCGCGATAAAATCCCGCCGCGATATTTTTACGTCCGTGCGTACGTTGGCTTAGTGGAGTATTTCTTAACGAACTTTTTTAAAGACTAGACAATCTTGTAGGTACATCCTTACTAATATTATAAATGCGAAAGTGACTGTTTGAGATTTGGATGAAATTTGGCACACGTTTAGACCATAACCTGAGGACTTAGGATACTTTTTATCCCAGTAGTACGTTGGAATTTTCCGACATGCACGCGGGCGAAGCCGCTGGCGAAAGCTAGTACTTAATAATATATTTCGTAACAAAATGATAAATGTATTGACTATGACTCCTTTTGTATAGATAACATTCGTCATCATGACCGATTTGTTTTGGGCACAGTTTGGCATTTTGCTAGCAAGACAAATGACTCTTGAACTGTGAAAAGTCACGTAACATTTTGCTGTTTTTGGTATACAAAGGGTTTAAAAATGAACCTTCGGTAAAAAACACCTGCAAACAAAGGACATTCAGCCGATGCTACCATTATAGAAAGAAAATCAAAGAAAACTGTTGAAATAGGGTCAGAAACATTGTCACATTGTCAGCCTAGTTAGAATTACTAAAATGAAATTAATTAAATTTATTTAAACCTGGGGACTAAGTAGTTAGATTATCAGTTACAAACGTGTTCACTACGAAATTACGATTTTCCTGGCTGAATAGGGAAACGAATATATAACTGTTGCATAATTTTAAATTATCTGATACTTAATATACCTACTTAATTTGCCAAGTTTTTCATACTTACTTAGTTATTTTTGTATGTAAATGGGGAAGTTCAGATAATTTTAAATTAAGTAGTTGGAACCTAATTAAAACCAAATTCCTAATTAGCATGTTTAGGTATAGGTACGAGTAGATACAGTCAACAAAGTCGATTTACATTTCAGTTTTTTTAGGGTTCCGTACCTCAAAAGGCAAAACAGACCCAGTGGTATCCAACCCTCGTTGCTAACCATACAATAAATTCTAGGCAGTGAAACTGTAGTGAATGAAACACACCTATGAGGCTAGATGCAATGCAACAGCAATTTCCAAGCATTCCGATCACCTCGTAAAACCCGAGCATAATCAATACACGAATGCGTACAGTTAATGAGTGTTAATATTATGTGCCTTTTACCTAAGCGGTTTCAAGTTGCAGCAGCAGCGGCGCAGGCGCAGTGCATCGTTACGTAAGCACTTTCACCGTCCCTGCGCGTTAACTACACGCAAACAAGACGTCGCGTCGTGCAAACGTGACGCACACGTTACGTTATACCTACACTTATTAGCTACTAGCTGTGGCCCGTGACTTTGCGGACATTTCCGTGATTGAAATATCCTGTTGGAAGTACGTTGTTCGTTGTTGGAAGTGGTTATGATTATGTTGTTGGAGATGGTTGAAATAAATAAAAAACAAGTTAAAAGGCGCGTCCCCACTGCACGAGGCTCGGCCGCGCGGCTTGGCCTCACGGAGCCACGCGGCCTAGCCTCGCCGCATGTAGGGGGACGCGGCTTAAGAGAAGGATTGGTCTATTTAAAAATAGGAAATGAGCAGACAGTGTCATGACAGTGGTCAAGTTTTTTACAGTCAAATACACAAGTACAAGTACGGTCTACGCATATTAAAGTGCCGTACTTTCCTATCAATTAGATACATGACATGCGAGATCTTAGAAAATAAAATTAATAATTATGGCAAAGTTTGTGGGTTAGTGTTGTGTATGTATTTATTTCGTAAGCCTTAAATAATAATAATAAAGTGTTTTCCCTTCCTTTTATCCTCAAACTGTCCTGAGGTTCGTATAATCCTAGACATAGGTAACATACGTACGTACATGTGGCGGCACCAACAATAAAGACGCACACTTATTAGCCGTATGCAGGTTGCACTCTAACCAAGCGCGTCGACTGTTTACCTCGCCGCCTGCGCCCGCGCACCTGCCTGCCGTATTGCGCAGCGGCCGATCCGCTGTCGCTCGGTCACCTTGATCAGGGCCCTACATGCTCTGACGGCGAATGCACGCTCTTTTCTTACTCGCGCCTAATCGCTTACGCTTGTGTGTTTTATCTAAATCTAGACTTTCTCCTATTGTTTTCTTATCTCTCTCTGTACTCTTCGTGTCTTCCAAGTGATATTGTATACCTTCGTGCTATCTGTAACTTTGGCTGGCTAGCAATAAACGTTTTATCAGAAAACTCAACGGTGTCATGATTTGGCTGTGTAACCATAGTCTTACATTCCTACAAGTGGTGACCCCGACAAAGGAACTCAAGAGTCGAAATGGCGCTGTCCGATTCTGGAGTAGGAAACAAGGCTACTGAAGGAGATACGAGTGATGTTTGGCGTGTTGGAGTGCGAGTACCGCCATTTTATCCAGATGATCCAGAACTTTGGTTCGCTCAGTTGGAAGCTCAATTTACGCTGTCAAATATTAATAGTGACTCGACAAAATTTTATTACGCCGTGACACAGCTAGAACATACGTATGTAGCTCATGTGAAAGATATACTGTGTAATCCGCCCGTGAACGGTAAGTTTGAAAAGCTTAAGTGTGAATTGATCAAGCGTCTTAGTGCATCTAAGGAAAAGAAACTGAAGCAGCTGTTCCTGCATGAAGACATGGGAGACCGTAAGCCCTCACTATTTTTAAGACATCTTATGAATCTGGCTGGCCCAACCGTATCAGATGACGTGTTAACCACATTATGGACCGGTCGCTTGCCACACAGCTTGCAAACCGTCGTAGCTTCACAGCCCAAGCTTGCTTTAGACGATCTGGCCGAACTGGCAGACCGGGTGCACGAAATAGCACCATCAACGCCTCATCATCAAGTGGCCATGGCATCAACCACAGCACAACCATCAACATCCTCGCGCATGGACGAGCTGGGTCAGGAGATATGTGCCTTGACTAAAGAAGTTGCTAAACTCACCTCTTATGTGTACAGACAGTCACGCGCGCGTTCCAGATCCAGGTCTAGGGGACCCCACAGCCGCAACCGCAGCCACAGTCAGTCGCGTAATCGGCAACCACCACCTGACCACCCTCACTGTTGGTACCATTACAATTTTGGTGCAAGAGCCAAGAAATGCAGCGAACCATGTAAATTTAACGCGGGAAACGATGCGGGCAGCCGGAAGTAATGGCCAGCGACTGCCCAGTCCAGACAGGCCGTTTATTTGTAACAGACCGGACCAGTAAGATGCAGTTTCTTATAGATACGGGATCAGATTTATGCGTCTACCCACGTTCAGCAACCAGAGCACCATGTAGCAAGAGCAAATATGATCTCTCTGCAGCAAATGGCACAACCATACATACTTATGGCCCTATAACGCTACATTTAGACCTAGGACTGAGGCGTGATTTTACGTGGCAGTTCATCATAGCAGATGTATCTAAGCCAATCATAGGAGTTGATTTTTTAAGCTATTACAATATTCTTGTGGATTGTAGAAACCAGCGCCTCATAGATGGGAAAACGTCACTATCAATAGCCGTACCGAAGCAAAACATACCAGAGAGCATTTTGTCCATCAAGACTGTCACGGGGGAGTCAGACTCCGGACTTTCTCCTATTGTTTTCTTATCTCTCTCTGTACTCTTCGTGTCTTCCAAGTGATATTGTATACCTTCGTGCTATCTGTAACTTTGGCTGGCTAGCAATAAACGTTTTATCAGAAAAAAAAAAAAAAAAAAAAAAAAAAAAAAAAAAAAAAAAAAAACCACTTGTAGGAATGTAAGACTATGGTTACACAGCCAAATCATGACACCGTTGAGTTTTCTGATAAAACGTTTATTGCTAGCCAGCCAAAGTTACAGATAGCACGAAGGTATACAATATCACTTGGAAGACACGAAGAGTACAGAGAGAGATAAGAAAACAATAGGAGAAAGTCTAGATTTAGATAAAACACACAAGCGTAAGCGATTAGGCGCGAGTAAGAAAAGAGCGTGCATTCGCCGTCAGAGCATGTAGGGCCCTGATCAAGGTGACCGAGCGACAGCGGATCGGCCGCTGCGCAATACGGCAGGCAGGTGCGCGGGCGCAGGCGGCGAGGTAAACAGTCGACGCGCTTGGTTAGAGTGCAACCTGCATACGGCTAATAAGTGTGCGTCTTTATTGTTGGTGCCGCCACATACATACAATTTCTACATATCGAATCATTCATTTATTTATTTATTGATTGAGTACCGATTGTGTGAGCGCCTGGAATGGGTATGAAAGTTAGGTTACGTTATTTGATAAATAACCGATGTGCGTACTGGTAATACTGTTACAGGCATACATTCCTGTCATCTAATAAAGTTAGGCAACTGATTTTGTAAACATAAGTACGGTTCAGGCCAAAAACACCTACATATGTGGCCCCTGTGGGTCGCACACAGGCATACAGATCTCTTTGGTGTTGGTTATTCTGTTTTTTATAAGTATTTTTCAGGTAGGTAAGCACTATGGAGCCCACCTTTCCTCGGAGGAAAGCCTATTCTTGTTGGCTAGTCTGTAAAATAATTGTTTATGTTATTATTTATTATGACATAGATAGTTTAGTTATATTTCGCTCGCTGTACCTACAATGGATCATTAGGGCCGGCGCACATAATTATGGTGAGGCGCAACGCAGCGCATTCGTAACTGCCAATAATCGACCTTGCACCAGTTGAATTAAAGTTGAAAATAAATAACTTAAGAGCGCGTCTAAGCGGAAAAAGGCGCGCGTCTCAGGTTATTTATTCTCAAATTTATTTTTAGACACGCAACATAAATTTGTTTGGCAGAGACGAATGCGCTGCGCCTCGCCATATGTGCGCCGGCCCTATGGTCCATTGTAGGTACAGCGAGTGAAATACTTATAAGTACTTAAATAAATCTATCTATGTCATAATAAATAATAACAAACAATTAATTTACAGAGCAGCCATTACTGTCAAGTGTTCACATAATGAAGGCAAAACAGAAAGTGACATGAGTCAGGGAGTTTCTTATAATAAACCTACCTTGCAGGCTTGCATCACTACTTCCTTTACTGAATTAAATACTTAAACGTGCACCTACTTTACCCACAACTACAGGCTGACCGCTTATCCAGACCTCATGGCATTTTAGTATCGTAGGATAAATGCTGGGGAGCGTCCCACACAACGCTTGCCGATACGCGGTCTCTACTCTCTACCGGTCATAGTCCTTCGACAAACATGACCAGCCCAATGCCACTTCAGTTTACTTACTCAGTTACTCTGCAAGCTATGTCGGTAACGACGACCTTAAGTATAAGTGGCGAGGACAGACTGGATGCGGAAAGCGGAGAACAGGGTGTTGTGGCGCAGCTTGGGAGAGGCCTATGACCAGCAGTGTACTGCGATAGGCTGAGTTTATTGATTATTGATTGAGGATAAATGCTTAGATACCGTACCGTACCCACTGTTGAGCAGGTGTACGTGACTAGCGAGTGTCGACTAGCAGAAGGAGGAAGTAAATATTTAGGGAAGCTAAGACTAACCTATCACGAACTAGTGAAGCGTCAATACTCCGAAATTGGAAAGCCTCTAAACCCGCCCATGCCTGTTGATCACTACGTACACACGGCTACACAACAAGCTATACAATTCCAGTTTTAACTGACCTCTCATTGTAAGGAAATCCTATACAATGCGAGATCAGCTTATACTGGAAATGTACAGCTTGATGTGTACACGTGCGTACAAACATACACAAGTATAGGACACAAGATATGAGGAAAGAGACGGGCAATATTCGGCGATCTGTGTTTGTAAGTGCTAAAGCGGTGAAGTAGGCCTATAATCCCAGGGTGACAAAGCCTATGTGATGAGGAACTAGTCTATCAATAGTTACTTGATACTTACCGTCCACAACCTCAAGGCTCAGCAACCGCCCATTGCAGCCTTTTGCCTTAAGTACTCTCTAAGAAAGGCTGAGTCAACCTTACGCAACGTCTGATATAAAATTCTACAATAGAGGTATTATAGGTAATCCTTCGATCCAATGTAGGTAAACGGACCTCACAAAGATGCATAACAGTTGAACTAAAAAGTAAGAGGATGTGTCTTATATGACGTCACCCCGGATTTCGGTCGGTCGTAACGTAACGAGACACAATTTTACAATCTCCGCCTTCAACAAGCAACGCTGGAGTGACCGAAAGTGAAGCGATGTTGTTTCGTGTGGAATACATTCTTTTGTCACCAGAGAAACTTGCCTACATTGTAAACTTATAAGGATGCCTAGATTTGGAAAGTGGCTATATCTATTCTTCAGACGAGAGATAGCTGGGGGAATTTACAACACTACGTATTTTTGTGTAGATACCTATCTACTCTGCACTTGGCATCTGGCCTATTTATGTAGGTACTTATCTATGTGTGGACTGGAGGTTATATGGATAGAGTCTGGGGTAAACCATCTCAGTACGAGATCAGTTTTATTTTCCATTTAAATAGCCTTAGGTATATACTACGTGTCGTTTTGCATCCTCGGCAAATTTCAGGGTGCTATACAGAACATCAAACCGAACAACTTTCTCCATGGGACCAACATCGTAATCGCGAAAAAATTTTCAACTGTCCCATAGAAAACTTCAATACCTATTCGACGCAAATGTACCTATGGGATGGCTGATTATTTTTTCGCGATTACGATGTTGGTGCCATAGAAAAAGTTGTTCGGTTTGATTGTCTATACCTACCACATCGTTAAATTTGTCGAGGATGCCATAATAGGTATATATAACTTTGAGTAGGTATATGAAGGTACCTGTGAAGGGAAATAAATTCACTCGATTATGGAAAAAACGAGAGTGAACAACTAGATACAAAACGCTGCACCAGCAGCTGCACGTTGTAAATAGAAAGGGAACTACACTTCTGGACACATCTTTTGGCCCACCTTGTATTTTCAGTTTCGTTTGGTCCTAGCTAAAATTTTATATTAGGTCGAGCAAAAAGTTTTTATGCAGTTTTGTACCTGGCACATTCACAATTTCATTCAATAGTCTTTTTTTGAATTTCGAACACAGAATTTAAAGAAACAAAAGACAATTTGGAGCCTGTTTGTTGATATCAAACAATCGAATACTAAGAAAACTTGGTTTTATTGGTTTACTTGGATTTAATTCTTGAAAAAGTGATTGATATCTTTGGTTTTGCAACAAACATTACTTATTCTTAACATTAAGGTGAGGTTCTATCAATAATCTATGGATACTTCACCTGAAGTCGCCGCCCAAGCTGTGGCACTTATTCAGGCCGGACACAGCCAAAGAAACGTGAGTGCTCAACTTAATTTAAGTCGATCTGCGGTCCGAAATGTTTATCGGAGGTACCTAGAGACTGGCGGCTTTGTTCGTCGCCAAGGAAGGCCACGATCTCGGGTCACAACTGAAAGGCAGGATCGATTCATCGTGACGACCAGCTTGAGAAATCGTCACCTTACCTCCATTGAGATACAAAACCAACTTCGCGACTTCCACGGAGTATCTGTGAGCGCTCGAACTGTTCGGAGAAGGTTAAAAGAACGCGATATGGTACCACACAAGCCAGCTAATGGCCCCAAACTAACGCGAGCCCACCGAACAGCGCGCCTTCATTTCGCACGCAGTCATTTAAATTGGACACAGCAAGATTGGAGCCGTGTACTTTTTCTGATGAGTCTAAAATTGTGTTACATGGCAATGATGGAAGGAAGAAGGTCTACCGACGTAAGGGAGAGCGTTTCGCACAATGCTGCTTTGAAGAGAGGGTTGCTTATGGCGGTGGCTCATGGACTGTCTGGGGCGGTATTGCCGCGAGCGGCAAAACTCAACTTGAGGTTGTTACAGGACCACGGCTGCCAACATTAAATGCTGAAAGGTACATTCGTGAGTGCTTAGAACCTCACGTGATACCATACGCGGACTATGTGGGCCCAAATTTCCTTTTTATGCATGATAATGCAAGAGCCCATGCGGCCGGCATCGTCAGGGAATATCTTCGGGATGTGAACATCACAGTTATGGACTGGCCAGCCAGAAGCCCAGACATGAACCCCATTGAGCACATGTGGGACGAACTAAAAAGACGCGTTAGGGCTCGTCAGCCAGTTGCCCAGACGATGCAGGAGTTGAAAACTGCCATAGAAGAGGAATGGGAGATGATCCCTCAAAATTTCATAGAGCGGTTGATAAACTCTATGCCTAATCGTATGAGAGCTGTGGTAGATGCCCATGGAGGCAACACGCGTTATTAAATTAAACCTTTATTTGATAAAACATGTTTTTTATTCAAAAATCAATTGCCTTTAACAAGGCGCATATCCGACTTGTTAGGCGTAGCTCCATGTCGTATGGTATTCTGAATTCAAATTTAAAACAATACGATCGAAAAAGATGGTAAAATGTATGAGGTTTAAAACTGCATCAACAGTTTTTGTTCAATCTAGCAATCATATTTCGGTAGGGGCCATCGAAGCCTAAACTCTAAGGTGGGCCAATAGATGTGTCCAGAAGTGTATATACAAATATAGCGTTTTGTGGAGTTAGCCGACGTACGCACGAACGTAAAAATATCGCGGCGGGATTTTATCGCGCATTGGATTTTCAACTCTCGGTGTTCAGCCGAGCTTCGAGTCCAACCTAACAACAACAGAGTGCATACCAGCGCGTTGATAAAACACTCTGTTGAATTTTGAACTCTCGGCGCTAAGCAGAGCGTCTAAAATCCAGTGCGCAAAAAAATCGCCGCGATATTTTTACGTCCGTGCGTACGTCGGCTTACCATTGAAGTATCGAAAAACTCTACCTACTACATATCTAACCGTGGGTTTGCACTGGTGATACATTCCGTTAAAAACATGTTGAAATCTCCGTTTCCATGGTTTCCTGTCAATGTATCAACTCGCGATCGCATTGTCGCATTGTCACACAACTTGTTGACGTGCAACATGTTTGACGCATGGTTTGACGTTTCATATTATTTGACACTAAATTGATTAGATTATATTAGGTCTTTACCTATGAAATTGCCGTTCTGCAGTACTGGCCATTTCAAATCATAATAATTTTTATTTTGGCTAAGAATTCTAATTTTAAATTAATTATAATTTACAAACATGGATTTTTTTTTCCAAAAGTAGTCATTTGTTTATTGATTAGTGTTACATTTTCATCGCATTTCAATCTTTTTCGTCATCATGGATACGTTAAAAATTCGAGTAATTATGGAATATGAGTACCGTCGTGGTAGCAACGCGGCACAAGCGGCACGCAACATCAACGACGTTTACGGAGCTAACACTACAAACCAACGCACCACTTGTTATTGGTTTGCTCGCTTTCTCGAATAGGTAGGTGGGTTTCATAGGTCTTTACCTATGAAATTGCCGTTTTGTATGAAAAAATTTAAACGAATTATTTTCATGCATTTTTTATTTGTATTAATCGAAGTAATCACCCATGCAATCAATGCATCTTTGCCAACGCAGTGGCAGTTTATTGATGCCCTTCTTAAAGAAATCAGCTGGACGGGAGGCAACAAATTCTTCAAAGGCATTTTGTACTGCCTCTCGGGTATTGAATTTTTTTCCCGCCAAGAAGTTATCCAAATTCTGGAAAAAGTAGTAGTCTGTAGGCGCAAGGTCTGGTGAGTAGGGCGGATGACGGAGAGCTTCCAACCCCAGTTCTTGCAACTTGGAGACCGTCTGCTGTGCAGTATGAGGTCGCGCGTTGTCGTGCAGGAGCAGCGGAGACGAGCGATTGACCAATGCTGGTTGGAAATGTGCCAGCTTCTCCATCATTGTGTTCAGTTCTTCACAGTACACATCTGAAGTAATGCTCACCCCGTTTGGTAAGAAGCTGTGATGAATCACACCGGCGCTAGACCACCAAACAGTGACCATCACTTTTCTAGGGGTAAGTTTTCGTTTAGGGCATTGTTTAGGTGCTGAACCAGGATCCAACCAACTTGCTGAGCGCTTGCGGTTATCAAACAGAATCCATTTTTCATCGCAGGTAACAATGCGGTTCAAAATTCCTTCATTTGTGTGTCTGTTGAGCAGTGCAAGGCACGTCTCGACGCGTACTTCGCGCTGGCGATCATTGAGTTCGTGGGGCACCCATTTGTCAAGCTTTTTTACCTTGCCAATTTGACGCAAATGGACCAATATTGTTTTGACGCTAACGTCGAAAGCTGCTGCTAATTCAGCCGTAGATTGTGTATCATCAGCTTCCACAATCGCCTTTAATTCGTCATTGTCGACCAAACTCTTCGGACGACCGCGAGGTTCATTTTTCAGGTTGAAATTTCCAGAACGGAAGCGAGCAAACCAATAACAAGAAGTGCGTTGGTTTGTAGTGTTAGCTCCGTATACGTCGTTGATGTTGCGTGCCGCTTGTGCCTTGTTGCTGCCACGACGGTACTCATATTCCATAATTACTCGAATTTTTAACGTATCCATGATGACGAAGAAAATTGAAATGCGATGAGAATGTAACACTAATCAATAAACAAATGACTACTTTTGGAAAAAAAAATACATGTTTTTAAAATAAAATTAATTTGAAATTAGAATTCTTAGCCAAACAAAAATTATTTTGATTTGAAATGGCCAGTACTGTAGAACGGCAATTTCATAGGTAAAGACCTAATAGTTTTTATGACGAAATCTATACACAATAAAATCGTAGGACAAAACTTTACCTACCTACATTGAATATTTTTGGAAAAAGTAATTGCTACTGAAGGTTGCGGGTGTCGACCTCAGGAGGAGCTGCTTAACACACGGACAACTTACGTCCTTGCTCCCGCGCTGCGTCACCAGTCCTGACACTGTAAATTTTGGCTGCTGAGAAGTTTTTAAAAATGTGGCTGTTTTTTAGGATATACAGGGTGTAAGTGTTAACTGCTGCAACGTACTGCATTACCTACTCATCATTATGAACAACATTTACTATGGGTTTGGTCTCATAGTAAAAGTTGTTCATAATGATGAGTACAATAACCCCTTAAAAGGTTGCTACTGTTTACACTTCCAGCCTGTATATGTCGCAGCCAACTGGTTTAATTAGCCGTTTGGTCAACCGCCTTGCCTATTCACTAAACGGCGCCGTTCAACTAGCTAATGATATTCAGCCATTCAATCAATCAGCTATAGGCAAATTAGTTGGATAGATAATGCCAATAGAAATGAATAAATAATGTCATTCCTAGCCCAGACATTTAAATTTAGTTCCATTTTCTGCCACCTGCGCTGAATTCCACAATGTCACTAAGGCGTCGACAAGCCACAATATTTCTGATGTTTCTCACAGTTTCAATGCATTTACGCATAACCGAATCAGGGCATCCCAACTCAACGTAGTTTTTTGGCTGCTACCCTGGAGTTTATATAGAAATCAGGAGGCGTGAAGGGAGGGCAGCCCCGCCCGCTATAACAAAGCACAGGCATGTGCGAGCCGTAGCTGCTGAGGCTGGAACCGGCGACCAGCAAGCCGAAGCTGCGAAGGTGAGCATGGGTGCCTGTCCTTGTTAAGTAAGGGCGAAGGGGTTCCACTTCCCGCAACGCCAGAGACGTTGTAGAAGCTGATGGCCCTATTAATGGCCTAAGCATCAGCTAGCCAGTTCATTAAATGTTGATTAGATGTATCGGCCGAATATCATTCAGGCCGCTAGTTGAATGACGCCAAGCGCCTAATTAAACCAGTTGGCTGCGACATATACATTGTGGTGTCTTACGACTTCCACGCGTACGAAGTCGTCAATCCGTCAGATATTTATATATTCACATTCAAGACGTGTAACTCTGTCGCACAGAATAACCTTAATTCGCCCTGAATATTCACCTTTTAAAAATTGTCCAAATCTTAGTTTTCAAAGTCGTCAGATTTAGGGAAAGCCCACAATTTCTTCATCAGATTTGCCGACTTTAGTCATTATGGGTTAGGCCGCACATGATCATATGAAAATCAACGGCTCTGAAAATCGTTTAATTTTTGGCCTATTTTCGAAATTTTAAAGTGGATTCCTGACCAAGAGGCTCCTATCTGAAACTTTTCCTATATACTCGTATATTCGGTGTCCTCTACAAATGCCGCTCCTACTCAGTTATCAACTTTTCGCCCTGCATATGCTTGCTCAAAATCCCTTTGGCTACCCTACCCAGAGCTTTATAGACTATCGTGTTCTGTCCAAAGAGTATGGTAACTATAATATAGTTACCATACTCTTTGGACAGAACACATAGAGTCAACTAACAGAACTTATATTAGGTCTTTACCTATGAAATTGCCGTTCTGCAGTACTGGCCATTTCAAATCAAAATAATTTTTGTTTGGGTAAGAATTCTAATTTCAAATAAATTTTATTTTAAAAACATGGATTTTTTTTCCCAAAAGTAGTCATTTGTTTATTGATTAGTGTTACATTTTCATCGCATTTCAATCTTTTTCGTCATCATGGATACGTTAAAAATTCGAGTAATTTTATTATGGAATATGAGTACCGTCGTGGCAGCAACGCGGCACAAGCGGCACGCAACATCAACGACGTTTACGGAGCTAACACTACAAACCAACGCACCACTTGTTATTGGTTTGCTCGCTTCCGTTCTGGAAATTTCGACCTGAAAAATGAACCTCGCGGTCGTCCGAAGACTTTGGTCGACAATGACGAATTAAAGGCGATTGTGGAAGCTGATGATACACAATCTACGGCTGAATTAGCAGCAGCTTTCGACGTTAGCGTCAAAACAATATTGATCCATTTGCGTCAAATTGGCAAGGTAAAAAAGCTTGACAAATGGGTGCCCCACGAACTCAATGATCGCCAGCGCGAAGTACGCGTCGAGACGTGCCTTGCACTGCTCAACAGACACACAAATGAAGGAATTTTGAACCGCATTGCTACCTGCGATGAAAAATGGATTCTGTTTGATAACCGCAAGCGCTCAGCAAGGTGGTTGGATCCTGGTTCAGCACCTAAACAATGCCCTAAACGAAAACTTACCCCTAGAAAAGTGATGGTCACTGTTTGGTGGTCTAGCGCCGGTGTGATTCATCACAGCTTCTTACCAAACGGGGTGAGCATTACTTCAGATGTGTACTGTGAAGAACTGAACACAATGATGGAGAAGCTGGCACATCTCCAACCAGCATTGGTCAATCGCTCGTCTCCGCTGCTCCTGCACGACAACGAGCGACCTCATACTGCACAGCAGACGGTCTCCAAGTTGCAAGAACTGGGGTTGGAAGCTCTCCGTCATCCGCGCTACTCACCAGACCTTGCGCCTACAGACTACTACTTTTTCCAGAATCTGGATAACTTCTTGGCGGGAAAAAATTTCAATACCCGAGAGGCAGTACAAAATGCCTTTGAAGAATTTTTAGCCTCCCGTCCAGCTGATTTCTTTAAGAAGGGCATCAATAAACTGCCACTGCGTTGGCAAAGATGCATTGATTGCATGGGTGATTACTTCGATTAATACAAATAAAAAATGCATGAAAAAAATGCGCTTAAATTTTTTCATACAAAACGGCAATTTCATAGGTAAAGACCTATTATTATAAGTTCTGTCAGTTGACTCCATGTTTCGATTATGTTGCGAGACATAATTTGAAATAAACTTACAACAGTGCGAACGCAGCCAACAACAAATCTTGACATCTGTCATAGGACTTACTTATGTTTCGAGCAGTGCGAACGCTAATTCAACAAAACAAATTGTGAGATTTGTTTGACATGACCAGTATCGCAACGTATACTATAGTAGTCTTTGATCGCAACATGTCATGTTGAATGTTTTCAATGCAAACTCATAGTAACTTGAAGTTGTTCCATGTTTTGTTGTCATTTTCAACAACTACCTACAAAAATATTAGGTCGGGGAAAAAGTTCCTTCATATTTTATACACAAATTCAAAATATTTTTTTTTATAGTTTATTTACTTAAGTACTTACATTTGATTATTATGTGTCATTTGCCAAATGGATCAAAATTGTTTTGTCGACCCCTAACTCTACAGAGAACACCTCAGAAGAACACTACCATTTTGAGGCTCTACCAAACATATGCTGCCATCTGCTGTTGAAGTTTATGAACAATTTAAAGCAACCTTTGATGCGCCATCTTGTGTCAAATAGAACCATTGTTTAGCTTTGAGAAGGTGTCGCTAGTAGTTTTGTAAAAAGTTTCGATGTATTTTCTAAAAATAACACCAGAGTTCGTTCCAAGCGCTATATTTAGTTTTTAGACATTTGACAAAAAAGATGGCAGCGATTGCCGATTGCTGTCCTTCGGATTTATTGCGAAAATGGCGCATTATGTGATATTTTCACATAAAAATATAATTTTAAGTGAAAATTTGTGTAGTGCTGCATAGTGATGGTGTGTTATTTTTCATGAATGACAGTGTACTCGTGTGTAAATAGGACTGCGACTTTCTTCTGGATATTGGATTACACATAAAATAAAGGTATTTATGCCTCCTACGCATAATTCTTCGATTTCCATGTGATGTTCTAATAATATTTGAATTTAAACTGATAGGATCCATAAAGAAACGTGTCCAAACTAAGAATATTACATAAGAATGTGAACTTTTAAAGGTACTTGGTGATTTCTTCATGTGGTAGGAGCATTCCTTTCTTCCGACGGTAGCATATGTTATTTTAAAGTTCTTGGAAGTGTAGCAAGTAGGTGTGCAAGTCGTCAGGCGGTAGCCGGGTAGAGAGACTTGGTCACTTTGGTTATTGGGGGCTTGCATGACATCAGCAGGCATTACCTACCCATTGCTGTAAACTTTAGCAGCATGATTCATCAGACCGTTCCACAGTCTTTAACGCAAACGTGTTAGGGTACATAATTTCATATTTTTCGAATCTATTGTATAAACATTGAAGAAATAGGTCAGTGAATGTGAAGTAAAATTATAAACAGATTTTATTTAACATCATTAATGTTATAAGCTCTAAGTACACCAATCCTTCTGCAATCATTTTTTTGGTAATTTTGACTCATAATTTTATTTATCTGCTAACGTAGCAGGAAAACTGTTTTCTATTGCCTGGTTTAATGAGACTAAATTCCTATAAGAATCATATTTGTTTATTTATTTTTAAATTTAATTCTTTGTTCATATTTAAACAGTCATTGTTATTTGTAGTTCTATTGCATTATGTAATTTAATAAATTATTATAAAAATGTAATTTGAATTCTATGTGTGATGTAGAGCAGAAAAGTATGAATTATTTATTTAGTCTACAGACAGTCAGATGACCAGATTAAACGCATTTAAGTAGTCTGATTGTTATGCATTCCTGTGCATAACCATCTAGCAACATACATTCATAATGTAACTTATTAAATGTAATGTACAAGTCTTACTAACTACCTATTTTCCTCAATTATAATTTAGATGATTGTTGATGATGTTGATGAGGCAATATTATAAATAAGTATAAATGTACTTAAATAATAAATTAATTGACTCATTGCTAAATCATAAAATACATGATTTAAATGAATGTGCAAAATGTCAGACAATATTATTTAAACACTAGATAAATGGGCCTGTTCAAAACTGCTCATTTTTATTTATTAGAATCCAAGTGACAAAAACATGCTTTGTGTTTTTCATTGAACGATTGTAGCCAAGTTTCTTAATTCTAATAATAAAAACAAAACTAGGTCTGCAGTTTTTTCTTAGTATGCATCCTACAGAATGGCTGTGACACAGATACGGATTGGTCAAGTTGGTTTGCTTATTTTTAAGACAACCAGCAGTTACTAGGTACCTTCTTTCCTTAAAATAACTTTTTTGCAGTGAAGAAATGTGGGAGAATGAAAAACAAAGAAAAAATCCTGTACATAAAGATTCCATTTAATACTAGCCGACCCGAAAAGATGTTCTCCTGTCCAAATTTCAATAATTCATACAAAATTCCCATAGAAAATGTACTTTCCGTTTTCCCGGCAACTATTCCAATTTTTCTGTTCATAAGAACCTCAGAGTTCAACAAATATTCGAAAAAAAAAATCTGAATTAGTCTAGCCATTCTCGAGTTTTCCATTTAGCAACATTTAGCCATTAATTTTATTTACATACATAGATAAACTTAATATTTTCCATATGGCTGATAACTAGAGCTAATGCTGCTAATTACAATAAATGTTCTATCAGACCTATGATAGGTTTTTAAATGACTAACTAAAGTACAATTCAGTCTTTAAATAAATGTCTTTGCAATGATTCACAATTCATTTTCCCTCAGTTGAACTTACTATTTTGATAAGACATTCTTAATGTTATTATTTACATTCTTATCAGACATGTTGATTTAATGTTCAAGTGTTTATTTATTTACATACAACTGATAAGGCTTTTCAATGCCACACTGAACAGTGAGATTAAATACCTATGGTACAGGTGATAACTTACAAATCAGACATGCCTAAAAGTTTTATAGTTTTATTATCACTTATATAATACAATGTAGTTTCATTCATTTGAATGTTTTGTCATGTTCCCGTATTATAAACAAATAGTGCATAATTTAATGCACACAAAGACAACTTATTCAACCGCAATCAATGGAACAGTGAGGTGTGAACAACAACTAGCATAGCTAATATGAATTTAATGAATAAGTGTACCACTGAAGCAGTTATTTGTTATGAATTGAATGTTTTTGATATGTATGGCATTGGCACATGCTGCTTATGTGTTTATCTGGCCAACTTCCAAGCCAAAGGAGAATTGACACTACATTTTTACCCGATTACGGCGAAGCAAAATGGACGGTTATGATTTAGACCAGTATGCTAACTTACGTGGGCGCGCGCACGTAAGTTTTTAGACCAAGAAAATAACTAACAAAATTAAAATATAAAAGATTTTTTAATTCTATAGAGATGTACTCTCTTAAAATAAATCAGTGGATCTTCACTGATTTTTCAGTGGATCTCACGGATTGTCCAGTGAACCTTCACTGAGTCAACCAGTGATTGAATCGGTAAATATTCATGGTAGTCACCATCTACTGTTTAAAGCGGTGAGTTTCAAGTTTTAACTACTTATGTAGGTATGGAACCTCTTTCAATTTCGCTGAAATTTTTCACCTCACTGCAAACATAGTTCTAAGCATTTTTTCAATTTTTTAGTCAACCGAAGAAAGTTACGAATTTTTCAAACATAAGCTTGTTGTTTTAATAATCACAACTTTAAAAAAAAAAAAAACCGGTCAAGAGCGAGTCGGATTCGCGCACCTAGGGTGCCGTACCATCATTTAAATATATAATTTTTGACATTGTTTTATTTTTCCTGTAATCTATACATAAACTTCTATCACATAAAATTATTTCAGATTTCTCTCTATGCAAACTTCGGAGATAAGGGGGTGGGGGGGGGAGGGGAGGGGAGGCAACGTTAGGAGGGGAGGCAACGTTATTAACGGTATTTTTTGTTTGTGTTGATAAGTTTGAGAATGTGCAAACAGCGTTCTTTCATATGATACCCCACATGGCCTAGTCACAGTAAATAAATATACAGTAGGTTATCTAAGGCCGCCCGCCGAGTTATTAGCCTACTCTTGCGTTGATACCCAGGGTTGTCACTTTTACTTTTAGTTAATAATAGGTCTTTACCTATGAAATTGCCGTTTTGTATGAAAAAATTTAAACGAATTTTTTTCATGCATTTTTTATTTGTATTAATCGAAGTAATCACCCATGCAATCAATGCATCTTTGCCAACGCAGTGGCAGTTTATTGATGCCCTTCTTAAAGAAATCAGCTGGACGGGAGGCAACAAATTCTACAAAGGCATTTTGTACTGCCTCTCGGGTATTGAATTTTTTTCCCGCCAAGAAGTTATCCAAATTCTGGAAAAAGTAGTAGTCTGTAGGCGCAAGGTCTGGTGAGTAGGGCGGATGACGGAGAGCTTCCAACCCCAGTTCTTGCAACTTGGAGACCGTCTGCTGTGCAGTATGAGGTCGCGCGTTGTCGTGCAGGAGCAGCGGAGACGAGCGATTGACCAATGCTGGTTGGAGATGTGCCAGCTTCTCCATCATTGTGTTCAGTTCTTCACAGTACACATCTGAAGTAATGCTCACCCTGTTTGGTAAGAAGCTGTGATGAATCACACCGGCGCTAGACCACCAAACAGTGACCATCACTTTTCTAGGGGTAAGTTTTCGTTTAGGGCATTGTTTAGGTGCTGAACCAGGATCCAACCAACTTGCTGAGCGCTTGCGGTTATCAAACAGAATCCATTTTTTATCGCAGGTAACAATGCGGTTCAAAATTCCTTCATTTGTGTGTCTGTTGAGCAGTGCAAGGCACGTCTCGACGCGTACTTCGCGCTGGCGATCATCGAGTTCGTGGGGCACCCATTTGTCAAGCTTTTTTACCTTGCCAATTTGACGCAAATGGACCAATATTGTTTTGACGCTAACGTCGAAAGCTGCTGCTAATTCAGCCGTAGATTGTGTATATCATCAGCTTCCACAATCGCCTTTAATTCGTCATTGTCGACCAAAGTCTTCGGACGACCGCGAGGTTCATTTTTCAGGTCGAAATTTCCAGAACGGAAGCGAGCAAACCAATAACAAGTGGTGCGTTGGTTTGTAGTGTTAGCTCCGTAAACGTCGTTGATGTTGCGTGCCGCTTGTGCCGCGTTGCTGCCACGACGGTACTCATATTCCATAATTACTCGAATTTTTAACGTATCCATGATGACGAAAAAGATTGAAATGCGATGAAAATGTAACACTAATCAATAAACAAATGACTACTTTTGAAAAAAAAAATCCATGTTTTTAAAATAAAATTAATTTGAAATTAGAATTCTTAGCCAAACAAAAATTATTTTGATTTGAAATGGCCAGTACTGCAGAACGGCAATTTCATAGGTAAAGACCTAATATTTTCGAACAAGCAGCACTTGATCTAAATTTATAAAATAAAAAGCATATATATTATGATTGAATATTTTACCAATTTATAAATTTAGTAAAAATAAAAAGCTTTTATTCACATAACATTTATTATACTAAGTTACAAATTTGATACCGAGAAAATTTTTCTCCTGTTTCTGCACGTCCGGAACGCTTTATTATTATTTGTTAATGTAAAGTAAATTCTCATTCTTATGTAAAGTAGTATAATACACATCACCTTACAATAATAAACAAAAAGAACAGACCTCTTAACACATTTTTTTCATACGATAAGCGAAACAAAAACAAGTGTCAAGTGGCCGACCCGAACGCCGGCCAAAAAAATGCGATGTACTCGTACACACAAGTATATAAGTCGATCGTCAGACTACCGGAACCATATTTGGATTGAACAACACATCAGACAATAGAAAAAATAATAATTTCAAAAGTAATTAATTTGCAATATTAATTATTGTGAAATTGCCCTTATTACAACTATACCTACGCGAAAAATATGTTTACCTAAACGATGTTTCGTACTCAATCCTCTATTTTATAGTAAAACTAGACTTCTTAAAATAAACTTTAGCTCTAAACATAGTATTCAGAAAAATGCGACTCGGCTACGCTCTTAATAAAGCAAATAAACTGTGAAATAAACAATACAATACCATATTTTCTAATAATATTTAAGTATAAGTAGGTACTTACATTTCTGGTTGAGTAGGAAGTATGAAGAATGATAAGTCCGGGTTTGCGAAATCATTATTGAGGCACCCGAAAACACTACAATATTTTTTTCCCCTTTTTGAAGTCATGATACTCGTAATTTACGACAAGTGTCCGCCGCCCGCGCCGGCGAGAGTTGACGAACGCAAGCGGTCATGTAGCGTACGCGCGTGCTCACAGTCGCGCTGCACAGCCCACACTGCCGCCACCTTATTCCCCCATATATTATGCTAGCGTGTGCGTGAAATCGCGTGCCGACATGGCGCGCGGCGCGCACGCACACATTCAAACCGAGAGCGGCACGTTTGTATGAAGATGTTTTACTGTATATATTTACTGTGGCCTAGTAGCCCCACTTCGAATTTTTAAGACCACCTGTCGGTCCTTTATGTAAAAAAAACATAAAATTTTTAATTCTTTCTTATTTGCAAAATAGTTGGGCAAACGTCACCTAAAACTGTTCCAAATTTAAAGTTGATAGCATTAGTAGTTCTTCAGATATCCAGCTGTGACAGACGGACAGACAGAAAGACTGAGTCACACCATTTTTTATTTTTTTTGTGGATGGGAAATCATCAAATGACTTCTCCCGCTCTGGGTGGAGCGGGAGGGCGTGACAGACTTTTGCTGACTAAAACCCACCCGTGTTCCTTCAGTTGCCTGTGCTAGGGCTACGGTATCTCTTTCGAACAACCCGCGACACCGGCGGCATCGGTCCTACCGGACCCCATCACTGCTGACATCTCATTGAGGCGCGCGTGGAATATAACGCGCCGTCGACCCGGGCCTGGTCCGGACGGCGAGCTACCCATTGCTCGCCGTCCGCAAGTCCGCGCCTACGGTGGCCGGGAATCGGCTACTGATTCCCGCCGCCCAGGGCGTCTCCTGCGGCGACTAGGGGCTTGAGGGCGCGACAGTTGCCTCCCTCACGCGTTCCGCCTCCTCCTTCGCGAGCATTACTGCTTCGCAGAAGGAGACTGATTCACACCATAAGGGTTCCTTTTAACCATTTTGGTACGGAACCTTAATTATCTATCAGAATTATTTTTTTTTTTTGGAAAATTCTTGTTTTTGAATGTACTGTTTAATAAAATAAAGATTTTTTTTTATATTACCAGGACATGTGTACATACCCAACTAATATTATAACTGCAAAAACTACTGAACCGATTGTGATGAAACTTAGTATTTAGATAGCTGGAGACCCAGATTTGCACATTTTATCCCGGAATTTCCACGGGATAAAACGGCGCAGCTATTTATTATTTATGTACAGAGGCCAGCACATCAAGCTACCCCAATCTGTCAAATTTCTTTGATAAATTTTCAACTTTACAACAAAGGAATAAGGTTCATATTCAATTGGGAAAATTTGCCAGATAGGAGTAGCTTGATGTGCTGGCTTCTGTACATAGGTACAAGTTAAAATATATAGTAATTATATGGCCGCCAGACCAGAGGGGCGCCGTTGAGGTGCTTGCCTAGGGCGCTCTCGACATTTAATCCGCCTCTGCTTACAATACTAGGTATTTAGGGTCCAGACGGCTGCATTATTTAGATACCCTCTTTTCTGAAATAGGCACTTGGTTACAATTGGGTACACAATGCAGTTGACAAACCATCTGTTATGTGCCACATAAAATTAACCCATTTCATATGTTACGAAGTAATGCCGTGATTATTGAACGGATGGGTAGGCGGCGGTTTTTAATTATGCCCAGACACAGTCACGAATTTCATGCAGTTGCGACAGTATGGTTGCACAAGATCAATTTGAAAAAAATACTGAGCGGCTGTAGAATATACTCACACGCTCTATATCAATACAAAAGAGCGATAGGGTCACAACCTAGTGTCGTAGGATGACAAGACACGACTCTTGGCTTCGCTTGAGTTGGCGTCGCTGCATCGCATTTGAAGCAATATTAATTCGACAGACACGTGTTGCAGAAAAATAAATCGAAGTTAGGTAGGTATATAATAATAAATTTAAATAGGGCTCATAAATCCTTTGACCACGGTCCTCCATAGTCTATTCTATTTCGTAATAGTTTCTTTTTTAGTTTCACCCTGCAGTCTAGCGTAATCCCACGCTATACAGGCTGGCTTGTAATTCGGCGTACCTCTTTGCTGCAGTCCCACGGCCCGCTTTCTCACAGGCCAGATCGCGCTAGGCTAGGCCAGGCCGACAGGTCGCCGGCCGTGGGAACCGTCGCATCCGATGAGGCCTGTCGTTGGAATGCTCGGCAACGGCCATGACAGGCCTCGACTGGCGTAGCAACGCCTGGCGCGGTCTGTCAGTTAACGGACCGTGGGACCGCGGTTTTACAAGGTAGCACCCCGTATGATATTACCACAAAAATATAAAACAAACTTTCTAATATCTATGGATATTACCTATGCCGTAAGAATTAAGTACCTTCTTCGAATAACAAATATTACAATTTACATGTCACCCTATAAGTATTAAGCTCTGGTGTAAATGAAGCCTTTATTTTGTCGTTCACTGAACCTTGAACCTTCATTGATCCTTGCCTCAGTACGCACATACGCTCACCTAACTTTCCAGAAATAAATTAATAAAAGGTCACGCCCTAAGGTTTCCTTGAAGGTCACGATTCGCACTATATAATTTAAAAAATATTCGTTTTTCTTAACTACTACTTCGTTTTACTTACTAGGGGTGGTCAATAAAAAGTGATAATGAGTATGACGCAATTATCTTTTATTGAATGTTATTTTATTTTTCGACGTAGTCACCTTTCAGGTTTATTTTTTTTTATTTTATTTTACACTTTGTATATCTTTTTTCTAAACCTAAAATTCCTTGTCTAAAAAAATCTTCTTCCTGATCCCTTAAAAATCGTGTACGGCGGCGACTACTGCATCATCATCTCCAAATTTCTGGCCCCTGAGCCTTTGACCGCGGAAATAGGTAGAAATCACTAGGAGCAAGGTCCCGTGAATATGAAGGATGTCCCATCAAAACAAAACAACTTTAGCGAGTTTGCCACGCCGTTTCTTGCGTATTTCCTCACGCAACTTTGTTATTTGTCCTGCGTACAAAGTCCCCGTAATAGTGGTTCCATGATTAAGGTATTCGATCATTACCAGGTACCCCTTGGCTGCCCAGAAAAGAGAGCCCATGATCTTACCGGCGGATGGAATCGCCTTCAATTTCTTCGGAGTTGGAGATGACGGTCTCTTCCACTTCATGAACTGTTTTTTCGTTTTCGGGTCATATTGGTGCAGCCATGTTTCATCCATAGTTATGAATCGAGCCAAAAAACGGTCAGGATCTTGTTGTAACAAATCCAAACAGCTTTGTGAAAATCTCAGTCTCGTTTGTTTCTGCACGTCACAAAGCATTCTGGGCACCCAGCGCCGACACTTTTTTCGTACCCAAATGGTCGTGTATAATATTATGGACACTTCCTCTCAAAATCTTTACTTCTTCAGCTATAAAACGAACAGTAACACGACGATCCGCCAAGAAAATGTTTTCAAACTTTTTTAATTATTTGTTCAGTCACTACCGATGTAGGGCGTCCCGTGCGTGGGTCGGCTGGGTCGTCGTTAGTGGAAGTTCTTCCTCGCTTGAACTCGGCGCACCAACGCGCAACCGTAGAATATGGAGGAGCATGAACCCCTAATGTTGCTCTCAAGTCTTGATTTACCTGCTCCGTAGTAAAATTTTTCAAGCAGAGATATTTTATTACCGCGCGAATTCAATTTTATCCATTTTTAATTAAGAACACGTTCTGACATGACGGCGACGCAAACAAATGACTTCTATTTTTAATTAAAAAATGTGAAAACCGACTTCAAAACCTAAAACGAATAAAATAACTTTCTTAAAAAACTTAACAGCTTCTGAAGTCGGTGCCAAGCTAAGGTGCATTGAAGAATTGAAGACACCGACTTCAGAAGCTGTTAAGTTTTTTTATGAAAGTTATTTTATTCGTTTTAGGTTTTGAATTCGCTTTTTACTTTTTTGACAGAAAATTTATTTTTTCATTTTTAGTTGAATATACAATTACGTAAGCCCAAGACGAACGATAAGAAAAATCATCCAAACCCGCTTAGAAATACCGGAGATGCATTTATGCATATAACTACGTACATAAGAATACTTACCAATGTATATATTAAAACCTTCCTGAAAGTATGTAGATCACGTTAGTGAAAGAATCATCAAAATTGGTTCATTAGTTTTTGAGGAAAACTGCGGACATACAAACATACATACGGGTCAAATACAGAACCTCCTTTTTTGAAGCCGGTTAAAAAACAAAAGAAAATTGATTGCTTTTTTTATTAACATCATATCTAATGTCTGGGCTATGCCTGTTAGTATTTATTTTCTTTCTTTGCAAGGAGAAGAATGTATCGCATTATCACTATTTATTGAACGTTAAGTACTAAAATTTTTAAATCAATGACTTGAATTGATTCGTAGACGTTGTCGATTCGACGAACTAGCAAAATAAGGTTTTAAAGAGACTTCAGCATACTTATCATTAGGTAGGTTATTACTTAATTATCAAACATAATGCAAAAACAATTAAAACACGTCTAATACATATATATGGGAACAACGGCAGACAATCGAGGCGAGTTCGTCCATCTGACCTTGTCTCTATTCTCGTGTTCAACATCCACTGTGTTGGGTTTCCAAGATTTTAACTTGTCTCGAATACTTCCGATACAAACTGTAAGTCGAGTCTTTTAGACATTTTAAAGAATGATAATATAGCGACTCTCTGGGAGGCAGACTTCGAGGCAAGCATGCACCATCGTCACAATATATACTCTATTTACAATAAGATTACACATTTAAATAAACCTTTTTTACAGTCCGTTAAACTGATTTTGACTTCTATTCCGCAGGCTTAAGGATGGCATTAAAGGCAAAAAAGTGGTTACAATATTACCAACTGTTTACTACAGCTGCGATTGTCGCATGACAGTTAGTAGTTAGTTCAGTTGACTGTTTATTGTGGCAAAAAAGGTTTGTTTAATATCTAATCTTATTTTAAATGTAGTATAAATATATTATCGTCGACTGCTATATCTTCGCTTACTATTGTTTCCTGATGTATGACCTATAGGAATCTTCAAGTCCCGACAGAACGGATAAAGTAACGGCCACGACTTCGATTTATAGGTCGTAGGTTCGAACCCAGACAGGCGCTTTACTGTGTAAATTATTTCATCACCACTGCTCTCAAAACGGTTTTGGGAGCGCGCTTTCTCGGCGTGTACGCACGAGCGGACAAAAACATGGTGAACACGAACATCGAACATTTTAAATGTTCAACAGGGTCCTGAGTTTCTTCAGATGATCCGTGTTCGATGGTCGTGTTCACTATGTTTTGTTCGCTCGTGCGTACACACCTTTAGACGCTCTCTCATTCGCAACAAGATGACCACATTTTGTTGTAACCCTCAACATGCTCAACATGTAAAACAGTGCTTCTTAAGTTTAAATTCAAATGCTATGCTGCAAATCCTGATCGATATATTGCGGCAACAGTTAGTGAGTAGTTCGTCCCGTCGAATACGCGTGAAGCTGTTAACTAGAAGAGCAGACGCAAAGCTTATAAGCGTGAAGACTATTTCTGGTCATGATTTCGTTCTGGCGGCTTACCATGCCTATTCTGATAAGTCAGTTTTATTTCGTATCTTATTCGGTTTTCTAAAGAATTTACTAACATCTCAAACATTTAAACACATAATAATTAGTTATGTCTAAGTAGTTCCCCTAATTTTCCTAAAGAACGGCTGGCAGGCGTGCCCACAAAATCAAGAGCAAAGACCTGATTCCGCACATGTTAAAGATCACATGAACAGTTTTCGTTCCCAGAGGTAGAGTGGGTGTTCCCAGGGGCAACGGCCGAGATATCGCCAACGCGAAGTAGAATTTGGAGGAACTGTTGTTTCTGGGTCGTATTTACGTTAATGTTGACTGCATCGGTATAAGTAACCTAGGTGGAATAAGCCTTGTAGGAATGTAATCCGTTAAGCTTCAAGTTTATGACAAAATAAATATGCATAATGCTCGTGGGCCACCTCATGTCCCAATTAATTATCGAACACTACGTTCGTTGAGCAGTTCGTACTGCTCAACGTAACGTAGGTGCTCCTTCCTAATTATCGTTACTTAGGAAGTGGACTCCGAATATATAGGCCTACACGTACATCAACCCTTTATAAAACAAATATAGGAAAAAAACAAAAAAAGGATTGTTTAGTTACCTCATTCCTGGAACAAACATCTCCACAAAATAATTTTGATTTTAGACAAAACAACGTTGAGTCAGCCGTATGGAATTATGTTCTATTCATACTACATTCATTGGTACTAGTTCTACTTCTCTTGCCAAATTATAAAGTTACGACAAAAATATGTTCGCAGTTCGTACTACTACGTCATAAATATATCTGCCTAGTTCATGATTCTGCATTCTGTGTCAATATACTGGTTAGAAGTTCAAAAAATGCGAAATGCACCCCCATTCCCTAAATTGAGTACTTACAGACGCAGTCCACATTTCACTGTGTTGTTGCTCGATAAACCTGAAAACGAAACGACCAATTAAACTTCTTTAACCAGCAATATTTCTGTTTAATGTTCTTTAAAATATAATTCGCTGAATTTGTCCCGGAAAATATTAAGAAAGAGTAAGTTCTACCTGTACATTGTATCGTAGAAAACATCCAGTTTCCCCAACTACCTTTGTAGAAACTTGGTAGTTGCGATGAGTTCTTTCTGGCTGTGCCCAAAAAGTGCCTCATCTCGCTGTCGTTTGAGCATCTGGCAACTTTGAAGTCCTCAAGTTCTGCTTGAGGAAACTACCTAAATCCTCCTTGGTAAACATGGCTGACTGGCCTATTGGGGGCTTAACTAGGAAGCCGTATCGAGGGACCTTCTTTGTGATACTTGGCCTTGGTCCCAAGTGCTTGCTTAGCATTATAATTACAAAGACAGCAAAACGCAATCCGTACCTACTTAGGAGAGACTTCTATGTATCAAATGTAGGCAAAATTCATGGGTCTCATCCTCGCACAGATCTTCTTTCGTTCAGGTCACGGAATCTTTGGAAACACTTCTTGTAGGTGGCCAGTGCTGTTGGTAGCAGATTCCAGCACTGTCTTTTAATAATAATTCTATTCTGCCCACCTTGGCAAGGTGGGCAGAAAAAATTGATCTTTTACGACTCTTATGGATAGTCGGAGTAATCATACAGCCATGTGGCAGAGATTAATATAGACATTGCATTACAGAACAAGACACCAAAGGACCATCGGAAGCGTTACTAATCCATGGACAAAATCCTTACTAATATTATAAATGCGAAAGTGAGTTTGTTTCGCTTTCACGCTAAAACTGCTGAACGGGTTTGGATGAAATTTAGCACATGGGTAGACCTTGTCCTGGATTAGGACATAGAGACCCGATATTCCCACGGGATTGAGAGTTATGCGGGTGAAAACGCGGAATGCAGCTAGTAAAATCGGTCCAGAAGTTAACACGTCACGAGAAAACATTAGTTCTGTTAAGTGCTAGTAATAAACCTTCCTTCATGCTTACACGACTACTGCGGAGTAACAAATGACCACAAAGAGTTATTCGTCTGGAACATACCAACGTAGAAGCGTGAAGTTTTGTTGTTTATATAAAAAATTGCCAAGTTTATGTCTGATTTGCATTTTTATTGAGTTTTATCTGTCTTTGTTGGATGTAAGTTGTCTAGGAAATCTTTTTGTATGTATTGGGCAGTTTAAAAAGCGTCTGAATGGATGAGTGCCCAAGTAATAAGAGTTATTGGAAACGTTGGGACTTAGGGCCAAGGAGATGTTATTTCACATCCTACAGTAGGGTAGGCGCCCGAGTTATTTATAACTTCAGTTGGTTAATTTGCAATCAGTCTGTATTTACTAAACTACCGTAAACCCTCTCTCAAAATTAATAATTGTCTGAAAGTTTGATATTTACTTGAGTAACTTAAGTAATATCTACAAGAAGTTATGAGCTGTGTAATTACCTCCCTACATAAGCATCTTAAAACCATATAATTGGCTCTTTCGTCTGGCCTTCATCGATTTGGAAACCTCGCATTATTTCGGTAACTCACCCATGTAACTGGCATTTAATTCCTCATCAGCGACACTTTAATTACCTACTAATAATATACTTAACCACGTTCGTTAATTAATTACAAGGCTTACTAAATAGTAAGCCTTGTAATTAATTCCAATGTCAGTTTAATATTATAATAAGTATTCACATTTTGTTGAAACAATAAATGAGAGGTATTAAAATAATATGTTCAATTATGTTGCCACATTATGACTAATTTCGTCGCAGAACACTTCAATGAATGCATTGCATTATACAGTGTTGTTTTGTTATTTTATTTGATGCGAAAATAAGCGACCTCTGTAACAATTACTGACCATGATGCATTATACCTATTTCTTTAATTTCACCCTCATACACTTGGCTAGTATGATCAGCAACAGAAGTCGGTTAACACTGCTACTTTTTGACATCATCTAACTAAATTAACACAAAATGATTGATAAACTGCTTTTTTTTTCGTTTAACCGTTAAAAGTTAATGTTCTTAATATTTTAAGTACTTCTGTTCCGATTTGAATTAAATGTTTCGCTTGATGATTAAGATTAAAAAACTGCAAGTGTTAATCGACGTTTGTTGCTGACTGCACCATAAAATGAATAAAATCATTTGTTGACTTCAACAAGTTCAACAATATCAAGCAATCAAATAAGTACCTGACAAGATGCAGAAGAATCCAATCAATCTACCTAGCCTTTTCCCTATAATATATCTATGTTGGGGTTGGCTTCCAGTCTAACCGGATGCAGCTGAATATCAGTATATTACATGGAGCGACTGCCTATCTGACCTCCACAACCCAGTAACTGGGTAATAAGATAGATACCCTTTGGTAAGACTGGTTGTCAGACTTTCGGGCTTCTGACGACCTGTAACGGCCGATTCTCAGTTTTTTATCCGCGTTAGACATAATTGTACAAATTAATGAAATATAAGTAATCTAAAATATCCTCATAATAAGTTATGAAAAAAGAAAATGCTCTAATTTATTTTTTCCAAATCGTTAACACTACTCCTTTAGAAGTGATATTTAGTTTAGTCCTTTATCGTCGCCTTAACGTGCTGCCAAGGCACGGACGGAGGAGTCTCGGTATTTAAAGATGGTCAGTAGTCACCCATCCACGGACCGACCCCAGCAAGCATAGCTAAACCTGATGGATCGACTCGTGCGGCTGTTATTACTTAGCCATGAGCTCCTCGAATCCCATTTCCAATAATAAAATCAGCATCATGCACATGCATAGCTGTTTGTAGACTTAGATAGACAACAGAAACTAGGTTGCTCTGAAAATACTTTGTATTGTCCGGAAGTTTTCCTTTATGGATGAAAGTTCGTGCACAAGTGGAGTTCTCTTCCGTTTTGAACAGAAATTCAGAATGTTTTGCAACATGACATACTTACTGTTTGTTCTGAAATAAAAAATGTACAGAGCTAGCTACTGACTTAATGACTGAAAAATGCTTACATAAATTCTAATACTTGATAGTAGACAGTTAATAAAAATGCTGATGTTGTCTTCGAAACAGAATCAACATGTAGCATTGTTATTCTAGTTATTTTAAATGACATTTATTTATTATTATTATTACTCTTCCTCATAGTAATTAAGTGGCATGTATTTTATTTTATAAATTGTTTCTAATATTCGACACAATGTAAAAATTGTTATGAATAAATAAATAAATAAATATATAATTTGAATTCCGTAGAATAAGAGGAAGTGGTTTTAATTCAGCTTGCAAGATTTGACAAATACATACCTAACTAACATGCACTAACAAGGCTTGTTAAATAAAAGTTTGTAAAAAGCACGCTGAAAATAGCTTTAAATTGAAGGTCATGAAATCCCATTTAGATGAGCGATTGTCCGTGTTTTAGTTGGACTCATAGGCAAGTGCGAATAGTTGATTGGAGGTTATTCAACTGTTGAGTGAACAAAAATAGCGCGATCGCTGCGCCCGCGCTTGCCGTTCTGTGTCCGCTCGGCACACGCCTGATGACGCCGACGCCGTAGCAAGTCGCCCCGGGACCGCCAACTACACTTCCGGGATACACACACTCTAATTTGGCCCAGTGTTCGATCGCCAACGTGTAAAGTATTCATCAACTTTGACATCAGTCGTGTCCGCTATTAATTATTTACAGCCAGCCTTTGATACTGCGTCGTATGTTTTAAATTGTTCGTCTTTGAAACTTTTCTAGGCCGATTTTAAATTCTGGAATACCGCAGTCAAACATAATTTTGACTTATTGAAATTACAATAAATTCTCTTGTCGATGCCATGAGCCCATGAGTCACCGACACGTTTCTTGATTTCGTCAGTTTCGTGTTTGTTAGAAATACTCTTCAGAACCGAGTTTTCAGTAATAAAATTGAACGTGGGTCGATGCATCAGCATATTGTGACGTCAAGATTTTGATATTGGGATTTATGTTGTCTTTATTATTGCGGTCCTCGGTGCCGGGCGGAGACGGCGGCGGCGCGGCTGTGGTGCCGGTCGAGCTCGGGTCGCGGGGAGGGCGCGGACGCGGATTGCGATATTTATAGAGGCGCCGAGACGCCGGCCCCACACTATCCCACATGTTAATTGGCTACTTGCGCCACATTTTTTCTGGACGTCACCGTTCACGCTCATACAACGCCAATGCCGACCGACGGCCGCGGCGTTTCCGACCGAGAAACATTGACACCTATGTAACTGGCCTAGATACGCCAACAGTTTAGCGCTAGGATGACGTTGTTATACGTGAAAACAAACAGCGATGACAGTTCAAGACCCTTTCGCGAGAGCTTTTCAAGACACAGCTGAGACAGATCGGAGAGCTCTACCATGCACAACAGACTTCTACCAAATTACGAGTAGACTGTTGAATTACATATATTTTTTACGGGGATAAATATTGTTTTGAGGAATGATTTATAATGAATGACTTAGGCAATAAATACTGAGATGAACAGGTGACTATCAAAAGATGAGTCTCTACTCTAGTTTAAAATAATGTAAAATTGTCAAGGTGGACCGAAATAGAAAAAATGCCCGAGATGTAAACTATGAGTCAATGTCAAATAGTTTCGGATTGAATTGTTTTATCTCGGTGGAATAGAACTAGTCCAAGAATTTTCAAGTTTTATAGACTTTTGTAAACAGAATTTTGGATTCTTTAAGTGTCCTGCTGGTGAAGAGGGGTGAATTGAACTTGGAGTACCGAGTACCTATTTGCTAATGTAAACAAGCACGCAGAGGGGTGAACCGCTCTGTCAAACATTATGGGTACCTACATAAACAAATGTGTTTTAATGTAGTTAACGCCACGCCTCTTTCTTTAGTTAAGCAAAAGTTCTGGTTGAATAGTTTTAATCTATCTAAATGTTCTATGTGTGTGTTTCTGTGTATTCTTACATCTTGGCGACTAATTTCTCTGTAGCGGAACTGCAACGAGTTTACGTAAATTACGTTTATTGTAGCAATTTGTACTATCTAGTTCAAATATTAGTACCTACACAAATAGTGTCAGTTAGGCAACCCACATCTTGTCCCAATTGTAATAAGAAAATGAGAATTTAAGATCACAGAATAACTTTTTTATCTTTTTTTTTAACTTTCTTTTTTTATTTCTTTTGAATATCTTTCTTTTATATCTTCTTTAATTTCATGGAGGATTGATGAAACCTAAAGTGACGATTGTGTGCTCTTCTACGCCTCTCTTATTAGTGCAAGCAATTATAAGAGAAGATAATCGAGCTTATGACGCGTTAAAAAAAGTTGGGAGGTGTCGTGAGACACCAGAGGTCTTAGTGCGAGTTTTTATACTTACTCGATCGCGTTTACGTTAACGTTACCTTACGTCAATTTGTATAGAATATTGCGATTCCCACTATAGTCACCAGACGGCGCTTACTCAATTTCAGTACAAATTGACGTTTACTTTAACGTGATCGAGTAAGTATAAAAACTCGCACTAAGGCCTCTGGTTGGAGCGAAATTCCTTTCGCTGTTTGTTATCACACTAATATTATAAAGTCAAAAGTTTGTGTGTGTTTGTATGTTTGTTACTTCGTCATGCTCAAAGGGCTGGACCGATTTGGATGAAATTTGGTATGTAGATAGCTTGTACCCTGGGTTAACACATAAGCTATTTTTTATCCCGGTCAACGCGGGTGAAATCGTGGGGCGCAGCTAGTGTATACAGAGCCGTATAGTGTAAGTTTTTAGAAGCTAAAACTTATACTAGATGGCGCTGTGTTAAAAATCAAAATCAAAAAATTTTGACACTTGAAACTGACTTTTTCGGGTGCGATTTCTACCAATTTACTCCTATCGCAAGCCGCGATAAAGAACTTCTTTCCAATAGATTAACCATTCTGCAGGTTCTTAACACGGCTGACTGCCCAGGGTGTGTCGTCGGATGAACACTTACTACTGCCTCTGTCACTCGAGTCTTTTATTACGTGCCCTAATCCCCGTCCATGAACGTCGATCCAATACTTTATTGCAGTATGGCTTCTATCTATATCAACACCGTGTCCATATACGGCTTGGCACTGTTTTCTTTGTAACACGAAAAAGTAGCACTTGAGCTATGCTTAAGGTGAAAGCGCCAGGGTAGCCCGCGAAATTCAAATTTTCTTACGGTTTTTGCAATTTGCAGGTCAGTATCAGGTTGTATGTTGATCCGAATATGATTCGCGTCCATAACAAATCTGTATTTAAAGAATTATAGTCATCAAAATCATCAATAGAACTATCTGAGTTCATATAATCCTAATGGATGACTATTTCATGAAATATTGACATTTGAGGATTATACTAACTTAAGGAGTTGTATTACTGATTTTAATGATTATAATTCTGTAAATATACATTTGTTACTGTGGCGAATCATACTTTAATCAACATACACCCAGACACTCAGCTGCAAATTGCAAAAATCGTAAGAAAATTAGAATTTCGCGGGCTACCTTAGCGCTTTGCCCTTAAGTACAAAGTCCTAAGAAGTGAGAGAGAGGAGGAGAAGGGTTTGGACTGTGTCCTTAAGAATTAGAATAAAATATAGGTATTGCCTGATTGTGCACCAAATACGATGACATATTTGACCTTAACGTCATAATATTCGTTTAGTTTATCAGCCAAGTCAATTTTCGACTTTTGTGCACTAGTAACTAGATAGTAAGGATGATCTGCCAACGTTGGTCGGGTTGACCTTGACAAAGAGGATTAGAACTTGAGACTGAGAAGTTACAATAAGCACTACTGCTAACTGTTCAATAATATACTAAACCGGGTCTTTTCAAGGTTATGTACCTATTTATGTTTCAGGAATTAAAGATAAAAGCGCCTGGTTCACGATCGCTTTCTTTTAAATATGTATAACCCTGTATAGTGTATACCTATGCATGCAAAGTACCTAGAGTTTCCTATAGTTATTCATGGACTCCATCGTCAGTAAGTCATTCACCCACCTCAATACGTGAGCAGAGATGTTTTAACATTAGAAGCCAATTTGTTGCGTTGTCGTCTACCTACCTAAATTGTTTTTTTTAACCGACTTCAAAAAGGAGGAGGTTCTCAATTCGTCGGAACCTTTTTTTTTATTTTTTTTTATATGTATGTTCCCCGATTACTCGAAGATGGCTGGACCGATTTGGATTTTTTTTTGTTTTATTCGAGAGGGTATACATCACAGTTGGTCCCATATAAAATTGATTAACTTTGCTTCGGTAATTTTTGAGTTAGCTTCAATAATACGTATTTTTTCCCCACTTTTAAATGGATGATGTTCTAGTTTGTTTTGCAGATAGTGGTATTAGAATTTGTGTGGGGTAGGTACACAACTAAAAAGTGAAAAATAAAAACTTTTTTACAAAAAAATACAACCTAC
Organism: Cosmia pyralina; assembly: GCA_946251885.1. Classification (NCBI taxonomy): domain Eukaryota; kingdom Metazoa; phylum Arthropoda; class Insecta; order Lepidoptera; family Noctuidae; genus Cosmia; species Cosmia pyralina. The sequence continues at coordinate 10,318,385 of OX276344.1, forward strand.
TTCCAAAAACAACACTACAAAGTGAAAAATAACTTTAATTTCTGAAGTCGGTGGCAAAAAACGAAAATACATTTAACTAGACACCGACTTCCGAAATTAAAGTTATTTTTCACTTTGTAGTGTTGTTTTTGGAAGTCGGTTGTATTTTTTTGTAAAAAAGTTTTTTTTCGTATTGTAAATGTACCTATACCTCATTTGTTGTTATTACTTATTTATTTAAATACGTTTCTACTGAATTTAATGCTACAAAGTACCTTTTAGCAGTGAGTACTTTGTTTATCTAGTGTCCTAATAAATCAATATTAGGATTTACCATCAAAACACAGTAGGCAAATCCAAAACATCATAGTATTGTTCCAAGAAACGCAGTCGCAGAGGCATTTCCTCGGAAAAGTTCCGAGTCACCAGTTGGTATTTCTACAGTACGGTCTACGTGGCTGGATATTTCCGTCGCCCAACCCAGTATGTAGGTGGCTTCACGACACTCACATATTCATAATGCTGTTCATATTATTACAAAGTAATAATTTAATTGATGAACAACTGCTGCGATTCCCTGTATCTACGCGACGAACTCTGATGCTTACAAACTCAATCTAGTTTTCCGTCTCAATAATTTATGACAGTATGCTTGCTCATAGACTTAATTGTATCCGGGTTTATTTGATGTCGGAGAAATGCGTAGGTTTTAAGAAAAATACTCTAGTACAAAACTTATTGTATGAGCAAGATTTTCCGGCATGAAGTCTTGGAAAGTGTTTCAGAACCAATTTATTGAATCAAGCTTCTTCTACTCTTTGAGATTAGCTCTCTTGTAATAAAAGGTTTAATAAGTATTTACTTAATTTTGTAATGAAAGTTACGTGCAATACTTTCTCATTTGGTCCAGTGCAGTGGAAAGCTGCGCCTTCGTCGCACGTGCGTGGACTACGCAAACGATTTGTAGCGTGAATCACGTTCTTGCGTGCAATTATCGTAGTGGTCAACGGGACATTAAGTCTGCTAGCATTGCCTTTACTAGCGTCCCTACTGCATCGACTTATTAGTATTCACTGACTGCGAGAATGAATAAATTACGGGGTCCCTGCTGACGGGAAAACTACTCTCTTTGCCAGCTTATAAACAAGCGTGGCAAATATACGGTGACACCTACAGTCGAGCTGACGACTCGCCAAACGGCTAATTGGACGAAGCTTTCTTCCGAATTCCGAAATGACTGTGTGGTGTTTCCCCAAATTACACCAAAGAATGCCCTGTTGTGGTTCGTCACATAAAAACTAGACTTCACGCCAAAATAACTTTTTTATTTTAAGCATCTAATTTTAAATGGAAGACTAGTTTCACGTGCAATTTCCTGGGCTGCTTTATTCGACGCTTAGTAGTTTTATTTCTTGAAAATTAGTATTCAGTACGTTACAAACGAATCTGTGTCGGAATAACGAGCCAAGTGTGGTACACTACATAAACCAGCATCGCAGTTTGTCTGATACATGATATATTTTAATGACAGTATCGTGATAGTGAGTTATTTGTTTGTTACAGTCACAATGGTGGTGGGCGAGAGCAAGCGCACCGCCAACATCATGGACGGCATTGAGAACACCGGCGACGTGCGAATGCACGACCACCGGCTGAGGCTCAAACAAAGGTGAGCGTTATCCCCTGTTACTTAAAACACATTGCCACATAAACACTAGGCATACCTAAGTACTGTACTGCAAATGGTCACTAAAACAATAGTATTTATAGATTTATGGAATTCGCAATTTCTTGGCTAAATCTATATCATCGCCTGGTATGTCCATAATTTGGCGGGTTTGGCCTACAACCCTCTTCTATATTGAAGCAAATTGCCCATGGCCATTTCGAATATGTACTCGAACTCTTGTTTGTTCGAGATCTCAGAGCGTAAAGTTCATACACCATCCTTACGTCAATGGATGCTTACACTGGTATTATTTTAGTAACGTAACGCATTCAACATGGAACATTTGTGTACGCGCCGTTGGGCGTCAGTCACGTCACCAACCAATGACCGGGTTTAGGGTGTCAGACTGTTCACCTACACGCGAAACGTCGGAAGTTTGTAGGCGTAAAGGTTGATTGTTACATCATTCCATCCATAGACATTATGCATTCATGAATATTATCACAAGACTGCTTTTAACTTTGACCATATTCGTTTTTGTACAAATTGCTTGAAATATTTCCAACTGATCAAATACTGCTTGACAGCATAAAATCAAACATAAATTACTCTGAACACAACTAATTTTCCGAAAAATCCTAATAAACCATTTTGGTAGATGACTACGTGCTTCTTTGATGTTTCTGGTATCTCTTGTGAATCATAGTTCCTAGTATTTTTTTTTTATTTTATTCATCAATGCTTTGCTATAACAAAGCCACTGCCTTAATAATTAATAAAATATGGACATAATGTTAACATCGGGTGAATGTCTTCGTCGATGCGAGGCCGATTCATTTGAATGTTTCTGCATTACTATACTTACTAATATTAAACAAACGTGTATTGCGTGCATTGGCGGCGCGTGGGCAGCGATCGATGCCTTTGGGTTCAAGTTAAAAGCAAACGGCTGGTTTCCACAACATCAAGTACTTACCTACTGTTTTCACTGATATCTTGGCGAAACCCAAACAGTTTGATGTCGTCATCATCCTGTTGCGCTTATCCCAATTAAGTTGGGGTCGGCGCAGCATGTCTTATTCCATACCCCATTTCTAGCCATATCGTCCTTCCCACAATCTATCCATCGTTTCTTTGATTTATATCTACTCTTATAATAATCCACATTCATATTCAAAACAAACCCGTTTGATGTCGTATGTTTGCAATCTAAAAAATATCCGTACTTTTTTGGAGGCATTATGCAATTGGTTTTCTTTACATTGCTATGCATTCAAACTTTCATTTTAACTTCAGGAGGAACTGAGGAAGTATATATGTCTCTTTCTGTTAACTTCTTGCAACTTAAACGTTCGTCCCTCCCAAACGTATAGTTCTTCTGTTTCTCATCGGATAAACAGTAAAAAAAAAAACTAAAAATAGCTTTCGTCCGCATTTTAAACAGTCATTTAGTACTCTTTAAATAGGCGACCGGATTCACTTTTTAAAATAGTAGTTCTACGCATTACGGTTTACTATAGGTATTTCTATTATTAGCGTCAAAGTGTTAGGACGATATTTGTAAAGAAAGTACAGTACTTCAAGATAAACGCTTTCGCTTATAAAAAGTATGGTATTCGCATTCGCAGTAGGATGTGTGCGTTTCCGTGACGCATCGATTTGCTTTATCGTTTTACACCTCGACACTAATCATTTGAGTAAATTGAACCGTTTTAGCTGTGATGACTCCGTATTTGTCGTCTAATTTTTGAACAATGATTCCAAGAATGCTGCACAAAAGATGATGACTACAACAAGATCCTAGTTTTCTTATGAGAAAACATTTTTAAAGCAGGTGATACTGTGGCCCCAGCGTTAGAAATTAAGGCTAATAGGGCCTCTGATCTAACGCCCTCCCGTTTACAACTACGGCTTGCATCATCAATTCATCAAGCAATGAATTTATATCTCCTACGAACTTCAAATCACTACCCCACAAACCTGATATTTAACCTGTTTACTTACCATTTATGAATATGTATTACAGATTCGATATAGTAAGAAAACTAGGTCAAGGCACGTACGGCAAGGTGCAGCTGGGTATCAACAAGAAGACAGGCCAGGAGGTGGCCATCAAAACTATCAAGAAGTGCAAGATTGAGTCCGAGGCTGATCTCATACGCATTCGGCGCGAAGTGCAGATTATGTCTTCTGTTAGACATCCTAATATTGTACATATTTATGAAGGTATGCAGCGCAAGATAATTAATTTTCTAGCTTCCCACTAAAGTGTTTGGGCAGTTAAAATTACAACTTGGGGCGAAAATAGTTTCTGCTCCGTTTAATCTTGCCATAACTGGTATTCAGAACTACAAGATGACTGATGAGACAACATTAAACATAACTGCAGTCATTATTAATTCCAACATCATTTTCTCTGACATTTCCAATGCTTCATCGCTTTATTGCGATCTAAATACCGCAGTAACAAGACAAATACAACTATAAAGTACCATATCAATCGGTGCCAAATCATCTCGTATTGGCCCTTTTGTCGTTACATTTCATAGACTAACATTCGTCTGAGTTCGCCGTTCAAAACAACATGGCATGCGGCCGAACTATTACATTATTGTAACTATAGCTTGAAACTCTTTATAACAATCTGATATGATGTTGATTTTCCTTTAGAATTAATCGAGAAATATGCGACCATTATTCTCTAAAATATCGTTTATGTCTTTCAGTATTTGAAAACAGTGAAAAGATGATCCTCGTTATGGAGTATTGCTCAGGCGGTGAGCTCTACGATTATCTTAGTCAGAAAAAAGTATTACAAGAGGACGAAGCAAGAAGGTCCGTAGACATTTTACTCCTAAATATATTTATTTTTTGGGTTTTTTATTTCGATTTAACAATGTTACTTGTGATGGTGTTTCAGGTTATTCCGACAGATCGCAACTGCTGTGTATTATTGCCACATACATAAAATCTGCCATAGAGATTTAAAATTGGAAAATGTTTTATTAGATGATACTGGTAGTGCTAAGGTTGGTGAAAATCCTTACTATCTGATCAATATTTTGGTAAATTTTCGTTTTGTGTGATACAAGTGATATTATATTATTGTTTCCAGATTGCCGACTTCGGTCTATCAAACGTTTTCAAAGAGACATCTTTACTGTCCACGTTTTGCGGTTCACCTTTATACGCGTCCCCGGAAATCGTCAAAGGAACGCCATACATAGGGCCAGAGGTACTCACGGCATAATTTAATCATTTACATAATAATAAGCTTAAGTACAATGAGTCAATGATGTATGCGAGGGTCACGTTTTCCTCCTTCCTTTTGTGGAAAATAAAATCGTGGAGTTTCGAGCATCTTACACTAGTAACATTTGCTGGTGGACTGAAGCATGTAGACCTTGGCTTGCATGGAGCAACACCGATTTAAATTGGTGATTTTATCATGGATTGGAGAAGCCTCCACTACTGTAAACAGCTGTGTTGCTGGGAAGTTTGCGCCACTTCTTCTCCCCAGCCCCAGCTAAAGCGAAGGAAGGAAGGAAGTGGTGAAGGGCGGGCGTTTCGGGCAGACTGTCTTATGTAATTTCGACGTACATTTCGTTCGATTCTGAGCCTAATTTGAATAATAGATATCTTTTTTGATACATTAAGCACTTGCGACTAGCCCCGAGCAGCCAGTTCATGCCAAGCTTGCTAACTAGCTAATCTTTTGTACATAGCATGAGCTGTTCCTATGACCGAGCTTTCTGGCGAGCATTTGTGGAGGCCTATGTCCAGTAGTGGACGGCTGATGATGAACAGTACCGGTGGCAGGGTAGGGCGCGCCTCGGCGCCCGCCCCGGGCGCTAGACATGATGGAAGGGGCGCCCTACCCGAACGCGGCCTCTAACTTTTCTCTTGTTTGACTCTTACTCTATTTTTTTACCCAACTGCGTGACAGCAAAGACAGGGTTATGTTTTTCTCAAACTTTTCTGTATGAATTGACAAAGTTTACTATTTCTATAATATGAATGGGCCAAAGAAAAGCCGAGGTGGGGTGCTAAAAATTTTGAGCTCGCTCTTGCAGCTTGCGTTCTCTGAAGTCTGAATTTTCAAACTTTTCTAAGTCAACAAATTATCTCCTTAATCTGTTCTAGCTTTTGTCCGCGGTTTTGCCCGCTTGGATGTCGGAAAATATCCCACGGGAACATACTACCGGGAAATCCTTCCTTATTCCTCGTCTACATTATAAAGGGAACCTCTGTGCAAAATTTCAGCTTTCTAGGTTCAAGGGTTTGGGCTGGGAATTCTAAGTTTTCCGTGACGTGATGCTAAATTTTTTGAGCTCGCTTCATTCACTCTTGCATCCTGCATTTTTCTATTCCTCAAAATTTACTGCATGAGTCGACAAAGTAACTTCTATTTCTATATGAACGAATTAACATATCCGAGAATGGTTCAAAAATTTGCGAGCTCGAACGAGCTCGCTCATACATCCTGCATTCTCCATTTACTGTATAATCTCTTATTAAACTGTATCAATGCATAGGAACAAAAGCTAAAATTTTCGCCCCTCTACTCTGTAAGAGTAGTGAGGAGTGCCGTTAGTTCTAAAACCGGCACTGATGATGAACTACCCTCACAGTTTGTTCCCACAAAAGAGAGAAAGAAATTGCAATTTTTCGTCTTCACTCCAGGTGGATTGCTGGTCATTGGGTGTGCTTCTATATACTCTAGTCTACGGAGCTATGCCATTTGATGGCTCCAACTTCAAACGTCTAGTCCGACAGATCAGTAATGGCGATTATTATGAACCTAGAAACCCTTCAAGTAAGTATTATTCCTTATAAAAAAGTTAGTTATGGCAGACTTGAAGCATATTTTTAGTTAATTTTCATCCTAAATGATAAATACCCATAGGACAATTTATTGACATTTGCCTTCACTAGAAAAATTCTAATGAACCTATCAATCTGGCTAAAATAAATTGTAGTTGGTTTATAAACATTATTTTTCCCAAGGGCATCATAAAGTTCATCAACACTGTTTTTAAGGTAGCTACTAAAATGATCTCTAAATTATATGTTTCAGGTGCATCACCTTTGATTCGCGACATGCTCACAGTGGATCCTTTGAAACGTGCTGACATCGCTTACATTTGTGATAATCCGTGAGTTTGCCATTTAATTATTTCATAAGACGTTGTAATTCAATTTGTCATATTTAAATTCATATGTCTAGGACGATAATTCTCATCGTGAGCATTTGTTTTGCGAATTTGTGTTGCAAACATTTGGTACGCGAATGTTTGTTACGCAACGAACATTCATTCGCGAAAAAAAAAAACAGTTTGTGAGTAAGACAAACAAATTCTTTAGAAACTATTCGCGATCGAATGTTGGTACACATAGAATTCTTGCAAAAGCCATGAGTTACAATGAAGGACTCCATTAAATTTTCTATCGTGGCTCATTGGACTAAGGTTTCATTTAATTCGAACACATGTCCACCATTCCGCATTTCTGACTCCAATAATAATATGAATTTACAAGCACGTAAAATCCTCAGGTGGGTGAACACGGGCTGCGAAACGTCATGCCTAGAGGAGGCAGAAGCCTTAGCTGCGCAGACGCCGGTGCGGTTGGATCTACTGCTGTCGCTGGCGCCCGCAGCGCCCTCTAACTCTAACTCCGTCATGGTGCCCAATGAGGTGGGTGTCGTACACAATCTAGCAAGGATTCGCAGTTAAGACACAGTAAAGACCCTATAAATTATCTGCACGAGTGGGTCGTAAGCCTGGCCCTTCAACGACGCTTAGCGGAGCGATGAAGAGCCGTTGAAAAAAAGGTGCCCTATTGATTTTCATCCGCTCGACTCTGTGGAAAATTAGTCTAATAAGGTGGAGTATAGGCCTCCACGCGGGCCTATGGCGGGTTGGTGGCCGTCATATTATTACTTGCCAGTTTCTGCCCGCGACTTCGTCCGCGTGAAATTTCTTGTTTTTAAAACATATCCTAGGACACTCGGCAATACTGTAGCTTCCGATTAGTGAAAGAATTATAGGAATATGATCAGCAATTCCGAAGATTACCCCTACACACAAACTCACAAATTTTACCTCCTTATAATATTAGTATAGGAACTCGTAGCTAAGTAATAACAGCCACACGGGTCGAATCATCAGGTTAAGCTACGCTTCCGCTACGGTGCGTGAATGGGTGCCCATCTTTACAATCCGATACTCCTTGCTTCGGAAAGCACGTAAGCCGTTGTTCCCGACGTGGATCTTTGACAGTCGTTACGGGTCGTCAGAAACCGAAAATCTGACAACCTTACCAAGGGGTATTGTATTAGGTCTTTACCTATGAAATTGCCGTTCTGCAGTACTGGCCATTTCAAATCATAATAATTTTTGTTTGGCTAAGAATTCTAATTTCAAATTAATTTTATTTTAAAAACATGGATTTTTTTTTCCAAAAGTAGTAATTTGTTTATTGATTAGTGTTACATTTTCATCGCATTTCAATCTTTTTCGTCATCATGGATACGTTAAAAATTCGAGTAATTATGGAATATGAGTACCGTCGTGGCAGCAACGCGGCACAAGCGGCACGCAACATCAACGACGTTTACGGAGCTAACACTACAAACCAACGCAACACTTGTTATTGGTTTGCTCGCTTCCGTTCTGGAAATTTCGACCTGAAAAATGAACCTCGCGGTCGTCCGAAGACATTGGTCGACAATATCGGCGTTTTACCTGAAATAAAACGCTTATTAAACTACTTACCTTATTCGAAGCATAATTAAACTATTGAGATAGGCTGAACCATGTTTCCTGTGCCTTTTTTCCTTACGTTTCTAGCGATATAGCTCTGTCTCGCTCTCATGACGTCACCAGGTCAGAGAGGGGAGCGCATTTTTGAGCTCGCGCGCTCGGTCTTGTTCATTGGATGATTGACTATGTCACCTGGCAGAAATTAATATTATGCTTCGAATAAGGTAAGTAGTTTAATAAGCGTTTTATTTCAGGTAAAACGCCGATATTAAACACTTGACCGTTATTCGAAGCATAATTAAACTATTGAGATATTGTCTGTTATCGCCTGGTGACGCTCATGACGAACGCCAATGTGTAGGGAAAGATCAAGAAAAAAGAAAAGATGTGTTTGAAAATATTCAACAAAATATCAATAAATCAACATAATTCACTATGAGACAGGTTTAAATAGAGCAGTAATGCTGTCACTCCTAGAAGAGCCCGAAACCTGTCGTTTATAAAATCGATTAAAAGTGTTTGAGGACCTCCAATTTCCCCGAGCCATAATATCTTCCATGGGGAAGTTGTCCAACCAATTCTTGGAAGCAACAGCGGAAGGGACACTCAGGACTAGCAACAATACCTGCCTGACGCATCAGAGCTTTAATCCAGCCTGCAATAATAGTTCGTGAGGCCGCACGAGCCGTGGTGACAAACAAGTTAGGACATTTAGCTTCCTGACGTCTAGTGGAAAGCAGTGATACAGTTTGTTCAACCCAGTATACGGGGTCCAAATTATCGTTATCGGTCATTAGGAGTGTCAAGTCATGAATACGCCTACCAGAACAGAGTACTAAGAGGGCAGCGGCTTGACTCGAAACATCTAAAATGTAGTCATGATTTATTGTTCTAACGCCAAGAAAACATACAAAATCATCAATATTCCACACGGGTAACTTAGAAACAATTGGTTTTTGATTGAAATCGATTTCAAAATATGTTACACCAAAGCATGATTACTTAGAACACCTGAATCATTTACATTATTACAAAGGGTGGAGACCATAGACTTGTGTAACAATATTGTATTATAAGACAGTTTATGTTTTATATGCAGATCAGCCAGAAAACGAGCTAGGTCAGATCCTGAGGGATTCTTAGGGCTAATATGACTCTACACCACGAAACCCAGCGGTTCCATGCAGGTTTGCAAGTTCTTAGGGTAGAATCGCGCCAAGAACTTTTCAAAAGATCTATCTGAGAATTATTCCACTTACCTAAATGATGTGTCCACCCCCACATTTTCAAACTTCCAACACTAGATCCTGGACGCGAGGAGGTGGCAGTCCCGTTGTCACATCGATCAATACTTTGTTCAGGTTCTGTATTGTGAACGGTGGGGCCAGAGCCCAGGCTTTGAGACCTCCGCGCCAAAAGACTTTCTCCCATCGCGGTGCTACTATCAAGTAAATTCCTGATGCCCGATTGAGGTAGCTCAAAAACCCTGGGAATCAGGAACGGGGGTGCCAACACCCATGCCAGATCGAATTTCCAAGCAATCGAGAATGCATCGTGGGCTACAGCTTGTTTGTCGTTCTGATCTTTCGACACGTAATGAGGGACTACGTGACCGTTGCTGGAAGCAAACAGGTCCACTTGGGGAATTCCCCATTTTAAAAATATTATCTTGGTAATCTCGGGGTATCAGATGCCATTCGGGGACCTGGCGAAACCGCGATAGGTTATCGGCATGGTTGTTGTACCTCCCCGGAATGTAGTACACATTGATATGAATTTGGTACTGATCTATCAAACAAAACAGGTCGTATGTTATGTCCATCAATCGCGAGGATTTGGTTACCCCTGCGTGACGGAGATACGCTACTACCGTGCGATTGTCGCATTGTATGGTGACCGTAGATCAACTCAGATACACTGGATGACTTTGAAAAACCTTCAATATTGCCAACATTTCTTTTACGTTGCAGTGACAATTCTTCTCGTTCTGGGACCACGTTCCCCATAGAGACTGGTTGTCCATCTGGGCCCCCCAGCCTAAGTCGGAGGCGTCCGTTTTAGTCGCTGGTGCGTGGTGTAGAATTGACGGATGTTGCAAATTGTGGCTCCACCATTGTAGGTCGCCTATTGCATCTGCAGGTACAGTGTATACCTTGACAGAATTGTCCAATTGTAGTGTGTTTAGGAATTTCAATAGAGCTCGATAGTGCAATCTCCCTCTTTGGACAACAAAACTCGCAAAGTTTAGTGCTCCTATTACTCTTTGCAACTTCTTTAGGTTTGTCTTCCGCAAATCTACGATTTCGCGAATCTTCGCTAGTAATGAGGTTACTTTTTCCCTTGGCAGACGTTCGAGGTTTAGCCAAGGATCCCACAGTACTCCTAGGTAAACCAGGGATTTCTTTGGTGTTAGGATAGATTTTTCGAAATTTATTTGCCAACCCAGATATTTTAATGTTTTTACGAGAAGACTTACATGGCCTGCGAGAACTGCTGGGTCTTGGTGAGCCAAAAGAAAATCGTCGAGAAATACTAATATTCTCACACCTTGGCTTCTCATAATTTGGGCAATCCAATTTGTCAAACTGGCAAAAGTTTTTGGTGAAAATCTGGTGCTTGCATTTCCTTCCAATGATCGACGAAATTCGATAACTGACCGGCTTGAAATATTTTCATGTCAATATTTACTTCTCTTGGCATTTAAGCCTGAAGGTGATGACCTTCGCTTATTTCCGCCACGTTTATGAGCGTCGTATCTTTGGGTTTGTTTTGCCCCGCGGGAGCGAAAGGAACCTCTATCCATTACGCCACTACCCTGTTGAGGATAGTTGCAATACGCATGTGCTGGTCCTTGCGAAGGACACTGTATATTATTCTGCAAAAAGCCACCCTGCGAGGGGACGTTACAGTTCTGACAGCCTTGTGAAGTCATGCTTGAGTTATATAGTTCTTACCCTGCGTGGGTGGAACTGAATATTGCCCCTGCAAGGGACGTATATACGCATGTGCTGGTCCTTGCGAAGGACACTGTATATTATGCTGCAAAAAGCCACCCTGCGAGGGGACGTTACAGTTCTGACAGCCTTGTGAAGGCATGCTTGAGTTATATTTCTATACCCTGCGAGGGTGGAACTGAATATTGCCCCTGCGAGGGACGTATATGCATGTGCTGGTCCTTGCGAAGGACACCGTATATTATGCTGCAAAAAGCCACCCTGCGAGAGGACGTTACAGTTCTGACAGCCTTGTGAAGGCATGCTTGAGTTATAGTTCTATACCCTGCGAGGGTGGAACTGAATATTGCCCCTGCGAGGGACGTATATACGCATGTGCTGGTCCTTGCGAAGGACACTGTATATTATGCTGCAAAAAGCCACCCTGCGAGGGGACGTTACAGTTCTTACAGCCTTGTGAAGGCATGCTTGAGTTATAGTTCTTACCCTGTGAGGGTGGAACTGAATATTGCCCATGCGAGGGACGTTTGAGCCATTTTCCAACTTGCGAAGTTGAGGTATTACCATAAGCCGATTTTGTAGATGTACCAGCCGATCTAGAAGCAGGCCAGAAGGCTTTTTTGATACCGCCAGCTTTTTCTAATGCAACAACTAACTGCTAAGAATTGAATAAGCTAACCTCAGATGGAGGTATTTTCTTTATTGCCGCTTTTATTAAGGGATCGCGAACTGCATTAGTTATGCTGTCTCTGCGCATCTGTATAGATTCAGCACTATGGCCGCAAATCATTTGCAATAGGTCTGCCGAAACCTTCTGAACTCACCAGAAGTGAAAATGTCATTCAACTTTTTTATAGCCTCGAAGTTAATTCTCTCTGGTCTCGGATCCATGTCAAAAATGCACAAAGTTCCTTCTCCTTTTGTTTTAAAATACCGTGGTCTGACCTCGTTTGCCTCGAGTTCGACGAAACTCGGGCTATGGTTATACGATTTAAAACTGAATTTCTCTTAAAATGTTCAAGTAACGCTCGTCTGTCTTTGGAACAGCCGGTTCCTTAAGCTTAGTTTCAACATCTAAATTATTTATAAGACTACTACCCTCCAGTTCTAAATCATCCTCCGTGAAAAGGGAAAGGGCGTCGTCGGGCAGCGGTATACTATTATTTATATTATGTTTCACTTTACGCTCCGAGCGGCGATGTTGTGCTTGCCCCCCCTTACGGTGACGGCGACGCGCATGTTTAGACTTATGGTCAGAAGAACTAGATGAACTGGAACTAGAATCGCTACTATCAGAGCTACTACTACTGCTGCTGTTCGGATGTGAACGCATCCGTTTGGCACTAGATTCTCTATTATTAGCAGTATTCGAAGGACCTGCGACCGGTTTATCTTGCGAAATCAACGTTATTTCTTTATCCATTACATATTCGGTATTATACTGAAAACAATTGAATTACACACACTGGAAAAGAAATAGAATAAACAACACGCGAACGGAAAACCGTTAAATTCTGAAAATATCAACGTTGATTCACTGTATTATCAAATCATTCACTAGAAACAGTTTTTAATAAAAAATTGTAAATTGGTAAGTATGCCAACTTTCGTCGAAAGGAAAAATATAGACGGTTGTGAAAAAGAAATATAGATAACTCACCTGCTAAGCAGCAACCGTCTCCGGCAAGGAAAAGAACGCCAATGAACAAGACCGAGCGCGCGAGCTCAAAAATGCGCTCCCCTCTCTGACCTGGTGACGTCATGAGAGCGAGACAGAGCTATATCGCTAGAAACGTAAGGAAAAAAGGCACAGGAAACATGGTTCAGCCTATCTCAATAGTTTAATTATGCTTCGAATAACGGTCAAGTGTTTAATGACGAATTAAAGGCGATTGTGGAAGCTGATGATACACAATCTACGGCTGAATTAGCAGCAGCTTTCGACGTTAGCGTCAAAACAATATTGGTCCATTTGCGTCAAATTGGCAAGGTAAAAAAGCTTGACAAATGGGTGCCCCACGAACTCAATGATCGCCAGCGCGAAGTACGCGTCGAGACGTGCCTTGCACTGCTCAACAGACACACAAATGAAGGAATTTTGAACCGCATTGTTACCTGCGATGAAAAATGGATTCTGTTTGATAACCGCAAGCGCTCAGCAATTTGGTTGGATCCTGGTTCAGCACCTAAACAATGCCCTAAACGAAAACTTACCCCTAGAAAAGTGATGGTCACTGTTTGGTGGTCTAGCGCCGGTGTGATTCATCACAGCTTCTTACCAAACGGGGTGAGCATTACTTCAGATGTGTACTGTGAAGAACTGAACACAATGATGGAGAAGCTGGCACATCTCCAACCAGCATTGGTCAATCGCTCGTCTCCGCTGCTCCTGCACGACAACGCGCGACCTCATACTGCACAGCAGACGGTCTCCAAGTTGCAAGAACTGGGGTTGGAAGCTCTCCGTCATCCGCCCTACTCACCAGACCTTGCGCCTACAGACTACTACTTTTTCCAGAATTTGGATAACTTCTTGGCGGGAAAAAAATTCAATACCCGAGAGGCAGTACAAAATGCCTTTGAAGAATTTGTTGCCTCCCGTCCAGCTGATTTCTTTAAGAAGGGCATCAATAAACTGCCACTGCGTTGGCAAAGATGCATTGATTGCATGGGTGATTACTTCGATTAATACAAATAAAAAATGCATGAAAAAAATTCGTTAAAATTTTTCATACAAAACGGCAATTTCATAGGTAAAGACCTATTATTACCCACTTAGTGGGTTGTGGAGGGCAGATAGGCAGTGGATCCATGTAAAATACTGGTATTCTATATAGCTGCATCCGGTTAGACTGGAAGTTGATCCCAACATAGTTGGGAAAAGGCAGACTGATAGATCTACAATGGATTGAGTGCGGGTAATATACCTCATATTCCCCACACTCAATCCATTGTATTAGGAATATTTCATTAGGAAAATCTTAGAAGCAGCCCAAAGCCGGGATTGTGCAAGTGTGGGTATTCTATACAAGTCTGTCGAACCATTCGGGAAAGTAGACGTTATGTTTTAATTTATACATAATTAATTATATCTAACGAGTTTTTTTTTTTTTGCAGAATGAACTAGGTCCAGAGGAGAGCGGCACAGACCTCACAAGCTCAACGTCGATGGCTCACATTGAGCCCAGCAACTCTGCCGAGAAGAGGATCCTGGACTTAGTTGCAGGTATACACATTAATTTATGTAACAGATTGATACAGATGGGGCACTCCACAGTTTAAGTATAAAGCTACAAGTACGCGGCGGGCTCATCTCACTGGGTCAAGTCAGTGGGCTGCCGCGCACCGGCCGGCTCGCACGTTAGTTCGGTACTCACTCACGCACCGCGTCGTAAAGGAAGACAACCCTAACGAGTCGGAAGGTATAAGAGTTACGCGATAGAAAGAGAGGCAACTTATAAATGAATATAACTGTAGGTAATGAAGCGTTGTGAGACCTGAATTGCACTTTATTGTGTCATAGCAAGAGTCGCTTTTTATTTAAATGATTTTGCGGAGTGTCCCATCTGTATTAATCTATGTTTATGTCAGAAAGATGAAATAACCGTTACTTATCGTGTTCATTATTCTGGAATAAATAAATTGAATCTCAGCATAGAGCTGACAACAGATTTTATTCATGATACTATAATAATCATCAGTGTCTTAAAATGCAAACGCGCTCGAGGATATCCGAATAGGTGTTTCATGTCTGCGTTGATGTTCGAACATCTTGCACTTGACTTATAACACAGATAATAGAGTGTATTATGCAATGTCATTCGGAAAAATCTCTGCTCTATGCGGTGCCATAGTAATTATGAAGGAATAACATTTTGAAGTGTTGTTCTCCTTTGTTTGATCAATGCTTGTTCACACAAATCATAAATACAGGGTCAAATTAAATTAGTAAGCGAAACTCTGCAGACGTGATGGGTATCTATATTTATACATTTCAAACTCAAACTCAAAGCATTTATATAAAACAAAAAATAAATTAATTTGATGATGTTTTTTTTGAGGTCATCAACTGCCGGTATAGATAGTGCAATCCACGAAGACGCGCCCCACTATTCCTCCTAACCGTTTATAGTATATATGTGCAAGCTTCCGCCAATGTTTGAGTGTTATTGGTACACATACACTAATTACCGTGTATACTAACTATAGTGTGTACCGATAACACTCAAACATTGGCGGAAGCTTGCACACATATACTATAAACGGTTAGGAGGAATAGTGGGGCGCGTCTTCGTGGATTGCACTATCTGTAGTGTAGTCACTTATAACGTCAGTTTTTTTTTGTGTAAACTTCACAGACGATCGATGTCTCAACACGATAAAAACAGATTTTATCAACTCGCACTTCGAGTAACAACACTACCAGCGGTCACTGATCCCAAAAATAATCGTCGAATCTTTTTTATTTTGTCGTACCCATCACGTTTGCGGAGTTTCGCTAGCTAATTTAAGTTGACCCTGTATAAAAGTTAGTTATAATATGTAATGTTCTTGTTTCCATAAGACTATATCAAAAGCTTTATTTTCTCAGAGGGAGGCGAAGACGCAATAAAGCCGTCGCCGACTCGCACAATCGTGTCGGCGTCCGACAACAAACGCAAGTTGGAGCTCGCCATGTCGGCTAGCGGACTGCAGAGGAAGAAGGAAAGAGTGGCTAGGTCTGCAACACACTTATTCTATTCTAGTCCACTGCTGGGCATTTGCTTCTTCGTTGGCGAAAAGTTATTTTAGTAATCGCAATTCTGTCTCCGGTTCCGGTGTTTTTGTCACAATATTTATTTTGCTGACAAAAAAAAACAATATTGTAAACTTGAAAGGGGCTCGTGGTTAAGTAATAACAGCCGCACGGGTCGATCGATCAGTTAAGCTACGCTTGCCGCGATCGGTTCGTGGATGGGTGACCATCTTTACATACCGAGACCCCTCCCGTGCCTCGGAAAGCACGTTATGCTGTTGGTCCCGGCTGTCATTCTTGGATCTTTGACAGTTTTGTCGTTACGGGTCGTCAGAAGCCCAAAAGTCTGAAAACATAGTTGGGAAAAGGCTAGGCCGATGATGATGATGACTGTAAACTTGATTTAAAAAATAAAATACGTTTGGTCCTTTCCGGTGTTCCCCCATACTACCAACTAGTTTTCACAAGAACCTCAGAATGCCTATTAGTTTTTTTTTACTGATAATTAGTTGCTAAGAGTGCATATTGTGCATAAGCCGCTTATTTTGTGTTTGACGTCACTGATTTGGGTTTGTATCATATTTTGATATAGTTTGCTAGTTATTTTCTTATGTCCTTATTTAACTGTTTTCTAATATCGATTTATTTTGTTTTAGTTGTGCAAGCATTGCGCCGCAAGCGCCGGTGTTACCTGAAGAAAGTTCACCGGAAGTACTTCCCAACGATGAACCGACTCTTGCTGATGACTCGGTAACTATCTCGCTGTGTAATATTAATTCACTAGCTTTTGCTCGCGGCTTCGCTCGCGTTAATTTAGAATTTGACATTCAGTTTGGGTTGTACTCTGCTTGTAATAATATAATTCAATCATAATTCGAAAGACACGTGGCGCCATCTATTATTATAAGAACGTTATTGTTGTGTTCCTCGGGACAGTACTTTTTTAATAGTTAGTGATAGTGTAATTAGTACCCTATGTCCGTTTCTGTACACCTGACAACGTATATGCAAAATTTCAGGATAATCGGTTCAGTGGTTTAGGCGTGAAAAGGTAACAATACGTTCAACTGATTTTTACTTCTATTCCGTAGGCATAAGGATGACATTAAATAATACAGTACTAACTGTTTACTGCAGCTGCCATTTGTCATGCTACCAACGCAATAGAAGTCCAAATCGGTTGAACGGACTGTAAAAAAGTTTTATTTAAATTTCTAATCATATTTCAAATGAAGTATAGGTGGTCACGACCGCGTTTCCTAGGCCTCCCTCAACTGTCTACCTATAACGGTTCATGAGATATAGCCCACTGACAGACAGACAGACTGCTGAGGCTTAGTAATAGGGTTCCGTTTGGCACCCTTCGGGTACGGAACTCTAAAAATGGTCGCGCCAAAGACTTATCTAAATTCAAACCGAACTCTGTTTCATGCATCCTCATAGAACTAGTTTCTTGCTATCAGTTATTACAAAGCAGTTATTATATTTTATTCTTTCTTCTCAGGCAATAACTCCAAACCTCAAATCATCAGCGACGATCACAATCCAACCCGCTCCAATCGAGCTTGTAAGAGACCTAACTAAAGACATTATTAAGGAACCGCCTAAAGAAGAGGAGCCTGTTGAGAAGCCGACAAAGCCACGCGTCGCTATTAAGAAGAAGACTTCTCCTACCAAGACTGTGGAGGAGAAACCGGCGGAGAAAGTTGAGGAGGCTAAGGTATGCGTTTGATTTTGTACAATGCCGGTAAAGCCTTGTCAATAATTTAAAAGTTAAGCTGACAAGATTTAAGTCAATCGCGGTCGATAAAAACGATGCTGGTGGAAAGACTTGGTCTGGGCACATCCTAATATTGACGTTGAAAACATTGTCATTCTCCTGCCCTTATCCTAATTAATTTGAGGTCCTCGCATCATGTCTCCTAGGCTTCCATACGTCTCTATTACGTTAAAAGATATTATCTGTTTGAGAAACTGTTTCTGCTCTACAAGATAATATTGACGTTGAAGACATTGTCATTCTCCTGCCCTTATCCTAATTAATTTGAGGTCCTCGCATCATGTCTCCTAGGCTTCCATACGTCTCTATTACGTTAACGATATTATCTGTTTGAGAAACTGTTTCTGCTCTTCAAGATAAATCTTTATTTGGTTTTTTTAATCTTTGAAGGACACTATACGGCCATAGCAGTAATAACAATAAAACTTCTAATGTGTCTCGTTAGTGTCCTTCAAAGCGTTAACGCTTTGTTCAACCAATCTGCCTCGCCTTTTCCCAACTATGTTGGGGTCGGCTTCCAGTCTAATCGGATGCAGCTGAATACCAGTATTTTATATGGAGCGACTGCCTATCTAACCGCTACAACCTAGTAACTGGGTAATACACCTTGGTAAGACTGGTTATCAGTCTTTCGGGCTTCTGACGACCCGTAATGACTGTCAAAGATCTACGAGTTAATAAAAAATATTTTATCGAGTTCGAAAAGTCACACACAACAACAAGACATCAACTTTCTCATCGTTTAGCGTGTGTGTGAGTGTTACCACATTTGAAGTTGGCTGCGTAAATGAACTTATACTACTGAATGTAAAGATAAACGTGGTCGTTTACGCAACCGCGCCTCGCATCCAGATGAAGACTAAATATTGAAATCAAACAATTAATTTGTATGATATTCTTTGTCCACAGTCACAAGAAGACACAAAACAGAGCGGCGTAGCGTCTGCGGCTGACAAATTGACGTCACTGTCTATAGCACAACAACCACCCGCCAACCAGGTGCCCAAACCCAAGAAACTGTCCATACCAGGTATTTTGTATTCATTATCACTACATATTATAATAAAACAAAGTCCCTCCGCTGGCGCCGCGTCTGTCTGTCTGAATGCGATAAACTCAAAAATGGACGGAGATAATTCAATAAGGTTTTGTGTAAATTGATATGACGATGATTGTGGAAGATGTCGGAAAAAATCATGCCGTCTGGATCTGGGAGCTATACTGGATAAAAACAAGATAAAGTTATATGAAAACAATATGTATCTATTCTTTATTTTTTCAAATACATAATAATCGAAATGCGTTTATTTTAGACACCTCCGCCTAATGCCTTTGGGGAATACAGGTGTAATTTTAATTATGACTAAGGATTGTTCTCTCTCTCCTCGTTCCTATTGCATTTGGGTAAAACAAACAGTTAGTGGAATAAATACGTAATATGTAGGCGTTCCGCTAAGGGGGAGACGGTCATTAATACCATATTACTTAATACTTACTTTTTCGTTTCACCAGGAGGCAATGTCGGCAGTTTCAAAGATCAGTTCGAGAGGAGAGCTTCTCTTACAACAGCACCTGAAATCAAACGCAACATCTCTAAACCAGGTACGATAGAGCAGCATTATAACTTAAAAAAATAAAAACATATTGATCCGTTTTGACGACATTTTTTATTATTGCAAAATGAACTTTAAACACATAACAATAAGACTCATGTTGTTGTTTACAGTTGTGTCAAAGATCGCCAAACCCAAAGCTCAGAGTGAAGACCGTGATTTGCAGTCCAAGACACCTGACAACGGCACTGTACGGCTGCAACAAATTGGCATTGAGCCTTCACAGGTAAACCAAAACGATTATTTGACCACTATTTGAGTAAGTAGATAGACATTGACGGTTCTGGCTCACCAAATCCAGTGCAAGAAGATCCCTGTTACATGGTGAGTAGAAGCGGGCGGTCATTTTATGTTGGTTCTTGTGAGTTAAGGTTGAAAAAGGAAGTGAGTGTTATTCCGACTCCTAAGGCTTTCTGAGCAGAGTTTCGCTTCTGTACAAGGTATCAATGATAATTCTTCAGTTAAGGCCTGAGTACCAACCCGCACTGGGCCTGCGTAATGGATTACAGTCCACTCCCTCTCACAGAGAGGAGGCTTGTGTCCCAGCAGTGGGAACATTATAGGCTGATCATGCTAAGGCCTGAATACACTGAGTACCTTACTTTAAGCGACTTTTTTTTTTCTATTGATGGGAAGTCATCAAATGACTTCTCCCGCTTTGGGGTGGAGCGGGAGGGCGTGTCAGACTTTTATTGACTAAAACCCACCCGTGTTCCTTTAGTTGCCTGTGCCAGGGCCACGGGTGGCCACGGTACCTCTTTCGAACAACCCGCAACCCCGACGGCACTTTAAGCGACTTGATATCATGATATTCCGCGAAACATTGTACTGAATAAATGTATTCTATACGCTTTTGGCCCGAAACTTTGTGTTTTTAAACCGGCACACAGCGAAGGACGGGAATACACTATGCCTGTAGCTTGTACAAAACTATGCAAGTAGATTGCATGTCATTGTGACATTCACCAATCAGAAGTTATTATGGTACATTGGCATGCAAGCTACTTGCATAGTTTTGTACAAGCTACAGGCAGGTATTACCGCCCTAACTTTGACGACAGTGATTCGATATTTGAATCGATATGAATCACCTGCGATCGTAAAATGCAAATTTGTATACTAATAGATGCATCTACCTAACACGGAACTAGTGACTGTTGCGGGTTATATTTAGCTTTATTCTATTCTTATACCAACTACCTTCAAATGTAGGCTAATAAAAGAATAATATAATTCATTAATTGATTAATCATAACAGGAAATTGGCAGATGAAGTTCATAACACAAATGACCACCTTTTATTGTATTACTTAGCTTTTGCCCGCGGCTTCGCCCGCGTGGAGGTCGGTTACTATCCCACGGGAACGTATACCCATGTGTTAAATTTCATCCAAATCCATTGAGCCGTTTTTTACGTGAAAGCGTAACTAACAAACAAAGAAATTCACTTTCGCATTTATTGTGATATTAGTTAGGATTAAGGACGCTGTTACAAATGGTTAGTCAAATCAATACTTTTTTACACAAAAGTATGTTAATTAAATAAAATGCTTTACATTCTTATTTTTTTTTTGTCCAAACTGTTGATAGATTTGCATGGTACGATTCTGAACTATAAATATAATTTTAAATACGTACATTATCGCAATAAATGTACCGAAGTAAAAAATTGCCCTCCGGTACAATTATTCAGAAACTGTACCTATCTAAAATTATATTTATAGTTCAGAATCGTACCATGCACATCTATCGACCGTTTGGCCAAAAAACATTTTAAGAATGTTAAAGCATTTTATTTAATTAACATACTTTTGTGTAAAAAAGTATTGATTTGACTAACCATTTGTAACAGCGTCCTTAACCTTGCAATCTACTCATTCTTTCAGTGTTTATTTGTGAATAACTTGTATGTTTATTATGCACTAAGCAAACAATGCTTTCAATTTATGAACGAGATTACAATTTGAATTGATTGCATAAATAATTCACAGCCATTCACTTTTATTATTAAATCCCATGTAAGTTTCAACAAGCTATGTGATACAATTGCTCTAACAAACACATGATATGACCGTGCAATGCAGATCCTGAAGAAGGAATCGTATCTGATTGATATTTAAAACAATATCCACAAAAGAAAATTAATGGACAATTCCAGCAAAGTTTTAATAGGGGGGCCTACCGCCCCCCTATTATGAAGCAAGGTATGGTCAAATTTAACCATCAAACTGAACAACTTTCTCCATGGGACCAACATTTATTTATTTATTTTAAAGAAGGCTTACAGACTAACAAACCAATAATACAGAGAATGTAATATAAAAAAAAAATAGCTAATAACAAGCCTCCTCATATAGACAAGCCTCCACATATAGGTATATAACATAGTAATCTAGTAAAAAATATCAGCGTCCCATACAAAGCTTCAATACCTACTCAACCCAAATGTATGGGACAGCTAATATTTTTTCTCAATTACGATGTTGGTCCCATGGAGAAAGTTGTTCAGTTTGATTGTCTTTACTGTACCACATCCTTAAATTTGACCACACCTTTCTGGTAAGTCCTGTATAAGATTATATTATCATAGTAGTATTATTTTAATTTTACTTATAATGTAGGAAAGAAATGGAGCTATACAGGACGTTTAGCTCTATTCCTGCTCTGTTTA
The DNA here is from genome assembly GCA_946251885.1 of Cosmia pyralina. Lineage (NCBI taxonomy): Eukaryota > Metazoa > Arthropoda > Insecta > Lepidoptera > Noctuidae > Cosmia > Cosmia pyralina. The sequence goes on from OX276344.1 coordinate 10,340,550, forward strand.
TACGAATCATCATAATTATCCTAGGCGGATATAGACGTCCATTGCTGGTCTTAGGACATTCCTCATGCCACTGAGTTCGGTCCTGGGCCATTCTCGTCCATCCCTTCCCAACCACCCCGCGAAGATACCTATTACTTAGCTTCCCACCTTACCTGGGAGTGAATACACCTGGGGGCCAATCACCACTTCTTAAACCATCAGTATTATTTTAATGTTACTTCAGTGTGACAAAAGACACGTGTGAGAGAGAGACGGAGCTATATACGACCTATAGCACCATCCTTTTTTCTCAACGGATCCATGATGGATTCATTATGTTTTTCACGTCATAGTACGGCCCCTGGTCTAGCTCCAACAAGTACCTATTCACTCCCTCCTATAGACACGTCTATATTTCCCAACAATGACATGCTACACAAACTTAGTAACGCATTTAAATATAAACAAATCTCGTGCTTGCGTCGTCAGTCGTCAGCACGCACCTACGACCACTATGTTCTGGCGCCTGCCACTATTTTATATAGGACTCCAACTGGGGTGGTCGTGTGTAGCCATAATCATAGGACTATTGATAGTTATAGTATTAGGAATATTGTTACACAGTTATACAGTTGAACACAAACTTTAGTATTAATTATCAGAAATACTGAAGTTTTTGTGACGTAAATCGAAGCTCTTGTTTTACTAAATCTTTGCTGTATAGTCATGGTTGTGATTACAAAGTTTCGTAAGGTTATCTATACATCGTGCGTGTATTTGTCGCAGAGTCACACTGAGGCGGAGCGGGAATCGAACCTCCGCAGTGGCGTGAAGAAGACAGAGAGTGAACCTTCACACAGCTCCACTTCGGTAGACCCTGCTGTACTGCTGCAAGATGCTAGGAGGTCAGTTTAATGTTGATGTTTGAGATGAAAAAGTCGGTTTGTCACGAAATCACTGATGGTTTATAAAAATCCGGAATTTATTGTGTAGTGTAGGTATATGATTTTAATACAATTTTTAGTTTTCTTAGGATGAAAACGACTGCCTACAAAATAATCACTGTTTAGTTTATTTTATTACAAATAGGATTGGCACCATGGGAGAAACGAACATCTATACACCGTGAGAAAAATATCCCGTGCATACTATGACGACATCTGTCGTTCTATTCTGTAAAAATCTAACCGTGAAAACTTAGGTGAAGTGAGTCATTCCACCTGATGCTAGGGATTGCCACTAATGATAGTTCACTGCACGCTCACTTCATCTAAGATTTCTCGGTGAGATTTTTACAGAATAGATCGGCTGTTAGCAATCGTTACTATAGCGGCCGAACGCATAAGCAAGAAAAGTCCTTACGGTGTAAATATATTCGTTTCTTCGATAGTACATCAGTGTGAAAACATTTTGAATGCAATATTAGTTGACTTCTATTGTTCGAAGCAGATACATCTGATTTGGTCAAAAACCTCATATTTATGTTAAAAAAATAAATAAAACGCTACACTAATGAGTTTACGTCGCAACGAATATTATTCGTCATACCACACACATTCCGTCCTTACGTAAGGCAATACGTTACTATGTGACAATGACGGATGCTGTTTTCTTATACATTCTGATTAATGAAGCTGCTATGTTCATGCCAAGCTATTTATTTGAATATGACTAATGTGGAATATAACTCGTAGGAGTCTACAAAACTCTATGGCGAAGTTGGTTGAGGAGAAAGCCGGGGAGGAGAATCGCCGGCGCGCCGCAAGGGATATCATATCGTCTGCTATTCGAACAGGTAAAATACTATTGTAATAAATTTTATGTCCTGTAATATTTATAATGTGTAAACAGTAAACACGCGCCAACAAGTAACAAGTAACAAGTTGGTATTAAATCTTATGCATTCTTTAATATATAGCTGAAGATTATGTTCTGTCATTTTTCATGTACATTGTAAGCGATGAATGTGATGATTTGAACCGTATGGAGCTGAGAGTGAATAAAAAGCCAAGATAGCGCTGTCAATAGTGACATGAGGCCGGTTCCGTAAACGTGTGCACTTAGTGAGGTGTAGTTTAGTTGGTTTGGTGTAAATGTGTGCGTGTGACCGTGTATGCACAAAGCGAGGTGTAATTTTGCGCATGCTTCACTGTATTGTTCGCAGCACTATGTCTTGGTTTTTTATTTGGTCTGAGATATGGTGATGAATTTATTGAGTGTATTATCTCCATTTTCAATATATTATGATGTCTATCGTGAAAATAACTGATTCAATAATCAGTTATTTTCCTACCTGCGTTGTAAATGCCATCAGACAATTTATTGAATTGACTACGTCGTCACTATGATATCTTTTTAACTAACTTCACTCGAGTGAACGGTTCACTTAAGTGATTGCTCATTATTATTCCATTCCACTTTCACACGACACCATCAAAATTATACAGGAATGAACGTTCTTGTGCTCCATTTATTTCATTTTAGATTATTCTGTAGGCGAGTGAAAGATGTCGAGTGCTGAAATCCAACATGGTTGGAACGTTTCATTAAGGGTTTCACTTTGAGTCATTTTGTGTTCAGACTTTTTTTTTGCCGAATGAAAGGCAAAAATGAAGCGTCGGCTTTATTGCGAATAATAACAAGTTATCGATTGCAGTCAAACATGCGGGATAATTTAATTATACATGTTTCATTTGTTCGTCCAGGCAAGCCCCCCATGCCGTACGGCCGCTCGTCGTCCGCGGGCGTGGCGTCGCTTGCGTCCCCGCCCGGCACGCCGCCCGCGCAGACGTCAGCGGGCGCACAGCCGCGCGTGTTCCGCACCGAGGCACAGCACAGGGTTGAGGATCATCGCAATGCCAACAGGTAACATCCTCCTCTATGGTCTGCTCCAAAAATATCTGAAGAAAATGTTAACAAACCCCGGTTAAATTCTAACGCAAGAAACACATTCATCTGTATTTATAAGTTCACATCTTTGTATCTCACAATGTTATCCAACAATTATTGTTAGATTATCATTATTCAGTTTGTGATTTAATCATCGACGGAAATTAAAATAAACTTCAATGGGGAAGAAAATAGTTATAATTATAATTATAGGAGCTGGTGGCTAAGTAATAACATCCGCACGGGTCGATCCATCAGGTTAAGCTACGCTTGCCGAGGTCGGTCTGTGGATGGATGACCATATTTACATACCGAGACTTCTCCGTGCCTCGGAAAGCACGTTAAGCCGTTGGTCCCGGCTGTCATTCTTGGATCTTTGACAGTCGTTAGTGGTCGTCAGAAGCCCGAAAGTTTTACCAAGGGGTATCGTATTACCCAATTAATGGGTTGTGGAGGTCAGATAGGCAGTCGCTCCATGTAAAATACTGGTATTCAGCTGCATCCGGTTAGACTGGAAGCCGAACCCAACATAGTTGGGAAAAGGCTAGGCAGATTGATTTTGGGGACGAAAATAGTTATTCTTTTTCAAATGTTTTGCTTTCAGGAATCTTCTGCCATATTTTACAATTAATCGTTGTTCTAGTGGTCGCGGCGTGTCAGTAGAGCGTATCATCCCCATCACGGTGGCGGCCGAGTCGCCCACGTCCCCGCCGCCGCTGCCCGCCATGCCGCCGCCGCCGCTCACTCCCCTCTCGCCTGTCACGCCCGGCACGCCCAAGTCTGTGCCTACAGCTGCGCCTAGAGTCACGCCGCTCAGGTTTGTAGTATTACTTTATAGTCGACTTGTTAGGGGACTACACTTCAGCTCAATTCAACTTTTGTCCATAGAAAAAAAGCTGTTTTGTATGGAGTTGATGTTTTTTCTATATGGACAATTTTTTTCTAAATTGAACTGAATAAGTGTAGTTAGTTCCTTAGTCTAATCTGTTGTGCTACACAATAATGTATTGTTTTTACTAGTTACTGATGTTTGACCTCCACATTTGTTTAGTCTACTGAGGTTTTCTCGTGAATGCAAATTGCCATGAGATAAGCTTTTGCTGCTGTGTTTGAAAATTTTCTATTATCTCTGTATTTTCGCGTGAACATGAAAGTTATCTCAAAAAAAAAAAAAAATCGATTTTAATTGATCTACCTATCCATAGTTGATCTATCAACCTCAAAGGTCAAAAAATCGGTTCATAGAGTTGATTCAATGTATTTATATCATGCAGACGGCTTGCATCAACCGAATCTGGCAGCGCGAGCGAAGCATGCAGCAGTCCAGGCGAGCCCATTAAGAAGTCTGCGCGCGAGTTCATCATCCCCATCGCAGTAGAGGGCAAGGGCTACGTGACACCGCGACAACGCTCCCTCGAGCCCGAGGCCAGCACACACGTGCCGAGCGTGCGACACCATCGCACTACCAAACCGAGGCGCATTAGGTACGTACTTATAGTCAAATTAACACTCGAAGACTTATTCCTAAAATAAAGGAAACAGTTGTACTTTTTTGTAGCATATTTAATTATATTTAAAAAAAAATCTGAATGGCGCAGAACCCAGCTTTTGCAGTGATCCGAGATGTATCAGTGAGCCACAAGAGTAGTAATGCGCGCCCATCTATCACGCCCTTGAAAGAAACACAATTTAGGCAAACAACAGTTGTTGATATTGTAGTGTGGTTACTAGAGTTGAGAAAATATGTTTTTTTTTTCGTGTTTGGATGTCGATACCCATCACCTATTTCCATTTATTCATAAAAAAAAAGTTTTTTAAACTGATATTTCAAGTGACTTCCTACAGTAATTGCGGCCGTTGACCCCACAAAGAACAATTGTTTTTAGGGTTCCGTACACAAAGGGTAAAACGGGACCCTATTACTAAGACTTCGCTGTCCGTCTGTCACCAGGCTATATCTCATGAACGTGATAGACACAGTTAAATTTTCACAGATGATATATTTCTGTTGCCGCTATAACAACAAATACTAAAAAACAGAATAAAATAAATATTTAAGGGGGCTCCCATACAACAAACGTGATTTTTTTGCTCGATATTGATAACGGCAACAAGTAGACGCCTGAAATATTCACAGAATATTTTGTTATATATTCACTTTAAAATAAATAATTAAATTAAATAAAACAAATACTTATTTAAGGGGGCTCCCATACAACAGACATGATTTTTTTTGCCATTTTTATACATAATGGTACGGAACCCTTCGTGCGCGAGTCCGACTCGCACTTGGCCGTTTTTTTTTTAATATCATAACAATTCCCATCATATCTGCGGAGGTTCGCTTGATAATTTAATTTGACCCTGTATATAAATAAATAAACAGTGTATTCTTCACTAACCATGTTTAACATACTGACTTCTCCATATTCACCAGCAGCCTCGTAAGCGGCGGAGAATCAGAGGAAGAAGAAGACGCGCACATGCACCGGCTGCGACCCAGCCGCGCCGCGCGCGCTGAGTCCGTCAGCTCCGGCGAGGACGACGAGGAGGACGAGGGCTTCCACCTGCTCACTGCTGAGAACCTCTTCTCTACGCTGCTGCACCGGGTGAGTGACACGAAAATCCTACAGGAAGACAGACGAGCTCGTCAATTTCAACATTCATACCTGTAATTTAATGGTGTGCATAATAAAGAGTATTCTATTCTATTCTCGTCGGCACAAGCAGATACAGCCTTTTTGTCAACATAAAAACAGGAAAGAAAGAAAATACATTTATTTAGTACAGGCTAAAAAGCACAACATAATTATATTCTGTGTAATAATCGAGCCTACAAAGTCGTCTAAAGATCTACAATACCATACTACGAGTATGTTGTCTACAATATGCGATCAACATGCGTCTTCTCGAAGTTCTGGCTAAAATTGAAGCTGCATACATGAAAAATATGTTAGACTAGCTGTGCCCGCGACTTCGTTGATTCGTTCTCGTGGATGTCGGAAAACAACTTCTCTATTTGAGTCTGATTTTGTTCACAATTTTATGAGTTTAATTTTTTTTTGCGCGGAACCCTTTTCTTTTTCTAAAATAAAAGTAATGACTCTTCGTAACATCAGCTATCTTGTCAGTGAAAGTCCCGTCAAAACCGGTCCATCCATTTGGAGATTAGCCGGAACAATCTAAAATATGGTATTTTTGTTATATGTATACATTCTTATGCATTTAGTAAAAAGCTGTAATTTTGACATTACAAACAGACACTTCAATTTTATTTATTTGTATAGGTAGATGTGGACGATGCGCCGTTCGCCTTGACAGTTGAAATGATGACCAAGGACAATATTTTACCGACTCTAACATCCTCAGATCCCCTTTCATCTTATTTTCACGTGTGACTCATTTAGTGGTTCATCTCTGTCTGAATCAAGCTACAACAGTTTTATCTCTATTTACTTTACATTCTTCATGTTATTTTTCCCGTATCTTACAGGTGCGTGCACTGACGAACCGCCTGAACGGCGAAGAAGGACCCGGCTTTAGCCAGCACTCACTATTCAACAACCTACAGTCGCCGTTCTTCAACAGGTAATACTCCCGCTATCACACACATATAGCTTAACTATACAATAACTAAGATATACAATAAATTAAAGTTAAAAGATTGAAAATCAAAACCTGATATAACAGGATACTTTTAAATGATTACCTATATTAAAACTCTTTATTAAATGTTCATTTAAAATTCATGTTTTTAAGCAGCTTTTTAATATATTCCATAGTCATACAAAATTATATTTAGAACTTCAGGTTGATCTGCTGTGGTAGCCCGCGAAATTCTAAAAGTCAGGTTAAGGTTGTATCTTGATCAAAATATCAATACATCCCTCTAGAGATTTCTCCCGGGTTGGTCTGGTTTCGGAAATCAAACGAATCCGGGGCAAATCTAACTTAGATGTTTTGATGATTCTTGTGGTTATAATTATGTAAATACATATTTATTATTGGCGCGAATCATATTTTGATTTTGATCAACCAACACTGACCTGCAAATTGCAAAAAACGCTAGAAATTTCGAATAGGGATGATGACTAAAAATTTTTATTTTGTCCGTTATGTAGATTATTAGAAAATATTGGATACGTATTTTTCTTTTTTTTACAAAATCATAAGATTACGGTGTTACATTGAGTTAAAACATCGCGTGACGTCACGTGTATCTTGATTTTATACGTACAAGTGACGTAGCGAGCCCCCACTCGCCAATGCGTGTTATATAAGTAATTTTCTATTAATATGATATTGATAAAGCAAAAAATACGTGTCTAATATTTTTTTATTATCTGACTGACAGACTAAATAGATTTTTTTTTTTTTTTTTTTTACCCAGGCATCATCCCTATTATGCGGGCTACCTTAGCGCATCCCCCTTTAATAATAATTTTCTATATTTACAAAATCCAAAATTATTTATAATGTACTGTTGTAAATGGTAAGTTTAATTATGCTTACGATTTACAACCATGTCAAAATAATGCCATCTTGAATATTGGAGTCCAATTTCATTATTTCAAGAAAGCTTAATTCATATTTTAATTGATAACATTTCTATTCATAAAGTTATGATTATAACAATTACACAATTTAACAATCATGCTTAAGGGGGAAGCGCCAGGGTAGCCCGCGAAATTGATATTTTTTTCCTTTTTTTGCAATTTTTAAGTCGGTATTAGGTTGTATGTTGATTAAAGTCTGATTCGCGACTACAGTCGCAGGTACAGGTACAACCAGGAGTTGTATAACTGATTCTAATTCTGAAAATACATATCTCTTACGACAAATATGTATTTCAGAATTAGAATCAGTTATACAACTCCTTAAATTAGTACAATCCTCAAATGTCAAGATTGCATGCAATAGTCATTCAATAGACCTGGACCTGGTCTTAAAGAGTTGTGTTGATGACTTAAATGATTATTATTCTGTAAAACATACCTGTTACGGTTGCAAATTATATTTTGATCAACATACAACCCAATCCTGACTTGAAAATTGCAAAAAACATAAGATAATTTGAATTTCGCGGGCTACCCTGGCGCTTTCGCCTTAACGTTTTCATTTCGCAAATATAATCAATACTTTAATGGATACAAGTGAAAAATCGCATGTAATTTTATCGTGTTTTTCCGACTAAAATAATGTTAATTTTATGCATGCAGCCCCCACTTACCAAGGAGAAACTTATTGTGAGTATACTTTCATCATTTTATAACTACACATTACAATAACACGATCATAATTTAATAATTAATGTGTCAATTACACTGTAACACGTTTTGTTATGATTACATGCAGCACTCATAGATATGTGGAAAGTAAAAGAAGTGTGTCTGAAACGTAAGTTTATAAAAGATGATTTCCACCAATCGGCTGGCATCGCATCGAATCGGAAAGGATACGAACGGATGCGGCGACAGCTCGACAGGATATGTCGACGCATACGATCGGCTCCGTACCGTCGCTTGCGAACGGAGCCGATCTCGCATCGCAGCATACTTTCGACTACGACCGCGCGTCGCTAAAGACGCCCGCGGTCAGGCTGCTGTGCGCGGCTTGGTAATATAGACTTTAAATACTGTGTACAGGATTTAATATCGTTTAAAGATTGTGAAATCCGTTCCGATCCGATGCGATGCGAGCCGTTTGGTGGAAATCATCCCTATGAGATTACAATACATATATACAACTACCTGAAACATAAACAAACACAACTACAACTTTGAGATTGAATGACACTATACACACTTCCAGTGCCAGTAGTGCGAGTGTTCCTAAGCGCTTTTCAATTATGTTTTCTTTTTCGCTCCGCGCTCCTGCACGGTCTTTTCACATGGCAAAAGAGATAACTGTGGATCTCACGTATCATATTTGTAACCGTTTATGAATTAAAGTTTGCAGGTTACTTATTGGTTATTTTGCAAACTGCAAGGTACACATACAGTGAAACGTAACAAGAAATGTAACATACGTTGAAACGAATATGCCATCCAAATATATGCAATGCAACAAAAAATGTAACACACATTGAAACAAATTCGTCTGCTATTGTGTTCATTACGTTTCACATAATTATGTGTACCCAGCATAATATTTGTAGCAATTGCATACTTATCTCTTATACCTACGATACATGGCCTTAATTCCCAATACTTGAAAGTTTTAATCTCCATTTATGTGTACTTTAGACGCGAGGGCTGGGGCTCCCGCGACATGCACGCGGACTTCGACTCGATGTTCAAGCCGCGCACACACATGCCCCGAGGTGAGTCCGCTTTGCACCCGCTTGCTACCCGCGCACGGGGAAAACGTTGCCAATATCACGCTCACGCCTGAGGCATGCACCGACAGCGACACGCACACTTTCAATATTTGTTGGTGTATTTTCATTATATTTTTTTTTTTTTATAAATAGAAGAATTTTATATTTAGCTTTGTTTTTTAATAAAAACAAATAAGCAAAATCTTATTTAAAAATCTAAATATTTTAGTCGATGTTTTCTTTTGCATTTTTATAATGTTTATGCTTTTTCTGTAATTTTTTTTTTTAAGCAATATCACATTTAAAAACCTAAATCTTTTAGGCGATGTTTTATTTTGCATTTTTAAATGTTTTTTGTAGCTTTTGCAATATTTTACACATAAATTGTACATGTTAAAAAAATATTAATTTAAATTGATTAAAAAAAAACTATTGCACACTATTCAAATGATAATATGATTAATTTATTAAATCACAGTATTACTCAACAAAATCACTTATAAATTGTTGCACTTATTGTATTTTTTATTCGAATTATTCCAAATTATTTGTATAAAACACTTGATGTTATGTAATTCCACAGTACGTTTGGCATAGCAGCATGTAAAGCAGTTCATCAAAATTACTCCTTATTTCGAAGTGGATTTTGAAACATGTTTTGTGTTATTCATAATTCTTGACATGTTGAAAAGATCCTAAGGGCTTTATCATATTTGTCAGCAGTACTCATAAATTTAAGCATTGTTCAGTCTTTTATAGAGATATCTACGTATCGACAAACGTTTTAAAAAATTGCGCAGTTTCTTTAACATGTTTTTAATTTAAAAATCTAAGCACAGGGTGTCATAAAGGTGTGGTACCAGACCATAAAACTGAACAACTTTCTCCAGGGGACCAACATCGTAATCGAGAAATAAATATCAGCTGTTACGTACAAGACTTCAATACCAACTCGATCCAAATGTATGGAACAGCTGATTATTTATTCTCGATTATGATGTTGGTCCCATGGAGAAAGTTGTTCAGTTTGATGGTCTGTACCACACCTTTCTATTCATCCTGTAGAGCTTGACACAAGGCAGTAAGAATTCTAGCTAGAGCACGGCACTCATTGTAAGGACACACAACTTACATATTCATACTTTGGCTCGCTAACCACCGCACCGTTTGCATTAGTCTTACGTTGCGGATGGAGCACTATTTTATACAAAACCAAAAGCTCGATAAGATAATCTTAATTATTTTTGTTAAACTTCATTAAAGAACGAGAATTAGATACACGTTTAATTAACTTGCTGATTGACGCTGACAAAAATGATAAGGTTCCTAACCTTCGTACTAAGAGCGTCGCGTCACCGTCGCACTGCAACTCGCAAGTAGTTAGTGCTGCCTCGCACGGTCAACGACACTCACAAGAAAGCTAGCTTCACTAAAACAAATAAATTAACTCTCAAACCATTCCATGAAGCGCCCAAAATATACGCCACCAACGAACTACAGTTACCATCGCCTCTGATATTCGCGACGTTTTCCACCGTCGACATCGTTTTTTTTTCTCAATTAACATCAATGTCATGTATGATAGACTATCGATATAACAGCCAGTACATGGCACACATACCTACAGTCTATTATATATCTTGTGTTCTTAGAGTTCATTAACATTGTTTTAATTAATAAAGTTAACATTTTTTTGCATTGTAGTGTATTATTGTATTCAAATTGCATTCTTTGTGCAGGTGTTGACTTTCTCCTACCCGCTAACACTAGCAGGAAAATGTTGCGTTGCTCTCGATTATCATAAATTCTGTTATTTCAGTTGCAATGCATGAAATGTACGTACAGGACATTTCACATATCGCATCTCCTGTACCAATGCAGTACTATTTTTTGTATAAAGTAGATCAATTAATTTCTTTGATTATTTTTTTTAATGTCGACAATTTTCAGTGATAAGTAAACTTGAGTAATAAAAAAATAATGATGCAGCGTGACAGTTAATTAATTTGTTTGTCAAGTGATCATGGCATACATGTGTAGATAGTGGATGTGGTAGCACTCGATGTTGGGCGACACGTATGTCAGTATAGAGATCATGTCACGAGTTCATACGCTACCCGCGGAGCTGCGACAACTGCAGCCAGACTAGCGAGCGCTCGCGGCGGGGCCGGGGCGGGGCGGGGCGGGGGAGGGGGAGGGGAGGTGACTCGCGCGAGTGAAGCGGTAGTGAGCTTGTGTTGGTGTGGTTGCAGTTGGGTTGCGCGTTACACTGCATGCTCCGACCAAATCTTCACTTCACAGCGGCACCAGCGCCAACCACAAATCTGCCACAAACGCCACACAAGAATAGGTACTAAACTATATTTATTTCTTCATTTATGTGTTTTTGTGTTCCGCACCGTGCGCCGCGGCTGTGATCAGATAGAGATGCCTCTACTATGTGAAATATATCGCTGAAGCCATAATTTAGTACGCATTTGAGAAATTACTATCCCTACAGAAGCAACATTTTAATGCATTCTTTTGTGATTTGTTTTTGCATACTTAAAGCTTAACGTTTGACCTAATTTGACTAGTCAGTATTTAGTATTTGTAGATATGTATTAACTTTTAACTGATCGCATCGATGTTTGCATCATTCGTGGATTTACTACAGGGACACAGAGCCCTCACTCTTATTGTATTCGATTCTCTTTCTAATAAAGATCAAACAAGGAGGTTCCGCTCGTAGCCCCCCTTCGTTCTCGATCGTCGAGCGGACGCAAAACAGATTTACAATATCGGCACTGTAAATACTCCATGTCAGCGAGCGTTCTGCATGATCGAAACGTGTGTTTTTCGATTAAATTTCAGGTAGTAGTAAGAAACCTGGTAAGCACCGTACCGGGCCCCAAAACGCGGAATCGAACGTCGAAAGCGGACTAGACCTGTCGGACTTGGACCTGAGCTCGATCGAGTTCTCGGAGCGCGAGATGCGTGCGCTGTCGGGCCTCACGCCCGCGCTGTCGCGCCGCCTGCAGCGCCAGCTGTTGGCGCACCTGCCGCCCGCCGCCGCGCGCACGCTGCGTCGCACGCTCTCGCTGCACGGCGCGGACACGCGTCCGCCCCCGCCTGCGCGCTCGCACTCTGCCGACCACGAGCAGGACGAGCCCGCACCCGCATCTACCGCGCCCGAAGCGCCCGTCGCTCCCACCGAGGCCGCTGCGCCTACCGCTCCGGTTGACCTAACCCCGCCTACCGACGAGCCCGCCACGCCCGCTGCCGCCCCTGAGACCCCTAAAGAAACAAAGGCAGAAAGTCCAGTAGACGCTGCGACACCTCAATACTCAACTCTGCCGCGGCCGCGAAGACGGTCTAGCTCGCGGGAGGTGACTCCACTGCTGGCTGCAGTCGACGTGGAATGCCCGTCGCCTAATTCGCTTATGCGAGAACCGCTCGCCACGCGGCCGCGCGACCGGCCTCTGCTCAGTAAATACTTGACCCCGGAGCGGGCGTTGTCGCTGGACGATACATACGGCTCGGACGGCGGCAGCGGTGCGTCGGAGCCGAGTTGCCCGGCGTCGTACGGTGGCGCGTCGGAGCCGTGCTACCCGGCGTCTTATGGCGCTGCGACGGGCGCGGCGCTGCGCCGGCACTCAGTGCGCGCGGCCAGCACCGACCAGCCTCGCCGCCGCGTCTCTAGATTCCTTCGCTCAGACTTTTTCGACTCCCCGCCGGACGAGAACCTTTACGAGCGCCAACGAAAAGAAAGAGAGTTGGAAACCCAAAAAATCTTGCGAGAGATCAGAGAAAAGAGAAACAAATCGCAAGAGGCGACGGCCGCGAAGACTCCCATAGACGTAGCCGACGCTCCGCCGGCGTTCCGGGATGACGCTACCAAGAAATGTTTGTCGCCCGTAGGGCTCGTCGGAAGCAAGGAGCGCAGTAGGTCCAACACTCCATTTTTCCCGATCCTTGATAACATCAAAGAAACCGCGGTGGATTCGTCCGCATCGACGTCGAACTCGAAACGTTACACTAATTTGGAAAACTCAAGACAAAAAACAGTTATCGATGAAAATTCCTCTAGTAAAGATTCCAGATTGATCCGACCCAAAAGCTACCCTGTGAAGACTTTAGATTCTATAGATGAGCCCAGTGAAAATGTGCTGCCTGAAAGTTCGTTTAGTAGAGAATATGATAAAGAGAGATCTTTGCCGAGGGAGTCAAAATTAATAAGACCCAAAAGCTACCCCGCAAGTAGTCCATCGCCAGAAAAAGTTTATATTAGTCGTAACGTTAAAATAGAAGATTCTAAAGATACTTCACCGAAAGATGAGGTAATAAATCCCGAAATTAAATCTGATGTAGAAGTAAGTTTCAGTATTACCTTGCCTAAGAAAAAGCCAGAAGTAGTGACAAAATCCGATTCGGTAAAAAACAATTCAAAGCTGGAACAAAATACCGATCTAAAAACGGAAACAGATATAAAATCTAGTGACACTAGTTTGTCTTTGAAAAAGTATAGTATAATCAAAAACAGAGACAATGATAAGTCTGAAACGACGGAAGTTAAAACAGAAAAGAATATGACTGTTCCGAATGGCGGACCATCGGTTGACGTTGTGAAAGTTACATCTAACGGAGACACTAAACACACAACTGTGGATCAATCGTCGAAGAAAGACGAAACGATCACAAAACCCGGTGATACTGATCAAACAGAAAAGAAAGGCACAGTAAAGAAAAAGATTATTAGAAAAGTTTCATCGAAATCCAAGACTGATTTAGGAAGCAACCAAGAAACTAGTGACGCTAAAACAACGGAAAAGAAGAAAGTTACAAAGAAAGTAAAGGAAAAGGTTGCCGATGAGGATGGTACGAAAACAACAGTCGCAAAAAAGAAATCTGTTTTGCAATCTATAGGTCATAAGTTAGAAAAGTTTGCTTCTAATAATAAATCCAGCTCTCCAGAAAAGGGGGCTGAAAATAGTGTAAGGAATGAGACGAAAAAAGATAGTTCTAAGTTAAATAGATTGCAACGAGAGCAATCAGTGCCCGTCAACGTAGAGCCTACAACCGAATCTAATCTCATCAAAAGAGCTGTCACACTGACTGATGTCGCCGCTCTGGAAACTCAACAAGCACCTCAAAACAAAACCACCGTTTCCAAAGTATTAGGACTCTTTAAAAAATTCGAGCCCAAGGAAAGATCAAAACCTATCGTTGACAAATCACACTGCGAAAGTCCTGAACAGTCTAATGACAGTAATTGTAAAACTGAATCTAATCCTGAACCCAGTGCGGACAGTCTTGACAAAGACAAACCTCGCAGACCAACGTCGCTGCTGTTGAATGGTCTTGGACGCAAAAATAAATACGGGAGAACCTCTAGTGACAGTGTCTCCACATTGTCCGTTGATAACGATGATCAGCCTGCGTCCAAAAAGGAAAACGAATCAAAGAACATTAGAAACAGTTTAAAATTAGATTTCTCTAGATTGCCAAGAGTTAAGAAAATAGTTCCTACTAATCCTGTGATAGAACCACAAATTATAAATATTTCCTCTGTTGACGGTGAGACTGAAAAGAAAGATATTCCAGAAAAGAATGCCGCGCTTGTAGACAGTACACATACCGATAACACTGAAGCACAGAGTCGCAGTCGGTCGAGAAGTAGGTCAACTATTTCAAACTCCGAGTTGAAGTCTGATATTAGTGCTGATAATAAATTTTCCGACAGAAACCCCCTATCTCCCTCAGAGAATAGCACAGTACACCTCCGAAGTCACGATTCCACCACACCAGAGAAAGAAGACATTGTCGATAGAATACGTAGGAAAAGCTTTTATTCAAGATTCAACGAAAAGAAACAACGACGAAAGAGTAGTTTAGTGGGCCCTGGAGCGGCCGAATACGACCCGGTCGCTAGAATACACTCTCAACCGACCGACACTAAGTACGACGTATCGCCGACATCACCGCTCACCTACGACTTGTCTCCGCTCTCTCCAGGGCTCTCCGTCTCGTCTGACTTGTCGCCGTCCACGGAACGCTATAGATCTCTTTTAACTGACCTGCCTGTTAGCGCTAGAAGTAACTTAAGATTTGAAAACTATGGACTGAATGATAAAATTGATACTTATAGATCTCTCGATCGCAACGACTTTAGAAAATATCCGGGGAGCAGAAGTTACTTAGACTACGACCAACCATCTTCGTACGGTGCCAACCGGTACTCCAGAACGAAATCCCTTTTGGACAGCTCCGATGGAACTGAGGATAATAGTCTTGTCAATTCGTTGAGAGATCCGCACAAATACAACAGAACTTTATCAATGTATTCGCCTGGTAACTATGCTACTTATAGACCGAAAAGAACTACTCGCAACTCTGCGATTATTTTGAAAGAGAGCGAAAAAGAAAAGAGCCCAGAAAACATATTGGAAAAAATAAGGCAAAGGAAAAAGATATCAATCAGCGTGACTAGGAAACCCGATGCTGAGAAGGAAACACTGCCAAGGTGTGTATACTTTTGTACTTACATGTCACGTAAATAATTTGAAATAACTTTCCCAAAGTGAAAGATAATACGATTTTATTCTGTGCACGCTTCACGCTTCCGAATTAAAGTTTATAGCACTAATGCTTTTAAAAAGTTTTACATCCTATACAAAAGCAAACGAAGAAGTTTTGTGATATATGTAAAATACTAGAATGCCTCCGAATGTAGATAGTAGATCTAATATTCACTTTTACCGAGTCCACCATGATATTTCTCGTAGAGAACTCGAAAACAGAATCGCAACAGTTACCAATATCATTTTAACGTTCAAAATCATGACAGTAGACTTAATATTTTAAAAGTAATATGCACTTCATAATTGACACATCAAAGAGCAATACAAGAAGAAGAAAAACGTCGAATAATTGTATTTACTACCCACATAACGTCCGTGTAATGTTTCAGATCCAATATCTCACCGAAAGGCGACCGCGAAGGCGACGGTGCAGAATGCTCTGAGAAAGTTGACTGAGAGGAATTATTGATTGTGCAGGATACAACTTGATTTTGTGATTTATATAAGCATTTTTGACAATTAACTTTGCAACTTATTGCGAGGACACTGTAGGGCTAGGTGTATCTGACGGAACTTGATGCTTTCATTGTTTTTGTTATAACTTATTTACAATGTCATTATAGTCTTTTATTAGTGTTGATCTAATCGAGGCTGTATCGATACTCTTGCCAAACGTAGCATATACTCACGTGTTTTTAGATTTCATGTAAATTAAAAGAATCTCATCACCGACAGAAGACTGTCTTTAGTGGCAAATTTAGGTAATACTTATTGCAATGAATCTCTTACTGAATTCAAAATATCCTAAAAGTCGTGCAAAAATTAGAATTAAATGTTACTTGAACATTTCCGAATGTTAGGTTGGATTATCAAATCAAATTAATAATAAATAGGGTGTAGCTAGTTTCACACAGATTCATCAAATTACAACAGATGGTATTTATAAATTGTTTTATATGAACTTTGTTGGCTTTCTCCAAAGCGCGGTGTCCAACTACCGCGCATTTGATACAGCTTTTTAAGCTGAACAGATTTTGTTACTGTTAAATAATATACGATTGATTAATGAAGTGTAATAATATATTTTGCAAAGAGTGGACTTTTTGTTAAGTGTTTATTGTAAATTGATTCTTATGTGCCTTTATAAAACATAAGTGACTGGATTTGATATAGTCCATTTTATTGAAATATATAAAATGACACAAATTTTAGAGTGTGTTTGCACAAATACGTTTTACTCAACATTATTTTTATTATTAACGATAATTTTTCTTAGTTACTATCAATTTACATTTTTTTATGTGACCCTAAGTCAATTTAAGTTTAATTTAAATATTTATCATAATCATTATAGTATTGAATGCTAAGTCACGACGTAACAGTAATCGAATAGAATGGTGCTTAGATGATTTCATTAGGGATAACTATTTATAGACCGGACTTGATAATAGACTCACACAAAACGTGTATATTTTTAGCAATAGCGTTTTCAGTTTTAAATGTATTATTGTAAGCTGCTACTGTTTGTTCCACTCAACTAGTATTGGTTATGACGCGACGTCGCGTGATTGTAGCGCTAGCTAATCGTTTCTCATAATTCTTTTGCTGTACAAGTCAGGGAGCGGCTAGTTAGATATCAGTGGTGTTAACTGTTAAAAAGCAATAATTTTACGCAAATCCGTTCATCGTCGTAATTTCGAATCTATTTATTAATTTTTACTAGAATTGAAAATTATTTATTGGTGTGTGGTGATTTTTAATGTTTCTCCTTTAGTCATAGTTACCGCGGTGACATTGGAACTGTGATTCTTACGATTGATATTAAATTTGCTATCACACACGTTTTGTATTGAATGTGAATAAATTATATAGTTAAAAATGTGTTTTGTTATTTATATCGTCATCCCAGTTGATCTAAAAAGTTATTTAGGTATTTAGATCTCTACGGAACTAAATATCCTTGAGCATGCGCAACGGGTTGTTCCCACTATTCCTACCAGTAGGTGAATGTGAATTTTGTAATTTTGCTCCAAGGGTCCTATCCTTGGAGCTCTAAAAAAATAAGTTCAATCAACGCAATAAAAAAATACGGCCATGTATGCGACATATTTTGATTATCACAAATAAAACCTATAGGGTACTCCCGTTGACCTAGAATCATGAAATTTGGCAAGAAGTAAGGTCTTATAGCACAAGTAAAGGAACAAGTCCGAAAATCGTTAATTTGCACGTTTCACTTAGAATAAAAAAAAGGAGAACATGTTTTTCAACTACAATGTTAGTTTGTTTTTGGAATATATTATTTTTAACTACGGAACCTTTCAGTGTGATTGACACTGGCATGGCCACCATCAGGGATTTAATTTTGATATCACAAAAAATTAGTCGCCAATTCGTCGAAATTTGTTGCCAAATATCAGAATTTGTCGGTCACTGGTTCAAAAGTTATAAGGGTTCATTGGTGGCCGATCTGGAGAGCATCTCCCCAGTTTGCCCACATTTATATCTCAAAAACTTGGCCACCTAGCGAAGATCTATTTCCTCTGTAGTTCTCATTTGTTCTATGGGACATGACGTCATCGCACAAAATGAGACAATTTTGTTGTTGTTTGTGCTATAGAACTATATACTAACGTTTCACCCGTGCTCATTTCTTAGTGACGTCACGGTACAAAATTTCCATTTGTCTTATTTTGTCTGATGACGTCATGTTCCATAGAACAAATGGGCACTACCGTGTTTTCTCCCAGATTTAGTCGCTAATTAGTCGCAACTTTTCGCCAAGTCACAAATTTATTCGGGTCTTAGTTTAGAAGATATGAGTTCAATTTTTAAGTATAGTCCAAGAGCTAGATCAAAGGTTATAGCAGAGAGAACAGATCTTCACTAGGTTGCCTAGTTTTTGAGATATAAATGTGGCTAAGCTAGGTAGATGCTTGCTAGATGGCCACCTATATACCCTTAAAACTTTTGAACCAGTGAACGACAAATCCTGATATTTGACGGTAAATTTTGACAAATTTTTTGTGTTATCAAAATTAAAATCCCTGACGGTGGCCATGCCAGTGTCAGTCCACAACCTTTCATGCGTGGTCCGACACGCACTTGGCCGGTATTTTTTCTTTTTGCTCGGCTCCTAAGGGTCGTAGAGTAATGTTAAATAGCCTGATAACCTTCGAGAATTCAATCTGCCTAGCCTTTTCCCAACTATGTTGGGGTCGGCTTCCAGTCTAACCGGATGCAGCTAAATACCAGTATTTTACATGGAGCGACTGCCTATCTGACCTCCACAACCCAGTAACTGGGTAATACGATACCCCTTGGTAAGACTGGTTGTCAGACTTTCGGGCTTCTGACGACCCGTAACAACTGTCAAAGATACACAAATGACAGCCGGGACCAACGGCTTAACGTGCTTTCCGAGGCACGGAGGAGTCTCGGTATGTAAAGATGGTCACCCATCCACGGACAACCCCGGCAAGCGTAGCTTAACCTGATGGATCGACCCGTGCGGCTGTTATTACTTAGCCACAAGCTCCTTCAAGATAACCTTCGAGAATTGTGCTATCAAATGCAAAAATAATTTTTCACATCCGACTGGTAGTTCCAGAGATTAGCTCCTACATGCAATCTTACAAATAAACAAATTTTATCTCCTTTTATTAGTATTTATCTATATAAATAAAAATGAGTGGCTAAATGTTGCTAAGCGCAAAAGTCGAGAACGGCTGGACCAATTCGACAATTTTTTTCTTTCAAATATTCATTGAAGTCCGAAGGTTTTTATGAAGAGAAAAATTGGACAAGTTGCCGGGAAAATTGGAAAATTCGGCAAAACAAAGTGCATTTTCCATGAGAGTTTTGTATGAATTATTGAAAATAATTTGGACAAGACAACGTCTGACGGGTCAGCTAGTAGAAAATAAAACTCGGAATCAGTATAAATTTGGTAATATTTTATTATGATATTAGGTTGATATTTAGATTTAGTACCAGAGTATGGGGTATATTAAAATTAATTCTGTATAGTATAAGTTGTTGCAAATCACGAGCGCGCGACATTAAAACTCCAAGCAAAGACTTGGAGTTTTGACATAAGGGTTAAACTGCTATGAATAACGCGCGCTAGCGAAATGCTACAACTGTAGTAGTTATTGTGAGTGGTTTTATGCGGCGATAGATTGGAGCTCCTGGAAGTACTTGCTGTCTTTATCTGCCAGTTGTTCGAGGATTTCGTCGATATCTGTGTTCGGGAAACGTTCCACCCACGATTTGATCATACCTTCGGCCGTCGCTGGGTAGCGCTTCATGTCTACTTCCTCACCTGAAATGACAAGGATTTTGTTTAAGTTTAATTGGAGAACAAAGTTTTTATTAATTATTATAACTATTCAATTTTTTATTCAAACAACACACACCACAGTATTTTTTTTCTTGTCTTAATACTAAATAACTGTCGGTGTACTGTCCGTCGCGCTCGGCGGCCTGTTCCGCATTGAACCGTGCACGGATCAAATAGCGAAAAACAGGTTTTGCTGAGACTTTGTTGTTCTCGTCTTTTTTTCTGTTTTTGTTATTATATTTGATTACTAGTTTATTTATAAGTATACAAATTATGTATTATATGTGTTTAAACTGCTTGTACTCCCCGTCACTTGACCCTAAAGATTCATTAGAAAACCAGCGTCAGATAGCATCTGTCTAGCATGAATGGTTGAAATGAACTTTTTTGGCGCACCTGTGAGGCACACGCTATTGTTGTTTAAAACATTATTTTCACCCTTTTTAATTGTATTTTGTGTTCCACGAACTGTGTCTAAATAAACGTTATTCTTTCTTTTTCTTTCAAAGGCTAAACTAAACATTTGGACGCGTTTCCGAAACTATTGTGCGTAGCAGAAAATTTTGGATGAGGAATACAATATCCCACTTAAAATCAATGCCGTGGCATTGAGTTTAAGTGGGATATTGTAAAAAATATTTTCATTGCGTTATTTTTGCCGTCGTGTAGATTTTGTATTTGAAGTAATGGATCCTGTATTGTCAAACAGTCTGAGTCTGATAACAGAAAAACCTATCCTACGTATATATGGGACTGACTATTTTTTGCTATAAAATATAAGCAGCACTTACCTTTGTTGCTGTTAATAAGGAAGGTGTTGGGTTGCACAAAGATATTGCGCGGCTGTTTGTGCAGCATCACGATGTCGCGCCAACGGCCCCACGGCTCGTCCAGCCGGCTGTACTTCTCGAATAGCTTCTCTCCAGCATCGAAGTCAGCCGTAGCCTTTATTGTTTGCAGTTTTACTAGGAAATCACCTGGAAATTGATGCGATACTTAGTTTTTGTAAGGGCGATATTCATGTTTCTAGACTTAAATTGTAAGAAAATTGTCCCTAGGGATGACTGGGCTAGAATGTTCATACATGACATTCATTCATTCATTTTTTTTTTGTTCATTTATTCAAGACGTGCGCTCTATGGGATTTCCCTTTGATTATATGAATGTCTAGATAGAGTATCGCGCTGCAAAAGAACTAAAACAAACAGGACAACTTTGTTATGCTGGTGTGCGTGACAGCTGACGTCTTACACTCGCGCCTGTCATTCTGCTTTTCTAGGGTGCGGCGCGAACATCTATAATAGACGTTTCTCATTATCCATGCCGCGATAACTTTGTATGAACGTCTACGTTAGAAATCGTTAGAAATCCATACACTATAACAATGAGTATCATTCATAAGCATCAAGTTTCACTTTATACTGGAAAAATGCACTCAAAAAGAATGTCTTATTATTAATCGTCGATTAATATTCCGACAGGACGTTATTACAATATCATCTCTGGGTTCGTTGCCGTAGAGTTGTGACCGTTCTACGCCATTTCTTGACCAAATAAAATATGTGCATAACTCCAGCTTCCTCATAGGTGATAGAATAATTCTACCTATGCCAATATTTAACACTTTCAGCGCCCAGCACCCGGCTCCCAGGTAGAACGATAATTCGTTCGCGTGCCCACAACTCGCCTCCCGCGTCGTACATATAAGTAGCTATAGGTGGCATGTGACGATGCCCAGCACAATCATAATGCATAATTATCGTTTGGTTAAGACTTATAACAATGAGTTTAGTTCAATTGATATTCTTTTTCTCAATAAAAATGCATTTAGGCAACAAATCCAAGCAACCTTAAAGGATCAGCAAGGTAATGTTTAATGTTTAATAATAATATTTAACGTAATGTTTAATATTTAATAATTAATAATGATGTACGCGCACAAATTTACTTTTTCTTTTTTTTTTCTTTTTTTAAATGTAAAAATCCATTTTGAGTTCTAGGACAATATATAACTGTGTTACTAGCTAGTTTTAAAACCTACTATAAATTGTAATCTGTGGAGAACGTAGTGGGTAGCATAATTGTTAAATGTAATATTTAAGTTATTTTGTCTATTTGTTATTGTGCTACTGTTTGTTTTCCCTAAATAAATAAATAAATAAGTATATCGGGTTTGGCTTTGAAACTCATCCAAATTTAAACTTAGTTGGGACTTATGTAATAACTGTTAAATATTACAAACTCGTACGTGTAATAAAACGATATGCCTCGAGAATCAGTTTTAAGTAGTGTAGATAAATTGGATTAGAAACTCTAAGTATATGATAAATCGATGTCTCGAGAATTGGTATTTAAAACAAACGAATTTTTTTCCCTTCGCTACACAGTATTTTGATTTATAAAATCAAACTTGGAGAGATGTTGATGATTCTTACGGTTATAATTATGTAAATATATATTTGTTATTGTCGCGAATCATATTTTGATCAAGATACAACCTGACACTGACCTACAAATTGCAAAAAATGTAAGAAAATTTGAATTTCACGGGCTACTGCGCATTCACCTTAAGTAGATGAGATCGCATCGTAGACTGTCTATCTATCTAATCCTATATTCTCTTAATTATTTCCCACGTACCAATGATCTTCTTCCCCCGAGTGGCGAGATGTTCTCGCTGTAGTGTGAGGCATAGATTCTTGCCAGGTTCACACTCTGTTATGGTGAGCATTCCTTCGCCTTCCAGCTCCAATAGACGCATCAGCACGAAGCGAGCACGGGCGTGAGCCTGGTATAAATGTTTTATAGATTAATAATATTTCGAGCTTTTGGGTATTACAATATATACCCTATTCCTATTGGAATAAAGTTTGATAACGATAAATGATATTTTATTTCTGTAAATAATTGGTTGTATTAAACACTTTTACACTTCAAAAGAAATAACAATATTCTAAAACTAGATGAGGTCGATGTTTTCTAACCGATTCGACTACTCTAGGGTAGAAACACCGAAATAAACTCGGAGGCCACAGTCCAGACATACTCTTGGTCAGATCATGTGAGGACCATGCCGATTAGTGTCTGAGATATTCTTTTGAGGAAAGAACTACACAGATTTGAGTGGACCTGTCTCAGTCAGTGCACGCGTTATGTGTCAGTAATCGTGTACATGTCGCTCAACATATTTCACGTTTTTGTGTATTAATTAATTAATTTATTTGTATGGACATATTAAATAAACTAACATATTTAAAATATACCAAAAAGGAGGGGAAAGGATCATAGGGCATCAAAAAATTCGTCCGCATCGCTGTCAACAGGAAAAGTGCCCAAAAGGCTGGCAGCATTGCCACGTTGTATCGCCATGCTGATATATTTCACGTTCATTTTATATTAACAAAATAACACTAATCGAATTTGCCACCTTCGTATGAAGATCTTTTTTTCTCGTACTTTGAATTATTTGAGAAGACTAAACATTAGTCAGTCACCTAATATGCTAGCGGTACTGACTAGCAAAGGTGCGATGGTTTTGACCTAAAATGCATTTTATTACGTATCGCCACTTGAGGACGCCAATAGCACACCCCAAACCACGAAAAAGTTGAAAAATAGTAACAGATTTTGTAGTAAAACCCAACCATACGGACTTCTAAGCTTTCTTTATATTATTGGCTACTTTACAGACCATTTTGCAAGGGTCAAGCGTCTGTCGCTGAC
Source organism: Cosmia pyralina (assembly GCA_946251885.1). NCBI lineage: Eukaryota > Metazoa > Arthropoda > Insecta > Lepidoptera > Noctuidae > Cosmia > Cosmia pyralina. Next base: position 10,364,362 of record OX276344.1, read on the forward strand.
AAGTTGGTAAAGATAGTATACGTTCATAGATGCAGTACCTGCAGCCAGGTCTTGGTGGCTGGCTGGTACATCTCCGTAGCTTTAGCGGCTCCGTTCCACAGCAGACTCAGCCAGTTCACGTAGGTTACGTCCTCCGCTTGCTGGCCCTCGTACCCGAAGATTCTGAACAACACAATAAATTAATTTAGCTTCCAGTTTATTTTATTCCAGAATAAAAACATTTTTCCAAAAAAATACAACCAAGTTCCAAAAACAACACTACAAAGTGAAAAATAACATTAATTTCGGAAGTCGTTATCTGGTTAAATGTATTTTCGTTTTTTGTTACCGACTTTCGAAATTAAAGTTATTTTTCACTTTGTAGTGTTGTTTTTGGAACTTGGTTGTATTTTTTTGTGAAAAAGTTTTTATTTTTCACTTTTTGTTGTGGTACCTACCCCACACAAATTCTAATACCACTACCTGCAAAAGAAGTTAGAACATCATCCACATAAAAAGTGGAGAAAAAATACGTATTATTGAAGCTAACTCAAAAACTACCCAAGCAATGTTAATAAATTTTATATGTGACCAATTTTGAGGTATTAAAAAATTGTCACATCGAACTTCTCTGTAAAAAGTTATGCGTGGTCATACATAAAAAAAAAACAAATATACGTGTCGACTTGAGAACCTCCTCCTTTTTTTTCGTCGGTTAAAAATTACTTATAGCTTACTTACACATAAAATTGTTTCCGCTGTGCGAATGTTCTATGCAGGGTCAAATTAAATTAGTTAGTGAAACTCCCCAGACCATAACATCTAACCACGATAAAATAAAATAAAAAAATACCTATGAAATTGCCGTTTTGTATGAAAAAATTTAAACAAATTTTTTTCATGCATTTTTTATTTGTATTAATCGAAGTAATCACCCATGCAATCAATGCATCTTTGCCAACGCAGTGGCAGTTTATTGTTGCCCTTCTTAAAGAAATCAGCTGGACGGGAGGCAACAAATTTTTCAAAGGCATTTTGTACTGCCTCTCGGGTATTGAATTTTTTTCCCGCCAAGAAGTTATCCAAATTCTGGAAAAAGTAGTAGTCTGTAGGCGCAAGGTTTGGTGAGTAGGGCGGATGACGGAGAGCTTCCAACCCCAGTTCTTGCAACATGGAGACCGTCTGCTGTGCAGTATGAGGTCGCGCGTTGTCGTGCAGGAGCAGCGGAGACGAGCGATTGACCAATGCTGGTTGGACATGTGCCAGCTTCTCCATCATTGTGTTCAGTTCTTCACAGTACACATCTGAAGTAATGCTCACCCCGTTTGGTAAGAAGCTGTGATGAATCACACCGGCGCTAGACCACCAAACAGTGACCATCACTTTTCTAGGGGTAAGTTTTCGTTTAGGGCATTGTTTAGGTGCTGAACCAGGATCCAACCAACTTGCTGAACGCTTGCGGTAATCAAACAGAATCCATTTTTCATCGCACGTAACAATGCGGTTCAAAATTCCTTCATTTGTGTGTCTGTTGAGCAGTGCAAGGCACGTCTCGACGCGTACTTCGCGCTGGCGATCATTGAGTTCGTGGGGCACCCATTTGTCAAGCTTTTTTACCTTGCCAATTTGACGCAAATGGACCAATATTGTTTTGACGCTAACGTCGAAAGCTGCTGCTAATTCAGCCGTAGATTGTGTATCATCAGCTTCCACAATCGCCTTTAATTCGTCATTGTCGACCAGTCTTCGGACGACCGCGAGGTTCATTTTTCAGGTCGAAATTTCCAGAACGGAAGCGAGCAAACCAATAACAAATGGTGCGTTGGTTTGTAGTGTTAGCTCCGTAAACGTCGTTGATGTTGCGTGCCGCTTGTGCCGCGTTGCTGCCACGACGGTACTCATATTCCATAATTACTCGAATTTTTAACGTATCCATGATGACGAAAAAGATTGAAATGCGATGAAAATGTAACACTAATCAATAAACAAATGACTACTTTTGGAAAAAAAAATCCATGTTTTTAAAATAAAATTAATTTGAAATTAGAATTCTTAGCCAAACAAAAATTATTTTGATTTGAAATGGCCAGTACTGCAGAACGGCAATTTCATAGGTAAAGACCTAATATGTTCTACTACTCTGGCAGCGTACTTACTGAAGTATGAGTAGAGTAAATCTGTTTTTTATTTTTATTTTATCATGTTTTATGATATCGATATTAACGAATTTAATTTTGTATATTCTAGAGGTACACAACAATATGATCATTTTGTTATGTTTGTTTTAAATCCTGCAAAGAAGCAGTAGTTTTTGTACTCACTTCAGTATCTCGGGCACTAACGAGAGATACAAGCCGACAGCTTCAGCGCGGCACTCTTCGAACGCAGAGCCAAGCGTCGTGAACGTGCCGTCGTACGTCTCGCCCGGCTTGTACCACGACTCAATCTCTTTACCTGGACCAAACAGAGATAGCTATGTTAAAGGTACAATTGCGAAGACGACCGCAAACCGCAGCGGCAAAGCCGACCAATCGTAATGGCAGACCGCAGCGACACTACTGGTTTCTATGGAACTCTATGACAATGCTTCCGTAGATGGCGATATTGCAGCGGGCGTAATGTCGCCATCTCACCACATGGTGCAATTTAATTGCCTGTTGAATAGGTACAACAATAAAAGTTGCACCGTCTAAATAAAGTTTTTGATGATGCAAGTCATTTTATTGTATGCCTCAGGCAAGAAACTTCGATCGTGTAAGTAAATGGGGCTTAAGTGTAAGCTATTATTTCACGCATTTGGATGAGGCCCGTCTCTACTATCCTACTATTTAACTAACTAACCTATGAGAAAATCACAGTAAAAAAGCCCTTAGTTAATGAAAATCAGTCACTTCATATCGAATAGAAAACCTATATATATAATATATATATATATATAATATATGTGAGAATAAGCTAATTCAAAAAACGTGTGAGAAGTATTATATATATAAAGACGTGTGAGGAGTATTTGTGAATGACTATGCGTACTTCTGTCCTCGGAGTTGCTTGCCCGTTCTTCTCCATTGAAATCTACGTATTGGAACGGGCGAGCTCCAACATGACTAACTGACCTCTTTTTCAATTCTAAAATGCCTGTAAATGGTTAAATTGAAATAAATGCTTTGACTGACGAAGCGTTGCGCAGATCTTGTGTAAACTATCTTTGACAGTCGTTACGGCTCGTCAGAAGCCCGAAAGTTTGACAACCAGTCTTACCAAGGGGTATCGTGTTACCCAGTAAGAGGGTTGTGGATGTCAGATAGGCAGTCGCTCCATGTAAAATACTGGTATTCAGCTACATCCGGTAAGACTGGAAGCCAACCCCAACGGGAAAAGGCTAGGCAGATTGGTAAACTATGCTAGGACAGAAAAAGAACACAATCTAAATATATAAAAGAAACTGACTGACTGACTGACTGATTGACTGACTGTCTGACCGACATATCAACGCACAGCCCAAACCGCTGGGTCTAGAGATTCCAAATTTGGCACGTAGGTTCCTTATGAGGTCTAGGGGTGCACTAAGAAAAGATTTTTCAAAATTCACTTTCTAAGGGGGTGAAACAGGGCTCCAAAATTTGTATGAAAAATCTTATTCCTTTGAGTTAATAGACTTATAACTTGGCACGAATATTTATCTAAGTAAATTATAAAGTTTTTCATTTTTAGTTTTCCTTAACTACCACTTAAAAAGGGATATAGGGGGTGTCAAAGTTTGTATGGAGTAATTTTAACGCGCGGTCCGATTAACTAAATTTAGTATTTATACTTGAGATCAAAAATGAAGAATAACGTGTATCAGGGTTTTTCGAAAATCTACCCTTAAGGGGGTGTAGAGGGGTAGTCAATTTTACAGGGCAAGTTTTACTGTGGGGCTTGATTAACTCGAAAATTGGTGGTGATAATCTTTCAGTCAAGATACGGAAATATCCCAAGCGGTTCTTTTAATTCCACCCTTGTGGGGGTGAAAACAGGGAATATGGTTTATATGAAATACCTTATTCATTTAGTTAATTAACTTGAAACTTGGCACAAATACAAGCAAGCAAGCAAGTAATAAAATTTGTCATTCATAGTTTTTCCTCCAGAGAGAAGGGTAGAGGGTGAGGGGAGCAGGGGAGGGGGTGGTGAGGAAGGGAAGGGGAGGGGGTACTGAGGAGGGCAAGGAGGAAGGGGACTGTCGTGAGGAGGGAAAAGGGGAGGATGATCAAGGGAGGAGGAGAGGGATAGGAGGGTGTGAGAGGGAAGGAGATAGAGGGGGAGAAGAGGAGTTGTTTAGGGTAGAGGGAGAGGGGAAACCGGTGAAGGGGGAGGTTAGCGGGAAGGAGATGTGGTGAGGGGGGTAACAGGGAAAGGGGGATGGGGGGAAGGGGGTGAGGGGGTTTATAGGGGTGAGGGGGTAACATCCACGCGGGCGAAGCCGCGGGCAAAAGCTAGTCCTGAATAAAATAAGAATGAAAAGAAAAACATGCCATTATATGGTCAGACTTAAGAGTCTGAACTTATAATGGCATAGTTTTCTTTTAAAATATATAGTATAGTTGTATATTTATAAAGTCAGACAGGTGCGTCATAAGCCGCGTTTGGACACGATATCGTATCACGGGCAGCGTGGCCGAGTAACATGGAGGACGATCTCGCATCACCACTCGCAGACAGGACACACCCATCCAAAATACTGCTCGACGGAATCGTACCATGACCGCCACGATGTTGGCTACGAGGCTCCGCAGCTCTTCAGGCTTGCTGATAAGCGACCAAACCATCCGAATTCGTTTACGAGAAGTGGGTCTGCGTTCCCGAAGGCCACTGAGATTGCCACCTTTAGCACCCCGCAATTGTAGGGCCCGTTTACAGTGGACTCGCGAACACAGAATTTGGGAGGAAGAAGACTGGCGTTGTGTTTGCTTTTCCGACGAATCTCGTTTCGGTATGAGGCCAGATACAAGACGTACTCGAGTTTAGAGGACCTCTGGACATCAAGAACGTTTGAAATTTTGACAGGAAGTTCATTCTTATGGAGGGGGAACAATAATGGTTTGGGCCGGTTTTTGGATCGGTGGAACAACCGATCTCATTTGCATCAGGGGCAACCTCAATGCTCAGATTTATGCGGAGAGGATTGTTTCAGACGTGATCATCCCTTTGCGAAGCCGGTTGGGTGATTCGTTTTGACTAATGCACGTCAACACACGGTTAGTATCGTAACACGCACTCTTGGCCATGCTCGCATCAACGTTCTGCCGTGGCCTGCTCAATCGCTAGACCTCAACCCAATTGAGCACGCATGGTATATATATATTGGAGCACCAAAGACGAGCTCTGCCGAGTATGAATGCCGTGCATACCCCACAACAACTTTTTGACTTTTAAGAAAAAACGTGGGCCGCCATTCCTCAAAGTGATTTTGATGAACTGATTTTAAGTATGCCAAATCGCTGTGATTATGTGATTCGTGTCAATGGTGGAAACACGATTATTAACTTTTTTATCTTTATAATCAAAATTTAAAAAATCGTCATTTTTGTCTTTTTCTGCCATTTAAGTGACGACATTAACTTAGGTTAATTTCGCACAATTTGCAAAAATTGCAATTTTTCTTAATTTTTACAAAATATTGGGATAAGATGTTAACTTAACTAAAGGAATTAACGTAAGAATCCAGTAAGGAAGACTAGATTTGGTAAATATTAATTGGATATTTTTTTATAGTTAAAAATGTACTTGATCCCTAGACACTTGTTTGTATTTATAATCGTGACTGTACAATAAAGTATATAATTATAAAAAACTTTTTAACAAAAAAAAAAAATAATAATACAACCGACTTCAAAAAAAAATAAGTGTCGACTTGAGAACCTCCTCCTTTTTTTCGTCGGTTAATAAATAATAATAACAAGTAAATAATCTTACCAGTAAGCGGGTTCTTAATCTTATCCTTGTTAAAGTTGAAGGTGCCGTCAGATTTCTGCTGCAACAGCTTGCCGCTGCCGTGGCCCAGCAACTCGTGTAAACCTACTTGTACCTGTTAGGAGCATAAATACAGAGTTAATACAGAACGAATGAAAGAAAAATGCATTTATTGGCATATGAACAAAAAAAAACCTTAAAACTGTGACACCCATAGTTTTATACCGCATTTGCACATGCGTGCTCGTGATTCGTCTTGCCATTCGACGAATTGTTTGGCGAGATATTCGTGTAGCCCGCGAATACACTAAGGAACAAAATGTCCCCCAACATGACGCGCAACGCTCTATCTACGTGACGCTGCAACGTTGCCCTGTGTCCCGCAACATGCCGCACAACATCTTGAGACTCATTTATGTGACGCAGAACATGTTGCTAGCTGCCGCGCCGAGAGCGAGCACACATGTTGCGCGTCAGTGCCTCGCTTTTTCTCGCTTAAAATATTAATTATTTGTTTCTCGTTGTAGTAAATAATTCCGCATCCACCATCTCCTTTTTCGATTATGTTTCGCTAACCTGCTCAAAATAAGTATACACGCAGCACTAATCGCCACAACCTTCTCGGCCGACATTTCTATAAACACTGACTAGTGTGGTCTGCAAAATGTTCCGCGACATTCCCTCGGCACCTGCACGTATACTCCACCGGTTTAGGTAATTAAATAAAGGTAAACAAAAAAAAACACGTGTCTGGTTAACCGACTAAACGTAATATCTGTCACTTCAGTTGTCATGCTACGACACAGTTGTACTCTTCAATTTATCAACGAATTATAAATTTCCTAAATTGAAGACTGACTGATGAATGTCATCATACTCGTATATTTTATATTCATTGCCGAAATGAATTTTCATAAAAACCCGCAATGAGGAACTACCGTTGGGTATCTGTTTGTCAAATTATGTCTTTTCCATAGCATCTGGTTATGCATTATCTAGCAGATAAGTTAAGAGAAACTTGTTCGGAGATTGTAAAACGGTGTGCGGCCATAAACTAGGTATTTGTCGAAATAAAAAGAAAGTATTGTATGAGAGGGCCCTTGTTGAGCAGTGGACAGTGTTGGCTAATATAATTATTTTATAGTGAGAGTAGTACTTTTGAAGATCAATATTAAACGTATAGACATGTATTATAATCCCACATGTTTGGATACGAAATGGGAGTAAACCTGAGAATACAGAAACTCTTTTAAGAATTTTCTTTAAGGTACGGCAATATACACTACGACCGAAATATCTTAGCGAGTTCGAACTTAGCGAAGAAGCTGCGCAGTAACATTTTTTTAGGAACATGCGCGAAAGTTCCTATGTTCAGACTCGCCAAGATATTTCGGCAGTAGTGTACAATATTAATAACCCTTACTTCAAAGGAAGCAACCCTGTATTTCTCCAAAAGCTCCTTGTCACTATCAGATAAGAATGGAATGACGGACTCCTTGTAGGCGGCCGGGATCACGTTGCCCAGAGACACGTTTTTGAAGCCGAAATTCTGACGAATCTCGTCATCTGTAATTAGAAATATTTATTTATAAAGGGTACAATGGTTTAATATTTATTTATAAAGGGTACAAAGGTACAATTATAAAGGGTATAAAGGGAGGAGCTCGTGGCTAAGTAATAACAGCCGCACGGGTCGATCCATCAGGTTAAGCTACGCTTGCCGGGGTTGGTCCGTGGATGGGTGACCATCTTTATATACCGAGACTCCTCCGTGCCTCGGAAAGCACGTAAGCCGTTGGTCCCGGCTGTCATTCGTAGATCTTTGACAGTCGTTACGGGTCGTCAGAAGCCCGAAAGTCTGACAATCAGTCTTACCAAGGGGTATCGTGTTACCCAGTAAGAGGGTTGTGGAGGTCAGATAGGCAGTCGCTCCATGTAAAATACTGGTATTCAGCTGCATCCAGTTAGACTGGAAGCCGACCCCAACATAGTTGGGAAAAGGCTAGGCAGATTGATTTATAAAGGGTACAATTAAATTAGCTAGCGAAACTCCGTAGACGGGATGGGTGTCAATATCCACGACAAAATAAAAAAGATTTGATGATTTTTGTGGGGTCAATGACCGCTGGTAGTGGCAGTTGATAATTTTTTTTTTATCGTGTTGAGATATCGATCGATACCCATCACGTCTGTGAAGTTTATACAAAAAAAAAAAACCGGCCAAGTGCGTGTCGGACCACGCGCAATGAAGGGTTGCCTAGTATTGTACGAGGGGGGATCAAAAAGTAGTGAGAATGAGATAGGTTATAATGACTATTGATAACTTAATAATTTATTTTTCTACATAGTCTCCGAGTCTCTCTACACACCGAGTGCAGCGCTTTTCCAAGACTTCAATCCCTTTCAAAAAAAAAGTTTTGTCTTGGTCCTGCAAAAAGCTCTCCACGGCATCCATCACCTCGTTATCGTCTTCGTACCTGTTTCCCCTTAAGTATTCTTTCAATTTGGGGAACAGATAAAAATCGCTAGGCGCCAGATCTGGTGAATAAGGGGGGTGGTCAACCACTTCGAAGCCAGCTTGCTGAATGGCAGCCATCGCAACTGCCGACCTGTGCGCGGGTGCGTTGTCGTGATGAAACAGCACGCCCCTTCGAAGTTTCCCTCTCCTTTTCTCTTTGATGGCATTCCTCAACTTTGGAATTAAAACTGCATAATATTGGCCTGTAATAGTGGTTCCACGCTCCAGGTAATCAATCAACAATATCCCTTCTGAGTCCCAAAATATTGAGGCCATAACCTTGCCAGCCGATGCCACGGCACGAAACTTCTTCGGGGTCAGTGGTGATGGCCGTTTCCATTGCGAAGATTGCTGTTTTGTCTCGGGATCAAAATGATGGACCCATGTTTCGTTCATTGTTACGAAACGAGACAAAAAGTTTTCAGAATCTTCTTGAAACTTGTCCAACAATATCTTCGAAATGTCAAGTCGATTTTGTTTCTGACTGTCGGTTAACATTCTCGGCACCCATCTTGCGGAGACTTTTCTCATATTCAAAGATTGTTTCAATATGGATTGAATACTTCCATATGAAATGCCCGTTTCTTGAATTAAGTATCGGATGGTAACTCTTCGATCGCTCAATACAATTTTCTCGACTTTCGCAACATTTTCTTGAGTGACTGACGTCGATGGACGGCCGCAACGATGTTCGCCTTCCGTGCTTGTTCTCCCTACTCAAAATTGAGATGCCCACCTTGCGACAGTGGAATAAGGCGGAGCAGACTCTCCTAATGTTGCCTCCAAATCGCAATGAATCTCTTGCGTCGTTAACTTTTTTAAACAGAGGTATTTAATAACGGCTCGTACTTAGTTTTTCTCCATTTTCGAGAACACGTTCCGACACGAAGCAAACAAATGATTACATTCAGAAAAAAACAAAAGAGAATCGAAGATTTTTTTCTTTATTAATATTACAAATATGTATCTGAGCTATGCCTGCCAGTATTTAATTTTTTTCTTACCAAGGAGTATGTCGTTCTCACTACTTTATGATCCCCCCTCCTAGTTTAAAAACTAGTAATCCCAAAAAGATTTTTTTTTATGCAATAAAATTACAAATTAACGATTTTCGGACTTTTTCCTTTACTTGTGCTGTTAGACCTTGCTTCATACCAAAATTCATGATTCTAGGTCAACGGGAAGTACCCTATAGATTTTGATTTACTTGCGAGTATCAAACTATGTCGCATAAATGGCCGTATTTTTTTACTGAGTTGACTTAGAAGCTTGATTTTTTAGAGCTCTAAGAGACCATAGACCTACGTATTTGATATTAATTTCAACTTGATACCTCCACGCGTTCCTGAGAAAAAGGGTCTTGACAGACTGACAGACAGTCAGACGGACAACGACGTGATCCTATAATGGTTCCATTTTTTATTTTGAAGTACGGAACCCTAACAAACTGATTTTTAAACTGATATTTTAAGTGACTACACTACCGGTAGTTGATGACCCCAAAAAAAAAACATCAAATTAATATCTTTTTTGTTTTATCATATTCAGATATCGATACTTACCCATCAAGTCTGCGGAGTTTCGCTAGCAAATTTAATTATTAAACTACATATTCACAATACATTTTACCTTTATTTTCAATGTACAGTCAACAAGAGATATCTAGGCAGGGTACATATTTGTATGTGAATTGCTTCGTGTTCAATTTTGTAACACACCAACACAAAATTGAGCATGAAGCAATTCACACACAAATATGTTATTATACCCTGCCTAGATATCTCCTTTGTTGACTGTACATTAATATATAATTTAGTTCAAAGTACTCAGGGTGAATTTTTGAGTAAACAGCATGAATCAAGCTGTGCTTGAAGGAATCAGATCAATTTATTTATTTATACTTACTTTCTTTTTTATAATAAGTACTGATTTCAGTTTTCTGAAAATGCTTTAGTTTAGCCAAGAATCTAAAAAAATGCCGTGAATTGCCGTTTGATAATAACGGGTTTGCTGGTAAGGATCAAAGCTTGAAATGGAATGCTATGCCTTAAATTAAAGAAAATTATTTGTTTCACTTTGCTAACCCTTAATTTCATCAAATGAGGTATACATACAATTAGGAATGTTAATGCCAGCAGGGATGCCACTTCCCGAGAACGTCATGACATCCAAACTGGTGAAGTCAGGTCTTAGGAAGGTGTCCTTTTCCAGGTCTTCGCCCCAGGGCAGATACTTGATGAACCTTTCGGCTCCATCAACGAGGTCGCCGAATTTCTTCGACATTTCCTTGTTGACCATGGCTACGAAACCTTCGAACTCCCCACGCTGACCGCTTGGGTCACGGTACGTCTCGATGAAGCCTTGATATCTGTGGATGAGCGCAAATGCTTTGGTATTGATGGCTTAAGAAGAGGTACTGGAATCGTGTTGATACATTTCGTTCTAAAAATAAAATAACCATCACGCCAGCAATTATCGAAGGGTTTTTTTTAGACAACGGGTATAGTCAATAAGGTTGAATATCACTTGCACGTCATAAAACGATAAGGTATTTGTCTACATGACAGATAGACATTGGTGCCGATTCTGTTGTGCACAAACTAAACTTAATTTAGGCTATTGCTAACTTTTTCTCTCTATTATGACAAGAAAGGGACGGAAGTAAATTAAAGCTGTCAAATTAGTTAGAACTAATTTTTCCATAGACATTTAGACGACACGTAAAAACATGTCGACTAAAAACACGGTGAAGCGCAAGGCGTGAACTAGTTTGACATCTCCAACTTAGTTCATATCTATAGCCGTCCTTTTCTCGCGCTGCCTGTTAGTAAAAGATAGCGATTCTTTCAACCTATATTCTTGCCAACCATTTTACTTTTGACAGCTCGAGTACTAAGTTCCTTATTTATTGACAGGCAACCATAGACGAAAAAATGCAATAAACTCAAACTCAAAGCATTTATTTCAAATAAACCAATTACAGGCACTTTTGAATTGACAATGGGTCGGTCAGTCAGAAAGGTGAAGCTAGTTGCCCAAAGCGTAGTAGATCCCTATGGAGAAAAACGGGCAAGAAACTCCACGGACACTCTTTTAAATCATAATATTTTTACAAAATATTGGTTACATTGTTCATGTTGAAAATATACATGTGAGAACAATGTAGAAAGACGTGCACGTTAAAAAGCGTCCGTAATAAAAAGATAAAAACTAAAACAACTAAATTAAATATTAAAATTAAAAATAAGCCATGGCAGCTAAGAGACGACCAGTCGCAACTGACGGCGCCCGTTCACGAACATGACGCATGGATCAGCACCATTTTTCTGTTTTTCCTTACATTTTTCACTTTAAAATAAAATATTAATGTGTTAAATCAATTAAAACTTCTTCATAAAGTCGATTGTTATAAGAAATCGAATGGTATATTGTATAAGTATTTATTTGTCGAAACTGCTAAAGAAATTACGAGCTCGACTATACATTAGGCCGTCAGTTTATCAACATCGATTCTAGGTCATAAGAATAATATTTTGCAACAAACAAATTACCAAAAACGACTTACGTCTCAATAATCGGTCCCTTATCTTGGATCCAGAACCGACTTCCCTCCTTATGCTCATTTAAATTACCCTCTTTGAAGCTGTTCACATAACGTTCCAGCATGTTCCTCTGGTTGTCGTTGGCTGCGTACTCCCGCGCCATCGTCAGGTTATCATTGACGCGCTTCAAGAGTGGCGAGTAGTCTCCGCGAGTGACTTGGAAATAAGCCCCTTTGTACTTCTCCATGGCCATGGTCAGGCCTGGCATTGGTGTCTGTTCGACACTGGCCAAATGGATGGTGTATAATGGTACTGTGGAAAAGTTAACGCAATCAAGCAATTTGAGCGAGATTTGTAATAATTCTAATGATGTGGTTTTCCTATTGTGTGCACAGGAATGAATGAGGACTTTCACATGTACAAGAACTTTATGTTTCTATGTGTAATCACTTTGAGGACGTAAGAAACGCCACTGATGCTGCAATTTTTTTGGAGGGTAAGGTTGAGGCCGATTAGGTTTATAATGAACATAAAAATTTCAACAGTTTTAATTCTTTTGTTCTTCAGTACTTACAGCCATTCTCAGCGGTAGTTTTGAATGTTCGACAGATGTATGCTTCCAATAGTTTGGTTTTCATCCAATCATTCACTAAGTTTGAATCTTCTTCAGTCACGTTACTAGAGAAGTAAGTGGTCACGCCCTAAAAATAATTTACTGGCTACATTATATTGTAATGACTGAGAGAGAGAGATTTCAGAGATTGCTTAGACTTTATCATATACTCGTAAGTTGAAAGTTTGAGTCATTGTTGATTGTTACTCAATAAAATATTATATTCTCATAGAAAAAACCTTTTTATATTAACAAGGCCTGAACTTAACATAAATAGACAATTCGAGGCAACTAATCACTGACCTCTGGAGCTAAACCAAGACGGGTGAGTCTTGGTGAAATGCTATATATAAACTTCTCTGTTTGTTGCCAAATCTTCATCATGTGTTGAGGGTCATCTTCGAAAGCTTTGGAACCTTTCACAATAAGCTCGAAAGAATTCTTAGGTAAATTCGGAATGAACTTTGTATCACCAAAACCTTTGTAGTTTCCACTGTTGGCAAATATACCTCCCGCGTATACCAAAAATGCCTGAAAACCACAAAAAAACAGTGTCATACTAATAGATGTTTTCCGACCGCGAAATAGTAAATAGATATTGTGTTGTCTCATAGGATGTGGTGAAGTTATCAGTTCTATTTTTTTATGAGAACATGAGGCAAAGTAATACTATTTTAGGTGATAGTTGTGATATACAATTTTTTTATTGCAACTATAAAAAAAAAAACATTCTGATAACAAAGTCTTGGGAATATAATTTACATTAGTTGATCTAGAAAACGCAATTAGTCACTTTAAGTATATGAGTAGAACCTACGTTTTATGATATGTATGTAACACCGCTTAGCTTGGAGAACAAACAAGCAGATGGAACAATAAAGAAGGAGAATTTAAAACAGTTCTTACCTTAAAATCTTCATTATTAACACCCTGTTCAGTGGCAGCGTCTCTAAGAGACTGCAAGGATTCCTTGGCAAAGATCCTGTGTAGCATAGCAAAGATCTTTGGAGACTCCGGACTTGTCTGCATTAGAACTATGAGTCCACCGCTCCATGCTGCCTGAAAATTTAGACAGTTGGATATTTTTCGTAACACCGTAACATGGTCATTGTATTTGTTACATCAGGTCAGCGTCTTGCGTATTTTTGGACTACTTAATAAGAAAGAAAACTTAAATAGCATTTTGACGAATTAGAAAATTCGTCAAAATGCTATTTAAGTTTTCTTAAACAGAAGTTTAAAAATTAGTAGGTTTAAGACAACATTTCAAATATTATACAAATCTTCCACCAATGTCATCAAGTTTTATAATGTTGCTTCTGATATAAAAGGTAATAGAAACAGGTTTCTAAGACATCAGTGTTTCCCAAAAGCAAAGGCAAACAGTGAGGTAAAGCTGCCTAGGCTTACATCATCATTCTTCTGCCCTTATGCCAAATTATTTGGGGTTGGCGCAACATGTCCCTTTTTCCCATACATCTCTATTAGTCATCTCGATAGTCACCCCCTTTCTAGCCATATCATTTTTACACAGTCCATTGGTCTTCCCCTACTCTTATAGCGATCGACATTCATACTCAAAACTTTCTTCACTACATTTTCCTTTCTTCTGCATCACATGCCCATATCATGACAACTGATTTCCGCACAAGTTTTCATTCTCTTCTTTTCTTATTCTACCCATTAGTGTAACACGACATATCTCTCTTAGCATTCTCATCTCAGCTGCATGCAATTGCCTTTCATTGGTACCTTTTGGGGCCAAACATTCTAATCCATACAAGACAGCAGGTCTAACCATTGTTTTAAATATATTCCTCCAAGTATTTGTTCCGAGTCTGGGTGTTTTTCTATCTATAATATGTATGTATTTACAAAAAAAAATGTATATAAGTAGTTTATCAGCCATCTCGTTCCATAACACAAGCATTAGGTTGCTTAGCTTGGGGCTAGATGGTGTTGTGTGATATGTCCAAACATATTTATTTATTTATTTATTCCTCTTAAATTTAAGGGGAATGCGGGAGTCGCAGATTGTTCCCGTGACCTGCCGCCTGAAGCTGCCTAGATATTGCAAAGTATAAACTTGGGGGCAGTGGTGGCACAGTGGTAACGGCTCCAACTTACAAGTTGGTAGGTTCGAACCCAGGCAGGCGCTTTACTTTGTGTAAAAAATTTCATCACCACTGCTGTCAAAACGGTAAAGAAAAACATTGAGCAGAAATGTCCTAGAACCAAACCATTCAATGAAATTGTGACATCTACTGATCCGCTCTGGGCCCGCGTGTATATTATAGCCCACTCCCTCTCGAAGAAAGGAGACCTGTGTCCCAGCAGTGGGAACATTATAGGCTGATTATGCATTATGCTAAGTATAGACTTTGCATTGCCATGTTATGAGGTTTTTGGGCAACACTGAAGTGTTACTATTTTCTCAGAAGCCTGTGTTTATTATCATTACCTCAATATGTAAACAAGAGATACAGTTGCTTAGATGACACTACACACTTTATGCTAAAAATAAATTCAAAAAGTCACTATGAATAATCATTTTAAACATGATTTTATATTATTTTTGTAGGAACATCAGATAATGTTTCTATACTTTGTAGGACAGGCGTAGACGCCTGTATTAGCTAGTAGACTATGAGCTGTTTTCTAAAATAAATGAAGTAGATATTTTGTGTCCATACACAAAATATCTACTTCATTTATGTTATGTCCATACATAACCCCAGAGGTTACTCTGACCTGGCCAAGGCTTTCCTTGCCCTAGTGCAGGGTGCTGGGTGGGTGGGTATGGGCAGTGGTGTGGTCCCTGGGTAGTGTGTTTTTAGACAATTCAATTACCCACTCACAATACCAACATTTAGCCAAAAAGTATAGTAACACTGTACTGATGAACTTTCTTCTTACATAATAGAATATTCTTATAAAAAAAGATGATTTTTCTGTAAATAAGTTGCTAAAATATTGTATGACAATGTTAATTTAAAAAAAAATAATGTTATTACCATCCGCTAACTAATCGAATAAGGAAAAAACCGCAAACTAACCTGACTCAAGTAATGTGCATATAGTTTCTCTTTGTCCGTTAGTTTAGCAAATGCCTGAGAACTGTCTAGTTCTACAAATTTCTGGTTGTTAGGCAGCAGAAAGTGGGACCTGTCTTCAGCCATCGCTAAAAATAAAAAGTTATGCCAGTTACAAGATAGCTGGCAAATTACAAAAAAAAAAAAAAAACTAAATATATATAATACACATTCATCTTATGTAGCTACTGACCCTTAACTATTTTAGAAGGCTGCGCGGTTTGAGACTCTTTACCAAAGGTCGACGTGCCTCTGTACTGTTTACAAATAAATGAATCAGCAGTATTAGGCCACCGGCATTTTATAAGGTTAGTAGTCAGAGTCCGCAACATTGGTTATGAACTAAAAGGAAACTGAAATCGTGAAATAAATTTAATACTGATTAAATATAGCTTTACTTACTGTAATTTTTATTTTTAGTTTTAGAAAATTCTCAAAATCCTTTTACAAAAAAATATCAATGAGATCAATGTTTCCGATTGTCAAGTTTTAGGCTTGTAGATTTGTAGAAAAAATATCGATGTATCGATATTTTTGGCGATATTTACTATTTCAAATTCAAAATCATATATTTGTGATACATAGGTAAAATGTACATGATGTTAAAAAATAAAAAATATTGAATAACTATGCACTGCCTTGCAAGGCGTACGAATATTGTTCACAGTTCACAAATATCGCGCGGGATTTTATAGCGCATTGAATTTTCAACTCTCGGTGTTGAGCCAAGCTTCGAGAATCCAACCTAACATCAACAGAGTGCACCCCAGCGCGTCGAAAAAACACACTGTTGGATTTTCAATTCTTGGCGTTAAGCAGAGCGTTGAAAATCCAGTGCGCAAAAAAAAAATCGCTGCGATATTTTTACGTCCGTGCGAACGTCGCGTCCGCTTATAGTTGTACAGGAAGTAAGTACATAAGGCCTATACAAATTTCGATACATTGATATAAAATATCAAGTATAAAAAATGTATCAAATACGACATATTTCAATAAGTAACACCGTTGTCAGAACGATACGATATTAAAATGTATGTATATCGATACTTTTTGGCACTTCTTCCATCCCTATCAAGTTTTAAAGATAGCTATAGCTATCACTCAATTACTCAAGAGTCTAACAACAGCAGAAATAAATCAGCAGCAACATTAATAAATTAGTAGAAAAATTGTAAAAAAGAAAATGTATCCTTGTGTATTGAATCACTGGATTATGATTTTACAAATTATTTAAATTAAATTTTATTTATATAGAAAAAATACCAATCTTCGTAAATGTACGATAAACTGCCAAGTTACGCGATGTCATCAAAATCAGTATAAAGGCAGGATTACACTTACATTTTTTTTTAATTTTACGTTAATACTAAACAAACAGCTGAGCTAGATGTAATTAAATATTTTCGTTTGATCAATCAATCAATCTGCCTAGCCTTTTCCCAACTATGTTGGGGTCGGCTTCCAGTCTAACCGGATGCAGCTGAATACCAGAATTTTACATAGAGCGACTGCCTATCTGACCTCCACAACCCATTAACTGGGAAATACGATACCCCTTGGTAAGACTGGTTGTCAGACTTTCGGGCTTCTGACGACCCGTATCGACTGTCAAAGATCCACAAATGACAGCCGGGACCAACGGCTTAACGTGCTTTCCGAGGCACGGAGGAGTCTCGATAATGTAAAGATGGTCACCCATCCACGGACCGACCCCGGCAAGCGTAGCTTAACCTGATGGATCGACCCGTGCGGCTGTTATTATTTAGCCACGAGCTCCTCGTTTGATCAATATTCTCATTAAAATTATTCTGGACCATTATAATATAAAAAATAATCTTAAAATTATTATAAAAAATGTGTAATAATTAACATTTCTGTATAGGAATATTGTATGATTATTGTATTTTTTTAAAATAAAATGTCGTTTTGCCCACATTTTCTCATAATCTATTCAATGATCCATTTTTTTTATTTTTTAAATTTTTGATAAATAATATTCCGTTACACGAAAGATAACGCAAACTGACGTTTGTGGCCCTACCACAAACGCACCCATCACCCATCAATGAAGTAAACATTCAACATGGATGGTTTCCGATTATTCTCATCCGTATTTTAGGTCAAATAATTTGTTTAGGATGTGTAAGTGAAGTTTAGAAAAGTTATCGTTATTTAGTGAAAATGTCGTCTGAAAGGTAATATGTTACATTTAAGTTTTACTTCTAATGTTGACAAATTGCTTCCGATATCCGTAGTTGAAAGTTGCAAAATCAATAAAGTACGCGGAAATCGCTAATGTCACGCCCTGAATTCGTAGTCAAATTGTTGGTGTGTGGTAGAATAGTGGTAGTAAAGTTGAGACGTTGGTGATGTTTTATTCTAGGGTGGAATGGGTGGAGATTATCGAGCCGAAGACAAAGGAGCATATGTATGCTAACCTAACTACTGGCGAATGCGTCTGGGATCCACCTGAGGTATACTTCGTCCAAAATTTAATTCACTTCCGTACACAAGCGCCGGCTTAAATTTACCAGCAAGCAATAACTCTGGTTTCCTAGTTCTGTTACAATAGTGTTTTAATATTACTACAGCTGTAACATTGTTCAAAAATTATCTAAGACAACATAATAGCTCAAATAAGTTTAACTAGCAAATGCTATGGGTATTCCAGATTTATGACTCACTTTCATATTTCTTCTTTTCTAAAGTCATTAGTATAGTTTAAATTCTTTGATGTTCTCCATAATGTTTTTCTGATCTGCATAATTACTGCATCCTGACACAGTATCCTATGTATTCTACTAACTAATGGCTCAGTTTTTTTTCAATATCAATCATAATAAATTGAAATAATATGTGTAAGCCATTATCAAATCCTAAATCAAATTAACTTAATTTAGCCTGAGTTAATTGGATCAGAATAAGCCAGTCATGAAATTTTTAATTGAATTTAATAAAAGCCATAAAACCTTGCTTTTTAATCTGTACTGGTTAATGTAATGTTTTCTTTTGTTATAGGGTGTTAAAGTGAAACGAACGGACTCATCACAATGGTGGGAACTTTTTGATATCAACACACATAGATTTTACTATTACAATGCTTCCACACAGGTAATTATTATGACATATTAAGAAACAAAAATCATGACATACACATTGAACAATACCCAATTATTACTTTATTTTTTAGACAACCGTATGGCACAGGCCTACTGACTGTGACATCATACCGCTAGCTAAGTTACAAACATTGAAACAGAATACAGACCCACAGAAAAGGAGAGAAACTTCCACACAAACTAATCAACCTGCACCTCAGGTGAGTCATATTTTGAAAGAAGTTTTTTAATACATAATCAAAGATTCACAGAAGGCAATCTAATAGTATGTATTTGTTTTGTTCTGTTTTTGAAGGCTGGGTACCTATACATACATTACTACCTACTATTATTCTACTTTTTGAATTTTTTGTATATAGGTATTTTGCTTGCAATAAAACACTATTTATTTTATTTTTAATAGTTACTGGAAATTGGGCAATATACTACATGGCTTATGTCCCCTAATATCCTTGCCACTTCCCTTGCCTCTCAAGATACCTATCTTAATAAAAAAATCAATTTTCTGAATTATTGAACATGATACCAATACTAAAAACCTTAATAATGTATTTTATCACATAGTATATTCAATCATAGGATATTAAAACATACTACATTAAAGTACCCTAATTGATTTTTGTGGGAGTAAACAACTGGGAATTGGGGTCAAATCTATTTTTATCTCATGGTAACACTAGGAAAGCTTAGCTCAAGAATTCCAGTTTTATGATTAAGAGAACTAGGTTATGTTGTATTTTATTGTATTGCTTTGCTGTTGGAGTTTATTATTGCCTGTTATTCTGTGGGGCTTATTATTTAACCATTTTGAGAAAGGGAACTATGTATTTAGTTAAGTACTGCATTGATTTTCCAATCTATTTAAATTCCCGAGTGACTGACTGACTCATCAACGCCCAGCCCAAACGCTTGTACCTTGTAGAAAGCTGAAATTTTGCATACAGGTTCCCTTTATAATGTAGACAAAGAATAAGGAAGGATTTCCCGGTAGGACGTTTTCGTGGGATACTTTCTGACATCCACGTGTGCGAAGCTGCGGGCAAAAGCTAGTTAGTTTATAAATTTGTTTTCTCCCTGCTCTGGTACTATGTTACTTGGGTTATCACAATGTTTTGCATGAAGTTATAAAACATATTAATCATGTTAATAAATTTTTGTTATAGACCTTTTTTAATTGTGTCCTTTTCTGTCTAGATTTGGAGATATAATAGATTATCTTTACTGATTTATTTGGAAAACTGTAGCAGTATGAAATGTTTGTGACATTAAAACAATAATTGTCACATATTGTAACATGTAAAGCGTTTGTAATAATTTTAGAGCAAGTATAGTAACTTTTTATCTGTATTGACACATATAGTTAGAAGGTAGTAGTTACAACAATGGTTATGTTATATTTATTGTGCAAGAGACAGTCATTGACATTAAAATGAGGTTATTTATAATGTATGTTCATTATTGTTCTTTATACCTACATCTCACAGGGAGAAGAATAACATTGTGTTGTCTTGTAATTTAGAAAAATAATATATTACTACACATTATTATTGTGGGTTTGTAACTTTAAGATTCCTGTATTATTATTATCTTGTTAATGGCAAAATAAATGTTGTAGAGCCAATTCAAATAGAGACAAATTTGTATTATTGTTAGATCATGAAAAACCATTCTGAATGGTAATTATTTTTGGATCTATTAAATTATAAACAATTATTTCATATCATTTTCGATAAATACAAGTAAATGAGATCTTTATGTAAATGATACTAAAACCAATTTTCCAATATCACCAGGTGCCACCCATATTAGACCCAATCAGCAGCAATGGCAACAGCACAGTCGCAAGCATCAGCAAACTGTCACCAGGCAATGCAAAAACCGTCACTCTCACGCAAACGAGTCCCGTGCGAACGAGGAGGTCGCATTACCATCACAGGTGACAAAACAATCAACTATTTTCACTATTGTGTTGTCAATTATGTGTGAATATTCATGTCAAATGTGTAGTGTCAATTCACGCTGTATTACTACCCAGTTGTTGTACAGTTTACAAAAGAGATCAGCATATGGGCTGCTAACTTGAAACTTTTTAACTCATCTGAGTCCACCCACTTTTCATAGAGCTTATAATGCCATGCCGCCATACATATTGCTACTGGACCCTTCACGAGGTCTCCCGGCATCCCAAATGCGACTAGCGATAGCCCTCTAGGAGGGCTTCTGGTACTGAACTTATTAAACCAATGTTGTGCTAAGTAGTTAAGTCTTTGAGTGTGTGTTTCTTATGTTTAAAAAGTAATTAAATGCACACAAATACATACATATGACTGTGTAGACAGGAAAAATGATTATTGTTGCTTGTAACCTTAACTCTTTTGTTGTCTGTACATGTTGTATTAATGCTTTCATTGTTTGCGCTGATAAAGGTGTGTTGTTAATTGAGGATGATAATCTCATTATCATACTGAATGTGAATGTAATTATTGTTTGTTTTTGTTCTGAGATAATGTAACCCGAGGATTATGTTCCCTTATTGCTTAAAGCCATGTATTTGCTAGGTGACAAAATGTTGCGCGACACATGACTCTAGACATAATAGTGCTGAATCACTCGAAGTCCCAGACATCTTGTCTCACGATCTTTTTTGTAGTTTTCGTTGTTGCTATGTCAACATGACTAGTGAAGTTTCGCTATGCGTCGCGCGACTTAGTGCGATTTCTCTTAAACGCTAACAGTGGTAACGGCCCCGACTTACGAGTTGTAGGTCGTGGGTTCGCACACAGACAGGTACTTTATTTTGTGTAATTTGTACCATCACCACTGCTCTCAAAACAGTGAAGGAAAACATCGTGAGGAAACCGGCATGTCCTAGAACCGAAAAATTCGAAGACATGTTACATGCCCGCACTCGGCACGCGTAGTGAATTACGGCCCACACCCTCTCACTGAGAGGAGGCCTGTGTCCCAGCAGTGGGTACGTTATAGGCTGATTATGCTCTGAGTGGTTAAAGGAAGACGTGTGTCACGGAAAATTTGTCCCCTATTTGCAGCTTTGTAGATTGGCTTTTTAATATTCTGGGACTGTTTACTTGATAAGCAATTTATGCAGCATATAGACTATGGTTTGCTTGAGTCAGACATTAAAACCGCAATGGCACTGGGATATTGAGCTATGTAAGTAATGTTCTATATTAGAGGGTTTGGTTTGCGCACCTAAGTCCTTCAGATGGACCATTGTGCGTGGGCTCTGTAAGTAATTCTATTTGACGAATACAGGAACAGCGGTGACAGCAGACGCGGGAGGCTGAGCGAAGATGGCTCCACCCAGTTATGTCGACACACAGACTCTGGACGCTCTTCAGATAGCAGCATCAGTAGCGCGCAGCAGAGAAGGAAACAGGTACCATAAACAAACGCAATAATCAGACAAACGATAAGTGGACAGAAATCTTAAACGAAAAAAGTTTTAATCATTATAACTATTCCCAACTATTTTGGGGTCGGCTTCCAGTCTAACCGGATGCATCTAAATTCCAGTATTTTTACATGGAGCGACTGCCTATCTGACCTCCACAACCCAGTAACTGGGTAATACCCCTTTGGTAAGACTGGTTGTCAGACTTTCGGGTGTCTGACGACCCGTAACGACTGTCAAAGATCCGCGAATGACAGCCGGGACCAACAGCTTAACGTACTTTCCGAGGCACGGAGGAGTCCCGATAAGTAAAGATGGTCACCCATACACGGACCAACTCCGGCAAGCGTAGCTTAACCTGATGGAGCGACCCGTGCGGCTGTTATTACTTAGCTACGAGCTCCACTCGCTCGCCCCCTTATTATATGGAACTAAAACTTGAATGCTACACCTCTGCCTGACCCTTCGCGGAATACAGGCCTGAGGTTATTATGTGACCTGTTTTGTAAAACTGGTAAACATTTACTTTGAGCAATAAGATTTCATAAGGCGAAAGCGCCAAGGCAGCCCGCGATGATAAAAAATTTCTTACGTTTTTTTGCAATTTGCAAGTCAGTATTTATTTAGTACTTCAAGCACAGATGTACAGATGCGGACTTAATGCCATAGGCAGTATTAAGTTTTATGTTGATTTAGAATATGATTTGCGAACATAACAAGTATGTATTTATTATAATTCTGTAAATACATTCTTGTTACGGTCGCGAATCATATTCTGATAACATACAATCTAATACAGGAGGAGCTCGTGGCTCAGTAATAACAGCCGCACGGTTCGATCCATCAGGTTAAGCTACGCTTGCCGGGGTTGGTCAGTGGATCGGTGACCATCTTTACATACCGAGACTCCTCCGTGCCTCGGAAAGCATGTTAAGCCGTTGGTCCCGGCTGTCATTCTTGGATCTTTGACAGTCGTTACGGGTCGTCAGAAGCCCGAAAGTCTGACAACCAGTCTTACAAAGGGGTATCGTATTACCCAGTTACTGGGTTGTGGAGGTAGGATAGGCAGTCGATCCACGTAAAATAATGGTATTCAGCTGCATCCGGTTAGACTGGAAGCCGACCCCAACATAGTTGGGAAAAGGCTAAGCAGATTGATGCAACCTAATACTGACATGCAATTTGCAAAAAACGTAAAAAAAAAAATATCATCGCGGGCTACCCTGGCGCTTTCGCCTTAAGTTATAATTATGTAATTACGATTATGTTTTTATTGTTTCAGGAACTTAGTGCAGCTATAGTATGCAATCCACCTGTATGTACTCCGCAACTTAGAAAACGCAGCAGTGCTGCTCAAGCGCACGACACTGATAAATGGTCTCCCCATACAGGTAAACATTATTATCATAACACTTCTTTATAGTTTGTTAAAAGTCTTTCGTCTCACAGACCAAAACGGAAAGCGTGGCGAACAATAATTTGTTAGGTTCGGATTAGTATGACGTCGCAGCAAAGAGCGAGAGACGTGCAAGCATAATTAAATTTAAGTTTGAAATATCTCGCTAAGTTAACGATTTTATGGCTATGATTTTATTGAATTTTTGCTGTACCGTATGGTGCGATAAACGGCAAGAAAATCGCCCCCGCCCCCCTAAGACATGGGACTTTAACATAACTGGCGAAGGTGTTCGAAACACTTTTTCCCATTTCTTTCAGGAATACGGGCGTGATCTATAAGGTGCTATAAAAATATCTGCCACGGCTTCAATGGAAGATAGTATTGAGTATATAGATTACAATAGTTAAGAAGTTTCGTAATAGTTAAATCAATTTGAGAAAATAAAGTAATTAAATAAACATTTACTTTTTTCTGTATAACGTGGTGCACAAACTACGCGCGATGTGTCGCTTCGTCAATGAAAACAATTGCTACGGGACGATTTCATACAAATACATGAATTCAAATTTATACGCACATTTTTTTGTATGGAAAAATTTATGACATAAGATCAAAAAATTATCATCACTATTGTAATCTATATACACAATACTAGCTCCCGAGGAGCTCGTGGCTAAGTAATAACAGCCGCACGGGTCGATCCATTAGGTTAAGCTACGCTTGCCGGGGTCGGTCCGTGGATGGGTGAACATCTTTACATACCGAGACTCCTCCGTGCCTCGGAAAGTATGTTAAGCCGTTGGTCCTGGCTGTCATTTGTGGATCTTTGACAGTCATTACGGGTCGGCAGAAGCCCGAAAGTCTGACAACCAGCCTTACCAAGGGTTATCATATTACCCAGTTAGTGGGTTGTGGAGGTCAGATAGGCAGTCGCTCCATGTAAAATACTGGTATTCAGCTGCATCTGGTTAGACTGGAAGCCGACCCCAACATAATTCGGAAAAGGCTCGGCAGATTGATACACAATACTATCTCCCATTGCAGCAGTGGCAGATATTTTTATAGCACCTTATATATTTTTTTTACTAACCAGCCATATCCCACTCTCGGGCAAAGGCCTCCCTCCACTCCTTCCATCTTTCGCGAGCCCGCGCGTCCTCTTTTCAGTTTTGACATAACCTGTCCGCTCATTCCGCCATCTCCTACGTGGTCTGCCGCAATCCCGCCTCACTGTCTCAGGGCACCAGTTCTGTGCTATCCGGGCCCACAGATTGACCGGCATGCGGCAGACATGTCCTGCCCGGTCCCATTTAAGTTGGGCAGCCTTTTGAGCTACATTAACCATCTTTGTTTTGGAGCGCAGTATTATTTCGAACACGATCCGTTAATTAAACGCCTAGTTATAGTATAATATACATAATATTATTATGTTATAATAATCTTACAGGTCTAAACCGTAGTGGCAGCTTCATATCACCGAGAAAGGATGCGTCTGATGATTCGATGCACGAAAAGTATTTCAAATCGGTTGAGAGCACCCCATTGACTAGAAGAAAGGTAATATTTTGTTTTAAGAGGGATGCGCTGAGGTAGCCCGTGAAATTCAAATTATCTTGCGTTTTTTATAATTTGCAGGTGTGTCAGGTTCTTGATAAAATATGATTATAGAATTGATTATTGAATTAGACGAATCCGCAGGAAATCTAACTTAGAAAGATGTATTGATGATTTTTGTGGTTAAAATTATGTAAATAAATGTTGTTTATTGTCGCGTATCATATTTTAATCAAGATACAACCTGATATTGACCTGCAAATTGCAAAAAACGCAAGAAAATTTGAATTTCGCGGGCTACCTCTGGGCATCCTCCTTAATATTATGCTGTTGCTTGTATTATTTGTTAATCGCCTCCTGTGAGATGATATCTCTTGCACGCAGCCTGTATGATAACCTGTTTGATAATGTGAATGAAATAAAACAAAAAACGATTCCTGCTTCATACAAAATATGAGTTCCAAGATCTACCATTTCAGTTTCACAGATAAGTCAGTGGGATTTTAAAGTAAGGCACTGTAGCAACTAGGTAGTAATATTGTGGTAGTATCAGCAGTAGTATAGGTCGTATAGATTGATACTAATGCTTTCAGTTAAAACAGCAATCGGCGGGCGGATCGTCCTGTGACTCGGCGTCGCCACAAAGCCCCAGCAGCCCCTTGCAAAAACCACAGCCTACTCCATTCTTACAGGTTTGTTGAATTTTAGGTATTACTAGCTGTTGCCCGCGGCTTCACCTGCGAGGATGTCAATATTTCCCTATTTGAATCGGATTTTGTTCACTATTTCATGGGTTTTAATTTTATTTGCGCGGAACCCTAATTATTTTTCTAAAATAAAAGTAGCTTAAGTTACTCGAGTGAAAGTCCCTTCAAAATCGGTCCAGCTGTTTCGGAGATTAGCCGGAACAAACAGACAGAAAGACAGACAAACATTTTAAAAATTGTTTTTAGTTATAAATACCGTACCTATATACTTTCATTTAGTAAAATAGTATTTAGTAAAAACTGTTATTTTGACCTGAAAAATTGAAATTCGTTTTTTTTTTTAATTTAACATATTTATTTAATCAAAATAATTACCCTTATTATCTATACATTGCTGCCATCTAATAGGAATGTCATATAAGCCTTTGCGATAGAACTCTCGTGATCTAGATTCGACAAACTGTTTGAAAGCATTTTGTACTGCCTCCTGAGAAGAAAACGTTTTATCACGTAGAAAATTGTCCAAATCACGAAAAAAAATGGTAGTCCGTTGGAGCAAGGTCTGGTGAATACGGAGGGTGACGAATGGTTTCTAATTGCAGTTCCTGTAGAGTTAAAACGGTTTCTCGTGCTGTATGAGGTCTCGCGTTATCGTGGAGCAATAATGGTGAAGATCGATTCATGAGTCGGGGCTGTTTCACTGCTAGTTTTGCTATCATTGTTCGGAGTTCGGCACAGTAGACATCTGCCGTTATTGCTTGACCAGATCGGAGAAAGCTATAGTGAGACCACCAAACAGTTACCATTACCTTTTTATTGGTAAGCTTTGCTTTAGGACACTTTTGCGGCGTTTGACCTGGGGTCAACCATTGCATTTTCCGCTTACGGTTATCGTAAAGAATCCACTTTTCATCACATGTCACATTTCGATCCAATATTCCTTCATTTCTGTATCGATTCAACAAGGCAACACAAGTTTCAACACGCGTTTCTTTCTGCAGATCAGTCAAATCATGAGGCACCCATTTCTCATATTTTTTTATTTTATTGATTTGACGCAAATGAGTCAATATTGTTGGTAAGGTAACGTTAAACTATGCCGCTAATTCCTGGGTAGTTTGGCTCGGATCGGCTTCCACCATATCTTTCAATTCATTGTTATTCACCTGTGTGGGCGGTCTTCCACGTGGTTCGTTCTTCAAATCAAAGTTTCCACCATGAAAGTGTTTATACCAAAATCGCATGGTGCGTTCATTAGCAGTCCCCTCTCCAAACGCAACATTGATATTGCGAGCTGTTTCTGCCGCGTTACTTCCGCGTCGAAACTCGTATTCAAAAATAACTCGAATTTTCGAAGTATCCATCTTTCTTGTCTAAGCTGAATAAAAAAAAAAACAACTGAAAGTCGATAATCGAATGTTGCACATTTTTTAATAGAAGAACTTCATAGGTACCATGTGAAAAAAGTTTCACTCAAAAATCTCAAACCATGAAGGTTCTATGTCAATTCAAAGTTCCTAATACAATAAACGGCAATTTCATACTTTAACGCCTATTAAATACACTTTATAATTAAGATTAAAAAACTGCAAGTGTTAATCGACTTTTGTTGCTGACTGTACGTTCTACGCATAAAGGAATTCCTGCTATCACCAAGCGGTCTTGGTTGGTTGAGCTTATTTTGCCTTAACAACGTGACTAAAGTCGGATTGATATAATATAAACAACTTCGGGACTCTTTCGAGACCTAGACTTTGGCTTACTTACTCGATTAATTTTATTACAGTTTGGGTTATAAAAGTCGTCAAATTTTTTTGATGTGAAAACTTCTTTAGTCGCGTTAATCGCTTTTTGGTATTGGAAAATATTATGAGTTCGCATCACGTATCATGCGTCATGCGACATGCTAATGTGACCTTTTGTGCTGTGAAAATTTCACTTCTGTCAGCATTCCCCATGACCAACTACGTTTTTTAAGGTGGGGTGCCAGACCCAAGATACAGGGTTGCCTAATTTTGGGCCAATGTCAACATGATGTTCTTGCATAATGTTTTTGGAAGTAAATATGTATGCATTTATAAATTTAAAGCAAGGAGTATAAGGACCGGGAGTGTAAATGTCTTGTTTCTCAAAGTTCACTTTAGCAGCTATTTGAACGTTATCGTTTATTAGCGTAACGACCGCGACCCAATTTACCAAAGGTTCTGGCTATTGACATGGTAACCTTGACACGATTGGGCGCATTGAATAATTGACACAGTTAAGATTGACACTGAGAGACTGAGCTTGAATGTTATGACCGTATTTTTATTTGGAATGACGCTTAGGTATTTAGAGGCACAAAATTTTTCATGTTATTGTTGTCGTTTGACAATCTTTACATATGTACATACCTACATATTTAAAAATAAAGGTTGTTTTACAAAATCAGCAGATTATAAGCCTTATTTGTACGTCACTGGGTCTCACCGTCTGAATGCAGTTTCTGTTTACAGTTTGTAATGTTCACAGCGAAATCTAATTTTCTAGTTCCAGCTTGACGTCAATAGACTAAAAGTGGAACTTCTTCCTGGTTCAGTTGCTGCAGTCGAATTCTTAGGGTGTTTACTGAACAGAAAATATAATAAACCAATGTGTTACAACAGACAACGGCAGCTCGACCATCGCTAGTATCATCCATCTCCCTAGCAACGGATGCGGCGGCAAGCGTTGCGTCACGCGTCATGCACAGCTTGGAGAGACCGCACCAACTGTCCAGGCATGCGAGGGAACGATTCTCTGACAGGTGAGCTCGAAATACCTTAGTGCAATAAAAAGTGCAAAATTCCAATTTTGAATTGCTGCAATATCTGGAAAAGGGTAAGTTTCCTATCGTTTTTGAGATTCCGAGACTCGAGATCTGAGACATGGGACACCAGAAAGCCAATTCCCCTAATTAAAAACGTTCAAAATCTGGTCGCAAACTCATCTCGGCGACATCAATGTAAGCTTGTCGAAAATAGGGGTATTTGAGACTGAAATTCTTCAAAATACTGGAAATTACCTATGATAGAAAAACTTAAACCACATTCACAAAAATAAAAATTTCGACTCAATCAGACCTGTGGAAGATGCTCACATCCATTCATCAACTAGAAAAGAGCTGATGATCTTCTTTTTCTTGAATCATAGATTGTTCTTAACTATCGATCAAGTCAAATTTCAAACAAAACGAAAAAAAAAAACAATTTGTTCAGTCGTTTGGGAGCTACGACGCCACAGATAGATAAACACGTTAAACTTATAACACCCCTCTTTTTCCGTCGGGGGTTAATAAAAAAAATAGTTCGTTATGAAGTCTAAAAAAGCTATAGGATTTTAATGTAATAACTATCAAATTATTTACAGGCATTTAGACAAAGACAGGTTAGCAGAACTGGAGCGCATAGACAGGTACCCTGAAAAGCAAGCCGTGTATAGCGTCGACAAGCCATTCCGACAGACGAGCCTCGATCTACGTCATAATGCTGCTGCTGGTAATTGGCATCCGGCACGGGACTTTACTAGGTAAGCTTTATAATCGTATAGCTTCATTTATAAGTAGTAAGGTTTGCGTATTGCCAATTATTAAGGTGGACACGCAGTGGAACCCCGCGAAAACATTTTTTGCATTTTTTTGAAATTTGCAGGTTAGTATCAAGTTGTATCTTGATCAAAATATGATTCGCGACAATAACAAAATATGTATTTACATATTGCTAAATCTAACTTAGAGAATTATATTTTGGTCAAGATACATCCTGCAAATTGCAAAAAACGCAAGAAAATTTGAATTTTGCGGGCTACCACTGCGGATCTACCTTAAGTCCACCTAATGTGCTGAAACAATAGAAGTCAAATTAAAGTACCGTGGACTCGAAAAGAAGAAGATTCAGTGAAACAGTATTGGCGCCCACCGTGGGATTCAATAACTTTCATTGTTTATTTTAATTTTATTTTAAGATTTGTAAATCCGTGTTCTTGTAGGTCAAGAATACGAGGTGCATTCAATAAGTACCTAGCCTCATCGCCAGAGGGCGCTGTAGTTTCAAAAGAGTTTTACCACAGTGTAGCACATTCTTTTTTAATTCTTTTGTCAAATTTTCTTTCCAATCCCTTCATTTGTTTTAATTTGACAACTTATGGAAGCGAACGTGTCGATCGGTTTTACAAAAATGGAAAAAGAGCAATATCGTTCGGTGATTCGATTCCTATTTTTGGAAGGGAAAACGCGCATCGAAATCAAAGAGCGCTTGGATGCTGTGTACGGTGACTCTTCTCCATCGATGGCCACCGTCAAGAATTGGTTCAACGAGTTTGCACGTGGCCGTACGTCGGTTTTTGATGAACCACGTCCAGGTGCACCGAAAACAGCTGCTACGGAGGAAAACATTAAAAAAATCCATGATCTCGTATTGGCAGATCGCCGATTGAAGGTTCGGGAGCTAGCTAAGACTGTAGGCATTTCAGAAGGAACAGTGTATCATATTCTTCACGAGGAACTCGGCATGAGAAAGCTGTCGGCGCGATGGGTGCCGCGTTTACTCACACCAGAAAACAAGCGCAACCGTGAGACCACATCGGAGACGTGTTTGGCGCTGTTTAAGCGGAATCCAGCGGAGTTTTTGCGTCGTTTTGTGACCGTCGATGAAACCTGGATCCACTGGTACACACCAGAGACCAAGGAGCAATCAAAACAATGGATCCAGACCGGGGAACGTGCTCCAAAGAAGGCGAAAACTGTAAAATCGGCCGGAAAAGTTATGGCCACCGTTTTCTGGGATTCACAAGGTGTGATCTACATCGATTACCTCGAGAAGGGTAAAACAATTACAGGGCTTTACTATGCCGATTTATAGGGCCGATTCGACGCCGAATTAAAGAAAAAACGACCCCATCTGGCGAAGAAAAAAGTGCTGTTTCACCACGACAACGCACCGGTTCACACGTCTGCCGTTGCCATGGCCAAATTGGTCGAATTACGCTACGAATTGCTGCCCCATCCACCGTATTCTCCAGATTTGGCCCCTTGTGACTTCTTTCTGTTTCCTAATCTGAAAAAATCACTCGCCGGATATGGATCGAATGAGGAGGTCATCGCCGCCACGGAGGCCTATTTTGCAGAGTTTGACAAAAACAATTTTTCGGACGGGTTAAAAAAGTTGGAGCATCGCTGGGCTAAGTGTATCGAACTAAAAGGAGACTATGTTGAAAAATAAATTGCCACTTTTCCAAAATTTTCGTTTACTTTTTGTAGGCTAAGTATTTATTGAATGACCCTCGTACCTTCCAAAGTCCTTGTAAAGAAACCGGTCTTATTAACACTACAAATCTTCATCTTTAACGCTACATCCGTTTAATGGCGCCCAACTTGAGATTTTGCTTCGTAAACATTGCGTTACTAAATATTAATAGAAAATCGATAGAACCTTAATAGTCCAGTAAAAATAGATCGATTTGTATGGAGTAGGTTGCAATAAATGCTCTTTGGGTGATAATTCAGAATTAAATAGATATATAGCTGAAATACATAAATTGAGAGTAATCCCCGATATTTTATTAATATGTATTGAGTAAATGAGCAATAAAGCTATAAAATTAAATTTAAGTGAGAACAAAAAATGTACCACTGGTGATTTTGTACATGACTGCTCCTTTTCAAAAGTTTTAACTATGGTAATAATTATCCCCGGTCAAAATCAACATATTAAGTACATATTAACTATTTTATATAAAATAAATGATAACTTCAAAACAATAATTGCATAAAGAGTGAAATTTTGTCAAAGTATTTATATAATAGGTCTTTACCTATGAAATTGCCGTTTCGACCAAAGTCTTCGGACAATCGCGAGGTTCATTTTTCAAGTCGAAATTTCCAGAACGGAAGCGAGCAAATGAATAACAAGTGGTGCGTTGGTTTTAGTGTTAGCTCCGTAAACGTCGTTGATGTTGCGTGCCGCTTGTGCCGCGTTGCTGCCACGACTGTGTACTCATATTCCATAATTACTCGAATTTTTAACGTATCCATGATGACGAAAAAGATTGAAATGCGATGAAAATGTAACACTAATCAATAAACAAATTAGTACTTTTGGAAAAAAAAACCATGTTTTTAAAATAAAATTAATTTGAAATTAGAAGCCAAACAAAAATTATTTTGATTTGAAATGGCCAGTACTGCAGAACGGCAATTTCATAGGTAAAGACCTAATAGTTACTACAAATAACTATGTAAATTATCACCAAGGTGACTATGATACTTTTTTTTTTCGTGAAGTTAAATTTGTTTTTAACCCTCGTACATTAAAGACATCTAGAATATTTTTATGAATCTTACTAGAAATAATTTTTGTCTACTTAAATTGGAAGAAATCCCCTGAATATCTGTAAAGCATTTCTAATAATTAAATGAAAACCACAACCTCGCGAGAGGGGTGCGGGCGGGTGGCGGCGCGGCGCGTCGCGGCGGCGCGATGCATCAGGCGGGCGCGTCTACTTCATCAATTTTATTTTGGACTCGTGTAATTAGACCACATGAGTAAACAAAGATGTGGTGTTTTAAAATAAAATAGTACCTAGGTACCTACTTGTAGGCAAAATTGATATCAGCAAAATTAAAATACACTTTGATTATTGTTATAAGTAAATCCTAATAAAAATAAGTAAGTGTTAAAAATACCTAGTTTATTCAATATCAAATTGGGTCTAGGGGGAGGAGCAAATCGCGATTCCATTTCGTATGGAATTATACTTCAATGTTGCATTCTCGAGATTTAACATTCATTGTAGTTCGTCTTTCATTGCACTACATTGTCACACTGTTCAAAGACTGTAAAAAAAGAAAATTAACTTGATAGTCTATGTCATATGTCAGCTGTCACCTCATTCGTTTTCTGTGTGTTGCTGTTAATTTTTCAATTTAATTTTACATTCATAAAAATCTTTCTAGTTTCATTGTGAAAAGGGTTATTTTAGCGAAAATTAGACATGGGAAAAAGGAAAAACGAAAGTAATGAAGAATATTTTAGACATAAGATCAAACGTTACGAGGTAACGCGCGATTGAAATATAATGTATAGTTAATTGAACTTATGTGTACTTCAATCAAAATTATACGAAATGTTGCATCCGAAGAGATTTAACACCCTACCCATCCATCGTATCTATTACTCTCTTATTATTATGGAATAGAGTAAGCAGTGAGCTCTAAAACGAATCAGGTGACAGCTGACAGATGACTATCAAATTAATATTTTTATGGTTCCGTACCTCAAAAGGAAAAAACTTAACCCTTATAGGATTACTTCGTTGTCAGTCTGTCTGTCTGTCAGTCTGTCAAAACCTTTTTCTCAGGAACGCGTGGAGGTATCAAGTTGATATTAATATCAAATACGTAAGTCTACGGTCTCTTGGAGTCCTAAAAAACTCAAGCTTCTAAGTCAACGCAATAAAAACATAAGACCATTTATTCGACATATTTTGATACTCGCAAGTAAATCAAAACCTATAGGGTACTTCCCGCTGTCCTAGAGTCATGAAATTTGGCAAGAAGCAAGCTCTCACAGCACAAATAAAGGAAAATTGATAATTTGTAATTCATCATATAAAAAAAAAAATTCAACTCTGTCGTCTGTCATGACGCTTTTTCTCAGGGACGCGTTGAGATATCAAGTTGAAATCAATATCGAATACGTAAAATGGTCCCTTACAGTTCTAAAAAAATCAAGCTTCTAAGTCAACGCAATAGAAAAATACGGCCATTTTGCGTCACATTTTGATACTCGCAACTGTCGCAAGTAAATCAAAACCTTGATCGTATTTTACTTCCCGGGTACTTCCCGTTGACCTAGAATAATGAAATTTGGCAAGAAGCAAGGTCTCACAGCAAAAGTAAAGGAAACAGTCAGAAAAATGTTAATTTGTAATTCTATGGTATAAAAAAAAATACAAGCCTGTCAGTCTGTCAAGATCCTTTTTCTCAAAGACGACCGCAGATATCAAGTTGAAATTAATATAGAATACGTACGTCTATGGTCTCTTAGAGTCCTAAAAAAATCAGGCTAGTCTAAGCTAAGCTTTTTTTATTGCGTTAACTTAGGTCAACGCAATAAAAAAATACTGTACTCACTTGGCCGGTTTTTTTTTTATAGTCTTTGAACAGTGTGGCAAAGTAGTGCAATGAAAGATGGACTACAATGTAGTCATTTGTACTACTATCAGTGGATTCAGGTACAATATTGTCCATGTTGCCAGTTATACCTTTCGCATTTTCCTTTATGTACTTTTTCGGTAATTTGTATGTAAAATCACTGGCACGCTGTCCGAGAAATTAAATAAATTGTCTTTCCGAAGCTCATTAAATTTACATAAGAGTTTTAAGACCTTTACTGCCAACGATGACTGAATCACCGTCTAAGGGTTTTCCGCATATTACGCAAGACATAATTATAAGTACCGAAAATCCGGGCGCATAGTAAACAATCACTGCATAATGAGAAGAAAGTTTTCAGTAATTATTCGAACAGATAAACAATAGCTCCATCTTTTTCACATCCGATAAGTTCGTCCCTCTCGCACAGCGACGTGGGGGATGCGAGGCGCTCGGTCAAGGTCGGCACAATTTTGTTGTTAGAATTATTATTTTATATTGTCTAGGACTCTAGGTAATTTAGGTTTTATGCATTTTGCGAAGAATCCTTATCACTTAATCAGGGGATTATGACACTTTCATATGAAGAATGAAAATGTTAATGCAGATCCTAAAACATATTTCAAGTGTCTTTTATGTACAATAGACAAATCATGAAAAAACACTTTTTAACTAGGTTCCTGAAAAATACCTAGGTGAAAACTGAACATTGGTTCGAGGCTAACGTTTGGAATGTATAAATAGAAAAATCCCCGAAAGTGAGATTTTTTAAGTCTCATTTATCACACCATGAAAGAAAAAATCTCGTAATGTTAAGAATTTTGCACCTAAACCGAGGGATTACTTATGTACTATAATTTTAGGCTGGCTATAGACGTTGATCTTACTTTTCACCTAAAGTGTGTTTTTTGTTTAGCGTTAACGCTAAACAAAAAACTGCTTTACACTTTACACTTTTTTTTTACTGTTTTTACTGTTTAAACAGTAAAAACACAACTTTAGGTATTTCTCAGGTTCCTCCGCCCATATGACCACAAAATTGCCACGAATGCATACGTAAATAACTAAACTATTATTTCAAAACCAATTTACTAAAGTGTCTTTAATGCAATCTCAAACCCTATTTTTACTGGACTATAATCTTGCTAGCTGTGCTTGCATCGACAGTCATTTGGAAGAAAATGCCGTCTTTGTTACAGTTTACGGAGTCCCAGTTGGGCGCCAATCCTAATTGGCGCCCAACTGGGACGTCGTAAAGTAAATTTTTCACAAATTCATTCAAAATAATGTGTATCACTTCTCAATCAATCAATCTGCCTAGCCTTTTCCCAACTATGTTGGGGTCGGCTTCCAGTCTAACCGGATGCAACTGAATACCGTATTTAACATAGAATACACTTGTATGGACTTAAATTGGATTGTACTCAGTCACAAGTAAAAACAATACTTTGTTTCAGGCGTCAACAAGCGGAACCTGAGCGCTATACTTCAAGCAAGACATCAGTTTCTTCCGGTAGTAGCAAACATCGAACACCGCCGCATGAACCGCACCATAACTTTATGAGGCTTTCTTCAGCCAACGAACAGGACAATATTGCAGCTGGTAAGACATTCTTAACCGACAAAAAAAGGGGGATGTTCTTAAGTCGACGCGTATATTAGTTTGTTTTTTATTGTAACTTTACAGAGTAGTCCGATAGTCCGATTTTGACGATTCTTTTTTTATTGGATACCCCTATCCCCTCGAAGTTGGTCCCATTTAATACTTACGTATGACCGTATAGGGAAGTGTTAGTCATGATTATGCTAATAAGGACGAGCGCTTTTCGTTTCGACCTGTCAAGAGATTGAACTATATCTCCGCATTACATATTCATAGTGTTTGCTCCCAACCTACTTTGCCAATTTGATTTTCTTAAAAATTGTTTTGCCTCACACTTAAATTTTTGATGTAATGTGGGTGCGTTAAACATCCAACTTAGAATTTTGGTCCAGATGAATTGATGACATTTTGGTGGACCAGATGTATGAACGTAAACGAAGCAAAAGTAGCATGTTATCGTAGCAAGTGGCATCCCATGGGAAAGAGGTGTTTATGTATGTGTGTGTGTATGTATGTGTGTATGTATGTATGTGTGTATGTATAGTATTTTGGTAGTGAAGTATTAACTAAACTCTTGTTTTACAGTAAATTACAAGTTAAAGTGCGTGAACTTGGTGGAGCCGCCTCTAACGGAGCCAAATGTACAAAAACACAACCAGAGATTAGAGAGGACCACTGCGCCTAGAGATCGTACTAAATCAAGACGTACGTTATATTCTTTATTTACTTAAATTAACTTTGTCTTGCTTGTAAAGCCGAAAAGCTTTTCCTCTACACACATATATAGAGAAACGCCAAGCCTTTCCAGTTTCGAAACAATTTTGCTTCCAAGCTGCAATTGTAGGACAAACAAAGGACCATAGGGGCAGGGTGAGCAGTGTATACAAAAAGCAACTTTAAGGTGTAAAGGCGTCCATTTTGTCGATAGTACTTTAAGATTTCATTTCGCCAGACGAATTAAGAAGTAACCGAGTCTGTTAATTATAAGTTATAAGGCATATTTTAAACATCTGGACATTAACTGGAAATTCAACAGAGCCTCGGGGAAAAGTTCTGATGCTGTTTCTCGAATGGTGTAGGCACCGAAGTCACTGAAACACAGTCTGATCGAAAAATATACAAATATTGACTAGCCTGTTACTCGAAAACAGAAACAAGAACAGTTCAGAACCTCATTCTTCGGTTCTGACTGGCTTTTGAGAAGACTGAATACTGAAACATTTCACATCAATCTCTGTACGTCGATTGTGCTTTTGCAGGACACAAGAGGCCCGTGGAAATAGAAGATGGTCCTATCGACGGTGAAGAGGAGGAGGATGAAGGTGGAAGCTCTCCATTGTACTGCAACTGGGATCTACGCGGCATGCAGCATCTGTTGCCTTTGCAGGACTATATCATACAGCAGGCTAAATTGTCCAGTGAGTAAACTGTTTGTTGAAACTCGCATAAAAGCGGCAGTAAGAGCCAGCGTGCACTTGTGATTTTTAATCGGGCGATAGTTTGATCGTTCTAGGAATCAGTATGAAGTTATAAGGTAGCGCGTGCATGTGTGCGTGTATCTTTGTTCGTCGTACGATACCTATTAAACTGTCGGTCGACTGAAAATCGCAAGTGCGCGCTGGCCCTAAATGTAATAATTTATGTAAAGTGAAATCTTTAATATCTTCGTCACTTTTCAAATTCTTTCCTTTATGAAATCATGACACATAATCAGACTATTGTAGAGAAAACTATATTTAACTGGGTACTTGATATGATTTTGAGTTGGCATAAAACTAAAACCCATCTATTGGCCTGGCCATTTTTAATAAATATAAATATTTTTTTCTTAATATTAATATCCGACTCTCATCAGAGTCACATTTTTTATTCGGTCTTTACGATGCATATATGTAGTAGTGTAGTGGCAAATACATCGACATACAACCAGTTAGATTAGAGACCTTAGATTCAGTACATGATTCTACAATGTAAATTATTTGTAAATTTTTTCGATTATTAAAAAAAATCTGCTGTTTCCTACAAAAGTTCAATACCATCGAGGTCAAAATGTATGGAACAGCAAATTTTTTTAATAACCGAAGAAAAATTTCAACGCAGCGATGGCCACTCTATATAATGCTGAGTCGGTAAAGCAGATTCTATCGTGCAAAGACTAGACAAAATAGCCCGTAAGGGGACGAACATATTTTAAATGTGGCTGTACCGATGCGTCAATACGACAGTTCGAACTTGAGAAAAGAGACTGCCGCCACAAATGAGTAATAAAAAAGACACTTTACAAAACTTTTTCTAATTCTTGATGTGTTTTATTTACGGCCGGGTACTGCATGTATGCGTTCATCGATACTTATACTGCACAAATTTTTTCCGCGTAGTAATGGACATCTGCCTAACCTTTTGTCAACTATGTTGGGGTCGGCTTCCAGTATAACCGGATGCAAATGAATATCAGTATTTAACATGGAACGACTGCCTATGTGAAATCCACAACCCAGTTACTGGGTAATACGATACCCCTTGGTAAGACTGGTTGTCAGACTTTCGGGCTTCTGATTATCCACCCGTAATGACTGCCAAAGATCTAGTGACTGCTGGGACCACGGTTTAACGTGCTTTCCGAGGCACGGAGGGGTCTTGGTATGTAAAGATGGTTAGCCATTCACGGACCAACCGCGGCAAGCGTAGCTTATCCTGAACGATCGACCTGTGCTTTGTGACCTGTGCTTTGTGACCTGTGCTTTGTGACCTGTGCGGCAGTTATTACTTAGCCACAAGCCCCCTTCAGTTCCTGAAACTAATGACTGTTATACATTATAACTAGGTCGCGCCCGTTACGGCGGCGGTTCCGGCTCCGACGGCGAGTCAGCATCGTCCAGATCCCATTCCCGTTCCGGTTCGGAATCCCGGTCTTTGTCCGGTCACGAGCCGGACAACGAGTCTTCGGACGGCGGTGCCCGGACACCGGACGATGATGACGGTTCCGGCGTTTACTTGCCGCATGCGTATGCGCATAGGCCTGTTGATGTGGAGTATATGAACCATGGAGTGTCGTATTATAATACGTTTGTCGGATTCGACCGGGATCGGCAGCCGTCGCCTGGGATCCATAGAGTGAGTATACAATATTGTATTGGTTTATTTTAATTTTGCACGAGGTCCTCCTTAGTCATGTAAACATAAATAATGAGACCTGTATTTTTCCCGCCGGAGGACCATGAAAGATTCAGTAAAAACTATGGTGTATGCCTTATTGACCGAGCGAGCGAAGCTTCTTGCTTCACGTCTGGCAAAATTTACTTTCCTCTGTCAGTTTGTTGGTACTGCTCTACAGGTCGTATTTTACAACCGATCTGGACGAAACTTGGTATACAAGTTTTACGACTTCATAGATTTATTTTGTCGTTGGGGATTTTTGATAAAGATAAAGTTTATTTATTTGTCCAAAACATGACAAAACATTGATTGGAGGGGTACTTCCTCCAAAAAGGGGCAAAAAGGGCCACTAAAAGGACCAAGTAGCCACTGGATATCTCCGCCTTATGAGATCCGTTTTCGATGGTTCTTATTTTATTTGAAAGGTTGAGGTTGGCTTGTTGGTTGGTTGAGGTTGGTTTTATTTGTTTGGTTGTTTGGTTGAGGTTGGGGGTGGTTTTATTTTATTTGAAGGAACATTTAAGTTGGTCTCATATAAATTTGGTAAAGATCTGATGAAAACAAAAACATGCATGACGATCTGAGCTCATACCTACTTTGAAAAAGCCTTTGTTCTACTTGGAGAATCTCATGGTGTGATTATTATTACAAAAAAATGCTCAAACATAACTTTTCCCCCATACAGACATCATCCCTGGGCGGCGGCGGAGCCACAGCAGGCTGCGCGAGCACCGAGACGGACGGCGCGGGCGCGCTGTACAGCCCGGTACGTACGCACGCGCCGCGCCCGCCCGTCGAGCAGGACATCGAGATCTTCGCCAAAGATAACCTCAACTTTAACAAAGGAATCTTCCGGAGAAAGGTTTGTACTTACTCACTTGTAATTGCTTGGATGTTCTTGGACTGTCTTATAAAATTTTGTCTTTAAAAACTGCTGATTCTCAACCAAATTGGAATAAACAATTTTTGATTTTTTTTTACACTTCGAACTGGTGATTTCGTAAGAGAATTTAATGGAAAAAATACCAGTTTATCTTGCCTACCAGTCATATAACATTGTGGTCCCATCTTACCAGCTTTAATATATCAATCAATCTGCGTAGCCATTTCCCAACTACGTTGGGGTCGCCTTCCAGTCTAACCGGATGCAGCTGAATACCAGTATTTTATATGGAGAAACTGTCTATCTGACCTCCACAACCCAGTAAATGGGTATTACAATACCCCTTGGTATGACTAGTTGTCAAACTTTCCGGCTGCTGACGACCCGTAACGACTACCAAAGATCCACGAATGACAGCCGGGACCAACGGCTTAACGTGCTTTCCGAGGCACGGAGGAGTATCAGTATGTAAAGATGGTCACCCATCCACGGACCAACCCCGGCAAGCGTAGCTTAACCCGATGGATCGACCCGTACGGCTGTTATTACTTAGCCACGAGCTCCTGCTTTAATATATTATCTGATGAAAAATTTTAACGTAAGGGGGTTTAGAATCATGTACTGAATCCATGGTAACAGGCTGCATGTCATATCCCTGCCACCCTGTATATAGATTTCTCTGTCTGAAGTAGATGTTTCGTGTTCTCAGGTAGATTTTGTACTTCCCTTTTCTTTTAGACTGCAGGCTGAAAGACGACAGACTGGCTAGCTGTCGTGTTGATTGTCCATTAATACCACCACCATTAATGCACCAAATACTAAACTATTCAATTTCTTACAGGCATCAGTCCGCGACCTACTCTCGTGGACATCCTCTTCAATCAGTGCACCAATGGTGGGCGCGGAATGGGACAAAGCGCATAAGAAGGCAGCTATAGACCTGTTCCGATTGGTCCAGATATACATGGGCGATCGCAAGGCACGACCCGGCATGACGCTGAACTCTGTCGCGCAGGATATTCTGCACGCTACTTTTGCTAATGAGAAGTGAGTACAATGCTAGAGTACTACAAGGATCTTTTGACGCCTACATGACAGTTGACAGTGGGGCGTTGTTGGTTAACATTTGTGAAATTTTCATAGAAAATGTATTGACACTACAAGATGACGGCGTTAGTTCAGATTTTGGCCACGCGCCAGAAGAACCTTGTAGCGTTTTACATGTCTACCATAATTCTCCTGCCCTTATCCCAATCTATTTGGGGTCGGCGCAACATGTCCTTTTTTTCCATACTTTTCTATTATTCGTCATCTCGGTAGTCACCCCCTTTCTAGCCATGTCATCTTTCACACAATCCATCCATCGTTTCTTTGGTCTTCCCTTACTCTTATAGCCATCGACATTCATACTCAAAACTTTCTTCACGACATTTTCCTCACTCCTCCGCATCACATGCCCATACCATGACAACCGATTTCCGCACAACTTTTCAGGTACCGGTGCCACTTTCAAACTTCCTCTTATGTACTCATTTCTTATTCTATCCATTCGTGTAACATCACACATCCCTCTTAGCATTCTCATCTCAGCTGCATGCAATTGCTTTTCATTCATCCCTTTTGTGGCCCAACATTCTGATCCATACAAGACAGCAGGTCTAACCATTGTTTTATATATCTTCCCCTTAAGTTTAAGGGGAATGCGGGAGTCGCAGTTTGTTTTCGTGACCTGCCGCCATTTCATCCATCCAGTGTTAATCCTATGCTTAACCGTCCGATCTACTTGCCATCGCTTTGCACGAGTGAACGGAGATACCGAAAGTCGGAGCACACTGGGAGAAGTGCGCCGTCAAGCGCTATGGCTACAGAACTGGAGATACCACCGAAATCGCAGAATATATATATTCAGTTTTGGTTCTGCTGATTTTCAAGCCAACATTCTCCAGTTTCTGTTGCCATTTCTCCAATCTGCTCCGAATCTCAGGTACATCTTCACCGACAAGAACAATGTCATCGGCAAACAGCTTGCACCAGGGTGCCTCTTCCTGTAGATTCGACGTCAGAGCATCCATAATCAACAGGAAAAGGTAAGGACTTAAAGTCGACCCTTGGTGCAAGCCAACAGCCACATTTACATGTCTACCTTAGGGCATAAATACACATGCCTTTAGCTGGTACAAAACTACATGCAAGTAGCTTGCATGTCGTGTGCCATAAAAACTACCGATTGGTCAATGTCACTTTGGCATGCCAGCTACTTGCAAAGATTTGTGCCAGCTATAGGCATGCGTATTTTCGCGGTATTGTAACGTGACATGCCACTCATTTAAAGTCTAAGGAAACAGTGAGACACTAAATCAGTCTTTAACTCTTAAAATGTCGATTGTACACCATGTGTACAGATAACAATAGAATTTCAATTGTGTCTGCTAATCGGCGCGCGACGGGTTAAATAAATCACAATACGATTGTTAGTGCAGTAACAAGATTCTAAATGTGTGCCAACTAGACCATGTGAAAGTACTGATTTAGATGTTTTGTAACCATCTGATAGAGCTGGAGTTCTCTAATCCTGTAAGTTACCAAACTACATAGTGCTAGTTGCTGAGTCTACTCACTGATACTAAAATATACAAGGTGTAACTTAAATAACGCACAGCCTCGTAAAGGTTCATTGTACTCATCATTATGAACAACTTTTACTATGGGACCAAAACTGAAATCACGTAAAAAAAATCGTACTCATCATTGATTATGAACAACTTTTACTATGGGACCAAAACTGAAAACTTGAATCTTGTCAAAATGTAGGGAACAGCTGATTTTATTTTCGCGATGTTAGGTTTGGTTCCATAGTAAAAGTTGTTCATAATGATGAGTACAATGACCCCTTAAGAGGTTGTGCGTTATTTAAGTTACACCTTGTAGAATCGGTAGATTATTATTGGTTCCTTTTTTTTTTGCAAGGTTTCCGTATGGCTGCCAGCCGAGTATTGATTGGGTCGGTCATTTACAGCATTTGTTTTGTTAAATTTCCAGACTTCGTGACGAGTTATACGTGCAGCTATGCAGACAAACGACTGAGAATCCACTACGTGATTCATTACTCCGTGGCTGGGAGTTATTAGCCGTGTGCTTAGCATTCGTGCCGCCTTCGTCTGCGTTCCAGCCAGCACTCACCAACTATGTGAATAGGCATAGAGATCCTGCGTTTGCTGATGCTTTTCCTGAGGTGAGGAACCTACTCCCACTCCCACTCCTACCTTAACCTGTCACGTCACTTGTTGTAATAAGATGTGACAATTGTGCCCGGATCAAAGACCAGAATAAAACTTAGTAGTCCTTAGTTGAG
This sequence comes from Cosmia pyralina, assembly GCA_946251885.1. Lineage (NCBI taxonomy): Eukaryota > Metazoa > Arthropoda > Insecta > Lepidoptera > Noctuidae > Cosmia > Cosmia pyralina. The sequence goes on from OX276344.1 coordinate 10,407,416, forward strand.
TCTTCTCGACAAGCCAAACACTAGTTTTTAATTATTAGCGTTTTGAAGCTATTTATAACTATTATTTACCCTATTTTTTTATGATTTCCAATCGTTTCCGTTGCACCTTTTGTGTTTAAGTATAACGCGTTATCACACTAATATTATAAAGGCGAAAGTTTGTGAGTGTGTGTGTTTGTATGTTTGTTACTTCTTCACGCTCAAACGGCTGGACCGATTTGGATGAAATTTGGTATGTAGATAGCTTATACCTGGGATTAACACATAGGTTACTTTTTATCCCGGTTTACGGGGGTGAAACCGCAGGGCGCAGCTAGTTAAAAATATTTTGTAAATAATTTCGTAATTCACTTCCGCTGCAGAGTGCAATCAGTTTTATGCTTCTGTACGCTTTTATATTACTGCAATTTTTTTGTCTATCAAATTACTATCTAGTAGACCTAAATATCCGGTCAGTCGTCATGAACTAACTAAGTTCCATTTGCAGGTGGGCAAGTGGCCTATTCACGTGCAAGTATCTCACTACGCGGGCGTGGCGTGCAAGCGGCTCGAGAGGATCGGCTTCGGAGGCAAGAGGCAGCCAAGGAAACCTACCACTGATGACATCGATCAGGCTAGGGTGAGTTAGAAACAAAGAAGAACGAGAAAAATAGTTTATTTTGTCACAGAAACACGTGCAGATACTCAAATACAACAAATTTTCACTGAACAACGTTAGAAGCGGTGGAAGTGGTGGTATAGTATAAGTTAACCCTTTAAACGTCGCATGTACACCTGGGTGTTCGTAAGAGTCCCAAGCACGAAACGTCAACGGAACACCTGGGTGTACATAACGCTCGGTTCCCATTGGACGATGGTATTTTACGTTTATTTGCATTTGCAACACGATTTGGCTCTATCATTCGACTAATCGGTTCATACTTGACCGGTTTTAATAACATTTTAAAGGCAACACCACTAAAATGTCAAAAAAAAAGTAAAACAAAATGTATCTGTGGTTATGTATGTATGTACAGATGTTCTATGTCACGAAGTCCGTTTGGCTATGAATGTTGTCAAGCGTGCACAAGCACATTGTATTTGTGTGCGTAACCTCGAGAGCGCTCACGCTCAGTGTCGATCGGAACACGGTCCGGATCAGTAGTGTTTTTAGTTCGCGCCAAATTGTTTCACGGAGTAAGGTCAGCATGGCAACAAAACGAAGAAGAGTTGCCCATAGTGAGGTAATATTTATTTATACGTTTTCAATTAAAATTTTATACAAAGATACTTAATATAGCAATAGAAGTATTTATAAAATGAATGTTTTTTTGTGTTATAAAATATTTATATTTCTTAATTATTTTGATTACATTTTGTTTTAGAATCGAAACAGCTAGTGTTTAACATTTTCTGCTAGAAGAATATGAATTTACAAAATCATTCATGGAAACCAACTGTGATTTGTCTCATTTACGAGACATTACACGGCGCACAGCTGAAGCTACGGGTGTTAGCCAAAAAACAGTTCAAAGAATATTAAAAGAAGAGAAGGAATTGCCATCCACTTCATCAAAATTCACTTCACCTATACAGAAAAGGAGAAAGCGAGATAATAAAGTGGATATAGATAATTTTACAGCCGATGTGGTTCGCAGTACTGTACAAGATTTCCATATTGTCCATAAAGAAATTCCAACATTAGCTAAGTTAAGAACAGCATTGAATGAAAAAATCGGATTCGAAGGTTGTTTAGAAACTGTTCGCAAGTTTATTTTATTTTATTTTATTTGGGAAAACAAACAATCGTACATTGTATATTATATCTAGATACACAGTATGCTATAAATAAATGTACAATCCACTACGTTTCCACATGTTACTAGTTTAAAAAAAAAAAAAGATACAGTGTTGGGAAAATTAAGCAGTAATTAATTAGCTATTACATGTCTAAATAAAAGGTACATAATAATTAAAATTTATGAGCAAGTTACTATTGAAATTAGGTTACAAGTGGCGCAAAACAGAGAACAACCGTAAAGTCTTGACGGAGCGTCATGATATACAAATGTGGCGTTTAAAATATTTAAAAAAGATAACAGAGTACCGCTCTCAGTCGGCCGGGTTCGGGGGGTCTACACCGACGAGAGCTACGTCCTTTCGACACACGTGCGAAACAACACATGGGCAAAAGGAAAGCACTCCGTTTTTAAAAAAAATTAGCACAGGCACTCGCTTTATTTTAGTGCACGCGGGAACCAAGGATGGTTTTATTGAAAATGCTTCTTTGGTTTATAAGGCCAACTCAACAGCTGGTGATTATCATTCAAATATGAGCTATGATAACTATGTAAAGTGGCTAAATAAAAAATTGCTACCCAATTTACCTCCGCGCTCTGTCATTGTCTTAGACAATGCATCTTATCACAACACACGGGCTAAACGACTACCGACGCAATCTACAAAGAAAGCCGATATGCAGCAATGGCTCAGGGATATGGGTATAGCATTTGATGAATCTCTTCTTAAATTGGAATTGTACGATATAATAAAGAACTACAAAGCCCAACACGTAATCATTTGATTGATGATTTTATAAAGAGCAAGGGTTTTGATGTCTTACGGTACGCCTTCAGGCTATCACCCAGAATTAAATGCGATTGAAAATATTTGTGGGATCGTTAAAAATTACGTCGCATCTAAAAATATCGAGCAAAACATGACGAATACGGAAAGACTGATCAATGAAAGTTTGGGCGAAGTTAGCAGTGAAACGTGGCAGAAAACTTGTGATCATGTTGAAAAAATTGAAAAAGACTACTTGAAATATTTTGATCTCGATTTTGAATTGATAATCAATGTACAAGATGATTCTGACGACAGCGAAACGGAATCGGAAATCGAAAATTTATCTGATAGTGATTGAAAATACTGAATAGTCCTACTTGTTTCGTTTCCATTCTGTAATACTTAATTAAATGCCTACATCTTCTTAATATTTTAGTATTTATTGCAACCTAATCTAATTTATTTACAAAAAGTATATACTTTTAAAACCAAAATTTTATTTCGATTATTAAATCTCGACTTGAATATATATCAGATTTCTTTGCTAACGTTACCCACTTTTACACACACAAGCGCGCTTGTCGGGATACGTCACTACTACAATCAAAGCCGAACGGACTTCGTGAAATAGAATATCTGTAGCAACAAAGCATTGACAAATGCCGACTCACTAATCGTAACAATTTCATAGGGATGATGCCTAAACATTTTTTTTTATTGTTTGTCATGTAGATTATTTAAAAATATTGCACACGTATTTTTTCTTTTTTTTTACGTAAGTAATCAAAAGATTACGGCGATACATTGAGTTAAAATGTGGTATGACGTCACTCCTTGCTCGATTTTATACGTAGTTTGTTATAGTTGTGAAGTAGTGAGCCCCCACCTCAACTTTAATGCGTTTTATCTAAGTAATTTTTTATTAATATGATAAAGCAAAAAATACTCATGTCTAATATTTTTTATTAGCTGACTGACGGACTAAATAGATTTTTTTTTTTACCCAGGCATCATCCCTATTGTGCTTTAGGGCACGGTTTGAACAACTGCTTACCAAACTGCCATAGCATATTTTGGTAACGCACATTCAGAATAAGTGACACACACTGGCTAATAGACACCAAAAAACGATGTGACAATACTTCAATCAATAGTTGCGAATTAATCAGAAGGATGTGGTATCACTTTCGATTATTTGTTGAACAAAATATAAATTTAAATCCATGCAGGTGTTAGTGTCTTATTTCCTTTTCGGGAGGGCCATTCGCCAATGTGTTTCCACTTTCCACGTGCCCCTCATTCCACTCCCAAAAAAATAACTAACCTTCTAAACGAAAAAACTCGTTCAAGGCCTCCCAAATAATAAAGCCACGCACAAAACAGATAAATCATAACTTTTTCTCTCACAGATACAAATATTCCGTCAATCGATGTTCGGTAACACGCTGTCGGAAGTGATGACGTTGCAAAAGGAACGCTTCCCCAACCGTCAGTTGCCGTGGGTACAAGTGGCGCTGTCACAGCAGGTGCTGGCTCTCAATGGAAGGGATACCGAGGGAATCTTCCGTGTGTCCGCTGATGTCGATGAAGTTAATGCCCTGAAGGCGAAGATTGATAACTGGGAGCTGCCTGATGCTTCTACTTTGACTGGTAAGTGTTTTTGTTTTAAAATTTGTTAATAATCCCTTTTTTATTAATGTTAACGATTCCTATGTTCTACAAATAAACTATTTTGTTAGGGTTTCCGATGTTCTAGAATAGAATAGAATACTCTTTATTATGCACACAAAAGATTTTGATAATGTTCGAGCCGACATATCCGCCATATAATGCAATTTATTATTTTATCATTTTTATAATACCAATTTTATCAGTTTTATTTTTATTATAATGAATTATTATTGTCTTGTGTTCATAATTTTAATAAAACCACATCAAAATACTTTTGGTAGTTTATAAAGTGTAATGCAGTCTCATGATTTTGCTATGTAGGTGATATTTATTAGATATAGTCGACACGGTTGGCGCAGTGGTTGAGCGATTGACTGCTGCGCAGCATGTCGCGGGTTCGATTCCCGCACGGAACAAATATTTGTACGACCTACAAGTATTTGTTCCGAGTCTGGGTGTTTTTCTATCTATAATATGTATGTATTTACAAAAAAAAAAAATGTATATAAGTAGTTTATCAGCCATCTCGTTACCATAACACAAGCATTAGGTTGCTTAGCTTGGGGCTAGATGGCGTTGTGTGATATGTCCAAACATATTTATTTATTTATAGTTTTATTATTATTTTATTATTTTAATGTGGTAATATTGATATTGGGTATTTATTTTTAGTGTTTTAATTAATCACATTACAACACACACACGCATGCATGTCATATCATTTCATTTTAATTAATTCTCTTAAATCTATTCTCTCCTTGTGTTAATTATTTAGATTATTCTAACCTTAGATTCTAGCGTATGGCACTCGTGGGTTGCAGCTGAAAATCAGCGTCAGGTGGTACACCTTGTGTTGTCATCTGACAATATGCTGAGCTGAGGCCCTTTTGGCATTACAATCTTTGTTTTATGTTTTTTTATAATTTTAAGGTGTATTTATGTTTTTATAATTTTAAGGTGTATTTATTTATTTTTTTGCTGTAATGCCAATTAAACGCATTTTTCTTTCTTTCTTTCTTTCACACCATTGAAATTACAGGTATGAATGTTGAAATTTTACACAATGGGTGACACAATGGACGGTCTTATCGCTTGTTTATGCTATTTATTTTTAGAGGATTTTTAAAGCTGTAAATTAGTCCTTTTCTCCTTATGAACCACATACTAAGGGTTCTTGGTAATTCAATTATTGCCTCGCGTAAAGTGAATCTGATAATTTACTGGGTCTTTATCTCTTAATACTTCTATTATTTATCCTACAGACGCGCACGCGCCAGCCAGCCTCCTGAAGCTATGGTACCGCGAGCTATACGAGCCTCTGATCCCGGACGCGTTGTACGCGGCGTGCGTCGCGGCTGGCACCGACTTCGCCGCCTGCACTAGAGCCTTGCACCGACTGCCGCCTATCAATAGACTGGTCAGTATTACTTGTAGTTAACCAGTTACTTGTAGTTAACCAGCCAGCTTACTAAAGACAGCTGTAGTAAGCTGGCTGGT